>CM040402.1:74318667-75733667 GCA_022702515.1 Ilyophis sp. 1 JC-2022 | reverse complement strand
TAAGACTATGGATTAGTCCATATTAGTTGATTCATGATACCTTTACTTTTACAGTGTCAGTGGCTTTTACTTTTACATTGAGACCCAGTCAGTCTTTATTAGACATGGTTTGCAACTTGTTGATCAATTCATGTTTGTGCTGTTATTTCTGCTAACACTTGAACTATACTTTATATGCCACCATATTCAGGCATGACAGTGAATTTCTGCTTGTGACATATATGACATCTTAACATCTTCATTTTGTAGGCTGCAGTGTATGACAGTATGATAATATTTGTCATGAACTGTAATATACTGCCATAACTTATTATCACAGCTGCTATGTCAGGCTTATGGCAGCTTAATGTAGGCCTCATGGCATAGGCATATCTGGGGTATCTTTATTGCAGAGCTGCAGTGATGCAAACTCAGCATATTGAGTTCTCATATTTGCCCTGATTAGTTTTTTTTATATGAACAGCTAGCATGTCATTGCTCAAGATGAATCCAGAGGTGGTCTTTATGCAGGTGTCTAAATGCTTTCTCTAAAAGCAGTGGAGAAATCTTTCAACTATGAGTAATCTTTCGCACAATGGCCATTTGGCTACATTATCTCTTCCCTACGGATGCAGTGATAGATTCATCCATTGTGTTCAATTTACATTTGGCTGTTTGATATTTGTGTGAGTGATGTTCCCATGTGAATTTAAAGCTGAGGTAACATATCTACAGTCATTTTCAGTTACATGTTTTATGTTACTGTCCCTGCTATCTATTTCATGACCAGTTTGTCATTTTATGGACATTTGATTTATTCTTGTTTTACTTGTTTGTGCTGTAACTCTTTCTGCAGTTTTTTGAGCTCTTGTGACTTGTACTGACTGCTACTTTGATATGTCATTCATATGCTATATTTTGCATGTCTTATTTTCTATTGTGATAGATCTCAGCTGTGTTCCTTATATTTTCACCCATGGGTTCAATGGCTTAATTGAGGAGAGCGAAAGTGGCCATGAGTAACCATCAGAACCATCAGAACTGAGTCTACATAATGAATATATTGAACAGAAAATACCACTCACATCCCTGCCTTCGCTACCTTTTCCCCCAGGTTTCTACTGTATTTTAAAACCGTCTACCGGGGTAATCCCATTTTGTTGTTTCTCCTAAAGCTAATTTCCCCAGCCCTCAAAGTTTATTATTCATCATGAACGGACCAATCAGTTTTGTTTGTTTGTTTGGCATAAGCGAATTTGGCATTAGCTTTTTAAACATAATCCACACACTACACCATCTCACGGCATTTTTTATCTTTTTTAACACAACCTGGCAACACAAAAGTAGTTCGCTTTAAGAAAAAATGAGGTTTTGGCGGTGGTTGTGTGCTTGCTGCCACCACCTTCTTTCCTTCTTAACTTTGTCTTAGCTCTTTGGTTTTTCTTTTACTAATGGCCCTGTCACACTATTGCGTATGAGAGAAACGTATGAGTTGCGTATGTAAATTCATAAAATAATTTTCATACGCACAAAAAGCCCTTGAAAATAGCGTATGGCTAGCGTATGCCTAGCGTATGCTTAGCGTATAAACCATACGTCCGAATACGCACAACATTTTTAAGCATGCTTAAAAAACTTTTTGTGCCTCGCCGTATGCCAGCGTATGCCACCGTATGCGACCGTGCTTGAAACGTATACAACCTATGCCTAACGTACCCCTAGCGTATGTTAGCGTATATCAGCGTATGAGTGATATTTTTCATACGCTGGCATACGCTAGTATGATACGCAATAGTGTAACAGGGCCATAACATGTGGTTGTCACAGCAAAAAACACACTTATCACACTTATCAACAACTGGTTTGCTCAGGGAGCAGTAATTAATATATAAATATACTCTAGGTAGTACTAATTTCTGTATTTCCATCATAGTGTTTTGTTGTCCAATTTCATGAGACACATTGGGCTATAGTGTTACGTTTTATTCGTTACAGTATTTTGGGGCTACCATGATTTGTATGCATATGCTGCATTAGACTTTGTATTAAAACGTAAGTTTTTTATGTCAATCTAATTAGCATAACAGTGACCTATCATATAACCTATGTTGTTATCAAGATTTTATCAGATCACAACAACAATGAACTGAAATAGAAATAATTTTATTTTTTTGTTTGCATGAAATACATAAAGAAGTGATTAATCTCAGAAATAAAATAGAGAAAAAAAATGTATATTTGATCTAAAACTGGGAGGATAAGTGCTTCAAAACCTCAAATCTGTATTAAAAATCACTAAACAAAAATGAAATAGTCAAAGTTTAGTTTCAGAATTACTTTGAGCTTTAGAAACCAACAAGGAAAAGCCACTTCCGAAATGAAAGCGATATTTTCCAGCATGCCCTAAAACGGTCATATCAGAATGAACCCTCTCAATCGCCCAATCCCTGATTTAGTGTTCATTTGTCGTTGGAAAACTACCCGCCATTAATGGCCACACAAACACCTTTCTTTGACCGAGTGCTTCTTTCCAAATGCATCAGTGCGGCTCTGCCTCCAGGCCAAGGACCATTCTAAACAAGGGTCGGGTAGGCTGGAATGGCAAGATGTGATTTCTTTCCTTTTTTAATCATGAGTCGGTTATGGAACAGCCTGGAGTCACACAACGCAATCACCCTCTGAATTTCATCAACAAAATACTGCTGTGTTGGTCAAAAAAGAGGGAGGGATATTACAATAATATTATGTTCTCATTGAAAATGGATGGTATTTAATTAATCGGTGACAGTTTGAGCAATTTGGAAGGGACGACCCCCAATTAGATGTTTTTCTCACTGCACCATGATCTAAAGCCGGAGCTGCTCACTGCACCATGATCTAAAGCCGGAGCTGCTCACTGCACCATGATCTAAAGCCGGAGCTGCTCACTGCACCATGATCTAAAGCCGGAGCTGCTCACTGCACCATGATATAAAGCTGGAGCTGCTCACTGCACCATGATCTAAAGCCGGAGCTGCTCACTGCGCCATGATCTAAAGCTGGAGCTGCTCACTGCGCCATGATCTAAAGCCGGAGCTGCTCACTGCACCATGATCTAAAGCCGGAGCTGCTCACTGCACCATGATCTAAAGCCGGAGCTGCTCACTGCGCCATGATCTAAAGCCGGAGCTGCTCACTGCACCATGATCTAAAGCCGGAGCTGCTCACTGCGCCATGATCTAAAGCCGGAGCTGCTCACTGCACCACAATATAAAGCCGGAGCTGCTCACTGTGCTTCTTGCTGGTGGAAAAGGCTAAATGCTGCATGGATTCTGATGCTTTCTACTTATAAATACTGCAGGTAAATGCTAAGTGGCCTCTCTGTGATGCTTTTTACTCAGAAATCATGCAGGAAAATCATGCTATTTGGGCTCTCTGATGCTCTGTGGAGAATTTTATTCTGAGTCGGTACGTGTTTAGACTGCCCATGAGGATGCTTGTTATGTGAGTTTTTTTCCTGGTAGGTTCTTGTGCAAAATCACTAGGATATTTTCTGAGAGACTGAGCAGTACGTGACTCACTGTAGAGCCTGCAGGAGAAAGTGAATGGTCCTTCTGGGAGATGGAGAAGGCCGATCCACGTTTAGGAGTAATGGGAAGAAGATGGAAAGTCGAGGCCGATATCCAGACTACAGCTTGTCACAATTCACTGGTTGGAATGAAATGCACACACTTTATAAATCACCTCTCATCAGTACAGAAAATTATCTGTGAAAAGGAAATTAGTGCCATGCAATGGGAAACATGCTGATTGTAACTATACCATTTGGAAAATAACTGGTTTAATATTAAAAACACTGAAGTAAGAAACTGAATAAGAACTGTATTCAATAAACCTTTATCATTAACTCTGATTCACAGGTCAATGCACGTTTAGTCTTATTTTTATATTTGCCCCACTTTGGTGAAACTTGAGCCAAAACCATATAACGTTTATAAACACAGTTTTGTAGATTTTATTAAAACATTTTTTTTTCTTTATAAACTTCCCTGTTTTAAGAGTCTGTCTTTGATTATTTGATATTAAAACAGTCAGTGTCACGATATGGGGGGGGGTTAGAGTGAGGGAGTGGGCCCCTATATCACGAACAATTGAAAATTGCGGCGGATACAATGCGTTTGAATGAGCAGGAGATAACGGCAATAGCGTCTTAAAAGTGAAGCAGCGACCACAAACATTTGCCATGGACATTAACTGCTGCTGTCAATAGTCCTGCTATAAGGCAGGGCTGGAAAATGAAAATTCTATACTCTCCGTTAGAAGAGTATAGAATAGAAATGATCATCGTCAAGCACCTGCTCCTTTCCAGTGAACATTTTTGTGTTGAAAAGTCGGTGAAACTCCATCTCGCTAAATCTGGTTGAAAAGTGAACGTTTTTTAACCGGCTAGGATGTAGCCAGGATTTATCCGGGTAAAACCTGAGCTAAATTGACAACGTTTATGTCAAAAAAGTTACAATAAAGTAAAGCCTTCTAACACCAGCTACATTTTGTATAGTTTTTTGTTAAATCATTGACAATCAAGTCTGCCGTATTGATTGTGATATCTTATCAAGATGATACACTTTTTGCCCCAGGGTAGCACGCGCATCCTCTTGAAAGCATGAAATGGGTCTATTATTTGCCTATATTCTATGGATGGATCGAGTGCATTACATCTTTGTTTAACAAGGCACGAGGCAAGCCCTGCCCCGTCTCCCACAAGTCAGGGGCTCTACAAAGTGTATGCGAGGAACGAACTGCATTGAAATGACAATAGCCTCCAGCCTGGGATAATTATGGGATAATTCCTATTATTGTGTAATATAATTTTAGAATGATTTTACTAGAAAAATAAGTTACATTTTTATAATTTTTTTGTTTTAAATGAGAATAAATACAGTGCAACTCCACCCTTTCAGTGGGTCCTCTAAGTGAGTGGGCCCGGGGGCGGAAGACCCCTACCTAAGGGAAATGTTTCTATACATAATGTTTTGGACAAATGGCTTCACAGCTGTAATTAATTTAAAGTTGTTAAATTAACAGGCATAATACTACTGCAGTCAATTAAAAAATTGGACATAATTTTTGAGACTTTAAGAATATAATTAATTCATGTTTTACTTATGCTACTTTTAAAAATATAATTATCTATTTAAAAAATGTAATAATCTGAATTGTTATCACATTGTTTCAAGGGCAGAAGCAAAACAGCAAATACATGTACAGTATATAAATGTTTTATGCAGCTACAGTAGAATAAAACAGGAAGAGTAAATTGCTAAATGATGTACTTTGAACAAATATTTCTGAACTAAGTAAAGAAAAGAAAAAATGTAACCCTATATGTGCCTATACACTGTGGGGGATTCGAAATCTTAATGCAATACTAAATACTAAATTACAGAACACTAAATAAATAGGGGTGCGGTGGATATGATTCTTCTAAATGTCTATATTCTAAGTCACGTGAGTTTCACACCACTGTATTATCTTAACAATTATGGCTTGGGTATGATTATTACATGGACGGCCAAAGATTTGGGTGATTCGGACATGAGGCAATAAAATTTTTCTCCTGCAAAAGCAAAGGACTGTAACTCAGTAAATGGGGTGGAATTGATTCCTTAGAATGTCTACAATATAAATCAGATGCATTTCAGATAATGTATTCGCCATAGGAATTGTCGCTGGAGTTTAACTTGCGTACATCCACCCTTATTTGCATATTGGTGATCACAAATCTTGCTCTCTAGCAAAGGCAAGGGTTTCTAACTCGGTAAAACTAGGGTGAACTGGGTCCTCAGAATGTCTACTACAGGAATAAGATGAGAATCAGTCAACGCATTCATCCTAGGAATTGTGGTTTAATTGAGGTTTAACCACTGCACAATTTTGATTGAGCTACCACCTTTGCCTGATTTTGATCCAGGAAAAATCCACACACACCTGCCTTTGAATCCAATGGAAGCTAGGGTCTACAGGATCACTCATCTACTTAATAACCAAGAATGGTCAAATCTTGACTGTTTCTCATCTTCACTTTTATGCCAATGTCTTATGTGCCCTTGTACTCAGGATTCTGGGGCATTTTGACCTGAAAGCTGACAGAATCGTGAGTAACAGCCTTAGTCTCGTTACCCCAGAAAGTTCTGAGGAATGGACGTGTAATTTATTTCTGGATTTATGGGCATGTGTAATTTGGCAGTCTCATTCATCAGCGTTTGCCCTCGGCCCAAACAGACGCGCTTCCTGTTACTCGTGTATTTGAGGATTCCGATTTGATCAGAGGATCATTCCGGCACGGTAGAAATAAAACATTCCCTGCGATAGATATCCTTCAGAAGGAAATGGATATTTCATACTGCATGTGGCCCGGCCTGTGATGTATATACACACTGTAATGCGATTGCGTAAATGTGTCATACCGCCTAATTCCTAAGTCAGTTCACGACCCAAAGTGTCACCCACGTCGTGTCTGCTGGCTTATATGAAATAATTTGTTGATGAATATTGATCAGACCCTCATCATCCCATCAGCTCCAAATCTATATCAGCCGGGCAGATAACCGCAATGCATGGGGGACAAGGATGAGGCAAAGTAATTTTTCCAAGCACAGTCTGTAAAGTCACTGCAATGCTAGACTCCAGTACTGCACTGCTCATATTTTTCAACAGAGAATTTAACTTCAATGGATCAGTGAATGTCCAGCTGTTTACACAAATTACATCCCTTATAAACTCACCTGCATAGAGGTACTGAGAAAGCAATGAATGCATTGAACAAATGAGCAATGATTATCTTTTACAATGCAATATCTATTCAGTCTAATTGAATGTTTGTTTGTAATCTCAGTGACTCATCTTCCATCTAGGCACTAGAAAGCCCTGCTGAAAAGTGGTCTGGTAAAGTACTTTGGCTCTGGGGAAAATCGAATTCAAGTACTTTACCGGACCTCTATTTTAAAATCACACTGTTACTTAATTAGATATATTGTATTTCAGTTTAATATAGAGGCAACATACCAAAATAAAAATTGAAGGTGCCATGAGATAACCTTTTGGGAGCAACAATGAAATTATCTGTGAATTTTGTAAGCCGACTTTCGTAATATTATGGAAAAAAAACAACATGAAAAAAATGACCTGTCTAACTTCAGAACCCAGCGGAATTGGATCACTCTACTCTACTGTAGAATCCAAGGGTAAGTCAATGAAAGCAGCTATTCGTGTGATGTTTTAGTAAACTTAACTCAAGAATGAAGCGAAATGTATTTCAAGGAAAAGTAACCGTTCTTCAACGTGAAATTAAGTACATATATCTGCCAACGAAAAAGAGAGATTTAAAGAAAGACATAAACTTAGAGGCCCTGAAAAGAATGAGATAAATTCCTCTCCCCGTAAATGCCTTGTCCCCTCTTGTTTAAGATTTTTTAGCAGGGACAGTGAGGAGGTTTTCTGTAGTGGAGCTGAGGGAGTGTAGTGGGCTGGGGTTTATGCTTTTAACAGATCTGCAAAAGCAGAAACACTCCAACTAAAGGGGCAGGGGCACTGCAAAGCAGGCAGATTGCACCCACAATGCTTCACTTTCTGTTTATAATCATCCATGATTCCTATTCCTGTCTGAACATAACATTACATGAGAGTGTATTTTTTTTTATTCTATAATGAGCAAAACAACCTCAGTTTGGATTCAGAGCCAAACGGAACCTCGCCTTGTCATTTACACATGATAATCGTTACATATCATAATTAAAGCTTAAGTTGAATTGTTTAAAATAAAATGTGTCATATGTTGAATTGAACTATTACGTAGGTGAAGTTGTTTTCTAAATTCGCCTACTTAAACTCAAAAGATATACAATCACAATCTAATGGAAGCAATTTAACTAAGGTTTATGGCTATACAATAATGGTGGCCAATGATGTACGTAACAAATCCAATGAAGGGTTATTAAGTTTTTGAACTGATGTATTTTGACATCACTTTCAAAGTTACAGTAGGGGCTTGTTATTCCCAAATGCCCTTTAAACACACGCACGCACGCACGCACGCACACACACGCACACACACGCACATACACACATGAAGTTAACCCAAGGACTGGGAAATTCTTCTACACCAAATACACACAGTTAAATGCTCCGATTGACACACCCTCTATTGCGCTTCCCAACCCATGTTGATGCAAACAGGTTTAATTCAGACCAGTACCAAGCTGGCTGAAGGTGAAAAACAATACCGAAAAAAAAGCCAAATACAGAAATTACAGTCATTTAAAAGGGATGTTTTCTGCTTTGTGGTCACTGTGGAAAGGGGAAAAAGGTGAACAATGTTAGATGCACAACACATTAAGAATCAGAGGGGCACAGCAAGCCCGCCGGCAGAGAAGAAAAGTAAATTGCGAAAAGAAGAATTAAATGTTTCCCAGATTGTGAAACACAAGGCAGGGAGAGGAGTGCCATACTCATTAATACCCCTCCCTCCCTCCCTCCCTCCTTCCCCACCGAGACACTGCAATAAAGTGAACCTGTTTTCCCTTCTTCTGGGTCTTTCCTCCTCATCTGCTTTCTCTCTGTGTCACTCAAGCGGATCCCAGAGGCTTCTGGCATCCAGGGATAGGGCCGCTAAACAATATAACTTCCCTACTTCAGACCTGCAGAGACGCGATATTTGCTGCGTACATTAATTGGTTCATTTTGAACGTTTTGACAATAAACACAGGGTGCAGCATTAACAATTTGTCAGTTTCAGTTTCCTGGGAGTCTTCCATAATTTGATATCCGCGAAAGCCATCTGCTAAACCCCTCCGCTAAACCATTTGACATTCGCTAACGATAAACCCATCGCTAAATCCATCCGCGAAAACCGTCTGATAAAAGTGATCTCCTAAAAACGATCCGCTGAACACCATCCATAAAACCCATCCGCTATGTAGCCATCCGTGAAAAACATTTTCAAAAGCTACCCGCTAAATACATCCACAAGAATCATCTGCAAAGAACAATCTGCTAATAACAATTTACAAAAACCCATCCCATAAACCCATCCACCAAAGCCATCCCTGAAACCAATCCCATAGACCTATCCCATAAACCAAGATAGAATGCCATAGTATTACTGTATATCCTGTCTGGGGTCCCTCGGACCTGCCATTTCCACCCAGATGGTCATGGTGGCACATGGGTCAACGGTGCTGGGTTACAGACACCAGCACACCCTCAAGCCCACAGAATACTGCAGTCAGGTTTGGAGCCAATGCAAGCTCAGACTCGCCAATTGGAGAAGGTAGTAAATATTGTTGGAGACTTAAACATAAATAAACCCTTAAATTTTTATGTATTTGGTTTCTATTTTTTTGTACTAACAGTTTTGAAAGAAAAGGCAATAAATCTACAGGAATTTTTTTTTAAAACAATAAAAAAAACTGGACATGTTTATAGAGGGCAGTGATGAGTATAAGCTGTGATAATATGGCACCAATTGGCCACATGTTGGCGCTATAACAGACACCAGGAATTGTAGAATTCTTGCAATTTAGGTCCATCTTCTTCAAGACTGCTTAACGTATTAGCATGTAACTTCCACTAATTGGCTCATTGGACTCTCCATTTTGAAATCTATCAGAATAATGTATTGCCACCGTAGGCCAACGCACTTGCCCTGGGTGTGGCCTTTCAGAAATATTCTTATAAATCCAGAGTATTTTGGCAGAATATGACATGGCTTTGTTTTCACATTGACGGCTACTTCAAGATTCAAGTACAGCAGCACCACAGAGCTCCAGGCATAAGAAAATATATTCAAATCCACTTAAAATCACTGTTGCTTTACAGAGATTTCAGTCCTTTCATTAGGACATATACAGTATGTGCGCCCCATGAGCTACCACTCTTTAGAATTGATAGTTACTTTAGATGTTTCATAACTCACAGTGTTTCTCTTAAACATCTGGTATACATATGATTTCCATGACTATCTATAAAGTTAATTAAAATAAAGATCGCAGGCCAAAGCGCATAGTCGCCACCAGATGCTAATGAAAATGCAGAATCGCTCTGCATTATAAAACTGGCTTATACTCCAACATCAATGCTCTGGGAGATTAGCCAGTGCAGAGGTATCTGCCCTTGACAGAGGCTAATCTGCCTAGCTCTTAACTACTGAGAGCTGGAATCCGCCACTGAAAGGGGAACAGTATCAACAAGAGAAGAAAAAAAAATCGACAAGATCTATAGAGCAAAAGGGATGTTTCTTTTTGTGAGAAATTGCTGGGATTTCATTCTTTCTCCTTTTTTTATGGCGCCTGTTGTTTTCTTTCAGCGGTAATGAAACGATCACGTGACTCGCTGGGCAACGGCCTTTCTCAGCCACAGCAGTGTGGTTACATCCGCCGGGATACCAGGGCACTGGCCAGGCCTGCTCATTAATAGTGCAAGACGAGGTGGCGGTTACTATGATTTATGAATCAAAGGACCTCAGCCATGGGACTATAAGAAAGTACCTTTTTCTCAGTTGTGAGATCCAGCCTTCTCAAATGTACACGGTGTTCCTCTTGTTCCTCGTGTTGGTGGAATAAAGTAACACATTTTTAGTCTGTAACTGCTGTGACTCTGGGAGATGCTGCTTTGTGAAGTTAGCATAATTGCCATTGCTTGCATTTATTTTTACAATTATTCTGGATGGCTTGCACAGCTCAAATTTGTATTCTTCTTGGTTTATGGAGAATATATACAGTTTCAATCTGTTCAATAATGCCTCACAAACATAAAACACTCTCCAGACACTTTCTAAAACCAGTCTGCCTACTAAATTTAAACGATGACAAGATGCAACAGACAACTAATATAGACCTGTATGCGTCAGGACATACACAATCAGCCCCGTGTTTAAACACGTTCACATAACCTGGCCATGAGCTTCTTCGTCTTAGCAGCCCCGTGTTTAAACACGTTCACATAACCTGGCCATGAGCTTCTTCGTCTTACCATCTCAAGGCAACGTGGTATTTAAAATGTTATGTGTAACATGAAAAACTGCAAGGTGTCATGTCTTTAATTTTATATCTGTTTGAGTTTCATCACAGGTATACAATCCAGGTTCAGAAAGTAAAAGTAATCCCAGTATTTTATTCCAATCACCTGAATTTGTTAATTAGCACAATTATTCAGCCAGGAGGTATAACTCATTTGTTGAATAAGCTGGCTGAGTTCATGGGTGGAAGAAACACATGGCAGAACTTTCTGAGTTTCATAACAACAAAAAAAACTGATTATATTTTTCGGAGTGGCAGAGTCCAGGGCCCTCATTTATCTACAACTCACTCGTACGAAGAAGATGTAGAATATTTGTATGTATGAGAAAGTTGGTATTTATCAAATGTTTTTACACTTTACGTATGCCTGTAAGTAATCTGCCTTGATAAATCCCACACATTCTAAACCACAGTGCTCGTGCACAGCAAGTCACATTTGCATGAAGAACTGTCCTAAATGACCATCTATGGCAGGGGTTCCCAATAGGCAGCCACATCAGGCCCGTGAGGAATTTTATTTTGGTCCGGCAAAGTTCTATGAATCAAACGCGAAAAAAGCTATTACTAAGTACGTTTCACCTATGACAATGGCGGCACCTTTTATTTTGAAATTCGGAGCGCAGAGGACTTTTATCATGAAACGGGAAAATAAATAGTCGATCAGTTTAAAGAGCATTTTGGTTGTTAGACTTGTTTTGATGTTTTCAAAGGTGTTTGAAATTTAGGCTAATTGTTTTATTTCTGTTAAATAAATGAGTGTAGCGCTTTCCTGCCATAGACAATTCCGTTTTTTTATTTCATGAAAGTTTAGGCCTGTGTTAATTTTTCCAGCAGTAGGCTATATTTGCAAATGTCATGCTCCTTCATATAATAAAACAAAAATTGTTATTGAATTACATTGAGTTACATTTTGTTACGTTCGTGTGAAGGACCCAGACGCAGACCACAGGATAGGCAAAAAGGAGTTCTTTATTTCGTTCAGGGGTCAAGCCAGGAGATCAGAGGTAGGTAGGTACAAAAACGACAGGCGATAGGGCAACGAGGGACAATCCAGAAAATCAAAAAACCAGGGAATCAGAGTTCAGGCAGTACAAAGGGATAAGGCAGGAGAATGGTCGTTATACAGGCGTGGTCAAAATCGAAAGGCAAACTGGACAGATAAGGGCAAGGCAAAAGAATAGTCGTTCAAAAGGGTATCGCGGAATAATTTAACTGATCTCAGGCTTTAGAATATCGTAGGCACTGGAAAAGACAATCAACGTTCTGACACAGACTGGAAGTAACACAGGGCTTAAATGCACAAGGTACAAATGACACAAAGGGAATCAGGTGTGTGAAAGGGCGGGGTTCCAAACGAGAGACAATTGAAATACATTTGGGAAACAATGAAACAATCACAGAGACATCTAGGGAAAACGCGGACTGGATTCCAAACATACACACGATAACAGATGACCTGGAGTTTCAGGAAATCGTGCATAGATTAAGATGACAGGGAGAGAAGATCAGATGCAGCTGAGAATGATTAGCAAGGACAGAACAGCGTGAAAATGTGCGCTCTAATATATTAGTGAGATTAGTAACTATACACACCCCTGCCGTTAGTAGAGTTAGTGGTAATATACAAATTAGTTTGTTAGTGGAGTTAGTAGATCTAATCAATCGTTAGTATGTTAGTGGTAATTAGTAAATCTAAGTACACAGAGGCAGGTGCGAAGTAAGAGGGAACCCGAACACCAATGAGATCACCCGAGTGGTACCGAGACGTAAACAGGGAGTGACAGATCAGATGTAAACAGGCAGACACATGACAACTAGGCAAAACGGGAAAGTAAACAAGTCATATGGAAAAACTAAAACTAAACAATACATACAGATGAGAATAAATAATAATTATATAATATAATAAAGGTACAATACAAGTGAAAGTCAGATCCTTACAGTACCCCCCCCCCCCCTAGGAAGCGCCTCTTGGCGTTTTAATGGGTGGCACAGGGTGAGTCCTATGGAAGTCCTTAAGGAGGTCCTTGTCCACCACGAACCGTGACGGAATCCAGGATCTCTCCTCCGGGCCGTAACCTTCCCAGTCGACCAGGTACTGAAGGCCACGGCCCCGATGACGAACGTCCAACACCTTAGAAACAGCGTATGCTTCTCCGCTGTCGATGATTCGGGGGGGTGGTGGGGGATCAGGTTCGGGACAAAGGGGGTGGGTAACAGCTGGTTTAATTCTTGACACATGAAACGTGGGGTGTAATCTCCGCATAGTAGCGGGAAGTTTGAGCCGAACGGCAGTGGGACTGATGATTTTGAGCACCGGGAAGGGACCCAGGTACCGGGGGGCTAACTTACGTGACTCTACTCTAAGGGGGATGTCCTTGGCTGAAAGCCACACCTTCTGACCCACCCGGTACTGGGGAGCCTTAACTCGGTGGCGGTCCGCCGTCTCCTTCATCCGGGCACTGGCTCTGGTGAGGTTGATGCGGGCGGATCTCCAAGTCCTGGCACAGCGCCGGATGGAGGCCTCGGCAGACGGGACCCCCACCTCCGCTTCCTGGCTGGGAAATAGTGGGGGCTGGTAACCTAGGCAACACTCAAAAGGGGAGAGTTTCGTAGCAGACGAAGTGTGACAGTTCACAGCGTACTCGGCCCAGGGTAACTGCGAGCTCCACATGGTGGGGTTCCTAGAGCAAAGGCACCTAAGGACGGTCTCTAGGCATTGATTGGCTCGCTCAGTCTGGCCGTTAGATCGGGGGTGGAAGCCGGATGTGAGACTGGTGGTAGTGCCGAGTAACTTGCAGAACGCTCTCCAAAACTGAGCGATGAACTGTGGCCCTCTATCGGAAACAATATCGGTGGGGATCCCGTGCAATCTAACCACGTGTTGTATTAATAGGGTGGTGGTCTCCTTAGCGGAGGGAAGTTTAGTGAGGGGGATGAAGTGAACAGCTTTCGAGAACCGGTCCACAATGGTGAGGATAGTGGTGTAGTGATTGGAGGAGGGTAACCCCGTGACAAAATCGAGTGCAATATGGGACCAGGGGCGGTGAGGAATGGGGAGTGGTTGAAGTTCACCGTGAGGGGGTTGGTGAGATGCCTTATTCTGTGCACAGACTGAGCAAGCGGCGACAAATGAGGCTACGTCTTGTCGGACCTCCGGCCACCAGAACTTGCGTAAAATAAATGTGGTAGTACGATTGATACCTGGGTGGCCGGAGAGTCGCGACGAATGTCCCCACTGGAGCACCTGGGACCGAGCCGCATCTGGAACATAAAGACAGTGGTTAGGACATTGGCTGGGAGTTGCCTCCCCACTCTGAGCACTCCTAACAATACCTTCAATGGGGAGACTGATGGCATTAATGAATACTTTCTGAGGGAGAATAGTGTCCGGACAGGGGTCCTTAGAGGAGGGTTCGAAACGCCGGGATAGGGCATCAGGCTTCGTGTTCTTAGCCCCTGGCCGGTAAGCCAGACAGAAATCAAAGCGGGAGAAAAAGAGGGCCCATCTGGCCTGGCGGGAGTTAAGCCTCTTGGCGGTTTGTAGATACTCTAGGTTCTTGTGGTCGGTCCAGACCAAGAATGGTATCTGAGCTCCTTCCAGCCAGTGTCGCCACTCCTCTAAGGCCATCTTAACGGCCAACAGCTCCCGATTCCCAATGTCATAGTTCTCCTCCGTGGGGGTGAGGCGGTGCGAGAAGAACGCACAGGGATGAACCTTCTGATCCTCCGGGGATCGTTGGGATAGGATAGCCCCTACCCCCACGTTGGAGGCGTCCACCTCCACGATGAACTGGGTGGCCGTATCGGGATAGCGGAGAATGGGAGCTGTGGTGAACAATCCTTTGAGGAGAGAGAGAGCTCTCTCTCCTTAGGTTTCCAGCTGAATTTCAGTTTTGACTGAGGAGGAGAGCCGTGAGGGGGGCCGTACTGAGCTGTAGGTTCGGAAGCGCGGCGGCGGTTGCAAACCCCAAGAATCTCTGAAGTCTGAAGCCCCCCTCTCTCTCAGGACCCACTCCACACGGCCGCCCTCTTCTTTCCCCGGTCCCATGACTTGACTGACTTCTCTATGATGAAGCCCAGGAAGGTAGTGGATGAGGTGGAGAACTCGCATTTCTCAGCCTTGACGAAGAGACGATTCTCGAGGAGACGACCCAGTACCTTGTGTACATGTCTCTCGTGTTCCTCCAGGCTCTGGGAGTAGATGAGAATGTCATCCAGGTATACGTAGACACAGTGATCTATCATGTCACGGAGGACATCGTTAACCAGGGTCTGGAAAACAGCGGGGGCGATAGTGAGCCCGAACGGCATCACCAAGTACTCCCAGTGTCCAGTAGGTGTGTTGAAAGCCGTCTTCCACTCGTCGCCCTCACGAATCCGGACCAGGTGGTATGCGTTTCTGAGGTCCAGCTTCGTGAAGACGACGGCCTTCTGGAGCTGCTCGAAAGCAGTGGACATAAGCGGGAGTGGGTTCTTCTCCGTGATGTCGTTCAGGCTTACACATTTGGACTTGCAATAAATGCATTTCATGCAACTGAAAAGCATTGACAAGCTGTTTAAAATAAACTCCGTTCTTCTCACGTAGCCTATGTGTGCATTTTGAATGAGGGAGGGGTGAGGAGGTCGGGTTGCCCGCCAAGTCATTTGAATCCTAGAAAGTGGGCCGGGCACAACATTAATTGGGAACCCCTGATCTATGGTCACAAACCTTCTCTTTAAAAGCTGCTGAAAATGCCACTCATTTCTGACATTCAACATATTTAAGTCAGAAAAATAAGAAAAAAACTTTTTGGATACAGAAATAATTTCTGCTCACTGAGGTAGAAGAAAAACAAACTACTTATTGGAACCCTCAGCAGTGGCTTAACAATTAAGAGAGAAAATATTGCTTGGGACCAGGTCAGAGCTGCTGTAAATTCTGCCTCATCAGAGTGCAGAACAGTTCATGAAATGAAAATAAATGGATTTGAAAACATTTGGAGAAAAAAAATAGTGAACCACAAAAGGGAAATTGGTGAAATAGGAGGAGGGCAGAGTGAGTCTTCTCTGTCCGCTATGGACCAGCGCAATGGCAGAGTGAGTCTTCTCTGTCCGCTATGGACCAGCATAATGGCAGAGTGAGTCTTCTCTGTCCGCTATGGACCAGCACAATGGCGGAGTGAGTCTTCTCTGTCCGCTATGGACCGGCGCAATGGCGGAGTGAGTCTTCTCTGTCTGCTATGGACCAGCACAATGGCGGAGTGAGTCTTCTCTGTCTGCTATGGACCGGCGCAATGGCAGAGTGAGTCTTCTCTGTCCGCTATGGACCAGCACAATGGCGGAGTGAGTCTTCTCTGTCCGCTATGGACCGGCACAATGGCAGAGTGAGTCTTCTCTGTCCGCTATGGACCAGCGCAATGGCAGAGCGAGTCTTCTCTGTCCGCTATGGACCGGCGCAATGGCGGAGTGAGTCTTCTCTGTCCGCTATGGACCAGCGCAATGGCAGAGTGAGTCTTCTCTGTCCGCTATGGACCAGCACAATGGCAGAGTGAGTCTTCTCTGTCCGCTATGGACCAGCACAATGGCAGAGTGAGTCTTCTCTGTCCGCTATGGACCGGCGCAATGGCGGAGTGAGTCTTCTCTGTCCGCTATGGACCGGCGCAATTCAACAATTCTGAAATAATATTGTATATCAGAAGAAACTAGATAAAAAGCGTCTTGGTGCTGCCCTCTAACGGTTGAAATTTTCTTTCTGCTCCCCAGTCTGCCCCTGCCCCAATTGTGATGTCAGAATACCTCTTTGGAGGTACCTCTACATCATATGGATAATTGTTGCTGCCCACAATGGAAATAGCCGGCACCTGATTGGTTAGATGCACTACGGTCCTTTGATTTCGGCTCCACGTTTTTAAACCGGAACAACGTGGCGGTCTGTTCAACTCTCTTATTCCACCTAAACAGTTTGCTAAAATATGTTTCTGAAAATATTTGAGGTGAGAAATAAGCCATGCAGTTGCTGAATCTTGATTTCATATTTTATCTTGATTCATATTTGATCCGCAACGCCTAGTTTGACAGTTTTATCCGAGTTATACGAAATCATTTGTACATTGTACGTTAATTTATCTAAATGACGATGGACACACCTCCTCCGGACAGACCTCCTTCATCAAATTAATATGATGTATTTTTTTCATAATAATATAACTCTTTTTGAAATATTGACAAGTGTCAAAACAATGCATGTCGGTGCATATTTTGACTCAACTAAGCATGCGGTGTAGCGTAGTGGTTAGAAAACTGGACAAGAGGTTGCAGGTTTAATTCTCAGCTGGGACACTGCCCTTGCATTGCTTCAGTAAATATCCCGCTGTGTAAATGGATTGCAAGCTGTGTGTTCCTCTGGATAAGAGCATAGTAGCTAATGTAACAGTTCATCATCCAGGCCTGAATATAAAGCAGGTGTAATGTTAAAACAAATGTTACGCTTCATTTAGCATTAGGAATAAGATATAAGGCAGCATAAAACCATTAGCCAACTTGTATTCATGTCCAAGTTAACCTTTCCGAACCCATGTAGAATCCCGGGGTAATTCAACTACCAGATACTTAGCCTAAGTTTTTCTAAACTTAAAATAACAACATATGTAGAGCAAAACTTTGGGATTTGAGAGACATTCATTTCAAAGAAAGGTACTCGTTCTTCTTTGTTAAATTTGGTACATATAACTGCCTTCTAACAAAGTAAAATGTATAAAAAATAAAAAGTACTCTGACTATAATGGCAGTTTATTTTAGTTGCAATATCAGAGCCAGTTGTTGAGCTATTTGGTGATTTTGTTTCTATGGCAACATTTGCTTAACTCATCTTGATCAAGGGAGTATATTTACAGTTTTGTGATGATGCATTTTTAAAAAGATGCTATTCTTAGACAACTTGCTAGTTGTGCAATTTACATGACTAACCGACAATTAAAACATTTTAGTATTCCTGTAATTACCACAGTTGTTGTCAGTAAGTGTGTTTTTAAAAATCCCCTACCTTCAAACTGTAAAAATGAGAACTGTAACTGTGTTCAATGGTCTTGGAACATATTACTGAACAAAAGGAATCTTGCCCGTCTCATTTCTGTAAATGAACTGAAAGCCAGGGCCAGTAGAGTAAATGAGGAGTGTAAAATCTTTTAATCTCTCTGCTTACTTGTACCAGTCCTGTTTTCCTGAGAATCTGTACTGTTTTACTGCGTATGTTTTTATGTGTGCGATGGTAATGAGGGTGTGCCTGCTGCCTCTCGAAAGGATCTCTCTTTTAAAAAAATAGATTTTAATCTCAATGAGATGACGTGTGAAAGTAAAGATAAACTATGTGGCCGTGTGAAGATATATCTGATATATCTGAGTTTACCTGAGGTCAGAGGATGCAGCAACTAATGTTTTTAAGGAGTCAGGGTCTCGGAGGGAAACCCTGAAAGGTATAACTTGGCAGGTAGCATACCTGTCATCCCAATAACATATTCAACTACAACCTGGGTATAAAAAAGTGATGTAGAGGAGTGTATTATATGTGGTTATATATTTTACTTGAAGCAATTATGTTTTTTGTCACACTGAGCATACGGACATTACTGGGAGGTTTAAGTGGAAATGCTGTAACTGCCAAGAGCTGTAGCTATCTTTAAATTCCGTAAGAGCTGTAGCTATCTTTACCCTGATGGCTGTGCAGAGTTTTTCTTTTTGCCGTGTTTTTCAGTGGCAAACCCAGCATAGCTTGGAGTTACATCCAGCATACACCCAGTCAGCTAACGCCACTGGCCCCCGAGGCCACTTGCTAACAGTAAATGTCCGTACCCGCTACAAACCCTCCCCATAAAACATGCCCTTACCGCCGCCGCTCTGACAGCCTCCATCCTGCATCCCCTCTCTTCCTCTCTAATCTTAAGTTTCTAAGGGCCGCCTGTCAATCACGTCTGCCCAGACACTCCAGACATGTCCTCTTCTCTCTGTCCATTTGCCGAATATCATCAGCGCTTCTTTTCATTGGCTCGGTGGCTGTCTGCCCATCAATCTTAATTAGCGGAGCTATTCTTACGCATCTCGCCTCATAGTGTCTATTTTAAGTCACACAGTCTAACCCGCGGTTCACCTCAACAAAACTTATTGCAGAAAAAAAATGTGCAAAGCAATGTTGAAAATATGTGAATATCACCAGGGCAAGTTACTGTACAACTGATAACCTGCCATAGAAGTGGAAATGGCTCGTTGCTAATTTTATCTTCAATCTATCTTGCTGAATTTACAGTGCTGCCAAACCGGTGTCAGATTAGGGCTACATTATTCAGGGGTGCTGTCCATGTTCCTGCAGCGCTCCTGTGTGTTAATGCAAGTTAAATTACAGGGCTGGGATGAGCTAGTACTGAGGCTAAGGAAGGCTGGGATGAGCTAGTACTGAGGCTAAGGAAGGTTGGGATGGGCTAGTACTGAGGCTAAGGAAGGCTGGGATGGGCTAGTACTGAGGCTAAGGGAGGCTGGGATGGGCTAGTACTGAGGCTAAGGGAGGCTGGGATGAGCTAGTACTGAGGCTAAGGAAGGCTGGGATGGGCTAGTACTGAGGCTAAGGAAGGCTGGGATGGGCTAGTACTGAGGCTAAGGGAGGCTGGGATGGGCTAGTACTGAGGCTAAGGAGGGCTTCTTTAGTACAAACATGGAAATAGAATCTAGCAGAATGTCCATGAACATAGACCTGTGTGTGCATTTCTCTAGATTCTTCAGATGCTTGAGTTTTCATGGGATTCTTTAGGCTTGATATACATGTATGTATGAGTGTTTGGGTTGCTCTTCTGTCCAAACATTCTGCATGTATTTAACTTTGAATTTGGGAAGAAAGTGGTTTAATGGTAAAAGATTTGTATTTTTTGGATTCAAAATTGTTGCAAGACCAGGGAGTGAAGTGGTCAAAGGCATTTTCTTCCAAAACAGATCAGAATCTGGGGCTTTTGAATAGGCTATGCTATAGGATTGTGAGCGAAGACCGCAGACATACATAACTGATATTTGCATAAGGTTGCTTTGCAAATGAAGACAAACCAGTCTATTAACCTCTGTGATGTTCATGATTTCCAATAGCTTATGGCACAGTATACAACAGTGCCCCAAAAAATAACTAAATATCCTGCACAGAAACCTTTATTTTCATCAATATAAAATATGAATAGAGCCAAGTGGTGTGTCAGAAAGGTTGCAGGTTCAATTCCCAGGTCAGACGCTGCCGTTGTACCCTTGAGCAAGGTACTTCACCTGCATTGCTTCAGTATATATCCAGCTGTATTAATGGATACTATGTATAAATGCAAAAGAAATGCTGTGTAAGTCGCTCTGGATAAGAGCGTCTGCTAAATGCCTATAATGTAATGTAATGTAATATGATTTCCAGTGTTTTAGCAAAAGCAAAGAGAAGTTCTATGGACATGAGGAAGTCCCTCGATGTGGGTGACAGAAGAATGAAATACGGTGCACTGTATCTCACCACCACCTTAAAAGGGGATATACAAGCTCAGACTCAGACCAGCGCTGAATTTATTCATCTATAATAGTTTACCGTGATAAATTATGCACCTGTCGTGGGAAGCCTAGGCAAAAACGGCATTGCCGAAATAAGAACGGTCGCCCGCGTTCCATCTGGGAAAACTGCGTTCGGAAATGGCGCGGCTCACCGAGGTAACACGGGATGCGACTCCCAAACACGCGTTGCCCCGCGATTGCCCACAGCGGCCCTGTACGCCATTAGTTTAGGAGCGCTCCGCCATGTTGCCATTGTGGTCACTGTATGTACAAACGAGCAGCTGTCAGGAAGTGTACGGGCGATTTATGCGCACCGGCATGTCGACAGCTTTGGGCCTTCTTGTGCTGAATGTGATGCTTATTTTCCTTCAGCAATGGGAAAACAGCCAGACAAAAGCTTCCTGTGAAAACACATCGCTCATTTACACCGCTTTTGAGGGTTTCGCTGCGCTATGACATTCAGTTAATCCACGTCTTAATTTACTCGCACGGTTAAAAAGTAACAGACTAATTATAATGTGAAACGGTTCTACTACGCTGAGTGTCATTAACCATAAAATATTACTATATTAGAAGTGCAGTGCTATAGTGGTAGATTGAGCCTCTCCAGGTATCTACTGCAGTTGCCCATTATTTAAATTGTATTGCACACATCCATCCACATTCATGGCAGGTTTCTTGCGTAATTGTCTGCTCTTATATAAATTCTACTCAATTCCGTCTATTCTATGATACTCTGTGAAAGTCAACTCAAGTTTTTCTTTGTAATGAATGCAGGCTGACATGTTTGTTATACTCAGTGAATTGAGTGATTTGGATGAATCAGAAGACGAATGAAGGACAGAATAAGGTGTTTTCTGCCAATAGAAGCTTGGCACAGTGCCTCAAATTAATACAGGCTACAGCCCGTTTAAAAAATTGACAGTAAATTTGTTTGCACAACCACAACTTCATCAAACTTGCCACTCATCAAACACACAGGACCAATAAATTTGCTTACGCAACCAAGTATCGACAACTTACTGACATTTTTTATGCTCCTGTGCAAATTAGCGTGGCAGGCCACTCATGTAGCTGGGGTTCTTTTGTATTGGTCTGTTATAAAAACTTGGGGATAAAAGTAGCTACTACCCTCCAGGGATGAAAGTAGCGACTTGGGGAACAGACTGATTTATACATTGCTACACATGTGTAACGTTTCTGTCAAATTCATGGCAAATACATGATTGCAGATTTGCATCCAAGAAACGTCCATTACAGAATTTTGAGAGGAAATCAAATGGAAGTTGAAGGGGGGGGGCGGGGGGGTGGTATAGAGAAAAATGGGGCTGTGACATGTTTGTGTTTAAATTGCACCTTGGGGATTGGGATCATCTGAAAATGAAGGGCGTGAATTTTAAAGATCAAATCATTCTTAGGAATGATGGGTTTCTTGCAGGTGGGTGGACGTTTAAGGATGGTATGATAGGGTATGTGTCCATTTTTTTCCCACTTTCTATATCTGTTTTACCAAAGCAAAACAGTGCAATGGGACACTGCCCCCTTCTTTGAGTTTTTTTATTTTCCGCCATCTTGGCTCCAGCATTGCTCACATTATGGGTGTGATTAAAAATATTTTCAGTCACATTTTAAACAAAGTCTCCATATGAAAGTGTTATACAGCATAGTATATAAAGCCTTCAGAAACGAGGAATAATGGCTTCATAAATCATACATAAGAAAATGTCATGCTTCATAAAGGGTGACCTAACACCTTCTTATGCAACATGTTATGCCAAATGTGACATAACCAACAATGTGAGCTGGCTAATGGCTGAACATTATACTGGGTGACATAAAACATGCTTATATAGGAGGCTAGGCTAACTGTGACACATCTGGCATAACATGTTGCATAAGAAGGTGTTATGTCACCTTTTATGAAGCATGCCATTTGCTTATGTATGATTTATGAAGCCATTATGTCATGTTTATGAAGGCTGTATAGCATATATAAAGCCTTCACATGGAGACTTTGTTGAAATTGTGACCATATTTTCCAAGCGTGTTGAGTTTGAGTTAGTGGTTTTCACACACCATTACTGTCAGGTTTAGGTTTAGAAAATAGAGAACCAAACGCGAAAGATAAGGATACAGAAAGCGTATCTATTTATATCTATTTATAGATACGCCACAGAAGCGGAATTAAACCGCACTAGTAGATGGGAAACGCAAAAGCGGAAACAAAACTTCCCTAGCACAAGGCTAACACAAAACAACCTCAAACGGAGGCGGAGATTCGCTTAAACAGCGAGAAACTAACAACAAAAGAAATGACCTCACGCACTAATTGATCTGCGTGTATCAGAGGTCGAGAAGTGAAAAGAAACGAACCAAAATAGCAAGCCTGTAACTACAGCTCTCTTTGTTTTCTTTCTTTTTTTATAAAACCCTATACCGGCTTTCTAGTCCTACTGCAACGTCAATCTAGAAGCACCGGAAAGCGGAAGTCAAGCTCTATTTATAGCCGACGGAAACCAAACACAGGTGTAGGAGATAATGACCTGGAGAGATCCAAACACCGGGACGGAGGAAGAAAAAATCCGATAGAGCTTCAGACGACGCCAAACGGAAAACAATGGTAGAAAACAAAAAGAGACAGCCACTACCCATGACAATTACACTACAAACCTACTATGTCACACGCCTTTCATATATTAAAATATAGTAATAAATTAGGCTCACTGTTTATGTGGTTTAGCAAATTCTCACTCATCGCTTTGTGAACAGTCTCTCGAAATATTTTTAGGTGCCCTCATTGGAATTCCCCAAACCTCGTCTTGGGGCCACATTGTAGATGTTGGTTTTTGTTCCAGCCAATCTCTTCATCAGATATGTTTGCTGCAAACGCAGTACGCGCTTCCAGAACGCAGTGCTTTTTAACACTTTAAAAAGTACTTTCACAACTGGTTTTATCTCAGTGACCAGGTGCCCAATTCCAGCAATTAGGACATTGCTGAATTCAGCTGTAGGTCCATCATTTCATAAATTAGAGATGGAACGCATTTCAAAAAGGAATCATTTGCCACGGCACAGTGCAGAAAATGAAAACCTTAGTTCTGATTAAGTCTTTAAACAAGTTTGGGATTATTCATTCTCCGCAACATGGATATGTTTCTGACATAATGTGGCATTAAGAGGGTAAATCCATCCCTCATTAGACGTTAAGTGTCTCATTAAAAACAGCGAACAACCGGTCACACTTCACAAACTGGAATTACGTTCGGAACGAGCCCTTCGTACGCAAGGGGGACCTGGGACTGGAGTTAGGAATCCTTGACTCGTTAGTGAGGGAGGCTAACGCTGCCGAATCCCTGTCTTCCGCACCCTGCAGTTCACACCGCTAAACACCCTGTTTAACACATCCGTTCATCTGTTTTAATTGCGCGCAAAAGGCTAATAATATCTTATAAATTTCCCTCTAAGAGCAGCGCACGTGAACCAGCATGCCTGGCTTGGAGGTGTGAAGGCATGAGACCGAGTTTCGACAGACGTGGTATTACGCCTGGGCCTCTGGAGGCAGAGGGGTAACCTACATGAAACGGGGGCACTAATAAGAGCCGAAATATATCGGGACAGATATCAGGGGACGCTGGTGATGAGAGCACGGGCGTGGGAATCGGGGGTGTCAGGGGAGGTGGGGGTGAGGCAGAGGGGGGCAGGTGGGAACCGCTTGATAAAGCCAAAGAGCTGCAAAAACCTGAGAGAGAGAGAGAGAGAGAGAGAGACAGAGACAAAGAGGGAGGGAGAGAGAGCTGGAGGGGGAGGTAGAGAGGGGGAGTGAAGAGAGAGACAGCGAGACAGGAGAGCGAGAGGAGCTGTTCCTAAGGGCCATTCCTCAGCGAGACGTAAACGAAGCCGGCAGAACAGCCAGGAAGATGGAAGACGCATTATCCGTGCGCATTTTCCAGCTCCAGATTATGGAAAATCATTCATGTGCACAACGGCTCCTGTTGATCATGGATGCGTGTGGAGTCAGCCGTACCAATAAATGAATTCACGGTGTTAAAAGGAAAGGTAAAAACGGAGCCTCCGTCCGAGAGAGCAAGAGAAGAGCTCTTTCAGCCCCCCTGCTTTGCTGCATTAATAAGTGCCATTGTGGGAATCAGTGGGCAGCTTCTCATGATAGACTTCAGCACCTCAGGGTGTGATTGTACAGGATATGGAAATCAGCGTGAAATGTGGTGAATCCTGACATTTTCCATATCTCGCTTAAAAAAAGCTCACAGGGCCGGTTGCATAGTAAATGCACTATGTGAAGAGCGGCATAGAGTCATTCCACCTGATTGGCCTAGAATAAGGGGCTGCTGCCAGTTGATGGGCCTAGAATAAGGGGCTTCTGCCAGTTGATTGGCCTAGTGTAAGGGGCTTCTGCCAGTTGATTGGCCTAGTGTAAGGGGCTTCTGCCAGTTGATTGGCCTAGTGGAAGGGGCTTCTGCCAGCTGATTGGCTTAAGAGGTGGCTGCCTGTTGCTTTTTTAAAGAACACTCAGGTTTTGACAACTGTGCTTTGTGTAATGATACCTATTAAGTACAAACTGTTGCACTTATATTGATGATAGTTTGTTTTACTCATCTATAGTTAATCTGTTCTTTGTTGACCAAGCATTTTCATCACCTCCCATATGGGGTAATGATGCGCTTTCATTCTCTGAAGGTGTGTATAGCTTTGATTTTGGTCTGTTGAAATATCTATTTACATATTAGGCTAATATAATCTAATAATATTATGACAATAACAGAGTTTGGATATTTGTATACATTTGCATATACCTACAGCTTGTGTGGAAATCATTGGCAAAGATGGCGTTTCAGACTGTATTATTCTAGAAAGCTCTGCCAGTTTTAGAAAAAACGTAGAACCTGTTTGGCGTTATTCAATATTCAGGCGTTACGTGTGTTCCCACTTTGTACTTTTGAATACCTGATTTGGTTAATAATTTGTATGTGATTAATAAGAGATGTCAGTGGAGATTACTGGGGGTCACAACAGGGCCCCGACCGTCCCTGGGAGATTTACAGTGATTATGCACCGAAAAGCCAGCGTGTCAGCCGTTAATATTCAGAGATACATTAGTGACATTTATTAGCGTGGAACTGTGCCAGATAAGGTGGCTTCATTGATAATGGTCCATTCATGTTGTGATGGAGCATCATTTATGTAGAAATGAGACGGAAAGGGTGGAGGAACATCGAGAGGCACAATTATAATGTCTTTTCAGAATATTTTCCCTTGATTTAAGACATGTTAAATGGCCTTAGACTGTTTTATTGGCATATTTATGAAATTAAATGAAATTTAGCAGTTTTGTGATGAATCTTTCAGTGAGTATTACCGTCTCTCGTTCTCTGCTCTGAACCTGAAGTTATTCCACCATCAGCGAACATCTTTCTCACAGAAAACAGTACTGCGCGATCACTGCGTGATGATTTTTACTGCTGTTTTCTTTTTTGGTATCAATGAGAGAGGCCTGGACATAGAGAGGCCATAACATTCCGAGTGACCGCTTGGGTGTTTTGAAGGTATTCCTGGCTGCCCAGGAGCACGGAAAAGACGACACATCTGGAAAACCCCAGACGCTGGAATGATGCTGCACTGCCACTGCTAAGGACAGCCTGAAGCCATGAATTGCACAGACACTGCCTATACCCAGCTCGATAAGGGCAGGGCCCGTCATGCTTATGTGGGCTTTCCTGGCAACACTTTACATGAGTAATTGGACATTTGTATCTGAAGGATTTTTTTGTTTTGCGTCGTGATTTCCTGTTGAATGTTTTATGGAATAATATTGCCAGTGTTTTCGTATTTTACCGGATCTGGGACCACATGTTTGAACAGTGCCGAGCAGAAAAATGCCCTCAGAACACTGCGTAAGCGAGTTTCTACGCAGAAATTCAGATGTATAAAATACGAGAATCTGCATACCTCTGCACACACTGGACACCATACGTACGCAATGTTTGTCAGTGTGATATGGCGACATCGTGATAGAGAGGCAGAGGGAGAAAATGTAAAAAGTTGTGAAACCAGATTTCCGACTTTCTCCCTGAGCATTTTTTCACGCATTCTTTTACTCAGAGTTTTATACATGTGGCCCCAGGAGTCATACATTTTCTTTATTGTGATATATGAAGAGACAAAGAAAGGCATAATAATTTGTACATATGCTGTATACTTTGTATTTTGAGATTCAGGTTTAACGTCTGGGGGCGCCAGCAGGTTGTGAATTGTGCCGCACCCCCCCACCACCCTAGTGGAACACAGAGTGCTGGCAGCACCATTTTGGTGGAGGCTAGAAAGAGGTGAACAGGAACATGAAAAGAGCACATTAAAAGCAGGCAGGTTGGATTTCAAGTGTCACTCCCGAGTACCATTAGAGGGAGTGTGGTCTGCGTGCTGGAGGAAATAATGACATGTGCTGAAGGTGGCCGATGGCTCTCCAAGCCTTTGGGCTCTATTTTCCGGTGCACGGCGTGGCGCACTGAGCGTGGCGACTGAATTTTGTTATTTTCGTGACCAGAGGTGAGGAGCACACAGCTCACGGTGCGCTGCGCAGGTTGAAAATGGTAAGGCTGAATATTTATCAGCTGGATTCAATCATAGCCAATCAAATGACCTCTTTTCAGGCCCTTTAAAAGTTGTGCGCATTCCGACCCCGCCTCTTGCCAATTTCCCACTACCAGTGCTGTGGAAGACGATATATCTTTTTTTGCATTGATATCGCAAAAATAGTATACGATCAATGTAATAATGCATTCTTTTTCACAAGGGAATGTCTAAAATCACAAAATAAGTAGGCCTATACTTAATCATTTGTGTTTTAGTCCTATTGTTTTTTTTATAGGCTATTTAAGTGCAGTGATTGCATCAGATTGCGTAAGTCAATACATTCTTCAAGTTGTCACTAAACTGTTAGGCTCTGTAGAAAAATGTGTGCCTTTGTGTGGTAGCCTAGGACAGTGGTGCCCAAACTTGGGTTGCAGGAGATATCTATTGGGTCGTGGAATCATGTAGGATATTATAATAAAACAAAGTCCACCATATACTGAAATAGCCCATACAGAAACTAGCGTATTTGTCTTCTTAAATGAGCAGCTAAACAACCGTTAACAAATTATTCCTCTATTGGCGACATTATGCATTGATATTATGCTCAAACATTTTCACTAATCAAGCATTCACTCGTTAATTTGTCATGTGTGTGAATGGGAATAAATTAAAATCAGAAATACAAATTAATTCACCGAAGGTGTATGTCTTTATTCATAAGCAACACTGATCACTACAACGATACAACACAATCGATTTAACTGCACACTGTAAAAAAAAGAAAGAAAAAGGCTACCATAAAAACAGCAGCAATGTTGCCAGTGAAAAACCATTTAATGAAGGCGGGAACATGTACAAATCGTTACATGAATAACATGAACATGTTATTTAGCTGAGTTATAACTGTTATTCTACATGACTTTTATGGCCTTTTGGGAAAAAAACAGTGAAGTCAGACTAAGTAGACTGTAAAAAAAAAAAGAAATCTATATATATATAATTTCTGGTAAAATGTTTGTAAAAATATATAATTTACACTTTTTTTACACAATTTACACCAGTCTTTTCACTGTTTTCTTACAAGATATTATTTACAGTGCAGAATAATGATAGTCATAATTAGGACTGAGCCGAGCCTACCCTACTATTTACAGTTTTGTAGCCTACAGCAAGTAGTCTACATTGTTTCAAATTAGCTTTATACCTTATGCCACTTTAGCCTAATACATTTAGAATAGTGTAGTTGTTTGATTGTGTGTAAACTGGAGACAATATCTTTTAATTGTATCTATTGACTTATAGTGTGCATTGCCTAATTTGACTGAATTGTTCCCAGATAAAGCTTCTATTGTATGTAGTACTACATACACTGGGTTGTTCTGGTCAAGGGTGGCACGTAGTGTTCAGACGAGCGGTCTTGGTTTTAATTTTGAATATTTAACCTTTACATACCTTTTCAAGAGCGCTTCTTATTGCTTGAATGTGTACTGCACAGTTCATCCACTGTGTTTCTAGCCTGCGATGTTCTGGAGAGGGTCTCTGTCTGCTCTGTTTTTCATGTGACTGCGTAGGTGCAGGTTCCTGTCAGTCTTCTCTTTAAGACATATTAAATGGCCTTAGACTGTTTTCTCTTTTCCAATGGCTGGTTCCCCTGCTGACTAATCAAAGGCTAATAATGCACATATGAAGAATGACAGGACCATTTTTGAATATTACCATAAACGGCTGAATATGTCTGTTACTGTGTCTGTAAGGATGATGATGACATTAAAGGTGATGGTGATGATGATAAGGCTGATGAGAATTAAAATGTTGGTAGTAGTGGTAGTAGGCCTATTATTATTATTATTATTATTATTATTATTTTAAGTTTTACTTCATGTTAATATTATGGTTGTTGAAAAAATCTTAGTGATCTTAGATAGTGAACTGTTGGAGTTAATTAATGAAAGCAAATTAAATAAGGACACACATACAAACACACACACACAATGCAATGCCATTGGCCCAAATAAAGGTAGGACAACGTAGCCTACATATGGTGTTGGGCTATTGACGTATTTATAAGCTCCCATCAGAGGGGATGTTTGTACGCTTCCGGCTGGATTTTTAAATTTTTGAAATTATTAAAAACCCAGACCGTATATTCAGTGCGTTGATACAGCCTGCCGCAGTGCAAGTACGGATGTGTTTCCACAGTGCAAAAAATATATTGAAAATTAACATTATTATAAAAATTTGGAGCAATAATTGTTCACAGTTATATACAAAGTATTCGTAGCCTATATGGTAATCAGACTTTTTTTTGGTGGAAAACCACATTTAGTAGGCATTTCAAGGCTCATTTGCATGCCGCTCGCGTACTGCATGCGCTCACACGACAGTTGTCACCGACCCTTCTTGTCGATATCCGATACTATCGCCATATCGCCCAGTTCTTGTCCCATTTTTATTTCGTCAAAAGCCTGGTTGGTAAGTGTGCTGCCTGCAGGTTTTACTCTCTGGCTTAGATGCCTTTCCCTGGCCTGGGCCAACGTTTCCTTAAAGTGTTTTTCTTTCTCTGCTGTCCAAGAAGGGGCTGGCAAGTGCCCAGCATTATCTTCTGAGCGGTGATAACAAGGCCATGGGTAAGATTATTTTACAGCGCACAAATCCGTCGCAGCAAAATTCTACGAGACAACGACAAAGCAGCATTACACGGTTGTTTTTGTCTGAATTCCTGCCCACCACCGTAAACACCCTCAGGCCTCTCAGAGCTTCGCTGTCTAAGAAATGCAGAAACCCGCCGTAGTGCCAGTGATGGACAGTGACTGTGGCAGGATCCTATTGGTACAACATGGCTCATCACATGTAGGTGACAAGAACCTAATGGTATAAGGTGGCCCCGCACATGTACAGTTGAAGTCGGAAGTGTTACGTTCGCTAGGAAGACCCAGACGCAGACCACAGGATAAATCCAAAAGGGTAGTTTATTATCCGTTCCTTAATCAAGCCAGGTAATCAGAGATATCGAGGTCCAAAAACGACAGGCAATAGAGTAGTGAGAGACAATCCAAAAATCAGTAAACCAGGAAATCAAAAGGCTAAAGTACAAAAGGGCTAGGCAGGAGAATAGTCAAAAACAAAAGCTAGATTGTAAACGGTAATCAAAACAAGGCAGGCAAGGGCAAGGCAAAAGAATAGTCGGAATACAAGGTTGTCTCGGGAAAAAACTAGCAAATCTCTGGCTTGGAAAAGGCGTAGGCACAGGATAAGTAGATCAACGTTCTGACAAGGGACTGAAGAAAACACAGGGATTAAATACACAAGTAACTAATGACACAAGAGGAATCAGGTGTGTGAGAGGGAGGGACTCCAAACGAGAAACAATGAGAACACATTGGGCGGATAAACAATCACGTAGACAACTAGGGAAAACGCAGACTGGATTGCAAACATATACACGATAACAGATGACCTGGAGTTTCAGGAAATCGTGCAAAGATTAAGAGAACAGGGAGAGAAGATCAGATGCAGCTGCGAATGATTAGCAGAGAAAGAACAGCGTGAAAATGTGCGCTCTAATATGTTAGTGAGATTAGTAACTATACACACACCCCTGCCGTTAGTATGATTAGTAAGTATATACAAATTAGTCTGTTAGTGGAGTTAGTAGATCTAATCTATCGTTAGTATGTTAGTGGTAATTAGTAAATCTAATTGCTCAGAGATAGGTACGAAGCAAGAGGGAACCCGAACACCAATGAAAACACCGGAAAGGTACAGAGACGTAAACTGGGAGTGACAGATCGGATGTAAACAAGCAGACACAAGACAACTAAGAAAAACCGGAAAGTAAACAAGATGCTGGAAAATAACAAATAAACAATATATACAGATAACCATGAATAATGATAACAAAATACATGACAGACAGATCACAGATCCTTACAGGAAGTTAAGTTGAAGTCATTAAAACTTATTTTGAACCACTCCACAGATTTCATGTTAGCAAACTATATGTGTTGGCAAGTCAGTTAGGACATCTACTTTGTGCATGACACAAGCAATTTTTTCAACAAGTGTTTACAGACAGATTATTTCACTTTTAATTAACTATATCACTATATCATACTGTTCCAGTGTAATTTACAGCTAAATCTAGTCCCACCCTCCAATTCCCATAGAGATCCATTCAAATGCAGAGATGTTATAGTATCGCTTGTAAGAGTACCAGAAAATAAGATATCTAGAGTTTTTTTATGTTGTTGGGTCACAGACATCAGGAAGTCATGGCATGCAAAGGATATGCGACCAAAATATATATATTTTAATTTAAAGGCACAGTCAACTTAGTGTATGTAAACTTCTGACCCACTGGAATTGTGATATAGTGAATTAAAAGTGAAATAATCTGTCTGTAAACAATTATTGGAAAAGTTACCTGTGTCATGCACAAAGTAGATGTCCTAACTGACTTGCCAACACTATAGTTTGCTAACATAAAATCTGTGGAGTGGTTAAACATTTGTTTTAATGACTTCAACCTAAGTGTATGTAAACTTCTGACTTCAACTGTATGTGACAGGATCCTAATGGTATAACATGGCCCATCACACATATGTGACAGGATCGTAAGGGTATAACATGGCCCCTCACAAGTATCTGACAGGATCCTAATGGTATAACATGGCCCATCACACATATGTGACAGGAACCTAATGCTATAAAATGGCTCATCACACATACAAACCCCAATTCCAAAACAGTTGGATAAAATGTAAATAATAACAGAAAGCAATGATTTTCAAATCCGTTTTGACCTGTATTCAATTGAAAACAGTAGAAGACAAGATATTTAATGTTTTAACTAATCGACTTTATTGTTTTTTTGTAAATATACGCTCATTCTATTTGATGGCTGCAACATGTCCAGGGACTCCATTGTCATAATGCGCCACATGTCTAGCACCCACACACTCTGACTATGAAGCCACGCAGTCGTGACACATGCAGAATGTGGCTTGACATTGTCTTACTGAACTAAGCAGGGACGTCCCTGAAAAGACGTCGTCTGGATGGCAGCATATGTTTCTCCAAAATGCATATGTACCCTTCAGCGGTGCAAGTTACCCATGCCATGGGCACTAACTCATCCCCATACCATGACAGATGCTGGCTTTTGAACCTTGCGTTGGGAACAATCGGGATGGTCCTTTTCGGCCCAGAGTCCATTATTTCTAAAAACAACTTGAAAGGTGGACTAGTGAGACGACAGCACACGTTTCCGCTTTGCGTCAGACCAACTCAGATGAGCTCGAGCCCAGAGAAGTCGACGGCGTTTCTGGATGCTGACATGTGGCTCACGTTTTGCGTAGTAGAATCTTAACTTGCATTTGTAGATGCGGTGACGAACTGTATTTACTGACGATGGTTTTCCGAAGTATTCCAGAGCCCATGTGGTTATATTCATTACAGAAGCATTTGGGTTTTTAATGCAGTGCCGTCTGAGGGATCGAAGGTCACGGTTTTAGGCCTGCCCTTTACGCACAGAAATTTCTCCAGATTTTCTGAATCTTATAATAATATTATAGACTGTAGATGGTGAAATCCCTAAATTCTTTGCAATTGTGAGTTGAGAAACGTTGTTCTTAAACTGTTGGACTGTTCTCTCACCCAGTTTTTTGCAAAGTGGCGAACCTCGACCTATCCTTGCTCGTAAATGCCTGAGCCTTCGTGGATGCTCCTTTTATACCCAGTCATGATAGAATCACCTGTTAACTATTCACCTGTTTACCTGTGGAAGGTGTTTTTTTAACATTCCACAACCTTCCCAGTCTTATGTTGTCCCTCTCCCAACTTTTTTGGAATTTGTTGCAGGTTAAAACATTACATTAAATATCTTTTATTTGTACTGTTTTCAATTAAATATATGTAAAAGAAAATTTACAAATCACTGCTTTCTGCTTTTATTTGCATTTTACATACTGTCCAAACTTTTTTGGAATTGCGCTTTGTATGTGACAGGATCCTAACAGTGTGCCATGGCCCGTCACATGTATTTGACAGGAACCTAACGCTATAATATGGCGCTTCGTAAGTTATGTGACAGGAACCTAATGGTATAAAGTGACCCCTCACGCATACATGACAGGATACTAACGGTATAACATGGCCCGTCACACATATGTGACAGGAACCTTATGGTATAAGATGACCCATCACACGTTTGTGCAGGAACCTTATAGTATAACATGGTCTATCACACGTATGTGACAGGATTCTAACGGTATAACATGGTCCATCACACGTATGTGACAGGATTCTAACTGTATAACATGGCCCATCACATGTATATGACAGGAACCTTACGGTATAACATGGCTCGGCGCGCATATGTGAAAGCATATTCATAAAACCTTTTCTGTTGTCATGCATGCCGGAATACTCTCCAAATGCTGCGAAAAAGCATTCAGAATTCTGTTGCTTTTGGTCCCAGCACTATCCTGCTAGCACACACGCACACACTCAGGCTTTTGAGGTGGAGAATAGCTGGACCAGCACTATCCTGGTAGCACACACACACTCAGGCCTATGCGGTGGAGAATAACTGGACCAGCACTATACTAGTAGCACACACACTCAGGTGGAGAATAGCTGGACCAGCACAATCCTGTTATCACACTCACACATTCAGGTCGATGCGCTGGACCAGGGCTATCCCGGCAGTACATACAAACACTGGACCAGAAATCTGAACTGCTCCAAGGAGCAACAGACGCTCATCAGATAAAATCGTTAGCGGCCGGGGATGGAGACAGAAGGGACGCTGTACAGCTGTGGTTTAGCGGGGTCATTTTACGGAGCCACTGCTTCCTGTAGATTTGGAAAGGGAGAGCAATGTGTAAGTGTGAAATATCTGTCAGGTGTTGGTCTAAATGGTGAAAATCAGTGATATATCTGTCAGGTGTTGGTCTAAATGGTGAAAATCAGTGATATATCTGTCAGGTTCTGGTCTAAATGGTGATACTCAGTGATATATCTGCCAGGTGCTGGTCTAAAGGGTGAAAATCAGTGATATAACTGTCAGGTGCTGGTCTAAATGGTGAAAATCAGTGATATATCTGCCAGGTGCTGGTCAAAAGGGTGAAAATCAGTGATATATCTGTCAGGTGCTGGTCTAAATGGTGATACTCAGTGATATATCTGCCAGGTGCTGGTCTAAAGGGTGAAAATCAGTGATATAACTGTCAGGTGCTGGTCTAAAGGGTGAAACTCAGTGATATATCTGTCAGGTGCTGGTCTAAAGGGTGAAACTCAGTGATATAACTGTCAGGTGCTGGTCTAAATGGTGACAATCAGTGATATATCTGCCAGGTGCTGGTCTAAAGGGTGAAAATCAGTGATATAACTGTCAGGTGCTGGTCTAAAGGGTGAAACTCAGTGATATATCTGTCAGGTGCTGGTCTAAAGGGTGAAACTCAGTGATATATCGGTCAGGTGCTGGTCTAAATGGTGAAAATCAGTGATATATCTGCCAGGTGCTGGTCTAAAGGGTGAAAATCAGTGATATAACTGTCAGGTGCTGGTCTAAAGGGTGAAACTCAGTGATATATCGGTCAGGTGCTGGTCTAAATGGTGAAAATCAGTGATATATCTGCCAGGTGCTGGTCTAAAGGGTGAAAATCAGTGATATATCTGTTTGGTGTCAGCTGTCAGGTGTAAACTGGTTAAACTGTATAATGTTTTTGATGTAAAACTTTTTTTATGACATTGCCTTTAGGCGTGTGTGTATGCATGTGCGTGCGTGCGTGCGTGTGTGTGTGTGTGTGTGTGCGTGCGTCGTGTGATATTTAAATTTTGTTCAATCGTAGCTAAAGAAACGTGCAAGTGCAAGCTGTTATAGAGCACAGACTAAGTTACTTCTCAGTGGGTGTGATAACCCTTTATCAGGGCTGCCAGTAATATGAGGAAAAGGTGCTGAATGGAACACATTGGTTTACATTGCAAAGGGAGAGTTAGAGAGTTAGAAGCACCGTTAGCCAGACTTCTCACTTGAAATCATGTGTTTAGCATATTTGTGCCCTACTTAATCAAACCTCTTTCTGCTCCTACATCTTGTGGAAATCAAGTGAATGACTTGCCATTCATGTAATATATTTTTACATTTATCTGGCATGAAAGAAAAAATGCTTTGAGCAGAGGAACAGTTTCAGCAGTCATTTGTTATCTGTCTTATGGTGTTTCCAGAATAATTTTGCTTCTCTCGTCTGCATGACACTTATTGTACAATGCAGTTGTAGCCAATACTTCATAGAGCTGTCACATGGACATGTGTTTATTTGAATAAGCAAGAACAGCCCGTTAATCTATTATAGTCACAGGCTCTGCATGTACACACACACAAACAGTCACACACACACACATGAAGAATGTGGTATTTGTTCCAAAACTGATATTTTTGGGGTTAATTATTTTTCTTTACTTCAATGCTTGTAATTTTTTTTTATTTAGATTTTTTTCACATTTTACTTGAGTTTACGTTTAAATCAGCCGTATTTAAAGTTATATCAAAATAGTGCTTTTATGGCTTAAAATTGTGTTTGCATGCTGTGATTGTTGCCTACATGGCTAGATGTTGTGCAATTAGTAATAAAAGGCAGCTTAAAAAATCAAATATGTTCTTCTGCTGGTGAATTAACTTCCTAGCGATTCATACAATTTGTAATTACAGGCTACTTTGTGCTACAGAATAGTCTGAACAGAACCATCTGGGAAGGTTATGCATAAGACCGTTTAATGTGTGAAGTACAGACTCTCACTTGCCTTAGGAGTATCGACGGGTTCTTGAATTGCCAAAAAAGGGTTGCAAACGGGCACATATTCACCCCTCATGAGTTTTCCTGCCAGCTGCTGGGGCTAAAATGAAAGCTAACTAGTTGCTCACCACTCATTTTGAAGTAAATCGATTTTGTCATTCACACATGTCTGTGTTTTCTGCGTGCCTGACAAAGGTGCTTCAAGGCATTGTACAGTGATTTCACACACCTTCGCTGTGGAGTGGAGTTCCTCAGTTTGAGAAGTCACCTTGACAGGGAACCGTGTGAACTAGAGTGTTTTGTCAGCGCTAGTTTGCACAAATGTTTTAACCTTTAAGTGGCATTTAAAGGAAGGCCGTGAGTAACTGCCATTTCACTGAGTTACAGTAAAAAAAAAAAGGCACAGCAACATTTATAGTTCTTTCATTTACTAAACTGACAATGGCATCGTTTTGTTTGTTTTGTTGTGTAAAACAGGCTACATTCTTCTCCGGGAACCGACTCTCAATGTTTAAGTCTTCATGGTATCTCAGAGATATTGGCTTGCATGACGTATCCCGAATTTGAATCGAAGTAACACACGCGTGTTTGAGATTCTCAAAGTGAAAAATAAAATGGACAAACCGCACTGCAGTTAGATGGAATCTATCGCTCCGCTCAGTTTGATCCTGCTATGGGCAGTTTCCCGTTTGCTCTTTCCTTTGTTACACGGTGCAGAATTGTCCATTCTCCGCCGTGTATTCTGGCACGACCAGACATCTCCAGACGTGTGAAGGAAAGGACGCGAGTTTCTGCAGCACCTGCGGCTGAAATATTTGAGCGCTCGACAGCCTGCCAGGGCCGTTCCAGTTTTACATGTTCCCCTAAGAATCGCAGTAATTATAGCAGGAGGAGGAGGGGGTCCGAGGACGCCAGAAACTCTCATTATCTTGTTCACTTTTGTCTTATTGATTCTTTTTCCCTTTACTTTCCCCTCTTCTGATCTCAGTCCTTTACTCGAGGCCGCTGTTGTGTTTTCTAACGAAAACTCCACTGACATTTTTTTTATCCTGTCATTTTAAACAAAACGGATTGAATGTCCGTGTTGTAGTACCTCAGAGAGATGGAACTGCAGAGAATGCGATTCCAAGAAATCATTTCTGTCTTGTTTTTGAACATTTTTGTATTTTTTTTTTTTTTAAAGCTGACTTCAAACCGCACTCTGACTTTTTCGATGATTTAATCATCTTGACGGGTGATGGGTCTGTCATTTCTCTGGAAAGCCTCCATTTCCTTGTGACTTTATACATACGCTCTTGGCTTTATCAGGAGGGATCTTTCATGCAGAGGTGTCAGTAAAGAAGGTGAGAATGCGTTTGTAAACCCAGATCATGTCAGCTAAACCCACAGCTCGATACACGCGTGTTATTAGTACGTGGACTTTGGATATTGATTTAAACTCTCTCCAGTCATTTTTGATACGTCCATTATTGATGACCATCCATCATTTGCTTTATTGGCTTTGTTTGTTATTTGCATAATTATACGCTTCAGTACCTCATTGGACAGAGAAATGATCAGGACAGGTGATGAGCTCATCCGGCCTGATGAGGGCGGAGCCTGGCGAACGCCTAAAAGAGAAAAACGGTCCGTAGATATGCATATTAAGAGAATAAGCCAATTCTGTAACATGGTAATATGTCAGTGGCGTGAGTAAGCAGGCGCGGCTGCCGGTTGCAGCTCGCCCCCGCGCGGTTCTGCCAGGAGTCTCTGCCAAGCTCGGTCGGACAGTGACAGCTGCTGATCCGGGAGCTGGAGCGCGTAGAAACGCTGAGGGATGAGCTAGCGTAAGCGTGTGAATATCTTGGGCCGCAGAGCCGCTCTGAAAGCACATGCTCAGAGAAGGAAACGGAGGCGCAGCGTCCACGGGCCAAATGGCGCTCTGCGGACGTGCGGCTCACGCCGCTTCCACGGGCTGCTCCGCCTGTCACTTCTGCAGCCAATCCCCGTGTTCTACAAGCTTGTTTATGGCAGGATCGGTGTGATGAAGCTGTATAAGTCGTGTCAGTCGAATACCACGCGGAAGGGCTATTCTAGTTTTCCTCATAGCCTTTTGAATTTCAAATCGACGCTAGACTTTCAGGATCTAATTACAGGGTCTTGATCTATATGTACTTCAGTCTCTTATGCTTTTTTTAAGTGAAGGTGACTGTTCCTGCTATGGCAATGACAAGTGCCCCCCCCAAAGAAGCACAGAACCCGCTGCATGCTGAGGGAACGGGACTCACGTCTGTATGACATCACCTTTATATTAACCACGTATGTGAGCGAGTATGTGTATGTGTATGTGTACAATGGGGGAAATAAGTATTGGACACGTCAACAATTTTATTATCAAACATATTTCCAATGTAGCTATTCACATGAGATTTTGACCAGACATTGGTATTAACTCAATAAAACTAAACAGCTAAAGAAATTGTAACGTTCCAATTCTTTAAAAAAGTGATGTGCAATAAAGTGAAATGACACAGGAAAAAAGTATTGAACACGCTAAATTAAATGTATTTAATACTTGGTAGAAAAGCCATATTTTTTATATTTGGTTGCATATCCTTTGCATGCCATGACTTTATGATGTCTGTGACCCAAGAACATCAAAAGGCTCTTGATATCTTATTTGCTGGTACTCTTACAAGCGATACTATAACAGCTCTGCATTTGAATGGATCTCTATGGGAATTGGGGGGTGAGACTAGATTTAGCTGTAAATTACACTGGAACAGTATAGAACACATGGTTGGCTAAGTGGCTCTAAGTCATCAAGGGTCTGATGTATTAAACAAGCCTTTAACCATCACTCTGCTGCCAGAAATACAGTAGATATGGAAGGATCACTTTAAGGGTTGTTTCTCCTGACAGATTTTCCTATTGAACTCTATGGAAAAATAAGTCAGGAGAAGAAACCCTTCAAGTTATCCATCCATATCTACTGTATTTCTGGCAGCAGAGTGATGGTTAAAGGCTTGTTTAATACATCAGACCCTTGATGACTTAGAGCCACTTAGCCAACCATGTGTTCTATATTGTTCCAGTGTAATTTACAGCTAAATCTTGTCTCACCCCCCAATTCCCATAGAGATCCATTCAAATGCAGAGCTGTTATAGTATTGCTTGTAAGAGTACCAGCAAATAAGATATCAAGAGCCTTTTGATGTTGTTGGGTCACAGACATCATAAAGTCATGGCATGCAAAGGATATGCAACCAAATATAAAAAATATTACTACATTGGAAATATGTTTGATAATAAAATTGTTGACGTGTCCAATACTTATTTCCCCCATTGTATGTCCCTTCTTGGCTAATTTTTTAAAAAACATTAAAAGTGAAATCTTAGTAAATAGTATGAACAATGAGCTTAAATAAAACTTTTCCATGTCTCTTTTTAAATTATTTTTTAAACAATGTCTAGAAACTATGGTCCCCTCTTGGCAGGTATAGAGCGATAGTCCCCTGTTAGTAATATAGACGTGTATGCGCGTGTGCGCATGAGCGAATTTGTACATGCGTCTGTCTATTGAAACTGTTTCTAATTAAGTCAGAGAGAGAGAGAGAGCGCGAGAGAGTCAGAGGAAGAGAGAGGGAAGCAAGGGGAGGAGAAAGGACAAGAATACATAACATGGAATAGAATGAGGTGATGGCAATGCGCAGTTACAATGTACGACGTGAGAAGGCAGTTATTCTTCAGCAATGTTGCACTCTCTCAGACGGGTCCCGTGCTACAGATTCCTTTCAGCTTTCCTGTCGCTCTCAGAGAGTGTTGACAAGAGAGCTTTGAAGCCACGCACTGTCAATACAGAGACTCCTAAATGAAGCCAAAGACAGGAAGCCATTTTTGTTTTTCTTTCCGTGTGCTGGAATGGCGTACTTTTACCAGGTTTCGTAAAACTCCAAACTTCGGCGACTTAACCTGCGCTTAATGTGAGTTCCATAATGCCGTATGCAGTGGTTGATTTGTAAAAAAAAATGTTCGAACGGGATGGTGGGGTCTATGATATAACAGAAAACCATCAAAACAAAGTATGTGTTCATTCCTTGGAAGCCTGACATTGTTCATTCATTGCTGCTCTGCCTATAATGAATAACCCATTCTTCCTGATTTGTTAAATGAATGTCAATAAAAATTTTAAATCGCTATTGTATTTTTGGAAATCTTTTTTGGTTTGTCTTTTCATCTGATGATCTGTGTTCACAGACATCTTGCATGTTTACAAGTGTATCCCCTCTCAGTGAAATCTGCAAAGAGTTACAAGCTGCTGGATTTACAATTGAAGTGATGTACCTTGAAACTGAAATCATTGTATCCATTTAAATATATTTTCTTTGTTGTGTTTAGTCACCTCGAAATGAAGATGGACAATGCACGACATAAATTATTTCAATCCTCTTAATAGTTAGCATGGGAACTTTAACTTTTGAACAATTGAAAGTACTTGGATCGTTATTTCACAACATTACCCTGCCTTGTATTTCAATCTGCAGTGTTGAGTCCAATGTTATACCACCACCTCTGGCCTGCCACGGAATTATTATTTGCGGTTTATTTGTTGGCCACAACAATGCATTCCTCTTTGCATGAAGTTGCTCATTTGTATTCAGTCATTGACGTAAATAACCACTTCAAATATGTCAGTATAATTTAATGCAACAACATATACTTGCTGTCATCATACTCTCAATGTGTCTGTCTTGGCATGCATACGCAGGTGTCATGTCAATAGCACAGTAACATTTTTTTGAGTAAAGTTTGCTCTTGTTGAGAGTGGATGGCGGTTTAAGTCTCCGAGTCCGTTCAGGATAAACACAATTTTTTCAGTTGATCCAACATCCTCGTCGCCTCGTCAACCTTCTAGATGAGTGCCCTGGGTGAGTTAAGAATCATTTTATTCTAATGCTACTTGCAATCACAATTCCCTACAGTCAGTCCCCTCCACCCCCTTTCTGCGAAACTCTCTCACAAGCCCCCACCTCTCTACCCCCTTTCTGCGGTCCTCTCTCACAAGCCCCCACCTCTCCACCCCCTTTCTGCGGTCCTCTCTCACAAGCCCCCACCTCTCCACCCCCTTTCTGCGGCCCTCTCTCACATGACCCCACCTCTCCACCCCCTTTCTGCGGTCCTCTCTCACAAGCCCCCACCTCTCCACCCCCTTTCTGCGGTCCTCTCTCACAAGCCCCCACCTCTCCACCCCCCTTCTGCGGTCCTCTCTCACAAGCCCCCACCTCTCCACCCCCCTTCTGCGGTCCTCTCTCACAAGCCCCCACCTCTCCACCCCCGTTCTGCGGGCCTCTCTCACAAGCCCCCACCTCTCCACACCCTTTCTGCGTAACTCTCTCACAAGCCCCCACCTCTCTACCCCCTTTCTGCGGTCCTCTCTCACAAGCCCCCACCTCTCCACCCCCTTTCTGCGGTCCTCTCTCACAAGCCCCCACCTCTCCACCCCCTTTCTGCTGTCCTCTCTCACAAGCCCCCACCTCTCCACCCCCTTTCTGCGGAACTCTCTCACAAGCCCCCACCTCTCCACCCCCCTTCTGCGGTCCTCTCTCACAAGCCCCCACCTCTCCACCCGCTTTCTGCGGTCCTCTCTCACAAGCCCCCACCTCTCCACCCCCTTTCTGCAGTCCTCTCTCACAAGCCCCCACCTCGCCACCCCCTTTCTGCGGAACTCTCTCACAAGCCCCCACCTCTCCACCCCCTTTCTGCGGTCCTCTCTCACAAGCCCCCACCTCTCCACCCCCTTTCTTCTGAACTCTCTCACAAGCCCCCACCTCTCCACCCCCTTTCTGCGGTCCTCTCTCACATGCCCCCACCTCTCCACCCCCTTTCTTCTGAACTCTCTCACAAGCCCCCACCTCTCCACCCCCTTTCTGCGGAACTCTCTCACAAGCCAGCTCCCCTTCCACCACTTTCTGCGGTACTCTCTCACATGCCCCCACCTCTCCACCCCCTTTCTGCGGTCCTCTCTCACATGCCCCCACCTCTCCACCCCCTTTCTTCTGAACTCTCTCACAAGCCCCCACCTCTCCACCCCCTTTCTGCGGAACTCTCTCACATGCCCCCACCTCTCCACCCACTCCGTCCACCATTGCACTCAGTTTTTTTTGGCCATGACAGGCTGATTTCTAAATCCTGGGCATGCCCCAGTCTGTATCGATTTGCAGTGTATGTTTCATTAATGACTTACTATTTATTATTTATTTCTGTTTTCCCTGTGTATTCTGCAGAGCCAGAAGTGTGCACTAGATGAGTAAAGAATTTCACAATATAAAATGTCGTCCCTGGGGCAGGACAGATAAACTGGTTAGCGACAGGTAAGAATTCAGAAGTTGTCTTAAAAGTTCTGCCATCATCTGAAATGAAATTGCTTTTCTTTCACTCACTGCATAGAATGCATTTCACTCTGTGGGACCTTTATATTCTTAGAGCGAAAACAGAAATTGAGCCAAACAGTCCCTCCATTTAGTCAGTGAGGAAGCGACCTGAAGTGAGACGTGGAATGCATTATTCTGTTGTGAGCGGACTGATACGGAGTCCAGGTGTGACTGGGGATTTGCTGAGGGGCAGAAAATGGCCACCGTGTGGCAGTTTGAAAGCTCTGGTGTCACGGGGCGCTGTATCAGTATGAAATATAGATAAACAAGAGCCATCGACAGCCAACAAAGCCTCAGAAAGAGATCCTTTAGAAAAAGAGAAAAGGAAAAAGCACTGCAACGGGGAGATAATGGAGTCAGGTGGGCGGTGCAGGTGAAGGTATTGCTGGGTGTAGATGGTGTTAGGTATAGGTGGTGATGGCTGTAGGTGGTGTTGGGTGAAGTTGGTGCTGGGTGTCGATGTAGATGGTGTTAGATGTACAGATTGTCAGGTGCAGATGGTGTTAAGTATAGGTGGTGTTGTGTGTAGGAGGTGGTAAGTGTGGGCATTAGGATGTAGGTGGTTTTAGGTGTAGGTAGTGGTAGATGTAGATGTGTTAGGTGTAGGTGATGTTATGAGTAGGTGGTGTTAGGTATAAGCGTTAGGTGTAGGTGGTGGTAGATGTGTTCGGTTCAGGTGGTGTTAGGTATCAGTGTGAGGTGTTGGTGGTGGTAGATGTAGATGTTGTTAGTTGAGGGTGGTGGTAGATGCAGATGGTGTTAGGTGTAGGCGGTGCTGGGGTAGGTGGTTGTAGATGTTGAGTGTAGGTTCTGGTAGATGTAGATGATGTGAGGAGAAGGTGGTGCTGGGTATAGTGTCGATGTGGAAAGTTTCGATTGTCTTGGAATTTGTAAAAAAAAATGTACAGTTGTAGATTTCTATGAATGTGTGTATGGTATGAATTTCTAAAGTGGGAGTTATGAGGTATTTTCAGTAATTTATTGTGTGTGTGTGTGTGTGTGTGTCTGTGTGTGTGTCTGTGTGTGTCTGTCTGTGTGTGTGTGTGTGTGTGTGTGTGTGTGTGTGTGTGCTTGCAGTGGTTGCTGAGGATAGGCAGTTTTGGATTTACATTAAGGCGACAGTTTAAAGCGGAGGTCAGCGATGTATGACTGGCCTTGTCACTTGATAGCACAAGCAATATGTTCTCTGAAGGTGAAGATTTCACTACTCGCTGGACTTAAAACTTATTGCCTGCAACAGTCACCTCTGTTGTTAAAAGCAGGAGTAAATTTCTGGTTGGGTAGAGGTATTCAATAGCTAAGCTGAATTCACCTTCTAACACATTCATGTTTGTGTAATATTGTGTAAAAGCAGCAAATGGGGTGTCTCGGTGGGATAGCCTGTAAGTGCACCGTCCACATGGTAATTGCAAGCCACAACATTGGCAGTTCGAATCCAACCCCACGGCCAGTGTCTCCCTCTTTCTCGCTCCCCATTCTTTCCGTCTCTCTACACTCTGCTGTCCAATAAAGCTGAAAAAGCCCTTAAAAATATAACTTAAAAAAACAAGCAGCAATAAAAAGTGTTTTCTTTATTTAATAATTTTTTCTCTTACTACTGTTTACTGTTTCCTTTGAGCAGCTTTGCACTTTGTTTTTAAAGTGGTATGTTTTCACATCACCTCAACTGCGTATACCCATGAGTCTAGCCCGCTAAAGTATATATAGAGAAACAAAGATGGTGTTGCGGAATGGAAACGGATCTTTAGGTGGATGGCGACAGGCTCCCATAATTGTAGTTCTATCAAGCAAGACAGAATGAGGATAAATGCTTCCTGAGACCAGGCCATAGAGTCATCTAGCACAGGGGTTCCCAAACTTTTCCATGCCAAGGACCCCCAAATAGCCGTAGCCTCTGGCTGGGGTCCCCCCTATTGCGAAATGGCTTAAAAGAAAACTTTTAAATTACACTGGCAAATATAAAAAAATCACACATACAGCTTCTTAATACATAACACAATACTTTTGACCCTATTTTGATTCCATAATCGGGCAGTTAGCAGCTCAATGTAACGCTTTGACTGACAGGCAGACGGTTTGTTATCGGCTGCGATTGAAAGAAGGGCATGGCAAAGACCTCAATTCGATATGAAAGGATTTATAACAATTTATATTTTATTTTAAACCGGCACAATAATCTTATGAATTGAATTGCAATGTATTTTTTTAATGAATTTTATTTTATTATTATTATAATTATAATTTTTTTTTTTTTAGCATTTCCCATTTTCATCTCCCTTCCAATTGGCGCCCCATGGCGGCCCCCACTTTGAAAATCCCTGATCTAGCACACCTTACGTTAGCAAACGGCTGATGTTACCTTGATAGCTAGGTTTAGTGAAATAATAGGCCTCCATGCTGGGATCTCATACGGTGTGCTCCAGGATTCTGGTGGCTTGTGTATTTTAGGGAGTTACCTTTACAGCTAGCTAGCAATACATCTAGGATGGGAATTCTACACGCGATAGAAATGCATTTAACAAGCAAGTTTAATATCTCTAATGTGAACTAATGGCTGTATTAAAGTTATGTTTTTTTCATATATTATCAATTAGTCTTCAGACTGCGCCTCGATTCCTGTAACACGGCCCTCTACCCAGTCCTACCACCCGATGAGGTGTAACTTTGACTGTTTTCAGAAACTCTGGCTCTTTGCTATTGCTTGTGTAAATGTAGTATACTGCTCATTAGGGTAGTTCTGTTCTTGTCTGTATAACTTTTGTTTATCGTTCAGGTGACTAATTTAAAATGTAACCTTTGTCAGACGCTAGGGATAAGAGCGTCTAATAAGCGGCCGTGTGTTGCGTTTGACGAGCTGTCAGTCGAGTGTGTATTTCTTGCACTCTGCGGAATACACTTTCCCCCTTTGGGGAATTTCTCCAAGTTGATCCCTGATCTTTGCATTCGCGTTTGCACTCTGAAGGAGAGTATCTGCGAAATGGCGGTAATGTATGTACAACATTCTCTTAAAGGAAGTCGCTCTCCCAAGGAGCATTGCACCAGTTTACAACACTCATCTGACATCAGCAATGTGCTGTATGCCGCTGTCTTGATAGAGTGCCTGGCAAGCGCTTGGCAGTGAAGCTCAAAGTTTGGCGTGGCGATGGAGTCCCAGAATGTAACGCAGCGACTGCAGTTTAATGCGAGCATCAGACACGTATTAAGTAGAGGTGCTCCTGAATGGTAGAGTGGTGATGGGTTAGGGTTAGGTATGGAAAACACTGTATTTTAACTTGCATTAACACCCGGGAGCTCTGCAGAACCATGGACATCACCATTTCCCTCTGTATACTGCGTTATTAAGCGGTAAAGATAAAGTTCCTGTCTGCCACACTTCTATGCCCTGTCATGTTCCTCAGAGTGAACACACCTGCCAAACTATAATAATAATAATAACAACAACAAGAACACTAGCTCTTCTCGGGATAATAGATTCGTATTATAATACCATACTGGTTACTATCCACTTCGTGCCTTGTGGCACATAAGGCCTTCACAGAGCGCTTCCACTTTTCACGGTCAGCTGCTGCAGTCCTCGCTTCAGACCATGATTTCCATCCTGCTTCTTCCCTTTCTTTCTCAACGGTACGCCTCCAGGTGGTCTTTGGTCTTCCTTTCCTTCTTTTTCCTTCTGGTGCCCAGGTCATTGCTATGTTGCAGTCGTTGTTGTAGTCCTGCCGTAGTATGTGTCCAATCATCTTCCATCTACGCAGCTTAACTTCCTCGCTCAATGGCTTCATTCCAGCTCTTTCTAGTAGGTCTTTAGTGCTGACGTGATCTTGCCAATATATACGGAGTATTCTTCGTAGGCATCGATTATGGAACACATCAACTGTCTTGCTGTCTCCTTTATTAATTTTCCATGTTTCACATCCATACAGCAATACTGGCACCACTAGCGTCTTATACAGCCTTAGCTTGGTTCTTCTCGAGATGCTGTTGGAGCTCCAGGTCTTTTTAAGCCTGATGAATGCACCTCTTGCTTTTGACAGCCTATTCTTCAGGTCCTTCATACCGCCTCCCTCTTTACATACTGTGGCTCCCAAGTAAGTGAACTGGTCTACCTCTTCAATATCGTGCCCATTGATCTCAATTCTTTCCTGGTTTCTTGCATTTATCCTCATTGTTTTTGTCTTTTGTATATTGATCTTGAGTCCTACTCGCTTGGCTTCTGCATCCATTCGGGTTGTTTTATCTTGCATATGATGTTTTGTGGTAATACCATGGCAACAATTAAAGACAGAACTGACCAAAGAAGCACATATCTATATCCCTAATAAAGGCTTTTGTCATTGTTGCAAGTTTGACATTTCTGCAAGGGAACAGTGATTGTTTTGGATTTCTATAGCGCCACCATGCGATTGGATTTGGCAAATACAGCCTGTATGGCTGTGGTCTTGATCCATCTCTCAATCACCGCACAATCTCACAAAATTTTGTGCAAATTGGTCAAAAGTTGTGGGAGGAGTATCATTTTAAGGGCCGGATTCAGGGATGGCCAATTTAAGTCATGCACTTAAGTGCCTCTCTATCCTGCACGGATTTAACGCGGGATGAGATACACCGTATTCTAACCTGCGCTACATGGGTGCGTTTCTCAAAATGTGGGTAGCACAAGGCATGATATTCTAATTACCCATTTCTTGTACCTGCCCCCTGGGTTTCCAGCTTTCTAGTATAAAAATGTGTGTGGAGGTATACTTTTTAAAAGTGTCAGTTACATTGCCTTTAATAACTGCATTTGCCTTTGTAAAATCTTACCTTTGTGCATCATAGTTGCTCTTGCGTGATGGGGAAGGCAGTATTAACGTATTAATGGTAAATGGTAAATGGACTGCACTTATATAGCGCCTTTATCCAAAGCGCTTTACAATGGCCTCTCACTCACCTGTTCACACACACGTTCACACACCAATGGCGGCAGCCACCATGCAAGGCGCTAGCCTGCTCATTGGGAGCAATTTGGGGTTCAGTGTCTTGCCCAAGGACACTTCGACATGTGGACAGGAGGAGCCGGGGATCGAACCGCCAACCCTGCAATCAGCGGACGACTCGCTCTACCTCCTGAGCCACAGCCGCCCCGCCCCGTCGCATTAATAAAATGTTCATAGCTCCTATTGTCGACTTGAATATACCCATCACACAATCAAAATAAATCATCGCTAGACAGTGGTTGCACGCAATATTATTAAGTAAACAAATAGATAGTTGGATTTACTGGAAAAAAATTTAAATGTCATTTTTTAAACAATTTACCTAATAAAGTCATGTAGCCTACGGTGGTTGAACACAATAGCCTATATGCGACGTCTTCAACTTTAATAATTTTGGAAAAGCTAAAAAATAGCCTCTCTGTCAAAGCAAATATCCAGACACTGTCTATCAATTAATCTATTTAATATTGGTCTGGTATGATATACCAGACAGTCAATCATAGCCTACTTTTACATTTTTTTTAATTAAAATAATTGCAAGTTAGCTATGCAAAGGAAAATCCATTTATGCGAAAGATGCTGCATTTTTCATAATAATCTATTGGCGGTGCTAGACATAAACCACCTTTTTTTCGGACAAGGTTGCACGGAAAAAAATGCTTAAGTGAAAACTCTGCATAAGCGTATCTTGCAGACACGCCTCATTTTCATCAAATCTCCTTCCCGCGCGCGCAATGCCACGTATGTACTGGAGAGACGCTTAAAAGAGTGGATAAGTCAAATGTCTGAATCCAAAATAGCTTAAGCTACGCGGAATTTCATGGAGTAAGTCCCATTTGCGCTTGCTTATCTCAACTCTGAATCTGGCTCTAAGTGTTTTACAAAAAATTTGAATTTGCAGAAAATCCAACATGATGGACTTCATGGGCCCTTAAGGCAAATTTGTTCCTCATGAGCAGAGGGACCTGTACACCAAATGTTGGCATCAGGACTGTGTGTGTGAATGGCTCATGCACTACAGTGCCACCATGTGTTAAATCTGTGTCATTATTTATTTGTTATTTATTTTGCCTTTATTTAACCAAGAATATATATAAAATATATGTTTAAAGGGAGACCTGGCCAAGACAGCAGCTTTACAGTGCATACAGTTTAATGGATCCAAGAGGTCAGCCATCCCAACAACCCAACCAAGTTTGGTGATTCTAGCCCATACCAGCTCACGGTTATTTTAGGTGAAGAAGAATACGAACAAAAACAATAGGGTTCCAGCAGCTGTGCTGCTACAAATCATAATAATTATAATCTTTACAATTGGTTGTCCTCATCTATGTTCCACTGCTCCCAGTCATATACTCACTGTAAGAACACATAAAAAGAGTGCATAAGAATAAACAAGAATACATCATGAGGAGAACAGCTGATTCAGCCCATCTAGAACATAAAAATACAGGATGAGGAGAACAGCCCATTGAGACCATCTAGAACATTAGAACATATGAATACATAATAAGGAGAACATGCCATTGAGCCCATAAAGAACATTAGAACATAAAAATTCATAATGAGGATAACAGGCCATTCAGCCCAACTAGAACATTAGAAAATAATAATGCATAATGAGGAGAACAGGCCATTTAGCCCATCAAGAACATTAGAACATAAGAATACATAATGAGGAGAACAGGCCATTCAGCCCATCAAGAACATTAGAACATAAGAATACATAATGAGGAGAACAGGCCATTCAGCCCATCAAGAACATTAGAACATAAGAATACATAATGAGGAGAACAGGCCATTCAGCCCATCTAGAACATAATAACGTAATAATACGTAATGAGGAGGATATGTCATTGAGCCCATTTAGTCTCACCATTGCCTACAGTCTAGAGCAGGGGTCGGCAACAGGCGTCCCGCGGGCCATTGTTGGCCCGCCAGCAATAATATTTGGCCCGCCAGATAATTTTGAGATTTAAAAAAAAATAATAATAAATCTGTTAAAAAAAAAAAAAAAATTTTTAATTTTTTTTTAACAATATCGAACCGACAGTCCCACGTATAGGCTATAATGTCCGAATAGAGAATCTACCCACACCTGAAGAATGCTTATTGTACTTTTATCCATGTTGACAGTGAATGACACGCACAGACAATCAGGCAGCGGGCTGCACTGACGCTGAACCCCTAGTAGTGAATCAAAATAAGTAGGCGGACAACGCGTGGTGCTGAAATAGCCAACATGCGGTGTGTGGTTTGAAAAAAATAACACCAGCTCAGTAAATCATTCAAACTTAATGTTTACTTATATGTGACTGCACCACACATGTAAACAGTAACAAAGCAAATTCAGTTTAATTTTATGAAAAACATCAAAAACAACAAAATCGGCGCAAAAAAAAGCTTGATCCACTTGATCATGGAGTGCGAGGGGTGGTGGTGCATAGGCCTATGCTCCTGAAACGACAGAGCAAACACGCTACATTAGGGATAATAATTAAATGAGCCATTCATTAAAAATATAAAAAATACAATTAGGCTATTAAATGCAATAACGACAGGCTTAGTACTCACTTAATGTGAAAACTGGCATCTCCCATCGGTCACTATTCGTTGGATATCTGGTGATATGGACGTCACTTTAATCCGCAGGCAGTTTTCAAGGTTTTTATGCGTCAATCGATTCCTCTCGTGCGTCTTTGTGACACTGATATTTAATTGATACAACTGCTGTCCGCTGTCGGGCGTTTTGCACGTAAAGTTTTTCACTCTCTGATTACACCTGTGTAAACTGTGAAGTGACAATAAAATAACTTGAACTTGCTTTGGTACTCATATCGGACTTTTCTTTTGAAACACGGAACTACGTTTCAACGTTGTTGAGAATCACAACACAAACTCGCTAGTCAAGCCAAAATACTGCAGTGCAATGGATTCGGTGAGTAATCCCCACTGCTACCTAGTTAAGAAATGTATTCACATTTTTCGAAAGAAAAGTCAGATCATTACACCAGATCCCGATATGAGGACCAAAGCATTAGAACGTGTCACATTTTTTATCGATCAATTACTTAAATTAGCCTTTTATTATGTTCTAGCCCGCCACCTAGTGGCTCAGAAAAAAATTGGCCCGAGGCCAAATTTACTTGCCGACCCCTGGTCTAGAGAGTACTGGACTTGGGCACCCTGAGGGTATCTGGTATTACTGTATCACCTGGCATACTGATAAACACATTATTAACTCTCTACGGGCCATTCATAATACAATTCTGCCATGGATTTATAATAATGATCTTCTTTAGTTTAAGGGATTTACTGGTATATTGCATCGTTTTGTTATGTCTCGTGTGAATGTCTACCTCCCGCAGTTAAGTTGGTGTGGTCATTGCAAAGTGTTTGCTGTAAAACTGGGCACTGTCATTTCTTTTTTTTTTTTTAATTAAAGAGTTCTATTAGATCTTTCGATTTCTCTAATGAGCACCCTCTCTGCGGTCCGTTTCGATTTTTACCAAGTTTTCTCCAAAAACAGGCTGTTTGAAAAGTAGTAAATGAGAATGCATTGAGGAACTGTGAAAGCCTCTGATTCTGTGCCTCCAAGCAAAGTGTTTGAAGCGCATTACTTGCCAGGAGCTAAGTTTGACCGCATTGTTCTCGCTGATATCGAAAGTTGCGGTTTGCGCTAAGCCAACTTCAAATAGAATAGCCCCCGCTCCAACCGCCTTCCTTTCCCCTCTCGCTATCTCTCTCCTCGTTTCGTTAACGATGCCGTAATGAGCACGATCGCCGCGAGCGCGGAATGCTACAATCGGCCAAACGATCCGTCAGATTGGATGCGCGAGGCTTTTTTCCGTCTGTGGCGTATCGATAGGTGCCATTTTAAACGGATTTTTCCAGAGCCCGCAGAGCCTGGAAAGTTACCAAAAACACGGACTCGATTCTGACTGCGTTCTGCACAAGCGGCCCCATTACGGCTCTGACGGATATGGTGCTGGGGGCCCGTAAAGTCATTAAGACTCTGTTTTATGGGTGTAGATTTTTATAGCACTGTGCTGTATTGTATTTTATGCTGAGCGATTGTTTGTTCCGCTACCTTTTGGCCAGGGCCCCCTTGTAAAAAAGAGATTTTTATCTCAATGGGACTCACCCGGGTAAATAAAGGATTAATTAAAATAATAAATATTTTGCTTTTGGCCAGGCATTCGTTTCTAATATTCTGCAATGTTATACGTGCAAAAGCCAGTTAGTAAGAATGGGCATGTATCTGACCTAGCGTGTAGATAGTGACTGCATACCAACACGCATGTATGGCATTGTCCTTCATATAAAGAATGACATTAAACTTGCTTCTAAAAAGGAAACATAGTTATACAGTATTCTGCTTTTAATCTATTTTTTTTTTTTAAAGATAAAAGGGATTTATTTATAGAATCCTTTGATTCCTGCACTCCAGCCGAGCTCTGGATAAAGCCTATTCCAGCACTTGTTCAAAGGAAAAGGACCCAAAGTCAAAATCCTGGTTACGTACGTATCTTGCACAGCCCCAGAATGACTTGGCTTTAAAAAGCGGACCTTTTCCCCCTCTGTAATATAAAGTTACAAACGCTATTCCGTCCGCTGTGCGGTGTCTGCACGTGTTCACGTGTCTCCCAGCGACAGCATGCTACAGCACGCATGCCCTGTCTGAGTGTACTAAATGTGAACGCAATGGCAACACTGCTGTCTCCATAGGCACCAACGTGTCAGCGTGACCCTCATTTTGGTTCCTGTGCTTCCTGTTCACGCTAAACTCACACATTTACACATGCGCATCAGCACGTCTTACAAATTGAGATTTCAACACATCTGCCAACGCCGAGATTTCATCAAGCGCGTGTGTTTGTGTGTGTGTGTGTGTGTGTGTGTGTGTGTGTGTGTGTGTGTGCGTGTCCAACTGGGGAACATGGTATCATTACACATCCACGAAGAGGGGACCTAAAAACCGAGAGGGGACCATTTCTAGGTCCCCTCTTGGCAAATGCTTTAAGTCATGTTAAAATGATGAGTAGACCCCCCCCCCCCCCCAGTGAAGTTTTATAAAAATAGCCAAGAGGGGACCTAATGTGTGTTAAGTGTGTAACTCCAGTACTCATTGCTGCTCTTGTAGGCTGGAGATTAAATTTCAGTCAGACACTAACACACGTCGTTTTAACACTCCTCCTTTGTTGTTAATGACTCTGAGTCCCAGGCAGGTTGTCAGACTACAGGGGAGCCATCTGACTGAGGAACGACTGAATACATCTTCAAATGTTCAGATTTTAATACTAAAAATACCACCCCTCAAAATGTATATAGTAAAACATTGACTTACCTGCTATTTAGTAAATATACTAACAATTTTACACATAAAATATTCACAATTCAACTTAGGTAATGCACAATAAAACTAAGAGAATTTCTTATCTTGTTAACTTAAATTATTAACACTGCTGCAGATTTTTCAGTAGAGTTATTTACAAGAGAATGAAACCAAAAATTGGGTTATAAGCACAGAAATAAATCAACATATCTTAATATGCTTATAGTGCTTTTGAAATAAATAAGCAAATAATCTTCATGTGAGGCGATTGAGATTGTGAAAAAGGAACCGGGAAAGTATGTTATTTGGAATTCACAGTATATTAAAACCTATGCATAAAGAAAATAATTATTTTTAATTATTTATTTTTTTAAATTGTTTGTTGAACTAATGCACAAGACCATCATATATTCTGATTAATTGGTTGATCACAGTGGCTCTGCAAAAACACAGACATAACAATCTTAAATCTCAAACCTGCATTGCTCTGTTCCAACAAAGAGTGAATTCGTATTTTTCTGTACTGTCCAAGTGTGCTAATAACAGACTGTGACCCTGGTTTGGATGTACTGTAGAATTATAAAAACTGAAATACAATTAGCAGCCAAGTCATTACAGCTGTTTGGTACTGGATACAGTAGATACTGAGTTTGAGGTCTAATACTCCCTGAAACCTTAATGAATGAAGCTCTATTTTCCAGAATCAATGGCGTGTGGCGCATGGGCACAGTCAGTGGCACAGCGCATGGGCGCACTGGCTGTGGCTATTGAATCTTCGGACTAAAAATTGTATCACACATACACCACAATTGGCTCCTAATTGTATTTCAGGTTTTATAACTCTACAGTACATCCTAACCAGGGTCACAGTCTGTTGTTAGGGCAAAAATGGTCATACACACTTTGGACTTACACGCTTGTGTCATTCTGCGTGCGTGCGTGCGTGCGTGCGTGCGTGCGTGCGTGTGTGTGTGTGTGTGCGTGCGTGCGTGTGTTCATGCACGCACCCCCTCAGGAAACTTGCCTGCCTTCATCACATCAAAATCAAAGCAAATTCTAAAAAAGCTGGAGATCACAGTATCTGTACCAAATCACATTTGATTTAAATAAACTGGCGGTTGGCTTTTTAAAGTCACCATATCAAAAGCACGTAACGGCATCATGCGTCATTCGACCCGTTCAGATCCACGAGATATACGCGCGTGTGAAGTTAGCAGCGCTTTGCTTGCGTCATGCTGTCTCCTGCATCCAAACGTCTGCTTGCACTGATATTCAGGCCCTTTCACAGTATGTCACAGTGAAAGAAGCAGGTACTGAAAGCCCCCTGTCGCTCATTTAGTGAAACTGGTGAGATGAGTCAAAACTGCAACCCTTTATTCAAACCGTGCAGAGCGCCGTGTCTGGCGCAGGACGGCTCTGCGGAGCGACTCTTCGCTTCCTCACGTCAGCCCCGGAATCCTGGGCTTTTTTCGGTCTCTACTCCAGCGGCATCCATAAGCACTTCCATCCTTGCCCAGTTGTTTAGTTTTGAGGGACAGCCTGATCTAGGCGGTATCCAGATGGTATTCCCGCCCACTTCCTCATGATCAAGCGCTTTCCTTTAGACTGTACAACTTCTCCGTTTCATACTTTTCCTTTTAAACTTCATTGTGATACAGACATGCAAGCTGATTTTCCACCTATGAACAGATTAAGACAGAATTAATTGGAGCTTGACTGAGACTGGTAGTTTTTAATTGTTTGCAATGTCTTATACAATGCCTATTCCTCACATTCAGGAACACAAGTTGGCCATTGAGCTTAAACACATATGTTTCTCATTTTCTATTTTGGTGGAATTTATTTTATTACACATTCAAACTAAATATATTTCAAGAGCCAAGTGAAATAAGTCAGTCCTGAGTGGGGAAAACAACTCTGTCTTGTACTTACATCTGACTAGTACTTCCTGTTTTTATTTTATTTTTCTTTATGACTTTCTAAAGGCCCTGTTTTGTCAGTGCACAAATTCCTAATCCTCTTTCTGTACGCCTTTTGTCATTGGCCTGCAGAGAGCAGAACACACAAAGCCATTACGAAGTGACAGTGTGGAGCCATTCCAGCTGATCTATAATCTGCAAATGAGCCTTGCACATGGACTGTTGTGATGCTAATAAGACTGCTAATGCGAAACTACAAATGACGTGCCTTTGTGATCCACGTTCGGGCGGAAAAACCCTGTGCAAGCTTGAGCTTTCCATGCACAAGCTGTCATTCTATTTCAAGACCCAGCGAAAATCACTTTGTAGTGTTCAGTAAGCCGCAAGATAAAGTTGTAGCTCTACTTTCCAAAATTTGTTAAGGGGAATCTCATGAAATGTCCTTTCCTTGTAAAGTTTGCTGGAGCCTATCCATCATTCATTGGGCGAGAGACAGGAATACCCACTGGACAAGTCGTCAATGTATCACAGGGCACACACACCATTCACTCGTACCTACGGGAAATGTAGAGCCTTAACCTAACCTGCATGTTTTTGGACTGTGGGAGGAAACCGGAGTTTCTGGAGGAAACCCACACGGACACGGGGACAACATACAAACTCCACACAGAAAGGCCCTCGGCCAGGATTTGAACTCAGAACCCTCTTGCTGTGAGGTGATGGTACTTCCTTTCAGGATTAAAAAAAGTAATTTAAAATCTCAATTGAATAAAATGGGCTTAATAACTTAATCTTTTTCTTCTTTGGTTATGCACAATATAACTATTTAAAAAATGATGAGTTGATTGGACAGGGTTGGGGGCTTTGGGTTGAGAATAGACTTAGGACGGAGGTAGAGGTTATTGCACAGAAGAGTGTGCCCCACCGCGTTCTCAATGATTGTCTTTCACCGAATGGCTTTTCATAAGCACACGTGAGACGCTAAAAGGGAGCTTCACAAAGCCGCTCGAGCGCTGCACAGGGGCGATGCCTTGACGTTAAAGGACCGGCACGCACGGCTGTCACAGCCAGACAGAGAATGATGGCTTATATTCCTTCAGTTGAGAGGGCTATTCTTCAGCTAAGAGGAGAGATAAAGGCGTGCGCTCTGAACGAAAGACGTGTTTATTGGTTGACAGATCCCGGGTGAGGGGAGACCGCAGGGGCCTCACTCCACTGCCCAAGAGTTAATTTATTTGTGAAAAGCTTGAGCCGACGGGGTCACAAAACATTTCAACATGCTTAGTGTTTTATTGAACAGAGCCTCCGTGCAGTTCCGCTTGTGAGTTTGGCAGGTAGAAATGGAAAACGACAAATAAGCCATTATTACGTTTCAGATGATCTGACTACTTTTTGCGCACGACCTTTTCACTTAATTTCAAGCATCAGCAATGTATCAAATCCATTACCTCTCTGGCACACGTGTGTTGTGTCATCCTGATGCAACCCCGATATTATCAAGCATCCCTAGTAAAATTACGTATGAAGAGAGTTAGTGGGTGTCTGTTTTAACTTTTATTGATATTCACCTGTAGTCATGATTGTTACCAATGGTTTATCTTCAGAATTGGCTGAGACACGTGCTTTGGCTATCTCAGTGGTTGTAACCTTTATGGTTACTGTGAGAGAGAGAGTGTGGTTCTCTCTTATATTAGAACAACACTGTGATCAAACACGTTCTGTCTTGTTTTTTATTTTATTATTTCACATTATTCAGTTATGCTTCTCTCCTTCAGATGGAAACACTTCCAAATAGTCCCGGACTGCATGCTACCACAATAATACATATTAATAATAACTTGTAGAGAACTTTATTTGTGTGGTTCAAAAAGCATTTTACACAATTTTAAATTGTATCCATTTTTCATAGGGCATAGTAATGAAAATCAGTGCATAAACCAATCCGTCAAGCACACATTATCGTCGGACCTAAAATATATATTAAATTTAATTTATAATTATAAATCATGCAAAACACAACGGTTGGTAAGCAGCCAGATCTCGGTTGGCAGCCTCCAAGCATGGAGAGCGCGATGCTGGCTCAGTAGCTGGCTCAGTAGCTTCGGTTTGTTTTACACAGGGTCTCCCCACTTCGTCTGATTAAGTAGCAAGTGATGTAGTGTTATTTAATATGCGCGCAAAAGTAGCATCACGCGACTGTAATATACCTGTTCAGACAGTGCTTGTATACCTACTTAGAGATACTGATGTACAAGGTCAAAGATGCCAATATCATGTACAATAACCAGTAAAGGAAATTAAATTAACAATAAAATTGATTTCAGTGAAGAAATAAAAAACATCACCATGAATTCACTGATCCTATTCTGGCAAGGTCCGGCATGTAGTGCTTTAAGCAAAGATATAGGCCTCTGCATCAACTCCTCTCGCTAAATATGCTATCAGACAGCTTAGTTTATATTCTGTTTTGGTCCAGATTATTCATGTGATCATCAGTTTTTATTGAGCGTCTTACACCCTTGCACCTTGCCCTAGGTGATGTACAATGCTTACCTTTAACCTATTAATCATGTAAAGAAAATGGCCTCCGGTATAATCACTGAATCTGACCAGGGTCCCTGTTCAAGGGTAACACGGTATTGCCTCTCCAGGTATCTGACTCACTTTTTCTGTTTGGAATAATAACAATAAGAACAAGAACACCGTTCATCTTTCTAGGCTATTGGCTGATTTATGAAAATGAGCATATTTCTAAAAGCCCTGAATAACCAAGGAATCATCGTCCGTAATAAGCTGTGTATTAGTATGTGCTTATGTTAATTATTTGAGCTTAGTTTAACAATGTAGGCTAACCGATAAATGCAATTTTGTAAGATTCGTAATCTTGGTCAATTTACTGTATTTTCAATAAAGAAGGTTTGCTTTAAATATATGGCAATCTGCTTAAATTTCAATGGTAATAAATTATATGGAATTGCCATTTACGATTTATAAGTGACAAAAAAATTTCCAGGTATCTTCCCTTTTTACTATTTTACTTTACCTTTTTCTTATCTTGGCAAGGTCACTAAATTGTGCGGGCGGGCTTGCATGCGTTCAAGTGGGCGTGTGGGTGTGTGTGTGTGTGTGTTCTGAATTAATTTGGTTTCGACAAATGCTTGTGCAATTTGGGTCCTTCCTAACAGTCTATCTTAAGATGCCACCACACCCACAGCGCCCTATTGATTAATTTGATCTTTATTTTTAGTACACATCCAATGAATGTAGGACATAACGATGTAGGACAAATCATTGCTGCTTTTTTATCACTCTTCGCAGAAGGAGGCAGTGACATCCACGGTAACCTGTTATTGATTGGGCGAGCAGTCTTGTCTGACAACATTCCAAATTCCGTGGTCATTTTTGTGGCCGTTTGTCATTAGTATTCTCTCAAGAAATTGTCAACAAATGACAAACAGTTGCTGGCAAATAGAGGTCGTTCCACAATGCAGTCTGTGCTCTTCCATTTCAGGGCACGGTCTGAGGTAGGGGAGTTTTTTTTTCTTTTTTTTTTCCTTTTTCCTTTTAAATGATAATCAGAGAGCCAGTATTCAGCAAACACACACTTTGCACTTTAATCCTTCTTTTGAAAGAAATATTTTACTGATTGTGACTCTCGAACAACTGTCGGACTAAAAGGAACATACCGCGGGGGTTATATTTTATCTTTTGGAAGCAGTTGATAAAAGTCTATTGAGCTTGTCTTGCCAGGAGCCTGAAGGTGTTGGCACCTGCTTTTGTGTAAGTTCATTTTTAGGCCAGCTGCCGAATGTACCGGCTTTGAATTTGCAAATGACTACATTTTAATGGTTCGGACCACAAGTTTTGTTAAAAAAATCTTGTGAAGTAGCTGGCATTGTAAATATGGCCTTGCCATAGACGGATGCAGTCAAGTACTTTTAGAAACTGAAAGTTAACTTGTATGATGCAACATGTGTTGGAGGAGGGCATAAGTTCCTGTTGAGCAGTGAGATTTTTTTAAATAAGCCATAGGAATATAGGCCTACTATATTCACGGATGGTTTCTGAACCCATCCACTTGACAAATCAGTTTATCTAAATAAAGACTGGTGAAACATTTAAAAAATAACTCTTTATTTTCTAAAGACTCATACTAATACATTTTCACCATTTAACACAAGCACCATTTAAGCATGCTTAAAAAACTTTTTGTGCCTCCCCATATGCCAGCGTATGCCACCGTATGCGACCGTGCTTGAAACGTATACAACCTATGCCTAACGTACCCCTAGCGTATGTCAGCGTATATCAGCGTATGAGTGATATTTTTCATACGCTGGCATACGCTAGTACGATACGCAATAGTGTGACAGGGCCATAAGCAAGTCTGTTTCATCCTGTAAACTGAAACGTGGCAACTATTTCTGCTAGTTATTGACTGTTCTAAATACATGAACATGGCACAGTTTGAAGCTGTGAAGCCATATTACAAAACATGAATTATAGGGCTTTTTAAATCTATATATGATGTCCTAAGTGTTTATGCGTTCAAAGCCTAACTGGAAGTTTCTGAAATACAGGTTGACCAGTACTATTTAATAACATTAACACGTGAGCTTATTTCCTTCCACACACATGTGTAATCCAGTCATTACTAGAGAATTAACTATTAATGATATATTCAGAAGCTCTTGTTCAGGAGATTTAGAGAGGGTTGGCCTTTAGTCAAGATGCATTGTGTGTGCATCACTTTGTATAATCTGTTCTGGTATACGTATACAGTAATATTTTGTTAGGAATGGTTTATGAAGATGTTATGCTGTGGTAATGAAGATATACATAAGGATGCCTTGTATAATATCCTTATAATGTATAATATATGTTAATGAAGATATTATACATTATGTTAACGACATAGGACTCACCTGCCATTTATAACATCAATTTACACTACAGATGCCAAGAGGATTACTGTTCTCCTTAAGCCACTTGTATCATTTCATTGCTGATTGCAGTATTATCTGGCAGTGGAATTTCTAGTGAAGGTGGTATTATCCGGTGTTATATTTTGATGTATTAAGGAAAGCTATATATGAACTTGTCACAGAAAGATGGTGTGATGTGGGGACACTGCATAGACAAATTAATGAGTACATACAGACAGACTGAAACCTACACCCTGCCATTCAAAAGTCTTGCTCTGAATTCTTGCTTTTACCAATATTGCACATCATAAAGAAACATGTGAAACCAAGACATTTAATAATAATTCACATTTGGTCTCACTACATGTCAAATACCCTATGTTATGAATATTATGAATATATATTTAATTCCATATGTAATAATAATAATCATAATAATAGAGTTTTCTAACTTGGCACACAAAGTGTTTTACACAATAAAAAGATAGATAAAATAAAGGACATAGTGTCATCGGGAATTATTGGCAATACAGGTGTAGGGGACACGCCTCTACCATTCTTATACAACTGGTGGCACAATTTTAGTATAACAAATCAGTCTCATTAAATTTTATACACTATTCTCAAAAGAGAATATACTAACTAAAAATGGGCAACTTCAATTATTGAACACAAAGTACCAAATAGATCAAAGCACGATTCATTCTATAATGTACAACACGCGAATGCGTGCGTGTGTTGGGTGGACGTGCATGTAAGCATGTGGGGGTTTTTCATGTTCTCAAACACATGTGGGGGGTTGTGCAACTTTGCGTGTGCTTGCCTCAGTGTTCAGAGAGAACAAAGAAACTAACATGTAGGGAGATTTGAAACTAGCTGGAGCTAGTTAACGATGGTGCATGAACCGTACAGCCTTACTTGAGTCCCTTAAATTGTTTCTTCCGCAAGATGGGATTGCGAGTTCGCAGGGTTGAGGTAGATAGGGGAAAGCCGTTCGCCCCATCTTTGGGTCTCTTGAACTGTTTCTTCTGTCGGATTGCTAGTTTTCTAGGTTCAGTTCGTAGGGTGTGACAAGGGAAGCCGGTCGCCTTATCTTTCCCAAAATACGCAGCGTGATCCTTGTGCAGGCCGCTTGGGGACTCACAGAAGATGCTCTGCTACAGGATCAGTCGGTGCGTGGTAGTGGTTCTTCTTTGACCGCCGGTAGGCTACTGGCATTGCCTCTTGGCGTCTCGTCTCCGGTTATCCGTGGCTAATAGCTGGGGGTGGATGAGCCCGCCTCGCTCAGTTGGGTCGGCGTCACGGACGGCCAATGCTTCCTTGTGTGGAGCGAGGGCTCTTTCCCCCAGCACGCGTGCCGCACGGAGAGGTGAGGCGAGCCAATGCAGGCCCGGCGAGTCGAGAACCAACAACAACCGAATTGGGAGAGATGTTGGCCATTTTATAACCTTACGGCCGGCTGTGATATCGGCCGCAAAGTGTCACATTACAGTGCAGAAATCACAACTGGGACAAAGTCCTACATCACTTGCAATGTGGAGGAGGGGTTTTCTGTGGACTGTATGGAATTGTAGTTCCATTGACCCTACACAGGCCATGGGAAAAATGTCAGTGCTCTTTGTCACCTTGATCTTGCAATCAAAATATTGGTGAAAACTTACTTTTTAATTGATGTGCAATTGTTCAAAGAAGGAAAAAAATCTTCATCAATAACTGCATATTTCTCTCAAAAACATATGTCTCAATTATTTATCCCCCTAAAAATTATTAACAAAATCAAATAGAAATATATTGCCATTATCACTGTGATATAAATATAATGCGACACATATACCAAACTCCCTTAGTCATTCATCAAATTGGGAAAATTCAGAGAACATGCAAATCAAATGAGACCAAATATTGTTGACCTTCATAATTCAGAAAAGGGCTTTGAAAAACAGCTAAACAATGAAAATATTCCTCTCCAATATTAGGGCAACATATGAAAGGTTTAAAACAACTTGAGTAGTGTTGAACCTGCCCAGTAGAAGTCACACATGTATGGAGGATGGTTTGAGAGCCAAACAAATCTCCAGGGATCTCAGTTGGAGAATTACAGGATTTTGGTTGTATCTTGGGGTCACCACCTCTCCAAACCTACAATTAGATGCCATGTCCATGCCAACATTCTATATGAAAGGCCTGCCAGAAGAAAGCCGATAGATACTGTCAACAAACCACAAACGTAAGTGCCTGGAGTTTTCTAAACGTCATTGGAACGTTGAGTGGGACCAGGTGCTCATGGCCATATGATGCCAAAAATAAAGCTTTGTGGGTTTGTCATAAAAATGAGGGATGGTCATGTAGAAAATAACATAATCCCAATGGTGGATATGTGAGGTTTGGGGCTGTTTTGCTTCCAAAGGCCCTGCGACCCTTGTTAGGACACATGGCATCGTTGGACTGCATCAAATACCCTGTCTTTTTAGACCGAAATCTGGTGGGGTCGTGGTTGGATCTTGCAGCACGTTAAGGATTCAAAGCATTCCTCCAAATCCACAAAAAAAAATGGTTAACCTCAGAATGGTTGACCACAGAATGGAGCTTTCGCAATTGCCATCCCAGTCCCCTGACCTAAACCCCATTGAAAATCTGTGGAGTGAGCTGAAGAGGGGAGTCCACCGAAGTGAGGACTGAAGGATCAGGAGTGATTATGCACTAAGGAATGGTCTCAGATCCCTTGCTATGCATTCTCCAACCTCATCAAACATTACAGGAGAAGACTCAGCGCTGTTGTTTTTGAAAAGGGAGGACAAAGCATAAATGGAATACCTTTATTATTATACCTAAATTAAGGGATACCAATAATTGTGACGCACATCTTTTTCAACATAAAATATACCCCCCCCCCCCCCCCCCCTCTGAGCAATGGTATCAACAATAGGACCATGCAGACCATGTACACTTTTTTTGCACATAGCACTGGTGGTTGATAGTTTTGTAGCACAGGCCAAAAACTTGTAGCACGAGTATAAAACATCTCTAAAATCTCTAAAAACAACCACAAGTAATTCAGTTCATCACTTAAACAGGTATATGACTGGCAAAGGACATGGATATTGCATACGGGGCACACAAAACCCAAACCTTAACAAGAAATGTTTTCAGACAAAAAAAAATTCTTTATTTGCCCATAATGGTAAATTGCAGGGACATAACAACTGTATACAAGACATCAATATGTTACGCTTCAAATTAGCAGTGCAAATCTCAGTTTAAATTCATATCATCATACAATATTTTTTTATTTTAAATTGAGAAAGTGTGTAAATCACTAATAAGAGAACAAAAACAACAAACGGTCTGTGTGTGTGTGTGTGTGTGTGTGTCTAGCATGTCTGCTGGCCACTTTTTGTCCCTCACCACAACAAAGTTGGCGATATAGAGCAAGTAGGAGATCACGGTCACTCTGATTAAGCTGTCCTAAATGAATAAATGTCATAAGTTAGTTAACAGAGGCTAATCTGTAACGTTAGCTACATCTATTCTCACACACACACACACACACACACACACGTTAATGTGATGGTTATATAAGACAAAGATTTTCTGGTTTCCCTCGAATTGTCCACCATCAATATGCTAATGAATTAAACGGAGGTGGCCATCAGGTATATTGTGATACAAACGTTCAAGATAAATGTAAATTACATCCTTGCACCAGCAACAGAACAAGAGCTGCTTTTCCTCGTCATAAGGTAGTCGAGGGAAATCCTTTTTCCACTCTGGATTGTACCTGTAAATCTTCTCTCTTGTTTCGCCCTTTTCATTTGGCAGTGATTCTTCACGGGCTCGTTTGTGGGTTTGGTTTTGCACTTCTCTTTCTTTACTTTGATTTAAGACTTGAAAATACCTCTTCGTTTTGTCATCCCGGTGTCCCAGATAGATAGCTAGCTCGCTCGACTCGATGAGGAAAAGGGGATTGTTCGCTAGGAATTGTGGGATTTGGTGTTGGATGTATGGACTCTACGCAGACATGGTTTTTAATCGCACGATAAACTACCAAATAGAATAGCGAGGTGCATCGATTCACTTCACACAAACCCTCACTTCACACGCAAAATAATTATTATTTTTTTTCTCACACACAGGCTATCGCACAGGTGCTACTGCAGTAAATTAATTTATCGCACAGACCGATTTTTTCGTAGCACGTGCGACATATATGTCGCACTGTACAGTCCTGCCATGTAATTCTCTCTCATTTCTGAATGTAGAAAACATGAATTACATGAAGTCAATTTTATCCAGCATTTTTTTTGCCCACAGAGCTATTGGCACCGTCAATTCATAGGCACTGTATGCCTGTGTTTTAACCGTATCATACATAATATAAATACCTGCTTTCATTTGCATAATTGGTTGTGATCAGTGTTGTCAGTTTGAGGCAGCTGCTGTGCTTAATCCCAAAAGGGGGGGGGGGGGGTGGTGGTGGTAAATGGGGGCAGTGAGTCAGAACGATTAAGCTGTTTGGGTGGGGGGGTATCCATCATGTGTGGGCGACACAAATATAGTGGCTAACGCCGGAGCCTCAGTTTGCGCCAACCGTGGGTGCTACGTCTAAATAATATTTCAAAAAAGGAAAGTGAAACGCTCGTCTTAGGACGCGTCACTTTTCCATAAATCGTTCTCGTGGCGGCGGAGTAAGACGCGGCGAGATAGCGGCTCTGCTGTCGATGGTGATTCATTCGCCGTGTCAGTGGACGCTAGACTGAATTCACGATTAATGACGGCGACGTCCGCTGCAAGTCCCCCCATAATCGCGCCCCGTCGAAAAGCCAGAGCCGGCGAATTTGTGGAACGGGACAAGGACGTGTTTAATTAAGAGCAAGGTGTCGCTGGATAAGGCGGTGATTTAAGCCACTGATGGAGACCGCACTGCATTACAGAAATGCACAAACTGCCAACCCTATACTACCTCTGAAGCACAATCATTCACTGTATATCTCTAGCAATGGCAGAAAAATGTCTTTGCTGTCTAATGTTGCTTTTCAACATCATACACTCACTGATTTTAGTCATACTCAAAGCTTTTCTGCATTATTATTTTTTAGGCTCAAGTATACACACATTTTCACTGGAGTTGTAAACTGCAGACATGCATGTGACTATGGGAAACCATGTAAAGCGAGGAACTGCACATCCCTCTACTGCACACACTGTTTAAATCAATATAAGGACAGCGGTATTGTTGTATTAACATAGTCATGTAAAGCGAGGAACTGCACATCCCTCTATTGCACACACTGTTTAAGTCAATATAAGGACAGCGGTATTGTTGTATTAACATACAGTCAGCACAATTTTTCCGTTTTTTAAGGCTAATCTTTTTTTGTTTAGCTTCTTTCCTGAAACTGTTCTCTGTGATGGAAGTAATGAATAAACGTCTAAAGACGTGCACACAAGTGGTTCAAATACCTAGCGTGTCACAGCTGTTATGCATCCAACTGTATAAATCAGAGTAAATGAGGCAAAGGTTTCCTTTGTGTATGGGCTTCCATGATCTAATTAGAATATCACATTCATAATTGCAGGTTTGCTTCCAAATGATGTCTTTTACATTTTGCACTTTTGTTCACATTCACAAAGCCTTCATTTATCAGCATTAATCAGCTTGTGAGGCATTAGGAGGTGTATTGTTTTTTTCAAATTAACACTATAATGCATGAAACCCCTCCTCCACACAAATGCTAATGCATGGTTTCTCAATGCAAACCTATGCCCAGCATGCAGTAGTGTGGTCCTGGCTTTCTCTCTGCTGTGGCCTGTAGCTCAGTGGAGTAGCACATGCTTGAACGTAGGCCAGGGACTTGAGGGTTTAGACCTGTAGGGATGTTCCCCCTCTCATTGGACAATAAAAAATGCCCCACGTGATTAAGGAGTGTACAGTTTGTGTGTGACATGAAGTCCTAGCTGGTTCAATGTCAAACGGGTTCTTCCAAATGAATAGAGAATTCTACACTGAGTATTTAAGCACATATTGGATGTGCTTAAATGTGTTATAGCACATATTACACTTTAAAAAAAAAAGATGATTATAGCTTAAAATAGCTATTTATGTACGTAGTTAGAATACTCTATTGTGTTAATATTGCAATTAGTAATGTAGTTTGTGTTTTAATTAGTGTTGTAATTAGTAGTGCAGTTGATGTTATAATTAGTATTATAATTACTTGTGTAGCTAGTGGTCCAGTTAGTATTGCATTTAGTACAGTAATTAGTGGTCTAATTAGTATCGTAATTAGTACTCTAGTTAGGGGTCTAATTAGTATTGTATTTAGTAGTATAGTCTAATTAGTATTGTAAAAACTAGTGTGGTTAGTGGTCTAATTAGAATCAGAAGTAGTAGTGTAATAAGTGGTCTAATTAGTCTTGTAAGTGTAGTTGGTGGTGTAATTAGTATTGCAATTACTAGCGGGGTTAGTGGTGTAATTAGTATTGTAATTAGTAATGTATCTAGCAGTCTAATTAGTATTGTAACAAGTAGTGTAATTAGTGGTCTAATTAGTATCATACTTAGTAGTGTAGTTGTTGGTCTAATTACTATTGTAATTAGTAGTGTAGTTGGTATAATTAGTATTGTAATTAGTAGTCTTTTTAGGGTTCTAATTAGTATTCTACTCATTCTTTCAGTCACGTTCACTTTAATCCATTAATTATTGAATGAATCTGATCATTTTTATTCTTTAATAATTTTTTCCAGGGCAGCACCACCAGCAGCTTTTAAGAAGTGCCATTAAAGCTTTAATATAAAAATCTACATTCCCTCCAAGTGACAAATAACTATAAAACAAAAATGATCTGAAAGGAGAACAAAGTCAAGCACCGTCTCTCCTTCAAGGCAAATGTTAAACAAAATTATAATATTGATTGACATGATGAGATGCAGGACAGCTGGGACGGAGACCTTGTATTAGAATTAAAATTAACTGAATATCACAATGAAATTGAAAGGTTTAATTGCTTTCGCTGTCCCTCAGATTTCAGTATAACCCGCAGATTGCAGTTCACGAGGAAGGGGGTGTGCCTGTCTAAGTCGCATATCAAGTGAAGGCCACAGGCAGTGATAGGTCGGTCCTATCTGCTCTTTAAATGGGAAAGGGGTTGATCCACGCCTGGTCCAGTTAACCTAAGTGAAATATAACATTGTCTGCTTCAGTCGAGGGATGTGCGCATTCACTCTGTTGCTTTGCTTCATATGCCCGACAGACTCGACTGCCTTCTGCTCGTGTTGTTGAGTGTGATTGTGTTTGCTTGCTGTTCTGCCACTCTAAATGGACTGAAAAGACTCGTGCTTTTCACAAACAAGATGCTTTTCAGATGTTTCCCCTTGAAGTGAAATATGAAATATGGACAGTTCAGAAATCGTTCCTCTTTGGGCGTGAACGCATGGCGTTGTGGCGCCGCGGAGGAGCGTTTGTGATTAAAATATGAGTATTGCATTGCGGCAGTCCCACGAAAGGGCATCACACCGCGCAGAGAGAAAGAAAATGTATTTTCTGTCAGCGATGGCTGGGTTTTTATCTTTGTGTGTTGTGCTGGCAAAAAAGAGCATTCTAATAAGAACACATGACCCTTCTTTCAGGGCATGAGAAATCGGTAGCTATTCAGGTACTAACCTGATTTACAGCCCGAGTAAAAGGCAACTTCATCATATTTTAAACATGTCCTCCATGTTGCATCTAATAATATTTTACTGAGTCATTCCCTGTCTCCTGAAATTTCAGAGCATAAGGGAAATGCTTGTTGAATTTTACAGTAACCTTCTATTCATCAAAGATACTGTCAGTAGGAAGCTCTGTAAAATCCGGCTTCAAACATCATCTGCACTTAAATCTCTCCTTAAATGTCTCTGCTGTCACATGTGTTCCCGGCTGCTTTCTTTCAGTTCTCAGTGGTTTATGGACATGCTGCGAAAATAAACCCGAACCTGTGTTGTGCTGCTGACTCACCCAAACATAAACATCAACATCTTAAATTGAGAAATTGAGACGGAACGATAGCGAATGGAATCGAACGGTACGATCGATGAAAGGTTTATGACGCGATCTCGCGGTAAACTTACTGGTCTGCCGCAGCGGGACGGACGGACGGACGGACGGACGGACACTTCTCGCTCCCCTCCAAGCACCCTTCAGTATTTCTTTTTTTGGCTTCATTCCCATGAATGTTACTGTGATTCCCGGGGCGATGAGGAGGTTCCCCTTGCTCTTATCCAAGTGCAAGCAAGCTATTTCTCACAGGGCTCTACCTGCTTACGGTTTCCAGGTAAAGAGCAAGCATGCATTAGTGGGTCGCTCTGTTAATCATTGCGATGCAACATGTGCATCTAGACCAGAGTGTCTTTGGAAAAAGAATATACTGCAGTATATTGTAAATATATATCGTCACAATATGTTTTAAATATATTGCAGTATATTACATTTCCATAAGGGTCAAATCTAAGAGAGACGTCACAATCATGAAGCACGTCTCACAATGAATCATACTTGCCCAATCAGGCAAGCTAGATAAATAATGCAGTTACCTGATAGCACAATCGTTTTGCCTGGGCAATTGTACAAGCATGAAACCCAAGGCCAGAACTTGCATAGATTTGAGAAACAAAAGGGAAAAAATGGTGCTTGGATGTATATTCCGATATACACCGTTCAAATAAGAATGTATTTCACATGCATGGGTATGATAAGGAACTGGGTACAGTTTTAATTAGTATTTCATTAAGACGGAGATCCAAATCGGTTCTCTTTAGAATGTCAAAATGGCTGCCTACGTCCTCGCTCTACCCTCAAGCTATGTGCACCAAAGAACAAATGTTTCATGGGTTTCATAGCTATTTTTAGGCTTCAAGAGCCAATGAAGCCTAACTGAGATCTGCAGTTCAAACGAGTGCAGCCCTGCTCAGTGTATCTCCTCAGGGAACTGAACTTGGTCAGCTTGGGGGTTACAGTCAAAGACCGTTCTCCTCACTGCAGGGCAGATTGGTAGACTTGTGCGCGTGTTCAGACACCAGTGCACACATGCTCTTCAGAACCTTAACCATGGCCGCTGTCTGGTGAACCTGCTGCAATATCGGCAGAATACATCCGTGTTGGCCAGCGGCCCCAGTCGACCTCTCTGGCTTCATTTCAATTGATTGTTTTTTCCAGATAGCATTTTCCTGTTATTGGGAAGTATTGGTTGTTGTTTGGACTATGAAACACTTACCATAATGCAGGAAATATACTTGGCTCACACAGTATGTGTGAACGTTAATAATGCCCAACAACTACCCTGTTTCCATAGGATCTAAATATCTATTGTAATTGACGTTAAGGTAGAATTACATGTTTCTTGTGAAGTGAGACTGATGATTTTGAAGTGATTCTGTTTCATATTTAACTAGCTGCCATTTTGTTGTGGCACACCTGTATTTCAGCTGAGTATAAATGAGTGGCTTCTGGCTTTGTTGTCCGTCGGGGCCTCAGTGTATAGCCACTGGAAGACCTTTGAAATTAATATTGTTGTGTCCCCAAGCTACCAGGTGTTGAGTAACCTTCTGCTGAACTTTTTTATTTTTTCAGAACTGTTTGTGTACGAGCGGTGTCAGTGCACGAGTGATGTGCTAGGTGTGTTTGTGAAAGAAAAAACAAGCAATAAAAATTATTATAATAATCTGTGCATTTATTTGTAAATCAGAGTTAAGGACGCATGTTAACTGTGCAGTGTTGCAGTGTAAATATTCTACGCTGAAACATTCATTCTCTCATTAATTTGGAAACATCAATGAGTGCTTGATTGAACTAAAGCTAGATAAAACATACACTCGGCTAAAATTGGGAACACACTGTCCTGTGGTATCATTAGTGACAGCGGCTTTAGTTTAATCTGTCAGATTCAGACTACTGCGTTCTACTCATGGCACATAAAACATTCATAGAAAATTGCACCTCCCAAATAGATTTCCTTTTCCAGCCAGGAACCTGTCATTTAAGTAAAAACTGTACTATATTTACTGCAAATCACATTAATTGGCCTCTTCCTCCATTCCTCTATACAGTCTCTTATAGGCCATGTGCTGTTACCTTGATAATAAAGCATCATAACAGATAGCCGTTTTGTTTTCTTAATCTTAAACTGCATTTTCATTATTTTGAATTCACAATTGCAATATATATATATATATATATATATATATATATATATAAATATAACTTACGGCCATTTAGCCAGCCACATGTTCCATGCTGTACCAGTGTAATTTACAGCTGAATCTAGTCTCACCCTCCAATTCCCATAGAGATCCATTCAAATGCAGAGAGCTTATAGTATCGCTTGTAACAGTACCTGGAAATAAGATATCGAGAGTCTTTTGATGTTGATGGGTCACAGACTTCAGGAAGTACCAGCATGCAATATTAAATATGATACTTAAAAAATATGTTAAAGCAAAGGGTATGAATACTTATGTAAATGAAAGATTTCAGTTTTCGATTTTTAATACATTTGAAAAAAATTCTAAAAACATGTTTTCACTTTGTCATTATGGGCTATTTTGTGTAGAATTTTGAGACAAAAAATGTCTGTAATGTAATAAAACGTGGAGAAGGTGAAAGGGGTATTCCGGCTTGACTGTACAGGTGCAGCTCAAAAAATTAGAATATCGTGAAAAAGTTCAATATTTTTTGTCACTCATTTCAGAAAGTGAAACTCATATATTATATAGATTCATTACACATAGAGTGAAATATTTCAAGCCTTTATTTCTTGTAATTTTGATGATTATGGCTTACAGCTAATGAAACCCAAAATTCAGTGTCTCAGAAAATTAGAATATTTTGCTTTAACATATTTTTAAAGTATCATATTTAATATTTGGTCGCATATCCTTTGCATGCTGTTACTTCCTGAAGTCTGTGACCAATCAACATCAAAAGACTCTCAATATCTTATTTTCAGGTACTGTTACAAGCGATACTATAACCTCTCTGCATTTGAACTGATCTCTATGAGAATTGGGGGGTAAGACTAGATTCAGCTGTAAATTATGCTGGTACAGTATGGAACACATGACTGGCGAAATGGCTGTACGTCATCAAGGGTCTAAGGTATCAAACGAGCCCCAAACCATCACTCTGCGGCCAGATATGGAGTAGATGTGAATAGATCCCTTTTAGGGTTGTTTCTCCTGACTTTTTTCCCCATAGAGTTCTATAGGAAAATCAGGAGAAATAACCCTTGCAGTGATCCATCGACATCTACTCCATATCTGGCAACAGAGTGATGGTTTGGGGCTCGTTCGATAGCCTTCGATAGAGTTCGATAGAGTGATCACCTTTATCCTATGATGAAACATTTCTATCCTGATGGGAGTGGACTCCAGGATGACAATGCCCCCATCCACACGGCATGGGGAGTCACTGAATGGTTTGATGAGTATGACAATGATGTGAATCATCTGCTATGGCCTTCACAGTCACTGGATTCCAACCCAATTGAACACCTATGGGAGATTTTGGACTGATGTGTTAGACAGCGCTCTCCACTACCATCATCAAAACATCAAATGAGGGAATATCTTTTGGAAGAATGGTGTTCCATCCCTCCTGTAGAGTTCCAGAGACTAGAATCTATGCTAGACTAGAGGTAGAATTGAAGCTGTTCTGGCGGCTTGTGGTGGTCCAACACCTTACTAAGAAACTTTATGTTTTTTTATTTTTTTATTTGTCACCTGTCTGTAATATACGTGCGTCTGTGTGAGAGCGATTTTACAGCTACGTAAAGCTGCATAATGCATGTTCATCATTAAAAAAGAAGCTTCATCAATAGGAATGTACAGGTAATTCTTCCCATCATACATAATGCGCTTGCCATGCACAATTTACATCTGATGAGCCATTATGGAGATACTGTCAGATTTATTACAGTACAGGAGCTTATGCTGTCTCTCGCCGAATGTTCTGAGGCCAGCTTCCGCTGCCTTCTGAGAAGAAAAAAAAATACAATTTTGCATGTCTAGAATAAGCACAGCTGCTTTTCCCGGGGAAATAAAAAAATAAATAAACAAATAAAAAACCAAATTGTAATTAGCATAACAGCTGTTACCGTACAGCAACCGCATAATACCACCCAAACCAATCAATTCTTTGTGAAGGAAGGTGATTAGAAAAGTCATTATGAGAATTCCAATGTACTATATATCACAGCGCAGTGTCAACCACAGTCAGTGGAGTAAATGTCCAGAGCTCTTACCCACGGAACAAATGAACAAAAGAGCGCTGTCGAAACCGCTGTGCTCCGCTATTAATATCTTTTTTAAACAACGGCCTCAGCTCATTCACTGCCAATCCAATATTTCTGATTAGAATGAGATCGCCTGGCTTGAAAACAGCCCAAACGCGACTTGAACAAACACATCGGTTCGTACTGACAAATTGATTGAAGAGATAAATTGGTTCTCGAAGCAACCCCATAGAGTGACTTAATTTCCAAGAGAGTGCCTACATGCAATAATAGTGGCTTCTACCAAGAGGTAACAACAACTTAATTTAAATTTAAATTTCCCCTGCCTCATGCATGCGTGCAGTCCCACGTGGCTGGCATCTTTACAGGACCTGTAATCTGAAGGTTTGTTCATACTTTGTTTATATTTGATCATGTCACAGTTGCTGATGCACAAATACAAGAAAAAAAGTTTTTTTCCTGATTCCGTTTTTTTTATCAGTTGGCAAAACAGGTTGCATTCCATCTCTAAGCTTAGACTGCAAGCTTCCTGTTTTTGTCGGATGTGTGGCATTTTGCATTATCGCCGTCCGCTTTAGAAAAACAGCCAAACTATTCAGGGCTTGGAATGTTCCTCAACTTAAGGGTCCCGTGTTATGATTTTGGAAAACTTTTCCAAATATGGATTTTGCATTTTAATCAAGACTTTTATAATATCTCCCTTCTTCTTAAGAGCACCTTCTAGCACCTATAATCACCGTATAAGCACTACAGCTCTTTGAGCACAGTAGATATCTGCTGTATCTTTCAATACTCTTCAGTTTAATTATAATTGCTAAGGGTCTACAAAATGACCCAATTCACATTTACATATTAAAATGTGCCTCCGAAATTTTGTTTTTCATAATCTTGAGTTGCAGAAACTGACCTCATAAATGGACAAGTACTGGCTGTGATGCATTTTGGGAAGTTTTCTGGCCTAATTGTGAAATAGTTATAGTTCTCAGACAGATGCTGTTGCCAGATCATTTTGTTGAGCTGTGCAATGTCTCAAATGCACTTCTTATTAATGTAATCTTTCTAATGGGCCATTTTCCATAAATATTTGAGAAGACATCCTGGGGAAGGCATTCAGTTAAATATACTGAACACACGTGTTATCAAAGGCCTGTTCTTGACTTTTTTTAGAAATGATCACTGTGCTCATCTCTTAATTTAGAGCTAAGAGCGAACTGATGAATTGATAAGCATATGGAGCCTTGTATTTTATGTCAAGGAGAGCTGGCAGACATGGATGTTATAATAAATGGTTTAAGACTTGCAGAATAAGTGAAACGCATGCAGCAATCATGCACGCACTCATGCATGTCTGCAGTTCCTTCTTAAATATGCAGCGATCACAAATTAATTCATTGCATGTACTATACATCTGCAGTTCCTCCTTAAACATGCATCAATCACAAACTCATTCATTGCATGTACGTCTGCAGTTCCTCCTTAAATATGTAGTCATCACGCACTCATTCATTGCATGTAATTCTGCAGTTCCTCCTTAAACATGCATCAATCACAAACTCATTCATTGCATGTACGTCTGCAGTTCCTCCTTAAATATGTAGTCATCACACACTCATTCATTCATTGCATGTACGTCTGCAGTTCCTCCTTAAATATGCAGCAATCACAAACTCACACACTTTTGCACTTCTTCCCTTCTCTGATATTGTAGGCTTTGCCAAAAAGCTGCTTTTAATTAACCCAAATTACTTTGAGTTTTTTTTGTCATTTATTTGAGTCTCTTGAAATTCTGAAGAGAAACAGCATTTGCAATTCCAGACATATTTAAATAAGATCTACTTTGTTATAGGAGCACACACTCTTGGTGCAGGGGTGGACACATCTGTAACCTCGACGCCTGCTCTCACCCTTATCGTTTCCTGGACGACCAAACCGTGAAGCCTGTGGGGGAATTAAGAGTACATTTCTTATTTGTGTGATTGTATTTAAACATGGGTGACTGGGGTTTGCTAAAGAAAGTGGAGAAAAAGCTAATTGTCTCATACTACTGATCATTTCTGGACGTGACCTTTAATTGGTTCTTTCTTAATTAGATGGGAGTTCCTGATTGGCAGCCATTCAGTATTTTCAGGTGAGGGCAGAGCTTGAATTTGAAGTTAACTTCACCCGTTTAAGCATTCCAGCTGTCCAGAAACCATATCTCACGTGCAATACCCTCCGGAATGACAAACAAATAAACACATTCAATAAATACCTGCCCATTCAGTTTGCTTACAGAGCCTTATTGGACTTCATTAAATGCATGGTTTGCAAATAAAATTTACTTAATAAAAACCTGTTTTTTATCAGTGTTTTTTAAAATAAAACACAGCGAGTTTGAAATAGAACGTACGAACTACTGTAAACATCGCATGAGACAAAAGTTAGATATATCACTGTCACACGCCGTGGCACACCCCTGGGAGGGAGATGCGGCAGTTCCGGGTTTGCGCTGTAAATCGCCACATGGAGAGAGAGAGAGAGAGAGAGAGAGAGCACGCCCAGACAGACATGGATCTAAATAAAAACGCCTTCACCCTTCCCCCCTCACAGGTTCCAGGCAAAAACAATTAACTAAAACAAACCAAAGTCATAAATAAATAAACCGACGGACTTCACAAACTCACTCTCTCGCCGTGTGCTCCCGTCACTGTGGAGACGGGCACACTTTAGCACCTGGGCTGATTAGCAAAACAAAGTGTGTGTGCTCTTTGTCACTGGGCGTGGCCGAAACAAATCAAAGTCCTCCTTGGACCGAATGTCACAATAATTTTCTCTGCAAAGTGTACATATGTATATGTGTTTGTCTAGACACACACACACGCACATACACATGCACACACATATATACTATATACATACTTGTGTGTGTCATACGTATGGATAACTGTAGACACACATACACACACAAACACAGGCACACATGTCATGTACATATATATAGCACCCAGATTGGTGGCCTAGAGCAGCGGTCCCCAACCTTTTTTGGGCCACGGACCGGTTTCACGTAAGACAATATTTTCAAGGTGTGGGGGGATAAATATGACGAAATAAAATGATACGACTGGCATAAAAACAAATATAAAGTGCATAAAAATACAACTCACCATCTCAAGAGACACAGACGCACAGATGGATGGTTTCCGGTCATTTTTCAAAATAAAACAAAAAAAATATTTTATTGATTATCAGTCTTTCTGTGCGGCCCGGTACCACCGGACCGGTGGTTGGGGACCGCTGGCCTAGAGGACTGTCAAAATGGGTTTATGATTTGTCCCCTCCTGTGGCTGCATCTTTCTTACAACATTGGCAGTGTTCTCCAGACAGGGAAGCGGTCGGCGTTATTTGGGTCAGCGGATATACAAAATCAAAGGGAGCCTTGCTACTTCAGAGGGCCCCTGGTCTTTAGTGACCCAACATGCCTGTTTGTAAAGACGAATCGCACTTCAGAGCAGCAGCCCATGCTGCGCGAGAGATTGGACTTCAAACGAGTTGCTCCGGGTGAACATGCGTCAACAATGAAGTGCTCATGTTGCATTATATTATTTTTATTGATCCGGTCAGGAAAATGGTCTTTTCCGAAATAGCTTATACATATCACAAATGAAATACTTACATTGTTTCATTATGGTTCGGAATTTGAACCTGGAATTTGTTTCGAGGTAAAAAGGGGGTCCACAGGGGGAAGGTTTCTGCTGAACAGGGAGGTAGGGGTTGGGGTTGCTTGGGGTAAGGGTGGATGTAGACTTAAAATATAGTCAACTAAGGGCTTTTTGTGCATGTGGGTTCCTTATAGCTCCCACCTAAAAAAAACAACAAAAAAAACAAAAAACAATGCAAGACCTGAATAAAGCTCTCTCATTCTGTATTGCTGGTAGAACTGATGGTGCTCTACGGTGGAGCACAATAACTGCACTGATCGGTCTCTCCCAAGCGATGCTACTATGAGTCTATGAGCTCCTTTGTCACTTTTCTTAAATTGCATTTCTCCTTTCAGCAGACTGGAGACTCAGGTACTCAAAACGAACAGCCAGGTAAGAGCCCCCCTGTTCTCAGTTATCTGCGCAGAGTGTTCCACACTTCAGCTAAATGCCTTTTTAGCCCAAGACAATAGCACAGAAAGAGGGGATCACTCCATCTCTTCACACCATCGAGGAGGTTCAGGCTTATTAGCTTGACTGCTCGGCAGAGACGGAATGCTGAAACGTTCCTGAGCCTCCTGAAGGCTTCCCGCTCTGCTTCCTGCAGCGGACGAGGGTAGGGACGCTCGCTTCTTCTCCTGCGGGCGTGACCCGACCACGTCCGTTTCTGTTTGACCGGAGGGCATTTAAGAGAAACGCAGGGACGTTCGCGGGGGTAAAAGAATGTTCGGGACACGGTGGCGCTTTGCGGCAGCTGTCACGCGCGTCGGTCGTGAAAATAACAGGGCTGTGGGAAATTACACGCTCCTCACCCCCCCCCCCCCCTTGAGGTGTTGCGTGGGAGGTTTCAGTGATGTGGAGATCACTCAAAGTGCCAGACAGCAGGACAACCTCTGACAGACAGGAGAGAGCGAAGGAGAGTGTGCGATCTGACGCAGATCACACACAGTCTGTATCTCAGCACTGCCCCCTACGGCTCCCCCGACTCCGACCCGAGGGTGCAGCCGAGCAGTACGGGAGCAACACCTGCACGGGCGATCCGAGCCATCAATCACATATCTGTCCTGTAGAGCTGCTGTTTCTCTGAGCCTGAGACGGGCCTTGCGGTCATTTCCAGGCCACCCACCGGCCATAGCATGCTCAGTATTCGAAAGGCTTGAAATCTAGCTGAAAACTTTAGCCTAATCTGTGTTCACTGAATGTTAACACATTCTTGCTGTTAAAATATTGTGTTTTGTGTGTGTGTTTGTGAGAGAGAGTGTGTGTGTCGGCGTGGGTGTTTGTGTATAAGTATCTGCAATCTGAAAATTAGAGAATACTATTTAAATTTTTCTTTGCCTTTATACATTTTTACATCTGCCAAGAGAATAAAACTTCACTCCAAATGACGTGTGCGCCAATATACTACTCAGATTTTTCAGTCTTGATTATAGTCTTGTGCATCCAAACAGCAACTGTGGTTTTGTGTCCCAGGATTTTAAACAAATGCAGGCATCAGATAGTCTTAGTGGATTTACTGAGTATGCTGCCAAATGTGGGGTTAATTACCACTGATTTACTATATGTGCTCTGAGTAGGCATCTGTCATTTATCTGGTATCCATCCATCTTGGCTCTAGGTATTCGCAGTTTCCTTCAGGCATTATTTTCTGAATCAAATATCCACAATGTAGCATCAAATTTATAAAAGTTACAAAGTGTTGACTCTTATTATCTGTACATCATTTGTTTTGGCTGCCTATCAAGTCAAGTAATGTCAAATCCTTGTTGTTGGCTGTTTACTGTGAGTTCCTACAATAACAACAACACAATCTGGATTGTAAATTAGCTAGGTATAGCTCAGAATGTGATTTTGGGAGCTAAGGCATATATAAGGCCCACTGCAATATTTAGAATATTGAAAAGAACATGATTAGTTTATGAAGAGCAATATTCAATGTTTGTTGCGAAAGATGCACTCTGGAGGGTCTGCCGCAGCGTTTGTCACCTGACACAGTGGGATAAGATGAAAGCTTGTTCCGGAAAAATGTGAACACATTTCGCATACATTAAAACACGAGAGGCCTTCTTACAAATCCCCTGCACATCTGAAATTAGATTACATTAACGCTCGCAAACTGTTGCAGCAAACAAACGGATTATCGGCGCAACTGTTAATCGCTCCATCTCCAGACGAGAAATGTGATTTACATTCCAATTATATTAGATTCATAGACCATGGTGGGATTTATTTATTTATTTATTTGGTCTTCATAATAGCTGGTGTCATGTGCTGTGAGCTTTACCAGTGCGTAATCTTAATGTCCAGAAAAACAAGCCTTCCTCTGAACCTTTGTGTGTGAAATACTGGCCTAGGAGGTTGATACAAGGCATCAAGCCTAAATCTCACACAGGGCTTCCACATGGGTAATGGCACAATGAGGGCATCGCATTGTGTTTCTCTCTTAGGTAGCAACACTGGGTAAAAATCTCACGTGATACACATTTTCATTTTGTTTGCTGTAGTTATGTCTCGTATGATCTGTAATCGATATTTTGCTTTATTGAATTGGCAAGCTGTGAAACGCGCTAAGTCGCTCCGGGTTGTGAATAAAACACACCTGTTAAAGTCCGGCACACTGCTTCGGGCTGAGGCCATTCCAGCAGGCGTGTCTGCTGAAGTGTCACACTGCTTTGATATAAAAACAGGAGGTTTATTTCAGGCCTAAGACCGACTCAGTCTTTTACCGAATATTATTGTTGGAGAGGGTGTACTGAGGAGAGCATATACTGGAGAGGAAACCAAACTTGGTCAAATTTTATCTCTTATTTCTTGCTACCTTGGACATAACACATGATATGAATTGCCTTAATAAATATCCAGCTGCAAACTAGGTAATATCTAATATAAAAGTTACATGGTCCAAGCTCTGGATAAGGGTGTGCACTAAACAAGTACATTATCTAATCTTGAAACTGCATGCATTCACACATTTATTTTTTCTGTATGCTGATTAGATTAATTTTTTCCTTTGACTGGATTTGTACAGTAAAATCTGAGCCGTGATATTGATCAGCCAAGACACATCACAAATGTAACTATTTTCCCCTTTTGATTGATTTGTTTATTCATTAGCTGGTGTGTTCAGCTTCGCCAGCTGTTACCTCTGGATATCCGCGAGTAAACAAACGGCGGTTTAAAAAGCAGGGAGCGCGACGCGGCTCGGCACCGGCGCGCGCCACGCGGAGAGTCGCTTTGCTTTGGCTGCGCCGTAGGGAACGCGCGGCCATCCGGCGCAGCTGTCGGCTCTGAGGGGGGTAAGGGAAGCGAAAGCCGCGGCGTAGGAGCTCCCTATCCCAAACTCACCCGTGTGCTCCATCCATCAACGGGCCGGGCTTAGCATCTGCCATCCCGGGGCTAACTGCACTCCCGCTCTGTTTCACTGTAGCAACACCACATAGCACACGCATCAAATGTGGACATTTTGTCTTCATTGTTTTTCTTCAGCAAATAACATTAAATTACATTACAGTCATTTAGCAGACGCTTTTATCCAAAGCAACGTACAGTAAGTGCATACAGAAAGGTCATCGAAGTAACTACAGACCAGATAGGAAAGCACATTCTTCCCATACAGTAGCAGCTATCCCTAGTAATGAACACTGAATGCAGTTCACAGTGAACTGGGTAAATCAGCTCTACCACAATTCTATTCTAAATATTATAAACTTGAATACACAGTTCAACAAGAAGACATACCATGAGGTCCTAGATAAGTATTAGTCCAGGAGGAGTCTGAAAAGGTGTGTTTTCAGGCCACGACGGAAAGCAGGCAGGGTTGGCATGGAACGTAGGGGAATGGGAAGTTCGTTCCACCACTGGGGAGCTAGGGTGGAAAAGCTCTGCAGTCGGTACGAGCGGGTGCCATTGACACGGAGGGGGGGAAGTGCAAGTCGCCCTGCAGTCGATGAGCGAAGTGGTCGAGCAGGAACATAGTTCTGGATCAAGTCCTGCAGGTAGACAGGGCTTGTCCTATTGGCTGCAGTGTAGGCCAGGGTCAGAACTTTGAACCTGATCCTGGCTGCAACAGGCAGCCAGTGGAGTGACCTCAACAGGGGGGTGACACGCCCTGACGTGGTCTTTGAAATAAGCTTGACCTGTGGTCCTTCTCTTCTCAGTGCTACACACAGCAGACTGCTGATGACCCTCTCACAGTGGTCAGTACAGGCCACACAGTACCACAGGGGACCTATCACTAATCTGAGGAGCTCGTTAGCTTGTCAGCCTTTACAAAATGTAGTTCTTTGAGGCAGTATAACAAAGACACATATAACTACCAAAAGCTAATGAGGAAAGCACTAGCCCACAGAGGAAAAAAAGATCTTTAACATAACTTTGATTGAATTTTCAAAATCAAATTATTCAGGTGTGGCCAGTGGCACCAACAAAGATTTTTGTCGCACCTATGATAAATGGCGAAAGTCTCGCCAGAGAATGTAGTTTGGTCTACACAACCTGGGAGCCGCATTGCTACGTAAATGTTGTTATTGTTATGTTCTTCCAAAACTAGCTACAATGAGTCGCTGTTTGCATGATTGGAAGTTGAAATCAAGTTTGGTGCCAAACATCCTAACCCCTTCAATTTACCAATAAATTAGTACTTTTAATAGGGGGATTTATAAAGCGTCCAGCAAAAATATTGACCTGGCTGTAACTCAGAATTCTGGCAGTTTGAAGCTGATCTAACTGAGCATATAAATTCATAGGAGAAGAGCCAGTGTTAAGTTGCATGCAGACTAATGTTCCAGAACCCAGGAAATATAAATAATGGAATACTCCAGCCGTGGCTGTCTGCTTTGAATGCCATCCGGGACCTGCTCTTATTCTTGATGCAATGTTTGGAAATGGTTAGTAGTCACAAAAAGCCTTTTAGATCATTCATAGAATGCCGTTCACTGCAGAATGGCAGCTTAATATTCAGTTCATAAGTTTAGTAACTTTGTTTTTGTTTTGCTTCCGTTTGATTAAGGTGAAGAAGCATTCTGACAGTGAACTTGCCATTACGGAGAAAACTAATTAGAAAGAAAGTGATACAGTCAAATGGCTGGAATCCAATTTAAAGCCTACACGCATTCATTCTGGTTATACATTTATCCCCTTTCACATGCAAATTAAAATGTCATTTTTAAATGATTGCAGTTACAATCAGATTATGTTGAAGCAGGACATCTATGCAATTCAATGAGAACGGATCAAAGCAGCACATCCAACATCTACAGTACTTTCAGCTTAATCTCAAATGAGTAGAACATTAAATGATGTAATGGCCTCATCACTGTGAGGGATGGTCAAAAACACCTCTCAGACACGCATTTTAAAATGAGAAGCCGTCTCAAATACACTGAGAAGCGAGCATTTTGTTACTGAAATGCACACCCCAATTCCAAAAAAGTTGGGACAGTATGTACAATGCACATACATGCAGAAAGCAGTGATTTGTAAATTTTCTTTTACATATATTTAATTGAAAAGAGTTCAAAGAAAAGACATTTCATGTTTTACTTTATCAACTTTATTTATTTTTGTAAATAATGAGCCTCAGACCCTTGATGACCTTGATGCCATTTAGCCAACCATGGGTTCCATACTATTCTCATGTAATTTACAGATGAATCTAGTTCTACCCCCCAAAGAGTCTTTTGATATCCTTTTATACCCAGTCATGATAGCGTCACCTGTTTACCTGTGGAATGTTCCAAACAGGTGTTCTTTGAACTTCCCAGTCTTTTTTTTGCCCCTGTCCCTGCGCCTTTTTTGGAACATGTTGCAGGCATAAGATTCGGAATTAACGTATATTTACAAAAATCTATAAAGTTGATAAGGTAAAACATTAAATATATTTTCTTTGTACTGTTTTCAATTAAATATATGTAAAAGAGAATTAAAAAATCACTGCTTTCTGATTTTACATGCATTTTGCATACTGTCCCAACTTTTTTGGAATTGGGGTTTGTATAAATATTAAATATATGGACCTTTTTGAAAATATAATGACAACCTTATCCAGGGTAAATGACACGCAACCATGAGTAATGTGTTGGATGTTGATTGTGACTTCCTGTTTCCTTTTCGTGGATAGACTGAGAGTGAACACGCGCCATGCCTGATATGGTAATAATAATTCCTGAGTGGTAATAATGCGTAGAAAAGGTAGAGAGGTCACAAAATGCTGAGAGAGCGGCCAGACAGATTGGTCACACTGAGGTAAAACGGGGCAGAAAGAGCGGTTGTACAGAGCGGAAAAAGTGTTTGTACAGAGCAGAAACAGCGGTCATATAGAGCGGTCCTATAGAGCAGAAACGGTGGTCGGAAAGAGCGGTCATACAGAGAAGAAAGAATGTTTGTACAGAATGAAAAAAGCGGTTGTACAGAGCAGAAACAGCGGTCATATAGAGCAGAAACAGCGGTCGTACAGAGCGGAAAGAGCAGTCCTATAGAGCAGAAAGAGTGGTTGTATAGAGCAGAAACAGTGGTCAGAAAGAGCAGTCATATAGAGCAGAAAGAGCGGTTGTACAGAACGGAAAAAGCTGTCATATAGAGCAGAAACAGCAGTCGTACAGAGCAGAAAAAAACGTTGTATAGAGCAGAAAGAGCGGTTGTACAGAGCAGAAAGAACAGTCGTATAGAGCAGTTGTACAGAGCAGAAAGAGCGGTTGTACAGAGCGGAAAGAGCGGTCAGAGATTCAGTCACTGAGACAGGGTACAGTCACACACACTACATATTTTTTAAATCCCAAAGACACAGTTGGAACTACAGCTTTGTGTGTATGCCTGTCTGTGTGTATGTGTGCAAATGTGTGTGTTGCTTGTTGAAAAATGTGTGTACCTTTGGAAATTAATTGTTACACCATTTTTTATAACAGTAATTTAAAAGTGTACGGTTATGTACAATTTCCGAGACGAATGGGATATTTTAAAAAAATAAGCTCTCTTCCGAAAGCGAGTGCCAGTCCTCCGCTTACGGGCTGAGTCAGCTCCTGCGAGAGCGTCCGTGCCCGATGAGGCAGATGAAGGAGGCAGAGATGACCCCCGTCCTGCCCGTCCCAGGTGTGCGCCCTCACGGCACAGACACCCCGCCCACCAGACAGGCCCGGGACGGGCGCGGAGGCAAAGGGCGACAGCACGCCCCCCGGCCCCGGGCCGATGGGACGCCTCTCCGCACAGCTGCAGAAAAGGGCACAGCCATTTCTGGATGTGCTCTGATTAGACACGGATGGCTTGACTGATGAGAACTTCCCCCTCCGGCGACCTCCGTGACCTCTGCAGTGCATCCTGGGAACTCCAGCTCTATTCTCTCTCTTTGTTTTCTGTCGCTTTCCCGAATTGCAGTCCACGGGGTCAGGCTGTTTACGTGGAGGGCTCAAAAATGCGTAGCAGTTTCCTTCCAGAAGGATTTTGTTATCCTCACTTGAACTCGATCCACATAAAATGTTGAAGTTCTTAAAATGTCTGTTTCCACAAGTGGGATATGTCTGCTGGCATGCATACACAATCTGTTGGAATGGATGATAGCCACTGTGTGCTCTTACTGGTAATCAGAGAAAGAGAAAAGCGTTATCGAGAAATAATTGTATTTGTTCCTACTGTGGTGTTGTAAGTATCTGGGCTAAATGTTTTAAGGTGGTGCAGTGGATAGCACAGTAGAAGGTCCCGTGTTCGAATCCCAGCCTAGAACTTTCTTGGAGTTAGCATGTTCTCCCCATGTACGCGGTGGTTTCCACCAGGTACTCTGCTGTTCTCTCACCTGTGCTCAGTCAACCTACCCTGTATAAATAAAGGTTAGTAAATAATCTGGTTCGACCCCGCAGCCAAATATACAAAATTAAAAAACAATAACTGGAAAGCTGCAAGAACATTGCGTTCTCAGTTGCAATCACATCCGGCAAATATTTTCCTGGGACAAAAAGTGTGATCTGTACCGAACTAGTATCAGTTTTGGCGAGTCAACAGCAGAAAGTTGTGCCTTACCTAAGATTTGCATTACATTGCATTCCTTCTCCAGTCTGTTGATTTCTGAGTGTTTCTGAGTAGTTACAATTTGAATCGATAAACATACTTTAGCGTTGAATTGTATTGACTTCATCTGATGCATTTTCCTCTTGCATTGAGTCCTAATACCCAGCTGTTATACCCTGTAGTGCAATGCTTTCAGAGAGGGAGATAGAGTTGCTCCAGGCTGTCAACAGCTGACTATTTTATGTCTGTCTGTCTGCCTGTCTATCTATTCCTGCTCATCAGACAGTAACTGTTGAGGAAACATGAATGCAATGTTTCTCACATACATGTGTAGCTAAATCAAGCATTTCTGAATGCCATTTAAATTTCACTTAAACAACATTGGTCTACACGTGCGTGATCATAGTGTTTCTGCATTCAGTTGGCTGAAGTTACTGAGTGTTCTTCCCTCTCTTGTCACTGCAGGACAGTAAGTTCAGCTTTGTAAGAGTAGAATGATCGGTTCCTAGGAACATTATGGGCTTTTTAAATTGGACATGTCTTTCAGCAATGTACTTTTTTTCAATTTTAAAATAATCCAGATTTGTTATTGTGAACATGAAATGGAAAAGTTATATAAGGTTTAAAACTGTAATGTTACAAACCCCAATTCCAACAAAGTTGGGACAGTATGTAAAATGCACATAAAAGCAGAAAGCAGTGTTGTAAATTCTCTTTTACATATATTTAATTGAAAAAAGTACAAATAAAAGATATTTAATGTTTTACCTTATCAACTTCATAGATTTTTGTTTCCAAATTTGATGCCTGCAACACATTCCAAAAAAGTTGAGACAGGGGCAAACAATAGACTGAGAAGTTTAAAAAAACGCCTGTTTGGAACATTCCACAGGTAAACAGGTGACGCTATCATGACTGGGTATAAAAGGATATCAAAAGACTCTTGATATCTTATTTCCAGGTACTCTTACAAGCGGTACTATAAGCTCTCTGCATTTGAATGGATCTCTATGGGAATTGGGGGGTGGGACTAGATTAAATTGTAAATTACACGGTAATAGTATGAAACCCATGATCGACTAAATGGCTGTAAGTCATCACGGGTTTGAGGTATCAAACGAGCCTCAAACCATCACTCTGCTGCCAGATATGCAGTAGATATGGATGGATCACTTTAAGGGTTGTTTCTCCTGACTTATTCTTCCATAGAGCTCAATTGAAAAATGTATCATACTATACCAATACTATACTACCATGGGTTCCATACTATTCCCATGTAATGTACAGCTTAATCTACTCCCACCCCCCAATTCCCATTGAGATTCATTCAAACACAGAGAGGTTATAGTATCGCTTGTAAGATAACCTGAAACTAAAATGTCAAGTATCGAGTCTTTTGATATCCTATTATACCCAGTCATGATAGCATCATCTGTTAAGCTGTGGAATGTTCCAAACAGGTGCTTTTTGAACTTCCCAGTCTTTTTTTTTTGCCCCTGTCCCAACGTTTTTAGAACATGTTGCAGGCACCAAATTAGGAATTACCGTATATTTACAAAAATCAATAAAGTTGATAAGGTAAACCATATCCAGAGAATGAGGCTACATTTCCTATTTACTAGTTTTTCAAGATATAATATAATTATTTCATTATTACATACAAACCCCCAATTCCAAAAAGTTGGGACAGTATGTAAAATGCACATAAAAGCAGAAAGCAGTGATTTGTAAATTATCTTTGAAATATATTTAATTGAAAACAGTATGAAGAAAATGTATTTAAGCAATCAAGTATTTCCCATGATAAAGCTGAAGGAATTTTCAAAGAGCAACTCGCATCCTCATAAGATAGTCCGCACTACATTAATTCAGAAGAAATTGGAAACAACAGACTTAGTACAATGCAATAATTCCATCACAAACCTTTTGAGCTGAATTTGAGCAAATGTAAGACCTCACATCAAACCTCTCACTTTAGTATAAAGGTTCCAATAAAGCATGAAACTGTCACTCAGCTCCAATAAAACAAAAGATGGACTTGATAACCACGTTTAAGTAAAACGGTTGATGAAAACATGACCAGTCTATGACCAAGTTTCTGTAGAATAGATTATGAAACTCGATTTTCAATAAAATGTTGCCTGGGCCCATAGTCAACTTGGTTAGCTATGAAAAACAACTTATTAGCTACGAAAGAGACACACACAGACACACACACACAGACACACACACACACAAACACCAGTGTTCCCCCTAGGTTTTTTTTTTTCCCAGCAGTGGTGGGGATTAATTGCTTTTCCTAACGTGAGACCCAAGTGCCGTTTAACACTGATACGCTACAAGTATGATTACTCAGTGAACGTTTTGGTGTTAAGCTCTGTCTGGACAGGATTTTTACAGGGGAAGGAGGAGTAATGCGGTCTATAATGCAGCAAGATTTCACGGATAACGCGCAAAATGAACTCAATCAAAAATAGTTTGTCTCGCAACCCAATAGCGGAATCACAAATGGAATCAATATGGAGGCAGAGGGTCTATCTATTCTGGAGTAGGCAGACAGAAGGAGTAGCTCATTTAAACACCTGAATTTAGCCAGGTAGCAGCATGACAACTTGTTTTTGGCCATTGCTCATTTACCAATCTGGTTTTAATGAAACTGATTCCTTTGAATAAAATAAAAAAATTATTCTACAAAATAAAATAAAAAAATTAAAGCATATAAATTATAATGTTCTTATCTAAAGTCTTCATGAGTTAACACTAGTAAAAACAAGTATTTTTTAATTCCATGGCTTTAAAATGGAACCTTTGCAGAATTACCTACTCAAATGCAACTAAAAAATAAAAAATTCAAGATGAATGAATTCATGAAATTCAAGCAAGTTAATAACCGTTTGGTGTCAAAGTCTTATTGTACAAGTACTGTAACCCAATGCATACACAAGCTTTCATAAGGTGTACATAGACAACAACACAGAACTACAAGGAACATTTATAAAGCATGTATGAACGAAACAGAGGGGTGCCGTTGTTTACCTTTAAACACTGACTAACAAAATCTGTGCATGTTCTTTTAAAAAAAGCGCTATAGTGTTTTGCGCTATATGAAATTTAATGGAATGGTACTTGTAGCGCATTACGGACTGAGTTTTGCAAAGAATCGCGGAAGAATTGCACCGTAAGCGCCACAAAGACTTGCGAATGAGTAGGATTTCACAGCCGTTCTCCTCTTCAATATTTCATCCATGCTTCTCATAACAAGGGGCAGCCGACTTAATGGGGATGGGGAACGGATGGGGAAACATCACGATCGAGGACAATGATCTTCAGTAAAAGTTTCTTCAAAGAGTCCTTCGCAGCAAATTTGAATCTTACTGCGTCTCTGTGGATTAAAAGGCTAGCACGATGAGATTAAATCTACGGAGGTTTCAGAAAATATGGAACAGATTGATAAAGCAGATGATAAGTGGGAGTAGCTGTAAAATTTAAGATGATTAATTAAATATGTAACACTTTCTTATGTTCATTTCTCTCATTTGAGACTTAGCGGCATGTAGCCAAACTGTTCAAAGCAAGCCCGGAATCCAGCGCTAACTCTCCGTTAGCGCTGCTGCTCATTAGAAAGGGACACAGCTTTTATTGTGGCCTCTGATAGCTCATATGCTCTAAATACCATCGGATGGTGGCCCAGGCAGTATGGGCCCTGATAAAGGTAATCTGAGGTAACCATTCACATGTGTTTACTCGTTTCCTCGAGCCACACGACACTGTGCACGGAAGTAGCATCTGGTAAACTGTATGGTCGGATTTTGTTTCACAGACGGCAAAGTGCAGGACGTAAAAGGGGAAAAATGGTTTCTTCCCCAAAATGACTTTTTTTTTTATCGAGTCACAGATTAATAGAATTTAAAGAAATTAAACATATGCAGGCAAGCTAGAGTAGGCTATAATGCAGCCGGTGGGAAGTGGGTGGGGCTGAAGTCATTCAACAGGTGTGCTCTTCAGCCGGAACACTTCACTCTGGAGCTCTGCTGATTGCGTGACCTCTGACCCCACAAACCCCATCACCCCCCCCCACGCACACACACACACACACACACCTCTCCGGTGTGAACTGCGATCACAGGCTCTCCTCGGTGAGGCTCTCAGTGTTTTCCAGTCTGGCTGATCTGATGCTGGATGACAGAGTCAGAGACTTTGGGAGAGGTCAGGCAGAAGCAAACACGCGTGTGAGACGGGTGGACCGGTTTCCCTCATAAGTCAGTTTGACGTTTTAATGTCGGCAGACATCATGCAGTAAAATCCCTCCCACACACACCGTTCGACTGGCCAGCGGAAGGAGATGGTTGTGATTTATGTGGTTAAGTTCGGCTGTTGTGGCTGAGAGTAGGACATGGCGCTGGATACAGTTTTTTTATTTTTTTAAATGCACTGCTTAAAAGATGGACTGTTTCACGACAAGACATAAGTCTTCCCAAATGTAGCTGTCTGCGGAAATGATTTCCGTTTCGCCAAACTGTATTTCTTGAAGATGCCATAATTTCTCAGCGCGATGGTGTCAGCGATTCTGACAAGCCCGAGGTGCTTTACTGCCTCCGCTGCTCTGAGGAGATCTCTCTGCTGCTCTCTCCTTCCATCCACTCAACAATTACAGCCAATTTATCATGGCGACAATGCAAAGACCTCCCTTTGGCAACTAATAAATGCCTGCTCATAATTCCTTTTGACACCGAGTCATTATACGTAACCTGTGCTCACTGGTGATACAATAATTAATAAGAACCAAAATGTAAATTTTTTACATGCGTCCAAAACGAAACAAATACATTGCGACCTATCCGTTTAATTGACGGAGTAATCCCTAAGTGCTTTTTGCACTGAACGAGAGACTTTTTCCTTTTGACTAATGGTTCCCCACACGGCAGTTTATTTTCTCTTTAATTTTCCATTTTCATTTACAGTTCTTTAGATGCAGCAGTTTTCCTCACAAACCACGATTCATCAACCACTTATTGACCCGTGTCAGACTAGACTCCCGTCAGCACCGTGTTCCTTTTTATGATGAAGTAGACATATGTAGCTTTTTCGATAATGTGAAATAATATTTTACATTTTGTATTCATTTTAAATGCATTGTTAAAAAATCCATCATTATCTCCTGTCTTTCTTGACAAACCCTTCTTTAAGAAGTGCTTAAGTTTCGAAGGGAACGCATTGATTTTTGTAGCCTGATGGTTGGTTTCTGTTCATGACTGTTGAATGTTTAATAACAATAGCTTTAAAATCAAACCTGTACATAGGAACCACTGAAACATCACCTTTAAGATCAGATTTATATTCATCTTATTAGCTTGAGACGACTTAATGACTGCCAAGGGCAGTTGTAATAGAAACTATAAATGTGTCCCTGTAAAAGTGCATCTAATTCAGTGCGATTGACCTGATGTGTGTCTGGTACACAATTAATTAAAATCTCAGTTCATGTCAGTTTCAAGTTACTGATCAGAAAAAACAGATCTGTCTCACTGTTATGTCTCAAAGTTTCCATAACACATACATACTTCTCAAAAAAACATTAAATAATCGAAACCCATACGCAACATCTTGTGACTGTGTTTGAAGTTTTGCAGTGCCTAACGTTGTGATTAGCAGCACGTGCCTTTTTACAGGCTGTTCTCATTCCCAAGGCGTCATAAAGTTTGGGCAGCAGCCTACGGCGTCATGCTTTAGACGCAGAAGGAGGCCTTTTGCATCGGCATGTTGACGCACTCGGTCGCGGATTTACGAATCCTACTATGGCGAAGGCTTTGCTCATGAATATTCATGTGGTTGCTTGGTAACCGAGTAAATCAGTCTTCGCCGTGTGCGCGTTGATTTTTGTGAGTTTGTGATTCCCGTACCCCCACCCTAAACATAACCTCACAGGGGTTCACGTAACTCGGGCTCATGCCCAAACTGTTAACATAGTGGGCGAGTCCGAGCACAGGAGTTCACGTAACTCTCTACCGGATGAAGAAAAGCATAATATTGAAGTGCCACAACCAAAGAAAAGTTATGTGGCCACAACCGTCAATATACGACGAAAAAGGCTACCTTTGGCATCAGAGGAGCGACGCTTGGGCAGAAGCGTCGCTATGTGACGAGTGCGGGTGATACCACATTGTTTTTTAACACGTAGAGTAGCAGTGTGAAACGCCCTCTACTCCTTAGCGCACTGTTCCCATTGGGTTAAGGCAGTGGCTTTCTAATTTGGTTCTGTGGCCCCCCTGTGTATGCTGGTTTTTGTTCCAACCACAATTGCGATCCGAGAATTTTAACAAGCTAATGAATTTTTCTTAATTGCACTTCTCATGTTTTGATGGATTATTTACCCTCTTTTTTATTTTGTCAGAAAATAGCTGTGCATGCCATGTATTTCCATGTCCGCAACTTTGCTTATTATGCTATATTGCAAACAATTCAATTAAAAGAAGTAACAAAACTGAGCAAATTAAAGACTGAGGTGAATCAATATGCAAGCTATTTTCTGACATCATTTGACTTAAGAGGGTAAATAATCCATCAAAATATGAAAAGTGCAATTCAGAAAAATTTGCAGCGTGTTAAAATTCTCGGATCGCAATTGTGGTTGGAACGAAAACCTGCATACACAGGGGGGCCCGGGACGGAGTTAGAGAACCACTGGGTTAAGGGAGGGAACGGCATGCTTACTGTGCGCCCTGCAGATCTCTCATAAATTCTGTGCAGTGCCAGGTGGAGACAGTCCCAATCGTGTGTGGTCATCACGAGAGTCTTCTTCCTACATTACAAGTACATATGCGTGGATGGAACTCTTGCGAGTGAAATGAATGCTTCGCTCATCCATCGGAAAACAACTGGCATCTGTGCCATTATCTGGCTTTTGTTTAAGTTGCCATTGCAGCAGACGGGCATGCTATTTAAATTCAGCAAGGCTCTGCTGCCGTAGAATGGGTTCCAGCCATTTTAAATCATGCGTCTGATCTATCTCTTAAATCACTCATCCTCTCTGAAAGAGCTTTCTGTTTTCATCTCCCAGAGGCCTTTTGCGTTTCACTCTTCTATTTCACCAAGCTTCACTGTGTGTGTGTGTGTGTGTGTGTGTGAGAGAGAGAGAGAGAGAGAGAAAGAGAGAGAGAAAGAGAGAAAGAGAGATAGTGTGTGTGTGTGTGTGTGTGTGTGTGTGTGTGTGTGTGTGTGTGTGTGAGAGAGAAAGAGATATAGTGTGTGTGTGTGTGTGCGCAAGACAGCTATGCCTTTCACTCCTTCATTAATTCATATTTCACCAGGAGGAATCGGTCAGATCTTCAAACAGCGCGTTATGACAGCTAGTCATAACACAGCATCCTTTAGTCATATGTTCTGCAAAGCCTTCCATTTTGATCAAAAACAAACAATCTTGATTTCAGAAAATGTGACTGTTTTGTTGTGAGCTAAATGTTGTTGTTTTTTTCAAAAATGTAACTGTTTTGTTGTGAGCTGTTGCTGTGTTATTGACCTGAAATGGTCTTCAGAGGAAAGTGGACATATTTTAAGGATTAAAATAAAATTAAAAGTTAATTCCCGCTTTATAAAATGCATGCAATTATTTGCCTGAATTTGGATCCGTAACTTGCGGTAAGAAGAGTTTAAATACTAATTTTATAATTATTACAACATGCAAAATGTTGAATCACTTCCTCCTTTCCGGCAGCCATTTTGATCAACCGCTTTCATGTTGAGATTGACAGTTATACTTCAGCCGTGACAAAATACTATAGATTTAATTGGATAGCTTTGAAAACATATAAATAAATCCCCATCAAATATTATATTACCTCCTTCCAAAATTTCTAATATTTCTGATGTTTCCAATTATAATATTTATGCCTAAAAAGCCAGCCGATATCTTTGAACAAAATCTCCATGGCTCTAAATTTAACGTTTAATGGTGATTCAACCCCACAGTGCAGATTGATATTTAAATCTGTACGGCCCTCAGGAGTTTTAAAGCATAATGTAGCCATGCAGGATTATGGAGAGTGGCGCATTTGTCACAGGCAAGCGGTCCCTGCATTTTACGCACGAGCGCCACGGATCGTTGCTGCACAGGAGCGGCGGTGACGTAATTCTGTCGTCCGCTCGCGGAAACGGTGGCCGTATATCCTGTGGAGTAGCCGCTGCAGTACAGCAGCACTTTCTGTCTGATGAAACTTTAATCGGGTGCAGACACTAATAAGAACAGGCTGCATGAATGAGTTATTGGGATGCGCTTGTTGGATACACTGTTGGCGTAATAGAAGGCGAATGGCAGCATTCCTAAGAGACAGTATTCGAGTCCTGTGCCCCCCACCCACCTACCCTTAAAGGCAGAGTGCTCTCTCAAAATGCGCTGCTCCTAAATTCCAGTCAGGGCCTCCAGTGTGGAAAAGAAACCGCAAGATTAATGCAGCCGTAAACCTGTCCGCCAGAGGTCTTCTCTGGGTAAATTATTTCATATTTCTGTCGCTGCTCAAACAGTAAATGAAAATGGTGAAAAAGAGGAGCTGGAAAAGGCGAAACAGACCTCGGTGTCGAGTGGCCGAGGCTTTTCAAACTCTGTCCTGGGGACTCCCGTGCTTGGATTTCGTTCCAACTGCAAGTGTAATTCCAGAATTTTAACAAGCTGTTTATTTTTCTTCTTTAGAAAAATTACACTTTATGTTTTGTGAGATTATTTACCACATTATGTCATGATGACATTTTATGCCACATTATGTCAGAAATAGCTATGCTTGCCATGAAGAATAGAATTCCCATGTTCATATTGCTATATTGCAAATGATGACATAAAGACTGGTTAAAAAATGTTTTATTTCAACTGATCAAATTAAAGACTGAGGTGAATCAACAGGTGTGAAGCATCGTGTTAATAAGTTTAAGGAAAAAATAACATGTAAATAAGAGATTGGCTGTGGCTAAAACCAACATAGACAGGGGGATTGATGCTGCTTTCAAGTGCTCCCCGGGAAGCTCCTATTTCCCAGTTGCCAAATTGTAGTTACTAGGGGTGGGACAATGCACCGATGCATCGCGATGCACCGATCCGAATGTGTAAATACAACTGCATCGATCTGTAAGATTCGAATTGATAAGCATCGATTAATATCGCATTTTAAATTAACGTGCACATGTATTCATTTATTAAAAAATTTTTTAAAATATATATTTCTGAGACACGACTACTTTTTAAACTGTTTTGACCAGCTTCAATCCATGTTTCTGCTCCAACCCCCACGTAAGCGTGAGTTGAAAGTAGGGACAGGCGGGAATAAAGCGACAATTAGACGGACAGATCTGAGCGAAATGGCTAGCTGCGTGCTCGCTGAGTGCGACAAAAGAGACAGAAACTTACAGAATTTGCGATGTTCCGAACAGAAAATCAGTGGTATGGAAGCATTTCGGGTTTAGAAAGAAGGAGGGTGTACTTGACAAAACCGCTGCAATATGCAAGATCTGCCAAGTAGAAATCAAATACACAGGCAACACCACAAACATGATAAACCATTTGAGCCGACGATACACAATTGACGCGAAGGACAGCAAGCGCGTTAGCAAGCTGGTTAGCAAGCTAAACTCGGGAGTCATTGACACTTCCCCTGAGTTTCCTGGAGAAATGGCCAAACGGTTCTATTTTTTTGTATAATTGTTTTTATTAGTTTTTATACACATACCGTGTCCAGACAGTTACTTGTAAATTGCTTTCTGATATTTAAATTAAACTATTTTCTATTCAAAATCAAGTAGACGTTAGAGACAAAAAACAAAAATAGTAAGACTATTTCCAATGTCTTACGTTCAATTAATTATTACTACGTTAACTGTCCGATTCACAAAATGAATGTCGTGGAACCTAGATACACCATACCATGCAGAAAACATTTTAGTGAAAAATGTATACCTGCTCTGTATGAAGAGGTGAAGAAAACTGTTCGACTGTCCTTGCAAAACGCTACGAGAGTAGCTTTAACTACGGATGGATGGGCATCTTGCTCCACCGAAGTTCTAGATCGTACTAAGATTTAGGAAAGTACTATATGACACTAACCTATAGGCTATTTCATTTATCTTGGCCAAGTTTAGTAATTGTTATACATTTTGCCATTTTCATTTTGTAAATAAAGGAAATGTATTAGGGTACCATGTCTGACACTGTTTGAAAAACAATAACCTAAATAGGGCAACTTTAGAAAATACACTGTTAGTCATGTTTATTGCTGCATTATTTGCTGCAGACAGCTGCAAAATGTATGGCATGCCTTAACAATAAACATAATGCTGTGAACTTGGTGTAAGGTTCTAATTGAATATTTAATTACTGCTGAATGTATCGGTATCAAATCACATTAGCATACCTATTACATTTTTTTAAAGTATCTAAATTAATCGAACCGAATCTTATCGAATCGAATTGTGGTCAAACGTAAGATATTATGATGCATCGAACCTTTGCCTAAAGAATCGTAATCGAATCAAATCGTTATGGGATTGAATCGTCCCACCCCTAGTAGTTACGAGGTTGACGCATTCACATGCTCCGAAATCGGAATTACCAGCAAACATGGTGATCTAGAAAGTAAATGTTTATTTGGATCTTTTACGAATAAAAAATAAAAACACACGGAGAGCTCACTTTCTGCATGAGAATGAAGAGGGAAGGAAACGTATGAGAAGAGCCATTTATGATATATAAGTATATTTTACTAAATGGTTGTGTGATGTGTGTGCGTGACCATCAATATGATAAGCTGCTGCGTTGCACTGCCTGGTTGCATTGTCATATGTGAATTATATCGTATTGTCTGCCATTTCGACTTGGCAACTGGGAAATATGAGTGCTGAGGAGCACTTGATGGATAGAGAGGTAAGAGGTCAGTGGTGAAACGTCACAACTCGAGTAGCAAAATTATCTCTGACTTTCCCACTTGTAATTACGACTTGGAGGTTCGTTCAAGTGCAACTTCCATGTCAGAAACCCGTATTTCCGATAATTCTGACAGCACTTGAAGGCAGCATGAGAACCAGTGCCTTACGGCAACAGTCGCTATGGGGGTGTGAAGATGTGCAGCTCGTGCTGAATTTGAAAAACAGCTTTTCGTGCGAGCCGGTTCTTCAGCGCCACCTCATGTGTTGTGAACACCATCCTAGCCTCGGCCTCGACCCGCAATCCACGACAAAAACCCGCCTTTTCTCAGCAGTTCCTTAATGAGGCCCTTTGCTCAAGACGGAACTTGCTTAACCGTTTTGGCATCGACGCATTCGAATTTGGAACGAGAGGCGAAACGGTGTAGAAAAAAAAAAAAGTGCTTCTTTGTTCTGGGAAAATAATGTCAGGAAAAAAAAAACTGCATTATAATTAGTATGCAATGATGATATGTGCTGCAGGTGTTCAGCGAGCATAATGCTGATTAGAGGCACTTACTGGGTATTCCAGCTTGAAGTTGTGTACCAATTTTGGGCACATTCGCCACCATGCTGTTACCAACATTAAGGAATAATTGATGCAGCGTTAGGGCTTTGTACAGGGGGAAATTGGACGCGATGGGCACATGTTAAATCAACTTTCCAAGTAATTGGCGCGTGTGCTTTTACCTGGTTGTTTATTGGACAGAAGGCCTTATTATTCCAAGCGTTTTATGAAATTGAAAAAAAATAAATAATGTGCGTCATTAAAATTACATTACGTCCCCGTATTACATTTGGTGATTGAGAATGAAAGGCATGCTTGAAGCGTGCATTATAGACTACAATTATGAGTATTTAGTTAGAAAATGAAACCGTAGCCTTTATGAATTCAGGTTGTTGTGTTTATTTTTCCAGTGCTTAATTGGTAAGAGTGATACAAATATGAATATACAAGGTTGTCCTGTGGCTCGACAATATCTCAACAAACAAGTTAAAGCTTTTAGAGCACCATTTGTTTTCATTAGATATATTTCTCAATCCCAGCTGGTGATCGATGTTCCTCTATCAGAATGTGCCGGATTGATTGCCGCTGTTCTCTGCCACTCTTTGATTGGCCGGTCGACACTCAGACTGTTATTTGAAATCATCTTCAAATAAATATTAATCTGAATAAGCCTGCACTTTCAATGAGCACTGCGTGTAGCTTTTGAAAAAGGACACCTTTACTGATTTTCACCACCAACGCATCCCAGCGTGCTTTTAAATCCTTCACAGTTTGTGACGGATTGATCCCATCCAAATAAACCTTTCTCACCGTAGGGGTCCGGACATTAATGCGCACTGTATGATCCCAGCGTGGTACTTTACCCGTGTCTTTTACAAAAAAGCGCAATCCCTCCCATGCATCACGAAGGCCCTGTCAGCGTGCACATGCCTTTCAGCCATCTTTTTCAATATACAGTGCATACAGAAGTTTTTTCAAGTTTTCTCATAAATCTACACTCAATAACTTTCCCCCCCATAGAGTTCTATAGGAAAATGAGTCAGGAGAAATAACTCTTGCAGTGATCCATCCACATCTACTCAAACAATCTAGTCTCACCTCCCAATTCCCATAGAGATCCATTCAAATGCAGAAAGGTTATTGTATCACTTGTAACAGTACCTGAAAATAAGATAACGAGAGTCTTTTGATGTTGATAGGTCACAGACATTAGGAAGTAACAGCATGCAAAGGATATGTGACCAAATATGAAATATGATACTTTAAAAATACAGAAAAGCAAAGGGTATGAATACTTATGGAAATGAGAAGTTTCAGTTTTTGATTTTTAATAAATTTGCAAAAATTTCTAAAAACATGTTTTCACTTTGTCATTATGGGTTATTGAGTGTAGATTGATGGGCATAAATGGCAGTTTTATCCATTTAAAATTACATTTACAACACAATAAAGCGTGCAAAAAGTGAAGGTGTCTGAATACTTTCTCAAGCCATTGTAAGTCAATGGTACCAATGCGGTCAAAATATAATTTTTTTCCCACAAGAACATTCGGTCGCAATAGGTGCCTTTTCTATTGTCTCCCCATGTGCCGATTTGTTGTTGCTGTGTCGTTTGGACAATATTTTTAATATTTTGTGGACTAATCAGGGACAGTTTGTGTCACTGCTTGGTCACTTCCTGTCACTCGGAGGGGATGGTTTCTCGCATGCTTAGTGGATGACCCAGACCCTGCCCGGACTTCACAACCATATAAGGGCCTCTTTTTTTTCCGCTACTGCCTGACTGGCGCTGATTTTTACAGCAAGGTTTCAAAAACCGCTTTTCGTTGTCCGTATTTTTTTTTACAGTCAAAGGCCATGGCGCACATTCAGGGGAGGAGCGCCGAAACGAGTCAAGGGGATCGGGGGAAAGGCCGCTCCCGTACAGAGCGTGCCCGCCGTGCGGGATCACGAAGCCGCCCGGCGGCACAGGGCCGGCACCGTGTGCGCCGCGGCCCCCGGTTCTTCGCCCCTTTTCCGCCCAGTTCTGCCGCCATCTCCCCAGCAAGTCTGCCGAGGCCCACATTCATTATTCAGGAGTCTGTGGGCGGCAGTGGGAAAATTCAACACTGAGCACGACGGATCCTTACGCTTTTGCCTCCGGGCCAGAGACGTGCTGCGGCGTTTATGTGTTACGGTGGGGTTTTTTTTTATTGCGCCCAGCACATATAATTTCCCTGTGAAGAGAGCCGGTAACTGTTGTAATATGCATTCCTGAGCAGGGAGCTGTAGAGACCTTGTAAAGGAGTCCCTGCCTGAAGCTGGAGGAATGCACAGGAGTACAGCGCCACCCTCCCATAGCTGTCCCAGAACCCCGTGTGCATCAGTGTTTAATAAAGACGGCGAGGGGCTGTGCGGAAGGCAGTCACGCTGAACAGGCATTTAAGTTCTGTGTCAGGCCCGGGAATAAACGCACAGGATCCAGACCATACGCCGCAGCCTATTTTTTCCGCAATTTTTCTGCAAATATACTGTATAGTTATTCATATTTTAGGAAGTCATGTGGAAAAAATTTATCGGTGCTGTGATATGGTTTCATGCTGTGTATGCAGTTGGTGGAAAAGACCATATACAATAGATGGTTTTTTGATCTTTCCTGGTGATTTTTACAACAGTTGTCAGAGAATTGCTGAATTATTTAGGGGTGTGTGCGGCTGAAGGGTCTTGTGGTCTCTCTGGCAGGCATGTTCCGTTTTCCTTCTGTTTTTGCTGTATATATTTGTGCTGTTAATCTATCTCATCAAATCACCTTGATGTCTGTGACCTGTCTGCAGAGCGTAGTTTAGCTAAGGTGTACTTGTAGGTATGGGTACATGGCTGTTTGTATGTGGCACTGAAGATAGCAAACGTAATTGAGCCAAAAAAAAAAACTGAAATGAGACCCTTTGTTTTGTTTTTTTGTTCTTTTGTGTCTTAAGTTTATTCATGTTTAGCAGCCAAAATGCTATTTAAGAGAGTGCTATGCCATGCATTTATATATGTCTACCTTCTGTTTTGCCTATGCAGTCAAAACTATTTGAATGAAATGCGTACATATACACACACAGGGCCATGTGTAAACGGTGTTGAGCGGAAAAAATTTCCTCAGAAAGCTGTGTAAGCGAGTTTCCACGCAGAAATTCAGATGTATAATATAAGACGTGCTGTGAGGATTTGCGTATCTCTACACAATGGACACCATACGTATGGCGACACCGTGACCAAAAGGCAGAGGTAGAAAATGCTAAACTTTTTTTAAGCAGATTTCTGACTTTCACCCTGAGTATCATTTCACACATTCTTTTACTCAGAGTTTTATACATGTGGGCCACAGTCTCCACACACAAGGGTGTGTGTTTGCAATGATTCATGTTAAGATATAGGGTGGTGACAAAAATGAATTCAATTGAAATTACAGGTTGCATCTGTTATAAAGAAATGCCGTGCTTTACCAAACATGAAATTATGATTAGTGCTTAGTGCTCATAAGTGCTTAATAAGTGTACTTCATTCAATGAATTTGCTTTATAATGTAACTAATCTAAATACATATTTTCTTGATTACACAGCAAGCCCTAAGTTATGTTCATGTTTTTTTTATGTGCCTCACCTAATTAAACTATAATATGAAATCAATCAAACGTGTTTTATTTGCAAATGCTAATATATATCTGCAAGAAATTCCCCAGGCATCCAAAATAATGTTAATGGTAAATCCAAGCTGCAAAATGACCAAAATCCGTTGCATAGTTTAGGGTCATTGTTCAAATCAAATGTCCATTGGGAAATGTTTTTACATGTTAGCCTTCATAATAAAAGATGAGCTAGCTATAAAATGGGCAATGCTAGGCTAATGATACTGTTTCTTTAGACCCAAGCAGTCAGTAATGTTATTCTGGTTGCATTCTTGTTGATCTTTAAATCATCTAAAATTATATAAATGTGATGCCTTCTCATATTAAAACATGCTACATTGTCTCTTTCTGAATGGAAAGGAAATCTAAATTGAAGGTTAAAATTACCCTTTCCTTTCCATTTTGAAAAAAAAAAAAACCACCATGACAGAATGTCATGGATCATGCCTCTCTTTTCTTATCTCTGAGTTTTTTATTCCTTTTTTGCTTCTACCGGTAATCCATCAGATTTTTCTGTGTTCCACGACGGGTTTTGCTTTCGTCTTGGTAATTAGTGAGTTCACCTGTTCTGCATATCCGCTCACTACTTATACCCCGCTTCCTCCGTTTCTCATTGCTTCCATGTTATTCCACTAAACATTCGAGCCGGTAAAAAGGTAAAGGAAATTAGTTAGAAAGCTAGTTTAAAAAGAAAGGGTTTAGAAAGAAAGCAAGTTTCTTTTCGCTCTCATTTCAGAGCAGAGGCTTTCTCGTTTCTTTCGTTTTACACTCTGACTTACGAGTGCTCTTACCCAAAAAAGTTAGGGTCTTTTGAGTTCTCTGTTTCCTTTCGTTTCGCTCCACAAACGGGAGTAAGATAAGCGTGTCTGCTTATTTCCTTTGTTTTACCACTCTTACCTACGAGCGCTCTAACTGCTCTGACTCCAGTTAAAGGGGTCTTATAGTTTTTATTTTCTTTGTTCGTTCGCTCCACAAACGGAGTTAGATAAGCGTGTCCGCTTATTTCCTTTGTTCTTCCACGAGCGCTCTAACTGCTCTGGTCCCAGTTAAAGGGATCTTATAGTTTTTATTTTCTTTGTTCGTTCGCTCCACAAACAGAGTTAGATAAGCGTGTCTGCTTATTTCGGTTGTTTTGCTCGCATATCGAGTTCCTCGCCTTTTTCGTGAGGTTATTGGTGTTCTCATTATTCTCCCTTTCCACTACGGATTATTGTCCGTTTCTGTGGTGTTCATTAGAACACTTTAAGACTCCTTATCTGTCGCATCTGGACCTCCAAACATTCTCCTCCGTGTTTCTGGCACAGAGAACCACTACACAGAAAGATACAATGGGAAATGCCATCGGCCTTTTATTTTCAGACTTTTTGAACCAACCGACCAGTGTTTTTTTAACCAAAGCTCGAGCTTCTAGCTCAGGTTGGAATGTAAGTTGGGAAGTTGTCCTCCCTTACATACGTAGTGGATGCCATCAGAACATTCTGGATTCTGTTTAGGAGTGTGCACATTAACACGTACACAAGTTCCAATGGGCTCCAAGAAGGCTCCAAAGAAAAAAGAAATAGCAATTTAAAAGCATCTCCAATAGACAGCACAGTAAAAGTGATGAATGTACTGGTCCATTTTCAGGACTGCTCTGTATTAAATGCATTCTCAATTTCAGGGTAAAGACCAGGAGCTGCTGCCAAACTCACAATGACTGCGGAAGTCCATATTGATTTGGACCTTATTCAAAATAATATGAGCTTAGGATGTATTTCATGGTGAGGGATAATCTTTACTGTAGTGTGTGCTCCAAAGTGTGTGTGTGTGTGTGTGTGTGTGTGTGTGTGAGTGTGTGAGAGAGAGAGAGAGAGAGAGAGAGAGAGAGAGAGAGAGAGAGAGAGAGAGAGAAAGAGAGAGAGAGATCAATAAAAATCTGATCAATAAAATTTAATTTGGTGCAACACCACTGTCAGCTCCAAAGGGCACACACTGTGGAGTCTAGTATCTAAAAACCCTGATGATACAAACAACCCCAGGAGACAGAAACAAGCCTCAGACTATATCCTGTATATTTCAATTTCAGTTTGATTTGAGGTAAAACATGTTACATGCAGTGTACTTCTCTGTTTGATTTATAGTCAAACATGTTACATGCAGTGTACTTCTCTGTTTGATTTATAGTCAAACATGTTACATGCAGTGTACTTCTCTGTTTGATTTATAGTCAAACATGTTACATGCAGTGTACTTCTCTGTTTGATTTATAGTCAAACATGTTACATGCAGTGTACTTCTCTGTTTGATTTATAGTAAAACATGTTACATGCAGTGTACTTCTCTGTTTGATTTATAGTCAAACATGTTACATGCAGTGTACTTCTCTGTTTGATTTATAGTCAAACATGTTACATGCAGTGTACTTCTCTGTTTGGTTTATAGTCAAACATGTTACATGCAGTGTACTTCTCTGTTGGATTTATAGTCAAACATGTTACATACAGCTTAGTGTTCTGTTTGATTTGAGGTCAAATATGTTACACGCAGTGTACTTCTCTGTGTGATTTGTAGTCAAACATGTTACATACAGCATACCTCTCAGCTTCATAGTCAAACATGTTACATACAGCATACATCTCTGCCTTATAGTCAAACATGTTATGTCATTCACAGCTTATTAACTGAAACCCCAACACCAGCCTGCAGACACTTACAAATAAATGTGTGTTTTATACAAACCTGGTAATGGGTAGAACAGTAGAATGGATCAGTGTCAGGTTTTTCAAAGTTCTCCCGAGCCAACCGGTCATGTTCAGTAGCTTAACCCTTGTCTTCTGTTTGGGTCAGATTGAGCCGTTTTCCGTAAAACTTTTAGTCTAAGAGGAATGACACTTTTGAGAGATGTATTTTGTACCCAGTGACCAAACCAGCTGGCTCTTGTTTTGTGTTTCTATTTGTTGTTAATCATCTGTATTTGCTGTATGTCTTCTAGCTATATGGTTTCTTTGACTATAATGAGATGAAAAATAACTAGGAATGTCAGTTTAAAACAATACCACCATATTAATATTAATTATCTATTGCATGAAAACCTCATTTAAATGTGTCACAGATAAACATGGCTTATGCACCCCGCACCTTCATTATAGTGGATTTGTAATGTCACATCTATATCACAAAAAAAAAAGAATGACACTTTCATTGTTAAATGTGATCCAGCAGATGGCAACAATTAATCTTATACTATATTATAAATGAGCTTATGTATTGTTTATTGTTAGGACTTGAGATAAAGAAAACATAAATTGAGTATGTTTGCATACATTTTCTGTCAGTATTGTTTTAAAATGCCAATTATAACCTGGGCATATTTGACCCCAGGCGAATCGTTTCACAGGTACTAATAAGTAAGCAGAACACAAGGGTTAACAAAGGGAGCTAGCTTCAACTTTTAGAAAGAAAGGATGAAATACGTGCTTACCCAGCACACCCAGATGAGCAACCGTGATGCAGAGGCTTTATGTCTTATGTAAGAACAGCAACACCATGTACGGATGTTGCAATATTGCTGTTTTCTGGCCAATTAACTCACATATTTATGCACGGTGACACAAACGTTCTTCAAGCGTAAATATACAATCTGCTCAGCACATATATACACATTACAGCGCTGTTTGTACAGCAAATTAGCATGCGTTTAAAGGGACATGCTGTTAACACTAGGGATCCAGATATGGTAAGCCAGACAAAGGGAAGTTTACATGATCCTGTAATTTTTAATGGCGGTTTAGGACGAGCAAGGCTGCAGGCAGTTAGCCTCTTGTGTATCTGTGTACTGCATGTGAGCTATCCAGGCAATGGCGATCACTGATAATAATTAAAAACTTGTCCGGACATTACTGAATATGGTGGGACCACTGTGGTAATGTGCAATAGTGAAACAGAATAGAAGTGATTGTACAGGTAGTGAACAGAATATTGAGTTGGCAGTGTAATGTCACTTAACAGGGTGTTGAACCACCACGTGCGGCCGGAACAGCTTGTAAGCTACCGTGACACTACTCTTCCACCAGAACGTCAGATGAACTCAAACATAGCTGTTGGAGGTGGGAAATGCTGTTTCAGGCATTGCTCCAGAATCTCTGATATAAATACTGTTTTTGACTGAGAAGGCTACAACACGAATGATGTCAGTGTTGTGCTCCTGAAAACATTGGATGACCACTTGTGCTCTCACACACACACACACACACACACACACACACATACACACACACACACACACACACGAGAAAGGAGTGCTCTGAGATGATGATGGTCGCTCAGCACCATTTGAGAACTAATTACGTGGCTCTTACCTTCAAAGGTACGGGTGCACTAAACCCATGCCAGAATAATGCCCTCCAGTGCATTACAGAACTACCAGAACACTATATTGCAGGGACACTTTTCTGTGTTTGTTTGTTTTGTTTTTTTCCTGCTACCTTTAAATAAGTAGCGGTAGAGCTTGATTCTGAAATTCAGAGAAGAAATGTTGACATAGCATTGCGTCAGTCATGTTCATCCCATGTGTCGACAGCAGTCCAGTGCCGCTCAGCTGGACGAGCCCCAGTGAGCGATTCACAGGCGTGCGAGACGACAACGAGCTTCCCCCCAAAAAAATACTCGCGCTATCCGTCTTCCCTCTGAGGAAAGAACGGGTCGGCCTTTGATATTATTCCTCCGTTCTGTGTTGCCTTTCGGTCTGTTCCATATGCATACGGAAGCCCGGTCAACTGGGCCCGCACCGAGAGACTTCAACAAGTCCACGGAAGCATTCATTCACTGAGCCGTCGTTAATACACTCTGCTATCGATCAGGCGAGGGCAGCAATGCTGAGAGCAGCAAAACATTTACACCACAAGCTTCCTACCTCACATAATTACCAACCAAGGTTAATTTGTTCAGCCTCTGTGTCCCGGCCGTATCGATTAAACCGGCTTGATTTTATTAAAAGGACGTACGAGTCGTGGGCAAAGCTCCGGCCGGAGGGGCCGCGGGCGCCGCTTCCCCCCCGCCGGCAGGGCTAGGTTAATACGGCACCATTTTCACGAGTCGGAGGTCAGGGCCGCCCGGGTTAAGGCTGCCGGGCGAGTTTGGGATTGCGCAGAAGCCGTGCGTCGAGAGCTTATCACAGGCCTATTTTAGGAGTCAAGGAGCAATTGTCCAACTTGCGGCAAAACCGGGGCGTTGGCCAAATGAAGGCGCGTCCGACTCGATTTTGGTAATTTTGCGACTAAAAACTGTAATGCAGTTGTAAAAGAGGGCGTTTAAAAGGAATAAATGACCTTTGGGTGTGGTGGAGGTTTGGTTTCATTGTGACCAATCAGATCGGCCACTTTCTTTCCCTTTAATACCACTAGATGAAAGTGAACGGCCATTTTCATCATGTCTGATATACTTGTCCGGGAGATGCAGAGTGATCATATGCACACTTATGGCAACTTAAAAAAGCCTCTTAGGGCAAATTATGTTGTCCCATTAGCCTGAGAACTACAGGAGGAAAATGGTTTGTGTATTTTCATTTTAGCTGGATAGAAGCCCAAAGTACCAATTTATTTGTATTTTTTTTTCTTCTTGTTTATTATAAGTTGTATCACGGAGACTACTGTAAAGAAAATAAAGTGTTTTATATGAAGAAGGTCTCAAAGGGTGAGTTATAGAGAAATACAAGACTCGCTCAAAAAAAGCCACTTATGAAAAGAAAAAAAAATATGTGAGTGCTCTGCATTGTCTTTGCAAAATGCAGTAATATTTCGGCAAAAAACAGTGCAGCATTTACTTGCAACACTCACCTAGCACTGTTACACAGTAGACGTGCGCAATGTTCACAGCTCGTCTTGATATGCATTTGAGTAATTATTTGCTTTTGTTTATGTTTTTCTGTTGTACGCATTTTCACTGCACCACTGTGTACTCATATTAGGTACTGTAAGACCAGGTACCGCTAATAAGGAAGAGTGCACCACTGCACTCATATTAGGTACTGTAAGACCAGGTACCGCTAATAAGGGAGAGTGCACCACTGTGCACTCATATTAGGTACTGTAAGACCAGGTACCGCTAATAAGGGAGAGTGCACCACTGTGCACTCATATTAGGTACTGTAAGACCAGGTACCGCTAATAAGGGAGAGTGCACCACTGTGCACTCATAGTAGGTACTGTAAGACCAGGTACCGCTAATAAGGGAGAGTGCACCACTGTGCACTCCTATTAGGTACTGTAAGACCAGGTACCGCTAATAAGGGAGAGTGCACCACTGTGCACTCATATTAGGTACTGTAAGACCAGGTACCGCTAATAAGGGAGAGTGCACCACTGTGTACTCATATTAGGTACTGTATGACCAGGTACCGCTAATAAGGGAGAGTGCACTACTGTGCACTCATATTAGGTACTGTATGACCAGGCACCGCTAATAAGGGAGAGTGCACCACTGTGCACTCATATTAGGTACTGTAAGACCAGGTACCGCTAATAAGGGAGAGTGCACCACTGTGTACTCATATTAGGTACTGTATGACCAGGTACCGCTAATAAGGGAGAGTGCACTACTGTGCACTCATATTAGGTACTGTATGACCAGGCACCGCTAATAAGGGAGAGTGCACCACTGTGCACTCATATTAGGTACTGTAAGACCAGGTACCGCTAATAAGGGAGAGTGCACCACTGTGTACTCATATTAGGTACTGTATGACCAGGTACCGCTAATAAGGGAGAGTGCACTACTGTGCACTCATATTAGGTACTGTATGACCAGGTACCGCTAATAAGGGAGAGTGCACTACTGCGCACTCATATTAGGTACTGTATGACCAGGTACCGCTAATAAGGGAGAGTGCACTACTGTGCACTCATATTAGGTACTGTATGACCAGGTACCGCTAATAAGGGAGAGTGCACCACTGTGCACTCATATTAGGTACTGTAAGGCCAGGTACCGCTAATAAGGGTGAGTGCACCACTGTGCACTCATAGTAGGTACTGTAAGGCCAGGTACCGCTAATAAGGGTGAGTGCACCACTGTGCACTCATAGTAGGTACTGTATGACCAGGTACCGCTAATAAGGGAGAGTGCACCACTGTGTACTCATATTAGGTACTGTATGACCAGGTACCGCTAATAAGGGAGAGTGCACTACTGTGCACTCATATTAGGTACTGTAAGACCAGGTACCGCTAATAAGGGAGAGTGCACCACTGTGCACTCATATTAGGTACTGTAAGACCAGGTACCGCTAATAAGGGTGAGTGCACCACTGTGCACTCATAGTAGGTACTGTAAGACCAGGTACCGCTAATAAGGGAGAGTGCACCACTGTGCACTCATATTAGGTACTGTAAGGCCAGGTACCGCTAATAAGGGAGAGTGCACTACTGTGCACTCATATTAGGTACTGTATGACCAGGCACCGCTAATAAGGGAGAGTGCACCACTCTGCACTCATAGTAGGTACTGTATGACCAGGTACCGCTAATAAGGGAGAGTGCACCACTCTGCACTCATAGTAGGTACTGTAAGACCAGGTACCGCTAATAAGGGAGAGTGCACCACTGTGTACTCATATTAGGTACTGTATGACCAGGTACCGCTAATAAGGGAGAGTGCACTACTGTGTACTCATATTAGGTACTGTAAGGCCAGGTACCGCTAATAAGGGAGAGTGCACCACTGTGCACTCATAGTAGGTACTGTAAGACCAGGTACCGCTAATAAGGGTGAGTGCACCACTGTGCACTCATATTAGGTACTGTAAGACCAGGTACCGCTAATAAGGGAGAGTGCACCACTGTGCACTCATATTAGGTACTGTAAGACCAGGTACCGCTAATAAGGGAGAGTGCACCACTGTGCACTCATATTAGGTACTGTAAGACCAGGTACCGCTAATAAGGGAGAGTGCACCACTGTGCACTCATAGTAGGTACTGTAAGACCAGGTACCGCTAATAAGGGAGAGTGCACCACTGTGCACTCCTATTAGGTACTGTAAGACCAGGTACCGCTAATAAGGGAGAGTGCACCACTGTGCACTCATAGTAGGTACTGTATGACCAGGTACCGCTAATAAGGGAGAGTGCACCACTGTGTACTCATATTAGGTACTGTATGACCAGGTACCGCTAATAAGTGAGAGTGCACTACTGTGCACTCATATTAGGTACTGTAAGGCCAGGTACCGCTAATAAGGGTGAGTGCACCACTGTGCACTCATAGTAGGTACTGTAAGGCCAGGTACCGCTAATAAGGGAGAGTGCACCACTGTGCACTCATAGTAGGTACTGTAAGACCAGGTACCGCTAATAAGGGAGAGTGCACCACTGTGCACTCATAGTAGGTACTGTAAGGCCAGGTACCGCTAATAAGGGTGAGTGCACCACTGTGCACTCATAGTAGGTACTGTATGACCAGGTACCGCTAATAAGGGAGAGTGCACCACTGTGTACTCATATTAGGTACTGTATGACCAGGTACCGCTAATAAGGGAGAGTGCACTACTGTGCACTCATATTAGGTACTGTAAGACCAGGTACCGCTAATAAGGGAGAGTGCACCACTGTGCACTCATATTAGGTACTGTAAGACCAGGTACCGCTAATAAGGGTGAGTGCACCACTGTGCACTCATAGTAGGTACTGTAAGACCAGGTACCGCTAATAAGGGAGAGTGCACCACTGTGCACTCATATTAGGTACTGTAAGGCCAGGTACCGCTAATAAGGGAGAGTGCACTACTGTGCACTCATATTAGGTACTGTATGACCAGGCACCGCTAATAAGGGAGAGTGCACCACTCTGCACTCATAGTAGGTACTGTATGACCAGGTACCGCTAATAAGGGAGAGTGCACCACTCTGCACTCATAGTAGGTACTGTAAGACCAGGTACCGCTAATAAGGGAGAGTGCACCACTGTGTACTCATATTAGGTACTGTATGACCAGGTACCGCTAATAAGGGAGAGTGCACTACTGTGTACTCATATTAGGTACTGTAAGGCCAGGTACCGCTAATAAGGGAGAGTGCACCACTGTGCACTCATAGTAGGTACTGTAAGACCAGGTACCGCTAATAAGGGTGAGTGCACCACTGTGCACTCATATTAGGTACTGTAAGACCAGGTACCGCTAATAAGGGAGAGTGCACCACTGTGCACTCATATTAGGTACTGTAAGACCAGGTACCGCTAATAAGGGAGAGTGCACCACTGTGCACTCATATTAGGTACTGTAAGACCAGGTACCGCTAATAAGGGAGAGTGCACCACTGTGCACTCATAGTAGGTACTGTAAGACCAGGTACCGCTAATAAGGGAGAGTGCACCACTGTGCACTCCTATTAGGTACTGTAAGACCAGGTACCGCTAATAAGGGAGAGTGCACCACTGTGCACTCATATTAGGTACTGTAAGACCAGGTACCGCTAATAAGGGAGAGTGCACCACTGTGTACTCATATTAGGTACTGTATGACCAGGTACCGCTAATAAGGGAGAGTGCACTACTGTGCACTCATATTAGGTACTGTATGACCAGGCACCGCTAATAAGGGAGAGTGCACCACTGTGCACTCATATTAGGTACTGTAAGACCAGGTACCGCTAATAAGGGAGAGTGCACCACTGTGTACTCATATTAGGTACTGTATGACCAGGTACCGCTAATAAGGGAGAGTGCACTACTGTGCACTCATATTAGGTACTGTATGACCAGGCACCGCTAATAAGGGAGAGTGCACCACTGTGCACTCATATTAGGTACTGTAAGACCAGGTACCGCTAATAAGGGAGAGTGCACCACTGTGTACTCATATTAGGTACTGTATGACCAGGTACCGCTAATAAGGGAGAGTGCACTACTGTGCACTCATATTAGGTACTGTATGACCAGGTACCGCTAATAAGGGAGAGTGCACTACTGCGCACTCATATTAGGTACTGTATGACCAGGTACCGCTAATAAGGGAGAGTGCACTACTGTGCACTCATATTAGGTACTGTATGACCAGGTACCGCTAATAAGGGAGAGTGCACCACTGTGCACTCATATTAGGTACTGTAAGGCCAGGTACCGCTAATAAGGGTGAGTGCACCACTGTGCACTCATAGTAGGTACTGTAAGGCCAGGTACCGCTAATAAGGGTGAGTGCACCACTGTGCACTCATAGTAGGTACTGTATGACCAGGTACCGCTAATAAGGGAGAGTGCACCACTGTGTACTCATATTAGGTACTGTATGACCAGGTACCGCTAATAAGGGAGAGTGCACTACTGTGCACTCATATTAGGTACTGTAAGACCAGGTACCGCTAATAAGGGAGAGTGCACCACTGTGCACTCATATTAGGTACTGTAAGACCAGGTACCGCTAATAAGGGTGAGTGCACCACTGTGCACTCATAGTAGGTACTGTAAGACCAGGTACCGCTAATAAGGGAGAGTGCACCACTGTGCACTCATATTAGGTACTGTAAGGCCAGGTACCGCTAATAAGGGTGAGTGCACCACTGTGCACTCATAGTAGGTACTGTAAGACCAGGTACCGCTAATAAGGGAGAGTGCACCACTGTGCACTCATATTAGGTACTGTAAGACCAGGTACCGCTAATAAGGGAGAGTGCACCACTGTGCACTCATATTAGGTACTGTAAGACCAGGTACCGCTAATAAGGGAGAGTGCACCACTGTGTACTCATATTAGGTACTGTATGACCAGGTACCGCTAATAAGGGAGAGTGCACTACTGTGTACTCATATTAGGTACTGTAAGGCCAGGTACCGCTAATAAGGGAGAGTGCACCACTGTGCACTCATAGTAGGTACTGTAAGACCAGGTACCGCTAATAAGGGTGAGTGCACCACTGTGCACTCATATTAGGTACTGTAAGACCAGGTACCGCTAATAAGGGAGAGTGCACCACTGTGCACTCATAGTAGGTACTGTAAGACCAGGTACCGCTAATAAGGGAGAGTGCACCACTGTGCACTCATATTAGGTACTGTAAGACCAGGTACCGCTAATAAGGGAGAGTGCACCACTGTGCACTCATATTAGGTACTGTAAGACCAGGTACCGCTAATAAGGGAGAGTGCACCACTGTGCACTCATAGTAGGTACTGTAAGACCAGGTACCGCTAATAAGGGAGAGTGCACCACTGTGCACTCATAGTAGGTACTGTATGACCAGGTACCGCTAATAAGGGAGAGTGCACCACTGTGCACTCATAGTAGGTACTGTAAGACCAGGTACCGCTAATAAGGGAGAGTGCACCACTGTGTACTCATATTAGGTACTGTAAGACCAGGTACCGCTAATAAGGGAGAGTGCACTACTGTGCACTCATATTAGGTACTGTATGACCAGGTACCGCTAATAAGGGAGAGTGCACTACTGTGCACTCATATTAGGTACTGTATGACCAGGTACCGCTAATAAGGGAGAGTGCACCACTGTGCACTCATAGTAGGTACTGTATGACCAGGTACCGCTAATAAGGGAGAGTGCACTACTGTGCACTCATATTAGGTACTGTATGACCAGGTACCGCTAATAAGGGAGAGTGCACCACTGTGCACTCATATTAGGTACTGTATGACCAGGTACCGCTAATAAGGGAGAGTGCACTACTGTGCACTCATATTAGGTACTGTATGACCAGGTACCACTAATAAGGGAGAGTGCACCACTGTGCACTCATAGTAGGTACTGTAAGACCAGGTACCGCTAATAAGGGAGAGTGCACCACTGTGCACTCATAGTAGGTACTGTAAGACCAGGTACCGCTAATAAGGGAGAGTGCACCACTGTGTACTCATATTAGGTACTGTAAGACCAGGTACCGCTAATAAGGGAGAGTGCACCACTGTGCACTCATATTAGGTACTGTAAGACCAGGTACCGCTAATAAGGGAGAGTGCACCACTGTGCACTCATAGTAGGTACTGTAAGACCAGGTACCGCTAATAAGGGAGAGTGCACCACTGTGTACTCATATTAGGTACTGTAAGACCAGGTACCGCTAATAAGGGAGAGTGCACTACTGTGCACTCATATTAGGTACTGTATGACCAGGCACCGCTAATAAGGGAGAGTGCACCACTCTGCACTCATAGTAGGTACTGTATGACCAGGTACCGCTAATAAGGGAGAGTGCACCACTCTGCACTCATAGTAGGTACTGTAAGACCAGGTACCGCTAATAAGGGAGAGTGCACCACTGTGTACTCATATTAGGTACTGTAAGACCAGGTACCGCTAATAAGGGAGAGTGCACTACTGTGCACTCATATTAGGTACTGTATGACCAGGCACCGCTAATAAGGGAGAGTGCACCACTCTGCACTCATATTAGGTACTGTATGACCAGGTACCGCTAATAAGGAAGAGTGCACCACTGCACTCATATTAGGTACTGTATGACCAGGTACCGCTAATAAGGGAGAGTGCACCACTGCACTCATATTAGGTACTGTAAGACCAGGTACCGCTAATAAGGAAAGACCAGCATACAACCAACGAAACCAAACAAAGGAAAGGATTTTCTGAACATTTCTAATGAAATCCTGATAACAGGTGGTTTGATGATTGGTTCATTTAAACTGAGGTTTTTGGCTACCAAATGAGGGAACAACTCAAGGGTACTTTTTTGTATATTTTTGAGCACGGGTGTCAGTCAGAGTCTAGTCCTGTCGGGATGCAGTCTCTGTTCTTCTGTGTGTTTCAGCTCCAGCGAATCATTTAAATCACACATTGGCTAAATAATCCACAATCAACGTTTTCATTGGCTGCAGATCGAAATTAAATCACAGATACCTGTAGACACTGCGGCCCTCCAGGACTGGAGTTTAAAATCCTTGTTCCAGAGGTTCTACTGTTCATACTGTTTGTATATATATATATATATATATACAGTCAAGCCGTAAAGTCTGCCCACCCCTTTCACCTTCTCCACGTTTTATTACATTACAGACATATTCTACAATAGATTGAGTTTATTTTTTGTCTCAAAATTCTACACAAAATAGCCCATAATGACAAAGTGAAAACATGTTTTTCGACATTTTTGCAAATGTATTAAAAATCGAAAACTGAAATCTAGTACATAAGTATTTTACATAAGTATTCATACCCTTTGCTTTAACATATTTTTAAAGTATCATATTTAATATTTGGTCGCATATCCTTTGCATGCTTTCACCGAAGTCGGCCCTTGAGTGTTAAGCAGTCTCGCTGGGGCGTCGCTCCCATGTGGTTACGCAGATGCCGCGGCACGCAGGGCATGAAAAGGCTTAACGCACCTCATTACCGACGCGCCTGGCGCTTTATCCCGCGCATTCTATAAGGATTACACCCTAATTCTGCTGGCCAATATTTTATTCAATACATTCCGATCAATAAACTGACAGTCTCGAGCGGGAAAATAGACTTATTTTTCAATTGGCACTGGCCTTTCAATCTCAATGATGGGCAGTAGTAATCCCGCTTACACTGAAATAATGGCTTATCTGAAAGTGATCCTTTTGACACCAGATTTCTTTTATTGTTGCACTCGCATCTATCAGCGACGCGTTCAGAAATAACATTGGACGTCGTTTGTTTCTTTACTTACAGGCACGATCTTTATTTTCCCTTTGCTTCTCTTTATTATTGAAGATCTCTGTTAAGAAATCGAAGTTACGTTTCAAGTCGTTCCAAATGTGAACGACTCACGCACAATCACTATCCCTTTGAAATTTTCTTGCCGGCGTTGGCAAAATAAGCAAGCCAAAGATAATAGTTCTTGAGGCAAGGGCCGTGTCAGTGCCATGTATATGGTTGTAACTGTATCTCTAGCTCTTTTGTGAAATGTACTTTTGTAAGCTGCTCTGAATATAAAGTCTGCGGGCTGGAAGACAGGTCCTAGCTTTGAAGCTCTCCTGTGACACTAACGTCAGATGACTTAACAGCAATGTAACACACTAATGCAAAGTGCTTGGGGCACAGAAGGGCGCTGGTCCTTTGTCGACAATTAATTTCAGCAATGGGCGCTGGGCGGATGGAGAGGAACAGATCCGATCTGGCATTAGCAACACGACACTACGGCCGCAGTAACGCAGTATAACCCAGCAGCTTAAAGACTCTCAGGGTGTGTGGCTGTACGAGTATTTAGCCACAGCGACTCTACTTTTGCTCCTGTTCAGAGCTTAACTCTGCCCTCTACACAGGGATCAAGAAAGTAATGAAACCAATGTGGGTGTTTATTGCTTGCAGAGGGCAGTGGTTGTTTATAGGTTTTGGTTTATGAGTTTGGTGGAACTCCACGAATTAAAAAAGCACCGAAGCGGAGCCGGGGATAGTGAAGAGAATCATTACTAATGCGATACTGCAGGCAAGCTTTCTGAACAACAGGGCAAAAATAAATAAAGAAAGAAAACTCATTAATTTAGACCGAGGAATAATTGTTTAAATGATATTCAATTAAACTGTGGAAGCGGGGGACTGTACTCAGTAAATAAGTCTTAAAAACGGGGCTTTTAAAGATCCTCTGGTCCAGCAGCTGCCTTTGTCGATAAATGGAATTAGTTCTCATATTAGTGTGCAATTTTGCTATATCAGAGAACTAGAGAAAAGCATCTACTCTTAATCATTCCTCAGACAGGTAAATGAAAGCCTTACCCTAATCTTTTTATCTGCCACATCTTACGAGTAATATATCTGGCACTTTATAAATACAAGCATCACTCAAGAGGATCAAGTGTAACATTTAATTATGGGAGGAATGTTATTTAGTCATAAATCATTTTAAAATTTAAAATGTTTAATATCTTATGAAGAAAATAAAAACAATACCACAGAAGCTGTCGGCAGAGTAAGTCCCGCGATAGAAAGCACTGTATGAGAGTGAAATGTTCTAATAATGACTAAAGTAGGGGCAACTTTCAGATATATGAAAGACATGTTACATGTGTTTGCTCAACACACACACACACACACACACACACACACACACACACACACACACACACACACACGTTTGCCAGGCATGCCCGTGATTGTACTCACCAGTTTCCATCAGAACAGCAGTAAGAGTGATACCAGTATCCATCAGAACAGCAGTGAGATTAATACTCCCCAGTATCCATCAGAACAGCAGTGAGATTAATACTCACCAGTACCCATGAGAACAGCAGTTAGATTAATACTCACCAGTATCCATCAGAACAGCAGTGAGATTAATACTCACCAGTATCCATCAGAACAGCAGTGAGATTAATACTCACCAGTATTCATCAAAATAGCAGTGAGATTAATACTCACCAGTACCCATCAGAACAGCAGTTAGATTAATACTCACCAGTATCCATCAGAACAGCAGTGAGATTAATACTCACCAGTATCCATCAGAACAGCAGTGAGATAGTACGATTAATACTCACCGGTATCCATCAGAACAGCAGTGAAATTAATACTCACCAGCATACATCAGAACAGCAGTGAGATGAATACTCACCAGTATCCACCAGAACAGCAGTGATATTAATACTCACCAGTGTCCATCAAAACAGCAGTGAGATTAATACTCCCCTGTATCCATCAGAACAGCAGTAAAATTAATACTCCCCAGTATCAATCAGAACAGCAGTCAAATTAGGCTCCCAGTATCCATCAGAACAGCAGTGAGATTAATACTCTCCAGTATCCATCAGAACAGCAGTAAGATTAATACTCACCAGTATCCATCAGAACAGCAATACGAGTAATACTCACAAGTATCCATCAGAACAGCAATAAGAGTAATACTCATCAGTATCCATCAGAACAGCAGTAAGATTAATAGCTAGTCACCAGTATCCATCAGAACAGCAGTGAGATTGATACTCACCAGTATCCACCAGAACAGCGGTGAAATTAATACTCACCAGTATTCATCAGAACAGCAGTGAGATTAATACTCACCAGTATCCACCAGAACAGCAGTGAGATTAATACTCACCAGTATCCATCAAATCAGAAGTGAGATTAATACTCACCAGTATCCATCAGAACAGCAGTAAGATGAATACTCACCAGTATCCATCATAATAGCAGTAAGCGTAATATCTAGTCACCAGTATCCATCAGAACAGCAGTCAGATTAGTGCTCACCAGTATCCATCAGAACAGCAGTAAGAGTAATAGCTAGTCACCAGTATCCATCAGAACAGCAGTGAGATTGATACTCACCAGTATCCACCAGAACAGCAATTATATTAATACTCACCAGTATCCATCAGAACAGCAGTGAGATTAATACTCACCAGTATCCACCAGAACAGCAATGATATTAATACTCACCAGTATCCATCAGAACAGCAGTGAGATTAATACTCGCCAGTATCCACCAGGACAGCAATGATATTAATACTCACCAGTATCCATCAGAACAGCAGTGAGATGAATACTCGCCAGTATCCACCAGGACAGCAATGATATTAATACTCACCAGTATCCATCAGAACAGCAGTGAGATGAATACTCACCAGTATCCATCAGAACAGCAGTGAGATTAATATTCACCAGTATCCATCAGAACAGCAGTAAGATTAATACTCACAAGTATTCATCAGAACAGCAGTAAGATTAGTGCTCACCAGTATCCATCAAAACCATCAGCACTGACACAAAATTGGATACTACTATGACCAAATGTGTGACAATCTGTCAGAAGTCTATGTTGGCTAGGGATTGGTAAAGTGTGATAGCCAAAAACATGTTCGCGAAAGTGAAAAACAAGAGGAGGTACAACTTGTCTGATATCGTTTGGATGATTCCTGATGGTTAGTGTTGGGGTAACACTTAATTTGAAGGGTCTTTCATAAGAGCTATATAACTTTTTCATATGAAGTACATAGCACATTCATAAGCACTACATAAACATTCATAAGTGCTTATGTCAATGACCGCAAACAATGACTTGGTAGGTCATGGTCATGTCACTTTCTGCATCAATGTTGACATAACACACCATATGCCTGTTTGCGGCCAAGCACTTATTAATGTTTATGTTGTGCTTTTGAATATGCTATGTCGTGCATATGAATAAGTTATATAGTTCTTATGAAGAACCCTTCAAATTAAGTGTTACCTAAAATGTATTGGCTTCACTCAGTTTGGTCTACCCAGAAACTCACAAAAAAAAAACATAAACATTTGTACTGGTATTTTTGTGTGCCATTTCAGTCCATGACATGAGTGGACAAGTGCCAATCATTGTCAGAAGATGAAGAGTGAAGATTGTCTTATAGTTATTGTAATTATTATTATAGGGAGGAAATTTTAATAGCACACCTGGGCCAAAGTTTGGCATTAGACCAAAGTAGAGATTTAGCTGTGCAGTCTTTGCAGTGCTGTATATGGTCTTTACGAGGTGTGCAAGGTAGTGCATATTCAATGAGTGAGACTGAGATGGCTGTGATATCTGAACTTAACTTGCTGCATGCTGGCATGTTTTGTGTAGATAAAGCCAAACAACATCTTATAATTGAATTTCTGCTTTTCCGTTTGAGAAGCACATAATTTACTGTCATCATTCTCCGAAATAATAATGAAGCTGAAGGCGATATCACTGCGAAAGATCTCCCCAGGTCGGGAACGGAACGAGCGTGAGAGAATAGAGCACGACATCACTCTCCAGGATGTAAACAAACGTGTCCGTTCTTTTTTAACGCAGCATCGGTGGATCTAGGCCTCTGGATCATGAAAAGCCACCCGGACGCCATTGAACTTTAATTTTCTCTTTCTTGAGAGATGTGCCAATCGATGACAGCGAGCATCAGTGCTAAAGTAGTGAAGATAGAGTGTGTTTGCTTTGCGGCTTTCCTTCTCCATGGTCTGTCGCAGACGTGGTGCAAGGGCTCTCTCTTCTCAGAATGCTGATGAACTCTGTCTTAGTCGTGTTGCCGGTACGCTTGATCTTCTGGTTTCCGCAGCTCTTATCAGAAGAATTCCCCTGGTCGCTCCGTAAAATACATTTCTCATGGCCGTGTGCTAAAAATGACTTTGCACAAGGTCAAATCCCGGACTGAATTCAGCCAACACCTGTTCTTAACCTTGACTCCGTTAAACGCAATGTTTTTGTTGTTGCTGTTGAGATTTTAGCTTGATCGCCGGAATGAACTCGGCACACAGTTTGTGCGGAGAAGAATGAACATTTGTGCTTCTTCGTGTGGGAGAGTTAAGGAGAAATGCTGCCTGGGTCCGTAATAAGCAGAACGGGGCCTGCGTCAGCCTGAACGCAGCGCTTCTGAGCCTTGTCAGGACAGACATGCTCCTGGTCGCTTCTCACAAATTTATATTTGGAAAGTGGGGAGGCTGGGATCGTTGGCAGATGGTGTTTTGTCTGTTAGCTCTAGGAGATTCATGTCGTTGACTGGCATCTTAATGTCAGGGGTACTGGCCCATCAGGTAAAGTTAAAGAAGCAGATTGTTCTCTGTTTCAGAATCAGCGTAGCCAGATCTAATAAGCTTCACCCGAGGTAATCATACAGGTTCCGCATGGAGAACCCCCCACCATTTAGAGTCAGGGTGCTTTCGTCACAGTGTATAACTACAGCAGAAGCGTAGTTGACGGCGTTTTCACAATAATGTCGGAGAAAAGTCAGCACGGGGCACTAAAAGTAATTTTCGGCATTGTTCATAACCGAAACAAGCAAGGCGTGTCCTCGCGATTTTTTGTTGAAAAAGCAGCATCACCTGATCCGATGAGCTCTACATGCAGCTATCCATAATGACTCCGTAAATCATCCGCAGTAGTCACCAGGTAACCGCGTTTAAAACAGTTGACTCGGGTAGAACTTCTGTTTTTATTTCCATAAGGCAGGGTAGACACATTTGGACGTGGCCGTTCTAAAGCTAACAGGCACGGTGTTCCTGCAGCTTTTTGGCCCTCCCTCTTTACTGAGGCACTGTTCTGAGCTCATTATGTGTGGATGGCAACAGGAATCGACACGTTTCTTGTTTCGTGTATTCTGTAGACCAACGGTGCCCTATCATGTGCAAAAGGAGGGCCGAGAGTATGCAGGTTCATTCCAACCAGTTGCTTTCACCTGCTGATTTCACTAATTAGTTCCCTCCTCTCTGGTTGGAGGTGTGTTAATTAGTGAAATCAGCAGATGTAGTCATTGGCCTTGGTGCAGAGTGATGCCTTTTTTACACTACACCTTCAAAAATTATTCTGAAAGTGTTTATACTACATTAGAGTAATATAGTAGGCCACCCTGTTGGTGATTAATCATGCAAACATATTTGTCCTCTCCTGTACATTTTCAAAATAACTCTCCCAACTTGGGTGGGGTGAGAAGGGAGTGTGGGTTGTGACCCAAAAATCGGTGGCAAAGGAGGAAAAATGAGTTTTAAACACCAGCCATCATGATTTATAAAAACAGCTTGTTAATAAAAAGCAAATTAAGCTGTTAATGACTGCTGTTGGGTGGACACATTCACACAGCATGTCAGAGCACAGCAAGAACAAACTGCTGAGGTTCAAAAGAGTTTTATTTTAGGATTTCATTTTGTACTGCCAGGGATAAAGGAAACCCCCAATGCACTTTACATCTGACAAGCAGTAATACCACGGTAAGAATTTTTAAAAAAACGAACTTTTCTAGAAGTTCCCTCAGATTGCATAGCCTGTTTCACTGAAGAAAGGTAGTCATTGCACTAAAATGACATGCTGTTAGAACTACACAGTGAAGTGGTACAAATCCTGCACTCACAAAACGATAGAAATATTACCCATTCCAGTTGTTAACGGGATAGGACCTATCAAAAGCCAACAGAATCTTTCTCCAGACGAATGGGCACAACATATATCTGGTGAGTGTAGTTCCTGACAACTTAAATATGGTTCCATAGTTATATTGAGTCTGACAAGGAGATCAATCTCCCTAGATTGGAACAGTGGATCCATACTTATAGACCTGTAGTTTGTGAAAAGAGTAATTTACTGTTGCAGCGCTGTGAGAGTGTCAAGCCAGTGCTTAGTCAGTGGAAGACTGGAAGGTGTCCCGGCAGTATTGGAGCTATTTGTAACCTCGTGGAAAAAAAGTGAACTCCAGTGTTTGATTAAAGAGCAGACAAAGCAGAGAATACATTTCAGCTTTACAGTTGAGCAAAATTGGAGTGATTGGAATTGTTCGTGGATAAGTCGTCGAAGCATCTTAATTAGGCCAAGGTAGTAGTTTGTTTTTTTAAATGTTTACTGTGAAGGTCACACAGAATAAATTATTTGACTTGTTTATCAAATGGACAGCCATGTTTTTTAAATTTATTTAAGGTCAGTGGTTGACCTACTAAAGGAGCTATAAATATAGGTTACGGTAATGTAAAGTTAAGGTAATGCGATGCTAGTTCTTCTACTCATATAAGCGCTACAGCACACATGTTACATCTACTAAAATTTGGAACAACGTGAATAATATCAGTATGAATTAATGCTATATATGAATGCATATTTTTATGTGCATCATTAGATATAAACACACGCACACACCAAATACCTCATTCAGCTCATTGTGTGGACTACTTTAACCCATAGCATTTTAATGGTAAATTCTATTGTTTGTAATTGAAATAGATTTTTTCTGTTTTGTTTTGCCTTGCCAAAGCTTCTTTCTTTTCTATTTATTATTTATAAAATTGTCTGCCAATCATATGCCCAAAATATTTAAGATAAAAATGGGAAATTTATATTTTTGCAATATGGAAAGTTATGTAGGTAATTTTAGTGCAGTTTTTACTGCAGTCCTTGTAATCCCTTCTTTGTTAGCACATGTTCATATAAATGTGTTTTCTTTTCTTTTTAGTTTTTAAAGACAAAGCTAGTTTATTTAAAAAAATAATTATATATACTTTGTTAAAAATAAATATATAAAGCATAGTTGAGCCAGGAGTTGTATTATATGCATGCTACACGTTTACCTTTGCAACGTCCCTACAACAGACATTCTCTCTTGGAGAGAGTTCAGTGCAGTGACCACATGTGCACCTGTTGGAAACCAATAATGTTGATATCTTGCAGGTAGTGTGATTGCCTACAGCCTGTGTAAAATGAGTAGCCTACATGGCATGGATAACTATTTGTACAATGTGTGATTTGTTGTTTGTTAGCCGCATCATTATAAGTAAGTCCAAACGAGGCTATGCGTGCCGCCGCCTACTACTCCAAAACATTGCTTCTGCCTCAGCGATTTGGGGCTCAGCAGCAGCTGGAGCGAGCGTGTTTGTTTGTGTGTGTATGAGAGAGGTAGCGAGAGGGAGAGGAACAAAGCAGCTGCTGTGAATGCTGTCCAGAGTAGAAATTAGCTTTTGGCTACTCGTGAAAAAAATTACTGGGGCGTGGTTTGATACCTGGAGCTCAGCCCCTATATTATTACATTATCACACCCTGATTTTGGCCTTTTTCAAATTTCAAAGGGGGGCGGGGTATTGCAAAACCAGCATGTTTTGTTAACCTTTAAAAGTATTGATATCAAAATGTGGCCAATTTAAAACTAACAATATTTTCTATCGTAGCTCACACTTACACTGGTGTAGTGCTGTTTTTTTAGTGCCGGTGGGCAGTATTGTAATACATCACCTTCAAAGGTAGCCAATTAGTCTAGATATAGGATGGGCTGTGCTGTAGGTGCCAGACGCTTTTGAAATAATGGCCAACGAGAATTAGCTATCGTCCAAAGGCTATTTAAAAGTCGTAGTCACACGGTGATAGGCACGGCAGGGATGAAGATAATCGCATGCAGTTGGTCACAGATGAGTCAAGAAGACAGGACGGCGCAGGATTGGAGAAGAACGCGGCGATGTAGGCCAGCCAGTCTGAGCGCTATAAAACCGAAAAAGCAAAGACAGGAGGGGGGCGTGGTCTCATGTGATCATCATGCAGTTAGCTGTCAGATCGTGCACCACGTGGGTGTATGTATGTGGGGGTTAACATTAATAAAATACCCTATATAATCATTCATAAGACAATTTTTTAGTTGGGGGATATAGGCCAAATATCAATTATTTGTTTTATTTGGTGTATTGCCAATGTGTTGATCATTTTAAAAAGAGCTATTTTTTTACTGTTAAAAATATGTGCTGCAGCAGCTCTCCTGTGCGCTCTTATAGCACTACACCCCTGCACACTAATTAAACTAGCACTATTCCGAAGCAATGCTATCCAATCTTTCCTAAATTATTTCATGTAACTTGGCCCTGTGTTTTTTCATCTAACCATCTGAAGCAAATGTGGTCATTCAAACATGAAATGTCAAATAACAAAAAATGCCTCATGGAACAACACATTATTTTAATTAATTTCAATTAATTAACAGTTGACAAATAATTACACTCCAGAAAGTATTTGTTTATACTGGGTTGTCAAGTTGTGTTGTCAAAATGTACAGGTTTTAAAAAGTTTGCTGCTGCTACAAATTTCTCAACAATTCACAAACAGACATTCATACCAAGAATATAGGCTATTGTGTTCAACCACCGTATAGCCTACTTGACTTTATTAGGTAAATTGTTAAAAAAAGATTTGATATTTAAATCTTTTTTATTTTTTTTCAGTAAACCCAACGGTTAATTTGTTTACTTAATAACATTAAGTAATGTCTACAGTAATGCTGTAGCACGCTCCCCTGCAATGTCTACAGTAACGCTGTAGCACGCTCCCCTGCAATGTCTACAGTAACGCTGTAGCACGCTCCCCTGCAATGTCTACAGTAACACTGTAGCATGTTCCCCTGCCATGTCTACAGTAACACTGTAGCACGCTCCCCTGCCATGTCTACAGTAACGCTGTAGCACGCTCCCCTGCCATGTCTACAGTAACGCTGTAGCATTCTCCCCTGCCATGTCTACAGTAACACTGTAGCACGCTCCCCTGTAATGTCTACAGTAATGCTGTAGCACGCTCCCCTGCAATGTCTACAGTAACGCTGTAGCACGCTCCCCTGCAATGTCTACAGTAACGCTGTAGCACGCTCCCCTGCAATGTCTACAGTAACACTGTAGCATGTTCCCCTGCCATGTCTACAGTAACACTGTAGCACGCTCCCCTGCCATGTCTACAGTAACGCTGTAGCACGCTCCCCTGCCATGTCTACAGTAACGCTGTAGCATTCTCCCCTGCCATGTCTACAGTAACACTGTAGCACGCTCCCCTGTAATGTCTACAGTAATGCTGTAGCACGCTCCCCTGCCATGTCTACAGTAACGCTGTAGCATTCTCCCCTGCCATGTCTACAGTAACACTGTAGCACGCTCCCCTGTAATGTCTACAGTAATGCTGTAGCACGCTCCCCTGCAATGTCTACAGTAACACTGTAGCACGCTCCCCTGTAATGTCTACAGTAACACTGTAGCACGCTCCCCTGCCATGTCTACAGTAACACTGTAGCACGCTCCCCTGCCATGTCTACAGTAACGCTGTAGCATTCTCCCCTGCCATGTCTACAGTCACGCTGTAGCACGCTCCCCCCCCCTGTACAGTAACACTTGTGTGCATGCTCCCCCCTGCCATGTCTACAGTAACACTGTAGCACGCTCCCCTGCCATGTCTACAGTAACACTGTAGCATGCTCCCCTGCCATGTCTACAGTAACACTGTAGCACGCTCCCCTGCCATGTCTACAGTAACGCTGTAGCATGCTCCCCTGCCATGTCTACAGTAACACTGTAGCACGCTCCCCTGCCCTGTCTACAGTAACACTGTAGCACGCTCCCCTGTAATGTCTACAGTAACGCTGTAGCACGCTCCCCTGCAATGTCTACAGTAACGCTGTAGCACGCTCCCCTGCCATGTCTACAGTAACACTGTAGCACGCTCCCCTGCCATGTCTACAGTAACACTGTAGCACGCTCCCCTGCCATGTCTACAGTAACACTGTAGCACGCTCCCCTGCCATGTCTACAGTAACACTGTAGCACGCTCCCCTGCCATGTCTACAGTAACACTGTAGCATTCTCCCCTGCCATGTCTACAGTAACGCTGTAGCACGCTCCCCTGCCATGTCTACAGTAACGCTGTAGCACGCTCCCCTGCCATGTCTACAGTAACACTGTAGCACGCTCCCCTGCCATGTCTACAGTAACGCTGTAGCACGCTCCCCTGCCATGTCTACAGTAACGCTGTAGCATGCTCCCCTGCCATGTCTACAGTAACGCTGTAGCATGCTCCCCTGCCATGTCTACAGTAACACTGTAGCACGCTCCCCTGCCATGTCTACAGTAACGCTGTAGCATGCTCCCCTGCCATGTCTACAGTAACGCTGTAGCATGCTCCCCTGCCATGTCTACAGTAACACTGTAGCACGCTCCCCTGCCATGTCTACAGTAACGCTGTAGCATGCTCCCCTGCCATGTCTACAGTAACACTGTAGCACGCTCCCCTGCCATGTCTACAGTAACGCTGTCGCATGCTCCTCTGCCATGTCTACAGTAACGCTGTCGCATGCTCCTCTGCCACAGTAATCCTGCAGATATTTTACTGTTCCATTCTGTGATGTGAAACCAGGGCGATATTATTCCCTCCTTTTTACTGCCCACATCTTGCGTGTCTGTAATGATTCATTTAAAGACGCTTAAACAATGCTGAGAAACACAGACCTCTTCTCTTATTCGAGGCCTTCACAGGCCTTCTCTTATTTAAGAGGCTTTAAAGACTTTTTCTTTGTCGATCTTCTTGGCATTTGTTAAAACACAATGATTCCTGGAATATGCTTTTGTTAAATTATGAGAGAGAGGGAGATGGTAAATGAGTGAGTTGTTTTATTCATGCTGCGCATTGTGAACTTTCTGTGATAAATGTCAGTTGCATTTGTATCATGTGGGCAAGGATGTTTCAGTTTTTTTATACGACCCTTATGTGATAAAAAATAAAGACCAGTTTATTTGTATTGTTTTTATGCATTCTGCCATGTCTCATCTGGTATAGCGTGGGGCCTGAATTGGCGTAAGGCTACCCAAGGTTATGTGGCATTCTGGGAAATGTCTTTCTGTTTTGGTATTAAAAAACTGAATACATATTCAGATTGGAAATTGTAGGATAAAAGCATTTATCTCATATTATACCAAGGCTTGGATAAATACTCGATTCTGATTGGCTGGAGGGTGGGCATTAAATTTGTTTATACCATGGCTTGGATAAATACTCAATTCTGATTGGCTGGAGGGTGGGCATTACATTTATGTATACCGCCCGGCTGGCAATGAAGTTGAAGTAGCGCTGACAACATTTGAAGCACCGCTCTCAATTAATACGCTGTCTACGTTATCTGCTGCCAGCGCCATTAGAGTCGACCCTTTTATGAATTAATGGTAACCATAGCAACACCAACAGCTGATTAATAAAACCAGCAAATAACGCTAAATCCGCTGATTTTAAAAGTTTGTATTCGCCAAATATCTTAGTTACAACAAACAACTTTAATCTAGCAAAGCAGTGTTGTGATTAGAGGTGCAGTATTTATTCAGTTTGGAAATATGAACGTAACATAGTACGGCTTTACCTAATGTAACGTTAACATGAGCAACGTTGGTTGCGAATGCGAGCAAATTACTTCACAAAGCACGTTAATCTGTGTATTAAAAAAACATTTTATCCAGCGAAATGTCTTAGATATGACAAGTTACATCTAACAGTAACAAACTATGTATCTATAGTAGGCTATTTTTTCTGATGTTCCCATCTCATGCAAATCTGAAATGCAATTTCCTTTGCCGAGGCTGTTTAAAATAGGCTGCGTGACCGGTTTCATGCAATTTTCTTTACTTTTTTTGGCAAAATAACATATTCAGTACATAAAAACACACAAAAAAAACACTCATGGATAACAGCAATAAATCTCATGGAGTCTTCTCCGTTCTATTGGTGTATCGTTTAGGTCACTTACTGATCCCCGTCTGTCGCGTCTGGTTTTCCGACCAAGTCCTCTCCCTGATAAAAACGGTCACTTAAACCGATATCAATTACACCAGATTGTGAAATTTTGTCATCATCAGAGGTAAAAATTAAATCAATTATGGTCTTGCTAATATCTGTTACTCTGGTGTATGGATGGGAATCGTTAGATTTTATTGATATCGATGCCATTATCGATTCTGCTTATCGATCCAATTCTTTATCGATTCCTTAAATTAGTTAAATATGATTAGTTCCCAGGCTATTAAAAGACCAACTATTACAGGAGACTCAATTTGTTTTATTTTTTCCATTTGTACTTTTCTACTGAAAAATAATTAGTTATTGCCTATTAATAATATCTTAATTTATTTCAGGTATTTGGGTGTTAAAAAAACATGAATTTGTAGAACTTCTGTAATGACTAGGAATGTTGGTAAAAAAAGTGTTAAACAACATTTGGTGATAACTTATGGTTTTTAATGCCTTTAGAACATTTACAATATGTAAGCACATTAGGAGCACACATACGGGTTAGGCTCTTAAGGACATGTATTTAAGAGTATTTTAGGAGCACACATACGGATTAGGCTCTTAAGGACATATATTTAAGAGTATTTTAGGAGCACACATACGGGTTAGGCTCTTAAGGACATGTATTTAAGAGTATTTTAGGAGCACACATACGGGTTAGGCTCTTAAGGACATATATTTAAGAGTATTTTAGGAGCACACATACGGGTTAGGCTCTTAAGGACATGTATTTAAGAGTATTTAGGAGCTCTCTTAAACTGGGTAGGAGATGACTGTTTGGCATGTGTTCCGTTCAACAGTTCTCAGTCGGAAAGCCAGCCCCTCGGCCCGACTGAAGATCAAGTGAAGCATTTCAATGCAATAGGAGTAGCTGTCACACACACACACCTGTCAATTTAAATATACTGAGGGGGAAATTGCAGCGGGAAACTCCTGAGAGCTTTGTGACCAACCAGCCACAATGGAGAGCAGTGTTTTTCACGAGCGTTTGATAGGAATGAGTAATGAAGTTGAAGCAATTCCACGCAGTTTCATTTCCCTGTAACCTCTTGCTTTTATGATAAATGTTAAGGCGATAGAGCTGCGTATGTTTCTTCTTCTTCTGAAACACGTTAGCTTACGTAATACGAGTCAGCGATTTGCTCGTTTCCCCCTCTCTGGGTAGGAAAAGGCTCTGTCTTTATACTGTATTACAGGACGCACGCACACCTGTGGAGCACTGTCTCCAAGTGACATTCTTAGAATCCCACCTACCCCTGCAGACAGGGAAGATTATTATTTTCCAGCATATTCTTACTGTTTTGTGTGGAGCTCGTTGCTCAAACAGTAGGCCTAATGCTTGTTTTTGGAGGGGGTTTCTTTTGCAGTGGAAAGCAGCTTAGTGGCTTTACTTAGCTCCTTTACCAACAGCCGCTTAAAATACTTTTATTTTAATTGTTTCCGCACCGCTGTAGTCACAGTCACATGTTTATGACGGCCTATTAAAAGCCACTCGGCTTTTTGGTCCTCACCATCATTTTCATAACCATAATAATTAATAAGCCCAAATAAAAGGGATTCAGCCCCAGGAGGGGCACTACTGTTGAACCTTTGAACAAAATATTTGACATGTATTGGTCCAATAAGCACCGCGCCATATGAACGCTCTGCATAACGTGTAAGGCATGAAATGGTTCGGCTTATAAGTTTCCTCGTCATGTCTGAGTGAAGGTTAAGTACGGCCTGACATTTTGTACAAGACCCGCAGCGTGACTTTCAGGACTGATTGTTTTATGGTCTAATGAAATCAAAGTCACCGTGAGAAGCTCCCTAGCTTTAGGCTCCACAGTTTTTTTTTTAATGCGGTTATAGAGATGTGCATGGATATAACCTTTTATATATAGCACTATTTGGAGCTGCGCATGGTTATAACCTTTGAAATATAATGCTATTTGTATGGCTATGTGCATGGATATCACCATTTATAATTTAATAATATTATACTTTATATTACATGTACTGTATATAGTTCTTTATAATTGAATGTCTTTATTTAACATGTTTGTGGGCCTGTCTTTTTTACTGCTGGAAATTACAACTTTCCCTAACAGGAAAATACAAGTTATTCTATTCTATTCTATTAAAATACAATTTAGTGCATGTAATGTGCTCAAGTTTTCACAGGATTTATATTGCTTAGAACTATAGATGTTGTGGTGTGTCAGAGAGATAGAAACAGCTGGTTTGAGCTTTATTATTTATTTTTTGACAGGGAGTTGCAACATGTGTGAATCTATAAAATGTGTTAATCTGTAAAAACAAACAACATAAAGATTTTACATTGTTGCCGTTACTGATGCACGGTTTGTCATAATAAATTAAAAACAGAGACTGTACTCTAAACAAAGGATATTATTATGCTGATCCTTCTATATCCACATCACATTTGATAGTCACTGGGTGGGCAAATGTATCTTATGTTTGCAGCTCTTTTGTTTGTTATACATTTGCATAATTCAGCTCTTCTATTGAAATAGCATCAGGTGAATCATCACATGGTAGATGTAACCAGATGCTGCGGCATTTGGCACACAGGTATATGCAATTCCATTCTGACAGGGCTAGCAGTTGTACACACCTATAGTGTTTTGGGAACACCTTTTTGTATAATTGTAGCTTTGTATATTGTTATATATTTTTTATATTTGTATTTATATACTGTATAACTAATCTTCCACAGAATAAGTTTTTAGAGTATGACAATTGAAAATGGTTACAGGTTTGCAGCTGGGCTTGGTCAATAGCCAGATCTTACCGGGAATGACCGTCACACCAGGGATATGGTGGGTTTATGATGGCCAGGGTTTCTCACTCCAGTAACTCTTCTCATTAATTTCTCAGGTACCCACAGATTACCAGAGATGCTATGCAGTCAGTGCTGCTCGTATACTATACTACTATAGTGGTCTGTGTGGCCTATAGGGTGTAAAGTAGTCACCGTCTCTCCTGTAGTACTGTGTGTGACTTGTATCGTGTAAAATAGTCGCTGGCTCTCCTGTAGTACTTTGTGTGGCCTGTAATGTGTAAAATAGTCACTCGCTCTCCTGTAGTACTGTGTGTGACATGTAGGGTGGAAAATAGTCACTGACTTTCCTGTCATACTGTATGTGGCCAGTAGGGCGCAAAACACTCACTGGCTCACCTTTATTGTGGTGTGTGGCCTGTAGGGCATAAAACAGTCACTGGCTCACCTGTAGTACTGTGTGTGACCTGTAGTGTGAATAATAGTCATTGGCTCACATGTAGTACTGTGTGCGGCCTGTAGGGCATAAAGTATAATATACACTGGCCGTTGGGTGTGCATTTGCGGAGTGCACATGCTTCAGTGCAATGATGCATCTGTTGCACTATAGACATGCATTTCCTTGAATAGCATTTTCTGATATATGTTACAACAAATCAGTGTAAACTGATCTAGTAGCCCAATAGTCTGCAATCAAAATATAGGCTGGTGTGATGGTAAAGTCTGAATATATGCTTAGTCAATGGTGGTCATTTGAAAGGAACCTTTCACATCACATCAATTACCATTCTGCTCAGTGATGAGTGACCTCATCATCGCCACTTTATGATCCCGGACGAGATCTGGTCTACATTCTAAATCAGGTTAATGCGGTGATGATGTCATCAGCATGTTGGAAAACACAGCGAGTAACGTGCAGCTGTAGGACAACACATTCCTCTCTGTTACCTGCTGTGATAGGCTACCATCTCTCTCTCTCACTCTCTCTCTCTCTCTCTCTCTCTCTCTCTCTCACACACACACACACACACACACACACACACTCACACACACACAAGGGTAGTAGAGTCCATTATGAGGGTAGTAGAGTCCCAGTACGAGGGCAGTAGAGTGCAGCATGAAGGCAGTAGAGTCCAGTATGAGGGTAATAGAGTCCCAGTATGAGGGCAGTAGAGTCCAGTATGAAAGCAGTAGAGTCCAGTATGAGGGTAATAGAGTCCCAGTATGAGGGCAGTAGAGTCCAGTATGAAAGCAGTAGAGTCCAGTATGGGGCAGTAGAGCCCCAGTATGAGGGCAGTAGAGTCCAGTATGAGGGTGGTAGAGTCCAGTATGGGGGCAGTAGAGTCCAGTATGAAAGCAGTAGAGTCCAGTATGGGGCAGTAGAGCCCCAGTATGAGGGCAGTAGAGTCCAGTATGAGGGTGGTAGAGTCCAGTATGGGGGCAGTAGAGTCCAGTATGAAGGCAGTAGCACACTCTGTCACACACTATCTCTCATTTTCTCCCTCTCCCTCTCTCCTCTCTGCGTTGCTTTCTCTTTCACTCACAACCCCTATTCTTCGGAGAGTAAAATACCCATGAACCAAAATAATAAATGCATCATAACCACATTGAACAGTAAAACAAGCAATCCGTTTTGTCTGCGAAAAGACTTATTTAATGTGCAGGCTAAAAAAGTATGGCTTTTTTCTGCCAATAATATTTTTTGGATGCAGGTCTTACTTTCTCAGTTTATATTGTGGTTGACACAGCCTAAATATTAATTTATTATTATTTATAAATTATTTTTAGGTTCTTATGTTATTAATAATCGTGAAAGAACTCGACTGAAATTATCGCATCAAAATGTTTAATTTGGATTGTGTGGGCTATGAGTGCTTGTTAAGTCAATCCTCGGTTTATCCCCAAGTGCATCCAAAACTTCTCCAAAAGTGATTACTGGACTTTTCCATCTGCTAACAGATACATTTTAGAAGGCACTTTATTAGACACATTATTTATTATCATATATTTTTTTGTATTACGGTTGTTTGCTGTAAAATGAGATGGAAAGTGCCCATGAACCCTTGTGTGCACAAGCTGTTTCTGTATAAACTGGGCTGCAGGCCCCACAGCTGAATCTGCAAGGAGAGAGCAGACTGCCTCCAGTGCGCTGCAGGATGTTAATATATACAGTTATTTATAGCCAATAAATATAGTGTGTGTGTGCGTGCATGTGTGTCTGTGTGTGTTTACATATCTCCCGGTTCTTCCTAACCTTTCCCAGCTCTTCCCAACTCGTTCTGCCTCTCCTAAGCCAGTAAAATGCAATGCCTCCAGAATGTGGAATGGGGGAAATATCAGTGAAGGCATGTTCACTTGGTTGGTAAATCTGATTCATTTTCTCCAAGAATTTTTAAGTAGGCCGACTAACACAATTTCAGTGTTTGTGCCTTAATGTAACTGTTTAAAACTATTCCCAAACAATATAGTTTTGCTTGATTTGTGTTTAATTTCCTTAATGCAACACTAGAGTTATAATACAAGAGTTTGGCTGGGTACTGATCACAAATTAAACCCTTTATCGAATTTTTGCTAAATTAATATGTGCAATATAATATATGTTATGTAAATAGTAGCCATTTAATGTGGTGCTCTGTCTGTTTACATGAGATTAAATGGTTGACTTTTAAAACCTTTTGGACCCAATGGGCTTTATGAACCAACTGTTGCTTATTTGGCTGCACACTGAACTTAGATGCTGCTGGTTTGGCTTATGCTTGATGTATGTTGAGCAAGCTGTAGCCAGGTCAGGAGCCTTATCCTTTCCATCAGGCGGAGAGATAATATCTTGAGGCAGGGTGGTGCAGACAGCCCAGCCATCGCTCTGCTCTAATCCACATCACTCTCAGCTTCAAATCCTGCCAATCACACAACTACTGCAAAGGCCCTCATACCGGACTCCATTGCTCTAATACTGGAGTCTACGTCCCTCGTACTGGACTCTACTGCTCTCATACTGCCGCCATACCGGCCTGTACTGCCCTCATACCGGACTCTACTGGCCTAATACTGGAGTCTATGTCCCTCGTACTAGACTCTACTGCCCTCATACTGCCCCCATACTGGACTCTACTGCCCTAATACTGGAGTCTACGTCCCTCATACTGGACTCTACTGCCCTCATACTGCCCCCATACCGGCCTCTACTGCCCTAATACTGGAGTTTATGTTCCTCATACTGGACTCTACTGCCCTCATACTACCGCCATACTGGACTCTACTGCCCCCCTACTGGACTCTACTGCCTTCATACTGCCCCAATACTGGCCTCTACTGCCCTCATACTACCCCCATACTGGACTCTACAGCCTTCATACTGGACTCTACTTCCCCCATACTGGACTCTACTGCCTTCATACTGCCCCAATACTGGCCTCTACTGCCCTCATACTGGACTCTACTGCCCCCATACTGGACTTTACTGCCCTCATACTGCCCCAATACTGGCCTCTACTGCCCTAATACTGGAGTCTATATCCCCCATACTGGACTCTACTGCCTTCATACTGGACTTTACTGCCCCCATACTGGACTCTTCTGCCTTCATACTGGACTCTACTGCCCCCATACTGGACTCTACTGCCTTCATACTGGACTCTACTGCCCTAATACTGGACTCTACTGTCCCCATACTGGACTCTACTGCCCTCATACTGGGACTCTACTGTCCCCATACTGGACTCTACTGCCCTCATACTGGGACTCTACTGTCCCCATACTGGACTCTACTGCCCTCATACTGGGACTCTACTGTCCCCATACTGGACTCTACTGCCCTCATACTGGGACTCTACTGTCCCCATACTAGACTCTACTGCCCTCATACTGGGACTCTACTGTCCCCATACTGGACTCTACTGCCCTCATACTGGGACTCTACTGTCCCCATACTGGACTCTACTGCCCTCATACTGGGACTCTACTGCCCTCATACTGGGACTCTACTGCCTTCATACTGGGACTCTACTGCCCTCATACTGGGACTCTACTGCCCTCATACTAGGACTCTACTGCCCCCATACTGGACTCTACTGCCTTCATACTGCCCCAATACTGGCCTCTACTGCCCTCATACTGGACTCTACTGCCCCCATACTGGACTTTACTGCCCTCATACTGCCCCAATACTGGCCTCTACTGCCCTAATACTGGAGTCTATATCCCCCATACTGGACTCTACTGCCTTCATACTGGACTTTACTGCCCCCATACTGGACTCTTCTGCCTTCATACTGGACTCTACTGCCCCCATACTGGACTCTACTGCCTTCATACTGGACTCTACTGCCCTAATACTGGACTCTACTGTCCCCATACTGGACTCTACTGCCCTCATACTGGGGCTCTACTGTCCCCATACTGGACTCTACTGCCCTCATACTGGGACTCTACTGTCCCCATACTGGACTCTACTGCCCTCATACTGGGACTCTACTGTCCCCATACTAGACTCTACTGCCCTCATACTGGGACTCTACTGTCCCCATACTGGACTCTACTGCCCTCATACTGGGACTCTACTGTCCCCATACTGGACTCTACTGCCCTCATACTGGGACTCTACTGCCCTCATACTGGGACTCTACTGCCTTCATACTGGGACTCTACTGCCCTCATACTGGGACTCTACTGCCCTCATACTAGGACTCTACTGCCCCCATACTGGACTCTACTGCCTTTATGCTGCACTCTACTGCCCTTGTACTGCCCTCACACTGGGGCTCTACTGCCTTCATACTGGACTCTAATGTCCTCACACTAGACTCTACTGCCCTCCGACTGGGACTCTACTGCCCTCATTCTGAAATTTGCACCTCAGGAGCCATAATTTGCCCTGTCTGCTGTGTGGCTTAACATTTTTGACCTGCAGTTAAACAATGCGAGAGGAATGGCACATGTTTTTTGTGCCGAAAACCACAGTTCAGAACATGAGGCCACAAGGCGTCTCAGGCCCCCTCAGTACGACTGACAGCTGCTGTATTGAATTGGAAGCTGAGGCAGTGTGTGGATTGTGGCTCTGATTTTGGGACTTTCCTCTGCTTCGGGCAGAAGCTGGTACAGTAAATAGACGCAGATATGGAGGAGTAAATTCTGAAAGAAACTCTGATTTAGAATGTAAAGTCTTCCCATAGCTCCATGGGGAAGGGGAGAGACTGTTTACCTTTTTTCTCTTCAAAAGATAAAGCTCCAGAAGCCTTATGAAAAAGGATAGCATTAAGAAAAAAGTAAGGAAAGCACAAAGGTTTTCCTCAAAGGTTTCTAATTCATCACCAATACTCAAGCAAGCCATCATCCTCACGGGAACATTTGTCTTTCTAAATGAAACATGTTATTCTAATTATTTTGTATCCAGCGCATGCTATTAGCATTCAGAGGTCATACATAATAAATATTAGAATGACAAAACAGAGCATGCAATATTATCAACTTTAGCATGCTAGACTTACATAATCTGGGATGGGACATTTGTCCATCACAACCCATTAATTAACTTCTGTGTGCTTAGGTGTTTTGTATGTGCGGCAGTGTAGTATAATGGTTAAGGAGCTGGACTTGTAACCGAAAGGTTGCAGGTTCGATTCCCAGGTAGGACACTGCCGTTGTACCCTTGAGCAAGGTACTTAACCTGAATTGCTTCAGTATATATCCAGCTGTATAAATGGATAAATGTAATAAGAAGTTGTGTAAGTCGCTCTGGATAAGAGCGTCTGCTAAATGCCTATAATGTAATGTAATGTATGTCACAGTAGATGTGTTGGTATTGTGGTATTAGGGATATGATCTGTGGTATAACTGGATTAACTATTTTGTTAATCTTTGTCTTCTTTTCTTAGGGCAGTAACCCATAGGTTAGTTGGTAGTGAGCACATCTTTGTTTCTCAGGATGGGTCAGGGCTTCTGTAAACCACATACAATACAACAGACATTTAAATTCATACACACATTTTGAGTTATGCCTGTGCCTTTGTCTCGTAACACTGTGGAAACATTGTGGGGCTGTTTATATTGTGCTTAGTGATGTTTTTTATGTTTAGAGAATACGTGTCTGTGCATCATTCCTAGGTTACATCATTGGGCATCCCCTGGTGAACCGAGCAACTTGGGTGAATTGGAGGGAATTTTAAATAAGGACATAGCAGTATGAAATCAAGTGTCATCTGAGTGTGTCTGTGTGCTTGTGTTTTATTAGATGTAGCTCAGTTTTCCATTCATTTTGGTGATCAGGGATCTTGCCAAATTGTGCTTGGAAAAAAACAACTGAATTTTCATTCAATTCTGAGCTGAAGTTAAGGAAAAATTTGTACTGAATCCGGGCCCTTCTCTCAGTATTTCAGTTCTCTTATCAGTGTAAAAAAGTACACAAGCTGTCACCGGCCCTTGGATTTCCCATGTCTCCCACACATTTCGAAAAACCGCAGCAGCCTTGTCCGCTTGCTTGGACGTTGAACTACAGGGCGTGTAAAACTGACTTTTGCAATTGGAACACTCTGTCAATCACCCGTTGGTTTAAAGTTAACCAGAGGCACACCTGAGCTCCAAAAGTCTTTAAGCATTAATCTGAGCTTGTGAGTGAACAGGTGTGCCTGGAGACGGTGCGCTTCTGATCATGACCTGTGTGGGGAGAGAAAACTCCCACTGTGTGGCATAGCACCATTCCGTGCATACTCAATGAAGCAGTACACAAATGCAAATCCTGGAAGATCCTCTGCTCATATCCTGCGCTCATTTCAAGTCCACTCATTTACCGCTGTTTATTTGGGCCTTGCATTGTCGCAAACCTGTTCTCTGTAACGGTATAGCTCCGCTTCACTCGTGAACCTTAAGATTTGTTTTTCCAATTTCCTTGTGCTTTTTCAAATATAGCATCTGATATATTTTTTTGTTTTGCCACAATGTTGTAATTTATTGTTATTATGGTAGTTGGTTATTGTGCCATAACATATACTGTATAATGATACCCTACATTTAAGTCTGATTGGATATATTTGGAATATGTTAATGCAGGAGCCCTACTATAGGGAACTATTTTAATGCAAGAACCCTACAATAGGGTACTATTTTAATGCAGGAGCCCTACTTTAGGGTACTATTTTAATGCAGGAGCCCTACAATAGGGTACTATTTTAATGCAGGGGCCCTACAATAGGGTACTATTTTAATGCAGGAGCCCTACTTTAGGGTACTATTTTAATTCAGGAGCCCTACAATAGGGTATCATTTTAATGCAGGAGCCCTACTTTAGGGTATTATTTTAATGCAGGAGCCCTACTTTAGGGTACTATTTTAATTCAGGAGCCCTACAATAGGGTATCATTTTAATGCAGGAGCCCTACTTTAGGGTATTATTTTAATGCAGGAGCCCTACTTTAGGGTATTATTTTAATGCAGGAGCCCTACAATAGGGTACTATTTTAATGCAGGGGCCCTACAATAGGGTACTATTTTAATGCAGGAGCCCTACTTTAGGGTACTATTTTAATTCAGGAGCCCTACAATAGGGTATCATTTTAATGCAGGAGCCCTACAATAGGGTATTATTTTAATGCAGGAGCCCTACTGTAGGGTATTATTTTAACACACATAACACACAGGGAGTGTTTTCAATGAGCATTTTTGTTTGTACAAGCAGGCAAGGTCATACTCAATTTCTTCCTCCCGTTTGATCTTGGTCTACTTTCTTGGATCGGAATCCGTTGAGATATTAAGACTTGTCATCTCTTCAATAAAACGCAGTACATCATCAAATAGAATTCAGTTACTGCAGTTACTTCACTCGTTGAACAAGATGGAACATAGACTAGAATTTCAATCTCATACATCCAGAACCTCGTGGGTTCTGTGCGATGGGAAAACGCTAAGGAGGAAAGTCAGGTAGATAAAATGGTGACCGCTCCTCGCCGTCATGTTTCTGACTCAACTGCATCTGTAATAAGCAGGAGGATGCAGTCAACTTCACTAAATGATTTATGTTACACGGATAATTATGCAGCCAGCTAAGATTAAAAAAAATAATAATTAAAAACAAAATTGTGCTGGTCACAATTAGCAAAGAGGCAACCGTCTTCCATTATGAATCACTTGAATAATATCGCAACACAAGTAAGTATAACTGATGGATTTGTCTGAAATGTGATTAATGCTTTAAAGCTAATAGCAATTCTCTGAATAAATGATCACCTGTTTAGAATACTCTTACAGATAGAGCTTGCAATGCACTTAGGGTGTGTTTCTGTAGAGGGAATAACAGCAACATTGATTTGAAGACGTGTCGCTGGCACTGCAATCAATCTCACCCATTGGTGATGAACGAGGTCTGTTATATAGGTAAATATGTACACAAACAATTAAGCATTGTGGGAACAAGTGTGAGAAACATTGTTTGAAATGAGAAAGGCATTCAAGGTGTCAGTAAACAGATCATCACACTCAGAACTAAGGCATTTACTTTCCACCTTTTCCTCCAATATCAATCAATCAAGTTTTATTGATTTAGCACATTTTTTTCAATACGCTTCACAGTTTACCCTGGCCTGAACCCCCCAGTCAGGTGCCAATAATACCTTTCACTCACACACATTTGTCTCTAGACCAGGGATGGGCAACTCCAGGCCTCGCGGGCTGGTGTGTATGCAGGTTTTTACTGCCATCAGTTAACCTGGCTCAATCAGTTCATTAGTTGTATACACCATCACCGATTCACTCGTAAATGACACCACGATAAAACGCTACAATACACGCATACCGGCACAAGAACATTCATCAGCTGCTTTTCATATTGTGGAATGTAGATAAAATATCAGATAATGTAAATGATTGGGTTAATTAAATAATTGGTATCTGGTGGCAGCAAAAACCTGCATACACACCGACCGGCCCGCGAGGCCTGGAGTTGCCCATTCCTGCTCTTGACCTTTAATAAAACATAAAGATCACGGTTTTTGGTGACATCCAATTCTTCAAACTCGCATTCGCTTTACTCAAAATCACACAAATTCTGGTTGTGGAGCACCATCTTGTGCTAGAAGCAGGACTCATTATCTTAATTTCTTAAGGTTTATTAAGTCGCTACTGTTCTCCTTATTTTTTCTTTGTATTCAATACAGATTTTTCTGTCGCTTTCCAGCCAGACCTACCAAATTTGGCCAGCAGCTTCACCTGGGCTTGTGCTTTTTTTTGTGTCAATTGCTATGTCTCGAGATATTTATGATTTTATGTTGAAATATGGCCCCATTGATTAACATTATGGCATGTTCAGCATCTGAATAACACTTGCAGCTGCCACAGATACAGACTCTCTTGCACAGCTTCTATACAGACAACAATCTCTGATGAGATGAGTAACGCGAGCGACATCAGTGCAAGTTCAGCCCGTACGAATATTAGTTTTCAGTTAGTTATAATTACAGCCAACATGCATATTTCAACATTGCTTTTTTTCAAACCAACTTAAGGTTTGTCCTCAAACTTTCCTTTCTAGTGAATGAGTAGTTCCATCCAGTTAAAGCGCATTATGTTCGGTGTTGTACAGGGTAGTGTGGAATGGCTTACACTATCAAAGTACAGTTATGTACTGGTTCTGTTGGAGCGTATTCCTTTGCTGTAATGATTCCATTGGGTTTACAAAGCATGTATGCATACGTGTGGACAGACAGACAAATTGCATCAATGGCAATAGCTCAGCAGTGATAAAAATGCTGCTTTCCCGCACTCAGATTATTTGAATTACAAAAGGGAAAAACGACGTCATTTGAATACAAGCTATGTAAAGTCGAGCTTTGGGCTTGAAGCCTAATTTTAGAATGGAGTTTTGCAATTGAAATGTCAGTTTATATCTTTCAGCTTTACAGACTCTAGCTGTAGGTCTCTGTTCATTTTCAGGCCCCATATATCATATAATACTTTTTTTTTCTCTTGCTAATAAGCAACAGACATTTGAGCTGAATGGATTTTTAAATAAATCCTATATACACTGTATACCAGCGACCATTGCAGAAATTATGATAACAGTAATACGTTTTGATTTTAATGTCAGCACCAGGAATATAATTTACTTTCTGACAGCCGACTGGCAGCATTATCTGAAGAAATAATTGAGCTGCATGTTTCAGACTGAGAGTTGGTTTATTTTAAACATGCGTTTTCTCCCGACTTTCATGGCTTGCAGACAATCAAAAATAGCATTACAATGTGTGTGTGTTATAGGTGAGAAAGGCCCTGAAGATTATCTGCAACATGTTTTTTGTTAGAATACCCTAGAGATCTTAGAAAAACTGTTGATGTTAAGCCAGCACAGGCTAACACACAGAAATGGGCTAACATCTGAGCATGAATATAAAATGCAAGTCGATGACATGGGACTTCAAAATGATAAGGCTTGATATTGTAAAGCTATAGTATATGTTGTTAGTGTACAACAGTCCATACCTACAAAACACATTCAATTTAACATGAACAAATTATTATATTGACATTAATAATGACCAGCGAAGGGGCCTCTGAATTTAATATTTGGACTTTATTTATTGTTTGTGGTGTCTGACCAAATATTAAATGTCCTTTCTCCTGTTGACTTTTCACAACAACGGTAAAAATTGATTTCAAGCCCTAAATGAATTATTTATGTTAACTGCGCATATTTTTCACGCTGAGATATTAAGGCCCTTTATTAGGGGATTATTGTCTAGAGACCTCCCAGGTTCCCTTAAACCGTAAAGTTCACCCTGAAGAATTCCCTCAGATCAGATCGAGGCAGCTAATCCCTGTCAGTTTTTTCGGCCCTAAGTGTGCGCGTCAAATCGCCTAATGAATAAATCACAGTCGGCTGAACCGCGCGCAATTTGAAGGCGGGCGGGACGTTCCGCGGCCTCTTTCGCGTCTGCCGTTTTTTTGGAGGGAAGTCAACGAGCCGCACAGATTACACGAGCCGATGGCACGCAATTACCCAGGCTTCCTCTAGCTCGGGTTCCTCCAGATGCACCTGGCTGCTCAGAATCAAACGGGCGGCAAGCCACGCCGCGCTCCCGAGAAACGGAGATGCGTCCCTGGCGGTCGGGCCGACCGCCCCCCCCCCGCACTGTGTCAAGCAGCTCGAGGAATCTGACAGATGTCCCACGCTCCCTTAACAGCGAGAGGACACGCTCTGCCTCTTTGCCTTCTACTTGATCCTGGCATTAAAGCAAACAGAGCTCCGGGCTTCAACCCAAGGTGACACGTCCACTGACTCTAAAGAATCGCTGATTGCAGTGGCTCTCGCAAAGGCGGGGCCTCCGCTGACAGATGTGACATATCTTGTTCTACCGGTGTCAGGTAATGGTACCTTTCGCTCTGATGCCGACCTGCAGTTTGACACCCGAAAGCAAATCAATGGCGCAGGAGATTCGGTTCTCCTGGATTTGATATAGAACGGGGATTAGACATAGTAGTAAATTACATATCTAGCAGGAACAAGAGAAACTCCAGCTGTCCCACTGTTTCAGTTGAAAGTAATACCTGTTATCGGTGTTTAAAAAAAAAAGAAAGAAATAAAACAGTGATAAGACGTGACCCTTTTTTTTCATGGCGGTTGGGGAACGGGTGTGCTCCAGCTGGCGGTTGGATGGTGTTTCGCATTTTTCCAACTCAAATCATAGAAATGATTCACTCCAGTACACCTTTGCTGTGGAAGTGTTGTTCCTCTTGCTTTATGCCTCCGCTTACGTGGGTGATGAAGCAGTACAGACCGCACAGGGACCGCTCCGTGCTTTTCCAGTCGGGATCGGAAAGGGAAAAATCACGCCGTCGCTCTGCGTTCTTCCTGTTAGGATGGTAAGGGAAAAGGCACACCATCGCTCCGTGCTCTTTCTGATGGGATCGGAAGGGGGAAAAGCATGCCGTAGTGGTGTGCTCTTTTCTGCCGGGATCGTAACAAGGGAAAAGGGGCTTGTTAAATAACACAGGGTGACTGGTTAATTGGATCAGTGTGGTGAACGCAATCTCATCCTCTTAGAGTTTTGAGGCTTCCTTTTATTTCAAAATGGACAGACACGGCTCTGTCGTCTAATTCTACTACAAAGCTCCCGCATGAAAATCTCATTCAAATGCGCTCATTCCTCAAGGGAAAACAAGCGGAATCTTTACATATTCATTTCTGCCATGTGCTATATGTTCTCTTAACAGGCACATGTTGACATTTTAGTTTCAATTAGAGCAAATCTCGATTTTGCTGATAATGTTCAAAGCGGGGTCACAGCCAAGATCCGGTTGAAGCCTTTTATAACGTAATATCAGACTTTAAAGAGCAGAGCAGATGCATAATTAGAGAATGAAGGGCATGCGGGATGGAAATCAGATTACTAATTGTATAAAACATGAAGCCCTCTTTCTGTAGACCCTAAGGCCCGCTATAATGAGCTGTTATCCAAGGCTCTCACTCCTGAATCTTTCACTGTAAGTGAAGCCCTACGGGTCTTGTGGGAACGGTAACACACAGTATATTGTTAGCGTAATGGGGACATTTAAATAACATAAAATTGACCTGATTTTGGGAGGAACAGAATAAAGATGTGTGGATAAAAGATGTCACAGTGACACTTTTGCTATAGTTTTTGCGGACTACTGAATCCAGCGTGAGAATCGTAATGATAGCTAGCTGGCTAGCTAGCAACTACAAAGACCCACATTGTGCGAGAAAAGTCGCGAGAAGCTATAGTCAAACAACAGCAGATCCAGTACAATATGGGAGAGGACTCGATTCGAGCAGACAGCCTCGAGCGCTTTCCCCTTCTGAGCAGATGGTATGTATTACATGCGGTTGTGAAGAAGCCGCAGAATAAACGGGTAATTATTCACAAACGGAGCGAACGTGGCGAGCGAAGACAGGCGAACCGATAGCTGACCCGGTCGGCCTCCTGCCGTGCGCGTGGAGATCTCAGTCGGGGGGAGACCGAGCCCCGCTGCGCTCCAAGGGTGGGAGAACGACCCAGAACAGAGACTGCCGACAGAGGACGCTTAGCGGCCAACCTCTCCGTCATCCGAACAGCCAGGGCGGGCACAGCCTGAGGAAAAGTACCGGCTTTGTCAGCCGCCATCGTTCAGAACTCACAACCTCTTCCTCCTATTTAAAGCAAGTACACAACTCTTACAGGGTGCAAAATTAAGCACCTCATCCTGTGAAATATTCCTCCTCTTGCACTTTGAGCTAAAGTGGCGCATCGCTGAAACTCTCACGAGTGGAAAATGTGTCAGTTAAACACTTCTGTGCATTAACACGTCCAAAAGAATGAACTGTTGACCGATGCCGCTGAAGACACAAAGCAGCCTTTCATCTTTAGCCATGTCTGCATGTTTTAAAAAAAATAAACTCTCACTTCACTGCTGCTCCCTGTTCACTGCGAACAGGGAAAAGAGATGTAATTATTATAGTTTTACTGATGCCAGTTGGCCGTTTCTCCAGATAAAATGTTCTTGTTTAGTTTCGGAGGCCATTGCCTTTCACCCCCTAAAGTGTAAGAGTGAATGTAACAGGCGTGAGAGTGTTTATGTGAGGGAGGCCTGGACTTCTACAGCTACTTAACCATCACATGCTCCATGCACTTTATCCATGAAGTACTTAAAGGACAGTCCGTTTTAAACAGTGTGTGGGTAAGAGGTGGAGTGTGATGTGTGATGTGTCTAACGGCCGTTTGAGTAACGCCAGGTGATGCAGTGAGAGAGTAAAACGACAGCGTGCTTAAAGGACAGTCTGTTTTAAACAGTGTGTGTGTAAGAGGTGGAGTGTGATGTGTGATGTGTCTAACGGCCATTTGAGTAACGCCAGGTGATGCAGTGAGAGAGTAAAACGACAGTGTGCTTAAAGGACAGTCTGTTTTAAACAGTGTGTGGGTAAGACTGTGGAGTGTGATGTGTGATGTGTCTAACGGCCGTTTGAGTAACGCCAGGTGATGCAGTGAGAGAGTAAAACGACAGCGTGCTTAAAGGACAGTCCGTTTTAAACAGTGTGCAGATAAAGCTGTGTGGAACGGGATGTGGGTAACGGCCATTAAGACGGAGAGGGTCGTTTGTCAGCGAGTTGAGAGCTGCTCCGAGGAGACAGATGCCCTGAAGACAACCCCAGGTGCTGCGGAGAGAGGAACCATTCGTCTCCCGAGCCGCCAGAACAGAGGGAACAGCTGCCACGGATGTGGATTGCCAAGTTCTATGAGGGAGGTGTAGGCTATGTTCATATACGTCGTCTCTTGCCAGCTGTTACACCGCTAACTCCGTACCACTACAGCCTACTTTCTCTTTGGTTTGTTCCACACTGATGAAGCCATACGATCTATGCCTGCGCAGACCTATTCAGTAATTGGGCTTAATTTAAGACACTGAGCAAAGAAGTGAACTAGAAAACATCTCCATTTTAGAATATTAAACATAATAAAAGACCTTTTTATTGGGGTATTTTTTTCTTCTTCTATGGTGTATGTTAGATTTATGCTGGCTGGGAGAGTCAGCAGAGTAACCGGTACTCCTCCTCAGAGAAACACTAGCTGTAACTATGTCCAATGTCTCATTTGGAGCGACTCCTCAGTCACACACACAGCTCTTGTCCACTGCATCATTTGTATTACAGTTGCTGATAGTTAGTTTGCAAGGCCAAGGCAGATGCCCCCCCTTGTGACAAAACTGGCTGTTACTTTGTACAACAAAGACATGTAAATAGAGCTTTGGCATATGCAGTTTCACGCTAAAGGCTTTTATAAAATCAAAGAAGCTTCCAGAAAATAAGGCAGCACCCTTCAAAATGGACTCCCCGGCCCCTCTTGAATTGAATTCAAATTTAAAAACAAGTTTCACAAAGAAAACTTGTTTTAAAAAGATGATGGTGAAGATGCAGCCTCTTCAGAGTTAGTTCGCTGGTGACGTAGTTAGCCGCTTTAATACTATTTGTTTGTAAGTTATCTGTTGTCTAACTGACTAGTTAGATGATTTGGCTTCCTATTTGGCAAGCTGTCTAGATGTGAAGTGTGCATTTGCTTTACAACACAAAAACCAATGCTAGAAAGTGATTTTTGTTATTGGATTAGAAGTGATGCTATAACGCAGAGTTGGCAACATAGGCGAGCTGGCTGGGGTCGGATGTACTGCCAGTCGTGGGGGACGCGGGGCGATTGATGGGGGTGGGGCGATATGCGATTGAGATTCTTGACCGGGGAGGGGGGGGGTGCAATTGACTTTGTCTTTTCATTTGGTGTGAAATTGTTTCAGTGGCGTGGAAGCGTGAGAGTTTGCAACCTAATGCTATATAACGTTAGCTGACAAACCAGGGGCAATGGGCTAATGCTAACGGTATCTTGGGTTCTGCCCTAGTTAAACAGCCGCAAGGACAGGAAGATGTGACAACGGACATAGCATCCAGTGCTAATGGAGTTGAGGTCCACATATTTTACTTTATGGGACGTATAATTAAAATTCTAGAAAGATTATACAATTAAAACTTTGGAAAAAGTTTTTCAATTAAAAATGAATGATATGTTCTCTGTCCTTTGATGAATGCGTTGATCTTTGTTTAAATATGCATTTGGATCGAGCGGTCCATCTCCTGGTTTAATATCATGGGCTTTTTTACTCTCTCAAAGGAAGGGGATTTAATCAGTACCATGAAAACAACTGGAGTAAAGTTATTGGAGTTGGGATGAATCTTAGAGTAATCAGCAGCCATCCCAGGTTAAGTTTTTTATCCACCACGGCATTCACTGAGCATTCATTTAATGTGAATATTCTTTCCTTTTTTCTTCTCTTTTCTTTTTAGTTTTTACCCGTTTTTTCTCGAATTTGGAATGGCAATCTCGCTCCAGCTGGAATGATGATCTCAGCCTCCGCTGTCGATTCGGGAGAGTGCAGATGTGCGTGTGCTCTCAGGCGAAGCACGTGGCCTTGCCGCCGCTTATTTTCATGCCACAGTCTACACAGGCCCGCACAGACACGTGCCGGAGGGAGACACTTCACATGTTGCTCAGCAATCGAGCTGCGAGTGCCTTAACGACCAGCAGGGGTCGCTGGTCCATGACGATACCTTGGCCGTGACCGAATATGATCCCTGTTACCAGCCCCCTGTCCACTCAGACCCCTGTCTACTATGCCCTGTCCCCTGTCTACTCAGACCCCTGTCTACTATGCCCTGTCCCCTGTCCACTCAGACCCCTATCTACTATGCCCTGTCAACTGTCCACTCACACCCCTGTCTACTATGTGCCCTGTCCCCTCACTTTGCAAGCAGTGTGCGAAATAAATCCAGCAAAACTCTTTCCAAACTAGTGAGAAAGTAGTTTGTAATAGTAAAAGTAAAAAAATAGTTTTATTGAGAATATCAATCGGTTTACATATGACAATGGTTACAAATAGATTATGAATGAAAATAGAATTAACAAAAATAAAAAGAGAGTAGTTCGTAAGACGTCCCGCTCTTATACTACAAGTTGTAGTTTTTACTTCCGGTTTAGTCCGGTTTCCTCTGACACCAGGCACACGTATGTTCGGGCAAGCATACTCCTGCCATTGCTCTTCACCAAGGCACTGGCCTCAGAACTGGAGTTGGTTCCCAGGCGCTGGGCTGTGTCTGCCCACTGCTCCTAGTAGCTAGGATGGGTCAAATGTAGAGAACGGTCTTAAAACTCCCATCCCAGGGTGAGCCTAGAGCTAATCATGTGACGTGCTGAGGGGCTGTCCGCCATAGCAGCACTGGTATGGCCAAGATTTCATACCACAGCCCCTGCTGTTATCCCAGTCTTATAGCAGCTTGATCTGAGACAGATTTATTTAATTTACCTTACAATACTACTGCAGAGATACTATTGTACTATTTTTTAGGGGTATGCTTCTTTAAATCCCCCCCCCCAAAAAAAAAAATGATTAAAAAAAAAAGCATATCTAACAAATCAGTTTTGACAGAATACTGGAGCTGTCAGATCTGATATTTTTTATTTGCAGTATGCATGGACATGGTTTCAATTCTCCCCGTCAGTCTGAAGATGTGGACACGGCATTAGGGATATCGTAAAGACTGAAAGGGTAGAAAGCGAGAAAGAGAGAGTGACGGACAGAGACAGAGAGACAGACTAACATTATGTGGCTTCTGTTTGATGTGCAGTAACTTCAGTACATTCTCAAAACTTTATGTTTGTTTTTGTTCATTTATTGCACAACCTTTTTCAGTAGTTGCCACCACTGAGCCAACAAGGTTGAATAAAAGTGCTGAAATGCATGACTCGGATTGCAAATATATTACATAGGTCACATAATAAATCTCCTCTGCTATACAAACAAAATTGTGTGTGTGTGTGTGTTTGTTTGTTTGCGTGTGTGTGCATGTATATATGAAAGGCATGTTACATATGTTTTCGCAACACACCCACACACATATACATACATCAGTACATACACACACCTACATAGATATGTATACATACATACATACATACATATGCACACATACCTATATACAGTGCCCTCCACTATTATTGGCACCCCTGGTAAAGATGAGTAAAAAGGGTTATAAAAAATTCATGTTTGGTTTGGTTATCAAGAAATAATGATTTTTTACAAAATCATGTGTGCCACAATTATTGGCACCCCTAGAAATTCTTATGAACAAAATGTAACTGATCAATTTTTTCTGTTTATAAGTTGATCCGAGTGTTTAGGAACTTTCAAGCAGTAATCCATGACTTCCTGTTTCACTGGGGTATAAATATGAGGTGACACGGAGGCCATATTCCCTTATTCATACATCAACATGGGAAAGATAAGAGAACACACAAATTAAATTAGGGAAAAGTGTGTTGAGCTTCATAAGTCAGGGAATGGCTATAAAAAAATAGCTACTCACTTATCTACCGTTAATGCTTAAAAAGTTCAAAGCAACTGGAACTGTTATAAACTTGCCTGGAAGAGAACCCATTTATTTTGCCCCCACGCACAGTGAGGAGGATGGTAATAGAGACAAAAAAAAAGGAAAGTAGCAAGTAGCATGTTGGGGTCAAAAATTACCATCAGACGTCACCTCCATGCCAACAAATTATTTGGTAGGCATGCCAGAAAAAAGTATTTTCTGTCATTTGACCACAAACGTAAGCACCTGGAGTTTGCTAAACGCTACTGGAACTTTGACTGGAACTGTGTTCTATGGTCAGATTAAATGAAAATTGAGCTTTTCATCAACCAACACTCATGGTCGGTTTGGTGTAAAAAGAAGGATGGCTATACCGGAAATAACCTGATCCACACTGTTACGTTTCTGTGATGTTGTGGGGCTGTTTTTCCTCCAAAGGCCCTGGGAACCTTGTTAGGGTACATGGCATCATGAACTCCATGAAATACCAGGACATTTAAAATATGAATCTGGCTGCCTCTGCCAGGAAACTAAAACTAAACACAAAATCAAGCTTCTGCCATGGCCATCTCAGTCCTCTGACCTAAACCCCATTGAAAACCTGTGGGCTGAGCTGAAGAGGAGAGTGCACAAGAGAGGACCTAGGACTCTGGATGATCTGGAGAGATTTTTTAAAGAGGAATGGACTCAGATTCCTTGCTCTGTATTTTCCAACCTTATTAGATGTTACGGGAGAAGACCCAGTGCTGTTGTATTGGCAAAGGGAGGTTGTACAAAGCATTAAAGGCAGGGGCGCATATATGCCAATAATTGTGGCATGCGTGATTTTGTGAAAAATAAAAAATATTTGATGAGGGATTTTTTTTTCTCTGAATAAATTTACTCCAATTAAATTTAGGATTTTTCTCATTTTTTCAGTGTGAGATTAAGCTAATTAACCAAACAGTGACTTTTTAAATAATCTTTACGAGAGTTGCCAATAATTGTGGAGGGCACTGTACATACATACATACGCAACCCCCCCACACACACACACAAACACACATACACACACACACACTCATTAAAAAAACCCTTTGTGCAGTAAAATGCAGAGCGAGTGCTGTGATCCCTGTTGCTCTCTCCCACTTCTTGCGGTGCGCTTGACCTCCAGACTCCCGTGTAATGGAAAAGCACAGTGGTTCCTGTTCAGCTTCCCTCGTCTTCCCACACTCCCTTTTGTGAAGTCTCCTCGTGTTTGCTTCCACACACCCGTCGTCACATTTCAGGAGTCCCAGTCTGAAATTACATCTGTCTTTTATAAGTGTATGTTCCACCCAAGTAGATTTAAATCAAATTGTGCCAGAGTGAATCCCAGTCCAATTTGTGTTGGGAAAAGAAGCAGCACTGGGACTCCAGCATTGTAAATGTATGTTAAAAAAAAAATTTTTTTAAAGAATTGTAAAAAAAATGAAAAGGGCACTTAAGCTTATTGTCTTTCGCTACCCAAGCAGTGACTCTCAGTAGTCAGAACACATGAAAGACTTATTAGTCATTCCTCTTCTGCATTAGTTGTCATTTTCCATTTGCCTTTCACCTTGTCAGCCTGACGTCTTTCTATAGCCCAGCAAGAGCTTCTCTTAAACTGTGTTCTGAGAGACTGCTCTTGAATATAAACTCTGGCATGTCTGGCTTTTCAATCTGTAATCTCTCTCACTGAGACACCTTCAGTACATTCAATAAAGTCCCTGCAGTAAAACCTGATCAATTCAGGACAGTCTGGACGCTGTCCGAGGAAATACAGGTAAAATCCAGTTGCTTTTCCTTCCGGGATTGACCTTGTTTACACACTCAGATGTGTGCGTGTTTGTAAGTGCATGTGTCTTTGTGTGTGTGTGCATGTGAGTGTGTTTGTGTGTGTGACTGTGTGTGTGTGTGTGTGTGTTTGTACGTATGTATGTGTGTCTGTTAGACTGACTGTGATTGACCTCATTTACGTACATTCTCAAATGTGTGTGCATGTGTGTGTGGCAAGTTAAATTGTCTTCCCTACAGACCATTGCAGTCACCACAAATGGAGATGTTTTTTATTTCCTTAAAATGAATAATACATAGCCATGAGGTTTTGTGGGTTTGTGAGATATTAGCTTTCCTGCCTGAGATGTCAAAAACATTTGTGGGGTTATTTATAAAAGTTATCTAATAAATAATAAGACATTAATGATTCATCTGTCAAAAGCATCGTTCTGGTGAAATGTGGAAATGTGCTCATTTCAAAGCATTCCAGCATCAATCATAAATCTTTTGTGTCTGTGTAATTGCCCCAACATGTGACAAGCAAATAGTTTCACATTTCTGATGCTTGATTTGGTCTACTGGGTTTTGTCTGAAGCATGCTTGCTCGTCCCCCCTGCTCTATGAAATATACATTTGACACCCAGCTAGAGTCACATGTTCAGAGAGTCAAGAAGCAGACATCATTACATCATTACATCATTGAGTCCTGTCTATCTTCACGTGCAACTCCCTTGTTTACCGGCTGCTGACATCATCACGTGCAACCCCCCTGTCTACCTGCTCCTGACATCATCACAATGAACCCTGTCTACCTGCTGCTGACATCATCACACATGAACCCTGTCTACCTGCTGCTGACATCATCACACATGAACCCTGTCTACCTGCTGCTGACATCATCACATGAAACCCACTGTCTACCTGCTGATATCATCCCATGTGACCCCCCTGTCTACCTGCTGCTGACATCATCACATGAAACCCACTGTCTTGCTGCTAATATCATCACACATGAACCTTATCTACCTGCTGCTTAAACTCACTGTTTACCTGTCTGCTCCAGATGAGAGTGATTCTGTGATACTGCTATACTGTCTCAGGAAGCCAAAGTGAGCTGAATCTCAAAGCTGACACAGGTCACACAGACTAATGTACAATGCAGACAGAGCAATACAGAAACGTACGTCACTAAACACAGGGCTCTATGGCAAGCCTCTTCACACACTCCAAGGGCGGTTTGTCGTGCTGGTTTTTGCTCCTGCCGGTCACTTCGTTGATTAAAGTTGTAGAAAACAGGTGTTTAACAGGTGTTTCGTGATTTTCTTTTTATTCATTATTACTTTTTAATTAAAAATACCTTAGCATAATAGCTTGTTTATTTTGTTTCAGTGCCCAGGTATCCACACTTTCAACAAATGGGACCCCACCTGTCTTATGATCAGTTTAAAAAAAAAAAAAGAAGTGACCCATTTGTCATGGAATCATTTGCCATATGGGATATTACAGAAACTGAAACCACTGGTTGATCTGGACTGATGGGAATATGATGTGGAGTCCTGAAATGTGAGTGTGGGACTTTAATTAATGGCATGCGCAGCTGTATCTGACATCATGTGGTATTAATAGTGTAGATCATCCCCCGATAGATATTTAAAGTGTGTGGTTCAGAGCTAATTAAAAACTCATTGCAATTCGGGGGTCGCAGTTGGGGGGTGTAAGGAGGACCAGCGTATGCTGTGGGTCCCCCAGGACTGCTCTGGGGTACATCTGAGGTTCGGGCTGCTGTTTTGAGTAGATTCAGATCATTGTGATGCAGAGTGGAGGGAGCGTGAGGGTTAAATAAGTGTACAGATGTTACAATCACGTGACGTGTTCACATCTCGCCTACAACTGTAGAAAACCCATCTCAAATGGATTTGAAATGAGCTGCAGACATTTTAAATCGCTGCTGGGAATGTTCTCTCCCAGCGGTAAAGCATGTCTGCTTTTAAAGATGGGATGTAAAGTGCTTAGCCATCGCCCAAGGGGCATCGCCCAAGGGGCATCATACGGAATGACATCACACGCACACACAGTCGGTTCGCAGGTGTGCACTCCTTCAGAACAGAAATGGGAAGATCCGAGCACTGAATTTACTTCCCTGTCTGAATCATTGGAAAATAAGAACGTTTTTCTGCATGTATTTTATGCGGTGGAGAGAGGGTTCAGACTGCAGAAATAACACTCCTCCTCTGGATGTAGGTATAGAACCTCCACAAAAGAGCCTTCTGCAAGTTCATTTTCAAAGAAAAATTATCCATTAGCCTCCAATTACACACATTTGTACCACAGCTTGGGTGAAAACTTGATTCCGATTGGCTGGGGACCGTACGCGCAAATTCTTCTCGCTTTGAAAACGATTTCCCTATTAATATGCCCAAGCATACTGGCACGAACCAACCAGGATCAAGGTTACTTCACTAATGCGCCCAAGCATACTGGCATGAACCAACCAGAATGAAGGTTACTTCACTAATGCGCCCAAGCATACTGGCATGAACCAACCAGAATGAAGGTTACTTCACTAATGCGCCCAAGCATACTGGCATGAACCAACCAGAATGAAGGTTACTTCACTAATGAGCCCAAGCATACTGGCACGAACCAACCAGGATCAAGGTTACTTCACTAATGCGCCCAAGCATACTCGCATGAACAAACCAGAATCAAGGTTACTTCACGAATGCGCCCAAGCAAAATGGACAGGACAGCGCGACTGCTGATCTGCTACACTACATTTCTACACCACTCGGCCGACAGCAGTATCCTGAAGAAAGTATTTGTTTTACGTTCAGTTCGATATAGGCCTGTGCAGGAGTTTGCAAAAGAAGCGGGACTCTGAGTAAAAGTGAGTTAAAACAGTGAAACTGGCCTCTAGTTCTGTTCAGCTGCATATATTAACTTATTCGTTTGATTGCATTTATTCACAATTATAAGCATAAATGTTAATTTATGCTTAATTGTGAATAGATCCACTGCAGTCTCAGGTTGCATACGTCATAAGAAAAATATGATTGCAGGTAATGTTCTGAAAAATAATCAGGTAATATACAAACATACCGACTCATTGTAAAGTCATTGTTCAAGATGCTTCGGAGTTACATGGGGCAGGAAATTATATAAAATAGTAGCGGTGCAAAATAATCTTGTGTACCAAAGAATCGTACCGAAAACGGCATACGGTTCATAGGTCTAGCGAAAAATAAAATAGGCGAACCACGGTTCATATATTAGCTAATTATTTTGTTTTAGTTTAATAGTATCGGAGAGATTTTCCAACAGAATATTAAAAAGACCTGCAGTAGTCCAAAACACCTGGCGCTGACAGGAGGAAACTCCTATGAGTGCTGTGTGACTAACATAGCGTAATCGTGAGAGCTCGCTCATTCATTCAACATGACAGCATTTTCAACCGCTACAATGCTGGTGACACAACAGTGGAACGTTCCCATTGCTTTTACCACTCGCAAAAGTGCCCTTCCAGGCACTTCAGTTCCAAGCAAATTAGTTTTCTCAACTTCTAGGGTCATTGGTTGGACTCGTTTTGACCATCTAGGAGGGCTATCCCGCATCACGTGGCGGGAGAAGGAGGAGCTTGCAGCTGGAATCGAAGATAAATTGGCACCCTAATCATAAGCAAATCAAAAGATTATCATTCATCATTCATCAAGCACAAGTGCTTTTCCGACTTTTGCCAAAGGCAATTTTTTTAGCAGGCAAAGTGGCAATGACCGGCGGCCGCTTTTTGTGCCAAACAAGTGCAGAACACGCCCATTCGGTCATGGACGGGAGGCCTCCCACTTGCAAAATGAGTCCACCCATTGTTTCAACTTAACCATATTGACTTTGGCCCTCCATCTGCAATTTTCACCTAGTTTCTCAAAAAATATTCAATGCACATCCATGGTGTAAAGTTTAAATCGAAGAAGAGGCAGTATTATTCTGAATATATACTGTCTTGTTTCATTTAAGCCATTTTTTAAGTCTTTGTGATGCTCACACCTGGAGTTATAAAGCCTTAAATAGAACACCCCCTAAATAGGTGAAAATTAACCAAATTTGGCAACTGAGCCAAGGGATTAAAACAAAATACTATCCTAACTCTGTGGAAAAATAAGTCAGGAGATACAACCCTTCAAGTGATCCATCCATAACTACTGCATATCTGGCAGCAGAGTGATGGTTTGAGGCTCGTTTGATACCTCAGACCCTTGATGACTTGCAGCCATTTAGCCAACCATGGATCCCATACTATTCCTGTGTAATTTACAGCTTCATCTAGTCCCACCCCCCAATTCCCATAGAAATTCATTCAAATGCAGAGAGGTTATAGTATCGCTCGTAAGAGTACCTGAAAATAAGATAAAAAGATTGATATCTTTTTATACTCAGTCATGCTAGTGTCACCTGATTACCTGTTCCAAAAAGGTGTTTTTTTTTTGTTTTTTTTGCCCCTGTCCCAATATTTTTGGAACGTGTTGCAGGCATCAAGTTCGGAATTAGCATATATTTACACAAATAAATAAAGGTGATAAGGTAACACATTACATATATTTTCTTTGTACTGCTTTCAATTAAATATATGTAAAAGATAATTTACAAATCACTGCTTTCTGCTTTCCTGTGCATTTTACTTACTGTCCCAACTTTTTTTGAATTGGGGTTTGTATATCTGTATCAAATTTGTAACTTTAGCTGTCAATATTTCGGTTTACAGATTGATTTGGCCAGCGACAAAGAGAGATTTAATGAGCTGCGCTTTGAGCTGTTAAATAAGCTTAGTGTTGTTTTTCGGTGGAATTACCCTTTAAGAAAACGGAAGAAAACAGTGAGTAAAATCAAATTATCAATCGTAAAAAGAAGTTTCATTAAAGATGGAATTTCAGTATCTCTCCAGTACCTGCTTGCATAGTCATACAAGTGGATATATTCTTGAACAGCTTTAGCAAGTCTAGCCTTGTTGACAGTAATGTGAAACAAGCTCAGGTAAGCATCTCTGAGCCTAGCTCAGGTAAATATCAGTGTGCTCCAGTAAAATATCTGAGCCTAGCTCAGGTAAGCATCAGTGTGTTACAGTAACATTTTGGAGACTAGGTCAGGTAAGCATCAATGTGTTACAGTAACATTTTGGAGACTAGGTCAGGTAAGCATCAGTGTGTTACAGTAACATTTTGGAGACTATGTCAGGTAAGCATCAATGTGTTACAGTAACATTTCTGAGACTCACTCAGGTAAGCATCAGTGTGGTACAGTAACATATCTGAGACTCACTCAGGTAAATGAAAAACTATCTGAGCCTAGCTCAGGTAAATATCAGTGTGTTACAGTATCTGAGCCTAGCTCAGGTAAATATCAGTGTGCTCCAGTAACATATCTGAGCCTAGCTCAGGTAAATATCAGTGTGTTACAGTAACATATCTGAGACTAGCTCAGGTACATATCAGTGTGTTACAGTAACATATCTGAGACTAGCTCAGGTAAGCATCAGTGTGTTACAGTAACATTTTGGAGACTAGGTCAGGTAAGCATCAATGTGGTACAGTAACATATCTGAGCCTAGCTTAGGTAAATATCAGTGTGTTACAGTAACATATCTGAGACTAGCTCAGGTAAGCATCAGTGTGTTACAGTAACATTTTGGAGACTATGTCAGGTAAGCATCAATGTGTTACAGTAACATTTCTGAGACTCACTCAGGTAAGCATCAGTGTGGTACAGTAACATATCTGAGACTCAGGTAAATTAAAAACTATCTGAGACTAGCTCAGGTAAACATCAGTGTGGTACAGTAACATATCTGAGACTAGCTCAGGTAAATATAAGTGTGTTACAGTAACATATCTGAGAGATAGCTCAGGTAAATATACGTCTGTTAAAGTAACATATCTGAGACTAGCTCAGGTAAGCATCAGTGTGTTACAGTAACATATCTGAGACTAGCTCAGGTAAGCATCAGTGTGTTACAGTAACATATCTGAGACTAGCTCAGGTAAGCATCAGTGTGTTACAGTAACATATCTGAGACTAGCTCAGGTAAGCATCAGTGTGTTACAGTAACATATCTGAGACTAGCTCAGGTAAGCATCAGTGTGTTACAGTAACATATCTGAGACTAGCTCAGGTAAATATCAGTGTGTTACAGTAACATATCTGAGACTAGCTCAGGTAAGCATCAGTGTGTTACAGTAACATATCTGAGACTAGCTCAGGTAAGCATCAGTGTGTTACAGTAACATATCTGAGACTAGCTCAGGTAAGCATCAGTGTGTTACACTGACATCTTGGTGTTTTGGGGAATAATTAAAACTATGCCTTTCCCAATTCGTGACTTAGTAAATATGTGAAAAATGAATGCCTTAGTTAAAGATTCTTTGTTTTTGAATACACAGACCTCTGCATCTAAAAACATATGAAATCTGAATGGTAATTTATATTGGTGATTATTTGTGTGTGTGTGTGTGTGTGTGTGTGTGTGTGTGTGTGTGTGTGTGCGTGTGTGTGTGTGTGTGTGAGTGCGTGTGTGTGTGTGTGTATGTGAGTGATGGCACACTGTTAAAAGAATAAGAATCAATCCACCTGAATCAGTGAATCTTATGTTTGCACTATAGCATTAATTACTTCATATTTTTATAGTCAACTGAAGCTGTTTCACACTTTGATTTCATCTTACTTAGTTACAGTACTTACTTTGACTATTTAATTTTAATTCAAATATGAGTAGGACTAGAATCTCCCTGTAACATTCTGCCAATGTTCATTAAACTGTGTTAAATGTCAGATTTTTTTATTGGCATAATGTCATTCTAGTTCCATTTTGTTGTAAAGCTCAAGGTTATGAAAATGTGTTCGTTCTTGCTGTCGTGGACGCTGAAATGCCCAGTTCATATCTCGGAGAAAGTCATTACCAGGGAAACTTGGCTTGCACTTTTGAAAGCTGTTTTAAAAGCAAGTCTGTGAAAGACAAGGTGAAGTGGCAAGGTCATTTATGCATTTGCACACTTTTCCGTTTTTTTAGTGGGTCCAGAATGATGTGTCCTGGCGTATTTTCTGTCTCTACAAGGCCGGATGGGGGACTGAACAGACGTGGGTGTGTTTCATTACATGCAATTTCTCAGCTGTTAACCAAACTAGAATTAATGTAAAGTTGAACGTGGCTGGACATTGCTGAGTTGAGCCCTCGGGGATGTCCTGTTGCAGTTTCTGGGGCGTCTCGCTGGCGTCATCTGCAAGAGCCCCGTCAATGCTCATTGTGAGCCGTGTCGTCGGAGGTTCGAATCCGGCCGCGCAACCTTTGTCGAATGTCTCTCCCTCTCTCGCCCATTCGTCCTGTCTCTCTACACTGTGCTACACTGTACGCTGTCCAATTGAAAAACCCTAAAAATACAACTTTAAAAAAATGTATATATAAAGAAGTGGCCGTTCGTACTTTCTCATACTGAGCCATGTCTCTTTTTCAACGTTTCTTTTCAAATCACATTTTCTCACACTTCCAAAGAGCTCCAGGTGTTGAAAGCAGTGTCCTGACTTCTGCTGGATTTTTTTTCGAGTGCTAAGAGTTGAAATGATGTGCATCGGCAGTCAGATCGTTTAAATTGTCCCTCTTGCAAACAGGGAGCTTGGAGGCTAGGGGACAGAACAGCGTGAAAATGTGAACAAAACTGCGACAGTGTCATTCCAACCGCCTTATACATTGAAAACTGCGACTGTCAGTTTGAGTGGCTTATACATTAAAAACGGCAACATTTCAACTGGCCTATACTGATACGAGATGCACCCAGAAAAGACAGAACCACAAAGCTAGTTTACTGGCTTCTTTCAGAAAGTAGCCAGGTTTCTGGCTCTCTGCATAGGTGATAGAAAAAACACGTTCAACTACAGTGAGCACCATAATTAATTGGACAGTGACACATTTATTTGTTATGTTGGTTCTGTACTCTAGAACTTTGAGTTTGAAAGGATACAATGACAATGAGGTTGAAGAGCAGACTGTCAACTTTAATTGGAGGGTATTTTCATCCATATCGGATGAACCGTTTCAAAATCATAGAACGTTTTGCACATTTTCGGGCATCAAAAAATATTGGGCAGTTTAACATAATGTAGAATAAAGTAAATTTTTATATTTGGTCGCATATCCTTTGCATGCCATGACTTCCTGATGTCTGTGACCCAACAACATCAAAAGATTCTTGATATCTTATTTTCCGGTACTCTTACAAGCGATACTATAACATCACTTTAAGGGTTGTTTCTCCTGACAAATTTTCCTAATGAACTCTCTGCTTATTCAGTAAAACATATAGACTGGCCAGTATGAGACAGTATGTCTCATACAGCAGGGAAGGGGTAAAACAGTAATGTGCTGTCACTGCACATCACATCACAATGCATTTGGGGGGGGGGTTCAAAAGACAAATTTTTTGTTATTTTGGATCTGTACTCTAGCACTTTGAGTTTTAGCTGTAGATTTAGCTGCAAAGTAGGCTGGAAAAGTATGGAGTACATGGTTGGCAAAATGGCTGTAAGTCATCAAGGGTCTGAGGTATCAAACAAGCCTCAAACCATCAGTCTGCTGCCACATATGCAGTAGATATATGGATGGATCACTTTAAGGGTTGTTTCTCCTGAGACATTTTCCTATTGAACTCTATGGAAAAATAAGTCAGGAGAAGAAACCCTTCAAGTTATCCATCCATATCTACTGTATTTCTGGCAGCAGAGTGATGGTTTAAGGCTTGTTTGATACGTCAGACCCTTGATGACCTAGAGCCATTCAGCCAACCATGTGTTCCATACTTTTCCAGTGTAATTTACAGCTGAATCTAGTCCCACCCCCCAATTCCCGTAGAGATCCATTCAAATGCAGAGACGTTATAGTATCGCTTGTAAGAGTACCAGAAAATAAGATATCAAGAGTCTTTTGATGTTGTTGGGTCACAGACATCAGAAAGTCATGGCATGCAAAGGATATGAAACCAAATATAAAAAAATTATTACTTTATTCTATATATAAATGCAGGGCTGCCAATAATTGTTGCAAACATGGTTTTGTTTAAAATAATTATTTCTTGATGAGGGATTTTTTTTCCAAATCTTTTCAGTGTGAGATTAAGCTAATTCACCAAACGGTGAATTTTTTATAACCCTTTTTACTCATCTTTACCAGGGGTGCCAATAATAGTGGAGGGCATTGTATATGCTATAATCACGTATACTATGAGTTTGACTATATGTTCATCAAACCATTTACATATAGGTGGCCAGTCCCTTTAAATTCTGTCTCTGAAACATCACCTGCACCTGTTGCGACTTTAGTCACAAACCAAAACTTGGTAGCGTATTGGCAGAAACGCAGTAAGAAATTAAACCAGGTCAAACAGTTGTAAAATCATTTAAAGCGGACCAAGTGACTCGCCCCAAAAACCCACGTAATAATAATGTGTGCAAATTATTCTAATGACCGTCTCAAATGAAATAATACACTCCCTGTGCTGGACCGCAGTGTTTAAGTTTCCCCCAGAGCACCAGCGTTTGTAGCCTTACAATCCCATGGATAATAATTGTGATTGCAGCCCTGACCGTTGCGGCTGACAGCTTGGCGCAATTATAACCGTTTCTCCGCTGCATGATATTTATATCCGCGTTTAATTCCTCAATTAAAGCCAAACATTTCCTCTGTCCCACTACGCTGGTGTTTCCAGCATTTTATCTGGTTAACGTGTGGGCGTGTGTTTTCACTTCTCAACATTTTAGATTCGCTTTGAAACCGCAAGTCTCCAAATGAAATGAGACAGATCCGTTTGACTGTTAACGGTGTAATTAAAATGGCGGTGCCTGTTTCACTACTCCCCTGCTTTCCACTGTTATCAGTGGCTCTTCTAATTATCCATTTTTATTGTCCTGCCTTCCGTTTTGTATCTTTATTCAACGGCCTCGGCAATATAAGCACATTTTGGCCCCTGTGGCTAAAATATTGTTCTTTTTCTTTTCAATGTGTTTTGACTAAAGTACATGTTGTGCAAAGCCCCTGATACTATATAACAGCGTATCATGACTGTGTCATTGCCGCATGCTCTTTGTCCAAAGAACAATTCTTCTGCACAATACAGTTAAATGCAAAAGTATTGGGACAGTGAGACAATTTTTGTTGTTTTGGCTCGGTACTCCAGCACATTAGATATGAAGTAAAACAATGAATATGAAGTTAAAGTGCAGACAGTCAGCTTTAAAGGGTAAGTACACCCTCGATCACTTTTTTCCCCCCGCTGTAAACGTGTTTGTATGCCTACCTTATAATGAAACTTATTCATCCATTCCGTTATTTCAACAATTCTTAAATAATATTGTGTATCATTAGAAACTGGTAGAAAAGCGTCTTTGTGCTGCCACTAATGGTTGAAATTTCCTTTCTGCTCCTCACACTGCCCCCGCCCCAATTGTGATAAACTCTCTTATTCCACCTAGATAGTCCACTAAAATACGTTTCTGAAAATATTTGAGGTGGGAAATTGTTCAACAGTTGTTGAATCTTGATTCATATTTGATCTGCAACGTCTAGTTTGACAGTTTGATCCGAGTTACACTAAATCATTTGTACATTGTACGTTAATTTATGCAAATGAGCCGCCGCGGTGGTACAGCGGTAAAGAGCGCTGACTTTCAGTCAGCGCAGTTGTACTCCGAGGATCGGGGTTCGCGCCCCGGTCCTGCCATAGCCGAGCGTGGCCGGTGCCCTGTGGAAGCGACAATTGGCAGTCGCTTCCGGGTGGGGGGAGGGCCTCGGAGAGAACCGCTGCGCACGATAGGACCCAGGGCGTGTCACGGTCAGGAGCTGCGCCCTGTAGAGGACGTAGCGCCCTCCCTAAAAAGTACCGATTGACGGGGTGTGCAGCGGTGGTTCTCTAGCGGTTGCTACACGGGGGGAATTGAATTAGAATAGGGGTTCAATTGGCTACTAAATTGGGAGAAAAAGGGAAAAAATCAGAAACACATTTTTTTTTTAAATAAAAATAAAAATAAAAAAAATAATTAAAAAAAATATATATAAAAATAAAAAAAAATTATGCAAATGAGGATGGACACAGATCCTCCGCCTCACCCCTCTCCCTCGCTCACCCCACAAAGTATTTTTACGATTTCAAAATAGTGTAGTAGGCGGAGACAGACTGAGACGGTGGGTGCACTTACTCTTTAATGTGAGAGTATTTACATCCATCCAACGGGTGATTCGTGTAGGAATTTCAGGCCATGATATGTTAATTTGTCCCATTACTTTTGCTCCTCTAAAATGGGGGTACTACGCATAAAAGGGGCCGCAATTCCTACACGGATCACCCAATATGGTTATAGTGCTTCTTTCATTCTCCAACTACCTGCAATGCCAATTTCTGTTACATTAAATGGCTACTGTTGAACAAATTCCCACCGACAAGCATATACCCTTCATAACCACAGACCTATGAATGCAAATCTATAATTCAGCATGTGTCAGACATTGGTTATTAAACACAGCAGCTGTTCTCACCAATCTTCAAGAACTCCACAGCTGCCTTCAGGTTGTGCTGAAGAACTGTCGTCAGTTAGCTTTGGGAAAAAAGGAATTGCGATTATAAATGGTATTCCTCCCCTCATTGTGTGTTCAAAGAGAAAACTCTGCAATGCCACAGGAGAAGGATTAGATTCATTAGTGATTGATCATGGATCGTCTTCACTGTTTATGAAGAGAGCAGAACAAGCCTCTGCTTTGACGCACGTCAGTGCCTATCGTGCGCAGCGATGCACGACGTCAGCAAAGTACGAAGCCTCAATTATGAAGAACAAACTGAACTTGGCAATTATGAAATTACATCATGATCATCTTTTATGACTACAGATGTCTGCTTATAATTTTACAATTGCGTTGCGTCATGATGAGATTTTTAATTTAGGAAATTATTGTATTTAGGTAAATAAACCATGGTAACCCATTAGTTGAATGTTGTTTCATTAGCTTCTTTTTTTCTCTTAAAATCACCAAAGGCTGAGTTTGAACAGCAAAGGCAGATTTGAATTAGCATTGACGATATTCAATTGCATTCATTTAAAGCTGCTGGGTAGCTCATTCTGTTAATACACAGTTCCAGTGTGGATGGGCCCCACGGTCTGGTATCTGTTATGGCTCTGTTCCAGTGTGTGGATTGGCCCAATGGTCTGGTATCTGTTGAGGCACTGTTCCAGTGTGTGGATGGGCCCCACAGTTCGGTATCTGTTAAGGCACTGTTCAGTGTGTGGATTGGCCCTATGGCCTGGTATCTGTTGAGGCACTGTTCCAGTGTGTGGATGGGCCCCATGGTCCGGTATCTGGTAAGGCACTGTTCAGTGTGTGGATTGGCCCTATGGTCCAGTATCTGTAGAGGTGTGTACCACCTCATAGTATACCATTTTTATTATTTATGTTTTGCTGGATGCATTCACCTGTATGAACAAAATTATAATTATAGTCTAAATGTGACGTATTGCATAGGCTACATACTGAAAAATTAATAGGCTATATTTTTGAAAGGATATGGGTCAACGTTAAGCATTGAAGGTTCCGTTTCCTAGTAACAAACACACTGAATGATATGGGTATCAAAAACATCAGCAATATGCTTACGTGCATAATTGTAATGTGTTTTATCCTTTTTTTCATGAATAAACGTGGCTTTTGTTCGTCCTAAAGAATGAGTGTTGTTATATTGATTAAAGCGTTTTATAATAAATTAAAAGGAACAGTAAGATTGGGTTGTGTGTGCCTGCCTTGTGTGTGCCGGCGACAAATGTGTAGTGTATAGCAAGGGCTTACACATTTTAGTTTAAGATCACCCCCCCCCCCCCCCTTCAACAAACAGCATCCCCATAACATTTTACAATTCAAACCATGTGTGTGTGTGTGTGTGTGTGTGTGCACGCTTGTGTATGTGCATGCCTGCGTGCATCTGTGTGTGTGTGTGTGTGTGTCTGCATGCATGCCTGCGTGCGTGTGCGTGTCTGTGTATGTGTTTCTCTTGGGGGGTTCTGTTTCACCTTCGGAGACTATTTAGCATGGATTGCTCCACTAAAAGAGTTATGTGCTGAAATGGATCATGTGTGATATGTAGGCTGTGAATGTCCTCTGGGATGAAGCTGCTCCACAGACCGTAATTAAAAGCATGATAAGCTGATCTATCCCACTAAAGACTACCACCCAAACTGTGCACTTTTCAGACGGTAGCCAAAAGCTCCTCTCCAACTTATGACTGGAGAGATTAAGTTCCTCCAGAGAAGCACCCTGGATCCGTTATCGCAGGCTAATTAATTAATCTGGTTTGTTTGTTTATTTTCTACCTTTCCTTGGAACACAAGACCAGATACAAATTTTCATTTGCACTTTCATGCAAGCCCAGAGACTTAACAAACTCCTAGATTTGCCATCAAGTATACCTACTTCAACAATAAGAGATTCGCCCCATTGATATTCTTATCATGGGAAAAGCTCATAGAATAATTTGAATAATTTTAATTAAAAATCACTCTGTCAGACGTGTGCATTCATGCATTGCAGTTGTGCTCCCCAAACAGCCTTGGGAGAAAATGTACAATCCCACTAACTCTACGCTGTCTGTATTACCAAGAATAACTACCTCCATCCTGGACAAAGAGGGGTAAACGTATTGATTGTTGATAGAATGCTGCTTGGAAAGCAGCTCTGCTACCAGTCCTGCTGTGTGTGTGTGTGTGTGTGTGTGTGTGTGTGTGTGTGCGTGTGCGTGTGCGTGCGTACATGTATGCGTGTGTGCATACGCAGAGCAGGAGGGGAATGTACGTTGGTATATTCAGCTTAGTGAAGATCACAGTAAGGTTGCTGTAGCTCTAGGTGCTATATTCAGCGCAATGAATATCATAGGAAAGTTGGTGTAGTTCTAGGTGCTACAAACCCTAATTCCAAAAAAGTTGGGACAGTATGTAAAATGCTCATGAAAGCAGTGATTTGTAAATGATCTTTTACATACAGGTGCAGCTCAAAAAATTTGAATATCGTGAAAAAGTTCAATATTTTTTGTCACTCATGTCAGAAAGTGAAACTCATATATTATATAGATTCATTACACAGAGTGAAATATTTCAAGCCTTTATTTCTTGTAATTTTGATGATTATGGCTTACAGCTAATGAAAACCCAAATTCAGTGTCTCAGAAAATTAGAATATTACATAAGATCTTACATATTACAGAAATGTCAGCCTTCTGAAAAGTATGTTCATTTCTATGCACTCAATACTTGGTTGGGGCTCCTTTTGCATGAATTACTGCATCAATGCGGCGTGGCATGGAGGCGATCAGCCTGTGGCACTGCTGAGGTGTAATGGAAGCCCAGGTTGCTTTGATAGCGGCCTTCAGGTCGTCTGCATTGTTGGGTCTGGTGTCTCATCTTCCTCTTGACAATACCCCATAGATTCTCTATGGGGTTCAGGTCAGGCGAGTTTGCTGGCCAATCAAGCACAGTAATACCATGGTCATTGAACCAGCTTTTGGTACTTTTGGCAGTGTGGGCAGGTGCCAAGTCCTGCTGGAAAATGAAATCAGCATCTCCATAAACCTTGTCAGCAGAAGGAAGCATGAAGTGCTCTAAAATTTCCTGGTAGATGGCTGCATTGACTGTGGACTTGCGAGTTCGTCACACAAAGTATTGCTAACGTTAGTCTGTTGCCTGTTTTTCCCCCGAGTAAGCTATAGCTGTTTTTTCCGAGTCAGTGTTTCTTGTTTCTAGTTGTTGGTTTTTGTTGTTCGTTCTTTTGTTTAGTTTTTCGTGTCATTGATTTCCCGGCTTCGACCTCAGTCCGTGTTCTCGCGACCCTGCTGCTGGATTTTGATTTTGCCTGTCTGGACTTCCCCTTGGACATTGATTTTGTACCTTGATCTGGATTAAACGTCGTTTTTGTGCATTCCTGCCTGCTACTGGGTTCCTGTTTACACCGTACATAACAGTACGAACTCGCCATCTGGGACCCAGCAGGCCTATCTACACTATGGAGATCGACCCCTTCGGCTCAGATTCCTATGAGGAATACCTCATGGGGATCTGGGGGCAAAATCCAGAGTTTGCCCGCCGTCATGCTGACCACCACCCATCACCCCGGACTCCTCAACCCAGCTCCCACTCCATTAGGCTCGGAGTTATCTCTCTCCATCAGGACAGCTCCGAGCCTAGCCACAACCCGAAACCATCAACTTTTGATGGTACCCGTCTTGCTTTTTGCGAAACGATTGGGTCCTGGTTCCCGGCTCTGTCGACGGGCTCGGCCACCCGTTGACGGAGGATCCATCGTCTTTCCTTCCCAGCCCGAGCCTCCTGTCCCGTCCTGTCCCACGCCTCCTGTCCCGCCCCGCCCCAGTTCTCCTGGCCCGTTCTGTCCCAGCTCACCTATCCCGTCCCAGCTCTCCTGTCCAGTCCCGTCCCAACTCTCCTGTCCCGTCCCGTCCCAGCTCTCCTGTCCCGTCCCGTCCCAGCTCTCCTGTCCCGTCCCAGCTCTCCTGTCCCGTCCCGTCCGCGCTCTCCTGTCCCGTCCAGTCCGAGCTCTCCTGTCCCGTCCCGTCCCAGCTCTCCTGTCCCGTCCCGTCCGAGCTCTCCTGTCCCGTCCCGTCCCAGCTCTCCTGTCCCGTCCCGTCCCAGCTCTCCTGTCCCGTCCCGTCCCAGCTCTCCTGTCCCGTCCCGTCCCAGCTCTCCTGTCCCGTCCCGTCCCAGCTCTCCTGTCCCGTCCCGTCCCAGCTCTCCTGTCCCGTCCCAGCTCTCCTGTCCCGTCCCGTCCCAGCTCTCCTGTCCCGTCCCGTCCCAGCTCTCCTGTCCCGTCCCGTCCCAGCTCTCCTGTCCCGTCCCAGCTATCCTGTCCCGTCCCGTCCCAGCTCTCCTGTCCCGTCCCGTCCCAGCTCTCCTGTCCCGCCCGGTTCCATGCCTCCTGTCCCGCCCGGTTCCATGCCTCCTGTCCCGCCCCGGTCCATGCCTCCTGTCCCGCCCCGGTCCATGCCTCCTGTACCGCCCCGGTCCATGCCCCCAGTCCCGCCCCGGTCCATGCCCCCAGTCCCATCCGGACCCGGCCCTCCGGCTCCGTCCGGACCCGGGTCTCCGGGCCCATCCCGTTCCAGCTCTCCGGTTCCATCACGGCCCGTGCCTCCTGTCCCTCCCCGGTCCGTGCCTCCTGTTCCTCCCCGGTCCTTGCCACCTGTCCCTCCCCGGTCCTTGCCACCTGTCCCTCCCCGGTCCGTGCCTCCGGGCCCTTCCGGTCCCGGGCCTCCTGGCCCGCCCTGTTCCACGTCACCAGTCCGGTCCTGTTCCACGCCACCAGTCCCGTCCCGTTCCCTTCCGGTCCCGGGCCTCCTGGCCCGCCCTGTTCCATGTCACCAGTCCGGTCCTGTTCCACGCCACCAGTCCCGTCCCGTTCCCTGCCTCAAATTGCGGAGTCTGCTTCCTGAGCGGCCGAGCTCGCTAACCTCCTGTCCTGAGCGGCCGAGCCCGCTAGCCTCCTGTCCTGAGCGGCCGAGCCCACTAACCTCCTGTCCTGAGCGGCCGAGCCCGCTAGCCTCCTGTCCTGAGCGGCCGAGCCCGCTAGCCTCCTGTCCTGAGCGGCCGAGCCCGCTAGCCTCCTGTCCTGAGCGGCCGAGCCCGCTAGCCTCCTGTCCTGAGCGGCCGAGCCCGCTAGCCTCCTGTCCTGAGCGGCCGAGCCCGCTAGCCTCCTGTCCTGAGCGGCCGAGCCCGCTAGCCTCCTGTCCTGAGCGGCCGATCCCGCTAGCCTCCTGTCCTGAGCGATGCAGCCGTCGCCGCCGGCCCCCTGAGCGATGCAGCCGTCGCCGCCGGCCCCCTGAGCGATGCAGCCGTCGCCGCCGGCCCCCTGAGCGATGCAGCCGTCGCCGCCGGCCCCCTGAGCGGTCCTGTCTGCGCCGCCGTCCTCCTGAGCGGTCCTGTCTGCGCCGCCGTCCTCCTGAGCGGTCCTGTCTGCGCCGCCGTCCACCTGAGCGGTCCTGTCTGCGCCGCCGTCCTCCTGAGCGGTCCTGTCTGCGCCGCCGTCCACCTGAGCGGTCCTGTCTGCGCCGCCGTCCACCTGAGCGGTCCTGTCTGCGCCGCCGTCCTCCTGAGCGGTCCTGTCTGCGCCGCCGTCCTGTCCTTGTTTCCCTCCTCCGGACCCCCTCCACCCACCCTGCTCAGCATTCTGGACTTTACAAACTTTTCACCCCCCCTGAACAATTGCATCGTTGCCTTCCCCTTGGACATTGATATTGATTTTGTACCTTGATCTGGATTAAACGTCGTTTTTGTGCATTCCTGCCTGCTACTGGGTTCCTGTTTACACCGTACATAACAAATCTAGTCCCACCCCCCCAATTTTCATAGAGATCCATTCATATACAGAGAGGTTATAGTATCACTTGTAAGAGTACCTAAAATAAGATATCAAGAGTCTTTTGATATCCTTTTATACCCAGTCATGCTAGTGTCACCTGATTACCTGTGGACTGTTCCAAACAGGTGTTTTTTTTTTTTTTTTTTACTTGCCATTTTTTTTTCTTCTTTGCCAGCATCAAATTCAATTAGCATTTTTTTACAAAAACGTGAAGTTGCAGGCATCAACATCAGAATTAGCATATATTTACAAAATGTGAATTTAATAAGGTAAACATTAAATATCTTTAATTTTTACTGTTCTCAATTTAAATACTGTACAAAAAATGTACAACTTTTGAATCGGGGTTTGCTTGTATATGCATTTTACATACTGTCCCAACTTTTTTGGAATCGGGGTTTGTATATTCAGCTCAGTGAAGATGACAGGGAGGTTGGTGTTGCTCTAGTTGCTATGAACATCAGAGGGATAGAGGTTCTGTCTCTTTCCATTAAACAAGCAGCAACCATATTCAAAATCTTGTTTTTCTGACTGCACCAACCCATGGAATGGTGGGACTTGTGTGGCTGCAATGTGTTTTGACCGTTTGTAAAGTGACCTCTGTTAAGTGGGTAAGTGAGAATTGAAACTGAAGACCACAGACTTAAAAAATATATATATGTTCCAGTGTTCTATGCATATATTATTTAATTTGTGCATCAATTTGTATATGTCTTTGGATTTGCACAAGTAAACAGTGATATGTACTTAAAATGTGGAGTTAAATCAAGGCAATGTTTGAAAGAGGTGTGGAGTTAAATCAAGGCAATGTTTGAAGAGATGGTGTTTTTAAATTTTTACACACACACACACACACACACACACACACACACACACACACACACACATCCTAATACTTTATTTATAAATGCTTATGTTTAAGATTAAAAATGTTTTAAGATTAAACTTTTTTTTTTGCATTTTCAGTGCTTGACGTTGATCATTATGCAGTTGGCACAGTATCCAAAAAACAGTCACACAAAACAAAATAAAGCCAAGTTTCTTTTTAATGTAATTGTTTATCAGATGGGGTGAAGACTATGACCTTGTTTCACCGGTGTCAAATGTGTGAGGACAAGCACTTAATTTGGTGATACCCATTTAATTTTTACAGCACATTTAGTTTTCTATTTTAAAATACAAATGAGAACATTTTCTTCTCTGTGTATTCGGCTTCCGTTGGGTTAATGTTCTTGCTATCCTGTGCGAATGCGCTGTTTTAAAGATTGATGCGAATGGCTTATGATTGCATCTTTTTCTTGAGCTCCTGCCATTGGAAGCATCCTGAGCTGGGTTAATTAAAACAGAGAGGCACTTTGCTGAAGACATTCTGAAATAGCATCTCCCCTAGGACTCTGCTTTTCTACGGCGCTGAAATGATCTCTTACAAACAGCTTCCGGATGTTCACTCTTTCTACGAGAATGCTTTTAGATATTCCTGTCTGATTAAATACATTTGCCAATCAACCTCTTCTAGGAACTCCTGGTGATGATTAAAGTCATTTTGTATGATATTCTCATCTGCAAGATTTCCCAAGCACGTTTGTTGTTAATGACTCGCAATTAACTTTTTACCCTCTTTAATAAAAGTAAGAAGAAGAAATAAAATGCCACAGACACAATTCTGAAGCAATTTGCTTGTTGCGCTTGACGGCCATTAACTTCCACAATTTTATTTCGGCTTCAGTCTGACAAACCTCAGGCCCCTCCTCCCTACAGTGAGCAATTACAGGTGCAAATGAGTTACCTCCTTTAAACCTTTCAAACCCTCCAAAATGGCGACACTACATTCTAAATGCAAATTGAGTTGAACTTTGGAAGGGAAAGGGCAGATCTGTGAAGGAGACCTTTTGTGCAGTTTCACTGACCACTCAGTTAGAAGAAAGGAGAGGTTTTTATTTTTTTTCCTTTTGCTGAAATGTTCTTCTCCGATGAGCACCTTTGCGCGCACGTGCAATCAAACCCCACTTCCCCTTGGACCTCATTTGGTGCTGAGTAGACTAGCTTGTGAAAAATATTCGGAAAACCACTTCCGGGAAGATTAATACGGCGTGTACACCGTTCTAGGGAACATTTTCCGTTAATGGATTAACTGAATGGAATAAAACTTGAGCATAATGCTGCCTTTGGCGTATATGATTTACCATGGTGTTGTGCATATGAGGGTGTGTGTGTGCGCGTGTGTCTGTGATTCATGTTTCAGTCATTTCGAGATTAGTTTTGCATCTTCATACTAATAGTGTTTTTAAAACTTACAAATGTATGCGTCATTTCATGCAAATGTACTACAGTGGATACATTTCTCAGGCTTGCTGAAATATGACTTTAGGACAAAAAAAAAATGATAGGACATTAAAAAAGGTGAGGTCCTGACCAGTTTTGATTCATATTGATAGTGCTCTTTCAGAGACATTATGATTTAGATTCCTTTTTAAATGTCAAGTCTTGTAAAATGCAGGGCCAGCTTTAAGCTGACATTACGCTTTCCCAGACCGTGATGGCATGTGTGTCGCCAGCATTTCTGCTTAAAAAGAAAAGATCATGGAGGACTCTGTCTGTCTGTCTGTCTGTCTATCCATAGGGCGGCATATTATTCAATTTAAAGCCTTTAAAGTTATGTAATGTAACGTACAGATGATACCACTCCAAAGCCAGACAGAATTACAAAAAGATATGCCTCAGATGCATTTTAAACCCAAGACACCTTTGAATTGTATTTCAGTTGCTAACAAATAATTAGGACGCTTCACTTACTTCCTTTCCCTGCTGAAATAATTGTCAGTTTGCGGTTTTGAATGCTGCCCTGGTCTGCAAGCTCACTTTGTTGCTAATTGTGCACAGAATTCTAACGTGACTTGACAGAGCACTGATGTTCCTGGACAGCACGCCAGTCCAATCTGTGTAATAGACCTCAGCAACAGTGTCTGAAATGAATTATGATACGAAAGCAGAACAGGTTCTGGTGAATTCTGTACTTGCGTTGGGTTTCCTTTACAAAACATGAAAACTGCCCCGTCAGAGCACTCACTTCAAGACCCGTTCGCTTGGAAGTGACGTATCTCATGAAAGACAAATAACGCACGATTCCTTTTTAGGTTGCGTAAAACAGCTGTTTATCAGAGAGCAGAAATGTACTTTAAACACAGTGTGCTGGCTACCACATCATTACCTGACAGTTTCTTTCTCTTTTTTTCCCCCTTCTAGGTAAGTGCCATTTGCCACAGTGTACCTGAGTACATGCGCTGGGAAAGAGAAACAAGCTGACTGTCGCTCCGCAGACTGAGGTGGGCCGCACGCTTGTCAGCGCGCTCTGAGAGAGACTCTCACTTGAGCTGTTCCCGCCATTTTTTTTTTTTTGTTCTCATCAAAAGCCTAATAGGCAGTCCTGTATGGCTCTCAGCCCACATGTCCACATAGCTGTTTCTGCTGGCCGGGTGGCTGTAGATGGGGCGTGGCAGGGTGGAGCCTGGAGCGTGTCCTTAGCATGGGCTATGACCGGCGGTGCAGAGCAGAGGGGCTCAGATGACCTCGCTGCACCGGGGGTAGGGCCGTTTCCCTCGGTTACTGCTGCATTAGGTCATCCCACTTGCGTGCCAGGGGAAGGAATGAAGGGCCACCAGCTGACAGAGAAATGCCTCTACGGTTTACTGGTTGTGCCAAGCAGCTCTCCGCAGTGTGGAGAACACTCAGAAAACGAGCAATATTTTATCCCATTTAAATGAGAAGGAATTATATAAAATGTGTCACATCATTTGCAGGGCATTTAAAATCTGCCCTTACAGCTTATTGATCAGTGGTGATACCATTAAAACGTGTGTGTGTGTGTGTGTGCGTGTGGGTGCATGCATGTGTGGGCGCACACGTGTGTGTATGTGTGTCGTTTGTTTTTCAGTCAGAAATAAGGGTTAAATGTTTCTGGGAAAATGAGTCAATATGAACATTAACAGAATGGATGAAGATTGTTCTCCCATCACAGTGAATTTGGTGCTTAAGGGTGTTTGTAGGAAATGAGATTGTGTTGTCTGTAGCTATGAATATGTCCTTGCATTACTGTGAGTTTTCATGGGAAAAGAAAAGCAAACACTTCAGACTGGTAATTATGTCACAGTGAGTGTTCTGCCATTTTAGATGCCACACACACTTGCACACACACACACACACGCGCACGCACACACACACACACACACACACACACACACACATTTACAAGAGCCTGAACATTCATCCTTAAAGCTGACAAAAAATAACTCTTTCATGTTATTGTTTTACCTTTTTTAAACACAAAACTATTGTTACGTTCATTACGGACATAGCTGAGCTTGTGTGGGTGGAGACAGAGTCTGAAAGGGTCCAGACCCTGCCCTGTTCATTACTGGAACCAACACTTTACCCTGTGAAAGCTGTAACTTTGGCCTTTTATGTGCCCTGTAAAACAAAATTCTGTAAATGTCATGCAATGATTTAATTGTAAACTTCTGTTTTTCTGAAGAAAAAATTGTGCATTCAGGGACTTATACTGTTCAACAGCATGGGCATTGAATTTGCAGCAATGAGTTGGGCTGCATTGCATTATGGGTAACAAGTTGCTAACATTAATTTGAGGTATCTATGTAAGGGGAACCAGTGATCATCTTGCTACTTGGGTAGTTTGGAGTGAAGTGTGTGTTTGGTCACTCCGACCATGACCGTGGTTCACAGGAGTGACTTGTAAGCACTGACACGATTCACACAGAGTTTAACCGTTCTTACTGTCACCTGGCCTTGACAATCTGTCATGCTTGGCTCAGTTACAGTGAGTCACAGATTGAAAAATGTGGACATTTTCTTCATAATTATAGAGAAAGATAGTTTATATACAGTGAGCACCATAATTCAGTGACACATTTTTTGTTATTTTTTAACCCTTCAAGTTATCCATCCATCTACTGCATATCTGGCAGCAGAGTCATGGTTTAATGCTTGTTTGATATTGTCATGGTTTCTCAGCCTGCTCTTCCTCTATTGGCCACTTCTCTGTGGAGCGCTCGTGTAGCGTCCTCTTTGTAGGGGTTCTCTGTGCCAGAGACACAGAGGAAATATTGGAGGTCCAGTTGTGACAGATACGGACTCTTTAAGTGTTCAATGAACACCACTGAAACGGACAATAATCCGTAGTGGAGAGGGAGAATAATGAGAACACAAAATAACCTCACGAAAAAGGCGAGGAACTCGATATGCGAGCAAAACTGAAATAAGCAGACACGCTTATCTAACTCCGTTTGTGGAGCGAACTAACAAAGACAAATAAAACTATTAAGATCCCTTTCACTGGGACCAAAGCAGTTAGAGCACTCGAAGAACAAAGGAAATAAGCGGACACGCTTATCTAACCACGTTTGTGGAGCGAACGAACAAAGAAAATAAAACTATTAAGATCCCTTTCACTGGGACCAAAGCAGTTAAAGCGCTCGCAGATAAGAGTAGTAAAACAAAGGAAATAAGCAGACACGCTTATCTTACTCCTGTTTGTGGAGCGAAACGAAAGGAAACCGTTTCGTGTAAAACGAAAGAAAACGAGAAAATCTTTGCTCTGAAATGAGAGCGAAAAGAAACTTGCTTTCTTAATAAACCCTTTCTTTCTAAACCCTTTCTTTTTTAAACTAGCTTACTAACTAATCCTATACCTTCTTTTACCGGCTCGAATGTTAAGTGGAATAACATGGAAGCAACGAGAGAGGCAGGAAGCGGGGTATAAATAGTGAGCGGAAATTAATAACAGGTGAATTTACTAATGACGAGGCGAAAGCAAAACCCCGTCACGGAACAAAGAAAAATCCGATAGATTACCGGTAACGACAAAAAAGAATAACGAGAACGTGGAGATAAGGGAAGGAAGGCAAGATCCATGACACTCTTTCTTTTGGTTTTCGTTATCCATCCCGTGTTTTTGCTTGTCCTGCTACTCAGTGTTTGCACCTGCGCCGCATTTCCGCTCCTTATTTAAACCTTGCGTCTTCTTTGTTCTTCTTTGTTGTCTATGTTTGACACGGAACGCAGATACGGTACAGGACAGACAGATCTAGCTGACCTCTTTGCCTTAAACACAAAGTTGTTGAAGCAACGGGGAACTTGGCTCGGCTGTCTTCGAGTTATTTAGGAAATCTACTCTTTTCGTTCCTCTGCCTTCGTTTTGTGTTACGTTATGTCTCTGTAGTCCGAGACAGTTCTGTTAGCCTTTCCTGTGTTACCTCTCTTTTTAGATTGCTTTCGTATATAGAGAGCGAGAGGTTTTTTTCTGTTTATTGTTATTTTTTTACGTGCTGTTTATCCCCAAGCCTTATCGCTCGCTCCGGGTTATTATTTTGTTATCGCATTTTCTTGTTTATAAAGAGGATCTGCTTATATCTCCTGGTTACGAGTTTGCTCGCCTTTCTGCAAGTGTTTTTTCGTTGTCCCTGTATTTCCCAGTCTCCCCTAAAAAAGAACATCCTCTCTACGTGAGAGTCTGGTTTTCTGTTTTAGTTTTTCTCGTCCCTTTCACGGAGTCAGTCTCGATTAGCGGCGTTGTTTCACAGCGCTTTAAGATCCCCACTGTCCCGCCTGGTCCTCTGACCCAGCACGCCCTGACAGATATGTCAGACAGTTGATAATTTAGAGCCATTTAGCCAAACATGTGTTCCATACTGTTCCCGTGTAATTTACAGCTAAATCTAGTTCCATCCCCCAATTCCCATAGAGATCCATTCAAATGCAGAGAAGTTATAGTATCGCTTATAAAGAAAATAAGATATCAAGAGTCTTTATGATATTGTTGGGTCACAGACATCAGGAAGTCATGGCATGCAAAGGATATGCGACCAAATATTAAAAATTATTACTTTATTCTACATTATGTTAAACTGTCCAATATTTATTGATTCTATCATTTCTAAATCCGATATGGATGAAAATATCTTCAAATTAAAGCTGACAGTATGCACTTCAACCTCATTGTCATGACGGTCTGCACTTCAACCTTTCAAAATTCAAGTGCTAGAGTACAGAACCAAAAATGTTCAGAGTAAGTGCCTATGAGCTTATGTGGAATTGGTTTACAGTCAAAGTCATGGCAAGTCTACAATGTTTGTCAAACCTGCTGCCAGGAATTTGCAATAGGTTGCAGTAATATCCTTTAAATTTGTGTTTATGTACAGTAATTTCCCATTCCAGATGAGTGTGAGCCATGCTCAGCCTCACGTTGGGTGCCAAAATAAAGAATAAAACAGGACAGCAATTGCTGTCAGTATTTAAGTGTCTTTGTTAAAAATAGGCCTCGATCAACATTTGTCCTATTTGAAATTAAAAGAAGGAGTTAACTTGCAGTACTGTGGCCTGTATTCAGAGGCGGTCTTACCCATTAGGCAAAGGTCGGCAATTGCCTGGGGCCCCAAGCTGACCCCATACTACAAAGGGCCCCGTTAAATGCCTCATAAATGTCCCCCCCCCAGTAATTAATTATGTCTTTCTAAAAATTAATGCGCTAAATGGCATCAGAATGCCTAATTCATGAGTGTCTTAGTCACCCCCCCCCCCCCCCAGTCCCCACTACATTGGACTATTCCATGATGAGCCGTCTGCGGAAATGATTCAGTAGCCAATTCGTGTTTCAGCTCGGCGCGATTATTAAAAAGTGAAAATGAAGCGAAGCTACCCAAGCGGTGCTGAGAAAAGGAGGAAGCAGGAGGAAAGTAAAAAGTTTGTGGCAAAACTACCAAAGCTAACTACATTTTTCACGGCTGCTAGTAGTAGTATAGATGCCACTAATGAAGAGCAGAGTCAGTCTGAGACTGCTAGCACTAGCACTAGTGTTGTTAGCATTGCTAATGCTAGCGAAGAGGAGCTAACATTACTAGGGATGTGCGCGTTTAGTCGACTAGCCGATTAAACGTTGCTACCCTCGCTAGTCGGCACCAGAAATACTAGTCGGTTAAACTTACTATTTTATTAATGTACACATTTAAATTACATATTGACATAATTTGCACTGAAATTTCATGTTTTCCTGGTCAAATGTTGCTTTATAAAAAAAAAGAGAATCCGTTACTAATGTTAACAACGCCGGATTAAAAAAATAATTAAAATAAACGAAGGAAAAAAACAAAATGCATTAGCCTGTTCGCCCTGCAAGTTAAACCAGCGAGGTGGAAAGAGTAAGTAGGCCTATCGCGTTGTTGAATAGCCCAATAAAACTAATCTAATGTCACGTCGATCAGTCGGCCTAATTGTTATTTTTTTGTGGTCCTATTATTGGTAGTTTTTCTGATGACCGATTATTATTTTGTACTGTATTTGCTATGCGATCGCGTTCACCCAATGAAAATGCCGTTGTAATAATCAGGCACTTTTCCTAAAAATGTTTTGTTACGTTGAATATTGTTTTCAATAAATGTTATTTGTTAACTTTTATTTAGTGAGTTGTTGTCATGTTTTGTAGGATAATGTGCAATGTTCATAATGCAAGGCGCAAAGTACCACACATTTCAGCGGCATTTAAAATACGATTTGGTTATTGAAGAATGTGATTAACGGTTTCAAATGGCTCTTATAATATACGCAATATTTTTTCGGACAATGTTTAACCTTATCGATTAAATTGTGCTCACTTTTGACTGTTTTCTGAGTGTTTTCCTACTTTTAGACTAGTCGACTAGTCTAAGTTTAAACTTCCGTTTAAACGTCAGGGAAATTAGTCGTTAGGAACATCCCTAAACGTTACCCATTGCTGCTGCTGCTGGCAGTGCCAACCTAGATTGCTCCAGCAGCAATGTTGATGATGATGATGATGATACATGCATCACAACTGATCTTTCTTAGATAAATAAGGATTGAAAAGGGGGGAGAGCAAGGGATGTGTGAGGGCCCCATGCCTGTGTTTGCCTTGGGCCCCAAAATGAATAAGTCCGCCACTGCCTGTATTCAATCAACATTTGTCCTGAATGAACTTTGACTTAAAGTTTTACACATTTTCTTCACAAACTCAGTTTTCATGTGTGTTCATGTGTTCATGAAGAAAAAAAAAGTCTCGCTTTTATTTGTTAGCCAAAGTTAAGGACAAATGTTGTTTGAATCCCAGTTTGTGTAGTTGATTTAATTATTTGTTAAAGTTAAAGGATGTTGTTGACGGAATCCCGGCAAATACCTGGAAAAACTTTGCAAACATATGAAATGTGAAGAGAGTGCTCTGTGGGAGAGAGGTATGTTACTCCTGTTCCAAAGAGCGGGGGAAGTGGAGAGCGAGCCGTCTCCTCAGCAAAGCTGTGCGGTAGTCTCTGAGCTACGCGATGCGGCCGAACGGCGGGATTGCGCGGTTCCAGCTGAGTAACGCAGATAAGCGCCGTCAGTTAGTGACCGACTGCCTCGGGTCTTATCTCGGTCCCGGAGAAACCTGCCCCTCATCCGTTTATAAAGCTCCTCTATCTTTTCCTCTCTTCCTGTAACACAAAAGCAATGAAAAAAACGTTCTCCCGTGAAGCGTTTTATTTTCTGTTTGGTTCATGTGGAATACGCGGTTACGTTTCTCGGCAGGACCGGGGTCGGGGTCACTGAGAGCTGGCCAGACTTCTCTTTGCCTGTAAATCCACCCTTTTTCAGCTTCTTTGCCGATGATGATACGCTGCTCACTTTTGACAAATCGATATTTTTCTCCCCCTTCGAGAGACCTTTTTGCACGAGGCCTTTTTCCAAATGCTCTTGTTATGTCTGTGAAATGGTATAATCTAAGGCACTTGTCCGGAGGGTCCTGTCCACACCATCACTTGCCCACCCTGATTAAATGAGTCATGGGTGAAACCGAACCGATACATCGCGCCACACCACGACCCGCTGGATGACTCGAAACCTCCCTGGTCTGCGGTCTTTACTGTAAACCACGTACCGTCAAATTAATTTTACATATATACACCAGAAAACATCGCACTTGATGGAAGCATGGGGTGATGCTTTTTAACAGCACTTAGAGTTACAGCTCAACAACTCGACGCTACGTGCTATTAAACACTGATAAATGTGAGCCACAATAAATTCATTTATACGCTCAATAGAACAAAAAGCGATTTTGCTTTTTCAAAGCAATGTGTTTTTCCACGAGAATAAAAGCCTATTCAGTTCAAGCCACAATAGAGTTCCCTAGGTTTAACACTTTAACACTACTAAAAAGTAGAACAGTAATGCAGATTTATGTTTGTTAGAATTTAAAATGAATATTAGAGAATATTAGGTAAAAGACAATTTTTTTCTTCTTCTTGTATTTGTATAAAAGTGGGCGATATATCGCGCACAATATTATATCAATATATTGTATGCCTATATGCCGCGATATATCGCGGCAATGACCTACCGTTATACTTTCCATCCCCATTAGCAATGATTGTCATGCCTGTGAGCTGCTGCCTGAGGTAACACATTATCAACAAACAATTCAATAAACAAGGCACAAGAAATGAGTGAGGAAAGACGAGAGGAAACTGAGGCTTCAACCTTCACTTCCTCAGGAGAAGAATAACTAACTCCACAAACGGGTGCATCATCAATTATTTGGAAACGGTTTGGTTTTATAAAACACGGTGTACAACAGAGCACCGTTTGTGCAAAATATGTTGGAGAACTGTAGCAGCAAAGGAAAGTTCAACTACAAAAGCGTTTCAAATAGGTAGTGAATAAAGTTGTTTCACTAAGCATGTTACGGAGCACCCTATGGCACCCTAGGTGGGAAAAAAAATCTCAAGGTGGAAATCCGTACTCTCGGTTTTGCAATCCGTCTGCACAGTTTTGCAATGCGTACTCTCGGTTTTTTGCAATCTGTACGTACGGGTTTCCAATCCGTATTTACAGTTTTGCAATTCATAGCCTACGTACAGGTTTTTCAGTGAAATCAATCGGGTTTACAGATTGTAAATACAGGGTTCATTGCAGGAAAGAACGTACCATGGCTACAATTCACATTGTATCCCAATTTGATGAAACAGGAAAAATATTAAAGCGATATTGCACAATAACCAAGAACATTAGCCGTGTCAATATTCATGATATAGCCTACCATGGGTTAGAATGCCATATTGCTTGTATAAAATGGTGTGGGCCTATATATCTTATAATAATTCACCAAAGACAGACAACATAACTTTAAAAGTAGCCTAATATTTTAATTGATTGTCTGTGATAACTCAATGATAATGCATAACGTGGAAATCCGTAGTTTACTCTCGGTTTTGCAATCCGTACATATGTTACAGTTTCCAAATCTGTACTCTCAGTTTTGCAATCCGTACTCTCAGTTTCGCAATCCGTACTCTTGTTTTTTGCAATCTGTACGTATGGTTTGCAATCTGGACATATGGTTTGCAATCTGTATGTATGGGTTTTCAATCTGTACGTAGGATATTGCAATCTGTATGTATGGGTTTTCAATCTGTACGTAGGATATTGCAATCTGGACGTATGGGTTTGCAATCTGCACGTATGGGTTTGCAATCTGTACGTATGGGTTTGCAATCCGTACATACGAAGAGGGAGCCGAGGTTCTAAGTGGGCCGTCTGAAGCCACCTCGTATTCTTGGGAGAGACGCACTCATATTCTTGGGAAGCGTGCCGCTCAAGTGGAACCCAGGGAACCCGCCTGAATGCTGACTGAACACTAGTAGACCTTGCTTGGCAGCACACCAGGGCACAAAGCCGTAGTCAAAGCCAAATGGGATCTATATGATATTAAACTATCAATTTGTTGTATGAATAGCATTACTCATTGTGTTGTCTTTTTTCCCATTCTTAGGCAGTTATCTTCAAGGCCAGTAATTATTCTTGACAGCTAGTGTATTATCTAATATGAAATTATAAAATACTAGATTAGCCAATGATGTTATTGTATAACTGTACAGTCATATTTAATTACGTATAGTGAGCTAATTTGTAATGTAATTATATCAAAATGTTGTATAAACTGAATGGCAAGCACTGGGAGGCTTCATTGTTTCTGAGCCCTGAGGTTGAGATAAAGCCTTCGCTGTTTTAAAACAAGCAGTTGCACTTTAATGAACATTACAAGGATCCGTCATTTGCATAGCATTACTTTACAAAGCATTCATAACCCAGCATAGCCATGGCCAGCAGAGTGTGAAATGGCTCATCGTGAAAAATTAATGAAGGAAAATAGTTTGTAATTGCTGATTAAAAATGTGTAACACCACGCTTGCGAAAGTATTGTGCTTTTTGATTCATGAAGGTGCCTCATATAAAAAAATCTCATATGAAGGTGTCTCGTATAAAAAGGCGTTTTCATGCAGCCGTACACAATAGACCTATTCTCCCCATCTCCATATTCCAGTCAAATATTTTGAATATTCAAAACTTAATGAACCTTATGCATCCAAGGGCCATTTAAGAGGGTCATTAAAAATGCTGTAAAATGTCTGGTCAGTGTGGCTGGTGCCTTTCTCTGTAATGTTTTTGATAAATGAGCCTTGGCTGTGACTTTGAGTGGGTCTGCATTTCCCGGCGCGCACTTTTCAACCTCAGCATTTACACGTGCTTTGTTGCTGTGTCGCAATTCACTTTCACTTTATTTAGCGGGGGTGTTTTTTTTGGGCGTTAGCCCTTTAAATGTTTTGTTTCATTGAGTGTGTTTACATGCACAGTAGTAATATGCTCACGGCCCGCTTAAGGTGACACTGATTATATAAGTGTAAATTACACTGGAACAGTATGGAACACATGGTTGGCTAAATGAATTTAAGTCATCAAGGGTCTGACGTATCAAACAAGCCTTAAACCATCACTCTGCTGCCAGATATGCAGTAGATATGGATGGATAACTTGAAGGGTTTCTTCTCCTGACTTATTTTTCCATTGAGTTCAAAAGGAAAACTTGTCAGGAGAAACAACCCTTAAAGTGATCCATCCATATCTACTGCATATCTGGCAGCAGACTGATGGTTTGAGGCTTGTTTGATACCTCAGACTCTTGATGACTTGCAGCCATTTCGCCAACCATGTACTCCATACTTTTCCAGCCTACTTTGCAGCTAAATCTACAGCTAAAACCAAAGAGTACAGAACCAAAATAACAAAAAATGTGTCACTGTCCAATTAAATATCGTGCTCACTGCCTATTTCAAGCCTTTATTTCTTGTAATTTTGATGATTATGGCTTACAGATAATAAAAACCCAAATTCAGTGTCTCAGAAAATTAGAATATTGTGAAAAAGTTCAATATTGGAAACTCAATATTGTCACACTCTAATCAGCTAATTAACTCAAAACACCTGCAAAGATTTCCTGAGCCTTTAAATGGTCTCTCAGTCTGGTTCAGTAGGCTACACAATCATGGGGAAGACTGCTGACTTGACAGATGTCCAGAAGACAGTCATTGACACCCTCCACAAGGAGGGTAAGCCAGAAAAGGTCATTGCTAAAGAAACTCGTTGTTCACAGAGTGCTGTATCCAAGCATATTCATAGAAAGTTGAGTGGAAGGAAAAAGTGTGGTAGGAAAAGGTGCACAAGCAACAGGGATAACCACAGCCTTGAGAGGATTGTCAAGCAAAATCCATTCAAGAATTTGGGGGAGCTTCACAAGGAGTGGACTGAGGCTGGAGTCAGTGCATCAAGAGCCACCACGCACAGACAAATCCAGGATATGGGCTACAAATGTCGCATTCCTCGTGTCAAGCCACTCCTGAACCAGAGACAACGTCAGAAGCGTCTTACCTGGGCTAAGGAGAAAAAGAACTGGACTGTTGCTCAGTGGTCCAAAGTCCTCTTTTCAGATGAAAGTAAATTTTGCATTTCATTTGGAAATCATGGTCCCAGAGTCTGGAGGAAGAGTGGAGAGGCACAGAATCCACGTTGCTTGAAGTCCAGTGTGCTGTGTTTTCTGAAGTCCACAGTCAACGCAGCCATCTACCAGGAAATTTTAGAGCACTTCATGTTTCCTTCTGCTGACAAGCTTTATGGAGATTCTGATTTCATTTTCCATCAGGACTTGGCACCTGCCCACACTGCCAAAAGTACCAAAAGCTGGTTCAATGACCATGGGGTATTGTCAAGAGGAATACCCTCTTGACAATAATGCAGACGACCTGAAGGCCGCTATCAAAGCAACCTGGGCTTCCATTACACCTCAGCAGTGCCACAGGCTGATTGCCTCCATGCCACGCCGCATTGATGCAGTAATTGTTATGATCGGTGTTAACAGGAACCCAATAGCAGGCAGGAGTGAACCAAAACGATGTTTAATTCCAGAATCACAGTCCAGGGGGAAGTCAAGACAGGCAGGGGTCATACACGGAAGACACGGCAGAGGTACAAAATCGTAATCCAAAAGAATAGTCGCGAGAACACGTTCAGGGGTCAAAGCCAGAAATCCGTCAAAAACAAATAACACAAGAACAGACTGCAAAAACTTACAAACTCGGAAAAACACTAAACAAACAAAACACTCGGAAACAGATTTAAACTCGGCACGGACTCGGAAACAGATATACTACTAGAACAACTCACGTGAAAAAAGAATGACGAACTCGCGACGAGAAACAAAGACAGCAGGTATATATGCAGGTGTAGACAGGTGCAGACAATTAGTTTGAGAGCAGCAGGAAATGGAAAACAGCGAGAGCTGACACTTAACAAGGCAATTAGTAATTCGTTAGTAATTATCCTATCCTAGCCCTGTCGTTAGTAAATTAGTTTAATCAAGACAATGACTGGAAACGTAAGGAAACACTAAACAGCTGTGGGAACGTGATGAGAACTAAATTGTTAGTTTGTGTTAGTAATCATTCTATTAAACCCTGACGTTAGTAGATTAGTTAACCACCCCGTGTTTAGCCAGTTAGTAATTAATAAGTCCTATATAAATGTTAGTAGTGCAGGGTAATACAAACGAAGTGTACAGAAACGAAAGTAAAACTCCGTGAGAGGGAGCGAGAGATTCAGCACAGAACGCAAGGCTGCGGAAAACATGAAAAAGTGTATGCTACCAAAACTGACAATACTAAACATGACAGAAAAACAAAAACAAACTCAGAACATAACAGTAATTCATGCAAAAGGAGCCCCAACCAAGTATTGAGTGCATAGAAATGAACATACTTTTCAGAAGGCTGACATTTCTGTTTAAAATATCCTTTTTGATTGATCTTATGTAATATTCTAATTTTCTGAGACACTGAATTTGGGTTTTCATTAGCTGTAAGCCATAATCATTAAAATTACAAGAAATAAAGGCTTGAAATATTTCACTCTATGTGTAATGAATCTATATAATATATGAGTTTCACTTTTCTGACATGAGTGACAAAAAATATTGAACTTTTTCACGATATTCAAATTTTTTGAGCTGCACCCCCCCCCAATGCATTGTGATGTGATGTGCAGTGACAGCACATTACTGTTTTTCCCCATCCCTGCTGTAAGAGACTGTCTCATACTGGCCAGTCTATATGTTTTACTGAATAAGCAGAGATGATCCATTCTGGCTGCAATGCGAGGGCGTCGCTTCTCAGTGCCGTTATTGAAGGATGAGTGATCGTGATGAATAATGTCATGTTCTGGTGATGAAGGAGAAGGGACGGACAAGGCAATGTCTAAACGCGCACGCACAAAGAAATAATCATTCAGACACCTGGGAAAAAGGTTTCCCCTTGATTATTGGTGGGGGTGGGGGGTGGGTATTGAGGTTGACTCTACAGACTCAAAGCCAAATGAGATCTGTCAGCTTGGAGCAGGATTGCTTTTTCCTATTCGAGCGTTTCAGCAGACAGTCATTTGTAATGCTGCCGGGCGAATTCAAAGGAGGGAAAAAAAAAATGTTAATTTACCTGCTCGCGAACAGGTGCGCCGTCTCTTACGTCCTGTTTCCTTTCGGCCTTTTCTATTTTTTTCGGTTTTTTTTCTTTTCTAATACCCTTTTCGTCTTTGGATTTTGAGATTACTTCAGATGGCCAGCAGTATGTCCAGATATTTTCCAGATGATTGGTTTCATTTGGCTCGGAGAGGACAGTGCGCTATAGATAGCTCACCTTGCTCAGGTTTAGCCTGTAGGAAGCGCGCCTGACAATGTCCACCTCTGTGGAGTTGGCAACCGGAGCTTTCTGAGAGGGGCCCAAACTCAAGGACGGATCCGCTTGCTGTCAAGGAGAAAGGACAGGCTTCGCCATGGCCTACATCCCTCCGTGATTTCGGCAAAGCCGTCCGTTCCCTATGCGGCAGGGACGGGTGACTTCAGTGGCTCAGTGTACGCAGGGTCAGACAGGTACGGCCGTGCCTCAGGTTTTAAGGGTTTAATTAAAGTCCTTATTTAGATAGGAAGTCACCTTGCCTTGTTTAGCTGACTCTAAATCGTCTTCTGCTCGGAAGTTGGCTCTAAAAAAGTAATTGGACTCCCGCTTTCACAGCCGAGGGCCTTCGCCTCCCTGAAGTGACACAAAAATAGTTTATATATTCTACCTTTTCATGGATTTTTGGGCCATTCCTAATAAGCTAAAAACAAAAATAACAGCACTCAGACAATTTCATCAGATATCAGCGTAATGTAAGCTCACGCACTTTATTTTTATTCTTCTTTCATTGATTTGTAGTGTGAACATTTTGACCATTGTAAATGAGCAGATATGCTCCTAAGTACTACAGTGCAAAGCCTAGGCAATCATAATAACTGAATTACTTCTGTCATACTAATAAATCCAACAGCTGGCCAGCGGGCTGGTATCATGACAGGTCCTTATCAGACTAGGCAGCTAACAGCAGAATAACTGGACAATATTGGCTTTGCTTCTAATGCGGTCTTGGTTCAGTCATCACTGCCCTGATTTACATTCTACCAGAACAATGAGGTCTTAGCCCAACAGCCATTTTATACAAGCCACAACCATGAAGGCCACCTCGCCTCACAATTAAACTAGTGACGTGCAGTTCACAAACGAATCATTCTTTTTTGAACAACTCTTTGTGCCGAGTCATTTAGTCGACTAGCCAGTTAGAGGGAATCGTGCTTACCTCCGGCTCTGGCTCTGGTTCTAGCTCTGGATCCGGCTGATTCGTGTGCTGCCTGCTTTCCTGCAGCCAGGAGCTGGCCAGCCCCCCAAGACACTCAGCAGTGGTTAATGTGATAATGACTTTCTGATTGCTAGGTAGGAGATTTGAGCAGCGATTGGTGCACCTAACAAAATAGGTCACACAAATATCTGTTTTTATAATGATTTAAGAATACATTTTAAGTTGATCTTACAATACTGCACACACTTTTGTGAATTAGATCATCGCCCCAGCTCATTCCAATGTCATTATGACTACTAAAGGTTAAAAGGTCTGTAGCTACAGTTCTACCCAATTCTGATCAGCATGGTAAACTGTAAGTGTTGAGAATATTAACAGTGAGTATCATTCAGATGTGTTAGGTCTGAATAAAATATTGAGGCTAGTTTACAAACTGTATTACTTTGCTACCAGACTTTGCTGCCTTAAAAATGTTCTCATTCCAGCCTGCGCCGCTGGAATTAGAAGCTGAAGCGGAAGTACCAAACACATGCATGTAACTCCAACTCTGAAACTGAACTGAACGACTCTTCAAACTGAATTCAACACAACCCCAACTCCACCTTACAATTAAACACAACCCCAACTCCACCTTACAATTAAACACAACCCCAACTCCACCTTACAATTAAACACAACCCCAACTCCACCTTACAATTAAACACAACCCCAACTCCACCTTACAATTGAACACAACCCCAACTCCTCCTCACAATTAAACACAACCCCAACTCCACCTTACAATTAAACACAACCCCAACTCCGCCTTAAAATTAAACACAACCCCAACTCCGCCTTAAAATTAAACACAACCCCAACTCCGCCTGACAATTAAACACAACCCCAACTCCGCCTTAAAATTAAACACAACCCCAACTCCACCTTACAATTAAACACAACCCCAACTCCACCTTACAATTAAACACAACCCCAACTCCACCTTACAATTAAACACAACCCCAACTCCTCCTCACAATTAAACACAACCCCAACTCCACCTTACAATTAAACACAACCCCAACTCCGCCTTAAAATTAAACACAACCCCAACTCCGCCTTAAAATTAAACACAACCCCAACTCCGCCTGACAATTAAACACAACCCCAACTCCGCCTTAAAATTAAACACAACCCCAACTCCACCTTACAATTAAACACAACCCCAACTCCACCTTACAATTAAACACAACCCCAACTCCACCTTACAATTAAACACAACCCCAACTCCTCCTCACAATTAAACACAACCCCAACTCCACCTTACAATTAAACACAACCCCAACTCCGCCTTAAAATTAAACACAACCCCAACTCCGCCTTAAAATTAAACACAACCCCAACTCCGCCTGACAATTAAACACAACCCCAACTCCGCCTTAAAATTAAACACAACCCCAACTCCACCTTACAATTAAACACAACCCCAACTCCACCTTACAATTAAACACAACCCCAACTCCACCTTACAATTAAACACAACCCCAACTCCTCCTCACAATTAAACACAACCCCAACTCCACCTTACAATTAAACACAACCCCAACTCCGCCTTAAAATTAAACACAACCCCAACTCCGCCTTAAAATTAAACACAACCCCAACTCCGCCTTACAATTAAACACAACCCCAACTCCGCCTTACAATTAAACACAACTCAATTCAACTCCACGTCCACCTCCCATGTACTGCTGCTGGTTTGATGCCAGTTTCAGAGCCAGTTCAGGTTTCCAGCTTTGGAACGTGACTTGGAACTGAGTAGGGTCCTGGACTTGCCCCAAAACCCATGTAGTTGCGGGTGATCCCCGAGGACATGGCGAGCACAGCTCCCTGTTGTGTTACATTCTATGGCTGTCACACAGACCTCAGTAAAACCGCGACCAATGTGTCAGCGGGTTGCTCTTGCCAAATCTGTATCAAGATCACGTAAACTGTGAAAGGAAGCCTTTTGATATGCTGGAAAGAGATGAGGGGTTTGAATCATTTAAACTGGGGGAAGATGTACTGCCAAATATATGTGGGATGAAATGAATACTTAGAGGTGACATGGGTCCATCCAACAAGTCGACTACAAAACACAGCTGGGAGATACCTTTCACTGCTGTGGGAGTCCTCTGCTGTTTGATCAGCCTGACTAAGCCTGGTATGAGCTGGACCACACTGAGGAAAATCTTTCATACTTTAGCTCATTTGCAGGACTTGAAATACCTACAAGAGGAAAGAGGAAAAGATGATGAACAGGCGAAGTGAGGGTGTAATTTTGCTACAGGTCACTCTCACTCTGAGACAAACAAGAAAATGCCACAGTCTGAGGGATTGAACTGCGCACAGGTGAAGCCACGTAAACCCAGAGGTATAATCCTGTTGCAGGCCACAATCTGAGAGATTGAGTGAGATGTTTGAAGAAATGGCCAGTTTCCAAATGTCTGACTGCTTATTGATACAGAATGCTAAATACCACAAAGGGAATCATTGGCATGCATTAATTCTGTTTGAATTAAAAACAAACAAACACAAAACTGTACAGCAGAGGGAAATAAGGACATGGTTTTTGAAGCCAGATACGTTATTTTTTTTTTTTAACTTGCGTATCCATTAACCTCTCATGCCCCATATGAGCAGCTCACCCCTGTAGTAGACGTCTGCATGTAGACCTCCTTAACCTACCCCCCCCTTCATCAGCTCTAATTTAATTAGAGACTGGAGTTCTCTCGGGCTAAAAGCACCTCTTAGTGTGCCGAACACATTCTCATTTTCATATAAAGAGGAAGCTTCAAATTCGTACTCTTAACATAGTAAAAATGTATGCTATTTTAAACAACCAAGGATGATTAAAAACAAAAGGACTGGCAATCCAATGGCACTCTCCTCAAATTCTCTCAGGAGAGGATGTTGCTGGTGTATCCATGTTTTTCCCTTCATTTGATTGAAATTATGAAAATATTCACAGAAGGAAAGCAAATATGAAATTAAACGTTTTACTTTTGGGAATATTACAAAGGTTGGGACACCTGCAGAAATTTGATTGGCACTTAACATGACAGGAAGTCTGACAGTTTGTGCAGAAGATAATTTGAACAACAACAACATGGGCCAAACTGTGGAATGATCCAGCATCTTTGCTTTATACTTCATATACGTCATGGCTTTGGCAGCCTCCTTTTTATTCTGCGGTCGTTCTCCCTCGGAGCGGCGCGAGTGCGCTCTTTCCTTATTTTTCCGTCATCCGTTCTGGGCTTTCGCTTTGTTTTAGCACTCAGTCCTTGCACCTGTTCTAGATTTTTTGTTGGCTGTATAAGCTCTGTGCTTCCATATTCCGGTGCTTCCGTATTGTCATTTGCACTTTACCTCGAAGCCGGTACGGTATAGTTTACAAAGCGACCACTTCACTTTTGAGCTTGCTTAAAAGTAACACTGGACTTGCTTGTTAGCTTCATTAGAGTTCCTTTGTTTGGATTTATTTTCTCTTCTGCTTTTTCTGTTCCTCATTTTGGTTTGTCTCTGTCCTCCCTGAGACATTGTTTTCCCTTTATCTTCACCTCTGTGTTGTGTGTACGCTTGTGTGTTATGCGTGAGGTGATTCTAATTTATTTTTCTACTCGAGTCTCGAGTTTCGCCCATTTATTCGGGTTGTTCTTATTTGGCTTAGGCCGGGAGTTTTACTTTCCATTTCTTTATTTGTGCTTTCCTCTCCTAGTGTGGATTAGTCCGCTTTGTGGTGTTCTCACTCCGGTGATACACTTTTAGATTATTTCGCTGTCGCGCCTGGTCCTCCGAACCCTATACGCCACCGTGTTTCGGCTTGTGGGGTCTGATGTGGCAAACGTTGCTTATTAGCTGATTTTCTCATCAACAATTGAAATGACAGACATGGATTTATACTAATGTTTACAGTGCCCACCATTATTGGCAACATAAATTAATATGAGCAAAAGGTGCAGGATTAAATCCAGTTATGCTCAGAAAAATGATAAAATGATATTAGTTTAATTGTGATACCATTGATCAGAGGAATAACACATTTTTTATGAAAAAAATATATTTTTATCTTTAAGAAGATGTGTGTCAAAGCATGATGTGGGAAGCAACCTACACTTGTGTCCTCTTCCAGGCAGGTTCATCACAGCCCCAGTTACTTTAACATTCTTAATTATTGCCCGTATGGTGGAAATAAGTAGTTTCAGACATTAAGCTATTTTTTTTCTACAACCATTGCCTGATTTATTAAGGTCAACAACCTTTTGTAATTTGTATGTTCTGTCATCTTACCCATGTTGATGGATGACTATGGCTGTGTCTGATTCAATGCCCTGTCTCCTATGTAGCTGTGTACAGTTTATTGTGTGCTGCTTAGTATGCGACAGTATGCAGTATGCAAAAAAAAACAAAAACATCCTCATCATACTTTTTTCCAACCATATTGTGGAAGTGTCATAAGACGGCCCACCCATGCACGGCCATGTCACATTTTAGTTTTTGTCATTGAAGGAAAACGTCAGGGAAGCTGTGCCTCCCTTTTAAAATTAAGCTGCATTTCGTGAAAAGTATGCTCCTGTAGAAGTGTGGAGAAACGACGAGTCGGAGAAACGAAGGCGAGTTGAGACTCCTTTACTTCACATAAAACCGTTTAGCAGACAGCAATCACCAACCCCAAACCTAACAACGCTACGCTTCCTTATATCCCCCAACCCTCGCGTGAGGCTGAAAACACACACGTCATACTCTCGCTTGCACTATAACCCCGTGCTCTTAAAGGAGCCACAGTCTTAGGTGAATGTCCCTGTATGTAGGTCACTACACAGGCCCCCCCAGAGTTTACCTAACAAAAAAAAACCTAACCGGAACGTAACACAACCGCCCCACCACCCACAGTCAGCGTCTTGGGGGCCGTATCAGGCGGCCACAACGGCTACGGCGATCCGGCATGGGGACCTCAACAGGAGCCGGAGCGGAGGACAGAGCCGGAGCCCGGGCAGCAGCAGGGGCCAAAGGTGGCCCGGCAACCCGAGAGGGAGGGCGGCCACGCCGCGGGGGCAGGGCCAGTTCAACTGGCTCACTCAGGTCCAAATGAGCAGGTTTGAGTCGGTCCACCGTGATCCGCTCGGGCTTGCCCCCCCTGTCCACCACAAAGTTCTTAGGCCCCGCCTCCAGGACGCGGAAGGGCCCGTCGTAGGGGGGCTGCAGCGAGGTGCGGTGGCTGTCGTGGCGGATGAAAACGTACTTGGACGACAATAGGTCCTTGGGTACGTAGGACTGGGGGAGGCGGTGGTGAGATGTGGGGACCGGGGCAAAAGCGCTGGGACCATTCCGGGCCCCAGCTCGATGGGCAGCAGCAGACCAGGGGGCCGCCGCATCGGGGAGAAACTCCCCCGGCACCCGCAGCGGCTGGCCGTAGAGTAACTCGGCCGATGAGGACTGGAGGTCTTCCTTAGGGGCGGAGCGAAGGCCGAGCATGACCCACGGGAGACGGTCGACCCAGCTGGCGTCCGTAAGACTGGCCCGCAGAGCGGCCTTCATAGCCCGATGAAACCGCTCGCACAGTCCGTTGGCCTGTGGGTTGTAAGCCGTGGTGCGGTGGAGCTTCACCCCCAGTCCTTCTGCGACAGCGGACCACAGCTCTGACGTGAACTGCGAGCCCCTGTCGGAGGTGAGATCCACAGGTGTGCCAAAACGGGCCACCCAGGTCCCGACGAATGCCCGAGCCACCTCCTCCGAAGAGGTCGATGACAGGGGAACAGCCTCTGGCCACCTTGTGGTCCGGTCCACCATGGTAAGCAGGTAGGAGAATCCGTGAGAAGAGGGCAGGGGGCCCACAAGGTCCACATTTACGTGGTTGAAACGCCTCTCCGGGACCACGAAAGGCCCCAAAGGCGCTTTTGTATGCCGATGTATTTTGGCCCGTTGGCACGCCACGCAGGAACCAGCCCAGGCCTTGACGTCCTTCCTGAGGCCGGGCCAAACAAACCTCGCCCCCACCAGCTTGGTGGAAGCCTTCCCGCCTGGATGAGAAAGGCCGTGGACCACGTCAAAAACCCGGCGCCGCCAGCCGGTGGGCACCATGGGGCGGGGCTGGCCCATGGAGACGTCACAGAGGAGCGTGGTCTTGGCGTTATCGAAAACCACATCCTCCATTTGCAGCCCCGTGGCTGCCGTCCGATAGGCCTGGATGTCGGCATCGGCGGCCTGATCCGCGGCCATGGCGGCGTAGTTAAGTCCCAAATGAACAGATCCTGCCACCGCCCGGGAGAGGCAATCCGCGACCACGTTGTCCTTACCCGACACATGCCGGATGTCTGTAGTGAACTCCGATATCGCGGAGAGCTGACGCTGTTGGCGGCCGGACCACGGTTCGGAGGTCTTAGCCATGGCGAACGTCAGCGGCTTGTGGTCAATGAAAGCAGCGAAACGGCAGCCTTCCAACAGGAACCTAAAGTGTCGGGTAGCGAGGAAGAGACCCAGGAGCTCCCGGTCGAAGGTGCTGTACTTCCTCTCGTTGTCCCGGAGCTTCCTACTGAAGAAGGCCAGGGGCTGCCAGGCGCAGCCCACCCACTGTTCGCATACCGCCCCCACTGCATAGTCAGAGGCATCAGTAGTGAGGGCGACAGGGGCAGCGGGGGACGGGTGCACCAGCAAAGCGGCGTTGGCCAGCGCAGCCTTGGCGCCGTCGAATGCTTCGTCCATCCCCGGCGACCAGTCCAGCTCATCCTTGGGGTCCTTGCCCCGCAGAGCTTCATACAAAGGAAGCATTAGTTGAGCCGCGTGGGGAATTAACCTGTTGTAAAAGTTCACCATGCCCAGGAACTCCTGCAGGGACCTCACAGTGCGGGGGCGTGGAAAACTGGCAACGGCGTCCACCCTGGCGGGCAGTGGAACGGCCCCTTGTGGAGAGACACGGTGGCCGAGGAAGTCGATGGACACCCGGCCGAACCGGCACTTGGCGGGGTTAACTATGAGCCCGTGAGCGCTGAGCTGCTCGAACAGCTGCCGGAGGTGTGCCAGGTGCTCCTTTGCCGACGTGCTGGCCACGAGGATGTCGTCCAGGTAAACAAACAAGAACGGCATGTCCCGTAGCACAGAGTCCATAAGCCGCTGGAACGTCTGTGCTGCCCCCTTCAGGCCAAAGGGCATACGCAGGAACTCGAATAGCCCGAACGGCGTGATGACTGCGGTCTTGGTCACGTCCTGGGGGTTGACCGGCACTTGATGGACCAGGTCCACCTTGGAAAAGATGGTAGCCCCCGCCAAGTGAGCAGAGAAATCCTGAATGTGCGGGACAGGATACCGGTCAGGGGTCGTGGCGTTGTTCAGGCGACGAAAATCGCCACAGGGTCGCCAGCCACCGTCAGCCTTAGAAACCATGTGCAGGGGCGAGGCCCAGGGGCTGTCCGAGCGACGGACGATGCCGAGGCGTTCCATGGTGGAAAACTCCTCCCGAGCAATGGATAACTTAGCAGCGTCGAGGCGTCGCGCGCGGGCGTAGACTGGTGGACCCTCGGTGGGGATATAATGCTCGACACCATGCTTGGCCACCACAGATGAGAACGTGGGTGTGGTGAGGTCGGGGAACTCTGTGAGCAGCCGTTGATATGCATCCCCAGCCGCGAGCGTGTTTGCCAGGCCTAGCGTCCCCACGCCCCCCAACGTGCAGGGGTATGTGGCGAAGGAGATGGCGTCGATCAAACGGCAGTCTGTAATATCCACCAGTAGCCTGAAGGCGCACAGGAAGTCCGCGCCCAGGATGGAAACTGACACGTTAGCTAAAACAAAGTCCCAGCTGAAACGTCGGCCACTGAAACACACCTCCACATACCTTGTGCCGTAGGTACGTATTGGCGTGCCATTGGCGGCGTCCATCGGGGGACCATGTCCGTCAGCCACCTTGTCTGCCGGTGATGCGGGCAGGATGCTACGCTGAGCCCCAGAGTCCACCAGCAGCCGCCGGCCAGATAGAGAGTCCTTGACAAATAACAGCTTGTTGTCACCGCCGGCGCTCACAGCTGTCAACGCGCGCCGGCCTTGGCGTTTCCCTGGACACTGAAGCTGCATGGCTGGCGACACTGTTTGGCCCTGGCCCCGAACCTGTTATGGTAATAACACAGTCCGTTGTCCGGCTGGCGGCGGGCAGCCACGGCGGCCACGGTATCTAGTGTGTCCTCCCGGGACAGGGGCGAGCTCTGAGCGGGGAGCAGAGCATTAACAAACTGCTGGCGGTTAGCGAGGAAAATCCTGTCCGCTTCATCAGCTATTGCGCGGTAGTCCTTGGTGAAGGAGACAGGGGAGCTGGCTAGAGCGGTGCGCACAGGCGTCGGGAGCTGGCGCAGAAATATATGCGTGAATAGAAAAGAGGGATCCGCTGAGCCCAAAACAGCCAACATTTTCTCCATTAATTCAGATGGTCTACAATCACCCAGGCCAGTGAGTGACAAGAGGCGGTCCGCCTTTTCCATTTCAGACAGTTCAAAAAGTTTCAAAAGAAAAGCTTTAAGGGCTATGTACTTGCCATCCACAGGTGGAGCTTCCAGTAGCCCCATTGCCCGGGCTGTAGTCTGAGCATCGAGTGCAGCCACAACGTGAAAATATTTCGTAACGTCCTGTGTGATTCCACGCAGCTGAAACTGGGCTTCTATATGCTGGAACCATGGACGAGGGTTGTGCTGCCAAAACTCGGGCAGTTTAATAGTCGCCGCACAGATAATATTAGCCGCGCCTGCTGGAACTGCGTTGCCGTCCATGTTCGTTTATCACGTCGAGGTCACCAGTGTAGAAGTGCGGAGAAACGACGAGTCGGAGAAACGAAGGCGAGTTGAGACTCCTTTACTTCACATAAAACCGTTTAGCAGACAGCAATCACCAACCCCAAACCTAACAACGCTATGCTTCCTTATATCCCCCAACCCTCGCGTGAGGCTGAAAACCACACGTCATACTCTCGCTTGCACTATAACCCCGTGCTCTTAAAGGAGCCACAGTCTTAGGTGAATGTCCCTGTATGTAGGTCACTACACTCCCGAATATACTCAGTGAAAGCCCGGAAGTGAGTATATCTGGGGATTTTATGGATACTACATTTAGAGAAATTTTGCCTACTCAACAAGCATACTTAATAGTATGGAAGGGTGCTAATTCAGACACAGCCCAAGGGGCTTTGGCCTCTGTGTCACCTCATATGTATACCCCAGTGAAACAAGTTTGAGAATAACCACATAATAGTTTCTAAAGACTCAAGTGTGCTTAAAAACGTTGAATGGGAATATACTTCACCTATTCTGTTTTGTTAACTATGTTTCTTTGAGAAAATATTTTAGTTTAAAAAAAAAAAAGTTTTACCTAAATTAGAGATGAGCTGTTTCTCATATTTTGAGTGTTAAGGTCATGCTGATAAATGACAAAAAAAAAAAATTTCTCATATTTTTCAGGGGTTGCCAATAATTCTGGCAGGCACTGTATATGCTGATTTGTAGAGTGTATATATTTTTATACTTCTGAATAACTGTTTTGAAAATGTATGCTGATGGGATCGCAATTTATATTTGTCAGGCAAATATTTTCTCTTCTATGAGTCCATTGATAAATTAACTTATGACACAAACATTTATATGCCATTATTATTACATTATATATTTAAGTCAATATGACAGCTACCATTTCTCATAAGAAATCACTACTCTGTCTACTGTGAGGCTGGCTACCAACCATTGTGAATAATGGCACTGCTTCATACGATAGACCAATTACATTTTGCTGTGCCTTTCTGTAGAATGCAATTTTAGGCGTTCTGCTCAAAACGCTGGAATGTTATGATTATCACAGATGCCCCAAAGTGTCTGTCACAAGGAAGAGCAGAAATAAACTAGCGGAGAAAATGTGCAAGAGACTCTGACCTAGTACCATCGGTATCCCATCATCCTCTGCTCATATGAGGTCAGGAGGCCCACTCAAGAGAGCCAGGAGAGTGGAATCTGCATGGTGACACTGCGTGACACTTTCTCAATAGCAAGTTAAAAACTTAGTGTTGCCCAATGCTTGTTTGTGTATACATTTAGCTGCTAGTCTGGCTGTAATTGCACAATTCCAATGCCAATATTTTTTAAGAGTCAAACCTGAAGCCACAAGCCCTGGGAACTTGGCCCAGACGTAAGACAGAGCGTCTCGCAGATTGTGCCCGGTGGCACGCAGTGAAGAGGCGAGAGGGGAGCGTATGCCCGAAGGCGTCCGATTGTTTGCATCGCGTAGGGAGCAAGTGCGATTCCTTTCACTGCAGCAACGTCAATATAAAAATGGCTCAGAGCGAATACCGCAATACGGGCGCACGTGCTAACAAACAGTGCTAACAAACAGTGAAGAAACGGCGAGTGTTTGGAACACGCTTGTAGTGCAGCGACCACGCCACCGTTTGTTTAGCGCACGTTTGTACGATAACATGTTAATCCCATAACATCAAATAAACTGTGTGGTGGTCAGTGGACTAGTTTTCTGAGAGCCGTAGGGGATTAATATGATGGCTGTTTATCTTGGCTCTAATCTGCAGAGGGCTTTGAGGAAAATGTATTGAGCCCCTCAGAAATGCTTGACGGAGGTAATAGAGACTAAAAGGTTTCCGTGTGCATTCCCTCACCGATGCTGTGTCTCAGGTCCCACGTCCAGCTTGCTTTGAACATGCAGTTTGTCCCGCCTTATCCTTCTCGTGCATTCCTTGCTTTCTGTTTCTCTGTAACTGCATGGCAGAGATTTCTCTATACTGGTGATGTTGCTCTTTTTCTATTCCTGAAGGTAACACGTGATGTCGTCCACTTTTTGTGAATCGCTTTAAATAGGTTTGTCTGCTAGGTGAATGCGATGTAAATGTAAATACAATGTTTTCATTCTGGAGAATTCATGGCCGGTAGAACATTCTGTTTATTTATTTATTCATTTATTTTGGGCAGCAGTTGCAAACTATAGACAGGCTATTATTGTGCTGTGTCTTTACTTTTCCTTTCAAAGTTGGAAACATTTCAGTTCTCAACCTCCATCCCCAAAGGATTTTGCATCTCCGAGGTTCTGAAGTATTGGATAATATGAGGAAGAAGTGCCAGGGTGAATAACATGAGCTGATAAGCAGCCCCATTCATGACGGGATTCTTGAAAGATTGCAGAGACCGAGACTGACAGGCATGTTATTGCTGTGTGAGTGACGCACGCATTCTGTCTCTCAATAGAGAATTCTGTTTTCCCCGTCATGGAATAGAGGGCCCAATCAGGGCCTTTAAGATGAACCGGTATTAACGCTCGCTACCCAAAGGCATTGTAGCGGTCCAACCCTAAAATATGATCGGGAGATAAAATTCTATTATCGGCATGTAGCTTTTTCCGTCACACCCTGGCTCTTAAGCAGCTGTAGATGTACAGTGGATATGTGTATGTGTATGTGTGTGCATGTGCATGTGTGTGCTTGTATGTATGCACGTGTGCATGTGCGTGTGAGTGTGTGTGTGTGGAGAGAGAACATGCTGGGTGAAGGAAACACTCTATCAGTACCGCAGATTAGCCTGAAGTTAGTTCAGGAATTAGTTAGATGATGAATTTTACCATGAAAATACATCTTATCTCTTTGCCCAAAGAAATGCAAGCTTAATCCTCGAAGCAGACAGTCAAACAAAGGTTTGCAGGTTAGTTCCGCAGAACAGCCTTCAGAAAGTGAAACCGTACACTTAAAAAATAAATAAATGAACGAAATAAAAAGTGAAAAGGTCAGACGGCCACAGAGCATTCATTTAAATGTGCCAGGATGCCCAGATGCATGTTTGACCTTTTCACTTTTAATTTATTTGTATTAATTATTAAAACTATTAGTCAGCAGGGTTCTGTTGAGTTGACGCGGATTGCATCTAAAATACAAAACACACACAGAGTAGGCTACTGCATCGCTAGCCCTCCAGAACAACAGCAGCGATGCTAAATGAGGAAGTTGCGCGGTTTCCGTTTTTTGACTGTGAGCACGTAAACAAAACAAGGGTACAGATCAGGTGAAAGCCGGAGCACCTGGTCAAGCACTATTATTATCTTTTTTTTTTTTTGAAACTTTGACTAGAAGCAGATGTACATCTACAAAACAAAGTTGTGACTGTATAAATATGCATAATCACACTGCAGGTGTGTCCTTAAACCAATCAAAGGCCCAAAAATAGCGGCGTAAGGAGAGGCTTTTTCTGGTGCAACCGCTTAAGAAATCAAGAGAGAGCCGAGAGTGCATTAGCACGCAAGGAACGGCATGTTTTGTTTAAAAATATTGAATACTAATGAATCGTCTTTTTTTTTTTTTTGAGAAAAGTGAAGCAGAGCATTTGTTAAACTATTAATCAAATCTGTATGGCCTCACTGATTTTTTTCTTAAGGATTTTTCTAAGAAGAAACTCATATTCACCTTATAATGGCACAGAGCCTTTTGGACTGTTTATGTGAAAAGATGTTTAAACTGTTTAAACTTGTGCATTTAAAAAGTTCAGCAATGATCACTTGTAAGCTGCTTCCTACTTTTGCCGTAATTCAGTTTCAGCTTTGTAATCCCTTCGAAAGTTCATAATGCATGCATTATTATTGGATTGGTTGCATTAAATGTGAACTTCACCAAGGTAACAGGTAACAAGGTAACAGACACAATCTAGTAAATAAATGAAAAAGATGGCTGCTGACAAGCAATCCTCATTTTAATTAGCGTGCTTCTTAATTGGGCAAACAATGAAAAAACAGCTCTGAGATGGTAATCAAATGAAGGTTCGTTTTGCGCGTCCGCAGGTTCTAGCTCCCTGCTTGTCTGCGACTCCAACATAATTACTCCAGTAAAGTGGATCTGGGTCATGTGACCCGGGCGCTGTTAACACGTCAGCATTTTTTTTTTACAGTCTACATCTGTCTCTCAGTATCAAAAAATAAATGAATAAATCCGCCACTGACTATAATGCGACAGAAGAGACCGGAAAGAAGCAGAAACGGGGGGTTTTATCCGTTCAGTCTTATCCAGCTCTCTGAAAAGCGTAACGGCAAAGCACGCATGGAATAAGATGGAGCTGTGATGCACTTAAACGGGATACGCAGAAAAGACAGATTTAAGAGGATCATAGTTTCACTGGGAGCCATTTTTTACATATCCTCTGCTAACTAGCTGGCTTAGAATGGGTAATTACGCCGGTTCCAAAAGGTCTTTGAATCACCTTTACATCACTGGCTGATTTACAACTGGGACAGCAGATGAGCTGATGGCCTTTCTGAATGACTACTTCAATAGAACAATTAAGGCAGGTTCTAAAGTGAAGGTCTGGACTAGAGGTCTGGTCTTTACCTCAGTATAGTATAGGTATTATTAAGCTAGCATATATAATTTGGACTGAGCCCAGTGTAATGAATGATTTATAAGTGCAAATCTCACACTTATCAATATCCACAATTTAAATGACTATCATTTTGGGCTGCTGCTGGGGATCTCACTTGGTAAAAGCACCGCTTGCAACCCGGGAGTGAGCGCCGGCCAGTGACCGTGCCGACTGCGGCCGGCAGCCCTGTAGGGGCGGCGCACACTTGGCTTTGCGTCACCCGAGGGATATATGGGAGGGAATCAGTCTGCGGGGTTGGTGGTGTTCACTGCTTGAGCGACCCCTGTTTGCCGTCCGGGCACCCGTAGCTTGCCCACTGCCCGCGCGTATGATTGAGTCTTCTCGTACGCGGCTTGTGACTGCGGTGTGAAAAGAAGCAGCTGGCCGGCACCGCGTGTTTCGATGGTGACCCGCGAGTGTCTTCACTCTCCCAAGCTGGCAGCAGGAGGCATATATGAGCACACTTGTACATCGTTGGCTTGGGTGGGATTGGAGATGTCAAATTTTTTCAATATATAAAATTATAAAATATTAAATAATTAAAATAATTAAAATAATAAATATAATAATTATAATAATAATGGTAATAATAATAATAACAATAATAATAATAATAATAATAATAATAATAATAATAATAATACAAGTTATATATATAAACATTTCTAATACCAGCCACTATTAAATTGAGTGATTTTTAAGTTTGCTTCCTGCTACCTTCTCCATGGCGGTCGTATTGTTGTAAACGCAAGCAGACAGAGTTGGGTCCCCCCCTCCTCTTGCAACCACATATCAGTCAGAGACTTAGTGCTGTCCTCCCGAAACGTCTCCTTGGAGACGAGGTGATAATTGGCCCCGGGAAAAACAGCGGTGCTCCTGCTGTCTTTTTTATTGGTGAGAGAGGAGGAAGGTGACAGAAACACAGGAACCTTATTTCTAAGTAACAGCTCAAGTCAATGGCACCTTTTTATTATTATATATTTTTTTTACATTTTTCCCTTTTTCATCTGCGGTGATGGCCTCTTTTCGAATAGCCTCTTTTCAGTCTCGAGAGCTTCACATTCAGCAGAATTTCTAGTGCCCTTTCTCTGCTAATGCTCTGAAAATGGGGGAGTCGGGTTTAATTGGTTTAATAAAGATAATTAGTTAAATAAGATGGCTGAGTGCTGGGTGGAACCGTATCCCAACAGATGCAGCTGCCTTCTAGTTTTACAGTAAATGTGCATTAAAAGGCTAATTGTGAGGTACAGAACACCAGTCTGCTCCCGCTAATGGAAATAGGCATTTGGCCATTTGTTTTTATTGTTATTTAGATACCATTTTGGTTATTTTAAACATTATTCCCATTCAAAAACAAATTTAGCCAGTAATTATTATTACTTACTGGTTTTAATTTTGTATCCCACACACGTTGAATCAGTTGCATTTATCTACAAGGGGAGGGAGGGGGGAGGGTTAGGATAAACAAATAACAAATCTATTTTACTCTAATTGAGACATGTGTCAGAGCAAGTCCGATGAAGTGGATGAAATGATATTTGGTGATGAGGAAGAGCAGTCTTTGGCTCTCATTATTCTTCTCCTTGAAGATAATATCCTGGGAGAGATTGGATCGTCATGGTGCAACTCCAGAGGAGGAATAAATGAGTTAGCGCATCTTTCCACGGGCTGGGAGATGCTTTTCTCCCTCTGCTTTCTCTAATGGACAAAATCACACATCCACAACTAATACCTTTCCCCGTGACGCATTAATCCCAATTGACTTTGAAATTACATTCTTTGTGCCAGCTTCGGTGGCTCTGTGCGTGTGTACGTGTGTGTGTGTGTGTGCGTGTGTGTGTGTGTGTGCGTGTGTGCGTCCATGGGTGCGGGTGTGTGAGTGTGTGAGAAAGTGCGTGCATGTGTGTTTGTGAGCATGTGTGTGAGCGTGTGTGTGTGTGAGCGTGTGTGTCAGCGTGTGTGTGAGTAAGTGTGCATGTGTGTGTAGCAGCTGGTTTATTGTGTGAAATGTGGCTAAATGACCATTTGTGGTTATATATCATATACAGGCCCTGTATTCCAGTTTGAACAGCTGTGGTGCGATTTTCACAGGTTCCTCAGAAAATCAGACGGAAGCCTTTTTTACATTGTGCCTTTGATTGACAATGAAAACACATTTGAAATCTTTAAAAGGCATGCCATGTAACAGTAAATTACAGGATTAAGCGGGCTTGCCAAACATGCTTTTACTATTATTCTGCAGGTCCGCTTGCAGACAGTGATATTATTGTAAGGTCATAACTAAGGTTTTCAAGTTACCCCAGACCAACCTGGATGAGAAAGCAGGAAAATAAACCTTGGGTTTAAATCTCAATTACGGCAAGTGTTTTCAACGCAAACACAATTTCAAAATAGATTTTGGAGTCCTGCTTTTAATAGTAGGTAAAAGCGAGGGAAAACATTCCCATACATGTGTTTGGGTTAGTATCACAAACACACATGCACACACGCACACACACGCGCGCGCACACACACACACGCACACACTGCTAATCTCTCTCTTCTGATTTTGCCTGTACTACATAACCAGTAAACATGCGTGACCCATGATCCACCCCTGTAGACGTAGGTGGAAAGCCCAGGGGTCAGAAAGTAAAGGTCATGCCATGTGTTTCTTCCACCCTTCAACTCAGCCAGCTGATTTGACTAATTAGTTCTACCTCCTGGGTGAAGAATTGTGCTAATTAGCAAATCCAGGTGATTGGAACAGAATACTGGGGAGGACTTTTACTTTCTTAACTTGGATTTCCACCTCTGGCTGTAGATGTTGAGGGCAGGAGGTCTTACGAGCCGTCAGTAAAGTGCATGTGTGTCTCTGTCCTGCAGCAGTACTTCTTTCTATCCATTTGTGGCACTAGCTTTTTGTTCATTGTGCACACTGCCCAGGGGATTTCCAGAAGCTTCTGCTTCCCTTGTCGTTTCAAAAGCTCAGATTCCTGTCTTCTCTTTGTCCACCTTCCTCCAACTGAACATCAAACCAATCAGACAGGCCTTTGAAACCGTGCACAATATTGGGCTAAGACATGCGCTGTGCACTCATGATTCAGAGTGAATTCAAACGTGTTAACAGTTGAGTAAGTACTGCATCTTGTATTCTCCAGATTGACCCCAGATGGCTAATGTTAGTGATTGAGGATCTAAGTCCATGTTCTAGCTTTATTAATACACGTGACTATGCCAAATACAGAGTTTCTAAGTGCCACCATTGTCGCGTAGCTGGTCCATTTAGCAAGCAAGTCTCCACCCAGTCTCACCTGAAACTATACCGACCCAAGCATGGACAATCCATTAGAGAAATAAACTCCCCTTTATAACCACGCCTGCTGTTCCTTTTTCACACATTCCAGTTCATTCTGGTTTGATTGACAAATCTTTAATCCAATAGAGGATATTATAAGTTTTCCAACATTGTTTTACATTTGATGCTCGGAACAAAAATAGACGAGCGCGCAATCGAACAGCGAGCAGTCGCTACAGCTTTGCACAATGAATTACAATATACGCGCCGACGTAGATTCGCTCGGTGAGGCAAAGATGTCCTCTTCTGTCTTGGAATGATTATACATAGCAACATTTGTGAAACACACTCCAGAGAAATGTCACCCCAGGGCATACAGCAAAAGATTACATACTGTAGAGAACAGGAAAGTTGTTTTATTGAAGTGAAAGATTAGATACACTCTTGTACATACACCGCATACTTAGGTGTGTGTATCAGTATGATATCAATGTGTTCATCATAAGGAGCAAATTAATTTGCTTTATAATGGAGAAAAATTGTATTGCATGACAGGTTTTGGATATGTTTTTGGACCTATCGATATCGATCCCCCTATATTGATGAAAGAATAGTAATTCCCACTTGAGAATGATGCCAGAGTGAGTTGATTTGTAGTTAAATATATGATTACTTTATGATTCACAGCAGTGCACAATTTCACCATTTTGGATAGATTTGGAGACAGTAAGGGACATCAGGGTACACTGTGTTCTTTGTGTCATGTATTGTGTCATGTATTTCTGCATATCATCCTCAGAGTTTGCACACTTGTGCAGAAGGAGGGCATGATCCGGGAAACATAGTTTTACCTGTTTCACGTTCATGCTGTTTACAGATGTTTTTACATCTCTCAGTTTTCCATCGCAAACTAAAGAAACATTTTTTTTCTGTGGAACTTAATTTATCGGTATACATTATGAAAATAAACAAATCTATAAATAAACTAAATGTGTTTTGTAAATGGTAAAACTGTTTCTTCATTTTTCAAGTTTCTGTGATGGTCACACCCGGAGCTATACATCCTTAAATAGAACAGTACCGAACTCGGCGAGGATTGACCAAATTTGCCATCTGCGCAAAGGGGTTAACCCCGCCCGCATATCTGTGACACTTTGTGATTTCTCCCTATGATGTCACTAAGGTAAAAATGGATCGGAGTACAGTACCATTTGTGATGTATAAAAACATGTGAAAAAATGCATTTTAGTAAAGGAAATCTGTCGGAAACACACTGCTTACCTTGAGGTGAAACAAATATACAGATATAGCAGATTTTTGCAAAAGTTCATCCTTCCAGCCTAGTAATTAAACCTGAATCAGATTGCCATCGGTAGATGAATGACATTTAGCCCAGTACCATTGCATGTATTGTCCTTAGAGACTCCAATCTTTAAATTATTGAAAAGTACCAGAATACAATTTTACTTCATAAAGAATGCTTTTGGGGTATGACAAGCTGTTACACTACACACTGTCACAGTTTTAGATGTTTTGTGCTTGTGTTGGCAATTTGCACGTTTTCAAGGGCATCTCTTAATTAAGTAGGATCTGTGACCTCCATGATAAGGTCTTAGCTTTACTGGTCCAGTGATGTGAATCAGCTCTTTCTCTTGGGGCCTCGGCCTTGTCTCTCATGGAAGAGCTGGCATTTGGGGTTGTGTTATAGTGGACTGTTGTTCAGATATTTCGGGGAGATTTTGCTGGAATGGCAACATGTCACAATGTGAACAGCTGTAAAAAAAAAAAAATTCTGCCACTGATTCTGATTCTCAGCCTTGTCCGCGAACAAACCGAATAATAAAGTTTAATAACACGGACATCGTAGGACATATAAAGATAGAACTCAGCTGCAGTGCAAACGGGTCATTGTGAAAAAGGCTTGGTAAATGGTAAATGGACTGCACTTATATAGCGCCTTTATCCAAAGCGCTTTACAATGGCCTCTCACTCACCCGTTCACACACACATTCACACACCAACGGCGGCAGCTGCCATGCAAGGTGCTAGCCTGCTCATTGGGGGCAATTTGGGGTTCAGTGTCTTGTCCAAGGACACTTCGACATGAGGACAGGAGGAGCCGGGGATCAAACCGCCAACCCTGCAATCAGCGGACGACCCGCTCTACCTCCTGAGCCACAGCCGCCCCACTTCACAGTGCCTCAAAAAGTCCCAGGCTCCTCTTTCCCGCACGTCACCTTACAGCGTGCGCCCGCTTCGTTGTGTAGTTACGCTGCTCTCCCCCGGAAGCGCGGCTGTTCGGATGCGATATCTCCATTCCGTATAGCGCTCATTACTGCAGCCTGTTAAGTAGTGCAGGGGCCTGTGTTCCTGAGGGACCTGTCTGGGTGTCCAGGTCATCTGTCCTTGTTTATTCCCCTCAGGCGCCGATTGGTGCAGCCAGCCCCCCGATCCTTTATTCACAGTCAGTCGGTATGCTGGGATCCCTATGCCCTGAGGGGACCAGTGGGACAGGGCAGGGTGGCTCCAGGTTCATGTTCTGCTCTCAGCCACATTGAGCATTCCCGTTGGCTGCGGCGTAACCTCAAAGACGCCCCGCTGCGAGGAGGAAATCTCAGGGGTGCAGGGATGAAGAGTTTGTGTGTTCTCTCCTCTTTCCCCTCTGCCACTCTCAAATGACCCAAAGTGCACTCTCATCTGTCGCAACGTCCTTCTCTCTCATTGACCGAACTCTTTGCGCCGTAACGATGGAAATGAACAGATGCCGTCTCCTGGAAACAGTGGATTTAATTAGCCAGGTCCAGTTTATGTCCTCTTTTTTTATGAATAAAAGAAAATCAAAGGTCAGCGCGTGACTGAATAGATGGGCCTTTTAAAACACGGTCCTAGACAGGCACCGAAACAACACGAGTTGCATTGCTCTGGGATCTGGCTCATTTATTTGGGGAACGATTAGCTGAACAAAATGTTTTAACTGCATGTCATCATCAAGACTCGTAATCGTGTTTTAAACCCTGTAACCTCTCTTGTTATTTAAATGTGGAATTTGCTAATGTTTTTATTTAATTTTTTATATGCAGTTTTAAACCTCAAAAGACATTTATAGGATTTTCAGTAGATTATTACTCCAAAGAAAAAATCATGCTAAAAAGGTGGCCTAGAGCACCTCGCATCATTACCACACATATGCTCACAGGTAATACCTGAAATACATATAATATATTATACAATATAGTATTGCTTGAATCGCTCAAAGTTGCCTGACTTCCTCCCATTAAACCCTTTGGATTATTATATCTTTTTTTTTCATTAATGGAGTGTCGATTTGGTTGTGGTGGGATCAGAGAAACTGCCTTTTTCGCTTTTGAAAAACCCAAAATATCCATAAAGACACTTTCATGCAAAAAGCTTGAACGTGTGCAACTGCGCCTCATGGTTACAGATCAGTGACCCGGGCTACAGCTTTTTGATTTGACACCTCGTTTTTCTTTGGAAGTGAGAACCGCCAGCTGTAATGCACCGTTCAGAAATGCACAGCCAGAGAAAACCTGGCAATCGAAGAGCGCTGCGGCAGCTCACAGCTCAAGGCTTCTGAGCAGAAGATGAAACACTTCTTCAAAGAACGTGACCTCAGGCAACCAGAGACGGTATCCCCACAATATACTTTGCTGGGCCAAAGGCAAAGAATCAGACCAGAGATGTTTTCTGAATTGATTGACGTTCTGCGCGGCGATCATAACGTTTGCCCTCGGTGGATGTAAGTGCCATCACGATGATTAAAATTCTGAAGGCGGTCTGTGAAGATCTCCTGATTGACATAATCAATTTCTGTGTACTAATACCTTGGGGGCACGATAAGAGTCGACCCACATGAGCTGTCAGTATTATTTATATATTTGGCAAACACATCTATCCTGAGGTGGAAATGGAAGGGCGCCTCCATTACATATCACAACCGCAACAGAGCAGTGATGGACTCGTGAACCCTAAGCTAACCCTACGCACGCTTGTTGCGACAGTTATCCTTATGGATCATACAAAGTGAACATTGTTACTGGCAAATACCTATAAATCAACAATTCTACCTTATTTTATGGTGTCAAACAAGAAATGAGAGCAATGCTGCTTCATATTACCAGGTAACTTCCATTAGATGTGGAGTCTCTGTCCAGTCTAGTCTCTAATAACATACAAATGCTAATGAATGCTGGTCTCCAATAACACCGACAAATACATCATGTACGCACATATATATATTTATACTATTTTTTTCTCTATTTTATTTCTCCATCTGTAGCTGTAACTGTGCTCTAACTGTGGGTGTAACTGCTCTAACTGTGGGTGTAACTGTGCTCTACTGTAGGTGTAACTATGCTATACCTGTGGGTGTAACCAGTAGATGTAACTCTGCTCCATCTGTGGCTGTAACTGTGGTCTACCTGTAGGTGTAACTGTGCTCTACCTGTGGCTGTAACTGTGGTCTACCTGTGGGTTTAACTTTACTCTATCTATGGCTGTAACTGTGCTCTACCTGTGGGTGTGACTATGCTCTACCTGTGTTTCCTCAGGAATTATGTCTCTGAATAAATTACATTACATTACAGTTATTTGGCAGACGCTTTTATCCAAAGCGACGTACAATAAGTGCATATTGAAGGTCATAGACACAATCTACAAAGCAAATCCAACAAAGCACAACTTTCTCACAACGTAGGAGCTATCACTAGTTGTCAACAGAATACAGTCAGCTATACATTCTAAGCTATGAAATAGCAAAACCAAATAGAAAATAAACAGAAAGAACGGACTATATAATTGGCCTTATACATGTAGTTATTCAAGGTAGAGTCTGAAAAAGTGTGTTTGTCAGCTGAAACAGCATTGACAGCGTTTCAGCTGACCAAACCAAAACACATATACTCTGCCCTATGCTGAGGCACAGCTGCAAAACCTTGTGAAACTGTGACAAATCTAGGCTTGCTGGTTCACCCAAGGACTACAGTGGATGTTTCAGGTCAGGGTTATGAGTTAATTCCAGACTTCTGCAAAGAATGGAGAATCCGCCAGATGTCCTTGACTAATCACTCAACTCTCAAATGTTTTGTCGAAGAGTACTGCTGTATGTGGCTTTGTACACATTCTATTCATAACAGCAGAAGGCCAACCTATAATAGGTGTTTTGCCTCTGTGGGTGGGTTTCCTGAGGTAAACGTTCCACTGAAAATCCCTGTGGACTACACCTACGTCTGGAGGAGCAGTTATTTGCACAGAGAGGCTAAGAAATTGTCAAAGAAAATGCTTTCACTGGCAAGGTAAAATAATTATAGGTTCAATCCTTAAAAAAAATTATAATTTAACATGACCTCTTAGGTTGACAACACCTAGAGACCAATCGGTGGTTGTCTTTTCAGCAAATACAGATTGTAATAAATAAATCATTTGTTGACTAAAACAGGCATCAAGATAATTTAGAGGAATTTCAGCCAATTTTATGAAAAACTCCCAACACTTAAAACACAGGTATAACACTTTCATAACACTTTACATCCAGGTATAACACTTTCATAACACTTTACACCCAGGTATAACACTTTTACACCTTTAAACAGGATTAGCATTTATAAAACGGGTATAATGCTTTTTATAACTATTATAGCAGACGAATAACACTTTCATTTTGTAATACAATAAATTCCATAATCTCAATAGTGACCAAAACAAATACATTTGTTCTGTAGTGGTCTTCCAAAAACCAAATTACATATGAAACATGTAAATGTAACTACTAACAGGAATGCATATGAATTTGTACAATAAAATCTGGACTACTTTCAAGCAATAGTGAGCCACTTAACGTACCACATAACGTACATATGCGGAGAACGATGTAATGTATTCCTTCAGAAATATAACAAAGCGATTCCTTCAGAAGTATAACATTTTATTTTGAGAGATTGAATTAGCAGCACTAAACGGAGAATTGCTGACTAAACAGACCAGCAGTTCAAACTTCTGTAAATTCCTCATCTAAAATTACAATTACAAGAAACAATTGCATTCAAACTCACCAAAATGTATACTTGGTCCAGTATAAAATGTCAAAGTAGCCCCTTTGAAAGGCTGAATCTGTCAAAAGTTGTTTTTAAGTTCTTGTTTCCCCTTACCATATCTAAATATAAAAAAATTATAATTTCTTTGCGACAGTGGGTATTATAAGGAGTAATTACACTCTTTTTGCAAAAGCCAACAGACGTCACTTGGCTAATACAGTGCGCAATCTTAGCCGTTATTTTATTAAACTCGGAGAAACCTGAGCGCTTATGGGAGTAAATTGATCTTGTACTTACTGTGTGGCTAAACAATGTCGAACATGACTCCTGATTTTAAAAGTTGTGATGACTTTGCATTATTTATAGATAAAAGATGCAACTGTGCACCAGTGATGACTTGGGATTTAAAGCAGAAATTAATTGCACGTAAAATTATTGTACCATAAACAAAAATGGCAATCCATACAGTACGGTTATAAAAGTTATTGGCGCTGAACTCCTTACGTGTTCAAACGAGTTTCTATTTGTAAGCAGAACGGCCCTGTATTGATTTCAGGAGGACGGTGTACTTCTGTCGCTCATTGCTGCCCTGGCAGAGTTAATGCTTCAATAAAAGCAAACATGGCACTGATTTTCTTTTTTCCCCTAATATGCAAGTGTTTGTATTCTAGTTTTGTGGCTAAACCCAGGGTAAGCATATCCTAAGGTTTTTCTATGATCCAGTAACATTCAGTCACTCTCGTTCTGTGTGAGGTTTATATTGTGGGGAAGCTGTTGCGCATATACCACTCTACAGTGCCAGCCCTCACAGCGAGTCATATACCGCTTCACCTTACCATGCTCTCTCAGTGAGGCATATACCACCCTACAGCGCCAAGCACTCACAGCTAGTCATATACCGCTTCACCTTACCATGCTCTTTCAGTGAGGCATATACCACCCTACAGCGCCAAGCACTCACAGCTAGTCATATACCGCTTCACCTTACCATGCTCTTTCAGTGAGGCATATACCACCCTACAGCGCCAAGCACTCACAGCTAGTCATATACCGCTTCACCTTACCATGCTCTCTCAGTGAGACATATACCACCCTACAGCGCCAAGCACTCACAGCTAGTCATATACCGATTCACCTTACCATGCTCTCTCAGTGAGGCATATACCACCCTACAGCACCAAGCACTCACAGCTAGTCATATACCGCTTCACCTTACCATGCTCTCTCAGTGAGGCATATACCACCCTACAGCGCCAAGCACTCACAGCTAGTCATATACCGATTCACCATACCATGCTCTTTCAGTGAGGCATATACCACCCTACAGCGCCAAGCACTCACAGCTAGTCATATACCGATTCACCTTACCATGCTCTCTCAGTGAGGCATATACCACCCTACAGCGCCAAGCACTCACAGCTAGTCATATACTGCTTCACCGTACCATGCTCTCTCAGTGAGGCATATACCACCCTACAGCACCAAACACTCACAGCTAGTCATATACCGCTTCACCATACCATGCTCTTTCAGTGAGGCATATACCACCCTACAGCGCCAAGCACTCACAGCTAGTCATATACCGATTCACCTTACCATGCTCTCTCAGTGAGGCATATACCACCCTACAGCGCCAAGCACTCACAGCTAGTCATATACTGCTTCACCGTACCATGCTCTCTCAGTGAGGCATATACCACCCTACAGCACCAAACACTCACAGCTAGTCATATACCGCTTCACCGTACCATGCTCTCTCAGTGAGGCATATACCACCCTACAGCACCAAACACTCACAGCTAGTCATATACCGCTTCACCTTACCATGCTCTTTCAGTGAGGCATATACCACCCTACAGCACCAAGCACTCACAGCTAGTCATATACTGCTTCACCGTACCATGCTCTCTCAGTGAGGCATATACCACCCTACAGCACCAAACACTCACAGCTAGTCATATACTGCTTCACCTTACCATGCTCTTTCAGGGAGGCATATACCACCCTACAGCACCAAACACTCACAGCTAGCCATATACCGCTTCACCTTACCATGCTCTCTCAGTGAGACATATACCACCCTACAGCGCCAAGCACTCACAGCTAGTCATATACCGCTTCACCGCACCATGCTCTCTCAGTGAGGCATATACCACCCTACAGCGCCAAGCACTCACAGCTAGTCATATACCGCTTCACCGCACCATGCTCTCTCAGTGAGGCATATACCACCCTACAGCACCAAGCACTCACAGTGAGTCATATACCGCTTCACCGCACCATGCTCTCTCAGTGAGGCATATACCACCCTACAGCGCCAAGCACTCACAGCTAGTCATATACCGCTTCACCGTACCATGCTCTCTCAGTGAGGCATATACCACCCTACAGCGCCAATCACTCACAGCTAGTCATATACTGCTTCACCGTACCATGCTCTCTCAGTGAGGCATATACCACCCTACAGCACCAAACACTCACAGCTAGTCATATACCGCTTCACCTTACCATGCTCTTTCAGTGAGGCATATACCACCCTACAGCACCAAACACTCACAGCTAGTCATATACCGCTTCACCTTACCATGCTCTTTCAGTGAGGCATATACCACCCTACAGCGCCAAGCACTCACAGCTAGTCATATACCGCTCCACCATACCATGCTCTCTCAGTGAGGCATATACCACCCTACAGCGCCAAGCACTCACAGCTAGTCATATACCGCTCCACCGTACCATGCTCTCTCAGTGAGGCATATACCACCCTACAGCGCCAAGCACTCACAGCTAGTCATATACCGATTCACCTTACCATGCTCTCTCAGTGAGGCATATACCGCTCTACAGCACTGTGCACTCATAGTGAGTAATATACTGCTCTACAATGCATACAAAAACATCATAGCTATAATCATTACCGATGCTGCACCATAAAACAGATATTGTTATTCTGCAGGTATTAAGACACTGACTGTTGCTCTTTTACTAATTAATTAGAGTTTTTTATTCATTTACACTTAATTTAAAACAGTGTTTTTATTGCAGAGTTAAAGCGTAGCTCTCTGCTTGTGTTGGAAATGTAAACTTGGCTCAGGGGGAGTTCAAGACAAGTGCAGTGAATCTCGTAACTTCAGGCAACGAAGCACCCGACGCTGCCAGAACAATAACATTTTCACCACGCCTGAAGCTCACGCTGATACACTCAGCATTTCAGCATTTCTCCTTTCCTCTCTCCACACGATTTCTCTAGGAATCACACAGTTTATCTGTGGCGAAAGCAGCCTTTTCGCAGAGGAAAGAGCACTGCTTATAGGCCTAGTGTTGTGATTACAACACACGCACACACACAACCAATTATTTAACACAATTATTGAACCTGCACACACCAAAACATGTGTGGAGACAACAGATTTAAGACCAGATAATAATAGCAATAAAGACATTATATAAACAACACAAGCAATGAGACAGTAATTCAGGCTTTGTAGTGCAAGGCCACGGGAAACGAAGCGCTGTGTCACTTGCTGTAATAACTGTTAATCAGCTGCTTATAAAAAGGCTGAGAGCAGCCCACTCCCTGACCTTTACAGGGTTTAGCAGGGCCACAAATGACCTGGCATGCATTATGATTTCTGTAGCCGGCTTCGCATCCAAGGAAATGGCTTTGCCTTTAATTGTGGTTAATAATCCTTTTAAATCTGCGTAATGATTCATAGCTGAAATATCAAGCAAAATGAAGGCCTTAGTGGCTAAAAATCTTTCAGCAGTTTCTTGTAAAATATTATATAAGGCCCTGCTATGAAATATATTTGAATAACAGTTTTTTCCTTCTTCTTTTATTTCACGCTTCACCATCACCCGTGGCTATGCCTCACTCAAAAGGTAAGACACATTACGTCCTGATTCTGGTGGTGTTTTCGGTGTACTTATACTTTTCCGAATGATTAAATGCACCTAATAACTGATACGTTTGAGACATGATGTGATACCTGATGTCGTGTGTGCCTTATAATGAAAATATTCTGGGATGCTGCACGCATTGGGCTTATGTAATGTGCTGAGATGGCCCTGAGAATGTGTACGTTAATCCCGTGGCTAGTCTGTGATCAGCGGCCGTGTAAACACGAGTATGCCCGGTGGCCTTTCTGTTTGTCATTTGGCACCACCTCAAATGCAGGAAGGACTTCAGTCTACCTTGCTCTCTTTCATCCTTTCCTTAAAAGAAATGAACGCTATTCGTATGCACATATTTACATGTTTGTTTTACATGGGAGTCGGTTCTGTTGGTTTAAATGCAAATGGGAAACACGGTGACCTCTGCTAGGTTGGATGCATCGTTGGTTGTTTCTGATTTTTGGTATCGGTCTTATGTACAGTGTACAGGTAAGGTACATGTCGGGCACCTAGTTTATGGGATAAGCCTTTTTTAAAAATTATATGTTAATTGTAAAATTGTACTGAAGCTCTTTGACAGGAGAAGTATGTTTCCGATTGGTTCAATACAGTAAGCTAGAAATATAAACAGTCTGTGGATTCAATCTACGTTTGTCTTTGACTAACAATAATTGCAGCAATAATTATTATTTTGTTGAGTTCGCCGGTCACTGAAAAGAACTCTCCCAACCGAGTTTGTGAAGAAAAAGTATAACACTTGTATTTACCTATAAGTCAAAGGTAAGGACAAATGTTTATCGAATACAAGCTATTGTCTCCAAGCTACACGTAAAGTATCTTTGGGCAGACAAAGGGTTGTTTTAAAACATACACAATCATTTATTTGAAATGTTTACTTCAGTTACAGAAATGAACAATGCATTTGTATTTCTATAGTATATGAGTGTTATTTCCCTATTTAAGAACCTCTGTATTTCCCACTCATGTTCAACTATTCTTACATATTACTGTGGTTTACTGTGGTTAAGTGTGCATAAATCTGTATCATAAATTCCTGCCAGTGGCTTACTGGTGACATTATAAAAAGGCAAGTTTTATGGTGACATGCTAAAACATCCAGTGATATAAGCAAGGTCTTCATAATAACTGCTGACATAAAATTTGTGTGTTGCCAAAATGGGTATTATGAACGCAGCATGACATATATCAATATTTTCTGGCGTGGCAGATTTGTGTTTTGAGCATTCTACCACATGATGCAATGATTACTCAGCACTCCCCAGTCCATGAAAGATTCATAACAAGAGCTGAAATAAGGGCGTTTGTGCAGATGCCTGTAAGACCAGGGACTTAGCGCTGTGCCACCCTCAGTGTGTTCAATGAGCATTATGCCAAATAAGATATATGCCAGACAAACATATCCACTATCCTTACAGCTCTTGGGAAATGGCTCTGCAACCTTTCCCTGTGCTCTCATCCAGTAGAACTGCCCTTGTGATAGTTATTCTGTACCTGGGAGTTGCAGTTGAAAGATGCAAATGTGTTTCTTTGCTGGTGGAAGGGCATACCAGATCTCTGGGGGCCAAACCTCATTTGTGACCTGCAGTCTTCGTCTTCATTTTAGCTTTAGCTAACGTTTGTGTGACTGTGAGTTGGGAGGCATGACTGGGGTCTCAGTGACACACAGTGGCTATCACCGCACAAGACCGGCTCCTGGTATCAAAACTCAGCCGCGAGACACAGACCTTGCCGTGACACGGCCGATAACCGCTACAAATGTTTAAAGCCAAATTTTACCATTCAAGGGTGCTTTTTAAAAAAAAAATCAAATCTGAAAATGATCTGCATAGTAATTTTTACTTATGAATTCATGATGCATGTTTTCAAAAGTGAACTACAAGCTATTTGATCACTGTCCTTTTACTAGACTCTTGAATAATCAGCATAGTCTTTGGTTTTTATAGCTTGCTTTTTACATTTATTTTTTGTAATTTAAAAACCTGCAAGGATTAGATAAAGTTTTAACGAAGCCATTATTTTACATACAATAGTGACAAACACATACGAAAACATTCAAAGTAATCAAGTTGTGCCTTTGTTAACAATACCCAGAAGTATAATTCTGCTTAATTTATCTCTTTAAAAACATTTTTAAAAATATGTTAAAATGAATCACAAAATCAACGTGTATCTTTGAGAATATGTGTTTCTTTTTTTCTGAATTGCGAGGAAACATACACAGTAAAATGTCCAGTGTTAATTCAGCTCTAACAGAGTTTATATTATACTCTGCCTGTAGCAGACTCATATAAACTCTATAAGAGTTGATTTAACACTGAACATTCTGGTGTATCGTAGCCCATTTCATTTAGGTATTTATTGACAGCAATTACACAGATTGCATCCATTTATACAACTGGATATTTACTAAAATAATTCAGGTTAAGCACCTTGCTCAAGGGTACAACAGCAGCACTTCAGCTGAGAACTGAGCCTACCACTGTTGTGTTTCAAGCCCAGCTCCCTCACCATTATCTCCTCTGAAGCCTTATATTCTTTGAAAATAGTAACGTGCTGTTATGCATTTGAATTATTCAGTCTAATTAGTTGCTTAATTCCTTTAACCTACCTATTATGTTGTCATTCCACTGGCATTTGTGTCGAGGTGTTGTTAAGGGTCAATATTTAAAAAAACTATTTAAGATAAAAGTTTCATATCTTTTTTTTTACGTGCATTTTCAAATTCTCTGGGATGTGTTAAAGGTGTTTGCTGTGAAGAAAAGCACCTATTTTAGGTTATACAATAACAAAAATGTATGTCATTTTTAGACATATACACCCTAACATAATAGGAAGGTTAATATGAATAAGGAAATAAATGCAGTTTCAATACAGAGAACAAAAGTTAAAATGTTTTTATTTTTATTTTTTATATTTACTTTACACTTCACACTTATTTGAAATAGACATCTTTAAAATATACTTGAGCCTCTATGGAAATATGTCACTTTGAAGCACTTTTGCAATGTGATATGATATGCACTGACGTATAATCAAACGAACAATCTGTTGCGTATAAATATCAGAAATTGTTATTGCTTTATTTAATTGGTCAAGTTGAATCAGGAATTGAACAGTTTAGTCTTAACATTTTCTAATGTTTTTTGAATGTAATTTATCTAAAATCAGTTGTACAACTGTAACTGGGGAGCAATATTGATCGGTAGCCTGGGAAAACGTGATTTTATATCAAATTCAATAATATCACATAACGGCACCAATAGGTTCTGATGGCTTTTCACTTCTAGTCAGTCTTCTGGTTTGAGGTCTTCTCTGTACCAGCTGTAGAATGTATTTTCTTAAATTGCATTTGAGCAAAACTGCCCTAAGAAGCAAAAAGATGTCAACACATATTGCTTGCTCAACATCTAACTGCGTTTTCAAATGAGCACATTTTCCAGATATTTTCTTGAAAGATCATTTCACGGCATCCAATTGATTTTTTACAGCTCTAGCTGTTACGTCAACTAATTCTCATTGTTGAATCTTCAGGTATATTGACATTTAGAAGTCAAGGGCAAGTATCTCAAGTATGCTTCTTGTGGTATTTGAAATATTCAAATGAAATGGGTGGGTTTATTCTTTGAAGTAGATCTACCCTCTCATATTGTAGCATTTAACTAAAGCAGTTCAATGCTACAAGTATAATTGTATTTCATTGAACCAGACTGGATCAGGAGGCTGAGAGGGTTCGTGACACATCTGGGCTTATATGTTCACAAACTGCAGTAGTTAGCATAGCTACAGGAATATCTATTTGTGCATATTCATAAAGTACTTTAGTCTCTATTTTGTCATATGCTGTGCTATGTTTTCATCTAACACGCATAAAATGCATTCTCCCAAACTAAAGGTATTGCTAAAACTGGAAAGCAGTATTTTGTTCTGAGATGAAAAAGTTCAAGGATCTCAGAAAGATTATTGCCTAAAGAAAGGGATAAAGCCTTCTGAAGCCACGCAAAGCTGGCTATGGAATACCGTGCGGGGAAATCGAGACGTGGCCTTTGAAGATCTGAAAATGGGTTCCCTAGATAGGCTGCTGTTGACATACTTTTTATTTTTTTTAAAATTTGTTTCTGATTTTTTCCCCATTTTCTCCCAATTTAGTAGCCAATTGAACCCCTATTCTACTTCAATTCCCCCCATGTAGCAACCGCTAGAGAACCACCGCTATACAACCCCGTCAGCCGGTAGTAGGAAAGAGGCCGCCACGTCCTCTACAGGGCGCGACTCCCCAAGCTCCTGACCGTGATTCCAACTCGCCCGGGGCCTTATTTTGCGTAGCGATTCTCTTCCGAGCCCTCCCCCCACCCGGAAACAGCCGCCAATTGCTGTTCCCACAGGGCGCTGGCCATGCTCGGAAAATGGCAGGACCGGGGTGCTGTTGACATACTTGAGGATTCTGTCTTATCACTTGTTTTTATATGCCAGTAAATGTGTGTTTTGAGGGCACAGCTCAATATTATGTTTGGTTATTGTGTGCTGGTTTAGATAAATCTATCAACCTAAAACAAACTCACGGTTCTGTCTATACCTTCATTTAGCTGGCTAATTACCACTGCTACCCTGGTGTACAAGGGAAACTGAAAGCAGAGCTGGGGATCAGTTTGCACCCTAATCGAGTGTAAATGACAGATGTGTATCTAAGATAAGCATGCCAGTGCATATTGTTCATAGTCCATTTCCAAACAGCTGCTGGCAGCAAGACTTATAAGATGAAATTAATTAAAGGCAGAAAAAGTTGTCACCTTCTATGTAAACTGAGAGCCTTTCAGCTGCTGGATCGCAGCTGTGACATGGAGCCAGAAGAGTGAATAAATCAAAGGCACAGGGAATATTCTCGTTCAGCTCCATTAGCAGGTGGTGTGGCAGACTTGGGCGGGCCCTCTAAGCCAGGTGGAGAGGTCCCAGAGGCCCAGGTGGTACCAGAGTCTTGGGTAGGACGGTCCAGCTGCAACCCTACAGGCCTTCCTCTTCTCCCTCATTAGAGTGATGAGGGAAAACTGTATGTAAATAGTCCGTGAGGATGTACGGTGGTTGGTTACAGCGATGGCCCTGCCGTTCACAGTTCCAACACCAGCTTATATCCAGCACTGGCCACGCAATACAATTTAGGCTGGTCTGCCATGCCATGAACACCACAGGAAGACACTGCTCAGATACCCCCAGGGATTCCTGATCCAAAATTCCACCAGGAACACTCCATGAAAAGAAGAGTTTCTGGAAGATATCCAACTTATTAAACTTCAGTGAAATGTGTGGTGTTTCGGTCATGAGCGGTAGTTTCTTATGCCGACACATGCATTTCCAGAAACTTCTACACACTCCTGGGTCACATTTGTAATAGCAGATTTCTGGACCAGGATATTCCTGATTCATTCTTGGACTTTGCCTGCACTGAAATTCTACGGTGTGTCCTGAGAGGTGGATGGAGATAGACAGCCATGACTGGTGATTTATGCCAAGTCTCTGGACAAGAACACCTCTGTGCACGAGAATATGTATGTTTCCAACATTAACACGTGCCGCATACGGCAGGAAATGTGTCTGTTTTCAGATTTGTGCACTGTAGTGTCTGTCCCATTAATGCACCTTTTCGTACAGTGGAAGACACTGCTCAGCTACCCCCAGGAATTCCCAATTGAGAATTCCACCAGGAACACACTGTTCAGCTACCCCCAGGGATTCCCAATCCAGAATTACATCAGGAAAACACTGCTCGGCTACTCCAAGGGATTCCCACTTCTCAGTTCCACGAGAATCTGATGGCTCCCTCGTCCAGGGAAAGGTTTTGCCTGTATTCTCCACCATATGTGACATGGTGCCAGGAATTATGTAGTTGTGTAACTGTCATGGGTTGTGACTTTATTTCCTCGTTTGCTACGGTTTTATTCCACTCTGCGCCGGTTAGCAATCTATCAAATTTTTTCTGCATTCTGTCTCGGAGTTTTGCTCTTCCCCGCTAATTATTAATTTCACCTGTTCCCCTACCTGTTAGGTATTTAAGCCTCTCTCTTCCGCTTCCGGACACTTTGTTATCATTTCGTGCCTTCACAGTCAAGTCAGGGTTAGTTGTTTTTTGTCTCTCTGCAGTTTATAAGAAGATTATTTCTTTGGTTTCGCAGTTCAGACATTCTTTGGCCTAGGGAATTAGTTTTTCTGTTCCCTTATTTCTTTTCCCTCTCCTTCGCTCCCACTCTCTAATTTCTGAGAGTGTGAGTTTTATTTTTATTTTGTTTATTTCACCTATTATCAGGCGTTATAGTCATGTTCCGAAGGTGCATTGTTTTTTATCCTTCTCCCTGCCCGTGTTCACGTGGCTAGCCCGTTTTTATAGGGGTGTGTTATTGTTTTGGCTACTGCCAGGGACTTTATCCCTTTTTTTCTTTGTAGCATTTGGCTCATCGTAATTCGACACAAACCCTCACAGTAACTGCATGAGACAACCATTATCACCAGCAAAACGCTGCTGTGTGTAATCTGTAGGTGAGACCATAGGTTGAACCTTTAATGTTAGCTATGGATATAAAAATCAAGCTACCAAGCTAAGAACATTAGCATACAATAATGCAAAGTCCATGCTAAACTCTATTAAAAAGACAATTTAGCCAGCTATGATAGCTAGCAAACATGAGTTAGCTCACTAACTAGCTAAATTAGCTCCCAAGTTACTTGTAAATGTATTGATAATGCTAATATTTATCAAAGCAGCTGTATTTGCTATAACTGAAAATCTTGGTAGCCATGTTATCTGGAATTGCTTTTGTAAATATAGCATTAACATTCCTTTAATCACGGATACGTTATCTTACAGGCAATAACTATTGTGACTCAAACTAGCACTAGCTACTAATAAGCAGGCTTACAAAATTGATGTTACTAAACTACCATTCTCACAGTGACTGTAAGGCAGATCTGAAAAAAGGCACTTATTTCCACTTCAATTTGGGTTCAGGCAAGTATGGTTGTACTTAGCAAATTCTCTCTGATTGAAAGTGGTTTGATTTGTATGTGTGTGTGTGTGTGTGTGGGGGGCAGGGTTTGTTTGCCTGCATGTGTGTATGTGCCAGCATGTGCGGTTGCCAATTAATTTAGAACCTTACAAATGAAACATGTACGGTTGTATTTCACTTTTGCTCTCTGTTTGATTGATTTGTTTGTGCCTGTGTGTTTCTGTGTGCATGTGTGCGTGCATGTGTGTGTGTACACAAGTTTTTGATCAGTTCTAGAAGCACTTTGAAGCAAACAAACTACAGCAAGCACACGCAAAGAACTGGGGCTTTTTGAAAGCCGCTGTTATTTTAACAGTACCCTTGGACTGAATGTTTATTTTGGTATTTCCATTGTGGAAAAACAATTCAAGGTTATATTTATTTTCTGAATTTGCAGGAGGCATATTTATATTCTGGCTAAGGTCATTCAGATCAGTAAAGGTGTTCCATAAACAGTTCTTCAAGTTGTTCATGTCTTGTTTACCATTTTAGCTGGTATTTTTTTATGGTCAGTCATAAACATTGACAGGCACGGCTCTGCATCTCACAAAATCTCTGCAGGTATTAAATAGCTCCAGGAATATTATTCATAAATATTGACGGTAACAGCTCTACATCATGCAACGTCTCCGCTAATATTAAATAGCACCAGTAATATTTACTGCTTTTTAAAATGTTCAATAGATCAGCATGGCTGTGTGGGCCTAGCCTATCCTTTGCTTTCTGTAAAATAGCTCACAGGTAATGAAAACTAATGGAAACAGTTAATGTAAATTGGTAGAGTGCACATATATGACATATTTGCTGTCAAACAGGCTGATACAAATGGGATTTTCCCATTTAGATTTGACTTATATAACCAGAGGAAAGGATCACATCCATAATTTAAATTTACAGTTAAATGAGATTGCTATTACCCTGTTATTCTGACAGTGTTTCTTGTCAGCTGTTTGTCAATGTTTGAAACTGTAGGTTACAATGCTAAATTCACTCAGAAAGTTGCTGTTTGTACACCAAGGGCCCACGTTCCCAGATAGCAGCAGGGTCATGTGATCGATGAACGCAGTTTATTACACAGTGAACTCACCTGACCCGGGCCTGAATTGGTTGTTGATTTTAATCTGAAAACAATAAAGTAAAAATGTCACTGCATGGCTCTCCAGGTCTAATGGAGGATGCATTTTAATATACGTTTAGAAACTAGTTTAGAGACATGAGTTACGTGGAACAGATTCCGCTACGTAATGTGAAATAACCGCTGGAAAAATCAACGCGTGTGATTGGTTCAATTGGCTATTGTTGTGTGGCATAGGCATGAGCTCACAGCTCTCAGCAGACCCGCCTCCATTAAATGTGGGCATGTTAGTTCCATGGTACTACACAGAGTATCTCATAACGTATCTATTCTATGAACCTTTTCAGGTTTTACATCATTGTCTTCCCTGTTTAGACATGTGTGTGACTTTTCATGTGCATTTCATGTTCATAAACATGTGCTACATACCGTAAAAGTTCATAGAACAGATACACTATGGGCCCTATCTTACACCTTGCACAAAGTGACGCTAACCCAAACGCAAGTGTTTTTGCTATCTTGCACCCGGCGCAGGGTTCATTATAGCGCCTATCACTCACATCATTTAAATACCAAGTGATATTGCAAGCGAGCTGGGCGTGTTAGTCTTAAGGTGAGGAGTTGCCGGTATAATTTTTAGCGTATTGCTATCTTGAGCCAGCAGAAAGCGCTGGCACTAAAACCACCACAAACCTGGTCTAAAGTCACGTCGCAGTTGTTTACATATTATTTTAATGGTGCATATAAGTGCGTCTACATAGACGTGCGCACAACACGCATACGCCGTCCTGTCAAGGGTGCGCACAAGCATAACTAAAAATATCAAGATTACAATGTGAAATATTATTGTGTAGGCCAGTGGCGTTACTAGAATGTACCAATGTGTTGTCTGAATTGAATAGAAGTCATAGTGATATTGGAGAATAAAAGGCAGAGAAATTTGCATACCCTAGCTATTTCTAACTAGATAACTACCTAGTGTAGGAAATGTAAAACAATTGGCTTATAACTGGTGAAAACCAGGACATGTACTGCCCTTTTGTAATAAAAAAAAAATGCTTTGAAGCATCTTCAGTACAGGAACCTCACCCCTCGCAGTGCATGTTTTATTGACGCTTTATTTAACAAGTGTACCTGGTGCCGTGTCATCCTAGACACAAGGTGTCGAAAAGCTACAGAATATTAGACAATATCAAAAATTTTGACATTGAGGGTATGTGATATATTTAAGTTGTGTATTAATCAGAACTATTGTGTGTGTGTGTTAATCACTATTAAACCCATAATTAATCAGCAAATATTTAATTTAAGCAATATCACACAAGAGGGAGGTCCTATATCGATTATATCAGCCCGGCTGTTGCGTAATAGGCATGGCGCAAAGCCGATGGACCAGCACAGCCGTGCTGATATGGAGTGCCCCAGTAGTGCCTAAAGTCTAGTGATGCCCCTGGTGTAGGCTATATCAAAAAATGCGTAAAAATAAAAGGGTCCATAGGTGAAAGACCACATACCTGTCCCTCAGCGAAGTGGAATGGCACATTAAATTGCTTTCAGCCCACTCCATCAACATCCAGGCGATGTGCGATGGTAAGTGTAAGGTTACATGTATAGACTTTTCGCAATTATCCTGGATAAGCCTATATTTGCCAATAATTCTTGTAATCTTCTGGGGAGACAATCTTCTGTTACGAGACAATGGCTATCCATTGAACACTTTGCTGATAACACCTATATCAAGCCTAATGCGCAAATTATCATCTGCACCTAATGCGTGAATTGTCATTCAATGGAAAACTTGCGCGCTGTAATAGACGGACATTTGAGTTTTGAAAATGCGCTTCAGATGTCATTACAATACTGCTGTCTTGATCTAGGCCTACAGCTTGTAAGTAAATAGAATGGTTTTGACTGAAAAAAGTTACAAATATTGTTCGGTGAATATTGCATGTATTGTTTTTCAAATAGCCTAGGCTACAGACCCCGGGATTCGCTGTGCATAAGGTTTTTTCGATAGCCTACAGTTAAAAAACTGGTGATTCATTAAAATTTCACCATTTTAACCTTATTTTTCATCCTTCATATTTTTTAAATTACAGTGACCAGGTTTCCATACTCTCAGCTGATTAAAACCCCGCTGATTTCACCTGTTATTCCATAACTGAACAGAACAATTTTATTCTCTGCATGTGCGCTTTTAGTTCATGCAGGAGCAGGTCTGTTTCCCCTGCTGTAAATGAGATATTCCTGATTCATTCATGGACTTTGTCTGCACTGAAATTTCACGGCGTGTTCTGAGAGGTGGACGGAGATAGACAGCCATGACTGGTGATTTATGCTAAGTCTCTGGACAAGAACACCTCTGCGCACAAGAATACATATGTTTCCAACATTAACACGTGCTGCATACGGCAGGAAATGTGTCTGTTTTCAGATTTGTGCACTGTAGTGGCTGCCCTGTTAATGCACCTTTCTGTACAGTGGAAGACACTGCTCAGCTACCCACAGGAATTCCCAATCGAGAATTCCACCAGGAACACACTGCTCAGCTACCCCCAGGAATTCCCAATCCAGACTTCCACCAGGAACACACTGCTCAGCAAACCTCAGGGATTCCCAATCCAGAATTCCATCAGGAAGACACTGCTCGGCTACCCCAAGGGAATCCCACTCTGCTGCTGAAAAATATCACAGATTCACAGATCACTCAAATGTAGGTCGGTCAGCATGTACAAAATGGTACACAACAGATAACCAGAACATTGTATGGTGCTAAAATTCAGTCACTGGGATTGAAATACCTGGTGGTCGAGGAGGGGACTGCAGCATGGGAATTGATAGGCTGTGTGTTCACTCACTCAGTATACAGTGAGTATACTGTCTATCAGCCCTTTTGGGTCTGTTCTCTTCTTGCCTTTTTGGCTTGGTTTAATTCAGCTAGAACCAATTCCAATGCCTCATTCATAATTTACTTCAGTGTGTCTTGTATTTCAGGAGATTTGAGGTTAGGTTATGAATTTTTTGGAGTGGTAGTGAACACTATGCTTTAAAATCCAACAACACTGGAAGTCGTTGTTCACACTATGGTAGGATGTGGCCAAAAGAGCCGTTTTTAAATTCCATGGAGCAATGCACTATGGCATGCATACTCAAATCTGGCCCAAGTCCGGTCTTGGTTTTCTTTTCTCTCAGGTAATTAACTGAACAATTTGTGCTGCTCATTGACCAAATTGTCTTCACACCTGAAGGGAGTGTGTAAAACCAGCAGTTTTCTTTGGTTTGAGAATAAGAGCACACTAGGATTGCTGGCTCTCTGGTTCCAGCCTCCATTTGAAAGGGTGTTGACTGTTCTCAGTATGGTGCATTTTTCAAGCAAATTATATTTGAATGTATTTATTTGTATTGAACTGCATGCCCTTGTTTCAAACAAATCAGCCACCATTATAGCCACACCCCTGGAGACCAAGAATGGTCAGTGTTGTGAGGCCATTTTGTTTGAAAATGCCTTTGCTCCTTCATGCTGTTTTACTTTCACTGAAAATGAGGGTTACTCCAACTTTTTCTCATTATGGCATAGACAAACAGATGGTATGGCATGGGGTCTTCCTCCCAGGAATAAAGAGAGGAAGTGGATCTCTACAAAAAATTTTTTTATCAGTTTATTTATTTATAGTGGAAAGGGAGCTCAAAATACTGAAAACTATTTATTTTCTTGACTTTTTTAAACCGCAAGAGACGTGTCCTCGTGCACTTCACAATCCACCTTCGAAACCCCTTTCACAGAATGATTTTAGGTGAAACAGCAGCAAAGATATGAATAAAAACATAATGCATACGGCACATTTCAGGGCTTCGGGACGCTGATGTTTTTGACCTGAAGGGAAAATGAGCGTTTGCGTTCAGAGCTGCCTTGCTTTCCCCTCTGCATCTCACTTCTGCTGGTGGAAAAAAAGTAGCATTCCTGAACACGGAGGCCAATCAGCTGCAAGCAGAACGCACCTGCGCTTTACGTCCTGTGGAAAAAACTCGCTCGTGCGACGTGGGAAAGAAATACGCTACGGCGGTACGGTGGTGCCTCCTAGGAGTGAAGGCAGGGAGGCATTTTTAATGGGACATCCCCAGGAAGACGGACAGCAGAGACCTGGCCTACCGGCACACGGCGCTGTCGCTGATTGGTCAGCTGTGACTTGTTGCATTCAAGCCTGAAGAGGTTTGCTGAGTGTTTGTGAGGAACTTTTCTTCATTTAGTCTGCAATTATTGCATTAACCTGCATCGCATGCGTTCATCTGCATTATACGCATCAATCTATTATATGCATTACTCTGCATTATATGTATTAGTCTGTATTGCATGCATTAGCTGGTATTATATGCACTAACCTGTGTCTGCATTATTCGCATTACGTTCATTAGTATGCGGCATATGAATCTGTCAGGGGTAGCGTGGGGACGAAGGACCAGACGCGACAGTAGGGGTTCAGAGAATGCTCACTGAACACCACAAAGCGGGAGGGAAACCCCGCAAACAGGGAATTACAATATACAAACAAATAATAACTCTCCACACAGGAGAGATACCGCTACAACTCAAACGACCCTAATAGGGCGAAAAACTCTTAACTATATATGTACAATCAAACAACAACGAAAAACCCTATAGCTCACAACGAGGGAGCCGAAACCAAAAACACTCCTGCAAAACGGAGCAGCCACGAAAACACGGGCAATAGCAATAATGGTTTAAGGGAGAACAGCCAAAAACAAGGGCACCCTCGGAACGTGACTATAACGCCCGATAAATGGTGAAACAAATGAAAACAAAATAACGCTTACGTTTTCCACAACAAAGAGAGCGGGACTGGAATGCCGGCTTTCTTCATAAAAGGATAGGCAATATGGAAGCGTCTACCACAGGTGACGCGAGGTTTAAATAATAATGGGAACTACGGAACAGGTGAATACACTGAGTAGCAAACCCAAAAACATGAAACGGACAAAGAAACAAAGAGAAGAGACACAACACGAGCGCTCCCCAGGGAAGTGGTCAAACAGAGAACAGCAGGCTGAGAAACCATGACAGAATCACTCTGCATTTTATGCAGTGGTCTCTATTACGTATATATTAATCACCATGAATTGTATGCATTACTTTGCATGTGTCTGTTTTATATGTGTTAGTGAACATTATATGCATTAGTCTGTATTACGTGCAGAGTAATGCATCTAATTTCTTCTTCTCTGACCATGTTGCCTCATTTGGTCTCGCATAAACAAAGCTGCATTTCTTTAAAAAATTTTATCTATGTCATACGTGCGGCACAACAACTCCTCGCTGGGCCTGTTTCTTTCAGTGGTGGAATTCTGTGCTTTGGCACCTTCCTCTCTGTTGCTAAGTCTCGGAGGAAAGTAAAACTGAGAAAAATCTCATCACAGTGGGAATTTAACTCTGTTTGACATTCTCCCTTCATGCATTCCGTGTGCCTGTTCTCGGTACAAGGTGTGCCCATATTAACTGCAATCTGAAAGATTACACTCTTCTTATCAATCCATCGCATGCGTCAGAAGGCAGGTGATGTGCAAAATGTGAAATCTTGTCATTTTTTCACACAAATTCTAAAATTACATTATATTCCTTCAGGACTGAACTCGCTTGTCTAAAATATTGCAATGAGATGTCAATCAAATTTTCTTGCATTGATTTATGTGATACAAAACTGATGCTGCGTTGAGTGGAATTGATTTTACATCACAAACAGGCATACTTTTTCTTGTGCATTGGAAAGAGGCACCTCTTCTCAAAAACTGCTTTATTCTTTCTAACATTTCACGTGTAAGGTTATGTCACTGGAATAGAAATGGGTGAGCCAGGCTGGGCCATGGTCACCTAAAATAATATTTTTGCCCAGATAATTCTGTGCAGGCCTAACTCTATAAATATTTATGCCTATGCTGCTGGGTTATGAGATCCACGTCCAGCTTCTTCAGGTGCACAGGATCCCCGAATGCCCTGATACAAATCTAGACTTGTGTAACAAATCCAGGGGTGCAGTGAGATGTGTGGGGGGACTTGGTAAATGATCACATGTACTGTGGACAGTAGTGCAGCTGACATATATCACACTCTTACTGGACAGATATAAGGAAGAAATGACCAGCCTCCCTAAGCATTCCACATATTCATCCAGGTTATGTTGGGGATATGAGAACGCCGCCCGCTGACTTCAGTGCTGTGCCGTTGCATTATTGAAACGATATGGGAACTTTGTACATGCACTGTGCACCAATACAGCTTCCCAGGGTGCTTTGTGTTGGCAATGCTTTCTCGGCTCATTCTCTTATAACACTGTTTAACAGGCAGTACTCAAAGATCAGTTTTGCGCTCTTAGGCAAGAACTCTCCGTATCTCTTAAAACACGCGGCCAAACACTCACACGACTTCATCAACAGTTAACATCCCTGAAAGTCCCTGACTAGTTGAACCCAAGAAAAAGCCGGACTGAAATATTATTGTGACACTAATTTAAGAATCACTCCAGTTCTCGCACAAACTGAGATGAAAGCCCCGTGGAAGCAGCCAATTGAGTTGGCGCTGTAAGTACGGCTCACCGAGTCAGCCTTTTAGAGTGAGACGTGATCTCTCGACGCGGGTCATCAGTAGCAAACGCTACCAGTGAAAGTTTTCACACAGCACAATGTGTCTGTCTCTACCAGCTCCAAGAATCCTCTCTGGACCTCCAGAGTTTTAGTTCACTGGCTATGAAAAGCTAATGCAATCTCTGGAAATAAAACAACACCAGCCTTCTCCCTCAGGGATTTGGAAGAAGATTGCAGGTAATTGTATGTGATGTCCATCAGAATAACTGTCTACTGTAACTCTAGATCTACCAGTCACACTGTTTTGAAACCTTACGCAAATAGAATGGCACTCGGAGAGATGCTACACCCGCGCATCGGGCTAAAAGTGTGATTTTGCACTGTGAAGACGGGCATTGATCTATTAGGGGGAAAAATTCAAGATTTAGGTCATTGCCCAACTGTGAACATTTCCACAAAGTTTCATCACAATCGGAGTAGAATTGTTTGAGTTATGGATAATAGGGACACATACACAGACAGACGTACGCACAGACAGGAGCGAAAACAACGAGCACGCAGGTGTAATAAAGTCATCAAACATCCCAATTGGTTACATTGTTGTATAATAATAGTGATAATAATAATAATAATAATAACTTTTTCAAGTGTTTATTGCATGGCACACAATGTACTTAACACAATAGAACCTTAACCCCTTCTTCTCATGGTTTGTGGGTTATTTTTTTCCTTTTCCGCTGTGGTTCTCGTCCTTTCCCTCTGGTTGAGAATCTGATTCTTTCCACGTTTCGTTCCTGGGTTTTGATTCACCTCGCCTATTATTTTTTTCACCTGTGCTACTGCCTGCGGGGTATTTAAACTCCTGACTTCCACTTCCTCTGTGCTTTTTTGTCATTCCGTATTACATTGAGCCAGGTATAGCCAGGTACAAGTGACCTTGATATTAAACTTGTTTTATGTTCATGAGGGACTTGCTTCTTAGCTTATTATTCAGGTATAGGATTATTTTTCTCCTGTTAGCTTCACTGTGCTATTTTTTCCGTGCTGTTCTCACTGAGACAGTTTTCTTTTTGGCGGTTTCACTTTTGTTTCACTTTCTACCGGCCGTCTTAGTGTTACGTGCCGAAGGTGTTTTTTTCTTTTCTAGTTTCCCGTGTTAGCTCTAGTATTGAGCTTGGGAGATGTAGTTTGGTGCTCTCACTCGTGTTTTCGAGTTTGCCCTATTTTTCTGGGTTTATTATTATTTGGCTGTTTAGCTACTAGGATTTATTCCTTTTTTTCTTTATACTTATTAGCAGTTTATACTCCCTTAGTGGTCCTCACCTGTGTGGGCGACTTGTTCTGAACCCCCTTATCTTTGCATTTGATTCACCGCTACTAAACCCATCACACTTCTTTAGCACCACCTTGTTTTAACACAAGCCCTATAATAAAATGGTTACTGTTCTTGAACTCTTTTGACTACAGGCATAATCCTGGTCTCTTCTGTAAGGTAACCCTTGGGAGTTTATTTTCCAAGAGTCAGAATTACCCTTACAGTACTAGAAGGGTCATTCCATATAAAATCAATCAATTCTGGGAAAAGTTCCCAGCTGACCCCCGCTGAATGTCCAGATTTTTTTGTACATTAACTATAATCTATTTAATAAAGCTATGCAAAATTTAAACTTTATACTATGAATATCTTGCGAGTTATGGCCTCTTGAAGTACCTAGGGGTAGCTCAAATTCTGGATCTTTTTATTTAGCATAAAATCTTCAGTCATTTTTGAGCCCTCATAGCTTCATATGTGAAGGTGCTAGCCACATTACATTTTCAGGGCTCAAAGATACATTCGAGTTGTGTTCAAAATTACATACGTAACACTTCTCACAATCTCAAGCCAAAATTTCAGTTTCATATGATTGAAGATTTTATGCAATTACAATATTTTTTAGCTACCCTTAGGTACTTATAGGGGATCATAACTCGCAAGATATCCATAGTATAAAGTTTCAATTTTGCATAGCTTCAATTGATTATAGTTCATGTGCAAATACAATCTGGTGATTCTGGTCAGGTGATAAGCACTGGTTGATTTTATATGGAATGTCCCAGAAGTATTACTGAAACAAAGTAACAGACAAACACAGTGGAAGTGGGGTTTTTTTTTCTCGCTTAATTTTTTATTTCTTTTTTTTCACAGGATAAGGATATAGACTTTAGTGTTATTCGTGTCATAAGGGGTGCAATGTGTCATGTGGATTTCCGTAGAACGTATGAAGTTGTCATTTTAATTCAGCCTGCATTGTGTCATTACAAAATAAGGAACTGTTGTCACTATAACATTGGGACCGTAAAATAGTTTATAGAGATAGAATCGATTCGATCAAATGGTTCAAATGGTATATTGTGTAACCAGGTTATTTAAGGAAATATAATATAGATATAATATAATATAGAATTCAAAATGTGCTTACATTCATAGATTATGATAAAGAATGATGATATTACTGTACATTTTTACTAATAAATGGATATATTATGCTGCATAAATTGTATGGATGTATAATATAATCTGTCATAAAATACAGCAACATAAAAATAATATTTAAATGTTATTGTTCATGAGTATGAAGTCATTGTAAAATGCCAAATAAAACCGGGACTTGTTAGCAGTACAACCTTAGAAAGAAAACAGTTCTCTTTAATACGCTCTTATTTCAGAGCAGAGGTTTTCGTTTTCTTTTGTTTTCTACTCTAACCTACGAGTGTCTCACCCAAAGTTTTTGGGGTCTTTTCAGTTCTCTGTTTCTTTTGTTTCACTCCACAAACGGGAGTTAGATAAGCGTTATTGCTTATTTCTTTGTTTTGCTCGATTATCGAGCTCCTCGTTTTTATTGCGAGGTTTGTGTTCTTTTATTTTATTTATTTCTCCACTACGGATCATTGTCCGTTCCAGTGGTGTTCTTAGAAACACTTTAAGATTTCCCAGCTATCGCATCTGGATCTCCAATATTCCCTCCGTGTCTCTGACAGAGATCCCTTACAGAAATGATCTTCAAATAATCTAAAATAAACTATTTAAAATGTCCTCCTTTACCCTAAGTTTAAGAGAGTGAAGAGCTAGAACAGTCTTCATAAGTCTTCGATGTTGGGATTTTACTCTCGTGGGATGAATACTCGCTGGACTCTCTGATGAATTTCCCGCATTGACTGTAGCTAGGTTCTGTGGCTCTGTGCTCCAAGGGCATGCTTTTATATGCTAGCAATCTGGCTCTGCTTTTTTGCAGGCTACTTCATCATATAACAGGAACGCTGACATTTGCTTCGATTCAGTTCATATCTCTCATTGCGCTTGGCTCAAAATTAAATGCAAGCATTAGTATTATTTCTTCACAAGTTTAGTTTGGCGTGCTTAGGTGTTAGTGCTTATGAGAAACTGCGATTTAATTGAAAAAAAGTAACACAGAAAAGATGTTGATTGGATCCCCTCGTGTGTTATTTTATGTCTCGGGTCATGCAGTGCATAAACCATTTTAAAGCATGTGAAAATAAAGTATAAGCCATTTAGAATTCCGGAGTAGTTTGCCACAAGGAAGGATATGAGCCCACCAGGTTACACAGTGTCCTGTAGAAGCAATCAAGGACTACCTCTGCTGGAATATATGATAGAATACTTCTGCCAGAATATACTGAAGAATATGCCTGAATATACCATAGATATGCATATTTAACTAGACAGGTGGGATGCCCTCAGCCAACGTTAGCTGCTAAGTAAGCCTGTACTGTGCATGAGCTGAGTACAACACATTGGAGCTCCCATTAAAATGAATGCGGAATATCAAACCTTTAAAGGCGAAATTTAACTTCCCTTATATTTAAACTTGATTAACTATTGTTACGTTTCATATGAAAAGCAGATTTGGAAAATATGTTTTATTTTTTAGGCAATTGTACTTTTAATAAATATTTTTTCCAAAACTTATGGACCAAAACAATCATCGTTTCACAAACTGCTCCACAGTTTATGATCACAACAAATTGAATTGAATAGGCAGAAAGGTCTTTTGCACTCAGCAAGCATACTACCGCGTGCTTCAGTGCCTGGCCCCTCCCATCCTCTCCAGTTTCTATATACAGTCAAGCCGGAAAGTCTGCATACCCCTTTCACCTTCTCCACGTTTTATTACGTTACAGACTTATACTACAATAGAGTTAATTTTTTGCCTCAAACATCTACACACAATAGCCAATAATGACAAAGTGAAAACAGGTTTTTAGAAAATAAGAAATTGTATTTTATTGACAAAAATAGGTTATTTAGGGGTTACATATCTGTACACACCCGTAGCCTAATAATTGGTTGCTGCACCTTTGGCAGCGATTACAGCTTCAAGGTGTCTTGGGAAAGAAGCTACGAGCTTGGCACACTTGTTTCTGGACATTTTTGCCCATTCCTCTTGGCATATCCTTGCAAGCTCCGTCAGGTTGGATGGGGAGCGTCAGTATTCAGCCATTTTCAGCTCTTTCCACAGTTTTTTCAAATTTTTCATGTCTGGGCTCTGGCTGGGCCATTCAAGGATGCACACAGACTCTCTCCGAAAGCTATTTTTTTTTCTTGGCTTGTGTTGTGGGGGTGTTGTCATGTTTGGAGATAAAACTTTTGCCCAGCCCCAGGTCCAGGTCCTCTCTGGAGCAGGTTTCTCTTCAAGGATCTCGTGTACTTGTACATTCATTTTCTCTCATTCATCCCTCCCTCATCGCCCCATCCATTGAAAAAAAAAACCAACATCCCCCCATGCCCACTGCTGCCACTGCATGCTTTGTAGTAGAGGATGTGAGAGCCAGGTGATGTGTCCCTGGTTTCCTTCCCTTGTATTCAGGCCAAAAAGTTCCATTTTGGTTTCATGAGACCAGAGAATCTTGATTCTCATGGTTTGAGAGTCCTCTAGGTGCATTTTGGCAAACTCCAAGCGGGCTGTGATGTGCCTTTTACTAAGAAGGGGCTTCTGTCTGGCCACTCTACCATAAAGGCCTGATTGGTGGAGTGCTGCCTGGATGGTTGATCTTCTGAAAGGTTCTCCCATCACCACAAGGATACGCTGGAGCTCTGTCAGAGTGACCCTCTGGTTCCTGCTCACCTCCCTGGCCAAGGCCCGTCTTCCCCGATTGCTCAGTTTGGCCGGGCGGCCAGGTCTAGGAAGATTATTGGTGGTTCCAAACTTCTTACATTTACGAATGATGGTGGCCATTGTGCTCTTTGGGACCTGTAAAGCTGCAGACATTTTTCCGTACCCTTATCCAGATCTATGCCTTGACGCAATCCTGTTTCTGAGGTCTGCAGATAATTCCTTTGACCCCATGGCTTGGAGTTTGCTCTGACATGCACTGTCAACTGTGGGACCTTATATAGGCAAGTTGTAGAAACATCTCAAGCAGTGGAAACAAAATGCACCTCAGCTCACTTTTGGGCGTCATATCAAAGGGTGTGCACACTTGTGTACATATAATATTTTACATTTAGATTTTTAATAAATTAGCACAAATGTCTAAAAACCTGTTTTCACTTTGTCATTATGGGCTATTTTCAGACAAAAAATTAACTTGTAGCTTGACTGTATATGCTCTATGGAATATACTAAAAATAAGAGTAGAATGTATCTGCCAGAATAAATCATAGAATACTTCTGCCTGAACGTACCACATAATATTTCTGATGAGCATACCATAGAATACTTCTGCCTGAATATACTATAAACATGTATGCCTAAATACACTGTCTCTGGGCACTCTGAACCAGCACAGGGCAGTATGTTTTCTGGGCACTCTGAACCAGCACAGGGCAGTATGTTCTCTGGACACTCTGAACTAGCACAGGGCAGTGTGTTCTCTGGACACTCTTAACCAGCACAGGGCAGTATGTTCTCTGGACACTCTGAACCAGCACAGGGCAGTATGTTCTCTTGACACTCTGAAACGGCACAGGGCAGTATGTTCTCTGGACACTCTGAACCAGCACAGGGCAGTATGTTCTCTGGACATTCTGAACCAGCACAGGGCTGTATGTTCTCTGGACACTCTGAACCAGCACAGGGCTGTATGTTCTCTGGACACTCTGAACCAGCACAGGGCAGTATGTTCTCTGGACACTCTGAACCAACACAGGACAGTATGTTCTCTGGACACTCTGAACCAGCACAGGGCAGTATGTCCTCTGGACACTCTGAACCAGCACAGGGCAGTATGTTCTCTGGACACTCTGAACCAGCACAGGGCTGTATGTTCTCTGGACACTCTGAACCAGCACAGGACAGTATGTTCTCTGGACACTCTGAACCAGCACAGGGCAGTATGTTCTTTGGACTCTCTGAACCAGCACAGGACAGTATGTTCTCTGGACACTCTGAACCAGCACAGGGCAGTATGTCCTCTGGACACTCTGAACCAGCACAGGGCAGTATGTTCTCTGGACTCTCTGAACCAGCACAGGGCTGTATGTTCTCTGGACACTCTGAACCAGCACAGGACAGTATGTTCTCTGGACACTCTGAACCAGCACAGGGCAGTATGTCCTCTGGACACTCTGAACCAGCACAGGGCAGTATGTTCTCTGGACTCTCTGAACCAGCACAGGGCAGTATGTTCTCTGGACACTCTGAACCAGCAGAGTGCAGTTTTAACTCTGGACAGTAAAATATTGCCAGATCCCCCCAAGGAGCTGAAGATTATTTGCTTCTGTCCCTGTTCTGTCCCTTTGCTTCTGTGCTAAAGTCATGAAGGCTGTGCTAAAGCCATGTTTTACACTGTATCAATAAGCAGACTGTGCTAAAGTCATGAAGGCTGTGCTAAAGCCATGTTTTACACTGTATCAATAAGCAGACTGTGCTAAAGTCATGAAGGCTGTGCTAAAGCCATGTTTTACACTGTATCAATAAGCAGACTGTGCTAAAGTCATGAAGGCTGTGCTAAAGCCATGTTTTACACTGTATCAATAAGCAGACTGTGCTAAAGTCATGAAGGCTGTGCTAAAGCCATGTTTTACACTGTATCAATAAGCAGACTGTGCTAAAGTCATGAAGGCTGTGCTAAAGCCATGTTTTACACTGTATCAATAAGCAGACTGTGCTAAAGTCATGAAGGCTGTGCTAAAGCCATGTTTTACACTGTATCAATGAGCAGACTGTGCTAAAGCCATGTGTAACACTGCATCAAAAATGAGACTGTACTAAAGCCATGAGTTCCATAATCAGGCTGTGCTAAATAGACTATGCGGCAGCCTCTGAGAGCATTGTGCACTGAATGGCAGGACAATATGCACATATATTCATATGAATACACACAGAGTTGAAAATAGTCATAATGATGATTTCATATGGAGATGGGGACCTAGTATGTTCAGCATTGTTTTCAAAGCATTGCATATGCATGACTCTCAAATGCAATAAACTCATTTAGTTTTGTAAACCATTTAGTATTATAATTCATATAATGGCATAATGGCCTCATTGTTTTTGCAACACTGTGATAATATAAAGGAATTGATTAGAGTGCACAGCTGCAGAGGGATTGGTGCTCTTTTACAGTAGATTTAAGGGGTGGATCCCCAGAAATATGAGACACACTGATACTACAGCAGTACTGAAAGCTGCCATTTTACTCTCAAGTCAGCTTCACCCTGACTTTTACTCCTACCGTTCTACTCATCCCACCGCTGTTTCACCTCGTCTCAGTGTTCGGCTGAATTTGGCAGTCATAACCTGTCATGGCGTAGTGACTCCACGAGCAGCGCAGCTGCCAGGAGGGCGTGAAGAGCAAAGGGATTTCAGCAGCCTCAAACGATAGCAGCTGCACGCTCCGCGCACTCCCCTAAAGAAGCTATGCTCGATTTCCTCCTCTTAATCGGATCCAGTCTGAAGGGTGGCATAAACCGCACACGTTCAAAGTTCGGTGAAACGCCTCCGAAATTATTAATTTGTGATATCCGTGCTTTTCCGTCGCGCACACGTAGGAATAAAACCGCCAACGACAACACATGTTGTGCACAAAATGTGTTTGCAGCAAGCACTTTCAGAGCAGGTCCGTGGGCTGATCCATGTGTACTAATGAGGTAGAGTCACCAAGCTATTTGGTGATCCATGTAAAAGAGAGGTCACGTGGAAATGAAATAAATTGTATGGGCTTGTATTATAATGGAATGGATATTTGCTCAGATATATGCTGTATTTTTTGTTTTGCTGTTCAGCTGGCCAAAATCATTCATTGGTGTGGAAGACATGTTTCTCTTCTTGTATAATCTTTTGCAAATACCTGTGAATTCATACACTTGTGAGGCTCTGAATTCATGCACGTGTAATGGACTCTTTAACTCTTCTGATGTACATAGTACATTTTCTCAGACACGGCATGCAAAGATTCTCTAATCTGCAGGGCCTGTGAGACAAACAACTCGCTACATGTTGACAGGAATCAGTGAAGTCCATTTCATAAACAGCTGAAATGAGAAAAAACCAGAGACACACATGAAAAAGCCCCCAGAAACCATCCAGCTTTGTTGGCTGTGCCAGCCCAAAGGGAATATTTGATTAACGTGCCTTTTCTAGTTTACCTGCTGTGGTTCTCATAGCCTAGAGACCCAGCAGCATGAAGGGTGGGCCTGCTAATGCATAGAAATGCCAACAGCCAATCGTCTATTTAGAAAAAAATTATTATAATAATTCAACACTTCTTTATTAACTGTCAGCTTACATTTTGGATGGCAAGTCAAATTTGAACATTGCCCTGATACCTTTCCATTAATGGGAACTTTACTTGGCATTTCGTAATGCTCAGTTGCCTTGTGTGACTTTCTCTAAAATTGCTAAAGTGTGATCCATATGTAATGTTTGCTGCTCTCGCTCAAAGTGTGGTTGAAAATAAATTGGGTTGTCTGCCTGGCTTCCAGTTGAGAAACACAGTGAGTTAAGTGTGAAGAAATATCAGATGTTCAGACATCTAAGAGAAACAAGAGCCAAGCCTGTTCAGGAATTCATATTTAACTACTGCTTAACCAGAGAATCCCACTCTGATTCTGGACCTCTGTAGCAGCAGAACCTGGCCAACAGGGCAAATACAGCAGCTGGTAAATCTATCATATCAACTTAAAGACAACACTAATGATAGGAAGCTGCGAGGGTGAATCCGTGCGCATAAAACAAGGTAGAGTGGGACGTAAGGAAAGGGAACTCGAGGCTTGACGATCCAGGGTCCAAATGGCATCGTGCCTTTGTGCGATTTTAGCCGACTCCGCAGTTTTGTTCGCGTCATTAAATGACACGCTTTATAGGTTAAATAGAGCGTCTAAACGCTCCTACTCCTACTTCCGCAACACTGTTCTGATGCACAGAAGGATGTCTTTCCTTCATCGCATGAGCTGATGGCAAACATGGCACGTTGCCCACAGTTATGGGGGATAGACATTGGATGCAGGTAGGGTCTTTAGCAATGGCCTGACTTCCTGTTGTTTACAATCTTCCCATACTTGACACTTTGGCCTCAGTTTTATATTAATAATAATAATAGTTATTATTATTACCTTACATTTATATAGCACTTTTCTCATACTCAAAGTGCTTTACAGTGATGAGGGGGAAGCTCACCTCAACCACCACCAATGTGTAGCACCCACCTGCATGATGCAGAGCAGCCATTTTGTGACAGAACACTCAGCATAACCATTTTGTTGAGAGAGCCAGGTTGGAAATTTAGCCAGGATAGTGTGGAACCCCCGGCTCTTTGCAATGAGTGTCATGGGATCTTTAATGACCATGGTGAGTCAGGACCTTTAGCATCATCTCATACAGCACAGTGTCCCCATGACTGCACTGGGACATTGTGTTTTATTTGACCAGAGGGAAGATTGGCCCACCAACACCACTTCCAGCCGCAACTTAGTTTCCCCAGGAGGTCTCCCATCCAATAACTAACCGAGGCCACACTTGCTTAGCTTCAACCATTCAGCAGAAGCAGGGTACATGGTGGTTTAGCCGCTGGCTATGACAACTCTTTATCTTAACTTTCTTAAGACTTTCTGACATTCTAACACAATTGTTACCATTCCTACCCCAGATTTTATTATGACAGACTACTAACTCGCTGCATATACTTTATACTGCATATACATATTTTTCAGCAGGTAAAATTGATCACGTCTGCCTTCTGTATACATGGCTCAGGTATAGTGGGGGAACTCCACACAGAAATGATCATTTTCTATATTCTGTCTTTCCCTCTTTCCATAATTGGTGTGGCCTGTGTTCCATGTGTGTTACCGTGGCTGTATCTGCACAAGAATAGTTGATGGAAGTTTAAGTTTAAGTTAAGTCTGAACTCCTCTTATTGTCATAAGTGAATGGAGGTGTCTTTTGATCAGAGGATTGGTCTGATTGAAAATCAGCTGTTTTCTCTATTATCTTTTCTCTAAGTCACAATCACATTATTTAAGACATAAGAGAAGATGTGGAGTCTTGCTTGTTTTCTCTATCTTTTCTCTAAGTCACAATCACATTATTTAAGACATAAGAGAAGATGTGGAGTCTTGCTTGTGTTCTCTATCTTTTCTCTAAGTCACAATCACATTATTTAAGACATAAGAGAAGATGTGGAGTCTTGCTTGTGTTCTCTATCTTTTCTCTAAGTCACAATCACATTATTTAAGACATAAGAGAAGATGTGGAGTCTTGCTTTAGTTCCATCTGAACTGTAACCTCCAGGACATTCTCTACAGTGGGCCAAACAGGAGGCTTTATACCCAGGCGACTTCATTGATTGAATTGTCTTTCTTTTGCAGAAGTCAGTCAGACTGTGTTGAGTGAAACAGGGTTTTGGGAATGTAATGTGGAATTACATTATGAGGTGGCAGGAAGACTCGGCCCCTTCCCGCATCGCGCGGTTAATCTCCACCTCTGCCTGGACTCCCTCCCGGCTGCAAAACCAGCATTTTCCCCAGGGGACGTTGTGACAATGACTAGGGGGGGTGGGCAGTCTCATTTAATTCAATAACAGGCCGGACCTGTGCTTTAGGGGGCTGAGTTCGGTCTCTCCGTACATGACAGGTGACATCACGCCATCCGTCTCTGTGACAGGCAATAATTTGAGACTCTAACAAGGACAGCAGTATTCAGTGCTACAGTCCATCTACGGACCTTCTCCTACTGAGTTTGACTATTAGATTTTATTCTTTATCTGTGAGAATAAGTTTTTAAGTTTTGTAGAAACTAGTTTGATCCCTGTGTTACTTGAATAAAGGTAAAGCCTCAGCATGTTGTGCTGAGGTGCTCAACCAAGGATAATTTTCCTATTTTGTCTGGTGGACTGTAAACTGCTGTGGACGTTTGTGCTCAAATTAATTGACTTCCTGTTAGCGTCGTGCTGCAAATGGCATTGGACTTATGGGCTCCTCTTCTTCCTTTCAGCATCGTCCCACAATGCCAATGAGGTGTATACCACAGATTTGATGGAAACTCAATTTTGATTAGTTAAAGAACAGTCATTATTTCTGGCCCTCTACTTATCTAGGTAGTCTGGTCAGAATGCTCTCGCTCATGTCTGTACCTAATGTTACCTTGTTAACATGCCCAAATGGGGAAAAAGCTCAGGAAGATAGAAAGGTCATTGTAAAAAACTGAGAATGCAACAGGAACAACTGACACTCAAAAAACCCTTTAACATGACAAACATGACATAACATGTCCTTTTTAAAAAATCTTGTTAATAGTGGGAACTGCGTGAAATTAAAAACATTGTGAGCTAGCTCGCTTGTGGTTGCTGGGAGACTAAAGGCCGTTGCTTGTTAGAGATATTGCTGTGGCGGTAGCTGGAAATGTAATACAGTGATGCGTAATATAGTCAATTTAAACACAATGTTGTGGCGAACACATTTTTTGGCAAGTAGCCATGCTATAAACAGGATAATGTACAGCGAGCAAGTCAATTGCTGTCGGGGCTTGTTTTAAAACAACTGACTCGCTCAATGTACATTATCTCTTAATTACCTTGTATCAGTATCTTTTTTCTAAGGTCCCTGAATTGCACACAACAGCGTTCTGGTCAGTTTTGTATGCATTAGTCAGAGATATAATATCACAGACATCGCTACAAACATACACTGATGTGCACACGGTTTAATGGAAGTCTGTAGGCCGCATATAGAGTCGCTGAAAATACAGGGAATTATGATGATTTGCGAAAATGCTATAATGTGCAGAACTGCAGCGAGTGTTTTATTCTCTGCCTGCCCTGGCGCTTTAGCGGCATCTCTGCTTCAGGGGTCACAATCGTGTCAGCTCATGTTTGTAAAAATAGGGCTTTTTCCCTGCAGAGAGGATTAGGCCGTCAGAGAAAAAAAAAGAAAATTATTGTAAGAAGGGATCTGACAGATTTGCATTGCACACAAAGCACACAAAGAAATGAAATGCCCTGCCTTGTTCTGGACTCTGTCTTTGTCAACAGCTCCTCCAATAAGATTGGGACCGAGGGAGCCAAAATAAGGAGAACACAGGAAACCCTGCTTGTTGTCTGTTCTCAGGTTAGCTGAGTCTATTTCGCAAAGGCAGCTTATGTGCCTTTCTTATTGTAAAAATGCCAATGCATACTGGCTTGAGTTTAATACAGTCGGTTTTCTTTCTTGACGGTTTGTTCATTCATGAAAACGGGTACAATACCATTCAAATGTACTACACAACAAATACATCATTATTTTTGGATTCTGCAACCTGCTAATCAACTAGATGCTAATGAACTGTACATCTGTTGCTTGTCTTAACCAATAGGCAATGTTGTAAGGCCTAGGTGAGGTGGAAAATCCAGGTTCAGAAAGTAAATGTCCTCCCCAGTATTTTGTCAGTATTTGCTAATTAGCACAATTCTTCAGCCAGGAGGTAGAACTAATTAGTTAAATCAGCTGGCTCAGTTCATAGGTGGGAGAAATACATGGCAGGAATTTTACTTTCTGATGCCTGGACTTGCTACCTCTGGAATTGTTATAAGGTGTAGGTAAGGTTGTAAGCTGTAGTTACTGTTGTAAGGTGCATGTAATATAGTAAGATGTAGGTAATGTTGCAAGGGGTAGATGTTATGTTGTAAGGTGTAGGCAAGGTTGTAAGGTGTAGGTCATGTAAGGTGTCTGTAATGTTGTAAGTTGTAGGTAATGTTGTAAGGTGTTGGTAAGGTTGTAAGGTGTCATTGACCTTTGGCCAGTATTTGGCCAGTATTTGGCCAGTATTCTTCATTATGCACATCACAGATACTCTGCCTAAAATGAGTGTTCCCTTAATTAGCCAGTATTCAATCAACAATTGGTCTTAGTTTTGCCTTTTATAAACAAAAACGGTTTGAAAGTAAATTTTGGTTATTGCTAAATAATATGTATTCCGCTGTTGCGTATGACCAACTATAACAACCCATTTGGATTGAATTCAGATGATCTGATATTACTTTTTTTCGCCATCAAAACCTTTACATGAGGAAGAATGGGCTGAACGCTCATTGTTACCATCTTGCCACACTAGCCACCGTCCTCGGGATTGCGCTCAAATATTCAGAAACATGATATTCTAAAGTATTTAAAATAGCCTTTGTTGCGCACAAAAACTGCAGGCCAATCAAAAACATACACTGAATAAATCCAGAAAGTAAACTAAAAATGGAAGGGAAAACCAAAAAATGTTTTACTTATCAGTTCTCTGTAAAAATATGGCTAGCACTAGAAGGATAACATTTCTGATATAATAAAGTTCTCCTTTGCCTTTAAGTGTGTCTGTACTGCTTCTCATTGTATATGCCTCTCATCACCACCATCACCACTTTCTACACACATGATATTTGCAAAAGGTCACTTTGGAAGTCTCCCCTGTCCTTGCTTTTGCTGATAAAATTAATCTCGAGTTCAAACGTCCCCGTTCTGGCTCTGCCTCACAGGTTTTTTTTTCTTTTTCTCAGATGATGTAGTTTAGCAGATCACGCCTTCCCTCCTTGCGTGTCCCCCCCCCACTGTAGATTCTCATGTGTGCACTTCTCTGGCCCGTCACATCTCCAGTGAATAAGTCAAAATCATGGCTTCTTACCCCATGAAGTATTGCACGTATGCTCTATCTATGTTGACTGCCACCGCCTCCTTGTGTGCTTATATGCACGTTGGATACATCGGTGCTACAAATAGATGGCAACAATGAACCACTGCTGTGTGTGACACGGTATGTTATGAAAGCACTGCGGGCAGTCTCTAATGCACATCAGTCTCTAGGTGAAAGGCATGCTGGGAGTGCACTCAAGGTTTCAGGGTGAGCAAGGTTTTGATATATTTTTTTCTCTTTTTTCACTCGTAAAGTGCACCTTGCCAGGAGGCAGACATTTTGTTTCTATGCATGCAATAGTTTCAAAATGTAAACACAAAGAGTGATGAATTTTTGGCATATGGGCGAATCCGCTGGGGATTTCCGCTCTATGCTAGTATGTTTGATGAGGAAATGAGCCAACACAGCCCAGAATGAATAAACAGTGACATAATTTTGTTTCATCACTTCTTGTGAAATCCATCCCCTGTGACGCCGCGCACTGTAATATTTCTGTAATAACTCGCAGTTTGTAATAACTGCTAAGAGGTTATTGCTCCTGCCATTTATATTTTTGTACTCGCGGTACCTTGTGGGCGGCAAACACATTTTCCCTGAGTTTACAGGGTTCAATGAGTAAGACTGAAGAAGAAAAAGATTGAACCTGCAACGCATTAGCATTTTTTACACCCCACTCTTTGTGAACCATTTCCTGCAATGGGATGTAATGCCCCATTATTATTATTATAATATATACATATACTGTACATTGATCTCAAAGAATACAGATACAATGTCACACATCCACACAATAAAGCCCCAAACTCTTCTTATTCTTCTTCTTCTCCTCCATCTTTCTGCCGATTTCACGCTCCATGCCCACAAACAATAATTCTCCTCGTTGGATATTTAGCCACAACTGCCAATAACAACATCTGATCTAGCTACACCTGAAATAGCCTGATCAAAGGAGCCAATCACAGGATACACAGGCCAAGAGGCGGCCTAACTGCTCCACAAAATGTGGACTAGTGGTTAGTGCGATGGACTTTCCCACTGAAGACCCATGTTTGGCACTGCCTTACCCCGTGATGATGAAACAGAAATTTGGTATTTTTAAGGAATGGAACTAAATTGTTATGTGTATTAATTCACTTGTATATGTGGCATATCCAATTTCATGTTAGTTCTTATTTTATTAAAGATTAAGTAACCTGTGCTTATGCTGACTAAAACCAAGAAAATTCTCAGTGCTGTTTTGCAAAGGAATTGCTTATTATCTTGGTTTTAGCAGATTTATTTGTGAGTTTTTGGCTTTTGATTTATGAAATCATAAACGAGCAAGTGTCAGAAATGTCTGGTTAACTAACTCTTGCTCATTCTTTATGAAAACAGAACAACGTAAATTAATGAGCCTCCATCTTGATTTTTTCTAAACAGACATTTGTTTATACCAATAAACATAATTTACACTAGTGAAAGGGGGAGTGAATGAATAAATACAGATACAAATTACAAATATTTAAGCCTAGTAAATAGCCTAAATATTGAATCTTACAAACCTATCCAGACATATTTGCCCCATTAATGTTGCCTACTATATGGTTGTGGGTCAGATGAAGCCAACTAAGTAAAATATAAAAATGTATTTTTAAATATAAAATAACTGAATCACTGTTCTTTGTGAACATAATTTTATGAATTTAGGCTCTGTAGGACCTATAATAATAATAACAACAAAACCATTTTATTCATGATGTGCTTTTTATAGACCCAAAGCACTGGATGCACAAACATGTGTTCAAACATAAAGTTGAGTCATTTTTTAACAAAGCTTAAATGCAGATTATTTCCACGATAAAGGATTGCCATTTGATACTTTGATGTGGCATATAAAGTTTGAATGACCACATTCTCTTCAGATTGTAAGATGAAAAAACACAGGGCCAAGTTTAGTAAAGATTTGGTAGCATTGCTTTGGAATAGAGTTATTGTGCACAATGATAGCCAATATTGTTTGTTGTAACTTGGCCTGCTTTTGATATCAATACTTTTAAGGGCAGGCCTTGTTTTTGAAAGTTTTAATTAATTACTTACCAACAGTGCTTTTTATGTGTGAGTAACTTGGCATTTTTGTACGTTGAAAACATTTTTTGTTGAGATGTACTACACTGGCATGGAACCAAATTACGTCAGGAGGACATGGAATTGTTCCGACTTCTTACTATGCTGTAAATAGCACTGTTATCTTTAAGTAAAATTTTGATTAAATGACTGTTCAGGATTAAATGCAAGAATCTCAGAGACAAGCTATTGTGAAGTAAAACTATGAAAAAGACCATCTGAAGCATGGAGCTGTGGAGGCAGGCGTGTGTGTGTGTGTGTGTGTGTCCTTCTCACCCTTTGAAAGTGTGTGAAGCAGGTGTGTGTGCCCGCGCGTGTGTCACGTGTTGTTATGAGCAACTTTATTCATATGCAAGCTTTGACTTTTCGCAGTGACCTTTAAAAACCTTTTTTCCCAGTGACAGGCAATGTGTAAATTGGAGGCAATACAATCATTTATTTGTGCGTGGGGAGGCTTGGAGCAGCTTTTCAACACTTTCAGCACTTCTGCTCATTCATCGAAGGGAAATGCTGTAGCCACGAGTTTCTTCATAAATGTTTCAGAACCGCTTCTCTTGGACTAAGGTGAGGTGAATGGTGTGCTCTGCAGGCAGAGTGCAGCACTTTACATTTCACCCTGAAGGGGCCACTGACCAAAATAACCTAAAGAAACTACCTCTGACAGCTGAAGGGAATTTACAGTTCCAGGCGAATATCGACTGGATGGACCCGACGAATGGCGGCTTGAGCTAAAAGCGCTAAATTTACCGACTGGCAGCGTGAGATTCCTCATGGCCTGGGTTGAGACTCTTCTCTGGCGTGAGAAAACCTTGTAAACAGATTATCCAAGTTAATTCAGCAGGGTTCTGTGTTTTCACAGCTCTCATCTACGATGTAAGGCCGGAAAGTTCACCTCAACAGCGTGGCGTTCACAGCAGCCTACAGGGGGCAGCGATGTGATGTCTTAGATAGACAGTTATGTGATATGTTGAGAAAGGGCTCTACTTATTAGTGTAAATGTGCAGTAAGTGCCTGACCATCCAAATCTGATTGATCCCTGGATACAGTGGAGGACGCGATTGAGCCTGTGGTTATTATTGCTTTCTCCCATGAACAAGAAAAGCCAATAGAATACGTAGATATTTGGAGGGATCTTTGATTGAAAACGCATGCAATTCGGCAGCTCAAAGCTGATGCAAAGACAGGGCAGCATAAAATGCCGCGTTTGTGCATTTCACCTGAGACCTCGCACATTTGCATCGTATGGGAGTTACCACAATTACCACCCTCCAACTGGGAAAAAACATTCAAGTCAACCTCCCTCCTTGTAATTCACATTAGGAAATATGGGAAATTTCTGATAGCTCCGATATTTGACCTGACCTGGCTGGCACTAAAAAACAGGGAAGTGTGTTAATGCAGCCAGAAAAACGGCTTCCACTCCTACAAACTAGTCTTCTCGTCTTTCCGCTTTCTCCCACATGACGTGAGCGCGTTAACGTGGGCCGTGTAAACGGGAATAAAACGGCCCATTTCTCCAGCCCCATCCCATCCCTGTAGAGATGGAAGGCCATCGTGCGGTCGTTGACAGCAACGCAGCTGAAGAGTGTGCTGCAGGGTTGTTACACAGTGAGCACTGCCCTCCTCGCCTCTTCTCCTGCACGGAAACGCTTCACAATTACGTACATAAGTCCAGGCACGTACTGTTGATCAGCGTGTAATTGCGATGCAATTTTCTCCTTAGTTCAGATGTAGCACACTTTTCTATTTCAAATGCATTCTGTTTCTTTCACTAGATTTTTCTCTTTATTGCCTGATGCAAGTGTACAAGAGAAAAACATATAGAAGGCTCTTTAAAAACACGTTCTCATACAACTGCAGCCCTCGCCAATAGACTGATGAGGTATGCTTTCGTGTCTCACCTGGAACTGCATTTCTTTCCAATTTGTTTTCATTAATGACATTAAAACTGATTTGTACTGCACCATTAGGCATTCATACTCAATATTAAACGAAATATTTTAGGATTAAACAATACTAATCCTAAATCTATTCTCCAAATGCTCCAAGCTAAAATAAATTTAGAAAGTTTAAAAGTTGATTTAATGATTGTATAAGATAGGTGATAAGAACAGAACTGACTTGTGGGCGGTATATGCATACATGTCAATATGCACACACAAAGTTAAACTCTCACAGCAATATCATATTTATGTTCCCTATAACTGAATCGATAGAAAAGTTGAAACTTTTTTTTTTAATGTAGACAGCCTTCACAAGTTATGCTATTGGCTGCTGACACTTGCGGTTTGCGACTTACTGGCTGGCTGCCTAGCAGAGAGCTGCCAATCAAACTGTGTGTGCACTGTGACATGGTTGATTAGCTCTTCCTGTCTGAGAATAACAGAGTTTTTTTTTCCACTCTGTGACACCGCGGTCACCTTAATCTCCTGCATTCTTTTCTTTTCACTGTCCACAAATGAAGCATCGTTTCCTGCATATGAATCCCAGTAGATGTACCAGGCAATAGTCTACTAGCTAGAAGCTTGATAGACTTGAATTGTTTGCCGTTTTTCTAGATCATTTTACGTTTGAATAATTTTATGAAACAGTACTAGGAATAGCTGGACAGCACAGCCTGGAACTGCTTCTGATTTATTAAAACAGAATAAAGGGAAATAAGATTTGTTGTCTCGTTAAAAGTATTGCAACTCTGTTGACATTCAAAATTGCATATATTATTTGAATGATTGTTAATATATTATTGTTATTATTAAAAATTATTAGTATTATTACTAGAGAGAGAGAGAGAGAGAGAGCAAGAGAGAGAGAGATAGATAGAGAGAGAGAAAGAAAGAGAGATAGAGAGAGAGAGAGAAAGAGAGATAGAGAGAGAAATAAAGATAGAGAAAGAGAGCCAACAAATAGCAACAGTGGCTTTAATCAAATGAACCTCTGACTGTATAATGAAATCAGTGTTAAATTTAAACCATTATAATGGATGATTTTTAAAAAAAATACAAACATGACAAACACAATGGATGGCAATTTATTTTGGTCATGTATGAATATGTATTTCAGGAAAGGGGTCAGTGTCAGCAATAATTTGTTTTTCATGTAAAATAAAAGCACTGCAATGATTAATAAGCAGGCTTTAAATTTGAATACTCCTTATTTTAATATGCATTGAAAGTGGAGGGTGTATTTCATAAACTAGCCACTGTTCACTTTGAACGCTGAGTCTACACTCTTGAGTCCAGTGTAAAGAACGGACATTAAATCTCAGTGAATTTTGCTGAATTTAATATAAAGGTCATCATTCTCAAGGTTGCGCTTTGAAACCTACTCTCCAGACTGTTCACATATTTTCCCTTATATCTCTACCGGTTTTTTGTGTTGACACTCCTGTGTCGATCTGGGTGTCTGCCCATAACAGCCCTGGCACCTACAGTGCTGGTCCCATTTGGATGAAACTTTTGATGAAGCGTAGGCTGACAGTCACCTGAATTCTCAAATATCTTATTTCAAATCGGCCGACGACGACGGTTTTAATTTGTATTAATTCCCATCAATGTCTCGTGAAATCAATGTGGAGGAATACACGTCGGAGGAGTAGTGCACCGGGCGCGCGTGGGGAAGAGCAGCACTTGCAGATTTTTGTCCAAGGCTTTGCCTGCTCACACACTGGTGTAGGCATCTCTCTCTGAGTGACATCACATATCCTTATCCTGTGTTATATGTTTGAGTAACAGCATGCTTGCACCATCTGTTCGAATTGTCACTCATCTTGCCAGAAAGAGGAGCTGGATTTTAAGGCCTAACCCTACTCCTTAAAAACATCCTCATCGCATGTCATTGGGAGTGAAAGGTAGTATAAATCGCCTTCATGACGACATTAGCAGAACACCTCGGTGTTCAGTCAAATCGCCTATTTGTGTGTCTTTTGATTTATTTATAACATATGAGACCTGATAATAGGTCCAGCTACGGTTCTTACGTACTCAAACAAGCTCCCTCAAAGGCATTTTGTAAATCGTGTGAAATTTCTCTGGAGCAGTAACAGCAAGGTGTCAAATGGCACCTTTTAAAGCATCCGCTTGCATGCGCGTGGTCGTAAATGATAACTTGTGACTCTGCGTAGCGTATGGGACATTATTGGAGCGAAGATGGAGAAGATTTCTGACATTTAGATGAATGCGCTTGCCATTTGCAAGGGCAAAGAAGAAAACACCTTCGTAAATATCAGCTGATGCAAATCAGACTTGGGTTTTCTTGCTTGTCCAAGGACCACAACAGATACTGGCACCATCCAGAGCTACAGAGCAAACAGATGCTGTCGTTAGGTTATCTGTACTGTAGATATTTGTAACTATGAACAGTTAAACTGTGTTCATTGAAAAGGGTAGGGGGTTTATTTATTGTTCATTAAACAGTCCTGAGATCAAAGTTTTTGATCTATACATGTGGGCAGGTGATGATGTAATCCGGCATGTCTTTTTTTACTAAGCACAGGCAGGGGGGTTGGGTTCTATATGGGTAGTTAGCAACGCTATGGTTGCCTGAGAGTTGAGTCAGCTGTCTCTATTTTAAAGGGGCTGTTTATGTGGAAATATTAACGGACTGACACCCATTGTCCGCGCTAGCATTTTATGAAATTGGGTGAATATTAGGTGGAATATTCCTTTAACCTCAGCCACAGAATCTAGATGACTCATAAAAGGCATATCCTTGTTCCTAAGAGGTGTGTCTTTGGGCCAAAGGGGCATGTCCTTGGTCATAAGAGGTGTGTCCTTGGTCCTACGGGGTATGTCTTTGGTCAGAAGATGAGTGTCCCTGGGTCATAAGAGGCGTGTCCCCGGGTCATAAGAGGCGTGTCCCCCACATGCTTTTAGCAATACAGTGACACCAGGCAGCTTCCTTGAACGCGCTGTGGGACTACCCTGAGGGACAAAGATTTTGGGTTCAGGCAGTTGACATACCTATTAGGGAGGATCTTCCTGTGGTCCGCCCACTCCCACTTTGACTGACAGATGGGATGTTTGCAGCCAAAAACACAGCCTCCCAGTGAGAAACTGGCCGCAGACATTTTTGAGTGTTCTATAACTTTTCACAATCGCATACAATCTTCAAAGCTTTATTGATGGTGGCTGTTGCGTGCTATCGTAGTTTAATCTACAGGTGTCCTCGGTGTCTAATTTATTGTTTAGTTTGGATATTTAACCTCATGGTACCTGAGGGGAGTTCATCTAAGGATTCCCCTTATTAATGTATTGACTTTTTTATACTGCTCTTTAAATCTTTATAGAAATGAGTGTTTGGCCTTCAACATGAGACCCAAGGATAAATGCACTGCACATGCATACATTTACATGAGACAGCATTTAACATAGTCAAAACTCAACTGCACAAAACAACATATCTTTTATATTTGAGTTCAAGAAGAATGATATTTAAATAAAAGGAAAAGGGGGGTATCTGTAAACAGGAAAGAGAGAAAAAAGGGGAGCTAGGAAGAAAAAAGCCTCGACATGTGCTGGATGACTCGATCGGTTACGCCACCACGCTGCGGCGTAAGGATGAATCCAGGCCATGCTAGTGCCACCTGTGGCTGGTAGCTCCGTAGGGTGGCACGCGGTTGGCAATTGTGTCGCACAGGGCACGGGAGGGTAGCGTCGGTTGGGGGTCTGCATTCATTGCTAACTGGACGCCCGCTAAGGTCGATCAGGCACCTGCGGACTGCACGCTGAGGCCACACATGAAAGGGCTTCCTCCGACTCCGCTTGCCAGCTTGAAAAGAAGCAGCTGTCGACGTGGCGCCTTTTTCGAACGAGAACCACGGATGTCCACTCTTCCGTATTTGCATGAACGCGCGTGGTTGCGGACGATTGGCCGTTCCAAATTAGGGTGGGAATTGGACACGGTCAGCCCCACGTTGGAAGCCAAATGTATGAAATAAAGAAGAAAAAGCCTTTATGGAGAACAGACAGCGAACAGCGAAACAGTCACTTGGTGGAAATGAGAGACGGCAAGCATTTGGCTAACCCACAGCATGGGCCATCCGTTAATAAAAGAACTAATAAATTACTTCCCAGCATGCATAGGGTCAAGTGTAAAACTGCTGGGCGGACACAGCTGCCTGCAATTATGGCCAGCATGACTGCGGGAGGACAGAATGCCTGAAACTGATGAAAAATATTTCTCAGAGGTGAAAAGAATAATGCATATGCATTATTATAAATGCAGTATGTATGGCTGTAAGCATGTAAGTGTGTGTGTGTGTGTGTGTGTGTGTGTATATGTGTGTGTGTGTGTGTGTGTGTGTGTGTGTGTGTGTGTGTGTGTGTGTGTGTGTGTGTGTGTGCTTGTGTGTTTGTATGAGGGTGTGTGTGTATACTGTGGCACAGTGCTGGAGTTTGTCACTATGTCACATGGTGAACAGACTACACGATACAGGGGGATCGTTGACTGACAACCTTTTATTCACTACATAAATATAGAAATAAACCACAAAAATTAAATCATAGAAACAACAATAAAAAAAGGTCCAGGAGGACAGAGCAGCAAGCTCGCACAGTCTCCGTGCAGGGAAAGGTTTTCTCTAGGCCTGAGCCCCAGGCCTTTTATAGAGCTCGATAATTAGGTTTCAGCTGCTCTGCTTGGCAATGAGCCACAGCTGCTACCCTGCCTGTGAATGGTACTGACACTGTCCATGGTGCTGCACCTCTCCTGTGAGTGAGGTGATGCTGTCCATGGTGCTGCATTTCTCCTGTGAGCGAAGTGATGCTGTCCATGGTGCTGCATCTCTCCTGTGAGCGAGGTGATGCTGTCCATGGTGCTGCACCTCCCCTGTGAGCGCGGTGACGCTGCCCATGGTGCTGCACCTCTCCTGTGAGTGAGGTGACGCTGTCCATGGTGCTGCACCTCTCCTGTGAGTGAGGTGATGCTGTCCATGGTGCTGCACCTCTCCTGTGAGTGAGGTGACGCTGTCCATGGTGCTGCACCTCTCCTGTGAGTGAGGTGATGCTGCCCATGGTGCTGCACCTCTCCTGTGAGTGAGGTGACGCTGTCCATGGTGCTGCACCTCTCCTGTGAGCGAGGTGACGCTGCCCATGGTGCTGCACCTCCCCTGTGAGCGAGGTGACGCTGTCCATGGTGCTGCACCTCTCCTGTGAGCGAGGTGATGCTGCCCATGGTGCTGCACCTCCCTTGTGAGCGAGGTGACGCTGTCCATGGTGCTGCACCTCTCCTGTGAGCGAGGTGATGCTGCACCTCCCCTGTGAGTGAGGTGATGCTGTCCATGGTGCTGCACCTCTCCTGTGAGCGAGGTGACGCTGCCCATGGTGCTGCACCTTAGAGGGTGGATACCCGACCCGAACCCGACGGGACCCGACGGGACCCGACGGGTCGGGCCGGGTTCGGACTAAACTTTTAAAATGACGTTCGGGCTCGGGTCGGGCTCGGTCACGGCGGCCGAACAACTATTTTACTTTTGAACTACAGTAAAACCTTGACATACGAGTGCACTAATTTACGATTATTCCGAGTTACGAGCCGTTGCTCGGACAATTTCTTGCTTCGCCTTACGAGCTTAGACCCGAGTTACGAGCCGAGCATTCGCATTTCCGAAAAATTCTGAAGGGAAGGAAGAAACAAACCACCATGGATAGGTTTTTATCGAAACGCCCTGCAGATCAGAGTCAGAAAAGCGTGACGAAAAAGCCAAAAATCAATGAAAAAAATGCAAACGTCACTGATGAAGATTAAGTGTAAGTGAAGAATAATAATGTAGCAATTAAGTTTAGAACCAGTTTATTTCTTTATATTCTATTTTATTATCTTTGTATTATGTTTTGTATTAATTATTTATTATTTATAAATACATTTCTCATTTTTATAACTACGTAACAAAGAAATTAGGGTGTTTTTTGGGGGGCTGGAACGTATTAATGGTATTTAAATTAATTTCAATGGGGAAAATTGATTTGATATACGAGTAAACCGAGTTACGAGCTCGGTCACGGAACTAATTAAACTTGTATGTCAAGGTATTACTGTACTAATTAGGATGGGTACTTCACATGGTGCTTCAAGTTGTTTTTGGTGAAAATATAGTGTGAAATAAATAAAAATGATACCGAATATTGTGTGTGTATCTGTTATCTACCAATAAAACAATGCCTTTTGACGGTCATTTAGGTGCCCAGTGACCACTAAACAGAGAAGCTGTAACCATGGTAACAACAACTGCGTGACAGGGAAACACAATGTCAGCGCTTCAGTGCCTTACATTAACTGCGTCGGGCTCGGGTCGGGTTCGGACATAAAAAGCAGAATTCCTGTCGTGTTCGGGTCGGGCTCGGTTACTACTATCTCGGGCTCGGTCGGGTTCGGACAGAAATATGCGGCCCGATCCGCACTCTACTGCACCTCCCCTGTGAGCGCGGTGATGCTGTCCATGGTCCTCTCCTGTGAGTGAGATGACGCTGTCCATGGTGCTGCACCTCTCCTGTGAGTGAGGTGATGCTGTCCATGGTGCTGCACCTCTCCTGTGAGCGAGGTGATGCTGTCCATGGTGCTGCACCTCTCCTGTGAGTGAGGTGATGCTGCCCATGGTGCTGCACCTCCCCTGTGAGCGCGGTGATGCTGTCCATGGTCCTCTCCACCATGAGTGAGGTGATGCTGTCCATGGTGCTGCACCTCTCCTGTGAGTGAGGTGACGCTGCCCATGGTGCTGCACCTCTCCTGTGAGTGAGGTGATGCTGTCCATGGTCCTCTCCTGTGAGTGAGGTGACGCTGTCCATGGTGCTGCACCTCTCCTGTGAGTGAGGTGACGCTGCCCATGGTGCTGCACCTCTCCTGTGAGTGAGGTGACGCTGTCCATGGTGCTGCACCTCTCCTGTGAGCGAGGTGATGCTGCACCTCCCCTGTGAGTGAGGTGATGCTGTCCATGGTGCTGCACCTCTCCTGTGAGCGAGGTGACGCTGCCCATGGTGCTGCACCTCCCCTGTGAGCGTGGTGATGCTGTCCATGGTCCTCTCCTGTGAGTGAGATGACGCTGTCCATGGTGCTGCACCTCTCCTGTGAGCGAGGTGATGTTGCCCATGGTGCTGCACCTCTCCTGTGAGTGAGGTGATGCTGTCCATGGTGCTGCACCTCTCCTGTGAGCGAGGTGACGCTGTCCATGGTGCTGCACCTCTCCTGTGAGTGAGGTGATGCTGCCCATGGTGCTGCACCTCCCCTGTGAGCGCGGTGATGCTGTCCATGGTCCTCTCCTGTGAGTGAGATGACGCTGTCCATGGTGCTGCACCTCTCCTGTGAGCGAGGTGATGCTGTCCATGGTGCTGCACCTCTCCTGTGAGCGAGGTGATGCTGCCCATGGTGCTGCACCTCTCCTGTGAGTGAGGTGACGCTGTCCATGGTGCTGCACCTCTCCTGTGAGCGAGGTGACGCTGTCCATGGTGCTGCACCTCTCCTGTGAGTGAGGTGATGCTGCCCATGGTGCTGCACCTCCCCTGTGAGCGCGGTGATGCTGTCCATGGTCCTCTCCTGTGAGTGAGGTGACGCTGTCCATGGTGCTGCACCTCTCCTGTGAGCGAGGTGATGCTGCCCATGGTGCTGCACCTCTCCTGTGAGTGAGGTGACGCTGTCCATGGTGCTGCACCTCTCCTGTGAGTGAGGTGATGCTGTCCATGGTGCTGCACCTCTCCTGTGAGTGAGGTGATGCTGTCCATGGTGCTGCATTTCTCCTGTGAGCGAAGTGATGCTGTCCATGGTGCTGCATCTCTCCTGTGAGCGAGGTGATGCTGTCCATGGTGCTGCATCTCTCCTGTGAGCGAGGTGACGCTGCCCATGGTGCTGCACCTCTCCTGTGAGCGAGGTGATGCTGTCCATGGTGCTGCACCTCTCCTGTGAGTGAGGTGATGCTGTCCATGGTGCTGCACCTCTCCTGTGAGCGAGGTGATGCTGTCCATGGTGCTGCACCTCTCCTGTGAGCGAGGTGATGCTGTCCATGGTGCTGCACCTCTCCTGTGAGCGAGGTGATGCTGTCCATGATAGATAAACAAATAAATACAATCAAAAATGCATCTGCAATGCTGCATGCATTCTGTGTGTGCTTAATAATTTTCTCAACAAAATAATCTGTCATGATATTTTTTGTTTTTTACTGAAACATATTTTTCATCTGAATAGAGGAGCCTTCTCTTGAATAAAGATGAATTTTTTTTTTTTTAAATTACTTCTATTCACCATGGCAAATAGGTCTAATGGATAGTAGATGTTGCATTCATTGGCTTTAACCTTCAGTGCAAAATAATTCATTTAAAAAGAAGACAATAACAAAAAACAACACCGCTAATTGTACCAAGCTCATCTTTAGGCCTATTCCAGTTTGCCAATTGAAAACTGGAAATAAATAACATAAAGGACAAGGACTGCCAACCACCATTATGTAAGTTATGTTCTTTCATTTTCAGTGATATTTCATGGCATGAAAGCACAGAGCTTCACTGTGCAGTTTTGATCCAATAGTAATCGTAGCTTCGTGCTGGTGGTTGATTTGTGGTGATAGCAATGATAAGTTGCTGTGCTTTTGAAACAACATAAGTCACTTGTATATTTAAGATGGTAAGAGCCATTATTTAGGCTTGAGCCTGCAAGTATTTTATTTATTTATTTAAATACATTTATTTATTTATTTTATTTCATGTTTAACACCAGAAGGCTTTAAATATAATTTTTACTGGTAAACAACTGGCCATTGCCTGCTAACAATATTTACATACACTTTATATAGTGTAATTCATACACATTATTTCATACCTGATGTACAAACCCCAATTACAAACAAGTTGGGACAGTATATAAAATGCACATAAACGCAGAAAGCAGTGATTTGTAATTTAAAAAATATATATATTCAATTGAAAACAGTACAAAGAAAATATACAGTCAAGCCAAAAAGTCTGCACACCCCTTTCACCTTCTCTACGTTTTATTACGTTACAGACTTATACAATAAATTGAGTTAATTTTTTGCCTCAAACATCTACACACAATAGCCAATAATGACAAAGTGAAAACAGGTTTTTAGAAAATATGCAATTTTATTTTACTGACAAAAATAGGTTATTTAGGGGTTACATATCTGTACACACCCTTAGCCTAACACTTGGTTGCTGCACCAGCGATTACAGCTTCAAGGCGTCTTGGGAAAGAAGCTACGAGCTTGGCACACTTGTTTCTGGATATTTTTGCCCATTCCTCTTGGCATATCCTTGCAAGCAGGTTGGACGGGGAGCGTCGGTACACAGCCATTTTCAGCTCTTTCCACAGATGTTCAATTGGATTCAGGTCTGGGCTCTGGCTGGGCCACTCAAGGACATGCACAGACTTTCTCCGAAGCCACTCCTTTGTTCTCTTGGCTGTGTGCTTCGGGTCGTTGTCATGTTGGAAGGTAAACCTTCGCCCCAGTCTGAGCGCTCTGGAGCAGGTTTTCTTCAAGGATCTCGGTGTACTTAGCTGCATTCATCTTTCCCTCTATCAGGACTAGTCGCCCCGTTCCTGCTGCTGAAAAACATCCCCACATCATGATGCTGCCACCGCCATGCTTCACTGTAGGGATGGTATTAGCCAGGTGATGAGCGGTGCCTGGTTTCCTCCAGACGTGACATTTGGTATTCAGGCCAAAAAGTTAAATTTTGGTTTTATCAGACCAGAGAATCTTAATTCTCATGGTTTGAGAGTCCTCTAGGTGCCTTTTGCCTTTTGGCTGTGATGTGCCTTTTACTAAGGAGGGGCTTCCGTCTGGCCACTCTACCATAAAGGCCTGATTAGTGGAGTGCTGCCTGGATGGTTGATCTTCTGAAAGGTTCTCCCATCTCCACAAGGATATGCTGGAGCTCTGTCAGAGTGACCATCGGGTTCCTGCTCACCTCCCTGGCCAAGGCCCGTCTTCCCCGATTGCTCAGTTTGGCCGGGCGGCCAGGTCTAGGAAGATTCTTGGTGGTTCCAAACTTCTTCCATTTATGAATGATGGTGGCCACTGTGCTCTTTGGGACCTGTAAAGCTGCAGAGATTTTTCCGTACCATTCTCCAGATCTATGCCTTGACACAATCTTGTTTCTGAGGTCTGCAGATAATTTTTTTGACCCCATGGCTTGGAGTTTGCTCTGACATGCACTGTCAACTGTGAGACCTTATATAGGCAGGTGTTGGCAATCCCCAATCATGTCCAATCAATTGAATTTATCACAGGTGGACTCCAATTAAGTTGTAGAAACATCTCAAGCAGTATCAGTGGAAACAAAATGCACCTCAGCTCACTTTTGGGTGTCATATCAAAGGGTGTGCACACTTGTGTACATATGATATTTTACATTTAGATTTTTAATAAATTAGCACAAATGTCTAAAAACCTGTTTTCACTCTGTCATTATGGGCTATTTTGTGTAGAATTTTGAGACAAAAAATGAACTCAATCTATTGTAGAATATGTCTGTAACGTAATAAAACGTGGAGAAGGTGAAAGGGGTGTGCAGACTTTCCGGCTTGACTGTAGTTAATTTGATATTGATTCTTGTAAAAATATGCTAATTCCATTGCCTTTGATGGGTTAACAGTGTGAGGGTTTAGACAGCTTTCCAGGCAGTCAGTAGATGCTACATAAGGATCCGCGTCTTACCTGAAATCCCGGATCGGAGGGTGTTTTTGCGCAGAATATCATCGCCCAGGTTAGTCTGGGTAATATGCAGGTTTCTGAAGTGTAAATCCACTCCCTTGGGAAAGTTTGCCAGGATAATGCTACTGAATAACACTTCAGTCCCTTCAGTGAAGTTATGGAGAGGAGAATATCTCAACAAAAAGTCACAAATCAAAAGGAGAATCGTTGATTCTGACAACCTGTTACTGTTTGGCATAATAATCATGCAAATACTCAGTACTCAGTACTCAGTTGCAGAATTTTTGTGGAGCCTAATGCCACAAAAAGCTTCCAACAAGTTGAGCTGAGTGGTTTCCCATCTGCAGAGAATGGCCTATCATGCTAATATATATATATATATATCTAAAATAAATAATGGAGTTATGTTGAGCATATGTTCATAAAGATAACTTTGTTTCACATATTTTACATGGCATGACAAGAACACCCTTCTGACCCTTACATCGACCATCTGTCCGTGGATTATTTAAACAATGTGTGTCTTATACGTTGAAAGCATTTCAGGAGATCTTTAGTTTGTTCTATTTAACACGCCCAGAAATGTGGTATGCAAATACATCCTCTCAGTGCAGTTTAAGTGGCTATGGTTGCATGTTGTGTTACTTAAAATATAACAAATGCTTTATAGTTTATACTATCATAGTATATATGTGTCACTGTCCACACAGTAAAATATCCACTGTTAATTTAACTCTACATGTGAGTAGATGCGAGTCCAATAGGTACCGTATCTACTCTGTAAGAGTTGATTTGACATAGAACATTTCACTGTACAGTGAGGATTGTATGTACTCCATCAGGGTGCGATATACTCTATGAGAGTTGATTTGACATAGAACATTTCACTGTACAGTGAGGATTGTATGTACTCCATCAGGGTGCGATATACTCTATGAGAGTTGATTTGACACAGAACATTTCACTGTACAATGAGGATTGAATGTACTCCATCAGGGTGCGATATACTCTATGAGAGTTGATTTGACACAGAACATTTCACTGTACAGTGAGGATTGAATGTACCTCATCAGGGTGCGATATACTCTATGAGAGTTGATTTGACACAGAGCATTTCACTCACAGAGCATTTCACTGTACAATGAGGATTGAATGTACTCCATCAGGGTGCGATATACTCTATGAGAGTTGATTTGACACAGAACATTTCACTGTACAGTGAGGATTGAATGTACCTCATCAGGGTGCGATATACTCTATGAGAGTTGATTTGACACAAAGCATTTCACTGTACAGTGAGGATTGAATGTACCTCATCAGGGTGCGATATACTCTATGAGAGTTGATTTGACACAGAACATTTCACTGTACAGTGAGTAGATGTGAGTCCAATAGGGACCATATCTACTCTGTAAGAGTTGATTTGACACAGAACATTTCACTGTACAGTGAGGATTGTATGTACTCCATCAGGGTGCGATATACTCTATGAGAGTTGATTTGACACAGAACATTTCACTGTACAGTGAGGATTGTATGTACTCCATCAGGGTGCGATATACTCTATGAGAGTTGATTTGACACAGAACATTTCACTGTACAATGAGGATTGAATGTACTCCATCAGGGTGCGATATACTCTATGAGAGTTGATTTGACACAGAACATTTCACTGTACAGTGAGGATTGAATGTACCTCATCAGGGTGCGATATACTCTATGAGAGTTGATTTGACACAAAGCATTTCACTGTACAGTGAGGATTGAATGTACCTCATCAGGGTGCGATATACTCTATGAGAGTTGATTTGACACAGAACATTTCACTGTACAGTGAGGATTGAATGTACTCCATCAGGGTGCGATATATTCTATGAGAGTTGATTTGACACAGAACATTTCACTGTACAGTGAGGATTGTATGTACTCCATCAGGGTGCGATATACTCTATGAGAGTTGATTTGACACAGAACATTTCACTGTACAGTGAGGATTGAATGTACTCCTTCAGGGTGCGATATACTCTATGAGAGTTGATTTGACACAGAACATTTCACTGTACAGTGAGGATTGAATGTACTCCATCAGGGTGCGATATATTCTATGAGAGTTGATTTGACACAGAACATTTCACTGTACAGTGAGGATTGTATGTACTCCATCAGGGTGCGATATACTCTATGAGAGTTGATTTGACACAGAACATTTCACTGTACAGTGAGGATTGTATGTACTCCATCAGGGTGCGATATACTCTATGAGAGTTGATTTGACACAGAACATTTCACTGTACAATGAGGATTGAATGTACTCCATCAGGGTGCGATATACTCTATGAGAGTTGATTTGACACAAAGCATTTCACTGTACAGTGAGGATTGAATGTACCTCATCAGGGTGCGATATACTCTATGAGAGTTGATTTGACACAGAACATTTCACTGTACAGTGAGGATTGAATGTACCTCATCAGGGTGCGATATACTCTATGAGAGTTGATTTGACACAGAACATTTCACTGTACAGTGAGGATTGAATGTACTCCATCAGGGTGCGATATACTCTATGAGAGTTGATTTGACACAGAACATTTCACTGTACAGTGAGGATTGAATGTACCTCATCAGGGTGCGATATACTCTATGAGAGTTGATTTGACACAGAGCATTTCACTGTACAGTGAGGATTGAATGTACTCCATCAGGGTGCGATATACTCTATGAGAGTTGATTTGACACAGAACATTTCACTGTACAGTGAGGATTGAATGTACCTCATCAGGGTGCGATATACTCTATGAGAGTTGATTTGACACAGAGCATTTCACTGTACAGTGAGGATTGAATGTACTCCATCAGGGTGCGATATACTCTATGAGAGTTGATTTGACACAGAACATTTCACTGTACAGTGAGGATTGAATGTACTCCATCAGGGTGCGATATACTCTATGAGAGTTGATTTCAGTTGAATGGTATACAGTGCAGACAAGGATGCAATTGTGGAAGGAGCTGGTTTGTTTTTCTTCTCTTTCTACAGAGATGCTGCCTACACATCCCCTGGCCCTAATATCCATGCTATTCGAGTGGTGCTCAGAGACACGTACCTTGACCTCGCTCTTAAAATACAGTGCATGCCTGCGTTCCTATATGTATAGGCCTGGATTCAATCAGCAGTATTCCTTCATTTTGACTCGATAAAGGTGGTGTACACACAAAATTAAATATCACGTTTCTTTCTTTTTGATGAACGCTGAACTTGCCTAAATATGCTCATCATTTTTAAAAAGTGGAAAAATATTAATTGTATGCAGGCCTTGGTCCGCTGAGGTATGACTTCATATGGATGATTATAATGAAGTTGATCTTGTCATTTATGAAATCCATATGGTTGGATGAAATATAGAGAAGACATCTTATATGCTCCCGCCGCCATCAGCAACCGGTTCCCCACCATCATTGCCACCACATCTGGACTGTCATCTAGCTGCTGCAAATTCTATTATCATGAACATTGGCTGTTTTGACCATGCTGGTCATTAAGACCTAGACCCTGAGCCGGCCAGAGGAGGATGGGTTGCCCCCTTGGGTCTGGTTTCTCCCAAGTTTTATTCCTATTTTCACCAGGGAGTTTTTCCTTGCCACTGTTGCCTTTGGCTTGCTCTTGTGGGGGTTTAGGCTAGGTTTTTTCTGGGAAGCACACTGTGACAACTAGTTGTGAAATGCGCTATATAAATAAATATTGATTTTATTTTATTTGATATATCCACATTAGTGTTCTGCTTGTTCTTGATGCTCAGGCCTCAAACTTATTTAAATCATTGTTTATTTTTTGAAGTGATGAAAAGAGTGCCATTTGTGATAAGATCTGCTGCTGGATCTCATTGTGTATTGTGGTTTCAGACATCACGTTGCATGCTAAAGGTCGTTAATGAGCTTTTATGTGCTGTTTCCTCAGCTATGCGATAACTGATATCAAAGATTATGCACACATGTGTGTGTTAATTGTATTTCCTTTATTACCAGACTTATGAAGTCTTCAAGGTTATGCTTATATACTGATGAATGACTGCAGTGGGAACTTTGATCTCAGAGGACAGTCAATTAATGTGCGTTACATAATCAGGCAGCTTGATCTCTATACTAATTGGTGCAGAAATCTGACTGTCCCCAGCAGTTATGGAACTCTACTCACAGAATATGCTATGTGTGCGATGCTATCGGGATGCTATAGATCACTGGACAATCAAGTGAATTCCATTGACAGATTGATTTCCCCATTAAATGAAGTTAAGTTTATACAGTTTAGCACCCCTTTAGTCTTCAGATTCACCAGAACCCCTTTACTCTACAGAACCACCGGAATCCCTTTAGTCTGCAGAACCATCAGAACCCATCTAGTCTACAGAACCACCAGAAGGAACCCCTTTCGTCTATATATTCACCAGAACCCATCTAGTCTACAGAACCTCTTTAGTCTACAGACCTACCAAAACCCATATAGTCTACAAAACCACCAGAACCCATCTAGTCTACAGAACCACCAGAAAGAACCCATTTAGTCTACAGAGCCACCAGAACCCATCTAGTCTACAGAACCACCAGAACCCCTTTAGTCTACAGACCCACCAGAACCCATATAGTCTACAGAACCACCAGAACCCCTTTAATCTACAGACCCACCAGAACCCCACCCTAATTTGGAATGTCCAATTAGCTAGTTGTAACAAAGCTTGCATAGAGGAGAGTCCTCCGGTGCCCCATCAACCAGTGGGGGTCACTAGAGAGCGATGAAATGCAGACCTTTCAGCGACTGACCCCTCCCCTATCCACCCGCAGTTGGCACTGGCACGGTTCGGATTCGATCCGAGACCCGTGGGGCTCATCCACGCACCACAGCCCAGCACCTTAACCGGACTAACCACCCAGCAGCCCCATAAAGGCGGCTTTGTCTTTAAATGTAAAGCAGATTCCCCTTCTGCATACAAACACATGTGGAAATTGAATCTCTCTCCTCTCCCCGAGTGCTCCCTTGTGAAATGCCATTAACTGCAGAAGATAATGACTTGTGAACTCAAGTGGAACCTCATTTTATGAAACGGTGCAATGCAGAACGATCAGAACCATTTTGAATATAATGTCAAAGAAATTAGAGAAATCATAATTATCAGAGACTTTGAAAATACAAGGCTTAAAACTTCCCAGGTAACTGAAATGATTGTCTGGCATGCAGACAGCTCTCAATGACATTCAAATGTCAAAGGCAGCACATATCAGTCTTATGGGAAGCTGGCCAAACAGAGACGGCAAATTTCATGTTATGATTTACATGGTGGCCTAGGAACATAGCTCTCTTATGTATTTATAAAAGGTGCTTTATTGATGTTATTACAGGCATATAATGAAACAACAAAAATAAGAGATGAACAAGGAAGGATTTGTTCAAATTTGGACAAACAAGGCTTTTTTCCTGTGACATTACATTACATTACATTATAGTCATTTAGCAGACGTTCTTATCCAGAGCGACGTACATAGTGCATTTCCGAACTAGGAACAAGTGTGTTAAAACAACCCTAAAAGGTAATCACAAATTAAAGTACCAGGTGCAGTCATTATGACTAGGACATTTTTTTATATTTTTTTTATATATATATTTTTTTATGTCATTGAGAGCCGTCTGCATGCCAGACAATCATTTCAGTTACCTGGGAAATTGTAAGCCTTGTATTTTCAAAGTCTCTGATAATTATGATTTCTCTCATTTCTTTGACATTATATTCAAAATGGTTCTGATCGTTCTGCATTGCACTGTTACCAAAGCTGTCTTTCCTACCTCATTACCAATCGTGTGTTGTACTGTGTGTTGTTGTTTTATTGCCCTTATAGGCACACAAAAAATATCTTGCACAGGTTAAGAGTAACCTTTTGTGGTGCATTTTAATTTTACAGAGGTTAATTTGATTTGCCGAAGATAATAATACAACAATACTAGTCCGTGAAACGCTCTTAATATTGCCTACAGTATTTACAACCTTCTCTCATTCATTTCTTTAATTACATGTGTAATTAAAAAGCATCAACGGAGAGTGCCAACATAACAATTGTCCGCTTTTATATTGGCTTACTTTCCATAATAAAAAATAATAATTATCCTGTTCTAATGGTTATGTATATTCAATTAATACATTCATTTAAATGTATTACAGTGCTGTGCGGGTTCAGGTCTGTTTCACTTGTTTGTGCTCTCCAGGAAGTGAATGAACTGCCCCCAACCCTCGTGCCTCGTGCGTATGAATACATCACAATACGCCAGTCCCAGAAGACCAGAAGAGTGTGGTCTTCTCTTATCCATTAACTAAAAAAACATCCCTCTGATCTCTGTTCCCTTTATTGGCAAATATATATGCAATGTGATATAAGCATAGGAACATCACAACCCAGCTTTTGCATAGCCTACATTTTCATCGCTTACAGTAAATGTGCACATGTACATGTAGCGCTGCTAGCGTAACAGCGCTCCTCCGTGAATTACTTTATATGGTATTCTTTAAAAGATGACCTCGTGGGCGCGATGGACAGCTGTGGAATCTGCAGTTACGCATGATTATCGCGTGATCATAACCTTTCACCGCAGGCATTTCATTACAGAAGGCTGACGCTGGCTCTGCAAACTGGCTAACAGGAAATGCGCCACGTCTCTAAGATCACGCGCTTTATGCTTATCCCAGCTTCATAACCCAAGTGCACTATGACCCATGTGAATGCATGCGAGACGCAACGATGAAATGCTGAAATCGAAGATCCATGTAAACACGATAACGCTTTGGCTAGTTGTGCGTAAAGAGGGAGAAGAGTGCAGTCACCAAATAAGGTTTTTTTTCCTCAGAAAATGCTCCCGCAATGGCTACCATCCTTAGCACACAAGAACAAGCTAAAGCCTTTGGGTGGACATATTTAGTGTAAATATTCAGGGAGTGATGGCAATTCAAAGAAAGTTTAAAAACACAGAGGAATCGCTGTAAATCACAGTTTAATCATTCTTCTAGTAAGTCGTTGTTCAAATCGTGGAATGGTTGAGCGTACGACGAGGTGGGTACATCATGAGTCACTGGACGTTTGTGCTGATCTGCGGGTTTGCTAAACCTTATTAAAATGCCTTTATTTTGCCACAGTCTTTACATGGGGTTATTACTATCATATTGCTATAGTTATGTGGCACCTGAGAGGCTTAAACTGTCAAAATAAATGAGTTTGGTGTCCTGCCATTCTATGGAGAAGAGTGTGGATGAATTCTAATGTTATCCAAATGGAAATGACATTTGACCATAGAACGATATTGGCAAAGATAAACGTGTCATATTTGTTTATGTATGTATGTGCAACACTGTTTGGTGAGAAAACTGTTTTGCTATCTGTACACATATATATAAGCATATTTAATAAAAATAAAAAAAAGTTTCAACCTTCTCTCACAAAGACATTATTAATTTCATACCTGCATAAAAAATAAATTTAAAAAAGCATTTTGATCAGTCGTCAGTTATTAGAAAAAGACCCTTAAAAGCAAATACCGTATGCTGATATAGCAGAACTTAATGACAGAAAGCAGAATTCATTACGCGACGGATATGTCAAATGGATTATTTCAAATTCAGCAGACCAGGCCTATTATTGGCACTAGGACTAAAGTGTGCTGAACATAAATCCTTCAATTCAGTGATCTGTTAATCTATCAAAGGCTTAGTATCACACCCTAGGGAGATCAGCGACGTGTACAAAACATTTTATTCACACCTGTACAACTCCTTTCTCAAACTTGATGTTGTGACAAGCGCTCAGTCCTTGGAATCTCGTCAGCTTCCCACGCTCTCAAAAGAAGAGGCATAAGAGGAGCTAGATAGGCCAGTTTCCTTATCCGAATTGAAAAAAGGCACTTATTGGCGGTAAGAAAGGCAAGGCATCAGGCTTAGATGGGATACCGCCAGCGTCGCGCGCCACGTTTTGGGACCGACTTGGATCACTTCTGCGTGAAGCTTTAAAAGCCGTTATTGGAAAAGGTTATTTTCACAGGGACTCAAACACGGCACTGATCTCTTTCATTCCAAAGGAAAAGACGCAGAGCTGCGACAGAGTGATGAAATTTTAGACCAATCTCATGAATCAATGCTGGGCCCTAAGGCGCGATAAGGTCATTGGCGTACTTGTTAAGCCAGATCAGACGGTGTTTATAAACTGTGGATAATTTACACCGATTATTGCACATAATCAGCGAGCCTTCCAACCTGCCCACCCCCATGGCGCTGTATTATCACCAGATACCGAAAAAGCCTTTGACCATCTGGAGTGGGAATATCTACGGCTTACCCCGAAACACTTTGGTTTCGGTGCCAAAATACAGATTGTGTACACACACACACTAAGGCGGTAGATTCACACTCGAGCCGCTTGCTCAAAATATAGAATGGAATTACATTACCTTTCCAGAGTCACGCACACGGAGCATTCAACATGATATACTGCTCCATGTTTCTGATCTTAAATAGGCCCTTCTTTCAGTTTTGTCCACTTCCATTGATTTCAGCTTATGGTCTGGTTACATAATTAACTGCAGCAAACCTGCCATTTTACTTTTTAATCCAATTGCAGGACATTTTTCTGTCAACCTATATTCCTGTTAAGAAAGAAATGTCTTATCTCAGCATTCATATATCTCCCTCTATTCTTACCGTTTCAAAGCGAAACTCTAAGGAAACACTTAAGAAGATATGGGAAGATATGGACTGATGGGCAACCAAACCCTCTTTCCTTCACACTCGTATCTCAGCTATTAAAATGAACATTCTCCGCCACATTAATTTCACCGACTCCAAGATACCATTACCACCTCCCACAGACTACTGGGTTAAACTGCACTCCTGTATTAAGACATTTTTATGGGCTAAAGAGCAAGCACAAATTAAATACACCACTTTACAAAGAAACAATGAATCCCAAGGTCTGGCAATCCCTAATTTCAAGCTGTACCACCACGTTTTTCATACGTTTTTTTCTGAACATCTGGTTGGATCCAAATTCTGCAGTCTCATTGAAGAGACTATAGTACCACAAATACGTTCACAAGACCGCTTATTCTGTGGGTATAGCTCCAAAATATATCTATTACTGTTTGGCCCCATTATAACATTGTCTCTTACTAGGTGGAGGACATTGGAGAAAGATATGGGATTTGGAGTAAAATGACACCTACACTCTCCTTTGTAGCTCAACAGTCTGTCAAACACCCTTTCCACTCATATGCATGGGTCATCCATGGAATTCATAATTTAAAATATGTATTTACTAGCTATAGAATTTAACCGGCACATGTTTTTTCTTTACCTGAGACTGTTCAGTTCTGTGAGTATATGGTACTTCCTGGGGCTCAAGTTTCACGAAAGCGATTTGCGAGGATTTTCACTCGCAGATCGTAATTTCTTGTCAAAACGCGTTTCACGAAAATGCATCACATGCGCATCCCTCGCAAAACGCAAATAAAAGTGCGACGACTACAGGCTGCTCCGCAAAACATTTTTTTTCTCGCAGGTATGGCGTTTTTTTTTATTGTGCGGAGACGGAGGCAGAATCTTCTTTGTGATCGCTTCCACCATTTAGATAACTACGGAGATGATTTGTAAGACAGATATCACTTACAAAAACGTAGTAGCCTAAAAGTTCATTTTTAAATGTATACTTAAAAGTACATCAAGTTTATTTTAAAGTAGACTATATTACGTTATAAAACTAAATGGGCCCACGTATTTAAAGTATTTCCAGTATGTATGTATTTCCAGGAACTAAATGTTAAGTAGCCTATAGGCTATATGAACTACTTCTAAACTACTTATTAGCTTGTAGGCTACTTGAAACCGCTTCTGCAAATTAAAATGAAAGTGCACTTTAAGTAGTCTACACTGTCTGGGATTTAATTTAGAAAAAGTGTGAGGGCACATAGGCCTGTTTTTATAAACATCTGTTTTGTAAGGGATTGAGTATTAGGCTACGCTTATGCGACATTCTACAGTAACAGAGCATGGCCCTACCTGTCGGACAATGTTATGGAATAAGCAACGAAACGTCCAATTCGTCCGTAAAATGACGACTGCGCTACGCTTTGTAAATAGCCTACTGATTTCATTCAGCCCGCAACACAGACGTCAAGTGAAAGGAGTGGTCTCCCAAAACTGTAAATTGTAAGATAATTTCGGTTATTAAAAGTATTTAGCATATTTTGCAGACGGTAAAGTATTCTGTAATCCATAGCGCCACTTTTAGTTTGCGTTTTGGGATAATTGACAGTTCGATACAAAAAACTAGGCAGGACGATGAGAACGATTTCAGAATGAATGGATTGCGTACATTAACGCGCTTTGCGGCATGCGTTTATGGCTTGCAATTGCGTTTTCTACGTGAACCACTCCAAAAAGTGCAGGAGAAATTGATCGCAGCTCGCACGTCGCAATTTTCGTGAAACGAGCCCCTGATTTGAAAATGCATCCCATGGTTAAATGGTTGACTCTAAGCTCCTTCTAGAAGGGCTTGGTTTCTGTGTATAAACCCTTCAGCTCTAGACACTCTATGGGAAAGGGACTTTGATCAGCAGACACATTAACTGGAATGTGGTCTGGGGCTCTAAAAACCGAAATTACCAGTGGGTACATTTTAAGATCTGCCACTTAAAATGTTCAATGGGAGTCATCTCAAGTCCAGTCATTTAGCTTTGACCTCTAGATACCCCTGGACATATTTAACCTGGTCTGTTTTCTGGTGCCCTGGAATGGAGATTATTTCCAATCTGACTGATAACAGGATACTTATAATCCTTTTATTGTTTTACTCGCCATGACTCTAAATTGAAACTGTTTGCATCCCTGCACAAAATCTGGCTCGCAGTAACAGCAGCAAAAAATATTATTGTATTACTAGTAGCAGTTGTAATAATTGTGTTAGTAGTAGTAGCATCGTTAGGAGTAGCAGTAGTAGTAGCAGCAGTGTTAATATTAGTAGTAGTAGTAGTAGTTGCAATAGTAGTAGCAGTGTTAGCAGTAGTAGTAGTAGTAAGACTACTCGTGTAAGTAGTAGTAGCAGTATTATTAGTAGGCTAATAGTCTTTGTAAGTGAATTAGACGCAGAGTAAGGGCACTAAATTGTTATGCACAGAGATACGTACTCGTCTCATGTCAGCCATGCAGGCTGCCGAGGGCTCCCAGCTCAAGGACACTGCTCGTCTCCGGGGATACGATGACAGTGTTGTGGCTTCCTGTGGCTCTGTGTGACTCCGGCACACCTGTTGTCCCCTGGTGATAAAGAGCTCTCCCATGCAATTACCACCAGGACTATCATGTTGATTCATTTAGACACCCACAACTCAGACCCAGCTGTGGCACTGCTTCCAGCAGGCAGAGAGAGGGAGGTTTCTATCAACCTGTTATTCCTAGTAATCAGTTCTACAGCAGATATCGGCAGGTTGCCTACTGTAATTCTGCAGGCTCCATTACTCATTTGAAAAGGTGGCCTTTGAGATAGGCCCCAGTAATGGATACTCTAAAACCCTTCTTCTTTCTTGATGCTATAGCGTGCTATGAAGCCTATTATATTTCAACTGAGTGTTTTTGTTATTCCACACATGTACTGCAGTCTGTAATTATATTTGAGCAAAGCTTTGCATATAGCATACTGATTTAGCAAAAATTATAAAAAATGAAATGTTCTCTTTTGCATCGGCTACATATGCGTTTCTTTTCAGAGAAGAACAATTGTCTGGGTTTCTGGATAGCTTAGATCCGCCCCGGGTCACATGTTTGAGCTTGCACTGTCATCAGTCAACTATGACCGCGCCTTTTTTGGGACTTGAGATTGGAGCTTTCCTGCTTTAACAGTGCAATATGAGGATTTTTAGCTTTGCTATGGTCCTGTGTTTAAACTCAAAAAAGTCTCCTCCTCCGTCCTCAACCCCACCCACTTAAGGTACCCAACTTTGGCCATCTAGCTACCTGACATTGCTAGCTGGATAGCTAGAGGTAACGTTACTTACAGGTTCACCTCCTTGCTAAACTTCAGTTGCCGCCATCGAGGTAAAGCAAATCCGAGGTTGACTCTGCTTCTTGAATGTGCCCTGTCGGCTTGTTGTTTGGTTTCGCTGTACGTGCGTGTCTTCACCTCCGCCATTGCAGTTGCTAGCTAACGGTCCGCTGAAAATTGATGCCAGCCCACAGGCTCTGTAGCCACACCCACCCCTTCCCACACAGAAAAGACATCTTAGAATAATAAATACAGGCAGAGGAGCACAGATTTTGGAAATGTGCGCAAAGACAGAGGTTGTTGGTGTATAATAGATATGATTGAACATTGCTATTGTATAATATTTTATAAGTAAAGATAATAACATGGCAGGCACCCATAGCTGTGATCAGTGAATGGCATACCTCTCCTCGGATCAGAGCTCATAGCTAGCTCTCTTGTTGCTGTTTTTAGATTTTTTCCCGAGCACTTTCATTATGTTGTATCATGGCAATTAGCATGAGTCTAGTCCAGTGCTAGCATTCTCAGTTTTGGGATAATTCAGTTGATTGTGCAATAATCAACGTGCTATTTGTTCAGACAAGAACACATTTCTGTTCAGGTTATTTTAAAAGTATAGCAATGCAGCTTTGAATAATATCTATGTGGCTGAGCAGTGAGCATTGATTGACTGAAATAATAGAATCAACAAAGTAAGGTGTAAATGGATAAAAGAATGAAGCACTGAGAATGTGTTAATGCTAGTCCTCTGTTGGTCACAGTAGTCATTAAAAAGAACAATAACAGCTATGATGTTCCTTACTTGCTTTATGCATGATGTCACTGCAGAATTGAGACCATTCATAATAACCATAACAAGCACCACAACATTTGCGAGATTATAGGACGCAGTGTGCATCTGTCAGTGCGTTAGACTCAGCACAGTTTTTTCTGAAGGCCTGCGAGTTGCATCACATCGCAGCCTTCGGCTACTTGTTTAAATCGATAAGCTGTTTGATAGAATAAATCTTCATGTTGCCCTTGAAGAACTACAGAAATAAGCTCAAAGAAAGGATCAACAGAAAAAAAGTTGGAGGGCAAAATTATTATTTTCCCTCTGTAGAATGTTAAAAAGAGAATATATTTAAAGAAAAAAACAGAGCAATTGTATTGTTTCTGAATGAATGAATGGATTTTTCTTCCATTGCTTTGGTAATGGCTGGGAAGAGAACAAAAGCAGCAGGAGAGAGCGTATGATTTTAGATTCACACAGGGGACGATGATTGCAAACGCACTTCACCATTCATTTCATGATGTGTGTTTAATTTTGAGATTTTATGTCGTAAATTATTTTTTGGTGAGGTGATGTGCATCAGTAAAACATTTCACTCAGACTACTTTGCGCCTATGCTAATTATTTGACGAGATAATCGGTCGGACAAGGTTGGATGTTTTTCTTCTCGCTCTTGAGTGTGTGCGTTTCTTTGCGAGTGTGTGCTTCTGCGAACGTTTTTACAGTTGCCAACTGTCTGTAAATAGTCATGTCTGCTCAGCCTGTAGTGGGTGAACCAGAAGGAATAGCAGAGCGTTCAAAGGGATGCTTAGCAGTTTATTAACGATGTTCTGAGCGCTTGACGAAGGATGTTTTTAATCCGCACTCTGCGTGCTTCCCCGTTGTCCTGCCTACGGCTTTAACTCAGCACATTCACTTGAATGGGAGCAGTTGTCCTTGCCCTTAGCCTATAGCAAATCATCTAATTATACTTGTCTAATAGATCTTACACCCAGTGGGTGAGCTCAGCTTCCTGTCTTCGCTATTACAAAGTCTGATTCGGGAATTAAGTTGTTTTCTGGTATCAAGTGTTGCCAAATCAAATGCTGTTGTTATGCATGTTGCACTGGGGCGTGTGCCATAACAAGCAGAAGAAGCTCGGAGCTGAGCTGCCGTACATAGAGATGATTTTAAATCATCCTAATCATCCGCCCGTATTATCAACCAGCAGCCGTCATATTAAACTCAAGAGGCTATAGGAGAGTCCTGTAGAAAATAAAATATTAAACAAATACTTGCAAGAGCTGCATGTTCACCTAGCATATGGGTTCTCACCTCCCATAACAAAGAGTCTCTTTCAAATAAACAGCCTCCAAACATCCCTGTTCTTACATTAATTTTCAGGTTAGTGCCACATGCACCGATTGTTGTATGTATCCGATTGTTGTATGAGATACCGCACCTTTTGTTCTACATCTGTAGTTAGAAAGCTGAGGTAAATAGTGTGTAACTTGGTAAAGACAAAGCCATTTGGTATGACTATTTTGTGCACTGGCTTATACATCTTGAATAGTCATATGAGCTTATAGCATTTGAGGGATTTGGAGCAAACATTGAGCTTTCACCTCTATCATCGCACCTTTTTGTAAAATGGCAGCTCTGCATGTGGTCCATGTAACAAGAATGACAGCCAAAAAGCACCTTCAAAAACCGCCCTGAGGATGATTCTGCTCATTATCATAATTGGGCCCAAAACTGTTGAATTTCAGCTAGATTTCTGTCTCATAAATGAAATAATGAATTAATACATTTTCAGTCACATGAGATAATGTTAAGGGGGCTCTATGTGTCTGTGGGTCCTGCTAAAACTATTAGCTGTGGCTAGAAACCGTATATGTAGCACATTTTGTGCTTGATTTTAACCTGTAACAATGTTAACTGCATTGTCCCTGAGAAATTAACTAATAAATAAAAATGTGCTCGACAGTTAGGCTTGGACTCCTAACATCTCCAAGTTTGAAACTTTTATTTAACCGGGTAGATCAACTGAGATCTTAGTTCTTCTTTGCAGGTGTCAACCAGGGGGATCAGAGAGGGTGGGGAATTCAAGGAATTGTGTAGCCAATCAGATGTAGGGGCTGATTAGGTAGCTAGATGCTGAGGGCCAGTTTTGTGGGAATTGTGTTTGTTTTTTGTGTTTTTTTGCCATAAAAAACACAGCCATGTAACCCAGGTACAGTGCACATGAAGTGTACTCAGACCCTACACTACCTGCACATAAAGTGTACTCAGACTCTACACTACCTGCACATAAAGTGTACTCAGACCCTACACTACCTGCACATAAAGTGTACTCAGACCCTACACTTCCTGTAAATGGTATACTCAGACCCTATGCTACCTGCATATGAAGTGTACTCAGACCATACACTACCTGCACATGACGTGTACTCTGAATCTCCACTAACTGCACATTCTGTACTGTAGTATGAATGTGCACTAACCTGAAATGTGTCACTGTCCTGAAATGTGCTTTTAAAAGCAAATAAATGCACAGTTTGAAATAAGTATTCTTCTTGAAAATAGAAGCATAAAAATGTTGCAAAAAAAAAATTTCTTCTTTTTTTTTGCCAAAGTGGAACCAGCTGTCTGTTCTCTGGCTCATGTTTAGTTCGTGTACAAGCAGGAATCAAATCTGAGTCAGGGTCGAAGCTTTGGCCAATTTCCTTAGAGTGAGCCGACTGACGCACAAGTGCACCCCTGTGCCAGACTGTGGTCTTTCACAGGGCTGTTGTCCCCCATCCATCTTTTTTAATACTAAGAGCCAAAGTGAGATGCAGCAGGCTCCATTTTTTAAAGTCTTTTGTACGACTCCTCTGGGTATTGAGCCTGCAGTGCTCCTGCATCGGCGTGTCTACCATGAGCACAAAGCCACAAGCCCATTGCTCAAACTCACGGCGCTTAGTCATCTCACAGTGACATTCTCAGGTAAACCCAAAGATCATTTATGAATTGGCTGATAGGACAGCTGTTGCTAAACCAGTCAGCTTCACGTCAAACAATGGGGGGAAAAAACATTGAACACAGTCAGGTTGTTAAAAGCATGACCAGACCCATCAAACCGTTCAAACTAATATGATGAAAATTATATTCAAGTAACAAATTGTACCTGCATATTAGAGCCCGACCGATATGGGATTTTTTTTTGGACCGAAGCTGATACCAATTTTAGAGGGAGGAAATTCATATCGATTACCGATATGGCAGCTGATATAGTGAATATTTGAGCTGGAATGAAAATAGACCTTTTCTCGCACCAATATGACCATGCAAAAGTATTCAGAAGGCTGCTTTCTTAAACAAATAACTTTATTGAAAAAGTATTTAACATTATTATATTATTATAATATTAACATACTTAACAACAACCATTTTTAGAAATGAACAAATAAAATAAAGAATACAATTTTTATTTCTAACTTATTACATGAGATGCAGCCAGGCTGAGAAAGTTATGAATGCTCTGAGCCTCCGATTGGCTGAGATGCAGCGTTAAAGGAGCACTGAATGGTAGGATCAAGTTACCATGAGTAAATACAAACTGAATTAAATGGAAAGCAGCCTTTTTCACAATATCGGTCCCACATTATTGGTCCCACATATCGGCCACGTGTCATCCTTGACAATCGATACAGATATGGTCCAGAAATGGAGTTCACTGTGTACTGTAGTAGTTGACTTTAAAAGGAAATGGATAACTCACTTTGAGGCTGTGGTTTGCCTTTAAACAACGTTTGTGGTGTTTTTCACAGTGAATATTCTATTATGAATGCTTGCATAGTTTCTCATTATAATTGTATATGTGTGAGGTTCCCGTAATCACACGTTGCATGTTTTATCATCTGGGCGGCGTGCTGAAATTTGCCGTTGCCTAGGTTGTAATTAATTGCAACTAATGAATTATAATTATGCATCTGTAATTCTATTAGAGTATTTTGTTGAGAGCAGGGGTTTTATTGACGCCGTCGGGGCTATGGTTCCCCTCCAGGCCCGCGTTCCCCATTTGCCCTCTCCGCCAGGCTCGCGAAAACGTTTAGAATGGGTTGAGAACCGAGAGGTCCTCTTCAAATGCTAGGGCAGCGGTTCCCAACCATGTTCCTGGAGATCTACCGTTCTGTAGGTTTTCACTCCAACCCTAAGAATGTGCACCTCATTTAGCAGCTAGAGATCTTAATGAGCTGCTAATCAGTAGAATCAGGATGCCAAAGTAGTGTTTAAGTGAAAACCTACTAATTAGAACCTCAAAGAGATCGCTAGCTGTTGAATGAAGTGTGCTTCGTTAGGGTTGGAGTGAAATCGTACAGGATGGTAGATCTCCAGGAACAGCGTTTTATTTTAGGTCCCCAGCGATTTGGGCCGGCATCAAGCCATCGCTGCCGTGCAGGGCAGCTGGGAGGCTAGGGGGATGTTTTAATGCTTTACTGAGATGGGCAGATCCATCACTACAAAGGACTCTTCAGAGACCATCCCAACTCAAATGCTTCTGGAATGATTGAGGAAGGCAGGAGCCATATTCACACAAAACCTACGTACGCATGCATGAGAGCGGGACACAATGAAGTGCACAGCGTAAATCTGTTTTTATTTTAATCTGTTTTCCACCATAATATGTGAATCGCCCTTCTCACGGGTTGTGTGAGATTTTGGTGTAACCCTCCAGATTCACAGTCATCTAAAACACTTTTTCCTTGAACCTTCTGAAACCGACAGTGGCTGTGCAGAGACGTACAGTACAAAATACACAAAATGCTATTTAAACGCAGGTGTCAAAAGACCATCAATGCAATGCAATACAAGGACTTATCTACATACTGTATGCACCAATAATGCTTTGACCATTAGCATTAGCACACCTTCCTTTAGATTAAAAAAAGGTTTACATCTGTGAGATATATTTACATAGGCTGTAGTTAATGTTAAATTATAAAACAAAGTAATGCAGTAAACAGTTAAAAGTATAGTAATATAATTTATGTATTCAAAAAGATGGTCTTGACAAAAGACAAGTATTTTCTATTTCGGTCAAGCAAGTCTTCTTGCACTGGCAAAATTCTGTGAACATTGGCACTGTTATATGTAAGCCATACTGACAGTCTTCTGTGTATTAGTAAAGGAAAGCGGTTTATCTGGCTGTATCTTGCTTCCCATTCATGTAGGTGTTATGGGCTAAAGGGATCTCCAGAGATTCCAGAGGTGTTTGAACTTTTTAAATTAAATTACTTCATGCTGGCTTTTCTTTTCTGGAATGAAGCCACATGTTGGTACAGTTCCATTTCGTAAACCATTTCCTTCTGGGAATGGCTATCACAGAGCTTTACCTGCACTTCCTCACAGAGCTTTATCTGCACTTTCTCACAGAGCTTTATCTGTACTTCCTCACAGAGCTTTATCTGTACTTCCTCACAGAGCTGTATCTGCACGTCCTCACAGGGCTTTATCTGCACTTTCTCACAGAGCTTTATCTGCACTTCCTCACAGAGCTTTATCTGTACTTCCTCACAGAGCTTTATCTGCACTTCCTCACAGGGCTTTATCTGCACTTTCTCACAGAGCTTTATCTGCACTTCCTCACAGAGCTTTATCTGCACTTCCTCACAGAGCTTTATCTGCACTTCCTCACAGAGCTTTACCTGCACTTCCTCACAGAGCTTTATCTGCACTTCCTCACAGAGCTTTATCTGCACTTCCTCACAGAGCTTTATCTGCACTTCCTCACAGAGCTTTATCTGCACTTCCTCACAGAGCTTTATCTGTACTTCCTCACAGAGCTTTATCTGCACTTCCTCACAGAGCTTTATCTGCACTTCCTCACAGAGCTTTATCTGCACTTCCTCACAGAGCTTTATCTGCACTTCCTCACAGAGCTTTACCTGCACTTCCTCACAGAGCTTTACCTGCACTTCCTCACAGAGCTTTATCTGTACTTCCTCACAGGGCTTTATCTGTACTTCCTCACAGAGCTTTATCTGCACTTCCTCACAGAGCTTTATCTGTACTTCCTCACAGGGCTTTATCTGTACTTCCTCACAGAGCTTTATCTGCACTTCCTCACAGAGCTTTATCTGCACTTCCTCACAGAGCTTTATCTGAACTTCCTCACAGAGCTTTACCTGCACTTCCTCACAGAGCTTTACCTGCACTTCCTCACAGAGCTTTATCTGTACTTCCTCACAGAGCTTTATCTGCACTTCCTCACAGAGTTTTACCTGCACTTCCTCACAGAGCTTTATCTGCACTTCCTCACAGAGCTTTATCGGCACTTCCTCACAAAGTTTTACCTGCACTTCCTCACAGAGCTTTATCTGCACTTCCTCACAGGGCTTTACCTGCACTTCCTCACAGAGCTTTACCTGCACTTCCTCACAGAGTTTTATCTGCACTTCCTCACAGAGTTTTACCTGCACTTCCTCACAGAGCTTTATCTGCACTTCCTCACAGGGCTTTACCTGCACTTCCTCACAGAGTTTTACCTGCACTTCCTCACAGAGCTTTATCTGCACTTCCTCACAGAGCTTTATCTGCACTTCCTCACAGAGTTTTACCTGCACTTCCTCACAGAGCTTTATCTGCACTTCCTCACAGAGCTTTATCTGCACTTCCTCACAGAGTTTTACCTGCACTTCCTCACAGAGCTTTATCTGCACTTCCTCACAGGGCTTTACCTGCACTTCCTCACAGAGTTTTACCTGCACTTCCTCACAGAGCTTTATCTGCACTTCCTCACAGGGCTTTACCTGCACTTCCTCACAGAGTTTTACCTGCACTTCCTCACAGAGCTTTATCTGCACTTCCTCACAGAGCTTTATCTGCACTTCCTCACAGAGTTTTACCTGCACTTCCTCACAGAGCTTTATCTGCACTTCCTCACAGGGCTTTACCTGCACTTCCTCACAGAGCTTTATCTGCACTTCCTCACAGGGCTTTACCTGCACTTCCTCACAGAGCTTTATCTGCACTTCCTCACAGAGCTTTATCTGCACTTCCTCACAGAGTTTTACCTGCACTTCCTCACAGAGCTTTATCTGCACTTCCTCACAGGGCTTTACCTGCACTTCCTCACAGAGCTTTACCTGCACTTCCTCACAGAGTTTTATCTGCACTTCCTCACAGAGTTTTACCTGCACTTCCTCACAGAGCTTTATCTGCACTTCCTCACAGAGCTTTATCTGCACTTCCTCACAGAGTTTTACCTGCACTTCCTCACAGAGCTTTATCTGCACTTCCTCACAGGGCTTTACCTGCACTTCCTCACAGAGCTTTATCTGCACTTCCTCACAGAGCTTTACCTGCACTTCCTCACAGAGCTTTATCTGCACTTCCTCACAGAGCTTTATCTGCACTTCCTCACAGAGCTTTATCTGCACTTCCTCACAGAGCTTTATCTGCACTTCCTCACAGAGCTTTATCTGCACTTCCTCACAGAGCTTTATCTGCACTTCCTCACAGAGCTTTACCTGCACTTCCTCACAGGGCTTTACCTGCACTTCCTCACAGAACTTTATCTGCACTTCCTCACAGAGCTTTACCTGCACTTCCTCACAGAGCTTTACCTGCACTTCCTCACAGGGCTTTACCTGCACTCCCTCACATAGTTTTATCTGCACTTCCTCACAGAGCTTTATCTGCACTTCCTCACAGAGCTTTATCTGCACTTCCTCACAGAGCTTTATCTGCACTTCCTCACAGAGCTTTATCTGCACTTCCTCACAGAGCTTTATCTGCACTTCCTCACAGAGCTTTATCTGCACTTCCTCACAGAGCTTTATCTGCACTTCCTCACAGAGCTTTATCTGCACTTCCTCACAGAGCTTTATCTGCACTTCCTCACAGAGCTTTATCTGCACTTCCTCACAGAGCTTTATCTGCACTTCCTCACAGGGCTTTATCTGCACTTCCTCACAGGGCTTTATCTGCACTTCCTCACAGAGCTTTATCTGCACTTCCTCACAGAGCTTTATCTGCACTTTCTCACAGAGCTTTATCTGCACTTCCTCACAGGGCTTTTGTATTTGCCTCTAAAATAGTTGGTTTATAGGCCTATCGTTATTATTCTTTCATCTAGTTAATAATAAATAACTATCTTTGTTTGTAAACACTGTAGCCTATATTCATTAAATGATTCTCAATTTGTACTATCTTACACCTTAGCTACTGGTGTGTGACACAGCAAACAGATCTGCCTCTAAAGTTGTCGGTTTATATCGTTATTGCTTATACGATACTTAATAACTATCGTTTTTTGTACACACTGTAGCTGATAAAATTAAATGATTCTCAATTTTTATTATCTTAGACATTTCCGGTGTGTGTGTGTTTGTGTGTGTGTGTGTGTGTGTGTGTATGTGTGTGTGTGAGAGAGAGAGAAAGAGAGAGAGAGAGAGAAAGAGAGAGCCTATTTATAGGCTATAGAGTACTCAAGTGACTACGTCACGCTGGTTTCGGAAGTAAATTTCCCATAGACATTAACTCATGCTTACTTTTAAACCATTTCTACTGATTATGTCTTACCGTCAATTTCCCGGATTGGAACATAGCGTTTCCTTTGATTGTGCGGAAAGGGATGTATGCTACGCTCCAGAAAGAATCTTCTTAGTGATCGCGCCCACCCTTTAGATAACAACGGAGATGAGATGTTCAAAAGCTTTGTCCTTTACAAAAAAGTAGTACATAAAAGTTATTTTTTTTAACTAAAACATGTTTAATTTAAAAATATTTAACATACTTATATATAAAACTAAATATATATGTTAGTATTTCCTGGAACTAAACGTTGAACTACTTCTAAACTTGTATTCTAAATTGGTAGACTTTAAGGAGCCTATTTGAAATTGTGATCTAAATTTACTTCTGCACTTTCAGTACTACTACTTCAGTACAAGTGTAAAGGCATAGTCATACTTTTATAAACTTTTTTTGTATGAGATAGATTGCCACGGCATGAAATATTACGGCAAGCTGTCATGGCAACCGGCAGCTTTCTTGAGGTTGTTAGACAATGCCATGGAATATGCAAAGAAAAGCCCAGATTTGTCCGTCAGTTTCCCGAGCCCAACACAGGAAAGGAGTGTTTTAAGTGGTCTCACAAAAGTCCTTGGTGCACTGGATGGGTTGCAAATTTCCATCAGGGCACCGCCTGAGAACAAACACACTTTTGTGTGTAGAGTAGGCCTACCACTCGATACACAATGCCTATATTGTATGTGATGCCCTGGGATTAAATATTCTTGGAGCACACACGACAGCTACATTCAGAGCTATTTGTGTCGCCGCTTCGTGACATTACTGATGGCTTCTATGTGACAGTGCCTTTGTAGGTTTCATTTTAATATTACAAATATGCGTAACATTACTACAGCGTATAGCCTATGCTATATTAGGCCTGGGGAGACCTTATAGTTCAAATAAAATAAATAATTTTAAAAAACAAATTCTGAAGGGCAAATGTGAATTGTGCTTTGGCCATTAATATAGTTTTAATATTTAATTCTATTTAATATGATAATTAACATTGGATTAAGGTCATAAACAATAAATTGTAATATAAGTTTGATTATTAAAATTATTTTGAATATCTCACAGATAGCAAAGTAACCTATAATACATTTACTTTCCGTCTTGGGATAATTCACAGTTCGATACAAAACCAAAACGAGGCAGGATGACGAGAACGATTGCCGAATTACTGATTGCCTACATGAACGAGCCTTTGCGACATGCGTTCTTGGCTTGAAATTGCGATTTCTACGTGAAACACTCCAAAAAGGGCAGGAGAAATCGATGGCATCGCACAGATCGCGGCTCGGACGTCGCAACTTTCATGAAACGAGCCCCAGTATAACAATACATGACTCTTTAAAGGCACCGCACTGGAGTCATGTTTGCACTTTAGAAGGCAGTGACCCTTGCGAGGACATTCTCAACTGAACGTTCTAATCACATATTTGTAATGGTACGTGTGAAAGGGTTCAAAGTGCAATAGTGACTATTTTACACCCTACAGGCCACACAGCATGGCCCTGTTAGCACAGTGTGTCTCTCACTGTTTATGGCTGATATCTTGTGGGTGCTTGCCATGTTTTTTTGGAAGGGAGTAATGCAGGGGTGACAAAAGGACATTTTTAACCCACTGTACCCCAGGTGAGATTAAGGCACTGTTCTCCAGCTTTGGCCCAACCCCTGATCACAGTCCGGTAGGGCCACATGTGTGGCACAGACCCACAATGTAGCGCCTAGCCTGCCAAATGTTAGTTAGTTATTTGGCTCTATCTACTTGTCTTTCATTTAAAATATTGTTTATTTTTTGACTGTGATAAATTGATATCTCAACAAAAAGTTACTCCCGCATAGCCTACAAAGCACTATCGGTGAGTCATTATTTCCAACTTGCAAAAACTATGCCTGCCTTTAACAGTATTGATATAAATGTGGACAAATTACAACTAACAATATTGCCTATCGTAGATCACACTAATGCTTAATGTAATGTAACTTGGCCCTGTGCCACATCAAACTGAAAGGAGAATCATTTATAGTGGAAATAATCTGTGATTCAGATGTGTTACACTTAGAAATTGAAAAGAGAAATGACTAGACTATAGGCCAGGGTATGTTTGAACAATTGTCTGCATCCATTGCCTTGGGTCTATGAAATGCACAGCATGAATAAAATGCATTATTATTATTAATATTATTTTGTATTTGAATAGAGACCTGTGTGGCCATCAGAGCCAATACATTCTTGTGTTCACAAAATTGTGTTCAGAAATAACATTTGCTATTATTTGACATGTTAAAATAATTAGTACTATTACTTATTTGGCGTCATCTGACCCACAAACATACAGTCGGCTATTTGCGCATATGCCAAATGTGGTCAATTTTCACCTATTTAGGGGGTGTTCTATTTAAGGCTTTATAACTCCAGGAGCCACATGTATAATTGTATTACGCATGAGTAAAGGAATGCGTAAAAGAACGCTCAGGGTGAAAGTCGGAAATATGCTTTTAAAAAGTCTGGCCTTTCTGTCACGGTGTCGCCATATCACATGGACTCCAAACATTGAATTTTACAATGGAGCGAAAATGAAGCGCACATTATTATTATTATTTTTATTTTTTTTTTTGTTTTTTAGTTTTCTCTCACTAGTGAGTGGGGAGTGGGGGGAAATTGGAAAACCCAGAGTGATTACAGAAAGCTTTGAGCGGGGAGCGGAAATGTCTGCCGCTCCACTCCGCTCACATACTCTGGTGTGGGCTTACTGACCACTGTCCTATGCATAATTTAAACAGTTAATATTGTGAAATGTATTAGCCTTTGCAATGAAATGACATTATTTTATGTGAAAAAGAACATTCTTAGCATAACGTGCCCATTGTTTTTGTCGAAAATATACATTTTGTGAACTGGTGGGGCTCGAACTAGCGACTTAGAAAATGGTATCCCAGTGCTGTAACCACCATGCTACAGGCACTTTCACAGTTTGCACGATAGGTAGACAGCCTTTTAAGCATGTTCAGATAGTGTACTTTGAGATGAAGGGACTTTAAACACACACTCATTTTCTCTGATAATGCATAGTTGCCAATGGGGGGATGGAATTTTTTTTTTTGAGGGGATGGGGATTTTTTGATGATGAAAAAAAAAAAAAAAAAAGAAAAAAAAAAAAGAGAAGAAGAAGAAAAAAAAAAAAAAAAAATAACCTGGTTTGGGGGCTTTATTGTGTGATGTGTGTGGTGTACAAGAGGTCCGTCCGAGAAAACGTAATGTTTTTATGTTTTTTTTTTGAGAGTCCTGGGTGGCATTGTTTTTTTCTTCTGGAAAAAAAAAAAAAAAGAAACTTGTTGTGTATTCTGTTGGGGGGGCATGCCCCGCCCGCCCTTAACTAACTAAAAAAAAAAAAAAAAAAAAAAAAAATTTTTTTTATAATAGTAGAATAATATTGAATAATGTTGAAATTTTAGAAGAACAAAAGATATAAATATAATTTTTTTTTTTTTTTTTTTTTTTTGCATTCACCACCAAATATGTGTTTAATTTTTACATTCTGGCTGAAATGAAAAGAACGAATAAAAGCCTTGCAGTGCATACACCTAATAAAATTAATTTGACCCTAAGGTAGTGAAGTTTTTAAAGAGAGAAGTGAGAAGAAATTAGTCCGTTTTCACAGGATGAATTTCATTTAGAATTTATTTTTAGCAAAATCTACTCTGGTATATTACCAGTTCAACAGTTGATGGAATAAGTTGTTTTTTCACAAATACAAGGCAATTTAATAAGCTTTTCACACATGGGTGTGTGTGTGTGTGTGTGTGTGTGCACGTTTATGCTTGCATGTGTGTGTGTGCACGTTGGTCTGTGAGTGTGTGTGCGAGCAAGTGTGCGTGTGTCTTTGTGTGCGTGTGCATGCACGCACGTGTGCTTGTGTGTGTGTGTGCGCACATGTGTGTGTGTGTTTGTATGTTTCAGTGCGTGTGCGTGTGTGTGTGTGTGTGTGTTTATATGTACACTACGTCTTTCCAAAAAAAGGCTTCCTGCCTCTGTCTCCCAGGGTGTTATTTAATGAGAGGATAATTTTACCTTGGATGTATTCCTCACAGATGCAAGATCCATTTCCTCACTCTCCTGAGTGTCAGAAACACATATACACTAGACCATCTTTGTTGGGAACTTTGTTATTATTATTTTTTTAGTTCAATTTATTTCATTTTTTACTGTCTTTCACCAGCTCTAGAAAATCTGCATTTATTCTCTCATTTAACTGTTAAGTAGCTCAAATCAAAAGATATCTTCGATCTGTCTAAATTTACTCTAGTTTTAAATTAGATCGTTTTTTTATTTTATTAATTAGTTGTATTACTCTTTTAGTACTGTAGAATGTCCTACCTTATTTTTTTTCTCCCTGCTGACCATATTTTTCTGTAAGCAGCCATGTGTTGAATATTGCAGGAGCATACAAGATTTATAACTCTTAATAATTCTATTCTGAGGAGCCTGTCCCCTGACCCTTATTATTTCAGTAAGACAGCTGTATCATGGAATCATGAGATGGAGATAAGGTACCTAAGTGCATATTTGCTGCTCTAACAGCTGCATCTCAGCTGCTGCTTATTTCAAATATGTTGAGTTGCGTTCTGCAAAAACAGTTCCAATGGAAAGCAGCGGCTTATATTTCTTATGAATAAATGTATGAATTTAGGTCGTACGTTTCTGAAAAATGTCCACGGTCCCTCTGCCGTGTTCAGTTTTTAATGACAGGCCAAAGATGTGTCTTTAGTCAGGTACTATAACTGAATCCAAACTTTAAAAGCGGTTTTATTTTATCTAGCGATTGTATTAGTCTGGATTATTTATTGCAATGCAGTAAACGGTGAAATATTTGACCCTGAAATGATTTGTAACCCACCCACTGCGCACCATTTTACGGAGTTTTTACGGGTTCACTTTAAAGCCAATAATTGTTATTTGACCTTTGTGATTTCGGCCGCCTCATAGTTTAACAGCCAGTTCCAAACTCAAAAATCAGAGCGTTAACTTTATCGTTCCCCAGCATAGCTTTACAGCTGCATTTTAAAACTGTTGGTTAGATCACCCCCCTCCCACCATTGGTATTTTAACATTAGCTTTTCCCCTCAGAGAGGAAGTGATAGTCACTTATAATTACAAGACTGAAGGAAGTTATTATGTTGGTCAATAGATTACATGTGAACACACACCATCTGCTGACAGTCTCTAGCTTTGTTTACATAACCTCATTGACAAATATGAGTTCACTTCAGTGATTTATGGTAACACGATCAAGCAGGCTTTCATCACCATATTCAAGTCCTTGCCAATTAGGAGTGTGTTTGCACCCAGTGATGAACACTGTGGGTTGGCCCCGTTAGGAAGGAGTGCTAAACATGTCTGACGAAGGGTGCGTAATGGTGCCTTTTTGGGTCACACATTTCTAACATGTAAAATCCAACCCAGTCATCTTGCATAAGGTTTGCTCACATTATATAACATTGTGCAAATCCGCTCAGGAAACCAGCGTTAAATAGTTGCATACCATACCGGGTAAACCCAAGAGCAAGCCCTGTCACTCACGTTTGGACTTCACAATAGTTAAGGGTTGTGGGATCAATACATAATAACTACAAATCTGGGATCAAATTCGCATCCCAGTGACTATACTGCAAACTAAAGTGCAGTAGGCAATAGGGTTATGCAGAATGATTGAAAATTCAACGTATGCCTATCGTCTGATGAAAGAAAATCTGAGCTATAATCGAAAATACACCAGTATACTCAACGCTTAGGATAACCATGACTGCAAAATAAAATGGTGCAGCTTAGGCTAAGGCTAAAGCTTAGGCTAAACTTATCAAGTTTCGTAGGCCTACTGCCAATCAAACAATTTATCTTGCTGCCATACAGTGTCCGTGTGAGGTGGAGGTCTTGGTACAAAACATTTTTGTCATGGATCTTGCCTTTCTTCCCTTATGTCCGTGTCTCTTTATTCTTTTTTGTCGTTTACCGGTAGTCTATCGGATTTTCCTGTGTTCCGCTATGGGTTTTGCTTTCGCCTCGTCATTAATGAGTTCACCTGTCATTTATTTCCGCTCACTATACCCCGCTTCCTGCCTCTCTCGTTGCTTCCATGTTATTTCACGTAACATTCGAGCCGGTAAAAAGGGTATAGGAAGTTGTGCTGCTATCGACCGCTTTGCTTATCAATGCGGGACTTGTTAGCAGTACAACCTTAGAAAGAAAGCAAGTTCTCTTTTACGCTCTTATTTCAGAGCAGTGGTTTTCGTTTTCTTTTGTTTTCTACTCGAACCTACGAGTGCCTCACCCAAAGTCTTTGGGGTCTTTTCAGTTCTGTTCTTTATTTTGTTTCGCTCCACAAACGGGAGTTAGATAAGCGTTATTGCTTATTTCTTTGTTTTGCTCGGAGATCGAGCTCCTCGTTTTTATTGCGTTATATTCCCTCCGTGTCTCTGACGTAGAGATCTCTGACATAGAGATTTTAATAAAGTCAAGTGTCCATGGATGTCGCGGGGGTGTTGTTGCCTCTGTCCAAGTCATGCTGCACGTCCTCGGTAGCGGAATCCCCGCTGGCTGGTCCGTGGAGCTCCGCCCCCTGCACGGATTGCGCCCCGATTAAATACCCTGCCTCCTGTGGGTTGTTAAATGACATATTCTTGCCCCTGTGTTGCATCCTAATCATCGCTGGGTAGATGAGGAATGGATATAAACCCATGGCATTCGATTTCTTGATTGCGGGGTTGAAGCTCTTTTTTTTCAGCACTGTAGCGGGGCTGTAGTCGGGGAAGAACAGCAGATTGGACTTGGCATATTTCACCGGGTAGGCCTGCCTGGTGCCAGTCAGTATGGCAATCCTATCTTGTTACCTGAAGATGAGGGTGCAGGGTTTCTTGTTATTGGTGTCTTTGCCGCTGTACATGCGATGTGCACATTCGATTTCTATGTTCTGTCCAGCAAGAGAAGGTAACCATTTAGGGAGGTTCGCGTTCAGATATCCGATCGGATCGGAACCTTCTGATGCTTCTGGAAGTCCGACCAGGCGCACATTGCTTCTCCTACTTCTGTCCTCAATGTCGCACTGACTCTAGTCAAACAACAATCAAACATTATGTTACTGACAATCATGCAGTCAAAGATACAATGTGATGTGTTTTGTCACAATCTAACAGAGTGTGCACTTGTTAGTTATTTTATTACATAGACTGGACAGACACATGTATTTAAGCATGTATTTAAGAATTAATAGTGGCACTCCACCAGCCATTAAAAGATCAGGTGTAAAGTTAGTAGTAGTAGATGAGATCCGATCAACTTGTGCAACTTGCAACAAAATTTTCCTCAGATTAAAAATAGCTCTCGCACTTCGTCCGAAGGAGGCGGAATGGATATAGGAGATTTTTGCAGTGCAAGTTGAAGAGTCAATGGAGTTATGGGTTTTAATCACAAGCTATTTTGAATACTTTCTATTGGTCAAATCAATGGTAGGATTGTATATTTATTTAATATTTAGTAGTATATATTCATAGTAGAATATGTGGTATAATGAGACAATAATTTACTTTGCATTTGAGTGAACAGGGTTTTTCACAGCTTTTTTGGCATACAGTCATGTTATTGTTGGGTTTATCTTGTTGCTATGATGGAATTAAAATTTTATATGATGAATAAATATATTTATGAACTCACACATAGAAGCTATTGTCCACTACGTCAGGCATGGTTAGGTATGACTGGTCCATTTCTCAGCAGTTAGCTAGTGTTACATGAGTTTTCTAGCCCTCTTGACTAGTTGTGGTGCTGCGGGGGGGCAAACCACAGAGAGGGAAGCCACTTGGAAGAGCACTTAGACATCACATCCTTCATTCACAAAATTATTTTACTGTCAAATCTGACCTGCAGCCTTTACATAAAAATCAATATTTTTGTTTCTTATACACAATGGAGAAAGTCAGGGAAGGTCTCATTTTTTAAGTTACGTTACAATCTGTTCATACATTGGCAATTGAAAGCGATTCATGCATGTACAAATCTTGCACGTAGCCTCTTTAATGTAAAAAAGTAACTGTGCCATACATTTACAAGCTCTCTATGGTATTCCACACCATTTCTACTTGACTATTGCACAGCTGACAGTGAGAGGTTCCCCCTCGCTGTATGCTTTGAACGTTATACCCACTGATTCACAATTGGTCAGCCCCTGAAGGGTAGGTTCTATTTGCGTTAAACCAGATGTGATACGGGTGGGGGTGGGGGTGGGGGTGTCAATTATATTGTTGCATTAATGTGCCATACATTTACAAGCCCTCTACAGCATTCCACTCCACATCCACTTGAATATTGTCCAGCTGACAGTGACCAAAATATAGCTGTGCACATTTAACACTCAATGCCAACCTGATGCCATTACTTTTTAATCCATTTAAATATATTATGAACACTTTCATGTATTTATAATTGAGGCCTGTTACCCATGTCTCAATTTAGTCAGACACACCCACTTGTTTGCACCAACCGCCATGTTGGAAGATCAAATACCTTCAGGTTGCTCAGCAATATAAAAACATATATACAAATACTTACAGTGTACAACATCACAAAACAATAATTGCATATGAACATATTGTAAGGAGTCTTGGTAAATGCTTATGCAGTTTATAGTGCAGCAAAGAGATGAGTTACATGTTCGATAGAGTACTTCAGCAATTAAACATATTTAAGTTAGATGGATAAACGGGTAATTACCCTCTTCCAGCACAAAGGAACAAAGTTATAAAAAATCCACGGAGAAACTTTGTCTCTGTAGATTCCACTGCAGCGCGACACTCCACAGAATTCCACGGCTCCAAAACTCCACTCCACTCACAGCGCCCACTGAACTTCTCCGCCCAACTCAAACTCTTTTCTTCGGCCTCCCCTAAGTACCTTACTCACCAGGGAGGGGATAAACAACCACCTTATCAGTGCTTTCAACCACCATCTGTTCTTTCGGCCATAAAATGTAGTTCCTTCACTCTGGTGGCTTACTATGGTGAGTATCCTGTAAAACAACATTTTCCCCCTTTCCAAGCTTTATTCGCACATCCATGTGCAGTGCAGAAGGTCGGTATTGTAGAACAGCAATCGTCGTAAGCTACAGATATCAAAGATAGTGTCAAAAAGTAGCGTAATAGAAGTGTTAAGTGTCTATTGTTGTGAGAGTCTGAGAGTCGGTCTTCCAACATGGCGGCACGTCCTTGTAAGCATTGGTAACAACAGTGCTGGTTATATGTGACAGGCCTCTATTCATGGTAAAGGAAATATTACTGAATCCAGGCCTATGTTTTTCTCACTAGAATGTATCCAAGTTTGCATGTATTGTGTGTGCTTGTCTCTCATTAGTTATCTTACGGTTCATACATTTATATGCATCATCATGCAGTTACTCATAACAAGCACAGTACAAAAATGTATTATATTTAATTACATAGACGGTACGAAAATAAATGATACCTGAGATAAAGGTACACTGAAGCCATTCAGATTAAGTATCTTGTGCAAAGGTACAACGGCAGTGTCCAACCTTGGGAATGGAACCTGCAGACTTTGGGTTGGGTCACCCATTATACTACGAGACACTTATTGAGATGTCTTCACATACATACAGACTTCGGCCTATGTCATGGAGCAGAAGAGACGGGACCTGTGGCCACTCAACACTTCCACAGCTAATGGGTGCTGCCTCATTCAAAAGGAATTATGTTCTAAATCAAATCTACGCAAATCTATCAAATCTACGCAAATCTATCAAATCTACGCAAATCTATCAAATCTATTTGTAGTGGCCTCTTGAACAGGTGCATCTCAAGCTTTTAAAATATATTATAATATTTATATTATAAAATATTACATGCAATATTTTTTCCTGATTCACCTTGGGGAACAGTTCCACAGAAATTGATTCAAAGACTAGACATGTAGGGCTAAGCAAGTCTTTCGGTGTCTGGTACAGAAACATAGCACATTTTTACAAGACGGTCAAACTCTTAATGTTCCTGCAGCCTTGACTTATAGCATTGTGCTTGGACGGCAGAAAACTAAATTACAATTTCTGATAGAACTTCACAGATGCAGATCCAAGTGCTGCAAGGGCGATTGAGAATAAAAGTCGAACGGCATGGTGCTGTGAAATGGGTTCTGCTCTCCGACCTATTTCTCAGTGTCTCCCCTCTCTAGTTTGAAAGGCAGTATCTCTGAAAAGAAAAATCATTAAGCTTACTCAGGCAGTGAAGTACTGAGACATAATTGCAAGTATTGAAAGCATTCTGTGTTCTAATGCACAAAAAAATTCCCTCCAGTTAATTTCAGAGGGCCGCTTAATACGTTTCTGAATAACTGTACTTGTGAAAAAGACACTTTATATTGCTTTTATTCACTCCTTACATTCTAGAATACAATGAATTATATTGTTTTGTGGCTGACAATAAAATATGAATTCTAAGGGGCACTTTTCCCACTAAGGAGGTTTGTAAAATTAGTCACTTTAAATCAACAGCAACTTGAGACTCTCATAAAGCACAAATAACACCGTCAAGAGCACCACATTTCCAATTTATGGTATAATTATAAATTATTGGCAAACGTGGTGTATTAATGTTTATAGGTGGTGTTGAATCTGTCTGTGTTTTTCAACGACAAGCACTCAGTGATTATTATCAGCTATATACATTAAACATTTATATCCTCTCAAACCAAGTGTATTACCTTTGATGGAGCAATGCTAATTTGGCCATTTTTCTTTTTCTCAGTCACTGTCACAGTTGAAGGGGAGTGACCATTTCATTATACAGGTGCTAAAATCAAGTAATTCCACAGTCTATCTTCAGACACATGGTGCTAATGCTGTTAGCAGGGAGTATTCTCACCAAGTAGACAGCACATTACTGCCCTTGGAATTAATGAGTACATTATGAAAAATATACAGTGGTTTGTTTGTTTTTATCAAATATCGGGCCATTATAATATTAATAAATTAATATAGTGTCCATTTTTTTAAAATAAAAGTGTTCACCTCCATTTGATACATGAATTGAAGGCTTGGATCATTGCTCGTTTTCTTTCTGTTAATGTCCCATAGCTCTTTGACAAACAAAGTTCATTCAAAACCTTTCTACTGAAATGTAACAATAAAAACAGTTTTTATATTTTTTATAAAAAACTTGTTATTATTATTTTAAAAACCCGCAATATTATTTTAATAAATTTTTTTTTTTTTTTAAAGTTAAATAATTGAAACATATTCACACGCCCGCTATCATATTGGGATAAATCTGCCTTTGATTTTAATGACACTGAGAAGATATGATAGGGGTTGAAGATGTGTAAGCCAGGCCTGAGGCCTTTCTCAGGAGAGAGGTTTGGCTGCTTCCTCCAGGATGATGTCACAGACAGTTCTCACATTCAGAAGACCTTGTAGCTCAATGGTCACATTCAGAATGAGATGGATCAGAATGTAAATAGTGTAGTGCAGTGTCCATTAAAGCAGACTATTGGCGAACCTTTAAACAACATCAAACAGTACCTGATTAGACACAAGAGGAGGCCAATTAATGCACTAATAGGCCTAGGGAGCATTGAAGACACATAACATTACCAGCTATACCACTTTTCTGGTTTTGAGCTGGTTGTTCCCTGGTAACTACATTTCAACATTTCATTTTCTCTCTCTCTCTCGCTCTCTCTCTCTCTCTCTCTCTCTCTGTAGATGCTTAAAAGGGCACATTTGCTACATTTTCCTCTTTTTATTCTAATTTTCTCAGAATGTATAATAACATTCAGATTTTTTGTGTAAAAGACACATTTCAATGTCCTTTTTACTGTATGTCAATATTTTCTCACAACTACTTTTATTTGCAGAATTATGGATGAAACTGTTTGTTTATGTAGCAAATATGCCCTACATATTGAATGGGCATAAACACGTAGGTAATTCTGATATTATTGCACTGTACGAAGGCTAGCAGTAACTATAGAACCCCTATAATGTCTCTCTTTTCATCAAGCAACGTTAATTTTTTCCCCACAATATTCGCCAAAAAAATGAAGTCGACCTTATATTTTATTGTGCGGCTTTATTTTTCGAACCAGTTTCTGTGGTCTTTGTTCATTTCTGAACGAACGGTGTCTTGCAGACGCCCACTTTTAACCATAACATTGGCTAATGCATCCTAATAGGTGTATGTGAAGTATCATAACATAACTTTGAATATTTACAGAAATATATTATTTTTTATTTTAAACACCATGTAGCAAATATGCCCTATGTGGAAGAATTCACATTTCATCAAAGTAAGCACGACAGTATTATATAATTATATTGGTTTTTACTTTGTATTACGAAATCCTGAGTGCAGATCACTGACAAATCGTTTCAAGCTATTTAATACCCACATTCTCGATTTCTCGAACCATAATAGAAATTAAGCACTTTTATTTAACGGGTTTGCGTATTGTCTTTATCGGCATGGTACACAGTATATGTACACCTTATTGAATGCAATATTTTAGGAAATAGGAATGGCTTATCCCCTTATGCATTGAAGTAGTTCGTAAAAGTTCTAAGATTCGTATTGAATTGTACTTTAACAAAATATTACAAATATAGGGCATATTTGCTACATTGACTAGGGTTAGGGTTGAGAAAATAGATGAGTGTACGAAGTTATAACGCTTGCAATTCCTTAACTCGTTGATTGTTAGGATGAGTGCACATGGATTTGTTACGCTCTGGTTATTTAATGAGCGTAGATGTGAGGTTTTTGTAAAATGCGCTTAGCCTATTGAACGGAATGCTTTTACGAGGCTGTTCCAGTAGCCAAGCCTATTCTACGAGTACGAATTAACCTACCAACGTGGCAAATTATCAGTCAGTAAAATGTCCAGCTAAAGTTTCATGGGGCACATAAAAAGCTAAATTCAACAGAGTGAGTGGCACCATATGGTTGCATCGTCCGAATAAAGTTAAATAATTAATTATTTTGCCATATTTGAAATAAATCCGTGAGTTGCGCTCACAAAGGAGAATATGCTGTAATAAGAAACTCCTATACGGCAATATCGACCGCTTCGTCGGGCGCAGCATTCAGCATGAATGTAAGCTTACTGTTGTTGATGCACTTTCTTTACCACACAGGCCCGCAGAATACGTAGGCTATGGTAGCTCTATTTAATTGCACAGAATATAGGCTAATAACAGACATCCAGCGGAAATGCAAGGGCAGTACACTGTTTTAAGACAGTGTGTTGTTGACAGACAGACATTGTAGCTATAGCCTAAGCTAGAAGACCATACAGTTTGTTTTCTGATCTCTTTCGATTGCCTTCGCTCGCTATCATCTGGTTTTAAATATCACTTAAAAATGGCCAACTATACCCATCTGTCAGTGTTTACTTTCCATTTAATTTAACCCAAATTTGCTACACTGAGCAAATGTGATTTTATTATTATGTAGGCTATAATTTATAGAAGGATAGATCTGCCAACATATAGCCTATGCTACACGTCAATGTTAATTGGTTAATGCTGTCTTTATGAAATCGTACTTTTTCTATTTAATTTTACGTGAACGTATAATATATTGTGCCAAGACGTTGCCTAATGGAAAATGCAATCGTTTAGATTTCAGTTAGCCTAGCCTATTCCTTGTTTGAGTAAACTAGCCTATGCTTCACGTAGCCGAGCGTAATTTAACGTTTTTTATTTTTCTTTAACGTCTTTGTAAGACACTGCCGTAATGCAAATTAAAATGTTAATTCCACTTTCTTCTTGTGACCCACATTTTTTGCCAATATTCAAATGCTGTAGGCATTCAGACAGTGCGTTTCTTTAGCTACCTACGTAGTAGTCTACTACTATGCCCGAACTGAAAATGGAAATTATTTTTGGATTAGCGATTTAATTTTCTCTGTGCGGCTGTGCCCGAATGAACACCCTTCTATACTATTGATATGCTATTTGAGTACAGCGGATGATAACGTTAAGTAGCCTAGGCGAAATATTCTGAAAGGCTGTGTCCGAAATCAGAGCCCTATCTACTGCGTCCTGTGTAGCTACTAGCAGCTGTGTACTGTTTACTGTGTAGCCTACTGTTTATCACGCGACGTGCAGTATTCTAATAAATATCCTCCATACTAAAAAATGCACCCTCCCTTCACCCCACCCCACTACCGCTTGTATTTTAAATAACTTTTCTAAAATAACAAATAACTACTCTGACTCACAGCACTGGTGCCCTAGAGTGCACGTCTGTCCTAAAGAATCCATGTTTAGACAAGGATATTTGCAGTGAGAGGTGGGTGTGTCTGAGTAACATGCCTTAAAATTGATATTTTCTTCGATCTTTACCTGTCGTCTTGTATGAAATAGGGCTTTAATATTCCAAAACAATATTTTTTGATCAAGTAACTACTGTAACTCACAACACTGGTGCCCTAGAGTGTGTCTGTCCTAAATATCCTATGTTTAGACAAGGATATTTGCAGTGAGAGGTGGGTGTGTCTGAGTAACAAGCCTTAAAATTGAGATTCTTAGATTTTCACCTATCGTCTTGTATGAAATATGGCCTTAATATTCAAAAAACATATTTGTTGTTCAAATAACTACTGTTACTCACAAAACTGGTGCCCTAGAGTGTGTCTGTCCTAAATAACCTATGTTTAGACAAAGATATTTGCAGTGAGAGGTGGGTGTGTCTGAGTAACATGCCTTAAAATTTGGATTTTCTTCTATCTTTACCTGTCGTCTTGTATGAAATAGGGCTTTAATATTCCAAAACCATATTTTTGGATCAAATAACTACTGTTACTCACAAAACTGCTGCCCTACAGTGTGTCTGTCCTAAATAACCTATGTTTAGACAAGGATATTTGCAGTGAGAGGTGGGTGTGTCTGAGTAACATGCCTTAAAATTGAGATTTTCTTTGATTATCACCTGTCGTCTTGTCTGAAATAGGGCCTTAATATTCCAAAACCATATTTTTGGATCAAATAACTACTGTAACTCACAATACTGGTGCCCTAGAGTGTGTCTGTCCTAAATAACCTATGTTTAGACAAGGATATTTGCAGTGAGAGGTGGGTGTGTCTGAGTAACATGCCTTAAAATTGTGATTCTTAGATTTTCACCTCTCGTCTTGTATGAAATAGGGCCTTAATATTCAAAAAACATATTTGTCGTTCAAATAACTACTGTACCTCACAACACTGGTGCCCTACAGTGTGTCTGTCCTAAAGATACTATGTTGAGACAAGGATATTTGCAGTGAGAGGTGGGTGTGTCTGAGTAACAAGCCTTAAAATTGAGATTTTCTTTGATTATCACCTGTCGTCTTGTCTGAAATAGGGCCTTAATATTCCAAAACCATATTTTTGGATCAAATAACTCCTGTAACTCACAACACTGGTGCCCTAGAGTGTGTCTGTCCTAAATGACCTATGTTTAGACAAGGATATTTGCAGTGAGAGGTGGGTGTGTCTGAGTAACAAGCCTTAAAATTGAGATTTTCTTTGATTATCACCTGTCGTCTTGTCTGAAATAGGGCCTTAATATTCCAAAACCATATTTTTGGATCAAATAACTACTGTAACTCACAACACTGGTGCCCTAGAGTGTGTCTGTCCTAAATAACCTATGTTTAGACAAGGATATTTGCAGTGAGAGGTGGGTGTGTCTGAGTAACATGCCTTAAAATTGTGATTCTTAGATTTTCACCTCTCGTCTTGTATGAAATAGGGCCTTAATATTCAAAAAACATATTTGTCGTTCAAATAACTACTGTACCTCACAACACTGGTGCCCTACAGTGTGTCTGTCCTAAAGATACTATGTTGAGACAAGGATATTTGCAGTGAGAGGTGGGTGTGTCTGAGTAACAAGCCTTAAAATTGAGATTTTCTTTGATTATCACCTGTCGTCTTGTCTGAAATAGGGCCTTAATATTCCAAAACCATATTTTTGGATCAAATAACTCCTGTAACTCACAACACTGGTGCCCTAGAGTGTGTCTGTCCTAAATAACCTATGTTTAGACAAGGATATTTGCAGTGAGAGGTGGGTGTGTCTGAGTAACACGCCTTAAAATTGAGATTTTCTTTGATTATCACCTGTCGTCTTGTATGAAATAGGGCTTTAATATTCCAAAACCATATTTGTCGTTCAAATAACTACTGGAACTCACAACACTGGTGCCCTAGAGTGTGTCTGTCCTAAATATCCTATGTTTAGAGAAGGATATTTGCAGTGAGAGGTGGGTGTGTCTGAGTAACATGCCTTAAAATTGTGATTCTTAGATTTTCACCTCTCGTCTTGTATGAAATAGGGCCTTAATATTCAAAAAACATATTTGTCGTTCAAATAACTACTGTACCTCACAACACTGGTGCCCTACAGTGTGTCTGTCCTAAAGATACTATGTTGAGACAAGGATATTTGCAGTGAGAGGTGGGTGTGTCTGAGTAACAAGCCTTAAAATTGAGATTTTCTTTGATTATCACCTGTCGTCTTGTCTGAAATAGGGCCTTAATATTCCAAAACCATATTTTTGGATCAAATAACTACTGTAACTCACAACACTGGTGCCCTAGAGTGTGTCTGTCCTAAATAACCTATGTTTAGACAAAGATATTTGAAGTGAGAGGTGGGTGTGTCTGAGTAACATGCCTTAAAATTTGGATTTTCTTCGATCTTTACCTGTCGTCTTGTATGAAATAGGGCTTTAATATTCCAAAACCATATTTTTGGATCAAATAACTACTCTTACTCACAAAACTGCTGCCCTACAGTGTGTCTGTCCTAAATAACCTATGTTTAGACAAGGATATTTGCAGTGAGAGGTGGGTGTGTCTGAGTAACATGCCTTAAAATTGAGATTTTCTTTGATTATCACCTGTCGTCTTGTCTGAAATAGGGCCTTAATATTCCAAAACCATATTTTTGGATCAAATAACTACTGTTACTCACAAAACTGCTGCCCTACAGTGTGTCTGTCCTAAATAACCTATGTTTAGACAAGGATATTTGCAGTGAGAGGTGGGTGTGTCTGAGTAACATGCCTTAAAATTTGGATTTTCTTCGATCTTTACCTGTCGTCTTGTATGAAATAGGGCTTTAATATTCCAAAACCATATTTTTGGATCAAATAACTACTGTTACTCACAAAACTGCTGCCCTACAGTGTGTCTGTCCTAAATAACCTATGTTTAGACAAGGATATTTGCAGTGAGAGGTGGGTGTGTCTGAGTAACATGCCTTAAAATTGTGATTCTTAGATTTTCACCTCTCGTCTTGTATGAAATAGGGCCTTAATATTCAAAAAACATATTTGTCGTTCAAATAACTACTGTACCTCACAACACTGGTGCCCTACAGTGTGTCTGTCCTAAAGATACTATGTTGAGACAAGGATATTTGCAGTGAGAGGTGGGTGTGTCTGAGTAACAAGCCTTAAAATTGAGATTTTCTTTGATTATCACCTGTCGTCTTGTCTGAAATAGGGCCTTAATATTCCAAAACCATATTTTTGGATCAAATAACTCCTGTAACTCACAACACTGGTGCCCTAGAGTGTGTCTGTCCTAAATAACCTATGTTTAGACAAGGATATTTGCAGTGAGAGGTGGGTGTGTCTGAGTAACACGCCTTAAAATTGAGATTTTCTTTGATTATCACCTGTCGTCTTGTATGAAATAGGGCTTTAATATTCCAAAACCATATTTGTCGTTCAAATAACTACTGGAACTCACAACACTGGTGCCCTAGAGTGTGTCTGTCCTAAATATCCTATGTTTAGAGAAGGATATTTGCAGTGAGAGGTGGGTGTGTCTGAGTAACAAGCCTTAAAATTGAGATTCTTAGATTTTCACCTATCGTCTTGTATGAAATATGGCCTTAATATTCAAAAAACATATTTGTTGTTCAAATAACTACTGTTACTCACAAAACTGGTGCCCTAGAGTGTGTCTGTCCTAAATAACCTATGTTTAGACAAAGATATTTGCAGTGAGAGGTGGGTGTGTCTGAGTAACATGCCTTAAAATTTGGATTTTCTTCGATCTTTACCTGTCGTCTTGTATGAAATAGGGCTTTAATATTCCAAAACCATATTTTTGGATCAAATAACTACTGTTACTCACAAAACTGCTGCCCTACAGTGTGTCTGTCCTAAATAACCTATGTTTAGACAAGGATATTTGCAGTGAGAGGTGGGTGTGTCTGAGTAACATGCCTTAAAATTGAGATTTTCTTTGATTATCACCTGTCGTCTTGTCTGAAATAGGGCCTTAATATTACAAAACCATATTTTTGGATCAAATAACTACTGTAACTCACAACACTGGTGCCCTGGAGTGTGTCTGTCCTAAATAACCTATGTTTAGACAAGGATATTTGCAGTGAGAGGTGGGTGTGTCTGAGTAACATGCCTTAAAATTGTGATTCTTAGATTTTCACCTCTCGTCTTGTATGAAATAGGGCCTTAATATTCAAAAAACATATTTGTCGTTCAAATAACTACTGTACCTCACAACACTGGTGCCCTACAGTGTGTCTGTCCTAAAGATACTATGTTGAGACAAGGATATTTGCAGTGAGAGGTGGGTGTGTCTGAGTAACAAGCCTTAAAATTGAGATTTTCTTTGATTATCACCTGTCGTCTTGTCTGAAATAGGGCCTTAATATTCCAAAACCATATTTTTGGATCAAATAACTCCTGTAACTCACAACACTGGTGCCCTAGAGTGTGTCTGTCCTAAATGACCTATGTTTAGACAAGGATATTTGCAGTGAGAGGTGGGTGTGTCTGAGTAACAAGCCTTAAAATTGAGATTTTCTTTGATTATCACCTGTCGTCTTGTCTGAAATAGGGCCTTAATATTCCAAAACCATATTTTTGGATCAAATAACTACTGTAACTCACAACACTGGTGCCCTAGAGTGTGTCTGTCCTAAATAACCTATGTTTAGACAAAGATATTTGCAGTGAGAGGTGGGTGTGTCTGAGTAACATGCCTTAAAATTTGGATTTTCTTCGATCTTTACCTGTCGTCTTGTATGAAATAGGGCTTTAATATTCCAAAACCATATTTTTGGATCAAATAACTACTGTTACTCACAAAACTGCTGCCCTACAGTGTGTCTGTCCTAAATAACCTATGTTTAGACAAGGATATTTGCAGTGAGAGGTGGGTGTGTCTGAGTAACATGCCTTAAAATTGAGATTTTCTTTGATTATCACCTGTCGTCTTGTCTGAAATAGGGCCTTAATATTCCAAAACCATATTTTTGGATCAAATAACTACTGTTACTCACAAAACTGCTGCCCTACAGTGTGTCTGTCCTAAATAACCTATGTTTAGACAAGGATATTTGCAGTGAGAGGTGGGTGTGTCTGAGTAACATGCCTTAAAATTTGGATTTTCTTCGATCTTTACCTGTCGTCTTGTATGAAATAGGGCTTTAATATTCCAAAACCATATTTTTGGATCAAATAACTACTGTTACTCACAAAACTGCTGCCCTACAGTGTGTCTGTCCTAAATAACCTATGTTTAGACAAGGATATTTGCAGTGAGAGGTGGGTGTGTCTGAGTAACATGCCTTAAAATTGAGATTTTCTTTGATTATCACCTGTCGTCTTGTCTGAAATAGGGCCTTAATATTCCAAAACCATATTTTTGGATCAAATAACTACTGTAACTCACAATACTGGTGCCCTAGAGTGTGTCTGTCCTAAATAACCTATGTTTAGACAAGGATATTTGCAGTGAGAGGTGGGTGTGTCTGAGTAACATGCCTTAAAATTGTGATTCTTAGATTTTCACCTCTCGTCTTGTATGAAATAGGGCCTTAATATTCAAAAAACATATTTGTCGTTCAAATAACTACTGTACCTCACAACACTGGTGCCCTACAGTGTGTCTGTCCTAAAGATACTATGTTGAGACAAGGATATTTGCAGTGAGAGGTGGGTGTGTCTGAGTAACAAGCCTTAAAATTGAGATTTTCTTTGATTATCACCTGTCGTCTTGTCTGAAATAGGGCCTTAATATTCCAAAACCATATTTTTGGATCAAATAACTCCTGTAACTCACAACACTGGTGCCCTAGAGTGTGTCTGTCCTAAATGACCTATGTTTAGACACGGATATTTGCAGTGAGAGGTGGGTGTGTCTGAGTAACAAGCCTTAAAATTTAGATTTTCTTTGATTATCACCTGTCGTCTTGTCTGAAATAGGGCCTTAATATTCCAAAACCATATTTTTGGATCAAATAACTACTGTAACTCACAACACTGGTGCCCTAGAGTGTGTCTGTCCTAAATAACCTATGTTTAGACAAGGATATTTGCAGTGAGAGGTGGGTGTGTCTGAGTAACACGCCTTAAAATTGAGATTTTCTTTGATTATCACCTGTCGTCTTGTATGAAATAGGGCTTTAATATTCCAAAACCATATTTGTCGTTCAAATAACTACTGGAACTCACAACACTGGTGCCCTAGAGTGTGTCTGTCCTAAATATCCTATGTTTAGAGAAGGATATTTGCAGTGAGAGGTGGGTGTGTCTGAGTAACAAGCCTTAAAATTGAGATTCTTAGATTTTCACCTATCGTCTTGTATGAAATATGGCCTTAATATTCAAAAAACATATTTGTTGTTCAAATAACTACTGTTACTCACAAAACTGGTGCCCTAGAGTGTGTCTGTCCTAAATAACCTATGTTTAGACAAAGATATTTGCAGTGAGAGGTGGGTGTGTCTGAGTAACATGCCTTAAAATTTGGATTTTCTTCGATCTTTACCTGTCGTCTTGTATGAAATAGGGCTTTAATATTCCAAAACCATATTTTTGGATCAAATAACTACTGTTACTCACAAAACTGCTGCCCTACAGTGTGTCTGTCCTAAATAACCTATGTTTAGACAAGGATATTTGCAGTGAGAGGTGGGTGTGTCTGAGTAACATGCCTTAAAATTGAGATTTTCTTTGATTATCACCTGTCGTCTTGTCTGAAATAGGGCCTTAATATTACAAAACCATATTTTTGGATCAAATAACTACTGTAACTCACAACACTGGTGCCCTAGAGTGTGTCTGTCCTAAATAACCTATGTTTAGACAAGGATATTTGCAGTGAGAGGTGGGTGTGTCTGAGTAACATGCCTTAAAATTGTGATTCTTAGATTTTCACCTCTCGTCTTGTATGAAATAGGGCCTTAATATTCAAAAAACATATTTGTCGTTCAAATAACTACTGTACCTCACAACACTGGTGCCCTACAGTGTGTCTGTCCTAAAGATACTATGTTGAGACAAGGATATTTGCAGTGAGAGGTGGGTGTGTCTGAGTAACAAGCCTTAAAATTGAGATTTTCTTTGATTATCACCTGTCGTCTTGTCTGAAATAGGGCCTTAATATTCCAAAACCATATTTTTGGATCAAATAACTCCTGTAACTCACAACACTGGTGCCCTAGAGTGTGTCTGTCCTAAATGACCTATGTTTAGACAAGGATATTTGCAGTGAGAGGTGGGTGTGTCTGAGTAACAAGCCTTAAAATTGAGATTTTCTTTGATTATCACCTGTCGTCTTGTCTGAAATAGGGCCTTAATATTCCAAAACCATATTTTTGGATCAAATAACTACTGTAACTCACAACACTGGTGCCCTAGAGTGTGTCTGTCCTAAATAACCTATGTTTAGACAAGGATATTTGCAGTCAGAGGTGGGTGTGTCTGAGTAACACGCCTTAAAATTGAGATTTTCTTTGATTATCACCTGTCGTCTTGTATGAAATAGGGCTTTAATATTCCAAAACCATATTTGTCGTTCAAATAACTACTGGAACTCACAACACTGGTGCCCTAGAGTGTGTCTGTCCTAAATATCCTATGTTTAGAGAAGGATATTTGCAGTGAGAGGTGGGTGTGTCTGAGTAACATGCCTTAAAATTTAGATTTTCTTCGATCTTTACCTGTCGTCTTGTATGAAATAGGGCTTTAATATTCCAAAACCATATTTTTGGATCAAATAACTACTGTTACTCACAAAACTGCTGCCCTACAGTGTGTATGTCCTAAATAACCTATGTTTAGACAAGGATATTTGCAGTGAGAGGTGGGTGTGTCTGAGTAACACGCCTTAAAATTGAGATTTTCTTTGATTATCACCTGTCGTCTGATATGTTCCCTTTGTGCTTATTGTGCTATATTGCAAACAATTACAAAACAGTTAGCCACAGATTTACAACTATAATTGTGTGCTTCAGTGGACCTCATTTGTTTGATACAAGGAGGAATCATTTTGAATACCAAGGCTCTGCATCGCTGCATTACAAAAAATTTCAGCATTTCCCCCCCCCATTGATATCAATGGGGCGACCTATGACCCCTGTCCTAAATGTTGGTTGGGTCTGACTTACAGAGGTGACCTTGCTATATTTTATCATTAGCCAGACTCTGATGGTGTGTGTTAAACGGCATGACTGTACCTTGATCGTAAGCTGAAAAAATATTCCAAACCATCATACTGTACAATGCTCTAAAGTATTAAGTATTATGTAGCAAATGTGACCTATTTTTGAAAAGGTAGACAATATGCCCTATTGGTAGCGAATATGCCCTATCGGTAGCGAATGTGCCCTATCGGTAGCGAATGTGCCCTATCGGTAGCGAATATGCCCTATCGGTAGCGAATATGCCCTATCGGTAGCGAATATGCCTCGTCAATGTAGCGAATGTGCCCTATCGGTAGCAAATATGCCCTATTGGTAGCGAATGTGCCCTATTTTGGTAGCGAATATGCCACATTCACCTAACTCTCTCTCTCTCTCTCTCTCTCTCTCTCTCTCTCTCTCTCTCTCTCTATCGCTCTCTCGCTCTCTCTCTCTCTCTCTCTCTCGCTCCGACCCTTTTCACAGAGCATGGCCCTTCACCCTTACCCCTTTTCACAGGGCATATAACTCCTTACCCTTTCCACAGAGCATAACCCCTGATTGGTCTGTTGGATACCCAACCATGGTCCTGGACAGCCTCAGGGTCTGCTCGGGTTTGTTTTCACCTTAAAATCAACCAATTTAGACCCAAGAACACAGTGAGGTGAGTTAACTGTGTAATCAACCGCTTTAACTGTCAATTTAAGAGCTGAATCACAGTGAAAACCTGCAGACCCTGCGGCTCTCCAGGACCAGGCTTGACGATGCCTACACTGCCAAAATGAATGTAACTTAGCCTGACTACAAGCCAGGTGAGCACTAAGGTATGCCTGCACCAGTGACTTGGGCGTGGTCCCTGGCATTGAGGGTCCAAGCCTAATGTCTCTGTGGGGCAGTGAGGTTCTTGTGCACTTTTTAACCGTAGATTTGTTCAGACCAGCTCCCACACCGGTCAGCCTCCTGGTCTTTGACGCGATATGGCACAGTATATAGGGATAAAGCACAGTTTGTACAAGCAGGGATCTATCTGGGTCATATCAGGTTTTAGGGGCAGAGACGATTGCCCCCTGTGGCCGGTGGTGATATTATCCGTCTAATCGCCCTTCTACGCCTGCAAACCCTGCATGCTGAACGCGTCCTCCACGGACCGTTCTTCTGCCAGCTCTTCCTGTCAGCGAAAAGGTTCCACATTCTCACAAGGGCCAATCACCCAATTAAGACAAGCAGGAAGGCACCCACTCAATCAATTATTCAATAGCCAAACAATTCAAACAAAGGAAGTCACTGAAGTGTGGGCGGTCCCCTGTGAGAGAGGTTGCCTGTCGACGCGCATAACAAAGACGGTTGCTGTCACATTTATGTTAATACCAAAAAACACTTTAAAAATAACGGCAGGTGACATTCAAATATTTCCTTTGAGATGTTTTAGGAGGCTGGCAAACAGACATAACTGTGAAGGCTTGAGGCTTCCCAGTGAGTCTGGGTTTCAAAGCAATGGCAATGTTCTCATAAAATCTCTATTAAAAATGTGCATGTTTTAATTAATTATCCAAAGACAAAATTATCCTAGACAAAAACGTTTTGTGAATTTTTGTAAAGGCTCAGAAAGGATATGCGAGTGTCACATTTGTCACTACGTGAAAACTCAGTGTGAGAAACCACTGCTTAAAATTGCACCGGAACAGCTGCTCTATGAATAGAACTGTTCTGAAATCCTTTTACTTAGGGGAGAAAAACTATTTAACAGTTCTTCCTGGTGTTTTTATTTAATTTAAATGCTCTATTTGCCAAAGGATTTGTGGAATGGATGTGATCAAGGATTATTCTGGATCAATGTCAGATTTTTAAAGTAGAAATTACCTGCTTTGCTGTAACGAGACTATGACCTGCTTTGTTATAGTGAAAGTATGACTTGCCTCGTTATAGCGAGAGTATGACTTGCTTTGTTATAGTGAAAGTATGACTTGCCTTGTTATAGCGAGAGTATGACTTGCCTTTTTATAGCGAGAGTAGGACTTGCTTTGTTATAGTGAGACTATGACTTGCTTTGCTATAGCAAGAGTATGACTTGCTTTGCTATAGCAAGAGTATGACTTGCCTTGTTATAGTGAGACTATGACTTGCTTTGTTATAGGTGGCAGTATGATTTGCTGTTATATTAAAGTGATTTTTTTTTATAGTGAGAGCATGACTTGCCTTGTTATAGCAAGAGTATGACTTGCCTTGTTATAGCAAGAGTATGACTTGCCTTGTTATAGCAAGAGTATGACTTGCCTTGTTATAGTGAGACTATGACTTGCTTTGTTATAGGTGGCAGTATGATTTGCTGTTATATTAAAGTGATTTTTGTTTTATTTGGACCAGGAATGGGAGTGAAGTTTCTACTTATGCACATCCTTCAAGCCTCAATTGGTTCTCAGCATCAGGTCAAGCTAACCCATAATAGCCTGTCTGAAGAACATGCCATTATGAGGGAAGCCAGCACTCAACTTGATAATTCAGCCAAGTGTCACTCAACAGCGGAACATACATTTTCTCCACCTTCGCTTATTTTGACAGTTGACATTTTTCCATTCAGACGAGACCGTTAGCAAAAACACACAAATGTAAAATTCCCAGTTTCATAAATAAATATCTAACCTTCGACACGCAGTATGTTGTAGGGTTTCTGTAGGAGCAGTGTTGAGTAATCAGTGTGGGAAACAGATATTTCTGAGGTAACTGAAATCTCAGCCAAAATGGCGTTTGAGCCAAAAATTTTCTGATGTGTCACACATTTGTAAAGAGAGCTTTGATCTAAACAGGGAATAAGCAGGATGAAAATAAACCGTGAGCAGTCCCGTGCATAATTCAACGCTCCTTGTGTCACTGTATACGGTAATATGTGTGATATTTTTGGACGGGGCTGTTTCCCACACGCTTCTGAAGCACGCTGTGGCACTGGAAGTGTGCCAGGTTCCAGCCCCATGTCCTTACAGCTTCCTGTCACGTGATCAGGGGAGTCATAGGATCATATTCAAGTGATGTAGGGAAAGTGGCATAAGGCCTGGTCGGGTTTGCTTGCACAGAGTTTCGCTCCGGGAGCCGGCACGGCGCCCGGGGCGTGGCGCAGCGCTGTTGGATGTCAGAAGCAGACGCACACAGGAGCGTTGGGGTGGTGCTGTTGGCCAGTGGCCATTAGTAATTGCCAGAGGAGTGAGCCAGCGACAGCCAGGGGGATTGAAGTGCAGATAAACATGAAAAATTACACTGTCACAGCCCTTGCAGTGCTCGTCCTGCTCCTGAAGGAAGGCATAAACCGTTTCAACTGAAGCATTTCATCCAAAATAAAATCCATCTCTTAAAAGCCTGCAGGAAGGCCGAGAGCAGATGTACGTACAGTATCTGCTGTGTAAATGAAGAATTCACAAATATCTGTGCTTCACGAAAACAAATGCGTTGGTAAGATTTTATGAATATAACTTATTTACTCACTGGATTTTAGGGGATGCATTTGACTCAGACTGTGATGACAGTAAAGAATATGGCTGGGCTCACTAAACGCTGTGTGTGTGTGTGTGTGTGTGTGTGTGTGTGTGTGTGTGTGTGTGTGTGTGTGTGTGTCCATGAGGATAGAAAAGGTTGTCAAATGCTCCCTCGTGGGGACTCGGGAATGGTCCCCATGAGTGAAAAGTTAATTTTAGGATTAGGGGTTGGGTTTAGGGCTAGGGTTACAATTGTGGTTATGGCTAGGGTTAGGATTAGGGGTCAAAGGTTAGGTTTAGGATTTAGGGCTAGGGTTATGATTAGGGTTAGGTTTAGGACGTCCCCACAGAGATATGAATACAGGACTGTGTGTGTGTGTGTGTGTGTATGTTGATTGACTCTCCTAATGAGAGCAGCTGTGCAGACAGAGCAACAGGACAACAGTGAATTCTGCTGCATGTTTCAATGAGACAGCTGCAGATTTAAGACCTTATGGGTGCCGTGTGCACTGAACACACTGAGTCCATGCACAGTCATGTGCCTCTGTTTTGCACAGGGGGTATAGACGCACAGCTGGCATTTGCTTTGCACAGCGGAGAGATATTAGCCTGGGACAATTAGGTAATTAGCTGTTTACACCAACAGCAGTTCAGACGCACAGTCAACCTTAGCTTTGCACAAGGGAGAGAGGTGCACAATTAGCCTTAGCTTTGCACAGGGGACATAGATACACAGTCAGCCTTAGCTTTGCACAGGGGACAGAGATACACAGTCAGCCTTAGCTTTTCACAGGGGACAGAGATACACAGTCAGCCTTAGCTTTGCACAGGAGACAGAGGTACACAGTCAGCCTTAGCTTTGCACAGGGGACAGAGATACACAGTCAGCCTTAGCTTTGCACAGGGGACAGAGATACACAGTCAGCCTTAGCTTTGCACAGGGGACAGAGGTACACAGTCAGCCTTAGCTTTGCACAGGGGACAGAGATACACAGTCAGCCTTAGCTTTGCACATGGGACAGAGGTACACAGTCAGCCTTAGCTTTGCACAGGGGACATATATACACAGTCAGCCTTAGCTTTGCACAGGGGACAGAGATACACAGTCAGCCTTAGCTTTGCACAGGGGAGAGAGATGCACAGTCAGCCTTAGCTTTGCACAGGGGACAGAGATACACAGTCAGCCTTTGCTTTGCACAGGGGACAGATATACACAGTCAGCCTTAGCTTTGCACAGGGGACAGCTATACACAGTCAGCCTTTGCTTTGCACAGGGGACAGAGATACACAGTCTGCCTTTAGTTTTCCACAGGGGACAGATACACATCAGCCTTAGCTTTACACAGGGGACAGAGATGCACAGCTGGCATTTGCTTTGCACAGCGGAGAGATATTAGCCTGGGACAATTAGGTAATTAGCTGTTTACACCAACAGCAGTTCAGTCGCAGGTTAGATTGCAGTGATATGTTTCATGCAGACATATTCTGGTATGGAATCCAGCCTGCAGCCCTTTCGATTGGAGCCACAGCTGTGTGGGGCGATGCATGATTGGCTGTAGTGTCCCCCAGGGTGAGCGGCATTGGCTTGGCCTGTATCACAGTGTCTCATCGCTCACTGCTGATCCCTCGGTCATTCGGTCAGTAGGTCAAGCGGTCAGTCCAACACAGAGTCTTTATGCTGAAACTGCACATGAAATCTCTTCCGCTGACTCAGGTCTGCCTGAAGTCAATTTGCGGACTGCGGGGTTACAGGAAGCAGATGCTGCCTTCAAGTGCTGTCGGGATTATGGGACATACGAGTTTCCGACATGGAAGTTGCACTCGAACGAACCTCCAAGTCGTAATTACATGTGGGAAAGTCGTAAATACTTTTGCTACCCCGAGTTACCGGGAGTTTCACCACTGACCTTTCACCTATCTCAGTTGCCAAGTCGAAATGGCTGAAAATACGATGGGTTGACAAGTATGACAATGCAGCCAGGTAGTGCAGCAGATTAGCACATTGATGGTCACACACAAACACCACGCAACCATCTAGCAACTTTCATATATCACTAATTACTTTCCTCATACGTTACCTTTCCTCTTCTTTCTCATACAGAAAGTGATAGCAGCTCTCCGTGTGTTTTTTTTTGTATTATTATTCGTAAAGGATCAAAAGAAACATTAACTTTCTAGACATCCATGTTTGCTGGTAATTCCGGCTTCGGAGCATGTGAACCTCATAATTACAATTTGGCAACTGCAAAATAGGAGCTTCCGAGGAGCACTTGAAGGCAGCCAGAGTCTTCACGGGGCATTTTGGAAGGTCGGAGCAATGAGCTAAACTGATGAATAAGATTGGGCATTCCAGATTGGGAGGGAAAAAGTTGAAACATGAAATAAAACTGGCACAAGAACAGTGTTCAGTTTTCGTTCGTGAGCTTATCTTCTAAATGTGAAATTTTTCATCAAGTGAAGGACTGGGACAAATTAAATGTAATTCCAGAGAGCAGAAGTTGAAAGCGTGTATTCTGACCTGCCCACACATGCTCAATACTGCCTCCAGTGGGTGACAGGGAACCTGCGGCCTGTCTGTGCCAGCGATAGAGGTGTACAGCCCTCTCCATGAGCGAATGGAACCAGGGGAAATCTGCATGTCAATGTGCCCTCACCAGAACTGAGAGACTATGTGACAGAACTGGAACCGGCTTACATTCTCAATTTGCAATTGTCAAAAGAAGGAAAAGATCATTGTACAACATAAATAATATGAAAACAAACTACTGTGCAAGAACATGTATAAATCTTAAAATTGATTAAGAAATCTAACATGTTACACAGTTACAATCTTCAGTTAATTGCAGTGATAACACAACGTTATAATTATACGTAAGAAGCCTAGTGAGGGGATGTGTGGTTTGCAAGAGAGAATTTTCGCTCACATTGCCAGTGTGCAAAAATGGTTTCCAGCGTATTTCGTCTCTATATGTGATCTGCAGCATATTGGTATTTTTGCCACACACCGATAAAAAAATATCTTCTGGTGTTTGTTATTTTTTGCCTACAAGTTCAAAAACCAAAAGCAAATGTACAAACTCAGGAAACGTGATGTAAAGTAGATGTTTGTCAACCTCTTCACCCACGCAGCCTGAAAAAGGTGTACAGTATGTGTAGACTATATATGTAAATTGTGTGTGTATAAATGTGCATGATGGATCGTGTGCATGCAGGGAAAATAAATATTAGCAGATAAATAGTGTGGGCTCAGATCACATGTTGCTGATGAATTCAACACACGGCAGTGGGAAATACTTCCAGCTTGTAACCATGGAGACTGAGATAGCTGGATTAATGAGGAAATAGTCTCACCCTCATTGACATTTGGGGCGAGGGGTTTGCCTCTGACGGACACGTGTGAGTCAAAGCAGGGGATAAGACTGCCGAACGGGGGTTCGTAAAGCGCCAGGTCAAAACATACGCTCTTAACAATGTTGGCATGAGTATTTTTCCCCTTCATTTTCTCTGCTGTAATCTTACACATCACTTGTGATGGCTCACCCACAGACACCACTACCACTGTCTCCCAATCATTTATACCACACTGACAAACATACATCAGTCTGTCGGTCTGTGAACTGAAAAATGTACAGACAGGTTTGTATGAATCTTGGTAAAATGGCTGACTTGGTATTTTAGTGCAACAGCTGTGTGGCATATATGTGCTATTTTAGAGATTGGGGAAAAGTAAAAAAAAAAAAAAAAACATGTTTAAAAAGGCACAAACTGGCACGTTAAAATGCCCATTGTTCAGGTACCATAACTCAGGGATGGAGAGAAGAAAATGTTTTAGAGAGATAATTGAGATTTTCTGTATGAATCACCACATTTGGTGTAAGATACCTACGGGGCTGATATTCCGCTTCGATGCTTCAGTGTCACTCCTCCCGAGGCTCTTCAAACTGTGCAGTGTGTCGTGGTATCGCAGAATTTGTGTTATTCTTTTACTTTCACAGCTTTCTTCAGCTTCTGCTCTTGGAGGAATTATTCATCTCGTAGGCTGTTTCGCCACTGCAGTTGTTTAAAGCCCTTTAAGCTATAAAATCACCATGTGACTAGAATGTTCTGAACTGAATATTCTAATGCTCATGTAACAATCACTACTGGTAATAGAAAACAATAGAGTTCTAGAACACTGACTTAGAGAAAAAAAATCTCCTGGTTTTGAATTCAAAACTGAAGCATTCATTCATGCTATCACATGTCATCCGGCGCAGTGTGTTATCCAAGGGGACGTCATGCACTGCTTACAAAACAAGTTGGAAAGGACTATGGGCAGACGCATGTGAATAATGAATATATGTAAAGAACATTATTTTTAAACACAAACAAAAAAATCACAAAAAAATATTCTCATTTTTGTTTCATATTGTAGAAAGCGCCAGTGGCATTTTTGGATGGAAGTATTTAATTTTCTCGCGCCGGGCTCTTGGGTTTTGTGGGCCCTAGTGGGGTTTTGAAAGTCGATTGTTTTTTTTAAGTGTTAATATCTTCACGGCGTAGTGCTTTTCTGTCAACTATCCCAGTGCATGTGAGTGATGAGTGTTCAGCTCCATTCTCCCCAGCCCAGTTCAGGACATGCTAATGCAATCGGCAGTGACGTATTTGACGCTTTAAGTGATGAGCGGTCTGGGCCTTGAAGATTTGTTGGGCTGTTCATTTAAGACCGGCTTTCTGGATGGTGTGTCAGAAATGTTTTCTCAGGGGGCCGCAGTTGGCATAGCGGTCTAAGGCGCAGGCTTTGTCTGTGCGGTTGCGCCCCGCGGATCGTGGGTTCGATCCCCGGTCCTGCCAAATCCCAGTACGGCTGGTGTCTTGAGGGAGTGGCAATTGGCGGCCACTCCCGGGGTGGGTGGAGGACTCGCGGGTGAGAATCGTCAGATACAAAATTACCTTGGGCGAGCCGGAATCACAGTCAGGAGCTTGAGAAGTGACGGCCTGAAGAGGGCGTGGTGACCTCTTTCCTACTACCGGCCGACAAGGTCTAGCGGCAAATTCTGAAAGTGGTTGCTACACGGGAAACTGAATTAGGGTACAATTAGATACCATATCGGGAGAAAATGGGGAAAAATCTGAAATACAATTTTTTTAAATTCTCAAACCTGCCGAAGCACCGTGGGGTATGAAAACGAACGCCCGTATGCGACCATCGAGGACATGCTTCACCGTCTTATGAATGGTGAATGTGATTAAGCGTGAACTGCAGGGCAGTTGTTCGATATGCATTAAGTTTGGATTCACCCCTCATCAGAATGTCCCAGCCTGCTCCATCCCATCCACTTGTGATTACTACAGAGATGCCCTACTGGGGCCCGAGGGCCATCTGAGGCCCACCACAGATGCCCTACTGGGGCCAGAGGGCCATCTGAGGCCCACCACAGATGCCCTACTGGGGCCCAAGGGCCATCTGAGGCCCACCACAGATGCCCTACTGGGGCCCGAGGGCCATCTGAGGCCCACCACAGACGCCCTCATGGAGAAGAAAAGAGGGTTTTATTCAAGTGACCCGGTATGAATCTGCACATTGCCAGTATACTTCCCACAGGAGGCAGAAAAGAAACTGGCCCCTGGGAAGAAGGGTTTGGAGAAGCAGGCTCCAGGTTATTACAGGGGCTGTGAGAACAAAGGTGATGTTGAGTGAAGAGTAAAGCATACTATGTGCAGGTCTGCTGGCCTTCATGCTTTTCCAGATTTATAACTGCCATGGTATAGAAGCATATGCAGGATTGGTTGGGATCTGTGTGTAATTTAGTTCTTATTTAATTGGTTTGAGATTCTGCTGAGTGAGAGCGGGTTGTGATTCACTCCTAAAAGGAGTCATGTGATTCACTCCTAAAGACGGCCCTGTGATTCACTTTTAAAGGGGGTTATCTGATTCACTCTTCAATGGGTCCTGCGATTCACTCTTAAATGGGTCTTGTGATTCACTCTTAAATGGGTCTTGTGATTCACTCTTAAATGGGTCCTGTGATTCACTCTTAAATAGGTCCTGTGATTCACTCTTAAAGGGGTTCTATGGTCTACATTTCAATGTTGTGGCACCCTAAAATTGAGGGGCCAGAACTGGAAAATGGGATAAGTTTTCAAAGTTTAGCTTCTTTGTTGGGCTTAAAATGTGAAACACAAACTTGTTGTTATGTGAGGGATTAGCTGATTCAGTTATAAATTCATATGACGGTCTCAATATGACAGTCATCGGAGACCATTCCTTATTAATAGCATTTTTGCTTTGGTTAAATTTAGAAGAGATATTACTTTGAATTCATTAAGACGTTAAGCTGGTGTAAATGTAAAGAGAGGCTCAGAAATCATTTGTTGTAATTTGAAATCATTTATTTGTTTGGGTATGTTGCAGAGTGGGTACTCTGTGGGATTAACATAATACAATCAAGTACAGCAACATTGTACAGCTTAGAAAATTTATTTATTTTCTATAATTACAATGTAATACTGAAGAAGTAAAAAACATTGCTGAAGCATTCTAAATATTTGTCTTGACCATCACTTTCCATTAACATATTACTTGGGTATAAGCCAACATTAAGAAAAGTGTTGAAGTACCATTTGTAGTTCTGTTTCTTTGGTAAATAGACCATTGAAAAGCAAAATCAGACACATGTTCAAATAATACCTGTAGGGTGTATCACAACATCGATGTGTTTCATTATCTTTAGTATGATGTTGTTTGTATTAACCTTCCTTACAGTTTGAATCTGTTTTTGATTTTTCTTATTTTTTCATTTTCATTTTTCTAATAAATTAAGGGCTTCGTCTCTAAGCACTGTGGCTTCGCTTGTTACGATATGTGGCTACTCATTTATTTATCATGTCCTGCCTGCGATTTTCAATGGAAATTGATTTATTTTTCCAGGTTCAACAATGATCTGAAAAGGAAAGATGGTAGATAAAGAGATCTGAGATCCTGTAGTGTCGGGCCTTGTTGAATAGTCACTATGGGATCAGGATTTATAGGGGTCTAAAGTATAATCTGTGTGTGTGTGTATGTAGTGATAGCCATATATCTCTAAAAGCACCGTTTTCTGTGAAATTGTTTATTGTACACCACAAGGGGAAGCTCGTGCATGTTGTGGAAGTTGGTTATAGGGCATTTTGAAGAGTCTGGTCTTGGCTTTGAGTTAATTCAAAAATAGTACATCTATGTTTAAGAAAAATAAAAAATATATATACATAATGAAAATGCAACCTTAATGTGAAATGCTTGTATTTTGAGGGTCAGTGTTTTATTCTGTGGTCCTATGCAGACATCACTACCAACAAGCCAGTATCGACTGTATCAGTAAAATGTATTTTGAGGGTGAGTTAGTGCCTTTTACTGTGTAAGATAAGATTCATTTTTTTCTGTTTCAGTAAATAAAACAAGTGAGGAAATGTAAATTTGTGCTGGCGTGGTTCGTAGTCTAACTGTTTGTTTCTGTTGGGACACAGGGTGGGGACTGTGTAAATAAAAACACAGGGCAGAGACATTAAATTAAATTGATTGAGATTGATTAGATTAGATAGATATCTACTGGACTTTTTCTTTTCAGTTTTTTGGAAAAAAATAAAACAAAGATAAATTAATATTGGGTTCATTTTAATAATATTATAATATAGCAGAAATATTAGATCCTCTCTTAATGATTGCAATTATTAGAATTGCATCCGGATTCATTTTTATTTTATTACATTTTAAAGAAAATTATATTAAACCAATAACATTATTTGCATATTATTGCATATTTTTTATATTTTTTATGGAATGAATTACATTGAGGAATGAAATATACGTTGATAATCGGCAAATGCTGCATAAATAAACCGACAATTGCCCTAATAAAATAACAACACAACAACACAAGCCCTAACAAAGGTAGGGGTAGGTCGTTTTGATAGAATCAAAATCACGTTGATACTGTGAGTGTGGCAGTGGCGGTTGGCCGTCTCGTTTTCACGTAGTGTACACACACGGTAGTACACAGATGGAAAGGCCATCTAGTCCGCCTCTGTCTACGATCTTATCGACGTGTCCGTTATCAGACATTCACCCGGTTAGACAGGAAGAGAAGAGGAAGTACATGGAAGACACCACATTAAAACTCTTAAAGTTGTTAAACGTAAAATAAATTATATTATTTATTCATTTGGGCTCCTCTGTCTAATCGACTCTAGGATTTATTTTCAAGTTACGTTTATTAACTGTGATACTAACACAGGTATACCTCTCTGAACACAGGGATATAGCCTACAACACGTCAATATGTCAAATTAAAAATGACCCCTGAAATAACTGTTTAATCAGAGAAAATAGTGTAATAATGTTAGTGGGAAATAAAGTCATGGTACACAGCAGTTTCCCGGGACCAGAGCTGGAAAACAGAGGCCGCAAGCGTCCCAAGTGCAACAGTGATCACACTGTGCAGAGCAGACTTTATGATCTAAAGCGTGAGGATCGGGAATGTGAGAGTCGCATTGCTCTTATGGGACATGCGAACTGACAAAAGATATAACAGGCAGGAAATACATGGCAGGAGAGAGGCGTAGATTGATGGCTTGAGCCATTTCTATTCCTGCGGGTACAATAGGGTACCAGTTTATATTTACTTGTAAAGAAATGGGGTGAATAGCGTTTAATATGGAATGGAAAGCCCCAGGGAAGACATTCAGAATATTCAGAGTGCTGGTAACCATGATCAATGCGACATAAAGTGAGCATAATGACTGAAAGAAGGATTGTTTTTGTTGCCTCTGTGAGCAGAATAAATATAGCAGCGTAAAGGAGGAGATAAAAGTTTTTATAGCGTTTTATGTTATGCTGAGAACTCTGGAGAATTCCCTGTAAAATGCACAACCCACCGCACAATGTCGATTTTTGAGTGCCTTTTGAGAACAAATCGTTGATTCATGTCAGTTTTATTTTTAAAATGGCAGTCTTGGTTTTAGAACGAATGACTCATGAAGACTGTCAGATTGTCCTATATCGACAAGAATTGTTTTCTGGTCATTAAAAACTTTGCTATCAGATCTATGTACAAGGTGCTTCTCGTGTTCCCAGACACCAGGACATGTTATTATTTTTCTTATACCATTGCTGTGTGTGTGTTGGGGGGGGGTATTTTTAGCAGGCTCATTGCATTTTGAATCAAGTGCAAAGCCTGTCTTTAACCTTTAAATTAAATCAATTGAAATCTTCCTCATTTCTCAATACTTATGAAAATTAGATTCTCATTGAATAATCTTTTCCTTCTCAGCAAGCTTTCTGTCGATGGCAGTCAAATAGCTGTCTTGCAATTGTCAGTGTGTGTGTGTGTGTGTGTGCATATGTGCGTGTTTGTGTGTGTGTTTCCATGAATGTGTTTGCGAGTGTACGTGTGTGTGTGTGTGTGTGTGTGTGTGTGTGTGTGTGTGAGTGTGTGTGTGCATGTGCGCATATGTGCATGTTTGTGTGTGTGTCCACAAATGTGTTTGCGAGTGTACATGTGTGTGTGTGTGTGTGTGCATATGTGCGTGTACATGTGTGGGTGTGTGTGTGGTGCATGTGTGTGTGCACATCAGACATGTGTTTTTATTTCCGGTCCCTTTGGACCACATGCTCCTTTTGGTGCCTAATACTCGGGAAAATAGTTATATTTCCATAAATGAAACAGAAGAGGCTGAAACAAGCACCTCACACCAATGATTTGTCTCAACATGTTTTTTTTTTAATGTTCCCTGATTATCAATATAGAAATGAGTGCAATGATCTCATTCTTCTTTTGGGATATTTTGGCATTATTGTTTCTTACATCACAAAGGAGTAGGCTACAGCGTGAGACATTTTTATTAAAGTGATGGTCAAGGGATTCTAAAAACTTCAAATAACCACAACATATCACAGAGGGATGTATCCACTACACACCCACCAAATATATTTTCAAGAAAATGTGAATAGGTATATTAATATACATCTCAAATTCAGCTAATAAACTCAGTCTTGATAAGGATTGTAGAGATACGCTCTCAACCCGAGTGCCATCGACGTCATCCAGCCCTACATGTTTGAACCACAGAACTGTTCTTAGACAGTTCTGTGGTTTGAATTAATGCAATCAATTCAAAGTAAAATACAGTGCGGCTGCTATCAGGAGATAAATATCACACGCAAGCTTGCAATCAAAGTTAAGTAAACTTAAATGCGAAACAAAGTATTGCAACCGTTTGATCTAACGTTAGTCTATTTAAAGCAAGCTTTCACGAAATGCATGTTCCACACAAATCATTAAATAATGGTAGGTTTTTATCAAGTTTAAAAAATTTATTTGTAGACCCATTCATTAATTTAGGTCGAACGAAAATTACGTGCATGGCAACTAAGTACTTTGTGGATAATGGTTCTCGTCATATTTTTGTTACTGTAACCAGCCACTGAACAATACGACAAAACCATTTCCAAGGCATTGTTTATTTGGCAAAATATTAACTATCTATTCTTTTCGATATATTATCTGACGAATGAGCAGTGCACCAAGTAAAAACGACGCGTGAGTCATTCGTTTGTTTTTATGCTGAGCTGTGCAAGGAGCAAGCTAATGTCACTAGCTAGCACCACGGAGGGATGGATATAAAGGTGAAAGATTGGGAGAGGGATAAAATTGGTATAGGTATAAGGAGAGCAGGAAAAAATAAACACTTTAGCTAACTAACTATTCCAAACCCAAATGCTGATAACGCGGACAACTATTCTCAGGGGCAAACAAAACGAACGTTTGGTTCAAACTTCTGACAGGATTTCTTAGTGGGACTGTGGGACAGGATGGTTGTATTCGCCTCAAACTAAGGGAGGAGTTATGTAATGAGACCAAAATATGTATTGGTTGGGGGTTCATGTCTACGTAGACATGGACCCATTTCGACTGCACCCTTTTTTTCAGCACACAGGAATTACGAGATATAGATAGACTGAAATTGAACGAGTTTGCAATGGAATTTATTCCTCGCGCTTTATTGGTGCTCAATACATACCTTAATAGCCATAAATAACGTGGTTATAAGCATATTATGGATTTTCCTTGACCATTACTTCAAGGATGGCACTTACAACACTCTCTCTCTCTCTCTCTCTCTCTCTCTCTCTCATTGTAGGGTAGACAAATGATGGGGATGTGTTCTCTAATAAACATATAGTTCTTTGCATTCTTCATTGTAACAATCTCACACGATGTGCAATTTCCAAAGCCTGTGAAATGGGGTAGTGAAGCCCCATTTGAACACCTAATGCTTCTCGTGTGTCGTGTGCTCTAGATAGCTAGCAAACAAGCGGCAGAGGCATGGTAGCTAGCCAGCTAATTGTTTGTTTGAATCCTACACAGAGCATTTCCATCGACTCTTAAACTAATGCTATGGGAAAAAATGAGAAAATCATGGTTATCTATACAGTAAAATATTCGGTGTTAATTCAACTCGAACAGTTTACTTCAGCCCAATAGGGAACAGATGAAGCGTATCAGAGTTGATTTATTGCACTGTGATGGACTGCTATAGATTCTTTAAATTAACCATTAACCACTTTTTTTTTTTTTTTTACTTTATACCTCTCTGTGACAGTGTGTTTGTAAAAAAAATAACATCATTCAACTGAAATGGAACTGAATAGAATTAAAAGAGATATGCGGTACAGAGTCATATTATTGTCATGTTTTCAGTGTCTAACCTGTCCTCCTCCTCTTTTGTTTTCTAGGTAAGTGGCCATTCTTTCCTCCTTCTGTTCAGCGCGTGGGAGCAAGTGTACAGCTCCGTCCTGGTTTATGAGATGCTTTTCTTGAGGTTCGTTACCTGGCCTGGGCCTAGTCTGTGTGTGGCACGCAGAACTTCCAGTAAGTACCTTCTTTAGCTTCACGTCTGCATGCGTTTCAGCAGACTGTGAGTAATATTGGAGTGATGTCAAGCCCATTTACTGTTGAATTTATTGGTAGGGCTGACAGGTAATATAAACCCATAGCCATAAATCTTGATAATTTTTGCGAACATGGGAACATTAATTAGAGCGATATTGCATTTCAAATGAATTGTCATTTTCTTATTTAAAAGTGTTTTTTTTTTCTCCCAAACGCCTTGATAAGATCACCGTTATTTGAGTTACTATTTCAGGTTTATCAAAATTAGGGTGTCATTTTGATTGATTTGCATTATTATGTGATTGCGGATATGCTGTGTCTTGAAGCCCAGAATAGGACTTATTACCTCTTGCAACTGAAAGTCTATTATCTTAAAGAACCTAGACTGAATTTGTCATATTTTATATACAAACCCCAATTCCAAAAAAGTCGGGACAGTATGTACACTGCCTGGCCAAAAAAAAAAGTCGCTGTTGCACCCGTCATGCATAGTGCCCACTGTACAAGCCTCTGGAGGCAGTGTTATAATCTGGGGTTGCTTCAATTGGTCAGGTCTAGGCTCAGCAATGTTGTGCAGCAATAAAGTGAAGTCAGCTGAGTACCCGAATGTACTGAATGACCAGGCTATCCCATCAATGGGCATATTCCAGGACGACAATGCCAAGATTCATCGGGCTCAAATTGTGAAAGAGTGGTTCAGGGAGCATGAGGAATCATTTTCAGGTGAATTGGCCACCAGAGTTCTGACCTTAACCCCATTGAAAGTCTTTGGGATGTGCTGGAGAAGACTTTACGTAGTGATTCGACTCTCCCGCCTGTCCCAACTTTTTTGTAACTTGTTGCAGGCATTAAATTCGGAATTATCAGAATTATTCGGAATTATCGTATATTTACAATAAAGTTGATACGGTAAAACATTAAGTGTCTTTTCTTTGTACTGTTTTCAAGTAAATATATGTAAAAGATCATTTACAAATCACTGCTTTCTGCTTTTATGAGCAGTTTACACACTGTGCCAACTTTTTAGGAATTGGGGTTTGTACATATCCAGATGGGATAATGAACTAACATAATTAGTTTAACTTAAATGAAAAAGCTGTTTGGTTTCAGGGATTAATGAAATAAAAGAAAATGTTATTTTTGGTACTTTATACATAATATTATATTTTGAATATCTTTATTATTGTGGAAGTAACAACATTGAGTGCTGGGACCTTGCAAAGACTCTCCAGTCCATTTCACTGCTAATACACGACTAAAGAGGACAATGAGACGCAGTTTAATCAGCTCATTCACTGGCATTACTTATGATTTTAGAAGAGTAACGACTACGTATCAACCTCTTTGAATCTGCAGATAAGATTGTAAGAGGCTCAAATTGATCAAAGGGGACAGATCATTTTTACATCTGTTTCATAAAGAAAAATTTGATATAAATAAATAAAGGAGGTGCTCCATGAGCTCTGTTTGAGGTTTGTATTTGTGCAAAGTGCAAATTTGAAACACTAAATGCAAAAAGCATATATCTATTATTCAGTATCAGCCATTCAAGCAGGATTACTATTTTTTTGAAAAAGCTAATTTATGTTGTTCATTTTATGTCCGGGCTGACAGTATAGCCTTGAGAATCTATGCTGTATGTAGGTCTGTCTTCTCTAAGGATTAAGGGAAACTTTGAAACAATAAAATAGTGTGCCAATTAATTTAAGTAAGACAGTTTCTCTGCAGATTCTATACTCTCATGGCAAATTCATCTTGTTGCTATTGTCAAATGAAGCATGGCCATTATCCAGGTTTTGTGTGAAAAAAGAACATAAAATAAAAATGTAGAAACTGTCACCGTCGAAGCAATGAAGCAGTGTACTGTGGGGACGCTGTGTTATTTTCAGATTTTTCATGTGCGTCTGTGTGTGTGTGTGTGTGTGTGTGTGTGTGTGTGTGCAAGTGTCTGCGCGTGTATGTGTGCCTGTGTATATGTGTGAGCATGTGCGAGTGCATGTGTGTATGTGTGTGTGCGTGTGTGTGTATGCATGCGTGTCTGCACGTGTATGTGTGCATGTGTGTATGTGTGTGTGCGTGTGTGTGTGTATGTATGCGTCTCTGTGCGTGTATGTGTGCCTGTGTGTATGTGTGAGCATGTGCGAGTGCATGTGTGTGTGCGTGTGTGTGTGTATGTATGCGTGTATGTGCGTGTATGTGTGCCTGTGTATATGTGTGAGCATGTGTGAGTGTATGTGTGTATGTGTGTGTGCGCGCGTGTGTGTGTATGTATGCGTGTCTGCGCGTGTGCCTGTGTGTATGTGTGAGCATGTGCGAGTGTATGTGTGTGCACACGTTTGTGTGTGTGTGTGTGTACAGTCAAGCCGGAAAGTCTGCACACCCCTTTTACCTTATCCACGTTTTATTACGTTACAGACATATTCTACAATAGATTGAGTTCATTTTTTGTCTCAAAATTCTACACAAAATAGCCCATCATGACAAAGTGAAAACAGGTTTTTAGACATTTGTGCTAATTTATAAAAAATCTAAATGTAAAATATCATATGTACACAAGTGTGCACACCCTCTGGTATGACACCCAAAAGTGAGCTGAGGTGCATTTTGTTTCCACTGATACTACTTGAGATGTTTCTACAACTTAATTGGAGTCCACCTGTGATAAATTCAATTGATTGGACATGATTGGGGATTGCCAACACCTGCCTATATAAGGTCCCACAGTTGACAGTGCATGTCAGAGCAAACTCCAAGCCATGGGGTCAAAGGAATTATCTGCAGACCTCAGAAACAAGATTGTGTCAAGGCATAGATCTGGAGAAGGGTACGGAAAAATCTCTGCAGCTTTACGGGTCCCAAAGAGCACAGTGGCCACCATCATTCGTAAATGGAAGAAGTTTGGAACCACCAAGAATCTTCCTAGACCTGGCCGCATCCTTGTGGAGATGGGAGAACCTTTCAGAAGGTTCCATCCAGGCAGCACTCCACCAATCAGGCCTTTATGGTAGAGTGGCCAGATGGAAGCCCCTCCTTAGTAAAAGGCACATCACAGCCCGCTTGGAGTTTGCCAAAAGGCACCTAGAGGACTCTCAAACCATGACAATCAAGATTCTCTGGTCTAATGAAACCAAAATTTAACATTTTGGCCTGAATACCAAGCATCACATCTGGAGGAAACCAGGCACCGCTCATCACCTGGCTAATACCATCTCTACAGTGAAGCATGGTGGTGGCAGCATCATGATGCGGGGATGTTTTTCAGCAGCTGGAACGGGGCGACTAGTCCTGATAGAGGGAAAAATGAATGTAGCTAAGTACACCGAGATCCTTGAAAAAAACCTGCTCCAGAGTGCTCTGGACCTCAGACTGGGGCGAAGGTTTACCTTCCAACATGACAACGATCCGAAGCACACAGCCAAGAGAACAAAGGAGTGGCTTCGGAGAAAGTCTGTGCATGTCCTTGAGTGGCCCAGCCAGAGCTCAGACCTGAATCCAATTGAACATCTGTGGAAAGAGCTGAAAATGGCTGTGTACCGATGCTCCCCATCCAACCTGACGGAGCTTGCAAGGATATGCTAAGAGGAATGGGCAAAAATGTCCAGAAACAAGTGTGCCAAGCTCGTAGCTTCTTTCCCAAGATGCCTTGAAGCTGCAATCGCTGCCAAAGGTGCAGCAACCAAGTATTAGGCTAAGGGTGTGTACAGATATGTAACCCCTAAATAACCTATTTTTGTCAGTAAAATAAAATTGCATATTTTCTAAAAACCTGTTTTCACTTTGTCATTATTGGCTATTGTGTGTAGATGTTTGAGGCAAAAAATGAACTCAATCTATTGTAGAATATGTCTGTAACGTAATAAAACGTGGAGAAGGTGAAAGGGGTGTGCAGACTTTCCAGCTTGACTGTATGTATGTGTGTCTGCCCGTGTGCATGTGTGCCTGTGTGTATGCGTGAGCATGTGGGAGTGCATGTGTGTATATGTGTGTGCGTGTGTGTCTGTACGTATGCGTCTGCTCGTGTGTATGTGTGAGCATGTGCGATTGCATATGTGTATGTGTGTGTGCGCGTGTGTGTGTGTGTATGTATGCGTGTATGTGCGTGTATGTGTGCCTGTGTATATGTGTGAGCATGTGCGAGTGCATGTGTGTATGTGTGTGTGCGTGTGTGTGTATGTATGCGTGTCTGCGCGTGTATGTGTGCCTGTGTATATGTGTGAGCATGTGCGAGTGCATGTGTGTATGTGTGTGTGCGTGTGTGTGTATGCATGCGTGTCTGCACGTGTATGTGTGCCTGTGTGTATGTGTGAGCATGTGCGAGTGCACGTGTGTATGCATGAGCATGTGCGAGCGCATGTGTGTGCGTGTGTGTCTGAGCATGTGTGTGCGTGTGTGTCTGAGCACGCACGTGCGTGTGTATGTGTGTTTGTGTGCGTGTGTGTCAGTAGCATCGATTTTGTATCATAAATACTCTCTGCTGACCATATGTGGCTGCACTACAGTGGCTGTTCCTATAACAAGCATGACGTCATGAACCCCAGCAGGCCAGAGGCTATTGAGCAGAGGCTGAAATCAGCTGTTTTATTTGCTTTTACAGTGAACGTTGGGATTTCTGAAAGAAAACCGGGCGAGTAAATGCAGTACCTCAAGGCAAATTCAAATGATCAATTCAAGGAACATCAAATTCAAATTCAAGAAACATTATGTAATTTCAGTCAAACCTGCATAAACACGAACATTGTCCAGTCATAACCATTGAACTGTTAGCTAAGTTAACTAACGTAGGTATCTTGTGGGCTACTGTGTCTTTGTGGTTCCTAAAGTGCATTTTTTAGATCAGTCCTGCTGCTTGCTTTTTCCATGGCCTCACAAATTGAAAGAATAGCCAAGGGGGAGAAAGAAAATGTGATTGCTGCGATTAAATTAATTATATGTTTAGGTTTATTTGTATAAAAAAGGGACATTTATAAATCCACATTAATCAACGTAACAAGAAATGTGCCAGATTTGGCCATTGGGGCTAATTTTCATCTGTAGTGTCTTGGCAGGTTGAAAAAAAAAACATATTAGACTAGATTTCCCTTATCATAACCTTAAATGCCCATTTGCCTTCTAAAAGTTGTAAAAAATGTATTTCATACGGACAAACTGTATGGGTTGGCACCTACGCTATCCTCTCGCTATCAATAGCCTGTCGCTCACACAAATGATCCTCAGTCTCTACAACTTGCTGGGATTGGAAAAAAAAAGAAGTATTTATAGTGTAAGGTTGTAGCCAGATGCACACAGTTGGTGTGACATCACATGTACTGCCACGTCACATATACTGTACAACAGTCAATAGTAAATTACAACTGCAATAGCCTACGTTTCACCAACGTGGCACTAGTTAGCCAAAATACACTACTCTTTCTATAGGATGCTAAACATTGCGATGAAATTTCGCAATTTGCAACAGGATCAATCTCTAGCACAGGGATATGTCTAAATATATCAGTAATCAGCTAAAAAAAAGTGGTTTTAGGGTTTACTTACCCTTTAATGGCAGACGAGAGCGCGAGTAAATAGCAAATGGAACTATATTTAACGTCTGCCAGAATTTTACATTTGTGCCACAAACTCCCGGAGACAATGGAAGAAAGTTTGCAGCGAGGACTGGTGGCAAACAGTCGTGATGGTACAATTTACGGATGCAGAGTGGAAAGAAAATGTCTGCACGTCAAGAGGCTCATTCAACAAAGTGTACGAATGATGGAAAGAGTTATGAAACCATATTTGACTGAAATCTTGCTTGTACATCAGGAGCCAATTTTGGATTTGAAAAGGAAAAAACACACTCACACTCTATTATAGTCAACAGTGTTCCCACACTGCAGCATAAATGCCTACCTGCTGTGAGACAACCTAGTTTGATTTTGTCCTCCTGCATCTGATCTTTGTGCTGTGATCATGTGATTCTGGTGTAGGCACGCAACATGCTTTTTTACACAAACCTACACTTTGCTAATTATTTGGCTTGTCTTCATCGGGGAACTCTTTTTAGTTATTTATGCAACCATCTATGGTAGGCGTCAAAGGTGTGAAAGCTCTCAGATAGAATGACTTGGATGACTCAAAGCGCTTTACAATGATGAGGGGGAAACTCGCCTCTACCACCACCAATGTGTAGCACCCAATTGGGCCAGAATGCTCAGCTTAGGTGGAGAAAGAACATTAAAAATGTTTTTTGCCAATTTAACTGGGGGAATATTAGGTGGCAGATTGAAAGAGCCAGGTCTTTAAGATAAGTGTCATGAGATCTTTTATGACCACAGTAAGTCAGGACCTCGGTTTAACGTCTCGTCCGAAAGACGGATGGAACCATTTTTCTGGAATGAGATGTTGGACAAGCAGGTGTCCATATACTCTTGGCCATGTAGTATACATGTGAATCTCAGGATTTCATTTGCCTGTTATTTTGCATTTGACATAATGGTCCCTATTGCCAATGGTATTGTGGGAAGGTATTACTGAGATGCAGATTCCTGGAATAGTGCGTATGTAAATGAAACAAGCTCCGCCTCCTCATGGACTGATGCCAGCAAACTGTGCCTGCTTCTGCAATCACAAAAATATCACTTAGTTAAAATTATCTTGTGATTGGGGAGAGGTAAAAACCCACAGCAACATTTTTCAGATTTTTCAGAAAATCCGTATAGCACAATCTCCTAAAGAGCGTTTTGTCAAAATACTTATGACCTGGACGATATGTTTGGGGCGTTGTGGAGAGACTGATGTTTGGCGAAGACCACTGCAGATGGCATAGAAGAACAGAATGTGCCAAGTGTGTAGCACACATTCATCCTTCCTCTAAATGAATGTGATTGGGCCATTTCATTTGAAGGAGAAATCACACGAGCAGAACGTCATGGTGTGTTATTGATGTGCTTGTGAACGTTAACGCTAATTCCAATTTGGGCCTTTAGAGGGAAAATTATTCACTCCTGATGTCTGCAAGCTTCGAAACAGATCAGCGTACAGTCAGCACACAGTGTGCACCTCGAAAAAACAGACCTCTGCCGTTGCCCGGAGACGCTTGTATTATTCGCTACCATTTGTTATTCCGACTCTCCCCCAATCAAGGCCATAAATAATGCAAAGGGTTGATTATGACGGCCAATTGTGCTTTCCTTTCAATAATTCATGCAAATTGCTTCCCCTCGCCTGTACTGATCCGTGCCTTACACGCACATTAGCCACTATAGGATTAATGCTGAATATTGCTTGAGACTGTAATGCGTGAATTTGTATATTTCAATTATTTATTATTAATACTCAACAGCATCAGATGACAGACAGTTATAGAATGTCTTTATTGGTTTTTGCTGTAATCAAGACATCAAGTGTCAATTTCAAAATGAGCTGTGTTTTGTTTTACAAGGAGAACCTTTTCTTTTTGTATCATGACTGGCGGGTTTTGTCAGATTTTCGCTCATGGGAGAACACCCCCCCCCTTCCTTTAGGAGAAATGAAGAGCATGGGCGTAGACCAATATAAGACAAATCATGGACTATTTGAGAAGAACATGGAAAGCAGAAGAACTGCATGAGTTTGCGTTGATTTGTTGATTTATTGTGGGTTTCTCCTTGGATCTTGCTGTCATCTCATAATTTCAGACAAATAAGAAGCATTGAAGTGAGAGTACATCAAGAACACTGTAAGAGCTCATATTGTTCTCTTAGTGAGACAAGTAGGGTTATTTCTCAGGCGCAGAATTTGTATAAGTGTAAGAAAGTTGTCAAATTTTCACATTGGTGTTGAGCGCTGCTCATTTTTGTCTCAGAGAAGTAAATGAGGAAGAGATCTTACTACGGGTGGAGGCCTTGTGTCCCTTTGCATTCCATATTCTTCACTTTAAACCTCATCCTATATCATTTCATGTTGTGTATTCTACTAAAAAAGCCGATGCTCAGGGTCTCTGTCGTTTATTGAATTATTAAAAAGAGATTATTAGAAACTGTTGTCATGTCCTGACACTGAACCTGGACCGCTGTCAGTCTGTGCCGTGTTATTGCAGCAGTAGTTTACATACAGACTTTCAGATTAGCAAACAGACTTCACTGCTTACATGTTATACTTTTTTAATAGATTAATTTCACAGGATAACCTTTCACCTTGCTAACTAGCTAAATCACTAGCGAGGGAAACACTTTTGTAGCAACCTTGCAAGTTAAATAAGTACACAGCTCTAAAGGATTGCTTCGTAGATATTAATTAGATAAGTACTTTTACTGTAAGTTTATATATTTATATATTTTGCAAACATTGCTAACACTAGCTAGCTTAATGACTATCTGGCCAGCTGTTAGAATGTCGGCTCTGGGTTTGGCAGCTAGTTAACCATTTAAAGGTTGACTCTCTAAAGGCTAGTTCTCTAAATAACTAAACATATGTAACAAAGCTGAGGCAACGTTGGTCGTAATGAGTTAGACATTTTGGCCTTAATGAGTTAGTCACAAAACTTTCTAAATCAACTAAAAATGGTAAATTATTAGTTTTATAGTAAACATTATTTCCCTTCCATTTTTGTACTTCCAGGCGCAATAGCTTATATCGCATCAGCAAGTCAAACATTTCACAGTTAATTCAGTGGAAAAAAAATATCTCATGTTAATTTTAATTTTTGTCTCAAAATATATATATTTTTTATTATTGGCGATAATTTGTTTTTAATTCATTTATTGGTTAATTTATTATATTTTTAATTTTTTGTCATTTAATTCCAATATAAGGCATTGCCATATAATTGAATTCCTACTTATAATACAACACACTCACACATTCCACACAAACTCACACAGGCACACGCACACACACACATACTTGAATTCTGGCTATGACATTGGAAGGTTATATTTGAAAACTTCTCCTTTTCTGAAACTTCTAGGAGAAACTGTTAAGTCACACACTGTTGCTGTGACAGGTTTCCATTCGGCTTTTGTAGTGTTAGTTCTCAAAATGCTTCCAGTCCCGTTCCCATTCCTCATCTGCAGAATCAGTAAAGAAACAATAAAATAGTTCACGCTTAAATAGCTGAGCAGAGAAATGGACAATTTATTTGGGGCTGAGAGTACATTTGTCTCAGAGCCGCAGAGATTGGAACATCGTACCAGCGAGCTCTGGCAAAAGCTTGGACAGCTTACAGTCTTTGGGTGAAATGTGGGCAATTTTCACATTTGTCTATGATCAATCATGACAATCATCTTGAAAATGTGTTGTCTGAAAATGGCTACCTATGCCAAGTACATTAATTCCCAAAGATTGTATAAGCTACAGCTGTCAACTGAACCTCAGTAAAACCGATGAGGCCCAGCCAAGAGGAAACAAAATGTGACTAAGAACAAAAGAGTGGAAAATAATGTCCAAAAATGAGAACATTCTATTTAACCAGCCAAACTGATAGCATGCTACTTGACCGGCAAGAAATGATAGCATGCTAATTAACTAGCCATACTGATAACATGGTACTTTACCGGCCACAATGGTAACAGGGTACTTAACCAGCCAATATGATAACATGCAAAACTGATAAGCAGCCAAATTGATAACATGCTACTTAACCGGCAAACATTATAGCATTGCAATTATCATAATAATAATTAACTATAAACTCCTAACCATTTAGACAATAAGCCCCGCCTCTTTTGTGTGACACATATAAAGTAAATTATCATAAATGAATTGATAAAATAGCGGATAATTTAAAGAGGTAGGCCATTTTCCCTCTTCCTTTAGTAAGAATGATAGAAATGGCTAAGAGGAATATCCTTCCCTGAATGCTGTTTCCTTTCCAGACATTACCGATTAATTTAGATGGTCTTATTTCAGGATTGCTATGGCAAGGTAAAAGCAATCTGGAGTAAGATTGAACACACTCCAACTATCAGAAAAATCAGGAGGCCTGGGATTCCCCACACTTAGATGGTACTTTGTCCTAGATCACCTTGAATATCGATTTCTCAAAATTGAAGAATAAAAAAATGTATCTTCCATTGCCAGTGGTCCCTTTCTTGGACAAACTAAGACTGGAAGAATCAGTGGACTAACCACACACTTAAGATGTGGAGAAAAGTATAAACATAGTCTTCATCTATCTTTGGGTATGTCTGCACTCACCGGCGCACACGCACTTTTTTTTTTTTCCTCATCAGTACTACCAAAAACAAAAAAAAAAAAAAAACAAACAACCACTGAACTCTGATTTCCAAAAGCAAAAATTTTTTTTTTTTTTTTTTTTTGCTTATTTTTTATATATTATTTCAAGCAGGGGGGGGGGGGGGGGGGGGGAATGATGAGCAATCCGTAACCTCTTGAAAATACATGATTAACTTTCAGAGAGGGGTAACAAATTGCAAATATGTACAAAGCTATTCTTGCCATTTCCAGTAATGACACCTGCCATACAACGTGCAAATATAAATCGGAACATAAAGAGAAAATTGATTGTTTGACATGGGAGCAACTCTGTTAGGACTCTCACAAAATTACATCTTCAATTATGTGGAAAGAGTTCCAGTGGAAGGTTATAACAAGGTATTTTTCCAACCCCAGACACAGTGGCGAAGATGATTTCAGTAGCAAGCAGTAGATGATGGAGAGAATGTCAACTAATTATTTGCATACTTTTTAGTTGTGCCCGAGACCAGACTTGTTTTGGAATAGTGCATTTGACTCTTTAAATTATTTTGTTTCTTTGTGTCTAATTTGAATGCAGGTCCTAATTCCTTATTAGGGATATCTTACTCACTGTAAGGAAATCACAAACGGATCGGTTTTTCTTTTTTTTCATTGCATAATGAGAACATCTGACAGCGGGCAAATACCAAATATTATTCTCAGGCTAATGTGCATTGTTGTGATGTTTAACCTGACATGCAGCACTGTAAATATAGCAGGGTTTTGATATGAACGTACAGTAGATGCACTGGGCTGTAAGCAGAAAATGGGAACGGTTCGTAGACAGCATTCAGATGATGCCGTGGGATATTTAAAGGTTTTTCTGTGGAGGAGATCACACCTCTTTGGATCTGCGTGGCTGTGTTACACAGTCGGTGATGGAATGACCTGTTGGGAGGACTGGGTTAGCGGCTCTCATTTGCAGCACATATGTGCTGCTGCCTTTAGAGATTTATCACAGGCCTTTTTGTAGACTGATCTCAAGGGGGAACCCATGGGACCATACATCAGTGTGGTAATTGACTGGAGCACAACCTTGAACTGTAGTCCTGCTCTTAGAGGGGATTAGTTGTACCTCAATGTGTATACAGTACTATATCTACCAGAGAAGGTTGGGATATTTGGCAACAAATGCTTATAGTGTTCATAAAAAATCTGTAATATCATGTACAAGGTTACTGTGTGTGTGTGTGTGTGTGTGTGTGTGTGTGTGTGTGTGTGTGTGTGTGTGTGCATGCGTGCTGTGCTTGTGTGCATGCTCATACATGAATGCGTTTTTCATGTGTGATCATTTCTTTCTACAGAAATATCCCCATTTGCTGGGTGATTTTGAATTATGTATTCTGTTGGAAGCTGTTCAAGTAATTACAAAAGCACAACAGAAAAAAAACATTTCAAGAAAATTGAAAGATATTAAGTAATTATAGTTTTCACCAGCCACCAACTCTCTTTTATTCTCTGGGTACGCTGTCAGTCGCTGGCACTAATTACTCAGTCGCACAGCTCTGTCTGTGGAATTAAAAAAGCTGATCTTTCTGTCAGTGATTTTATGGGTTCTGTCGGTGATTTTGTGGATTCTGAAAGTGCTTTTATGGGTTCTCAAGGCACATGCAGTGAGGTGCGATATAGCAGGGAAACTTCTTTTCCAATATGGTCAAGATTACAACCCCCCCACTTCCAAACTACCACCACTACTATGAAAAAGAATCATGAATGTGGCAAACATGAGGCAGGTGATTCTAGGTATCCTAAATTTTCATTGATCGTCGCAGTGCAGATAAATTGCATGTACCTTAGGGGAAAGCTGTCAAATTGTAGCCTCCATGAGGCAGCATTTTGTATCATACACATTGCTTCCACCAACAGGGTGTCCACTGCAACTGTAACACAACCCATGAAATAAATACAGTTAATTAAGTATGTCACACAGCACGGAGGTGTATGGCATCTGCTTAATTGTGTGTTCCTTAACAACTATTAAACACATCACAATAAAGCACTTACAACATATCCCTAGAATATTCATAGGAAATGTACCTGGGTGTGGGTGGAACACGAATAACAATTCTACCCCTAACCAGAGGGAGGCACTGGTGCACAATAAGACACAGTGATATTGTACAAACAAAAAAGTAAATCAGAAAGTATTAATAGTTCATAGTTGTTTTTGTGAAGACGTGCATTTATTAAAGATCTCGATGTCCACTCTTTATGGAATTTTAAATTCTGAAAGAATACCCTTTGAAAAGAAATAGCTGTAGGTGTCTGCGTGCAGTTTCCCAAACCGAGCTGAAATTAAATTGTACAATATTTCTCCCGGCTAACTGGGGGATCTCAAATGGAGGCAATGGATGCTGTCAGAGAGCCTCTGTAATCTTTCTTAAGCGATTCATCTGTGTGGCCCCTGTTGCCAGCGTGGCCCTTTTAATTATTTTTGTATTGATCCGAATCCCCAGACTGTTGTTTAGTAGCACTTTTACCTCCATTCCCGCCATTGGCTGTGGCCCTCATCAGTCCGTGCAAATGTTCAGCTAATCTTGTTCATGCGGTTTAATACAGCCCTACATCCCAGGAGAGTCTGCTTCAATGGCTGCACAGCCAGCTGTCAGCAGTACGGATAACCAGATTTTATTATTATTTTTTTTTTTTTTACTTGTGCAATGTTGGTACATAAATATTTTTCTCTCATATTTCAAAAAGATTCCTTTTTTTCACTTTCTCCCATCTGTTGTGCATCTTGAGCAACGGCACGGTTCATTCATGCCTCAGTTATGCCCATTATCATCAGTGTATCGTTATTCCGGTGAAAACTGTTGACCTCACGGGCACAAGTGGGCAAAATAAGAATTTCAGTGAAAAAATTGCGAGCCGTGGAAGTGCTTTTGTACATCTGAAAAGACTGCCTACAAAGGCTTGGCAAACATGAGGCATCTTTATTCAAAAGCGATGTTTGAGTTGTTTTCCGCGACACAGATCTCGTTGCCTTTCAGACGCCCTTCAGGCTGTTGTTGAGGTAGGTTATGAAACAAGCTGTTCACTGGTGTGGCAAGCGGTCGGCCCCGTACGGTTAAACAAATCCCGCACACGTCACCACAGGGGCAAGACCAAGAGCTGGAGCGGGGGTGGCCAAACGTGTGAATCACGGCAGTATCATACGAGGGACCCCACTTCATCATGTGTTAATTTCATTGTTGATTATGTACAGTAGCTGGTAGCATCCAGGGACTGCAATGAGAAATTATGGATAGAATAATAATATTAATAATAGTAGTAATACTAATAATATAATAACAATAATAATTATAATAATCATAATTATAATAATAATAATAACAATAATGACTACAATCAGTAAAATGTATTTCAATTGTTTACATAGCTGTTTACATAGCACGGAGAGTAATTTGAAACCTCATTTGCAACCTGAAAATCAACTGGAATTTACTTTTTGTTTTACTAATTTGTGGAGATTGCCAGATTCAAGAAGATATTTTAAGTATACCTTCTGTTTTCTGAGTGGATCGTGAAGGCAATGTGACTTTCCGGTTCGTGAAAAACCGAGATTGATTAAATTGTCTTTAAAAAGTCTTTAGCAAGCGGAGAAAAAACTGTCATCTTTATGCCAGTGTGTGTTAGGGCGTGAAAAAACAAAGGTGCAAAACTCCCTGTGGTTTTCTTCAGATTCTCTCTCTCTCTCTCTCTCTCTCTCTCTCTCTGGGGCTTGATTTACTAAGACGTTTAGCATGTGCAAAACCTTTTAGCACATGCAAAACCAATAATATGACCAATGATTGATTGGTCATGGTATTTGTTTTGCACCAATCATTGGTCATATTATTGGTTTTGCGTGTGATAAAAGGTTTTGCACACGCTAAAGGTTTTTGTCAATCAGGCCATTGATTGGGTTGTTATACCTGTATAGCGCTCTAATCCTCGAAAAACACATCAACAACAACCCACATACATGTATCAAATAATATGTATCAAATTTGGTACAAATCTTTCTCTGCTCACTACAAAATATAACTTATTCTGCAGATGGCTCTGTCAAACATTTCCATAATTGAAAAAAAAACATACACAATCATCAACCGTTTCCAAAAAACCTGGTTCTTTTTCCCTAGCTATATCTAAATTGCACGGGTCAGGTTCTCTTCAGTTAAAAAAGATCCAAATGGTAAAATGCAAAAAGAATTTGCATATTTATATATATTTGGGCTCTGTCTTTGCTATGCTGTATGAATTTTAATGTACAGGCATTGCAACAAAAACAATTACCTGAACAGCTGCTTCACACAAAACTTGCTATCTCTACTGGATAATCTTTTCAATCAATTCAATCAATTCATATTTTAATTTCTATAGAAAATGTTTAAAAAAAAAAGATTATGTGTTATACATAATTGTGTTTGTCTTTCAGCTTAAATGCAGTTTGTGTCTTTGGTTTTCTGACTGTGTGTTTGCAGCCTATGTATCTGAGCATGTATTTCTATCAACAGCATCTCAGCCTTGTGCTAAAGAGTATAGATATTGTGGCTACAAATCCAAGGTACTGGGTTTGACAACACAAATATACTCCTGAACATTTTTCAGATGTAGCATAACACCATTACATTTCTTACAGCTAAATTTAGTATTCCAACTCCACACTGCCATGAAACCTGGATCTGATAAAATATTATCATCAAATGTATATATACATAATACATTCTATCATATCATGGTATCATAGAAGCATAATTTACTATCGTATTATTTAGCTTTCCAAATAAAGTAAAAATGAAATTTAGCAGCATATTTTGATGTTTTTACTGCTATTCACTGGAATAGGGCATCTAGGGTACACTACAGTGGTGTACCTTGTAATGTAGAACCAGACCTTCACAGTAACAAATTGAAAACTCAACCTGTTCCCATTTGCATTTCTTGATTATCTATCAATCAAGCAATGAATTAATTGAATAACAAATCAATAAATATAGTGATTTGTGAATGTGCTAGCATTTTTATTTGTGTCATAAAATACGGTGACATTTAAATATTGTATGTAGTGCCGGCATTACATTTGAGCCGAACAGTACCCTCAACCTGTTTTTTTTTTGTTTTTTTAATACAGTTTTTCACAATTGTTAACACACGTTTCTCAAAACAATAACGGCTTTCTCAAAACTGCACACACAAAACTGAAAACCTCACACACAAAATGCTAAACCTGATACTCCCTTTGCAAGATGACTCTTTGCCATCAAATCTCTTAACTGTTCACAAAATGGAACTCGTGTTTTCATTTGGTACACACAGCCATATTTTCAAATGACACACACATACCATTCATTGAGTACACACAACTAAGCATTTGCTGCACACTACCAAGCATTTACAGCACACTGAAGTGCAAAATTGAAAACACAATCATAGAAATGGAACACACCATATAAATGACAATGACTCAGGAGAATGATCCATTTCTCCTTTTGTAAAATGTCTCAGTGTAGGCCTACTCTTTTCATAGTCAAACATAAAACAGCACACAAATATGCAGCAAAAACAAGTTTTATTTCAGTACACACAGAGAACAGTACAGTACTGTAAACCGGCCTGCTCAACCTCCCCCCCCCCACACAAAAATTAATTAGGCATCACGCCTCCTTGTCCTCCTCCTCCTCTTCCTCCTCCTTGTCCTCCTCCTCCTCCTTGTCCTCTTCCTCCTCCTTGTCCTCCTCCTCTTCCTTGTCCTCCTCCTCCTCTTCCTCCTCTTCCTCTCCCTCCTCCTTCTTGTCCTCCTCTTCCTCCTCCTCCTCCTCCTCCTCTCACTCTTACCCCTCTCCTTCTCTGGTTGTCTCTCTCTTCAAAGTTCTCCATGGTTCACCAAACAAAACAGAGGCTCAAGGCACTTTTATGCTGCAGTCCTGAAGCAAATTGCTCAACAGACCTGAATGTTTAGAGATTTGAATATTTGTGTGTTGTAGGTTGATGCTTTGAGATTTTACTTGAGTAGTGTGTGCAACAACTGAACATTGTGTGTAGTGTTTTGACAACAAGGTGATGTGTAATTGACATCAGAGTGTAAAGAAGGAAAGTCAGAGTCAGAGTTATGCAGATAAGGGAGTGTGAAGTAGTGCCAAATTGGGTCGAGCGATTGGTACATGAAGTGAAGGTTGTGCAAATTGTGCCGAATTTTCGCTTTTTGTGTGTTAACAATTGTGAAAAACTGTAAACAAATCAAATAATTAATTTGCTGAATAATGAAGACCAGTAATGTAGCGTATAGGCTATTGATCAAGAAATGACAATGAGAAAGAGTCTAAAACATGAGATTGTTTCACAAGGCGGCAATAATTTGAATAAGCAATTAGCAAGAAAATTCTAAAGCTTTCTTTGAATCGTATCTCACGTTGTCGCATTTTATTCTCATCACATTACACAATGTAATTCATTGTAAGATAGCATTTGATTTAGGTAAAAAGTTTAAATTTAAAGAGGAAAACCTTGTGTTAAGTCTATCAAACCAGCGTTGAGCACAACGCATAATTCAGGCTAGAAAACTAATTCATGAAAAGCTGTGCTGTTTCATGAGCATTTAAGCTGTAGAATTTTCACATGACATGTTGACATTGTGTCATCGTAAATGTGGATATAGACAAATACTGCACAAGTTTATGAATCAAAGAACAATAATGAAATCTCAATATACATCGGTAATCACTTTACCTATTGCTCTTAATTATTGAGCGAATCAATGGTTTTCTTATCAGTAAACGGTAACTGGTTGAGCGTAATCATCCGTTATCATCAGGTAAGGTTACTGAAGGCCTGTTCTAGATCCATCGGTACGCCACTGGTATAATAGATACATACTGTATAGTACATCTTGGAAAATAACCTAGACACGCCTTATTATTGCCGATATGTATATCTATCATTTTCCATTTTCACAGCAAATTTCACATAGATTTACACTGCCATTTTAAGATTAACGATGTTCAAAGTTAGAAGTGATCATCAATTATTATCCATCTAACAAACGTGCTTGAGCCTCGGTAAATAAATGGTGTGGATATTATTTAGTGGTTGAACCACAGTTAATGGATGGAATGAATAAGATGTGATCTGTTCCAAAGGGCATCAACTGCCTTTGGCTGTGACATCTGAGATGTGATTAGCAACACTCTTCAAAGCAAACAGACTGACCTTTCCTTGAAGTAAGCTGGAGAGATAAGCTGAGAGGTGCTTTGAGACAAGCGTCCGGATGGATGTAATTGGTCCCAGTGCTTGCACTCTCTCTCTCTCTCTCCCTCCCTCTCTTTCTCTCTCTCTCTCTCCCTCTCTTTATGTGTTTTGTGTATGCTCACTTGGTTATATGAATTGCAGCAGGTTTTTCTGTTATTAAGACCTCTTTTTTTTACAGACCCAATGTTTGAACATTAAAGAAATTGCATACTTTCATAGCCTAAAAAGTAAATAATTTACCAACACACACACACATACCAAAATAAAATGCAGTTATAAGGTATGTATGTAAAACACTTGTTTATTAATTTAATTAAATAAATTCAGAGCCATAATACAGGTTAGCACCAGGTCCCTTCCGTGGATGGGCTCCCCAGTTGAGCTTATGTTATGGTAGTAATTCAAATGTAAATGAGGAATTCCACACGGTCATGGCTTTAAACACTTTAAAATAGGATTGGATTACCATTGGCCCTCAGAATGACTGAAGTGTACTGAACTGATAAGACTCTACCCAGAGGGTGAATAGTAATGGGACATATGAATAAACATTAGCTTTTCAAAACTGGAGCTCCAAGATAAATCTGACCCCTACAGTTCTGAAATATAGAGATATGTTTTTTTATGAACTAAAATGTGATTATATAAGCTGTGATTTCTGGGTCAGGTGAAAAGAGTATTTCTGACACAGAACAGTTGTTTGCTCATTTAACCCTTGAGTTCAGTTTGGCCCAAACTGACGCATTTTAAACTTTTAGTAAGAGAGGAATGACACTTTTGTTGAAAGATGCATTTCATAAGAGATTAAACCAGTGTGAATTATTTTTTTTTTTTGGGGAATGTAAATTCAAAACAATAAATATCAATAATGTACTGCATGAAAACATTGTTGTGTCTTTTTGTTTTTCACAGATAAACATTATTTATGCCTCCCGCCATGCCCTCTAGTGGATTTTTAAAATATAATTTTTTTTCAAAAAAACAAAAAGAACACTTTCATTGTTAAATGTGATCTAGCGGAGGTAAATGGCAACCATTAACCAATATACAATATACTGTATATTGTTTGTAATTTAGATAAATACAGTTGGTATAATTGAACAAACACAGTGTTTTAAAAAAAATAGCACATACTTACACCTATTATGTTTCTTCGTTTGTCTATGCACAACAAAACATTTTTTTTAAACATAATTTTAAGACCCCCGTAGGCCTACGATAATTTTATACTTCCCAACTGTTGTCACCGAAGCAGGACAACAAATCGAACGAGATCGAATTAACTGCTCTTCCGAACTCGAACGTCTGCTACTGCGGTCAAAAAGAACAACAAATCGCCGCAGTTGAGCCACATTGAGCTTACATCGCCTAGCCTACAAGTTGAATGCAGGATGTACAGGTGCAGCTCAAAAAATTAGAATTTCGTGAAAAAGTTCAATATTTTTTGTCACTCATTTCAGAAAGTGAAACTCATATATTATATAGATTCATTACACATAGAGTGAAATATTTCAAGCCTTTATTTCTTGTAATTTTGATGATTATGGCTTACAGCTAATGAAAACCCAAATTCAGTGTCTCAGAGAATTAGAATATTTTGCTTTAACATATTTTTAAAGTATCATATTTAATATTTGGTCGCATATCCTTTGCATGCTGTTACTTCCTGAAGTCTGTGACCAATCAACATCAAAAGACTCTCGATATCTTATTTTCAGGTACTGTGACAAGCGATACTATAACCTCTCTGCATTTGAACTGATCTCTATGAGAATTGGGGGGTAAGACTAGATTCAGCTGTAAATTACGCTGGTACAGTATGGAACACATGACTGGCTAAATGGCTGTACGTCATCAAGGGTCTAAGGTATCAAACGAGCCCCAAACCATCACTCTGCGGTGAGATATGGAGTAGATGTGGATGGATCCCTTTAAGGTTGTTTCTCCTGACTTTTTTCCCCATAGAGTTCTATAGGAAAATGAGTCAGGAGAAATAACCCTTGCAGTGATCCATCCACATCTACTCCATATCTGGCAACAGAGTGATGGTTTGGGGCTCGTTCGAGTAGGCTATCATGGATCAAACTGACGCCATTTAAAAAACATTTTTTAATCAAAGATCCGTACCACCCGACACTGTCTGTCACTATCCAGCCCAGCACGATGTCTTGAACTTCTCTTTTTATATGTTCTGATAAAAGGGCGTTACCAAATGATGACAAAGCAAAGTACCAGAGAGGCGTGGTTCCCATTGACACGCCACATATTTCTCTTATATCGTTCAACCCACGGAGGAAAGGATTCCGGTCATTTTTTATTGCAAAATGAGAAACATCAACCGTTGTATTGAACATTCGAGATTGGGACTACAGTCAATCACTAACATTTTGGTGTGGCCCAATAAATAACTTAATCAACTAAAATAAGTTGTTTCAGTGCTTGGTTCCCCTTTAACTGCCGATTTGTGTGAATAATAAAAGGAAGAGCTGCATTATGGGACACACACAAATTGTGTTCCCCTACCTAAAATATCCAGCTATTTCTCTCTGCTGTAGCCTCATGATCTACGGCAGCGTGATTGGTTAATACTAAAAAATAAAAACCTCGTAATTACCGCACTCGATGCAGATTACTTTGGTAATGCATTAATAGCGAATCAATATGGCACTCTGTATTCTCCCACGTACAGAGCACCACAGACTGCTTGCTTTCCTGCTAATTGAATAGGCTTTGTGGTTTGTAAATGTTTATAAAGATGTTTTGGAGTAATTGCATTGGTGCTGCAGTTCCACACTGAATGTGAAGTGTATGGGCCCAAAACTGCTTATCAAAGCTTTTATCCCATTCATAATTCATGTATTATTCATGAGATCAGTTTTTCAGAAGAGCTTCTTAAACCTCATTAGAGCGATATTAATGAACTGTCTACAGTTATTTCACACAACGGGACGGCATTAGTACTCATGAAAAGCATATTGAACTTGCTGAAAAAGCCCTCCTTCTCTCTCCTAAAAGGAATTTGTTTCTTTCCATTGCTGGGTGAATTAAGTAAATTTTTTACTCATATTCACTGCGAGTGTTATTAGATGATTCCATGCGCCTTAGAAAAGTGATAATGTCACTGTAGAGCTGTTAATGTCTGAAATGTTCTGTCTATATTTTTAGTTTATGAATAAAACAGGACAGGGAAGCGTATGCACTTTGTACCTCATACATTTATCAGCAGCAGCATACCAATTATAAAGGGTATGATATGAAATGTTTACAAAGAATCACAACCATTATTAATATTAAACGTCGAGGGAATATGCATGGGTAGCTTGGAATATATTTTGTATTGGTTTTGAAAGTGCTGAGAATTGAGTGAAAATCAAAATACCTTAGTTTTGTAAAAAAATAAAAATAAATAATAAAAAATGGAAGTGTTACATTTTCATAATGTAAAACTGTTTTTCACAGTTTTACAAGTGAATGCATCCTGGCCAGTATCAGTCCTAGGCATAGGCAATATAGGCCATTTCTGAGGGCGGCAACTTGCTAAGGGCAGCGCATGCTGTCACCAGCTGCTTCTTTTCACACCACAGCCCACAGCCAAGCTTCCACAGAGCTGAGTTGGAGGAACACATCTCTCGCGCGGCTTTTGTCCGTGACCCCACACCGACTCAACCCTCCCGTACCCTGGGCAACACAATTTCCAATTGGAGCCACTAGTCACGTTCGTCACTGGCACTTCTGGGTACGATCCAAGACCACGGGGCTCATTCATGCACCGTAGTGTGGCGCTTTAACTGAACAGCCACCCATTTTAGATCAGTTTGAGATGAACAGCTCACTAATATTGTATATAAGCCATCAAAGGGGTCTGCAATATGCACTGGAGAGTTACATCCAGGATGCAAAATGATGTCAAACAAGCAAAAATGGCCAAAGCTTGCTGCTCACAATGTAAAAGAGAAGCCTCACTAGCTATGAACTGATGTTAATGAAGAAAACAATATTTGATTGGTAACGAAAGGCAAGTCATAATGTACATATGTACAGTCAAGCCAGAAAGTCTGCACACCCCTTTCACCTTCACCACGTTTTATTACGTTAGACTTATACTACAATAGATTGAGTCCTTTTTTTGCCTCTAACATCTACACACAATAGCCAATAATGACGAAGTGAAAATAGGTTTTTAGAAAATATACAATTTTATTTTACTGACAAAAATAGGTTATTTAGGGGTTACATATCTGTACACACCCTTAGCCTAATACTTGGTTGCTGCACCTTTGGCAGCGATTACAGCTTCAAGACTTCTTGAGAAAGAAGCTACGAGCTTGGCACACTTGTTTCTGGACATTTTTGCCCATTCCTCTTGGCATATCCTCTCAAGCTCCGTCAGGTTGAATGGGGAGCGTCGGTACACAGCCATTTTCAGCTCTTTCCACAGATGTTCAATTGGATTCAGGTCTGGGTTCTGGATGGGCCACTCAAGGACATGCACAGACTTTCTCCGAAGCCACTCCTTTGTTCTCTTGGCTGTGTGTTTCGGATCGTTGTCATGTTGGAAGGTAAACCTTCGCCCCAGTCTGAGGTCCAGAGCGCTCTGGAGCAGGTTTTTTTCAAGGATCTCGGTGTACTTAGCTGCATTCATTTTCCCCTCTATCAGGACTAGTCGCCCCGTTCCCGCTGCTGAAAAACATCCCCACATCATGATGCTGCCACCGCCATGCTTCACTGTAGAGATGGTATTAGCCAGGTGATGAGCGGTGCCTGGTTTCCTCCAGACGTGATGTTTGGTATTCAGGCCAAAATGTTCAATTTTGGTTTTATCAGACCAGAGAATCTTGATTGTCATGGTTTGAGAGTCCTCTAGGTGCCTTTTGGCAAACTCCAAGCGGGCTGTGATGTGCCTTTTACTAAGGAGGGGCTTCCGTCTGGCCACTCTACCATAAAGGCCTGATTGGTGGAGTGCTGCCTGGATGGAACCTTCTGAAAGGTTCTCCCATCTCCACAAGGATACGCTGGAGCTCTGTCAGAGTGACCCTCTGGTTCCTGCTCACCTCCCGTCTTCCCCAATTGTTCAGTTTGGCCGGGCGGCCAGGTCTAGGAAGATTCTTAGTGGTTCCAAACTTCTTCCATTTACGAATGATGGTGGCCACTGTGCTCTTTGGGACCTGTAAAGCTGCAGAGATTTTTCCGTACCCTTCTCCAGATCTATGCCTTAACACAGTCCTGTTTCAATCCCCAATCATGTCCAATAAATGAAATTTATCACAAAATTGACTTTTGATTTTTTATAAATTAGCACAAATGTCTAAAAACCTGTTTTCACTTTGTCATGATGGGCTATTTTGTGTAGAATTTTGAGACAAAAAATTAACTCAATCTATTGTAGAATATGTCTGTAACGTAATAAAACATGGAGAAGGTGAAAGGGGTGTGCAGACTTTCCGGCTTGACTGTATCAATAGCACATGATAGCAAGATCCCTAGTAGGCCCAGTACACTATATTAGCTACAAATGTCAGTGCAGTTCAATACAATAATTTATGGAAACTTTATCTGCATGCCTAATGTGGAAGTTTGCAGAGGGTTGTGGTAGGGCTAACATTAGTCTAATGGTATCGACTAATGTTTGAAACACTCAGATTTTTGACAACTTATGACGAATATCATTCAACAGCTTCCAGTCTCACATTTGTCTCTGGCTAACTGTCAAAATAGTTTATGTGACCCAGCTGTGTTGCTGTGTAATGATAGGACGATGTGGATCCTATATCAATGTGAATGTTCCTGGTGTGATCCAGGTGTGTTGCTGTGTAATGATAGGACAATGTGGATCCTATATCAATGTGAATGTTCCTGGTGTGACCCAGGTGTGTTGCTGTGCAATGATAGGACAATGTGGATCCTATATCAATGAGAATGTTCCTGGTGTGACCCAGTTGTGTTGCTGTGTAATGATAGGACAATGTGGATCCTATATCAATGTGAATGTTCCTGGTGTGACCCAGGTGTGTTGCTGTGTAATGATAGGACGATGTGGATCCTATATCAATGTGAATGTTCCTGGTGTGACCCAGGTGTGTTGCTGTGTAATGATAGGACAATGTGGATCCTATATCAATGTGAATGTTCCTGGTGTGACCCAGGTGTGTTGCTGTGTAATGATAGGACGATGTGGATCCTATATCAATGTGAATGTTCCTGGTGTGACCCAGGTGTGTTGCTGTGTAATGATAGGACGATGTGGATCCTATATCAATGTGAATGTTCCTGGTGTGACCCAGGTGTGTTGCTGTGTAATGATAGGACGATGTGGATCCTATATCAATGTGAATGTTCCTGGTGTGACCCAGGTGTGTTGCTGTGTAATGATAGGACGATGTGGATCCTATATCAATGTGAATGTTCCTGGTGTGACCCAGGTGTGTTGCTGTGTAATGATAGGACGATGTGGATCCTATATCAATGTGAATGTTCCTGGTGTGACCCAGGTGTGTTGCTGTGTAATGATAGGACGATGTGGATCCTATATCAATGTGAATGTTCCTGGTGTGACCCAGGTGTGTTGCTGTGTAATGATAGGACAATGTGGATCCTATATCAATGTGAATGTTCCTGGTGTGACCCAGGTGTGTTGCTGTGTAATGATAGGACGATGTGGATCCTATATCAATGTGAATGTTCCTGGTGTGACCCAGGTGTGTTGCTGTGTAATGATAGGGCGATGTGGATCCTATATCAATGTGAATGTTCCTGGCTTATAGGAGCAGATGACACTTCAGACAGATGACATTTTAAATAGCTGCTAGAAAAAAATTAGGATCCAGTCTTGGTTTCCATGGCATATTTTTCCATAGAGTTCAATAGGAAAATGAGTCAGAAGAAACAACCCTTAAATTGACCCATCCATACCTACTGCATATCTGGCAGCAGAGTGATGGTTTGAGGCTTGTTTGAGGCTTGTCTCAGACCCTTGATGATTTACAGCTTAATCTAGTCCCACCCCCAATTCCCATAGATCCATTCAAATGCAGAGGTTATAATATGAGCTTGTAAGAGTACCTGAAAATAAGATATCAAGAGTCTTTTGATATCCTTTTATACCCAGTCATGATAGCATCACCTGTTTACCTGTGGAATGTTCCAAACAGGTGTTTTTTTATTTATTTTTGCCCCAGTTTTTTAGAACGTGCTGCAGGCATCAAATGTCACAAAAATCAATTAAGTTGATAAGGTAAAACATTACATATATTTTATTTGTCCTGTTTTCAATTAAATTTATGTAAAGGAGAATTTACAAATCACTGCTTTCTGCTTGTATGTGCATTCTGTCCCAACTTTTTTGGAATTGTGGTTTGTAATATCCCTGTATAAATAGTATTGTTTTAGGATCTCTTCAGGAGTCCACATAATCTGAATTTGTCTACTAAAAAGAGGAAAATATGCACTACAAATACTTAAGTGAGCTTGAAACACTGGGACTCATCATAGTCCTGTAACATTTCATATTGGAACCGTACTGATAATGTTTATTAAATAACCCCTCTAAATTGTAGGTCAACAATAAACTGTACTATGTCCCATGATCTACTATGAAGATCATACTGTATGCATGGATTCGTATAGAAATATGCATGAATACTTCAGAGATACCTAGTGACAGAGTTACAGGCCGAGCACTCAGCACAGTGTACGACAGTGTACCACTAACCCTGACACAACTCAGAATTACATGATTACAAGTTCATTCATCTACGTTTGCTCTATTTGATTGTACTTGTACAATTTGTTTGAAAGGAACCGACACGCTGTGAAACATGAGTTAGAAGAACAGCACCACGTTCTTCTGGCCTTTATGTTGTGCACCATAGCGATGTTGCACACAGCGTGTCGACGCTTGATACAGCACCGCTGCTATGCACTTGCGTTTTGGGGAAACTCTTCACAGTGGCCTCGTCAAATTCTTCAAGGGGTATAATTACATTTGTGCATTTCGGCGCCCATGATAGGCTGTTGTTTGTCTGGTCCACAGGAGCAGCTGTCAGGCGTTGGATTGAAGCCGCGTACGCCTGTATGCATTTCCCCTGTGTGGAATTGCAGAGATTTTACACAAAGATGATCATCTATTATCAAATTTCCCTCATGTTACAAAAATGACACAGAGACAGCTCATACTACCTAAACACTCGTTCCCCGTTGTGTTTTTTTTAGTGTAGGGGCATCCAGTAAATAAACACGCCAGTAAACAGATCTAAGTGTTATTATAATTAGGGGTACGATCACAGCATGTACTCGAGCACTGCTTGGTTTTATGCCGTTTATTATGCCTAAATAAAAATGCGTAACTCATAGATGGTGTGGAGAAAACTCATGAAACTTGGTGGGATTGCAAAAAAAGAATGGTTCAAAACTGCTTGAAAATGGCACCAATGGCTGATAGATTTTCTGAAATGAATGAAGTTTGAAACTACAGCCCACTGTATCTCATTTGAGCAAGAGCAGGGGTGTCAAACTCCAATCGCCGAGAGCCACAGTGTGTCCCGGGCTTTTGAGGTATCTGTTCAATCAGTGGCAGATTTAGGCCTTGGAAATGAGGTGTGTGGAGTCCAAGCTAATTATTGGCTTAGGGCATAAAGAAGAGCACCGGAACAGAAACATATCTAAACTGAACATCGTTGGTATGACGAACGAGAGGGCAAATTGCACTGGATTTATACTGTAGCTGCATACTTTAACTCAGGAATATGTTAGCCCACCACCAGCATAGTGGAGCTTATGTTCCCACCCCCACGATACACCCACAAAACATCTCCCTGGACAAACTTCCTGCACAGAAAAAATTTAAATCTAAATGTAAATGATGTAAATCTAACACTGCTGGTGTACATTCAACACCCTATGGTGTTTATATGAGAACACGGTCTCATATAAACACCATAGGGTGTGAAATGTTTTTGCTGTGTGGGTGTCCGCTATGCATGGAGTCTGTTTCTTTTTTACAATTAACCTGTATTTATTTGTTTATTTTTCATTATTATTATTTAACCTTTATTTATACAGGGAGATCCTACTAAAACCAAGGTCTCTTTTTCAGTAGAGCCCTTTCACAAAACATGTGCTTTCTCCTCAACTAACTACAAAAAGTATTATGAAGAATACATTTAAATAATAAATATCAGGATCTGCAACTTTGCACAGCAAATTATATTGGCCATTCTGTGCTATTATAATTATGCATAGGGACCACGTACAATGTACATGGCAGTTATCCCAAAGTTAGTTATTGTGTTAACATCTGCTGTCCCACGTTGCTGAAAGTCATGTAAAGATACAATCTCATTCCATATCATGAGACCATAATGGAATATTACAATACACACAAAAAGCAAAAAAATGCTCACAGGATCAGTGTTTACAGGATTGAGTAGATTTTTACTAGGATTTTATTATTATCATGTTTTTTGTGTAGATTTCCATAAGATAAAGGCGACAAGAATCAAGAACTGGTCACATTTTGGCGCGCAGCAGTGGATGAGATCAGTTAATATTTCTGTGCTGTCATCAATAGATTGAATCAGAATTGAAATGAGTTCATTTGTAAAGAGGCCATGCGAACATATTGCAGAGATATAAATATACTGGTTCAAAACAAGCCTGTACGTGGATGTTTTATGATGTTAACCCCAGCAGTCCTCTCAGTAGGTTGTACACATAGTTCTCCCACAGCTCCAACACTCCCTTCCTATAATCAAATCCACTGAGCTCTCAACATGAACCATTACTGGTTCTTTCTCCTTTTTTCCAGGGCCAAAGCTCTAAAAATGACTCTAATAAATTGCATGGCCATCCTCGAAGAATGAAACAAATTATGTTATTTCATCCTTGAACACGTTTGTCTCTTTTTTAAAGTGCTAATTCTTACAAAACAAAATGTACCTTTGGTAGAATAGTCTTTTCCGAGTGGTCATTAGTAGTAGTTGCATCCCTGCGGCTTGAAAATAATCCCCAATAAAGTCTCAATGTATCAAAGTGTAATATTTTTAACAAGATATCTATTTTGTAACAGGGGGCCTTTGGGTTATATGATTACTGAACTGGGATCTACACAGCTTTAAATGAGGAACTCTTCGATACTACACGGCATAGTGGTTAGAAAATATAGATTCCCAAATGCATAAAATAGTGGTGTCCAAACTTGTGGTTTGGTTAGCGCTCTATTTTCCTGCATGGCGTGTGGCGAGCCATCGCACGGGCGAATTGCCATTTCCGTCGTGGATTTAGACGCGACTGAGCCAGTTTGGTAGTTTTGTGTTATTTATGAACTTAATTTATGGTTGTTGTTATACTGAACTGTGGTCCCAGGATACCTTATTCCGTTTTTTTTTTTCTTCTACAATGTTCTGTAATGAGTAGAATGACAATAAATGCAACTTGAACTTGAACAATCTTTTCATTTTAATGTCGTTAAAACTGAATGTGTGCTCCATGACGCACCAGGAAGAACATTCGCCTAATGCAGGGTTACCAACTCTCAAGTTTTTAGCGTGAGACGTGTGCTGTCACGCGACCCAAACACATCTCACGGCAATTAAAAAGACATAAAAACTAAAAACAAATCTGCTCCCTGATTGAACTAATTATTAACAAGCTCGCAGGAAAAAGTATAATTTTTTCAGCCTGACAAACTGAGATTGGTATAAACATCACAGCATAACATTGCTGTGTTGTACTGGTGTGCGGTTTAGTATTGCAACAGTTTTAGCAACTGTCTTTTAGTTCACATTTACTAAGCCAGTGAGTAACCGTGTTAACATTGTAGACATCAATAACTCAAGGAATAGCCAACAGTAGAAGATATAAATGAAAAAAAGTTAGAAAATTTGAATTTCTAATGTAGCTCATTGGGTTGGCTAAAAAGCTTGTTATCATTTAGGCTGGTTAATTGGCATGTTGGCTGGTTAAGTAGCATATTAGCATGTTGGCTGGTTAAGTAGCATGTTATCAGTTTGACTGGTTAATTAGCATGTTAGCATGTTGGCTGGTTAAGTAGCATGTTATCAGTTTGACTGGTTAATTAGCATGTTAGCATGTTGGCTGGTTAAGTAGCATGTTATCAGTTTGACTGGTTAAGTAGCATGTTATCAGTTTGACTGGTTAATTAGCATGTTAGCATGTTGGCTGGTTAAGTAGCATGTTCTTATTTTAGGACATTATTTTGCATTATTTAGTCTCAGTCACATTTTGTTTCCTCTTGGCTGGACTTCATCTACTGAGCTACTGAGGTTCAGTTGGCAGCTGTAGCTTATAAAATCTTTGGGAATTAATGTACTTGGCATAGGTAGCCATTTTCAGACAACACATTTTCAAGATGATTGTCATGATTGATCATAGACAAATGTGAAAATTGCCCACATTTCACCCAAAGACTGTAAGCTGTCCAAGCTTTTGCCAGAGCTCGCTGGTACGATGTTCCAATCTCTGCGGCTCTGAGACAAATGTACTCTCAGCCCCAAATAAATTGTCCATTTCTCTGCTCAGCTATTTAAGCGTGAACTATTTTATTGTTTCTTTACTGATTCTGCAGATGAGGAATGGGAACGGGACTGGAAGCATTTTGAGAACTAACACTACAAAAGCCGAATGGAAACCTGTCACAGCAACAGTGTGTGACTTAACACACTGTTGTGGGACACGGTGGCATAGTGGTTAGCACTGTTGCCTCACAGCAAGAAGGTGGTTCGAATGAATCTCGGGGCCTTTTCTGGTGTGGTTTGCATGTTCTCCCCGTTTTCGTGTGTGTTTGTGTTACTTTACTCCGTTTCCTCCCACCACTCAAAACTCAAAGCATGATAGCATGATAGGTGCACTCCTGCTTGTGCTGACCAAGGCACTTGCTGCAGAAAACTGGGAGTCTGGGCCCTGGGCTGCGGCTGGTGGCTGCCCTAGGCTGGTGTTAGGTAACTAGGAAAAAAAAAAAAAAAAAAACCCCCGGGGTTCAAATATAATATCTTATCTTATTAACAGTTTCTCCTAGAAGTTTCAGAAAAGGAGAAGTTTTCAAATATAACCTTCCAATGTCATAGCCAGCATTCAAGTATGTGTGTGTGTGTGCGTGCGTGCGTGCGTGCGTGTGTGTGTGTGTGTGAACTAAAGAGGAAAGCAGCCAATTTCACCCTCTGTTTCGTTGGTATTCATCCGTTAAAGACCTGAGCTGGAGAGCGAATCTTCCCTAACCTTCCAGTGTGGATTGTCAAAACAAAGCTATCTCGACATAGTAAGAAAGAAATACATCTGAAATTGAAATAATGATTGGCCATTGTGCATTCACGACTGAAATGTGCCACAATCAAAGTCAAATGTATTCAAAGCAACCTTTTCTTGGACCAGGCAAAGATTACCTTCTCTTAACTTATAAACAGTCATTATGTTCTGGTCTATTTGAGAAAAGACTGGTTGCTGGACGAACATTTCATAAAGTTTTTGATTAATCAATATAAAAAGTTCCAACTGTTAATTCCACAATACCAGTATTGCAATCAAATTAATTTGGCTTTACGAGAACAATTTCAAAATAAGCACAATCAATAATAGATTTTATTCATGCATTTTATTTCATTAACAATGGCATAGTGTCAATTGCAATAAATCAAAAGGATTGAACAAGTAGCAACTCGGGAGTTGTTCCATGTTGACCTGTTCAGTGAGTCATTTTGGTTTGTTAGGTTACATTGTCATCCATTTTATTTGTTTTGCTTGCAGGGCCATTGAACTCAACCATCAATGTTTATTCATACAATGGATGAACTCATACTCATTCATACTGGATTTTTCTTTTTTAACTAATTATTTTTTTTAAATGGCTTAGGTGCACAGACATCATAACTTGGGCTTTGTGTACAAATTATTAAAGGGCCAAATGCAACCTCTTCTGTTCTACCAGATGGCAAAGGTGTCCCCCTAGGACACACCGAGTGCCTCTTCATTATCTTTTCTTTTAAAAACTGGGGTCCCCAGGTTCATGTATACTTAAAAACAGCAACTGGAAATACAAAGATAATTACACCACTGTCTCTCAAGATGGCCATCTGTCCCTGTGGTTATTTGGTAAGCAATGTAGATGGCCATGTCTGGACTAACATTTTTTATTTTTTTGCAATGCGCTTTTATCTTCCAAATGGTCCATCTGGTACGACGGAATAATTTTCTGTTAGTCATTGTGCAACATTATTGTTGCAGGTTTTGTGCCCATTTGTCTGAGGACTAATCAATCCATTAAAAGTATTGCATGAATTGTATATATATATATATATATATACACACACACACACACACACACACACACACACACTCAGGGGCCACTTTATTAGGTACACCTATCTAGTACCGGGTAGGTACCTGTTTTGCCTTCAGAACAGCCTGAATTTTTTGCGGCATGGATTCAACAAGATGCTAGAAACATTCCTAAGGTATTTTGGTCCGTGCTGATTCGATAGCATCAGTATTTCGGCCACGCATTCACAGTGCTAACCTATCATTCCGCATCATTCCAATGGTACCCTATTGAATTGAGATCTGGTGACTGCGCAGGCCATTGGAGTAAACTGAGGTCACATGTTCATGAGATGTGCGCTCTGTGACATGGCACGTTATCCTGCCGGAAGTATCCGTTTGAAAGAGGGTATACTATGGCCATAAAGGGATGCGAATGGTCAGCAACAATGCTTAGGTATGCTGTGGCATTAAAAAAGATCCTCATTTGGTATTAAAGGGCTTAATGCGTGCCAAGAAAGCATTCCCTACACCGTTACATCGCCGCCACCAGCCTGCGCCGTCGATACAAGGCAGGATCGATTCAGGGATTCATGCTGTTTAGGCCAAAGTCTGAGCCTACCATCTGTGTGTTGCAGCATATATTATGAAATACTGACCTGGTTAAGTATCACTACCTAACCTGAGTTCCCTTCATTTTATTAAGATATTTTGGAAGTTGTTCTTATTTTCACCAAGAACTAAATGAGTGTGCGAGCGTGCCTGCCGACTTATAAGACTGGGAATAAATGCTTTTGTTTTAATGACGGTGGGGGAGAAGAAGCGGCTGCCACAATGATATGTGCTAGCTGGGCGTGAGAGTGTGCCATACAGCATAACCTGGAGACACTGCTAAGGCTCTAATCACTTCATTTCTCGTTTTGTTTCTATCCAATCCAGAGCTTTCGCACGCTGTTACTGAGCCTCGCGTCTCCATCCAAACAAGAGAAAAGCCATTCTGCCAAGACTGGCTGGCTGTGAGGCCTTTAACACAAGCTGGTCCTGTGTAATTCGCAAAGCAAAAAAGAAGACTGCTCCCGGCATGCGAACGCATTTACCCCGTGCCCTTTTCCGCCAGCGGAGGGGAGAGAACGTCCATCTGAGGTTCAATATTGAACGATGACCCGAAATAGACGTTAAAGTCTCTGGTGCGGCTTAAAATCCATTGCGAGAATAACAGGAAGCGCATTTTGCACACTGAGAGATGAGAAAATCTCATTGCGTGTGTGCGTGTGTGTGTGTGTTCCTTTTAGAATGCTTTAAAAACAGATTTCCCCAGCATACATGAGCTACCATTGAAGAAGTGCAGTCTGTCCGTCGCCTTGGTACGCTTGTCTGGTCTTATTATGCCGGCTCAGACACTGATAAATGCTGGGCTGCTGCAGATGGAGGCAGATTACCATTCATAATGGACGAAATGAGCACTAAATCACCTTATAATAAGGAATTACACTGGCCTTTATTGCATTTAAACTGAGCATTCCTTAATGTTAATTACTCTATTAGGGCTGATTCAGAACACTCGGTATCGTAAGTGTGAACTTACTAAAAAAAGCAACATACAATAATTGTACTACAGACAAAAGGTTAATGCCTTTTAGTTCAAATATATATTTCTTTTACAATAATGGTATGCGTAGTAGACACCAAACATGTGTTTTTAAATGTGTTTATACATTTTAATCTCATTGTGACTGTTATTTATTTTAAAATAAAGTATGCATGTTTCGATTATTTACTGGTATACATACTATGATATTATGGATGTTATGATGTATTTGTTTTTGCCTATATTTTAGTAAAGGCTAGAATCTAGTGCAACATACGTAATGGTATGCTTTTGCAATGTATACAGATTAATTTTGATTGAATAATCTCAGGTTAAGTATTTTGACCAAGATCAAACCAGTGCTGGGCTGTCTGGAGTTCACAGGATGATCCCTTAGTTTGGAAGTCAATTCTCATTCCAACTCTTAAAGGATGGAATTGATTTTAAATCTATTCCGACTCCAAAGCAAATCAACACTTTACCCTAAATCGAAACATGTTATTAGCATGTTATTAGAAAATATTAGCATGTTGTGGGATAGAGGACATACCTTCATTAATTTTGCCAGTCACATCAATTCCTTGAAGATCATAAATAAGAATAAATACAATTAAAGACTTGAAAGTTCCATAAATAATAGGAGAGGTACTGTTTTTATTGATTAGAATAATAATTTCAAACAAAGCAAATCAGACAAGAGATATCTTCAATGTAATTTCCTGATAAACTGTCCTCAAACTGACAGTTTAGCGTAAACATGGATCTGGTTTTGTGTTTCTGTAAGCCTCATGCCATCTCATTTTATGGTCTTTATGTAGATTAATCAAATCTGCTGGGAATCAACTGACTTGCAGCTCCAGTATTACACTACAGTCATGTTGGTCCTTACCTTGATGGGTTTCCCCCTTCCCTGTAAAAGGCAATATGAAAAGCTCTCTAAATCTGAAATATCTTTTTCTTCACACAGCACACATAGATTACTCACAGCACAGGCTACAGAGGTCACTCACAGCACAGCACCCAGAGATTAAACACAGCACATCATCCAGAGATTACACACAGCACAGCACCCAGAGATTAAACACAGCACATCATCCAGAGATTACACACAGCACAGCACCCAGACATTAAACACAGCACATCATCCAGAGATTACACACAGCACAGCACCCACACAGCACAGCACCCAGACATTAAACACAGCACATCATCCAGAGATTACACACAGCACAGCACCCAGAGATTAAACACAGCACATCATCCAGAGATTACACACAGCACAGCACCCAGACATTAAACACAGCACATCATCCAGAGATTACACACAGCACAGCACCCAGAGATTAAACACAGCACATCATCCAGAGATTACACACAGCACAGCACCCAGAGATTAAACACAGCACATCATCCAGAGATTAAACACAGCACATCATCCAGAGATTACACACAGCACAGCACCTAGAGATTAAACACAGCACAGCACCCAGAGATTAAACACAGCACATCATCCAAAGATTACACACAGCACATCACCCAGAGATTAAACACAGCACATCATCCAGAGATTACACACAGCACAGCACCCAGACATTAAACACAGCACATCATCCAGAGATTACACACAGCACAGCACCCAGAGATTAAACACAGCACATCATCCAGAGATTACACACAGCACAGCACCCAGACATTAAACACAGCACATCATCCAGAGATTACACACAGCACAGCACCCAGAGATTACACACAGCACAGCACCCAGAGATTAAACACAGCACATCATCCAGAGATTACACACAGCACAGCACCCAGAGATTACACACAGCACAGCACCTAGAGATTACACACAGCACAGCGCCTAGAGATTAAACACAGCACATCATCTAGAGATTAAACACAGCACATCATCCAGAGATTAAACACAGCACAACCTCCAGAGATTACACACAGCACAGCAGGCTATTATTTTCTCAATTAGCAGTTTCAGTTGACATGATTTATTTGGACACAAGAGACAAAAGCACCAGAAAAGGGACCCCATGAAAAAAGAGCGACCAGCTTTACTCAGGATTCGTTTTTTTTAGCCATTAGGCCCAAACATGTGGAAATCTTTTGAGACTTATCTTTTAAGTATCACCCTTGATCATTCTAATTAGGATAATATTACTTCATAAATTTTCTTATTATTGTTTGCGCATTCTTTGCAGGTACCTTCATATTTTTAAAAACATTTCCAAAATGCAGGCTTGCAAGAGTGGTCACCTATCCTTTCTCTGCACGTAAGTCCAACAAAAAGAATTCAACAAGAGCATCCCACAGCCATTTACTGAGCATGACATTTTCAAAATATCAAATTACTGCAGGGACCGAAAATATCAAAGAGCAATGGAAAATCAAAATGAATAAATCAGTAGAGTTCGTCTTACAATTCTGGGCAGTCTGTGTCAAGAAATACAATTTTTCACACTTCCTTGCAAAATGTATGTGCTGTAGTCTTAAATTGCAGATGGAAAAAGTTGAGGGTGTTACTTTTAGGCTGCCCCTGAGATTCCTTGCCATTTAAATTTTAGATTACATGTAATCTATTCTGCGGTCTTTCCTACGAACCTGATCAACGGCATAAGGACTGCGGACGACCTTACAGCAGAGTGTGATGTACAGGCTAAGGGTGAGCGGCAAGACTCGGGCAGAGTCAAACCAGTGAGATCAAACAAATGGCATCTGGAGTCTTTTTTTAATCAGAGCATCATCCTTTATTTCCCTGTTATGCGCGGTGACAGGTGTTGCTCCGAGCACGGGGAATGCATTATCATTGGTGTTGCCGTGGAGATGACCCCCCGGAGGGCACTTAAAGGGAAGTCACGGACACGCTCTCGGCGTGTGAAGCTCATCATCTATTGCATCGCTGGGCGTTAAGTGTCCTGTTGGCTTCAGAGGAGGAGTAACCGTAAAAAAGACGCGGCGGGCGTGGACGCAGACACATCAAATGCATCGCCACGAGGGAGGATTTACACGTTTCCACAAATGTGCGTCTCCTTGTTCTGCTGCCCACAATTTACCGTGCGTTGTTCTGTTGTGATTCAGCACCCCTTTTAAAAACACACAGACTGACATGAGGTAATACAAGAATTGGTATGTGACCAAAGCTGTAGATAAAATATTGAAGATTTAATAACAATTTCACAATACTCGAAAGTGGATGTGTGAACGAAGCCAGCTTTCTAATGCACTTATTTGAAAAAACATAGAGGGGTTCAGTTTCACATCGTTTCAGTAGCCCCTTACCGATCTTGATTTTCCAGGGTTTATGAATTGCTCAGACTTTCGCCAGCCCCAGTGTCGTGCATTATCCGGGGTTTTATGAGCGTTTGATTGGTCCAGTTATGTGTGTTAATGTTCCTGGTGTTTACGCGCGTCTATCTTGTGTTCGCTTCAACCCCGCGCGTGGATCTCTGCAAGCACACAGCCACCATAAAAAAAGGCAATCCCACTTAATGGATTGAGCAATCTCGACTAAAAAACATGTAAGATGACATTATGGTTCACTTAAAAAGAGTTAGTGTTTCATTTTAAAAGTTAAAGACCGGTGAATACTTTAATAGCAGTTAAACATATTAAGTTTCAAAGCAAACGGTTTTCGCAAACCTTTAAACTGAACTCTTGGGTTTTACAATGGGTGGAGAAATGATGTGGGCCAGCACACCAGGTGATATTCTGGTCTCACTGTGGTATCACTATCTGTGTGGAAGCCATATTGGTATGGCTAGAACCTTTAACACATTTTAAATAAGGCCCACCAGCCAGATCACCCTCTACCCCTCTCATAGCTAACTGCTAAAGCTAAGCAGATTAGCCATGAAATGGGAGACTACCTGGGAAAACTAAGAGCTGTTGGTGGGCCAGTAGGAGGCACTCTTCCATCTGGACCCAAATAGATCCAATGCCCCAGCCAATGATGAGGTCATGGTGCTATCAAAGGTGCTCTTCTTCAGATTAGAGGTCCTGAATTGCTGTGGTTGTTAAAGATGTTGAAGGTCCATGCTTTTTGAAATAGTGGGGGTGTTGACAGTGATGCCCTGGTCAAATTACCACAAAAGTGTCTCTCTACTCTCTAATATAATCTCACCTGATTTTGATTGGCTACACCTAGTCTCCCCTACATCTGATTGGCTACACCTAATCTCCCTTACATTTGATTGCCTGCACAGTTGCTTGGATTCCCATGATGCCTATGGTAATCAATGCACAGGAGAATTCAGTTGACCTACCTGGTTTCATCACCATATAATATGAAGTTAAAGGTTGTTCTCTGCTATATTAGGCCTTTTAAAATACAGGAGATTAAAGCAAAGTCTGTATTCAGTAGAGCTCATTCTGTATTCAGCAGTTTGTGAGTAGCAGACAAGCAGCTGGAGCCAAAATCCAAATATTTAGAATTGTTTCAGCTCGTTCATTTGTTCGAGTCATTATTTCTTATTTTTATTTAAATTACGATTACGAAAATAAATAAATAAATACATACATGGAAGATCTCATTCATTTGAGTCATGTTGGCAAAGATGTAGAGCGGCTGCATGACTGAAGGCTAATGTATTTTTAAACAAACATGTCAAAACAATGGCATTTTTCAGTTTATATGCATTTAAGCATTTCTCCTGAGGCAAGCGCAGATGCAAATTAGCATTTTGCTGCCGTCGACTTTGTGGAAAAGCATTAGGAGACAAAGTCACGCTATATAGTCTTGGATATATTCATGAGCTCTTGTAAAGTAAAAAGACTTAGGCAGGGATCCTGACACAGAGGTACCCATACTCTGAGACAGTATAGAATTAAAGTATTTATCTCTTTTCACAAACTCTGCTTTCCACCATTAACTCAGGAAGTGAGGACACAGCCTAACCCGTATAGTAGATAAATGCACCAAATTAAGAAAAGCATTTACACACACGCAGGCTTGCACACACACACAGACACTCAGAGAAACACACACATGTGCACACACACACACACACACACACACAATCAGCTATTCCTTTAGTTCCCATGTTTCCTCTACATAGTACCAGTGTGAGAGGATATTTCATTCCCACTGGCTATTGGTCTTGTGATGCAATGTTCTATGAAGTATTCCAGCTCAGGTAGACTTAGTGCTCCCATTATGCTGGTGGCCAATGCTACTTCATTATACAAAACACGTCTTAAATGAATCAGGACACACCACTGTACTGTACAGATTAGAGTTTTGTGCTGTTCCGCTAGCATGCTAGCATCGGCCAGTAATGATAGAAGGGAATAATGTTAGACAGTGCAAACAAATGTATCTGGTGAGCCTTAACATTGACATTCCTCTACTGAACATCCTATTGGTCAATTTCCAACCAATCACCATGAATTACCACATGTGCTGCAGATGCATGGCCACAGATGCTTTAAAGCGCCAAAACTGCCTTGATTGTGTCCACATTTGCCATACCTGCAGACCTTTTTACCATAAAACAGGGGCTGTGCTCTATACACACTTTACTGAAATGATTTTCTCACCTCACCTTTCAGATGTCATGAAATGTCATGTTTGATGAATACTTTTTCTGTAAACATGTACTCATGGGGAAATATGTGAGTGCGCTGAATAGATGATGATTCCCGATGTGCGTGCGTGCACAAGAAGTATCTGTGTCCGTGCATGAAGAAATACAGCTAGTGAAATGGAAGCTAAAATTCCCAACCTGCGATTGTACAAAACATGTGAGAACTAGTACTGTCTGTTGAACTAATATACTGAAATTGACACTAACAAGTAAGACACTGATGATGCCCATGTTATCACTCACTGAAACGCAGTAGTTTTTTATTTTTATTTTGGAATTCTATACTTCATAAAGCCATAGTTAGTTGAACCTCGAGTTGACTCGGTCATTAGCTGTGAAGATGTAAAGAGCATAAACATAACTGATGAAGGCTGAAAAAGCCTCTTACAAAAAACATATTTGCGTAACTGCAAAGGAAAATGCAAGCAGAGGAATGTCATGAAGAATTTAAACTAATTTCACTGTAGGCAAATGGCTAGTTTCATTCATATCTGGCATACTGGCTAGTAGGAGAAGGAGAAACTACATTTCCCAGCTCCACTCTGCACCAACAGTGGCAAATATGAGCTAGAAGGGAGAAAAATCATGCATTATCTAAGCTCTCATTATCCACTGCTCTCTCTCTTTCCACTTGCTTTGCTTAATTAGCAAATGTACTACGTATTTACTTAAACCCATTGGCAAGTAATTCCCTTTTTTGTATAGTGCTAACATTCATGTCACAATGCATTACGGAATGCAGATTACAGGGCAGTTTGATTGAATATGCTCAGAGGGAACATGCTTATCTCAAGTGGCTCCCTGTAGCAGTCAGCACACATTTGCTTTCACATGATCAATGTGCACTGCTTGTGGATGTACAGAACAAAGCTGCAATCTATCTACATTCATAACACTCAGGAATGTGTGACGTAAACAAACCCCCGCCAACCACTAGAGAGGAAGGGTGCATGAGAACATGGTGCTAAATGGTATTGGCATACACAAACACATGCACGCACGCACGCACGCACACACACACGCACACACACACACACATACGCACACACATACAGTTATAGACTGTATATAATACCGTTATAGACAGTATATAATGCAGTTATAGACCGTATATAATGCAGTTATAGACCGTATATAATGCAGTTATAGACAGTCAGAACTTCGTACATTCAGTGGGCATGTTTTGTTTCTCTCCTTTCTTCCTTGGTTTGTGACGAGTATTTGAGCAACTCTGTTTTACTGCATATGAGTGTATGGATCTGTTTTGGATTCCAATAACAAGAACAAGGTGCAACTGCCGTAATTCTTAAATAACTGAACCTGAACACATTTTGGGGGTATCACAAGACAAAGAGGGGGAAATTAGACATTAATTAATTCAAATATAGACTGTTAACTGACATTACCTATATTTACTTGATGTGGTGAAATGAATTATTGTGGCCAGTATTACATGATATGTTTAATGTGAGTTTACATTAAGCCTTGATTGCTTGTCTCTGCAATTTCCTGTTGTATGTTGCATTTCTCACTGTGAAAATATTACATTTTTCTCCGTTCTCACCCGCCTCTCTGTGTATGTTAATTATCTCTTAAGAGCTTCTGCGAGGCAGCTTTGCTCACGGTGAATAGCATATCCATTATTGTGTATTTGCGGCGTGTCAATATTGCCAACGTGTCAAACAAATGACGGAGTTCATTCACTTCACAGATCCATAGTAAATCCAATTATTTATTCTTTATGATCATCTGCCAATGCACACACACATGGCACCTGGCTGTGCCATCATCACAGACTATAAAACAATCTAGTTTTAATGCCCACAAATCCATTTTAATTAGAAACAATGATGTCATACTTAAATATTCTGACAACGCAAGGCCTGACTCGCATGCAGAGGCATTGTACTTCACCCAGCCTGAAAGAGACATGGTGTCACAGCTCCCTTTGCAAACGACCGAGAGCATTTCAAAGACATTTCCCTCAGTGAGGAGAAATCTGAGACCCTGTGCATGTTACATTTAATAATAATAATAATAATAATAATAATAATAATAAATAGTGCCAAAAGGTGTTTTATACTAAATTAAGCTGTACAAGTAAAACTAAGTATTTTTCATTCAGGGAGACCGTGATTTGGCGTTCCCACTTCCATAGTGAATGTTTTCACCAGGTTTATCCCTAAACACAGCACGTTAGATGATGCGCCATATTTTAGTAGCTACTATAAACCTCCCTGAATATGACAGGGTAAGATATTGTTTTTATCTCCTCGCTCAGGGTTGCCCTACACATTGTTGTAGGGGCTTCTTGTTCGTCTTATCTACAACTGAGATGCAATCTCTTCTCATCCCCTGACTGGGTGCTTGCCTTGCTGTTATGAATACAGGACATGATTTCTTATGCTAAATAAGAATATAGGACCTATAAAGACACTGGCCTTGTAGGCTAGTCTTCACCGTTCACTATTACGCAGCCTGTAATAACCATTCTGCTCACTTATTTCAATCTGCACTTCTATGATGCAATCACATTGGGAAAGCCGGTTGTTTGGAAATATATATTTATTCATGACTTCTTGATTGTAGTAATTTGTATAAAGTAATGTACTGTATGCTAGCTTCACAGGGCAGAGCTGTATAAACAACTGTGGAGAATGACGGTAAGCAAGACAAAACATTCTTTGGGTTAAAACTTTTTCTCTGCATGAAAAATGGGATATTGTTCTTCCGGTAACTTACTGCGTCACGCTAACTGTGGTAGGCAAAATGTTTTGGTGGCAGCCTAGTGTCAGCTTACTCTCACCTCTGTTTAAATATAATTGTAACAGTTAATATTGTTAAATTTATTTTCCTTTGCAATAAAAAATACATTAATTTGAAAAGAACATTATTATATGTGTAGCTGTAACCACTAGGCCGAGGCTGCCTCTTGGCAACTTTAAGGCGACATAAGCATTTTGTGTGCGTATTCTACGATTGTCTACTTTGTCTACTTTGATCAGACATTGTTATTGGCAGATCAGATGTTGTTATCCAATGGGGAAAATCATTGTTTGAGGGTATGGAGCATTTTTGAGAATAAAATGGGCAGGAAAAAGTAAGTAAAAGAATAACACTAACATAACCCTAGTTTGGGCCTTTATTGTGTGGACTTGTGCAGTAATTGAATTATGTGTGTTTACATGAGGTCAGAAGGTACAGAGGTTAATGTTTTTAGGGGCTGAGAGTCTGAGGTCATTGTGGTTACTTCTGTAGGAAACCCTGAAAAAGCTATCGGTGCTGTATAGGTATGGGGCATCCCCCGTCAAGCCGTAACTTGGAGGATGGCATACCTGTCATCCAAATGTGCAGTATCATAAAATAGTTATTTAAACCAAAGTGCTAATTAAATAGATGCTAAAAAAAGTTAATTCTGTATCTGTACAACCTAAACAATCTGTACAAGAACAAAAAAAACCTTGATTATTTTTGTGTGAGTACATTACTCTACGTAAAACATTGAAATAATAACGTGTTTTTAGCCAATGGAAAACAAAAGAGTGAATCGAGCCCGCGGTTGGCAAGACGCTACAGGTGACTGTCAATCAGCTGAAATCCAGCCATATAAAGACCCCGTGCAGTTAATATGCTTCTGGGTCTGTTTTATCACAGACAGACTGACAGCTACTCTGTCTGCCACAAGCACACCGTGGCTACCGGTAGCCTTTTGCTTGGATGTATGTAGTGGGGTTTTTGGTTATTTACCCAGCAGTCACCTTGAGGGTATTGGAACAAGCTTTTGAGCTCTGTTAAGGTTGTTGTTACATCTACAGTATATATCTCCCTAAAGGAACAAAAGTGAAGTCATGTTACCAAGGCTGCCATTTACCAGCTCTGAATACATCAATGAGAATTGTGACAGGGAGGTCATTTTCCGCTGGAGCACTGACTCATTGGTTTTATTTTCCTTTCCACAGCTTCAGTTTACTACCATGTTTGGAGGCACACTTCATAAAAATCTTGTGCGGCGTGCATTTTGAACAGATACGCAACCTTGCAGAGGATTCTCATCTAACGCGTCTCATTTGAAGTAGATTACGTATCCTACGGATGGCAAAGTCCAACTGTGCGTGTTTCTAAACTATAAAGATTTATCTGTGGATAATACCGCTTCTCATTTTTCTTAATGCTTTCTTTGTCTCAGTGACTCTTTGTCTCTTTATTTTTTCATCAGTCACACGCTGTTTCAGAAGAGTTTCCAGGGCATTTAATCAGGACTCCCAATCAGAGGCACTATTTTCTGTTTTCAGTTCGAATTGCCATTCCTAATGTTACGGTCAATGTTACGGTTTGGCCTGTGAAATTAATAATGACATAGAAAAAGTTTAACAAATGGGATTGTATTATTAAAAAAGACCTATATAAACAACAAACTCATCATTTTGTTTTAAAGGGTAACTAACCCCTAGATCACTCTTTTTTTTTTAGCTGTAAACGTGTTTGTATGCCTGCCTTATAATGAAACTTATACATCCATTCTGTTATTTCAACAATTCTGAAATAATAACATAAATCAGGAGAAACTGGTAGAAAAGCGTCTTTGTGCTGCCCCTAATGGTTGAAAGTAAGACAGGTGGAAGCCAGACAATGTAAATGTGTGGTTTTGGCAAGTCATTGACTCCTTGTGTTTATTCTCACGGGAAATGCGCTCCTCATATTCGTCCTTTTTCCCCTTTCACAAGCTGAGGCCACGGTGATTGACTGCTTTTGCGTCCTCGTGCAGGGAAAGTATCAGCCAGTCTCCTATTGACAAATTGTTGTGGGATGGGATGATCTTCAGATGCCCATGTGCATTATGGGTAAAATAAAATGTCAAAAAAGAGCACAGTAGTGCTATAAAGAACTGTGACCTCCAACGCATCCTGTGCTAATATATATATATATATATATATATACAGCAAGCCATCCATCTACACATACTACATGTGCTGATACCATTATGAACTTGTCTCCATTTGAGGGGTTTCAAAGTGAAGTTCTCTCATTCTCTTAGGGTTACAAAAATGATGGAAATGATTAAAGGCTATTTAATCTGGTCACACGTGAGATGCTGGTTGTGTGGCCCGTCGCTGTAGGTGCACATTCTGTCACCCCAGACAGGTGACTGATCCATAGCCACGTTTGATCAGGGCACTACTTGGGAATAACAGGCTTGTTTAAAAATGCAAAGGGATCTGGAAATCCAGACATCAAGTCACAGGATGTCATTTTCTCTTTTTTAATACCATTTTATTTTGGGTTCATATGAAAATTACAGCTGACATTGTTGTAACTTGACATTTTACTCATCCACTGTCAGGCTGAAGAGGAAATTGGGTGAAGTAGAGCAGATGCAGGATTCATGCACTCCAAAATATGAATCATAGTGGTTGCACATAATATTGTTAAGTATATGTGACTTCAACTGATTAAGTGGAAGACATCACATATACTTAATAATATTGTGTGCGGCCACTGTCCAACAATATTTTTTTTGAGTATGAATAAAAATGCTATATTAAGTTGCTTTGAGATAAAAATATTTCCGAGGGACCCTTGGCCAACATGTTTGTCCTAATCAGTTCAAATGGGTGTGTCTGTACAGACAGCTCTGCCTGTTCGCTAGCTGAAACCGTATTAGCTAGCTGACCGCCAAATGTAGAGTTCAGTGTTCACAATTAAATGAGAGGGCATATGCATGAGTTGGAAATGTGTATTATAATGTAAATATTATTATCACATTTTCTTGCAGCCCTTTCTGTTGTTGAAAATTGCATCAGGTGTGCAAATGTGTCGGTTGAAATCTTAAGCTTTGCCTGCTTGCATTGCGATTGGCTGCAGCGAACGGACCTATCGTTTAGCTCAAATATATCAAATTTAGACTATCCTTTAAAAACCGACGTGCCAAGGTAATTACGGGCCTGGAGGGCGTGCGGTGAGAAAGAGGATCGAGGAAGATGAAAAAGAGCCAGATAAAAGGACAAAGCGAAACGGTCCAGTTTTTTGGGCCGTGCAAAATGAAACGCCTGTGAGCCCTGGGAGTCCAAGGTCATTGTGGACAGTTGTGTGTAAATTCCTGAAAAGGCCAGCACTCTCCATTCTGCTCAGCAGCAGGCTGGGCCCCCCCCTGCACGCCCGGAACCTGACAAATGGCTCACCTATCATCCCAAACAGCAGTTGGGCTCAGTGCTGAGAATTAAATTAAAGTCAAGAGTCCATGCCGGAGCCTGAATGCACCCTCTGGCCACTGCTGCCATCTTCACTAAGGGATAAGGTATCACTTGAATACAGAAAATCGCCCTGCCCTGGCCTGGATTCAGTCCGCATGTGTCCTAAAATTTGACTTAAAAATAAATGCAAGGGTCAAGTTTAATTTGAAATTTATTTTATTTAATCACAGATTGGCGAGTTCCGCAAATGGGAGAAATTAAACTACCAGTCTGTGTTTACGAATTACAGCTTCGAACTAAGGTTGATTGAACCCAGGTTTGTGTCCGCTGCCACACCCTAATTCAGGAAATATTCACAGCTCAACGGTCCTGATAGTACAAACCTCCTTCATGCAGCCAGGGACTCTGCGTCAACAACATGCAAAACATACCAGTTAAACTGTGCCCCTGGCCTGTGCTGAGGTTAGACTGTGCCCCTGGCCTGTGCTGAGGTTAGAATGTGCCCCTCCAGCCTGTGCTGAGGTTAAACTGTACCCCTGGCCTGTGCTGAGGTTAGAATGTGCCTCCCCCTTTCGGCCTGCACTGAGGTTAAACTGTGCCCCTGGCCTGTGCTGAAGTTAGACTGTGCCTACCCCTTTCGGCCTGCGCTGAGGTTAAACTGTGCGTGCCCCTGGCCTATGCTGAGGTTAGAATGTGCCCCTCCAGCCTGCGCTGAGGTTAAACTGTGCTCCCGGTCTGTGCTGAGGTTAGACTGTGCCTCCCCCTTTCGGCCTGTGCTGCGGTTAAACTGTGCCCCTGGCCTGTGCTGAGGTTAGACTGTGCCTCCCCTTTTCGGCCTGCACTGTGGTTACACTGTGCCCCCGGTCTGTGCTGAGGTTAGACTGTGCCTCCCCCTTTCGGCCTGCGCTGAGGTTAAACTGTGCACCCGGTCTGTGCTGAGGTTAGAATGTGCCCCCCCAGCCTTCGCTGAGGTTAGACTGTGCCCCCGGCCTGTGCTGAGACTGTGCTAGTTACATTCTCTGTCAGATACCTATTAAAATGACATTCTCCATCAAAGCATTACTGTTGCTTTGCTGTTATAATTTTTTTTGTTTATATATTACTTGGATAAATAATAACAAATTAGTTTTATTTTTACTGACCACACATGCTGAGCATTAGAGACAATTGGATCCCACAGCTCAAAATGTTTCCCCCACTTGCCTGAGCACACCTTTATATGGGTTCATTCTGTTTCCTTTGTGGTCACTCTGTGGCATAGCATATGAACCTCATCTTCTTTCTCGAGCTGATGGATTTAAAGGCATTAGCGCCCAATAACACAGCAAGGAGTGAAACTGAAGCCGAGCATAAATTACATTATGTGACCATTTCCCCTGCTATATAACAATAACCATTTTTCATTAATAGAAGATATCTTCTATCCATCCAGCCAAACCAATGACCTGCTTCTGTTGGCTTCGTATAATGATGTTAACAATAATGATAGTGTAGATAAAAAATTAAAGCTAAGAAAGCCTGTCCGTTGTAGTAAATTCATTTTAATTTTGTTTGTTATTATTTAAAATAAATGTACATATGTGGAGAAGTGAGTGCCACACACAGGAATGAGAGCGAGGACGGCCATCAAGTCTGGTGACAGGTGACTGGCATTTTGACACAATTACTTCATAGCGCTGGCTAACACCAGCTCATCACAGACCTGGTTTTCATCCTGTCTTATCCGTCTGATCTCTGGATGGGGTATTGGAGTATCACTGGCATAAAATACCGGCTAATGGAAAGGGCAGTGAAGAGTGAAGCATTGTGGGTGTGGTAGTCCTTGATATTGTTCTGCGGCTTGCTTCATCCCATTTTGCAGTCATTTTCTTTTTACATATTGCACATTTCATCGGTAGAACGCGTCAAAAGCACAGTTCTTCTGCGCCTCCTGTGGATATTTGTGGGAATTTGGCTCTCAGCAGTTGTCAGGGGTGTTGCGTGAAAAACGGGGTCGGATCATTGGCTCAGTCTGGGATGCTGATCCAGGGAACTGCAGAAAATTAAGCACATTTGCAAATCATTGCAATTACTTATATTAAACTTGTCATTCAATTTCCAGTTGCCCCATTTACATGCCAGTTCTAATGAATGTCCATTTCCCTCTCCTTCCCTCCTGTGTATACCCTGCGCTGTGCTTTTCACTGTGCCGTGTGCCCAAACACAGGTAAATGAGCTGTGTAGCTCTGTGTTTCGGCCTATTAGACCGGCAGTGCCACACATGAGCGGAGTGCAAATGAGGCTCGTGCCGGCTGCGCTCAAATAACGTATTCGTGTTTTTTTTTATTTTGTTTTTTTTCCCCACACCAAGGAAAAGATTGACTTTCTTTTGAGCGAAATGATTATCATTGTTTAATTTTTTTGCTTTTCTTAAAGAAAAGAGACGCACAAGTACTGCGGCGGGTGCTCACCGGGAGACGCTAACGACAGCCCGGAAGATTACTTGTCTCAGCCGCCCGCGCATGGACGCTAAAAACAGGTCAGATTAATGAAAAGAAAGGCGCTCAGAGGTGGACAGCTCATTAAAGCCACGGAGAACAGCCTTTCTCAGGGCCGTTTTAATGCTCTGATGATATCTTCGGCAGAGAGTCTCTCTCCCTCTCGCTCAGGTTTTGCATTCTCGGTCGGAGGCTTGCGGCGGCTACACCTCATTGTTTTGTGTCCCTCTTTTGAAAGGGCTTTGGGGAATTGGGAAGCCTGCCGTTCCCGAGTTGTGTTTACCCCGCCCGCACACCCCAGCCAAAGTCACACGATACCGGCCGCTCCGCAGAACGCCACGGGAGCACTTTGATCTTTAAATATTGCTTTGGCAGCGCAGGACTGCTAATCGTTGGATATTATTGAAATATTGACGCAGCTCGTGTCCCTATCAGTAAATGAAGTCCTGGGAGAAGATAGGATGTCCAAGGGCACTTCGCGGGATACTGGAACCCCTCCGCGGCCGTTCGCAAAGTCACGTCAAAGTTAATAACGCCGACCTACAATTTAGCCTCGCGCACCCAGATTAAGGGTGAACGGAAAGGGAATTTAATTACATACCTCTAAAGCGTTGCGTTTTATGTACCGTAAATAGACGCACATTTATCATCTCGCTTCAAACTTAATAGCCCGGGTGCTTGATTGTCTCACAGCGGAATCTCTCATGTGCAATATGTGAATCGGAAGCTCAGAACACCTTATTAGCAGTGTGCAAGAATGAAAGTCATTTGCATACAGCTCATCAACAAGTGCGTTGATTGTTAGTTTAATGTCAGGAGTATTTTCAGTCCTCTGCTGTTCTTTATGATATTAATAGAGCCAAAATGACGGTATTGCAAATGAGCGCGCTGTCCTGCAGTCCTCCGCGGAATAGCTTTTGTTTGGACTCGACCTTCCCTCGTCTTCATTTCTGATCTGTCGTCAGCGAAGGCTCACGAGCGTCTTATGAAGTGCTTTTTCAAAAATGCTGAACATCGCTTCTTTTTGAATACACAATACAAACCAAAGTAATAAAATTATCCTCGATACAATTATGTCCCAACTACTGTTTAAGCGAGCAATTGGCCTATGAAGAAAATGTCAAGAATAGGGAAATAAAGAGAAGACCATAAAGGTGGATCAAAGCACGGTCGATCAGTGTAGATTTTCCCAAGGTTTGTTCTTGTATTTTTTTTATTTTCCTCTCTCAAATTGAGCATTGCCAAGAGGGCGGGAAAAAGATTTGCATTGTTTCTGGCGACCTGAAAGGGAGACTGAGGGACAGGAAGCCCGCTTCACTTTTCAAGATAACAATGGATGAACGGAGAAGACAAGGGAGATCTATATGCTACCCTTGAGATGCACTTTCTAATGTTTATTCAACAGGCGGGTGCATTGTTGTAAGCGCTAGTGGGTCGATCTCGCCTCGCAGTTTGGCTGTACACTATTCCAGATACCATTCCCATCTGTTTCAATGTGAGCCAGGCCAGTTACAGCTGCAGACTATCAGTGTAGTACAACAATGCAGCCTCCTACAGGCCTGCCATGCAAGATCAGGGGCACAATAGATAAGAGAAAATATAGCTGCAAGCAGCACTCAATGGGGCAGAGACGTCAAAGTCACAACAAACCCAGTTAATATTCAGCAAGCCTGTAGTCACTGAATGTGCTAACTCAGTATCTTGTCTTGATGTTGGATGAAATCCTTGTGCACCCTACAAAGTTTGGGAAAAAAGAAATGTATCAATTGGTTTTAAAGTTTTCCTATTATAATATGAACTCTGTGAGGCTGTTCTGTAGGAAGATTCAGTGATTTTATTTGGAAGTACACATAATTTAATGATCATAGGCTACTGCATTGGAGTTTTTTATAATGTGGCTGTATGGTGCATTCTGATTGGCTCATTGCAGAAAATTCATGATTGCAGCAGCCCAGCCCATAGGACACATTCCTGTTCCCAACAAGAAAATTGCTGGTCACTGCAAGCAGGTTTGACATGTAGTAAATGTTAGTGTTTTTTTTTTCTTCAATTTAATGATTATTATTTGTAGCATAGTAGTGCCACCATGTGTTTCCTTTGGGTCAAAGCTGGGGGTATACTATGAAGGAAGCATAGCTGCATTAGCTGGCTTGACAAAATCTAACCACCGCAGTCTGGTATAACCGGTACTACGAAGGTGGTAACAACTAGCTAAGTGAACATTTTAACTTTGTTAATCAAGCTCTGTGTGCATTCCCATACAAGATGCGGTATCTGCCACAATGAACCTACAGCAGTACAGCATTGGCTGTATTCGGGCAGTGTATTTCTCTGAGGAAAAAAATACTGATATACGGACAGATACAAAGAACATCGAACAATGATAATAGCAAAAAGCAACGCCGTTGCCTCCAACAAAGCCAGGGAGGAACTTTTGCTAAAGAATTGCTCATCATGTTGTTTCAATTCATTAGCTTACCGCTTGTAGCAAGGGATTATCTATGGGCTACTCTCAGTACATTGTCATACAGTTTATTTTGAATGTGGAAACTGTACATTCTAGATCTCCTAAACGTTAAACTTGATACAGAATGTTTAAAATCTTGCTGAAGCAATCAAACCAAAGTTTACTCATGAAACTTAGACGTACGATTTTTTCGGTCTCTAAAGCCATTTCCGGAACAATTTGCAGAACTCAATAATCTCACCCTGCAAAGAGACCCCCTCACTATCTGCACATCTCTACGGGAACGGAGATGCCTTTTTCCAAAGCCAATGAGTCAAAGAGCAGTGCTTTTATATGTTTCAAGCCAATAGCCTGAACATAAACTGCCCCGGAGCAGGTTAGCCATGCAGAGTAAGTTGCCATGGCAATATACCCCGATTAAAAGTGAGTTGGCTTAGTGATAAAGAAAAACCAGGGTTGAAGCTAAAGTTAGCTCGCTAACCTCTTAATCTCGCTTCGTAGAATGCCCTCCTGGTGTCTTGTTGGCAATGTGAACACCAAGTTACGTCATATTATGTCAAGCAATTTGGGATGTAGAAGCATTTTTGTGAGAAACCAGACCTACTGTTAATTACTTCACAGCTGCATGAGTTCCTGACAGCTTGTTTCTCATTGAGGTGTGAATGTCTCAAAAAATAATCAACTGCATCACAAATGTAATGAGCTATTTCCCCCCAAACTGTATTAGGTATGAAAAAAAAGCTGATGAAGCCTGTCATATTTGAAACAGTTCCTGTACAGTCATCAATATAGGATGGCTAAGTGAAAACAGCGCTTTGCATTTTAAAACACAGACTGCTAATGGTAACATTCGCCCATTCATAACTGTCAGAAAATGGTCTTAACAGTCGACTGTATATAAGAACGAGACCATGGTCCATAAGTGCAATAAATGAATCAGAGTAATGAGATTTTACTGCAGAGTATTCAAGGCATATCATGACAAGCAATCAATAATTGTGCAATTCACCACCAGTTTGGACCGGACAGCAGTTAATGCAGGCTGAGTGATTGGACGTCAGTGCACATTGTATATTGCGCATTTTAAACATAATAAAATGTGATTGCTTATTATCTCAGTGTTTCTAAAGCTTGCGCTGAGTGAAGTGGCAGAACTGGGAGAGTGTTTGGTGACAGCCGGCTCCAGCCGCTCTTGATGAGTCACATTTCCTAAAGTAACATGTAAAATGGAAATGACCTGCATCACCTCTTTATTTAAATTATGTTTAATGCGGTTGTGTGAATGACAGTGTGCCTAATATATTAGTACATATTCTCAACAATGAATGAATGGGTTGTAAATTGCAGATTCATATGACCAATTATTCGTTGCGTATGCTTCGAGATGAATAACAGCAATTTCATAAACGTATGAATGCCTTCCTGCTCTCCCACATCCTAAAAGTCATACGGGTTGAGTGCCAAGCTAGTGCTAAGCTATGCAAGGATTACCACTGTTTACGCTCTGATTAACTACAGTTCTCCATTTTCAAACGAGCCTCATATTTGCTTTCTCGCATAAACATTTTTCCTGCACCAAAAACGGCATCAATGGAACAACGTTCAGTGTAAAATAACTCTGAGAAAGAGCTTTTTTTAATCCAATAGAGTTGGCATCGTCGGTTTTGGACTCAAACCGTCTTAAGGCCAGTTTATAGTCGAGTGTCAGAGTGTCAGACAGAGTGTCGCTCGACTGAAATTGCAGAACTTTCATGAGCCTTCTATTCTCGCACTACATACACTGTGCGTACTCCAGCGACATTCCAGCAACAGTTTACACTCAGGACAACGGAGGAAGAAGCAGCTTTAATAGGCTACATCTCATTATGTCTGCTGCTTTACCCCTTTTTTTGTCAGAGGCCGCTAAAATAAAGTTTATAAATGTCCATGTCGAGGGCACCGTGTTGTTTGAAATATCATTCACTGTGTCTTTCATACACTTGTAGGCTATGTGGGTTTCGAACGAGGTAGTTAATAATAAAGCATTTGTGCAAACCTCAACATTGATGCAACTCCTCATATTGCTGTGAGCTAACATTATTTAGTAGGAAAACACAGAGGACATATGTTAGGGATTTAAATACAGTTGAACCTCGATCCAACGGACTAATAGGGGGGAGCAGTTGTCCGTTAAAGCCGTTTGTCCGTTGCAGCGAATAATGCGACACTGCAAAATATCACTATAACAAGAGATATGTAGCACAAAACACAACCAGGCAACCGACGCTTGTACGACGCTTTTTTTTTTGTAATCGCGAACGAACCTTGATTGTAATTGGGGGGGGGGGGGGGGGGGGCAATCAATTAATTTGTTTGTTGGGGGGGGGGGGGGGGGGGTGGTGGGGGGGTTTTTTTGGGGGGGGGGGGGGGGGGGGGGGGGGGGGGGGGGGGGGGGGGGTTTTTTATATTTATTTTTATACAAATTTCGTTTTTTTTTTTTTTTTATGTTATTGGGGTGCTATTTCGTTCTGCGTTTGCTGTTTTGCTGTAAATCGTTATTACCCGACCCCCACGTCCCCACGCTCGACACGTCCGTCAGATACTTAAGAGGAGGTGGGTTGGAGTGGGACTTGACGGTGACGCACGCACCAAGGCCATAGGGGGCATTCTGGGATGTGTAGTATTAGCGGCGGGGCGCGGCCGGCGCGGGGGAAATTTGATTGATCAAATTTTATTTGATATTATCTATAATATCCGGAATCCGTTGATGTCCGTCCGTTTGGTCCGGGTCCGTTGGATTAGCTACAAGATGGCACTCGTTGGGGGAGCAGCCTACAATTCTCTAGTTCGAGAAATGAGGTTCAAGAATGTGGAGTAGCCTATTTCACTCGCTAGGCGGCATCAGAATGCCACGGATCAGATAGGCTACTGTCACTCGTTGCACAAAGTTTCATCTGGCAAATCTAAGTCACTGTTAAAGCAAATAACTTTAATGCAATGTAGGCGCCTACATAAATGCTCCTAGCTACAAATGTGTCTTTGTAACCATTCACAATAGCCTACATACTAATAGGCTATTGGTAACTTGTAACATTAGAAGCAAGCTGCTCCTCGTTTTAGATTGTAATGTTTTCTCAACACAGTCTAGCTTAGCATCAATTGGTGAAATTATATTGTTATTATTACTAGGCTATATTATTAATAATAATAATAGTAATAATAATAAGGTAGGCATACCCTATGGCACACTTAAAAGTTTTCCAACAAACTAATCTGTCAGCATCCATTGGCTACTAACAGTTAGCTTATGTGCTAGCTAGTAAGTTGACAGCTCCAGCAAGGCCTCCGCTGTCCGAGACAAATGTCACCATAACAACATAATTTATTTTATGTCTGAGCGACATCTTCAGCGACCATCGCAGTGACCACAGGACAACAGTCGCCCGAAGTATAAACCAAATGTCGCTGCGACATCCATGGCACGTCGTCGGTCGCAGCGACACTCTGTCGCTGGATTATGAACTCGCCTTTAAAGTTGATTTTACAGTGAGAATATCTTGCTCTGTAAATTTTATTTTCAGAACCATGTGCCCCTGAGCCAGCAACAGGTCGAAAACTGGCTCACCGGCTTGTGTTCAGAAATCAGAATTTGAGACATTTCAGTCTGAAATGCTAAAAATAGTTGTAGCTTCCTACGTTAGTTCACTAGCTTAACAAATCCTACTGTAGCCATTCATTTTTCTGGCTAAGAATCTATGACTTTGTAGGGAATACATTTAAATCTATAAACAGGGCATCACTCATGTACTGGAATACACCACTACCATCCTTATACAACTGGTGGCATAGTATTTGTATAATAAATCAGTCTCATAAAATTGTATATAATATTCTCAAAAAAGAATATAATAACTAAAAATGGGGAACTTGAATTCATAATTAAATTAATTACCAATAAAATTGCACATTAATAATTATCTTAGCAAAATCACAATATTATGTACTCAGTTGATACCGAATTAATATAAATGATTCAGCTAAAAGGGGAAGGCATTTGGGGGAATCCCTGTGATTAGCATATTAGCATTGGCTGACTCAGTTCAACACAAGAGCAACATTAACACAGGCAATCTTGGAAAATGTAATAGTTTATCGAACAGCAAATACCAAACAGAGCAAAGGATTCAACAACCTATATGTGCGAGTGTGTTTATGCGTGTGTGTGTGTGTGTGTGTGTGTGTGTGTGTGTGTGTGCGTGCGCGCGCGTTGGGCGGAAACTAAAATGGAGGGAGGTTTGAAACGAGCTTTCGCTGGAGCTAGTTAATGGTGCCTGAACCGTACCAAACGCATAAGGGATAGCTGTAAGGTTATCGGTGTGTGCGTTGAGATCAGCGTGCAGTGTTAAGATTACGACCAGTTACTGTTTAAGACAGATCACATGCAAGATATTTTCTGTGCATGATGCATTATAAAACTAACGCAGCACGGTGGATGGCTGTAAGTAAAATGTTAACACAAAACATTTACCACAAAAACATTAACCATTCAATAACACAGTTGCATCCAGTCACAAACATGTTGCGATTGCTAACGGATATGCTATGCCAGTGTTACAGCCTTACTTGAGTTAAGTCCTTTGAATAGTTTCCTCCATTGGATTGTACCTTCACAATGAAAAGGGGAAAGCCGGTCGCCCGATCCTATGGTTGCAAGGTCGCAGAGTTGCGATAGATCGGGGAACCGGCCGCCTCATCTTGGGCCCCCGGAACTGGTTTCTTTCGTCGTCAGGGTTGCAGTTAGTAGGGGTAGATAATGAAACCGGTCGCATTATTTCTCCCGAAATATGCAGCGTGATCCTGGTGCAGACCGCTTGCCTCTAGGGGACTCACCGGCGGTGCTGTGCTGCAGGATCAGTGGGTGCGTGGTCCGCTTAGTGGTTCTTTTTGACCACCGGGTGCTCGTGTTGCCTCCTCGCGTCTCGTCTCCGGTCCTCCGTGGCTAATAGCCAGGAGTAGATGAGCCCGCCTCGCTCAGTTGGGTCAGCGATGCTTCCTTGTGGAGCGAGGGCTCTTCCCCGGGCGTGCAGGGGGCATGGAGCGGTGAGACGGGCCAGTGAAGGCCCTGCAGGGCGTGTAGGCCACACAGAGCAGTCAGGCAGGCCAGTGAAGGCCCTGCAGGGCGTGCAGGCCACACAGAGCAGTCAGACAGGCCAATGAAGGCCCTGCAGGGCGTTTAGGCCGCACAGAGCAGTCAGACAGGCCAGTGAAGGCCCTGCAGGGCGTGCAGGCCACATAGAGCAGTCAGACAGGCCAGTGAAGGCCCTGCAGGGCGTGTAGGCCACACAGAGCAGTCAGACGGGCCAGTGAAGGCCCTGCAGGGCGTGTAGGCCACACAGAGCAGTCAGACGGGCCAGTGAAGGCCCTGCAGGGCGTGTAGGCCACACAGAGCAGTCAAACAGGCCAGTGAAGGCCCTGCAGGGCGTGTAGGCCACACAGAGCAGTCAGACGGGCCAGTGAAGGCCCTGCAGGGCGTGTAGGCCACACAGAGCAGTCAGACGGGCCAGTGAAGGCCCTGCAGGGCGTGTAGGCCACACAGAGCAGTCATACGGGCCAGTGAAGGCCCTGCAGGGCATGCAGGCCACATAGAGCAGTCAGACAGGCCAGTGAAGGCCCTGCAGGGCGTGTAGGCCACACAGAGCAGTCAGACGGGCCAGTGAAGGCCCTGCAGGGCGTGTAGGCCGCATAGAGCAGTCAGACAGGCCAGTGAAGGCCCTGCAGGGCGTGCAGGCCGCACAGAGCAGTCAGACAGGCCAGTGAAGGCCCTGCAGGGCGTGCAGGCTGCACGGATCGGTGAGACGGGCCAGTGAATGCCCTGGCGACTTGAGCGAACAACTGAACTGGAGCTGGAAGAGAGTGGCCGTGTTGCCCTTTTTATAAACTTAGTCGCGCATTTCCGCTGCATCACATTGCAGTACGGAAATCACAACCGGGACAACGTCCTGCGTCATTTGCAACGTGGAGGAGGAGCCTCCTGTGGACTGTATGGAATTGTAGTTCCTGTTGACCCTAAAACCTACTATAGTCAGCTTTTTCCAGCAGGTTTTTTGTCTTGTAGATGTTGGCAGGAAATGGAATGTTCAGCCTTCGGAATTTCCCCTGACCAAGATTAGCTTGCTGTATGCATGTCTGTCACTCAAAGGGACATTTGTCAAGCATCTCTGTAAAAACAAGTGTGGCAAAAAGAAGCCAACAACTACTGAAACACATAACAGCAATGGACAGTCAGTGTAGGATTAGCTTTGGTTAAGGAATTTAACATCCACATGAACAAATCTTATGGGCTCTAGTTGCTTTAGTAAGCTGGCATTCTAAATCTGCATTTATTTGGAGTATGTCACACGTATCTATACAATTGTGTACACATATCACCGATTGAATCAATGGGTAAATTAGAATGCTAAAGCTGGCTAATACAGTCAAAATTAAATCAAGAGTTGTGAAGGCAATGTGATTTAAAGGGAACCTAAACCTTTGTGCATGTTGGCAAGGTCACACCTCTCCCTGGCTACATTTATGTAGCATTTTCAGTAAAACCAGCTGCAACCAGTGTGTGGTCAGCAATCCTTTCCTCCAGGTATACATTTAATAACGGTGGGTAGCTTCCAGCCATAAAGCTAACTAATAAACTATATAATTCCCAGATTGAAAATTATCATCCAGATTTTCTGTTGTTAATTAGCATGTGTAAATTGTAGGACCTCTTCTCTGTTGATGTGCTGGATATCTAAGCACATTTCCCATAACAGCAACTTCAGGCTTCAGATGCAAATAATAATTTCAATTCAACGGTCTGTTACATTTTTCCCATACTGCAATTTCAGAAGTTCTCATTGATCGCTTTGCTTTCATAAACAATTTGATTGTCAGTTTTGAGATGGCAAGCTCTGGTGCTTCAATCGGACTGTCATTGTGCCTAAGAGATTAGGTGCATGAATTATGAATCTGCAACATCTAGGTCTTAATTGTACATTTGTCACAAGAGGAATATTTAAATGCATTTTGAAGCGTTTATGGAAGGTCTTTTTTGTGCAAGAAATGTGGTATGGGTAGTCATTGCACCTGACAATGGCAGAGATTAATGGATGAAACAGCATAGCTACTTTGAGTCATTGTCTACAGGTTCTGTGAAGTGCAATACAATTACAGATTTTATTAGCTGAAAATGAATTGATCTAGTTTGTTTTCTTATTTTGAAAGGCAAATAATGAAGAATTTTAAGTGAACCTTCAGCGACATATTCACGTGTACAAAACCATTCCCTTAGATCTCCCAGCATTTTAATTCCGAGACATTCTTGGCACATTGCAGTTGACAATTAAGTATGTGAGATGTGCTGTCTTTTATTTTTGTACAGAATGGGGTTATGACAAGTGACTCAAATAAAATCAGCACCATTAGGATGCTGAGGAAATAGTATGAATCCACAATGCATGGCCGGGTCATAAATAAAGGGCCCCTTTCATCAATCTAAATCAAAATGTACTATCCTCATCCCTGTTCATTACTAATGAATGCAATTAGACTAATTTTAAACCGACTCTATCAAAAATGTATTATCTAGATAAATTAGCCATTTGAATCTAAATTAAGTTACCTCAGAACTGTCAAGGAAAGTCTGATGCCGTGTCAGCTTTTTAAAGCCATTCCAGTGCAAAGCTATAATTTGCTTCCCCTGTGCAGTCGACCTTTTGAAAAAGCTTAATGTTATGAACTGCGCCACCTCTTAAGTACAGGCCTTTTGGGTTAAACAGTGATTGGGCATTTTCACTATGTCAACGCGAGCAAGGAAGAAAACCGCTGATTCAATTGAAGTGAAAAATGTAAACGTCCTTCGTGGTGCAGGATAGATAGATTATTAACCTGTGAAGCTCGCCTAAATGGAAGCCTTTGTGTTTTTTCTTTTATAGGGCATAACCTGAGGCAGGCATACAGTGTCCATTCAATCCAGTCCTTATTAAAGGATTTTAAAGTCCTTCTAAATTTTTGGGAAAATGTATTAGACTGCCAATGACTCACAGTTCATACATACAGTATATGCACCAGAGAGACGCGCCATGCCCATTCAAGCTGGGGGGCACGTGCAGATCTGGATTTTTTATATTTTTATTTAATTTTATTACTATTATTTCTTTATAATATGTAGTTATGATCATTTTATATTATGAGTCAAATGTATTTTTCTAATTATGTCATAGATCATACCTCAAAAAGTCACACACCCCCCTTTCCCTATGGTATTGGTTTCTTGCAAAAGTTGCAGAATGAAATCGTTTCGCAACAGCAGGTACGCACAGCACTCTGTTGCGCATCAATGCTGGAGGAGGCTGCAGCTTAACGGTGTGTTGCTGAAGTGGTTAGTAGAGCATCAATCTCTTTTTCAAACGTGAAAATTAAATGCAATTAATTATACACACTTAATTGCATTTCAGAAATATAGGCATAGTTTGCTTTGCAAGATAGTTAGCTATGGCAGCTATGAAATGCTCGAGTGATTAAAAAAAAACACCTTATAAATTGTGTATTTTGGTGACTTCTAAAAAAAGATTATTTTTAAAATGATCTATCATTAGTTGTAAACTAATCGAGATTAGCATTTAGCTATCTAATGTCGTAAAACATACTAAACAATGTATGATTAGCTAGGTTGACAAACATTCTTGAAATGAGCAAAAAACCAGTTAATTTCAGAGACATTAGTCTCTGCTCTATGCACTTGCTAGCTGGATAGCATATGTAGTCGTAGCTCATTTTTCATATTCCCTTCTTGCAGCAATAAAAAACAATTCCCACATTAAACTAATATTAATTAGTTATACACTTAATTTTTTTTAACCAAAAATTTCAGGACTCACCTGTAAAGTTTTGCTGTCTGCTAGCTAGCTAGTTGCGGGTCTACTAACAGTTAGCTAGCATTAGCAGGATAGGTTAACCAAATGGCAATTCTTCTGATCGAATGAGCGAAATATTTCAACAGTAGTAGCATAATGCTATGTTTCATCTGTATCCTACTCATGCTGCTTCCTATGCATTGTGTTTAAAAATACAAATGTTGACATGTTCCTTTCATCTGTGGCTTTATTATCTATGTTCTCTAAATTAATTTGCATTGTGGATACGTCTTTTTATGTGAATGTATGCCCCTTAAGGTTTTTGAGTGAAGCAGACAAGATTTAGCTCTTTTTCAAGAAAAATGGCAGCAGTGTAGAAGCTAGTGTAGAAGTGAGTGAATAAGTGAGTGTCATTTTCAATAACCATAACAGCACAAATAATTGACATGAAAATCTCGAAATAAATATACAGTATTTACCCTAATATAAAGTGAGAGGTTACTGAGCTACAAAAACTGATATAGTGAAGTTTTAAAATAATCCCCCCAAAGTTTTTGAATATATATGTCAAATTGCAGAATATTGCGTCATTATTATAATTTTTTTATTTGAGGAAGGACCCCCATGCCCCCCTCTCTAATTGTGCCCCCCCAGGCTTGCATGACAGCCCTGGAACCAGATATTCACACAGTTCATATATCTGAATGGATCTCTATGGGAATTGGGGGGTGGGACTAGATTTAGCTGTAAATTACACTGGGACAGTATGGAACACATGGTTGGCTAAATGGCTCTAAGTCATCAAGGGTCTGACGTATCAAACAAGCCTTAAACCATCACTCTGCTGCTAGAAATACAGTATATATGGATGGATAACTTCTCCTGACTTATTTTTCCATAGAGTTCAATAGTAAAATTTGGAGAAACAACCCTTAAAGCGACCCATCCATATTTACTGCATATCTGGCAGCAGAGTGATGGTTTGAGGTTCATTTGATACCTCAGACCCTTGATGACCTACAGCCATTTTACCAACCATGTATTTCATACTGTTCCAGCATAATTTACAGCTAAATCTAGTCCCACTCCCCAATTCCCATAGAGATCCATTCAAATGCAGAGACGTTATAGTATCGCTTGTAAGAGTACCAGAAAATAAAATATCAAGAGTTTTTTGATGTTGTTGTGTCACAGACATCAGGAAGTCATGGCATGCAAAGGATATGCGACCAAATATAAAAAAAATATTACTTTCATCTATATATAAATGCAGGGGTGCCAATAATTGTGAGACACGTGATTTTGTTAAAAATAATTGTTTCTTGATGAGGGATTTTTCTCATAATAAATTTACTTGAATTAATATATATCATTTATAACCCTTTTTACTCATCTTTACCAGGGGTGCCAATAATAGTGGAGGGCACTGTATTTCCTTTTAAAATACATTTGTAGATAATCATTATAAATCATTATCCACATTGCACAAGGATCAAACAAGTTGTTTGTTAAATTGCACTGAATCCTGGGTAGTCTGTACATCCAGCCTGAAGAGAAGTGCTCAAATTCTCCACACAAAGGGATGCGCTTGGTTTTGCTTTGCAAAAAAAATGTCCGTGAGTGGGGTCAGTTGTACCTCAATTAACTTGCCCACCACCTTCACACTATTTTAGTCTAGCACTGTTGCATACAATTTATAAAACACTGGAATAATGGTTTGACATTAATTAAAGGAATTAAGGTTTTTCAAGTAAAATAAGTACCTCTGAATCTTTAGCGTCTAATTAGCAGCCCCATCAAAGTTCAGATTGACCCGCCCACACCACCTCTGTAATTCTCTGCATAATATGAGTTACTGAAAGAAACATTACACAAGGCCTACGTATTCAGCTTCAAAGCTTTTTCTGTATTGGTTCCCCTCTACCTTTGCTCAGTAGTGGGCAAAATGTCACATTAGAGCTACATTAGATGCAGAGTTGCAGTGCATTAGGTAAACTTTTTCATTGAAAATAAAAAAAAACATGTATTACTGTAACTGGCTTTTTGATGGTCTCTGGCAGTACTCATAAAATCTGCCCATTAATTTTTTAACTCCGCTCTCAGCCTCCACTGAGCAAGCACCCTGTACAATCACACAGGTACCAGTGACAGTTTTTCACACCTAAAGCCACACAGCGTTCTACAGGAGAGCTAGGAACCAATCAGCCTGTCTCCCACTGACAGCAACTGACATCCTGTTGCGAGCTTAGAGTACATAATATGTAGAGACATCGAGACCAATAGAAACCTATGGGGACTGCATCCGAACCAGGATTTTTGCTCTCATCTTCTCATTTAATCTTCTGCAAAATAGCTAGCTAGAACAGCAGAGCTGTTTGGGAAAACCCAGTGCCGAGTTTAATAAATGTATGTTAACTGTACTGTTCACATACATAGGGCGGCAGTGTAGTATAATGGTTAAGTAACTGGACTTGTAACCGAAAGGTTGCAGGAGGTTCGATTCCCAGGTAGGACACTGCCGTTGTACCCTTGAGCAAGGTACTTAACCTCAGTTGCTTCAGTATATATCCAGCTGTATGAATGGATAAATGTAATAAGAAGTTGTGTACGTTGCTCTGGATAAGAGCGTCTGCTAAATGCCTGTAATGTAATGTACTATAGGTCCCGTATTTGTTGTGTGATATAATTAGCTAATGTTAGCAGCCAGCCTGAGAAGCCTTTTTGCAACCCAGTACATGGGCTATTTCATCAGGCTTCAGCCCTTACAGCGCCGTTGCTTAGCTACAATAAAATGTGAATTTACAGGAAAAAAAATTTATTGAGCATCATACATAAATATATAGTTATTTTATATTTTTACATGTAAGAGTTGATGAAAATGCATGATTTAACAGGTTTTCACTTTACACTTGAAGATGATTTTTTTTGCCATCGTTGTGTACATAACGTTCATCGTTCCTACGCTCGATTGTGCAGAAGTTCTTGCACACAGAAAACAGCTCTGATTGGCCAGTGTGTCGAACGTCACGACAATACACTTCAGCAAAGTTTGGTTCGATGCGGACTCACGAGACGCTCACATCAAGGGCTCATAAAGTACGCAGTCAAGCACTCGAGCACTTGCAAAATAAGAAATGGAACACACTAAGCCCCTGGAGGTTCTCGCGGGCACCCGCATTTGAAGTGCGCAAGTGCTCAAGTGTGAGTGTTGGGACAGGGTCTATCCCACTACCACTGTGGACTTTCTGTTACACAGATTCCACATAGTGATGCCAATGTCATAGTGGCCAACATGTGGTGGATGCCTTCTCTGACTGAGCCACACAGGACACAAACAAGAATTGCTTTATTTTATTTAAAATGGCTGCTATGTGCAAAAGGTGACGGAACACGCTGTTGTTTCTTCATCTAGTTATTAATACTTTTTTAGATATTTAGCAGATGATTTTCTTCACAGATCACTTCCTTTTACATACAATCTTTCTATACAGCTGGATATTTACTGAAGCAATTCAGATTAAGTACCTTGCTCAAGATTACAACAGCAATGTTTCAACTCGGAGTCAAACCGACAACCTTGGAGCTCCACGTCCAGTTCCTTTACGATTACGCTAATCTGCTGCCCGCGTTGAGTGGTGTAATTAAATGACCTGCCGTGTTAATGCTCAGTGTCTTTCTTTTTGCGTCTTACACTGTATCTGGGTGTGCAATTTGTGCTTGAACCTAAAAGATGGCAGAAAGATTAATAGGAATTTGTGACAGTTTCGTGCCTCGGATATTGAAGGCAGTTAATTTTTAACAGTCCATTTTTATTAAGACCAAGTATTCCCTTTTATGCGATGCAAATGGAGGGCCTTTGACACTGTGTTTGTGAAGAGCGTCACAGCACAGCGTTTGAAGTCTGCCAGTACAAAAGGCCTTCACAGTTTCCCAAAGCTCCATCTCTCCCTCAGAAACCTCTTTTTTGCCGACCAAGACTTTTCCAGCTCATCATCCATGGCATTGCCATGCAAATGTGGCCCTGTCTGCTGTCCAGCTTTAGCTTGGCACTCTTCACCTGCTCTTTAGAGATCTCTCCACACGACTTAAAGCTCCACTGCCCCCACACGTCTCTAAGAGGAATGAGAATCCCCAGCCGCAGATCTGAAGAAATCAATTCGCTGTATCCAATTTCCCTGTTAAATATTTGTCATCATACAAATGGACAAATAACTGCGTCTCCTCATTGGCCGGGGGGAAGGGGAAAGAGAATTGTGTGTGTGTGTGTGTTTGTGTGTGTGTGTGTGTGTGTGTTTGTGTTTGCGTGTATGCGTGTGTGTGTGCGTGTGTTTGTGTGTGTTTGTGTTTGCGTGTCTGTGTGTGTGTTTGTGTACCAAGTTGGCCTGGTATTTATTTGCAGCGGTCAGGTAAAGCGATGCATTAGCGGTTATATTGAGCTAAAAGCACTTTCCTATGGTTTGACAATGGCCCGCATGTTTTGAATGCTGGTAAGATTTGTATGATATGAACCTTCTCAGTGGTTTTCAGTAATGTGAGTGCGAATCATTGTGTGCTTGCTTGTTGTGTGCTTTGTGCACACAGGCAGGAAAAACTATGTGCGAGTGCGCAGCTTGTTTAAATGCATTCCACAGACTGAGCAGTGCGATGCCATTAATCCTTGTGCATTGCTGCTCTTAAACTAATGTCAAAGATCAACTGTTACCTGGGTAGCTTATTCAACCTCCATTTTAATCAAGAGCACTTTCTGAGAAGAACAAATAACTGCATTTTTAACGGGTGGTCGGGTGTGGTTTTCTAGACACCAACCGTTTCAAATATAAACCGAAGCCGGAAAGTCCGAATTTCAGCGGCCCTATAGCGTAGCGTTCACAAACCTCCAGCACAAACAAAATGTTACGCGTCCCTGACGTAATTAACATTTCCCCATAACAATCACAATGCAAGCGTGGTAAGTAATTGGTCCCGTTCCAAACTCCGGAAGGGTTAAGGGAAATCGTAATGAGGAATTTGTCTCTGTCTCCCAGAAAACACATTTATGGGTCAGCTGCCCTCCTGAACTGTTTTGCATTTCATTAAAGAATCAATTAATTTATTCCACTTCTCTCCCTCATCTTGAATTCAAGTAATGAAATGTAATTTCTGGTTTTGGAAGCATGAAGGTATTTATCAGTGAAGTCGACAGCACGGAGGCGCATTAGCATTTGGCGGATGTAACCGATGATCCGGTTAGAGGACTGGTTATTGATAAATTCAGCCTGTGCCATGACTCTGTCCATATTCGTTAGTTATAATATATAAAGCGCTGATTATTATTATTAATATAGACATTGATGTAGAATTATTCGTGCCATTAAGACGGTTTTGTGTAGGCATATTGTCCATGCGCTGTTGCTTACCATCATGTTATAATAAAGCATTATCTGAATGCATTTGACAGGGGTTGCATTGGCACACGTGCACATGTTCTTGTGCATGCGTGCCAAATGCAAGTAATAATTAAAGACAGGCTCTAAAATAGTTAATACAGTATATTCAATATCTCAACAAACACGCTTTCAACGTGTTACTCACACAAAGTATACACTGTCTATAATAAAATGAGTACAGTCGAGGCCCGCCATTAAAAGTATTGATATCAAAATGAGGCCAAGTTACAATAAACAATACTGGCTCACAAAAATGAAACAAGCTCTATTCCAAAGCAACGCTCCAATGTTTCCTGAATTATTTAATGTGACTTGGCTCTGTCTTTTTTCATCTTACCATCTGAATGTGTATGATGACCCACTAATGGTTTGTATGTCGGTACATGATCTATAGGCCTAGCTAACATTAGGCTACTTTTTAAACAGTTGCCATATTCAAGGTACCAGCAGTAGCCTAGTTAAAGTAATTAACAGAATGGTAGAGTGGTCAATTTGACCATTGTCACTTTAAGACAATAAATAAATCTGCTGTTGTGAAATCCATTGCTCTCCCTTTGTGAACATATTTATTGAACTTTCTGATATAATTTGAATATCAATATTGCATATGGGTATAGTTGGCAGTGAATTGACCGTCAGCCTGATCATTTAGATCGCTGTGTGCATGTAAAGTTGGGAAATGCTACCAAATGCGTTTGTGTTGCCTCGTCTATGTAATGTGAACCGTTATAAGTTATTGAAGTATATTCAGTTCGCTATAGCTACAGCCCAGTCATATAAAGTTGTAAAGTTTCTGAGGATGAACCGAATGTATATTACACTGACAGTGATGAGTTGTCATGGGTCTGTGGAAATTATAGGCTAACTTATGGGGGAGAGTGACAGCGAGCCGGAAATACAGAGCAAATAAAAGGCGTATCTCAGTTATCGATACAGCGGTTCTGTATACAGCTATTTTTTTTAATGGTATGTCTATGGTACAGCTGTTCCAGCTTGCATTATGCCATAAGAAAAAATGCACCTCTCTTTATAGCCGCACATCGGTGAATAATTGAGCGGCTGAAAATACGAGTGTGTCTGTCACTACCCAGTGAACATGTTTGTGTTGAAAACTCGGTGAAACGCCGTCTCGCGTTCAGGTGAATAAACGGCTAAATTTGGTTGGAAAGTAAAGGTTTTTAAAAAACTAAGTTTAACAACTAGGTTGTTGCCAGGCTATATCCAGTAAAACCTGAACTAAATTGGGGCTAAACTGAGCTAAATTGGGGCTAAACTGAGCTAAATTGGGGCTAAACTGAGCTAAATTGGGGCTAAACTGAGCTAAATTGGGGCTAAACTGAGCTAAATTGACACGTGTATGTAAAACCGTCTCTCCATCTGAGATTTCCACTTCTCCAGACTAGATTGCGGCTTTTGCTCACTGGGTTTGGTCTTAAAAAACATAAATCTGCTTGCTGTACGTGGATAACGTTACCATTTTTGGCCAAAAGTGCCGTTTTGATGTTGCTTGTTATAACGTACTTGTTTTTTTCTTAGTTATAAAAAAGGTCTCCATGAGTGCTGACGACTGTGTTCATTTGACTGATAGGCTAGTTGTTAACTTGTGACTTGTGAGAAGGGAGTTCAAGGGACGAGGCTGAGGCTGAGTGTACTGTTTGCCCAATACAGTTCGGTGAACTTGTGATAGCTCGTTTGGATTGGCCTGCGGCCAGCCGGCCACCAGATTTCTACCTGTCACCATGTACAGAATAAGAGTTGGTAAAATAGATTAAGAATAACAGGACATATAGCCTAAGGGAAAAGGAACAAGAGTGTAAGAGTTGCATATGATTTGAATAGCCTACGCGGCATGTCGAGAGTTCAAGTATATTATATAAGATAATTAGAGAGAATAAGAATAAGAATATTTTTACCTTAAAGTGTGTATGATAAATGCAATGACTGTTACATTGATACAGAATAAACAAAGTAATGTAATCCATGCTTATTATAGCTTCCAATTACAGCAGTGAGATATCACACACAGTTTTTACTATCAATGTGATACGTGTTACGAATTATGTTGGTGTCGCGCTGTGCCCGCCGCAGTTATAGTCCCAACCTCCACAAACGAGGGATCCCCCCACCTCAGACATCCCAAATTCACCACTGGCGGTGCCGTCATAATCGCTGTGGACCCGCCCCCCACACTCTGCACCCCCTCAAATGGAGGAAATGCATCTGAGAACATCGGGGCTCCATGGAGCATCACAATATGCTGTGCCCTGGAAATTTCCACACTGTTGAGTCCCAATGGGGGGGGGGGGGGCTGGGGGGAGGTGCAGAGTGAGACACCCACCCCCCCCCACCTGTGCTTTAGCCTCCCACAGCTCATCTGTTTGCCAGTGCTGGCCTCCCTGTGGAGGCCTGTTTTACCGCGGCTTTACTCCAAACACTTTGCATTCAAGTGCTCTGGGCTCTGGGCTCCTCTCCATTTGTGTCCTGCCTTGCTGACTCCTGGAGATGATGCATTCTCCAAGGCCAGGGGAGTCTGTGTCTAAGCAAGAGCTTCAGCAAAGCCCATCCGTCCACCGGGGGCTTCAACTAGGCTGGGGCCAGAGCCGGGCCGATGTGTTGTGGGGATGCATCCACACCAGGAGAGTCTCCTCCCTCTATGACAGGACAGTCACTCCTCCCCTCTCTGCACACCAGGAGGGTCTCCCCTCACTGCAACAGGTTAGTCTCTCCTCCCTCTCCCCTCACTGCAACAGGATAGTCTCTCACTCCTCCCCTCTCTGCACACCAGGAGGGTCTCCCCTCACTGCAACAGGTTAGTCTCTCCTCCCTCTCCCCTCACTGCAACAGGATAGTCTCTCCTCCCTCTCCTTTCTATGCAACAGGATAGTCTCTCCTCCCTCTCCTTTCTATGCACCAGGAGGGTCTCCCCTCCCTCTCCTTTATATGCACCAGGAGGGTCTCCCCTCCCTCTTCTTTCTATGCACCAGGATAGTCTCTCATCTCTCTGTAACAGGAGAGTCTCTCTACCCTCTCCTCTCTGTGCAACATTACAGTCTCTCCTCTCTCAACAGCAAGAGCTTCTTTCCAGGCTAGCCTGCACATCCTTTCACACTCGCATCAAGATAGCAGTGCAAACTGGTACAGAAGAACATGTTAATTGAGATGTACTGTGAGATGTACTGTTCCAACACAAAGTCACTTTGTGCAGTAACACAGCACTGCCTACTGCCACATCCCGTCACCTCCTGTCACATCCCCGTCACGGCCGTGCGCTTCTTATCAGACGACATCCGCAGGGCCGGCGTCACGCAGGGAGGATGAGAGAGAGATGTTCAAATCATGCACATTCGTGCTTCCAGTTTTTTTTCTTCTCAGCTTTTTGTCAAAAGCCATTAATTCCCCATTGATGTCTTCATCCAGACTCTGGAACAGAGGACTTGGTCACACCTGATGCTCTTGGAGCTTGTGGTCCACTTATTTTTAATTTCCCAAATTCTTAAAATGTCACTACAATTTTTACGAAATTATCATAGTGGTATATTCACCTCCAATAAGGTCTCTAGTGCACTGTGGTATATGCACACGATAAGTAAGTCTCTGAACAGTGGATAAAAAGACTTACCTCAAGCCAAAATAAACAGAAGCATGAACCACGCAAATGTTGGGAAGGCAACATTGTCCTTTGTGAACAAACAAAACTTTATTTAATGCTTCTCACATTCACACACCTGGGGGGTATTTCAAGAATCACGATTAAGCTGTAAACTTGTCTTATTTCAGTAAGTCTGGATAGGTTCTCGGATACGTTTCGATAGGTTTCACGAAGCAAGCCTGACAAGATGCCAGTTATGTCGCTAAGGCAACATATGCCTTGGAGTTAGCCTGGTCGGGAGCACGCTGACGTGGTTCAAGCTTGACTTATTTGCAGCCGATGTTACACAGACTTGAACGGACCACTGATTTCCTTTTTATGTTGTCAAATTATTTTACAATTCATATATTGTCATATATTTACAATTCAAGTTTTTGACTTATATGCAATAAAATAATTCCCTTTATGTCAAAAAATTATTAAACCATTTTAAATGAATGTTTTTGACCCGATTATGTAGTTTATAAAAACAAATATGTCTTGACTGGTTCTGTTTCAATCATGGCATGTCCGTAGATGAGGGGGCACAGATAGTAAGGAGAGCGTTTAGAGCGGGGAGGGTGTTCCGAGATTGGATCTGCAGGCATTTCCAGGGAGGGAATAATCTTGATTTGCAATTTGCTAGAGGTCGATGTCGCAAATGAAATTCATTGCAGTCAGTCCATTATACTGTAATATAAACCGTGTGCTTTAAGTTGCGCTTTTTGGCAAGTGGCACTCCTAAATGTCTTTATAATATGTATAACAAACTACACCAAGGAAGGTTTTTATAGAATTGTAGGTACCCTATTTAATAGGTTATTTTATAGTTCCACTGCATATGTACAGGTAGCATACACACCATTTCTATAGATGATCTGCAACTCTTGATTGCGTCTTCACCAACATTTTGATTTGTATAACGGTCCTTTTTGTCGCACTGTGATTGCTCCTAAATAGCTACACAACAAAAAGTACTATTAAAATACTTTTTTTTTTTAAATTGATGCAATGCTCATAGCACTGATTGCGCTATTGGACTAACGTACGCATGTATGCGCTCGGCAATCGATTCCCAGGCTGCGTCTCTCGCTTTATTAGTGACTGTGGCGTTGCCTTTTTTGTAATTATAGACTTGTAATCTTCACACAGCTGCATAATGAGTTCCTGTTCCCCAGCTATAAACGACACTGTACGTTATTTTGCCCAATTACTCTGATCAAATGTTTAAATGGACATTCACTGACTCGGGCTGTTTAAATAGTCCATGAACGCGCACGTAACTTCATTCCTCAAACCTGGCTTTCATCAGGCTCGAATTAGCTTCAACTCTTGAGCTGCAATCTAGTTTTGTGAAACAGAATCTATCCACGCTGTCTAACCTGACTAATTGAAGCCAGTCTTACTTTAGTAAGCCTGGATTTTCTTAGCCAGTTTAGTACAATACCCCCCCCCCTGGTTCTTGTTTTTAAAAACAACAACAAAAACATGAAAATCACTCGCACATGTTATAATTCTGCCCTTTTCAGCCAGCTGGTTTACCTCCATTAAATCCCAATGCTCTGTGTATTATGTATTATGTCTGTAAACAGGCAGTAATATTTCTGTGCATGGTAATCCAGTTTAGAAACAGTACGTCAAGAGTGTGAGTACAGGGCACTTTACTTAATGCCGTGAACATAATAATTTCGAAAAACCCATTAAAAATACGAGAATTGATCACTCGCATTTCTGTAATGTTCATTTCTTATGTTCTAAGACTTATGTTATTTTCCATTTGTGATCAGCTGTTTCCCTAGGAATAATACAACTTATGTCCCATGCAATGTTCATAAACATACTGGACTCACACTGTCACATATACAGCGGTTTTTCAACTTACTTCGAACATCTGGATAGTAATTTGACAGAGACATGATTTAGGCGAAACCTTTTCGCATTCTGTATGACGACATCCGCGGAACTAAAAAAAGCTTAAATATAAGAACAAGATCCGCAACCGGCTTCTGCTGAGAGCTGCTGAAATACTGAAACTGTGATGGGTTATAAATGAGTTCAGTGACAGCTGATGGCGCACAGTAATGATGAGGTCCAGGGAAGGTTTCATCTTCAGAATGGGATAAACTCCCATGTGTTATGAGCGACTCACTGATTTTCACTCTGTTTTACAGTGGAACCTTTTGATTGGTTCCGACAAGTCATCGATTGACAGCCGATTTCGGCTCCGCCCATTACGGGGCTTTGTGAAAGCTATTTTCCCCCCAACACCACAGGTATATCGGAACAAACCTGTCTGAACCAGTTTAATGGTGGGGGAAAAAACATACTTCATTTGTCACGCTGCATTGAACAGTGAACTGAATGCAATTTCATAGATTATTAATTCGATTAACATTGTCCTCAGATAAAACGGGTTGTGCTGTGGCAGCAATTTAAAAAAAGAAAACAAAGTTCTTTAAAAAACATTTTTCCTGGCAATTCTCATTTGGTTTAGTTACGATATTGAACTGACACATTACTGATGTTGCGAGTTATTCCAGGTTTTGTAATCGCTGTTTCAAACTGGATATATCATTTTATTCAATACAGTAGTGATCTTGGTGTATATGGATCGCACAGCTCTCCAGTTACATATTGGAAAATAACAGCACGTGTGGTTCTCCCGTCTTCCTGCAACAGGGAGAAGTGGAGGCTCGTCTAACAATTGGGAGATGCCAAATTACCTTTAATGCCAATGAGATTAGTAGTACTAATTTTTAATACATTAGGGTACACTTCGTCTTTTCTCCCCCCATTTATTGCAGGTTTTGTAGAGTTATTTTAAACGTTGTATTGTATGTCATTTTTACTATAGCAGGAGGAATGCGCAGTGTAATTTAAAGTGTGCTTTTTGTTGAATTTTGCTATTGAATTGAATTTCCTCGATGTTTTATTCCGTCTGATAAGTAAGCATTTCAGGCCGATACCTTAGCAGAGGGGTGTCAAATTGCAGCCCCGGGGGGCCACAGTGTCTGCTGATTTTCGAACTGTTTCACCGCGAGTGATTACTTTATGTCGTTGATTAGCTAAAGAGTCCACACGCCATTTTCTCAGGGCCCTAACTGGCTGCTGACTGAAAGGAAACCACTAATACCTGTGCACTATGGCCCTCCAGGACTGTACAGTTTCACAACCCTGCTTTAGAATTTTATTCAGTCTGATATGCTTGCATTTCATTCAGTCTGGCACATTAGCATTTCATTCAGTCCGATACGTTAGCGTTTAATTTATTTTGGTATGTTAATATTTGTTTTTATTCTGATATGTTCGCATTTTATTCAGTCTGATACATTAGCATTTTATTCAGTCTGATACCGCAGCATTTCATTCAGTCTGATATATTAGCATTTTATTCAGTCTGATACCTTAGCATTGAATTTATTCTGATATCTTAGCATTTTATTCAATCTGATATAATTGCATTTAATTTAGTCTGATGTGCTCGCATTTTATTCAGTCTGATACTTTAGCATTTAATTTAGTCGGGTACATCAGCATTTCATCATCTGATCTTCGGGGGAAGTGAACTACACGTCAGCCGCTGCAGTTTGTGTAACAAAAAGCTCTTTGTCGTGTCTCGTGAGGGAAGGCTACCCCCCGCGCCTGTAATCGGATCGGAGGATTACAGGGGATTGCAGGAGGAGAGGCAGATTCCATCTCTCCTCATATGGAACAACAAGTTTCCAATAGAATGAGAACAAGAAGCCTGCGAAGGGTATTTATCTGACGTAGCATCCAGAGCTACGCCTTTAAACGACTCAAAGGAGATCGATCGTGAAGGAGCTTCCCGTTTCAAACGAGGCGTTAACCTCGTCTCCATAAACCTCAGCCACGCGAGCATACATAGGTGGAGTGTCATGTGACATGAGAGCCCCCCCCATCCCTAAATGAATGAATAAATACATTCCTATTCCTTGTAGCTGACTGTAATCTTTTCCATTATTAATGGAACCCTCAGCTTGAGCTTTTCTATCAACAGACAACGAGACGCCGCATTCTCAAAATAATAATATTTTATAAATGCCTTTTTTCGTCTCCCAAATGCTTATAAATCTCTTTTCCATCCACAGTGGCAGTAGTTCGACAGGACGGATCTGGAACCACAAAAGATCTCTCGTCCCACTACAGGCACGTAACCCTCATAAAATGGGGCCATGATGTTCGTGCTGCAGCTGTGGTTCTCATCGAAAATTTAAAAGGCTGTCAGCGAAGTTACTGATAGGCTCTGACGAACAGTTGTGTAGTTGTGCTGGACCTACAGTCATACTCTGCCCGCATGATTCATTGTAATGGTTTTTAATGCCTTTACAAAAATTGTTCTTCACACAATTGCACAGGATGTCCATCTGGCTGGTCCAGATGTCCAGCAAGTTTAAAAGTGCGACTGCGTAACGGATCAAGAGCAAAGGACGTCTGCGCCGTCCGCTGGCAAAAAGTGGCGGAAAATGTAAAATTTTTCTCAGTGGAATGATGCCTCAAACCCGTGTTTAAAGCCATTTTTTAAATTATGTTTTATTATTTTTTATCCACAATTTTCCCCATTTTTTTTCCCAACCCAAACTCACCCAAACTAGTTGATCTCCCGCTAGTGACCCTTCCTGCTGACCGATTACGCACTGCCCATATCGTGGGAGGATGTCGAGGTCAGCACATTCTCAGTTTGTGCATCTGCAGGCGCCTAGCTTGACCAAGAGTAGCCGTTGTAGAGCGATGACGCAAACGGAAATAGCGGGCTTACCCCGCTATCATTCCCCGGCGAGGCCGGGGCCAACTATTGCCATGTCAATGCGGACCCGGCAATGGCCAGTGGCAAGGCTCACGCTTTGCTTTCAGAATGAGCGTCTTACCACGTGTGCCACCGGGAGGGCCAGTTTTAAAGCCGCGGGCGATGCACGCCTGGGTTTGTGTTGCTGTTGCTTGAGTAACCTTTGACGCACAGGCCGTTTCCCACTCTGCAGATGACCTCTCAGGGGCCGTTTCGTGCGCGGTCATCTTTTGGTCCCAAAAAAGAAGCATGTTCACTGAATATATATCTGCGTTTTAGCTCAGACCGAAAGCATACTCCCTTATTCAGACCGCAATTCTAAATATCCAATCTGAAGCTGAGCACATTGTATTTTATCATAAGAACATTATGCCAGGTGCTCAGGAAAGTTTGGCTTTGCTTGAATGAATGTAATTTCTTTTCTTGCCGTGCTTTTTATGTTTCTGTGGTTAGTATAACTCAGGAAATGGTATTTCACAAAGTAGAGATTGTTTCCATAACATTAGAGCACCAGAGACTTGATGTTTTAATACAGCGCTCAATGGAACATGCCGTTTTCTGTGTAATCTCACTGTGGAAAACGCTAAACGTAAAAATGGTCTTTTGTCACGATTTAGTCATTCTCACATCGCTTTTGTAGGGGAGTAGTGTTGTGCTGAACATGCGGAATCAATGCTTTGCTTTGTCAATTTTGGTGGATCATTGGAGAGTAAGGGCTTTCTAGCAAAGCACTTCAATTTATTTATTTTCTTTTTTTTTGTATCTGGTCTCCACTTTAGTTCTAGAATTAATGTAAGGACAGCTAGTTCTCTTCTCTTGGTGCAATTCAACACTTTCTTTCTGTTGCCTATTTACTGGAAGTACTCATAACATCTAACTTAAGGATATATTTCTAACATCAATGCTTTTCCCCTGACACTACTGAAGTTGACACCAGTGACGTAAGGCATTTGTTTTTCAAAGATGATGACGGGTATTATTAATATTCAGTTAGTAACCTTGATGTACCTGTAACAGTAACATGTTTAGCATTTTCCTTTAGTCAGCATTTAGCAAAACTAAAGGCTGGTTGGTTTGAATGTAGGCGACCATTTTTATGAACTGTAAGCTACCAGTCAAATTTAAACTCCCCCAGCAGGTCTGCTATCGCTTTATATTTCTCAGCTGTAGTCCGCCTTTGATCATGAGCTGAAAATGAAACGGCGCAGCATTACCGCCATCGCCCCGCGTAGGCTGTTGATAATGCAGCGTCCTCTTTGCAAGTAACGTAACTCTTAATGGTCCACACAAATTAATATGTGGACAAGTGCTGAAGATTAAAGGTACTTCCCATAATGAGATGTCCCAATGAGGACATCTCATTAAATGTTCAATCATGCATTGAACTGGAAATAACAGAGCAGGCTGCTTTAAACTTGCCAGCCAGAAAAAGGGTGGAAAATCAAGCCCAACGCTCTTCAATCTTTTGCTTGGTGGAACCGATTCATGAACCCAGGATAAATCAGGGCTGTTTCTGGACATTTCTGATGGCTTTCTCAAAGTGACAGTAGAGAGGAATTAGCCTGGACCAGACTGAGAGTGAAGTATGTGAAAGAGAAAAAGAATCTTCTTAGAGCCAGCATGAATGTGAGTATGGTCTAGTTGTACTGGAGGCTGTGGGGAATCCCATGCTTATACCCCAAACTGTAGACACCGTACATATGAAATGTGACTAAGAGGAAGTACATAATGTGAGATCAGTTGTGGACATTTTCAGCTCCCGTAACGGCTGAGAAAAACAGCAGCCTGGACATTATCGAGCTTGTACACACACACGGGATCATTTCTCTCTTCAAAACAGAGCAATTAGGTAATTTTCTGTCACCAGGTTTTGCGCCCTGTTTAAAATGGCAAATGGCAATGAAATATTTAGTACTAAGTGTTAAGTCCTGCGTATTAAGTGACCACAACATATTTCTTAAAGTGGCGTGAGGATGTTAATTAAACCAGGGTTGCCAACTCTCACACTTTCGGCAGGAGACACTACTTTCAGGCTCTGTCTCATGCTCCCTGAAAAAAAAAATCGCTCCTTGATAAAAAAATAAAAATATCTGAATTGCATGCCGCCGTAAACAATCTCAATCGAACCCCGCCACACACGTCAACAACCTCAATCGCAACCCCCGTCGAACAACCTCAATCGCAACACCGTAACAGGACCCCCGTCAACAATCTCAATCGAGAATTGAAATAGCAATTATTATCATGTTCAATGTCAGTAACAATATTAGCATAGTATTTTCACTGACTTTAGCTGTGTAGCATACTGCTGTTCAGGTAGCATAACTTAGCTGTGTAGCATACTGCTGTTCAGGTAGCATAACTTAGCTGTGTAGCATACCCCTGTGTAGTAGGATAACCTTGCTCAGGTAGCTCAGCTGTGCAGCAAACCCCGGTTTGGATAACTTCGAAACATACCCTTCTTCTGGTAGCTTAGCTTTGTAGCTGACCCCATCACAATCTCTTTGTCTTCAAGTTATTTTCTACATGCAATGTAAGTGTAACTTAATTTAATAAAACACACTTAGAGATCACACTTAACAGCCAACATAACTGCTGCTGTTCTCGTATTATTCCTGGACAGTAAAACATGGACATTTCTTTACTAACATCACGTGCTTCACAGGGAAGCACGTTTGTCTGTGCTTTACAAAATCAACAGCAGAGGTTTGCGATTAGCATTGCAGCGCGATAATGATCGGGCATTACACTTGGGAGAGAAAAAGGGAAATTTGGGCTAAAGCATTAAAAAAGAAAATAAACAATAGATGGGTTTCACTAGGCTTTCTTCAAAAGTTTAAATAAGTTTGCTTTGAATTTTCTGGCTGAGTATCCACTTAGCCCTTTAGGTGAATAATTGTTGAATATGTATGCAGTATTCTTAAGATGAATATTGTATAAATATCTTGCTTATTATTCTTGCTGCAGCGCTACAGTGTCACGCATATTTGCTTATGTAATACTCATTACACTGTTTCACTGATACACAGTATGAATAGACTTATGAGCACATTAGCTTTCAAAGCAACGATGCAGCTGCCAGTTCTAATTGAGTGATATGACTCCTCGTCTGTCAATCTAGTCACTGCAGTTCTGCCAAGTTCATCTACCAATGCAATCTTTAAGCATCGGCCCCGACCGCAAATTGCCATTAGTATGCTGAATAGATTTATAGGTTATTTCAGGTTTTCTACCCCTTGGAATACTTGCTTGCAAATTCCATTAAAATCTGATATTGTGGTACAGACTCCATACAACGATGACCATCTTTTAAATCAAGCCATATAAGATCACTCAGATTCATAGGCCATGTGAGTATTAGGTAGTACAGCTGTATTCCACATTAAAGTATTGAAATTAAACAATTTTGTTGAATTCCTCGAAATCTTTTAAAAGCCCATGTAATCTGTGCTGCCGAGGTCTTTAAGGTATTTGATATAAGCTCACCTTCAGCCTGGCTTGAGTCTTTTATAATCATCTTAGAGCCCTAAAATCAATTTTGTTGAATAATCATTCTGCACAGTCAATCCTGTTCATATTTGATTTATTTCGTATTATTAAAAAGACTGTTTTACTAGGGACGAACTCAATAGGACAATGAGAACTATATATTGTGCAAACAGAGGAACGGATATGTTTTTTGAGGCATTTGAGGCAGCGGAGGCTGGTGGAGGTGCTTAATTTCTCCTCTCTTATTTTGTCTTAGTGCTGTACCTTGGCTGCTATTGCATGTGGTTATTGGTTGAATAAATTAATTGTAAACACAATTAAAAAATAAATAGCAGTGATGCAATTACATGAAAATAATTGAAAACAAAAACAGGACTTTGTAAAGTCACAGATTTAGGCTATAGTCTATGCTTCTAGGGCTGCCTCCAAAACAGAGGATGTGTCCTAATCAGAGCCCTATCTACTGCGTCCTGTCTCCTGTGTACAGTATACTGGCAGATGTGTGCTGCTTAATGTGCACTGTTTAGCTGAAACGTGCAGTATGCAAAAAAAATATCCTTAATACTATTGTCAAACCGTACTGTGGAAGTGTCGTAAGATGTCGCACCCTTGCCCATGTCACGTGTTGTTTTTGTTGTTATTGAAGGAACGCTTCAGCGAAGCTGCGCCTCATTTTTTAAAACGAAGCTGCACGTCATATTTATGCGACCAAATGTTCATGTACTTCTTGAAAAGTGTGCTCCCGAATATACTCGGCGAAACCCCGGAAGTAAGTGCATCATACGGGGGTTTTAATTGTACTATATTTCGAGAAAACTTCGTCTACTCAACAAGCCTACCTAATAGTATGGAAGGGTGCTGATTCGGACACAGCTGCAGTATTTGGGAATAGACTGATCTCCCTTCAACAGATGAACTGCACCGATGTCATTCGCAACTGGGCCCTGTTGCCGTATGCTCATTCCTTGGCTAAGTCTTTAGCTGACTGGTTGAACATCCACAGCATTGTCTGTAGGTTGAGCTATATCTGCCACATTCCCTGGTTGCTACCGCATTAGCACATCCTGATCGGCTCCAGATGCCCACAGGCTACAGTCAGACATGCTTCTCTTCCAATCCAGTCTTTTCCACTGCTAATGACACTGCGTATAGTTTCCATTGGCAGTTTGCTAATGTACCCGCAGTTCTCTATCAGAGTCTGATACTCTGTTATAGACACCTTCACTTTTGAAACTCCAATCCATCCATCCAATATCTAACCCGCTTATGCCTGGTCAGGGTCGCAGGGGGGTTGGAGCCTATCCCAGCATGCATTGAGCAAGAGGCAGGAATACCCCCAATCCATCTCAGGGCACACACACACACTCATACATGGTTACAATGTAGAATCTCCAATTAGCATAAACTGCATGTCTTTGGACTGTGGGAGGAAACCGGAGTACCCGTAGGAAACCCACACGGACACGGGGAGAACATGGAATCTCTCCCCTGGCCGGGATTCCAAACAAGGACCTTCTCGCTGTGAGGCCACAGTGCTATCCAATGAAACGGGGTGCAAACAGATGCCATGGAAAAATAAACCTCAACAATTACTAACACTATTTAAGAGTACTCCCGAGTTTGCAATTAACATCAAAGGCAAAGAGAGAGGCACTGTTTGGAAGAAAGTGTTGTTATCAGGTGCAAGTTTTGAGTAATAAAATACGATTTAAATAGGTTTCTCATGAAAGATGATTGTAGGGAAGACTTGAGGGAAGAAAGTATAAAATATCAGGACGGCTAATGGAGGTTAACAGGTGGAGAGGTTTTGAAGAAGGACGGGCCGTCTAAAATAGAGTGACTGAGGTCAAACTCAGAAACGGACAATGATTGGTAACGTACACCGAATGAATATAAATCAAAAAGTTATCTCTGGTCTCGAGTATACTGGAGGCCTTTCAGGCTTTGACCTCTTTCAGTTTGAAGTGTTTTTGTGGCACGCCGTGTTTTCACACGGACGTTGGAATGTTCCAGTCTGCCGCGAGGCACCCGGATGAAAAGGCTCTTTATTTATGGAACGCACCAACGTTCAGCACTCGCCTTCGCACGAGAGGCAGTCGAAATGCAAATGGCGTACAAATGAGAAGAAGGGGTAGACGGGTAGACTGAGCCTGAGAGAAAAGAAGAGAAGACAAAGGAAGTCACAGTGACGAGGCCAAGGAGAACTTTTCCCCAGTGATTTCTTGACCACACATCAAACCTCTCCCCAAACCTGGCCCGGGTATGGGAGGCTTACGCGTTTGATGCATATTTCACCTGCTGGCTTCAGCAGTGTGAAAGTTGCTTTATGAATAACACATTTGAACCGAGCAGGCCACGTCTTGGTAGGCCAGGTTTCCCCAGGTTACAACTGAATTATGCCAGCGTTTCTCTCTCCAAGAATGGGGGTTATTGGCAATGGTTGATGAGAAATGGCACGTTGGTATGAAAAAAGGGGAACATTTGTTCAAATAAATGTGACATTCAGTCCGTCTTTACCTGAATGTGCAGGACTTCACATCGATGAGGGGCATTTGTGACAATTGTGTGCTAAAGTTAGCCTATAAAGCCCAATAAAGTGCAGGAATCATCACCTTTATTTTATTTATAATGTATTTAGGTCGACAGCATTTAGATGCAGCTTTCCTGAATTTGGCTACGGCTAAGATTGCAAGCAAAATTATGAGGAGTGTATAAACTTGTGCTACCAATTCTCGTTTAAAATAATGCTAGATGCAAGTAGCTTAGTATACATTCATTTCCTCATAGTCTAGAGCTAGCTAGGTTGAAGTTGCCCTGGTAGTATGAATAGCATGTATGTTTGTTGGATAACTTCTTAGGCAAGAGAGCTAGAGGGCTACCACAATTCCCTGACCTTGGGCTACTAGCTAGTTGCCCCAGGTTCAATTCTGCCATTAGACTATGGTCGCTTAATGGACATACTTAATAAAAACGCATCACTAACAATAAACAGCAAATATAATAGGATCGAAAAAGCAAATGTCTAAAAGGTAACGTTAGGCTACGCCTGATAGGAGCAGGCTGAGCAGCGCAGATGGTCACGAACATCTTAAGTTATATAGCCTAGATTTTAATCATGATGCTTAGAAATACTGCATAAACATTTATCGGTTGTTTGGGATTTACTAGAACACATATTCAGAATGGGAGCCAAGTATGAGTAATAGCATCCCAGTCTGGTATGAAAATTGGTCAAGCAGAGGAGGGTGCAGAGGAGGCAGCGAAATCCCCCCTAACCCCCATCAGTTTGCATACTGACTATACATCCTAATGCACAACCTGGCAACCCAGGCTATCAAACATGGTTGGCCTGATGGCACTTGAGCTGTAGACATAATGCTGCATGCAGTAGGCTAGTCTGCCCACACATCGCTCTGTACAGCACTGACAACGAGTAGCTCGTCATTAAGCATTCGCTTGTGGTCTGTCTGCCTGCAAAGTATAATGTTCAGTGTTAAATTCTCTGATCTAGTACTTTTGATACCTGTTTGATAATACAGTTTGATCTCTGGTACCATTCAACAATCAACAGATGGTGCCCACTCAGTACGCGTACAGTACCCGCTCGCTGCCGGCCAGCAACTCGCTACCGGCACAGCTGTTAGCCCAGCACTGCTTTGCAAGTCAGCGATACATTGGTACTACTTTGGTGTTACAACTTCTGTACTACCTCATTACTATTTCAATACTATTTCAGTACTACAATGCTCCAGTGAATATTTGAAGTGACGCATGCAGTTCGGATGAGGTTCAGTGGGCTAAAATAATGTAAAATAGTTTATAAATGGTCCTTCCAATAACAAACCGCGATAGTGGCAATTTTAATCCCCGGCAGCCCTCCAGCAGTCCGATTGACGCTCGCTCGCTGAGTAATCATCACTTTGCGGTTTGTAGCCTTTTTTCCACAGAATGTTCAGTAGCGAAAAGTGGGTTAGGTCACCACCACATTAGCTCATGCAGGTCTTCTGCTTAAAAGCAGGGTGATCGTAGCTGCCTGATGAGTGACGGTTGAAGTGCGGTCAGGCAGCGGTCCCGAGCTCAGGAGTGCTTTCCGAACCGTCCTTTACATCCCTCAGGTTGACCACAGAGCTGCTAAACGGCTTCAAAGAACTTAGCCGTCTGCCATGTTGCACGCAGTGAACGTACACCATAATGTATTGCAAGGGTGGAGTACAACGCAACATCAAAGCAGGTCTAAAAATGTCATACACTGCCTACACTGTTTCTGAGGGAAAAAAGTTCCTTAGGATCAGAGATACTGCAGTAAAACGATTTAGGCTACTCGAGTACTCTGTGCAGTCTAACTTTAATCTGCAACAAATTTTTTGTGCCTTGGACTTATATCCACCTATTTCCATGAAGATTGATACCTGTATTTTGATATTGTATTAATTTTGTATTCAATATTGTCTTTGTGCTGAACTGTCTTTCATTACCCCGACATTGGGATGGTTGCCTCGGCGATAAGGAACAGACTGTGTGAGTTATTAATATCTCCTTTATTAATAGCCAATAGCCATTAATATGTACTTTATGACAGCGGTTCCCAATGACCAACTATCGCCAAAATAATTATTAATATCATCTGTCTTCTGTATTTTCCTTTAAGGAGTTTATTTGCTGAAACGGGCTATAATCTCAAGAGTGGATAAATTACAAGGAGAGAGAGAGGGTGCCAATAAGTCAGAAAGCTTAACGATTACTAATAAATTAACTCACACCAGCATGCACCATGCTCAGAGCAGCTAAAGATAACACAACAAACCTGACTAACTCAAATAATAAGGCAGCAAAAATAAATAAAATAAACTCTCATGTCATTAACATTGGGACAATGAAATTAAATGAGAAAACCTGACTGATACTGAACCCTGATACTTGACCAATCATATGCTTAGTGACCATGTGAAAAAGCCAATATTTCCATAATGTGGCCATTATGAGCTGAACATAGATTTGCTTTATCTTACATTGTAGAAAATACTGTAAGGAATTGTTATTTTGTATTACTGTTCATTATTACCAGTGTAATACAATTGTATGCTTATTTTTTGAGCGAGAGAGAGTAATAAAGAAAAATAGTGACAAAGAGAGAGAAGGGAGAAAGAAAGAGAGGACAGTGTGAGATAATAGAGGGAGAGAGGTGGGAGAGATGTGACAGCCTCTATTTGTTAAAAAGAGAAACAGAATTGAAAGAAGCTGCATCCTGGAGACAGAGTGAAGTTTTAATCCTTGCGAAGACCGCCATCTAGTGGTTAATTTGAGAACTTGCTTTCAAACCTCTATTAGATATTCCTGTGCGTTATAATGGGATAATTGTTCAGGTGTGACTTTTATGAGGTTGTAAGTAGTCAGACAGATGTGCAATAATTAACTGATCTAGGTGTTCCGATAATTTTATTTTTAAATATTGCGTTATAAGAAGGACTCAATATTCAAATAAGATGTACAAGAAACGCACACAAAGTATACAAAAATATTTCAAAAAGAATGCATTTAAATTAATTATTTAGTGTCGCACAGAATAGTTTTAGCAGATAACAACACAGAGCGCTTCAAAATGTCAAGCTACAAAGGTCAGTGTGAACATGCCCTTTCCTTTCATTACCTTTTAAATAATTGCTATGGTGAAATTGGCCATCCTTTGAACACCGTTTTGCCATGAAATATTAAAGGTCTTCCAGGAAACATCTGAATCAGACAAGAAGATTTAAACAAGGTTATACAGATTTAGCTTCCTCTCCTTCTGAAGAGTAAACTGAATATTGCATGAGAGTGAGGAACAAACATAGTGATGCCTGAGACTGTTGTAATCTCCAGTGTTTGTAATGCACTGTAATAGCCAGTTAGAGTAAAATTCAAGAATTACACAATGTGGTCGGTTGGTTGCAGAGAAAACTTGCAGTGCTTTGTTACGCATGATCTTATTCTTTGTAATTATTCCCTTATTATTTAGAGCTGTGTTTATTTCACACTTTCTTCTTTTTTACCAGTAATTCCCTCGTCTCTTTATTGGATTTTTGAGCAGCAGGCAGGTTTCTGGGATGAGGAAAGCTTGTCTGTCTCTTCCACGCGGGCAGGTTGTGAGCACGCAAACGCGCGGCTTGTTATCTGCGACCGCTCATCAATTCGCTGTGAAATCGTGCTGAGCCGTCACCACGGCAACCGCATCCGCGCTCCGCCGCCCCGGGCCCGCTGCGGACCGGTGCCCGGCAACGCCGGCGCCGGCGTGCACTTGCCTAGGGGGGTGAAGCCTGGGATGGGGGCGGGGAGGACACCTGACCCCTCCGTTAAAATCTCCCATCAGGCAGCGGGGCGGTCCAAGAGCAAGCAACACCGAAGACCGCGCAGTGGGGGTGGACGGCAGCTGTGAATGGCAGGTGTGTCAGGCGGTCCCTGGGCGATGGTTATTTCTGCTCCAATCTGTGCTGTTAATTTACCAACCCCACCGTAATTACATCTGAAATCAGGAGCCCCTTGCCAGCCGATACGCTCTCGGAAACGTGACCTCACCTCCAGGCTCCAAAACATGTTCCCCGAATCGGCCGGAGATGCCGGACAGGTCCAGGTAATTAAATGCACGAACCTGTGGGGAAAAGGTCGGAGAAAGGAACGTAGAACGTGCGGTGTTACGAGCGAACGCCGCTTTCCAGAACATCGCAACGAAGCGTTTCCTTCCGCCGACTCGACCCACATCCGTCCACGAGCCGAGGGTCCCGCCCTCCAGCGCACACCGCCCCCTGTGGGTCAGTTAATATTTGTGACCGAGTGGCTAATGATTGCCCTTGCAGCTTTTGCTGGTGGCTATCCGGAGATTACACTTTGCGGTCTAAGTGAAGATGAGCGTGCAGATGGCAGTGTGCACATGGCTGAAGGCTCTTTCAACTGTCGTGTTGCAGAAAGGAGAACGATTCACTTACTATTCAAGCCTGGAAATGAGGGTGTGAAATATGAATCAAAATCAATGGCACTGACAGTCTCTGATACCAAAGCCAGGCTCAGAGAGTAGCTTGATGTGTGGTCAAGTGGTCAATGGGAAAAGTGCCACCTGTCTCTTCCTGTGTTCTTTCTGGAAGGGTGTCTCTGCTGAAATGTAGAAGAAAACACCTGGTCTCACTCACTCTCGCTCTCTCTCACTCCCTCTCTCTCTCACACACACACACACACACACACACACAAACACCCTCAGTGCATGGGGTTTCCAAAGTCATCCTACCCTTGTGTGTGTGTTGAGCGTGTATGTGAGTGTTGTGTGTGTGTGTGTGTGTGTGTGTGAGACATGCCTGGAATATGATTCTGAGGTGCTGACAGGAAAGCATTTTTAGTTCACCTTTTTGTGAACTAAAAAGGTTCAAGTAATTAATGTTAATGGACTTGCATAACAGGTCCTGTAATATTATGCTTCTGGCAGGTACTATATAATTAGAGTTTTGCAAGGTGCAAGATCCAGAATATTTTGTCATAGCATTTAGGTTCAATAGCAAGACTAGCCCTGCCGAATACATTGGGATTATATCACTATTAGGACCAAACTGGAGTAGACCCAAACCATACATATAGGGCCTGTGGCTTGCAAGAGAGACCCCAATAAGCTTGACTGCACCCAGTCTGAATGATATTTTACATCACCATCTGTCCAACTGTGGACAAAGTTCAAAGTTCGCAGCCAGGGAGAGGAGAGGATAGGAGAGCTTTTTTTATTGCCTTAAAATACTTCACTGGATTTGACATACTTTGGCTTTAAAGAAAGAAATTGCCCAGCGGTCAATGGGGAATCCGTGGCTCCCAGTGAATGGATGTGTCCGGACAGATTCGGCCATTTTACAGAGACACCCGAGGTGAGACCCCCCCCCCCAGGGCTTCTGTTGCATGTTGGGAGTCTGGGCTCTGGGCGCAGGTTTTCTGATCTGCGGTTCAGGAGGGTATATGAGTCCAACAGAGGAGGGATCAGCCGGGTAAACGAAATGTGCTTTTTCTTTTGTGTGTGTGATAGTGGTGGTGGTGGGGGGGGGGGTCGGTGTTCATTGTACAGTTGCCCAAACAGGAAGGGTGTCACTTTGCAGAGACTGCACAGCTCACCTGGTGGACTGCAGACCGCAAGCAGACTTGACTGTTGATGTGACGCGTGCCCCTATGGAGGGCAGGCGAGCGCTAGACTGTGCCCCCCCACCCCCCCCATGGATATACTGAGCATGTGCAGCAGTGAAGCCGGTCCACAAACACAGCTGAGAATCCAAAACTGGGAAAGGTCTAAATAAGGAGGGTAAAAGAACGAGTACAACGTGTACAATCATGACACCTCCACCGTTCTCCGTACGGACATGTGTCCGAGGCAGTCGTCCGGCCCTTTCTCAGTGTCTTTGTCACAGTGATTCACGGACAGAAGCTCAGTCCATTTGCTGCCATTATTAGTGTGCACAAAAACGATAAAGCGCTCGGAGAGAGCCCAAGGACAGAGCAGTTGTGAAAAATAAGGATGAAAGATGTAAGAGGACGGCACATAACTCACCGCGCATGGCCGTTTGGCCTTTTCCGAGATAATAAGAGAAAAAGAACAGCATGCGGGGGATTTGTCTGCAGAGCGGCCCGTGCGCGTTCGTAGCGCGTTAGCACGCGCCAGCGGTTATTACTGCACGCGTTTGCGAACATGCTTCAGCGAAGGCGTGATAATGAAGTGCTCGGTTTCCTATTTACGGATTGTTACACTGCGGAAAATGTTCCTTCTTTGAGAAATCATTAAAGCGGTAATGATTATTAGCTGTTTAATTATTTGTCTCAGTTAGCCCAGGTGACAAAGAGCTGAAGACACAGGCGCTGCCTTGTGTCGACTGCTGAGGAAACGTGCAGGATCGCGATGTGCCAGCCACCTCGGGTCAAGCTGGCACGGATGCCCGTCCTCAGTGGCGTCTTCCCTGGAAACGAGGCCTGTTGCCCAGCCTTTGGGGACGCAGCGTTTTCCACGGTTGGTCTCATTTGGCTACCGCCGACCCGTCTCCGTCGGACGGTATCGGCGGCGTCGCCTTGCCCCCTCGCGGAAAACCCGCCGTCCGCGAGACTTCCGCACTGCGGAAGGTGATTGGAATCGCGCAACCGTGCCTCTTTCATTACGGGCATTAGGAAAATGCCCTTCTCCGCCGAGCCACCGACCGCAAACGCTCCTGCGCTTCCTAAACGTTTCCAAACGGCCTTTCATCAAAAGTAATGTTGGGAAATGGAGTCATTAAGGATGCGCAGAAGCAGCGACGGGGAAAGAGCGAACACGAGGCCCGTTACCGGAGAGCGCAGAGTGCGTCGCGGGCGCGAGTGAAACGCACAAACGAGCACATTAGACGCGCCAAACGAATAGAAACGGCCGCGCGGCGTGTTCATTTTTACTAATTATTTCAAACATTCATTTGGCTATAAACAATAAATGGATGCGGGTCAAAGCCCGGCGCTTCCTAGGAAATGCATTTAAAGTGTCGAGCAAACGGATGAGCAGCAGAGCTGTGCACTTCGAAAATTATATTTTTGTTTTATTTTCATTTTTGCCAATGGTAGTTTTGCTGACAGCATACATCAGAGGATGAGCATTGAGGGCGCTATAAATGGCAAATGCCCCAGAATGCTTGTTCTTTAGGCGCTTACTGTTCTGCTGATTACAGGATGCACGTACATCTTTCGGAAAATGTTGTGCTCCATTTAATCGGAACTTCCCAGAATTCACAGCGTCTTGGTACAAAAAGGCAAATCTGGAGTGTTTGATGGCGAATTATAACCATGGGACCTGTTTAGAGCAAGACCTCTTGTTTGATACGCCGTTCCTGAGAACAAAGATATTTGATATTCTTCCTGTTTCTGTGCTCCCGGTTGACAAGTGTCTTCCGGCCTTCCACAGATCCACTGATCCTCACTTTATCTGGATGGTCTGTCAGATGGAACAGAGCATGTGACATGCTCGCCAGACCAGTGAGTCTGTGTTATAGCTATACCCGGCAATTTCTTTCTGTACCCTGTAGGGGACATGAGTCTCTCTTCTTAATCTCAAGAACCATACATTCTATGCTGAACCCTACACTACAAGGCACATGCAATACAAATAAATTATAATTCTTAAAATATTTTCACTGCAACGTGTTTTCGCTATCCAGGACACACACCATGAGTCTCAGGAGGATATGTGTGAATGACGCTGCTAAAATGAGCTCTGGTTCTGAAATAATGATCATTTAATATTACCCCTGAAAAAATATACAAATATGAAATTAATTTATTATTATAATAATTTATGACTATTATTATTATTATTAGTTTAAGCTGTCATGCAACATGGACAATGTACTGTAATGTACAGGTTTGGTGTGTAGATTTCAGACATGTATGTCTCCCTGAGTGACCTGAACATAACAGGTTTAACTGTATAACGTACATGTATGATACCATGTGACTTTTCAAACTTGTCCCAACACACCTGGAATCCAAATTCCTTGTGTGTCTTACCTGAATCCCAAACAAGTGCAGGTTAATAGATTACAAATCCTAATTACAACTGTAGTTGCCACCATTGCACTGCAAACGTTGGTAACTATGCGGTAAGCTAGTTCATTTAATTCACTGAAAGTCATAGAGGTCATGACATTTAACTACCAAATGAAACAGACAGAACGTACGATTAATTCAGCACTACAAACTGAATCATATTGAACCGCTTGGGTAAAACCTAATTTAATTACTTGGGTTTTGCTGGGACTCATTGCAATAAACTTTGGCTCAGTTCAGTTAAATTTTTAATGAGCTAGTTATTGCAGAAAATCCCTCAGAAACATTAAAAGGTATCCAGTTCCATTCTGAAAACATATCAGCATTTCACTTCACAATTATCATTTTACATGTATAATCAATTCAGACTATTCAAACGTTGTATTATTTTAATAAGGAAACAAGAAAAGAACCCGGACAAAATATTCAGTTGAAAAGACTAATGCACACAGAGCTCTTACAGAGCTTGTAAAGGGCATTTACAGAAGGATCTATTTTCTCATACAACCAAAAAATTTGCATAATGGTAGCGATCATAAAATTGCCGCTAAAAACTCCTGCTAAAATTATGCAATGAATGATACACAACCGAAAACCAACTATGGACAGACGGCGCATTAACAGACGGCGCATTAATGCTGTTTCTGGCGCAATAATTACTTGCCGGATCTACGTTCCAACTAAAATACTAAAAATCCAGGAAAGGGCCATTTCATTTTCTAAAAAAAAATACGTAAGAGGACTGGTTATTGTTTGTATTGACAGAATCAACTTCGTTCGCGTTCGTATACATGCTAGAACGTGCTAGAAGTCTCATTTCGAGACCGTTTTAGCTGCCCTATAGAAGTGAATGGAGAGTGACAAATACCCTATTCTGGATTTACACCCCAGGGGAGCACAGAGCAAGAAACGAACATACAGGTGCAGCTCAAAAAATTAGAATATCGTGAAAAAGTTCAATATTTTTTGTCACTCATGTCAGAAAGTGAAACTCATATATTATATAGATTCATTACACATAGAGTGAAATATTTCAAGCCTTTATTTCTTGTAATTTTGATGATTATGGCTTACAGCTAATGAAAACCCAAATTCAGTGTCTCAGAAAATTAGAATATTACATAAGATCTTACATATTACAGAAATGTCAGCCTTCTGAAAAGTATGTTCATTTCTATGCACTCAATACTTGGTTGGGGCTCCTTTTGCATGAATTACAGCATCAATGCGGCGTGGCATGGAGGCGATCAGCCTGTGGCACTGCTGAGGTGTAATGGAAGCCCAGGTTGCTTTGATAGCGGCCTTCAGGTCGTCTGCATTCTTGGGTCTGGTGTCTCTCATCTTCCTCTTGACAATACCCCATAGATTCTCTATGGGGTTCAGGTCAGGCTAGTTTGCTGGCCAATCAAGCACAGTAATACCATGGTCATTGAACCAGCTTTTGGTACTTTTGGCAGTGTGGGCAGGTGCTAAGTCCTGCTGGAAAATGAAATCAGCATCTCCATAAAGCTTGTCAGCAGAAGGAAGCATGAAGTGCTCTAAAATTTCCTGGTAGATGGCTGCATTGACTGTGGACTTCAGAAAACACAGTGGACATGGCACCCCAAATCATCACTGACTGTGGAAACTTCACACTGGACTTCAAGCAATGTGGATTCTGTGCCTCTCCACTCTTCCTCCAGACTCTGGGACCTTGATTACCAAATGAAATGCAAAATTTACTTTCATCTGAAAAGAGGACTTTGGACCACTGAACAACAGTCCAGTTATTTTTCTCCTTAGGCCAGGTAAGACGCTTCTGACGTTGTCTCTGGTTCAGGAGTGGCTTGACACGAGGAATGCAACATTTGTAGCCCATGTCCTGGATTCGTCTGTGCGTGGTGGCTCTTGATGCACTGACTCCAGCCTCAGTCCACTCCTTGTGAAGCTCCCCCAAATTCTTGAATGGATTTTGCTTGACAATCCTCTCAAGGCTGCAGTTATCCCTGTTGCTTGTGCACCTTTTCCTACCACACTTTTTCCTTCCACTCAACTTTCTATGAATATGCTTGGATACAGCACTCTGTGAACAACCAGCTTCTTTAGCAATTACCTTTTGTGGCTTACCCTCCTTGTGGAGGGTGTCAATGACTGTCTTCTGGACATCTGTCAAGTCAGCAGTCTTCCCCATGATTGTGTAGCCTACTGAACCAGACTGAGAGACCATTTAAAGGCTCAGGAAACCTTTGTAGGTGTTTTGAGTTAATTAGCTGATTAGAGTGTGACACCATGAGTTTCCAATATTGAACTTTTTCACAATATTCTAATTTTCTGAGACACTGAATTTGGGTTTTCATTAGCTGTAAGCCATAATCATCAAAATTACAAGAAATAAAGGCTTGAAATATTTCACTCTATGTGTAATGAATCTGTATAATATATGAATTTCACTTTCTGAAATGAGTGACAAAAAATATTGAACTTTTTCACAATATTCAAATTTTTTGAGCTGCACCTGTATTTTGCCACCATTTGGTGGCCATGTCCTGGCCAGGTAACTACACAACCCAAAATTCAATTGTGCTTTAAATATGCACGCTTATGTGTTAAAATGAGAAATTAAGTATTAGGATGTAACAAGCCTAAAGAAGAAAGTAAATCATTTTTGATTGGTTGCTACTGCTCTGTGTAGGCCCTGATTCTGTCTGATGCATTTCAGAAGAAATGCCACTGAGCAGCCAGTGCCTATTAGATTATTTTAACAACAAGGAAACATTTCGGGATTTCACTGCAGAGGCACGACATTGGGTCTGTTACGTATTTGCTGGAAGGAGAAAAGTGCATTGCATTTCCTCCTAAAGCGAAAGTTATTAAGTTGATTGAAGCCAGGTCAGTGGCAGTAATCGGCACGGCTTGTCTATTGGAGAAGATTTATCAAGGAGAAGATCAAGAAACAAATGGGAGTGACGCGCAGGCTTAAAAATCCCCTCACAATCCATGCAAATCTCGAAAACATGGCGAATCGACTGCTAGAGGGGAAGATAAGCGAGCGAAGGATTTGTTCTTCAGGGAGCTTTAACCACAGACGCACAGAACAGAACGCGGATCTGCACGAACCGATGCTTCTGCTCGCGTTTTAATTATCGCTGTTTGGCCTGACGAACCGCGACGGCGTTAAATTTAGACAGATCAGCACCGGGAACTCACAGCAAGTAAATCGCCTGCCTTCGTACTCGGGGAGCTCACGTTCCGTTTGGCTTAGGAGTCAGACGTGTCACTGACCTTGTACAATTAAAAAAGAGACATTTTACACAGCACTCTACCTTGTAGAAAAATGTCACGGAAAAAGGGTTGAGTTCATTACATCTGTATCTGTGCACATTTTCTGATAAAGCTCTTAAAACATTTTAATTCAATAAAAAATAGTTTGCAGTGGGTTCATGTGGTTTTATGGTCTGTTGGCACATATATTAGCCTGCACTGTTGTTGTTGTTTTTTTCAACTTAAATGATTAAAAGTAAATTTCTCTGTAGATAAATAATCTTATCAGAATGTGCCTTAAATATTCTGTTTGGCAATGACAGAGCATTTCAACATCTGCATACGACAAAAGGGTATATAAATGTCACATAAAATGATTTGTTAATAATTATAATGAGCCTAGAAATGTTTCTTTCAGCTCGCACACAATTCAGCATTATGTATTCCAAAATGCAGGAGCTGTCTTCACTAAAAAAACAAAGGTGTGTCTACATTATTTATTTTTTACTCTTGGCCACCAGATGTCACTGTCGTATTAACAAAAGTAAATCCACTTTTCAACAGTCCAAACTTTTCTGGTCAAGAATAATTTTCACTTTCACGATTTTGAGAAAATAAATGACCCAAGTAATTAATATATTTTCACGCGCTGCAAAATGTAACCTAATGTGAACATTGTAAATGCTGTGATTGTACAAATTTGTGACGTTAAAATATCTCTTGCTAATCCTAAATTACGGTTTATGAAAATACATTGCATTTAATGAACCTCGTTTAATAGAAACTGACAGTTGAAAAGCTGCTTTAGTTTACTTATAATTGCACGATGATCATGAGTAAATTAGTGTCCATCTGGGCTGCAGAGAAAACTATTTAAAGAGAACACATCACTTTTTTACCAAGACTTTATTTTTATTTTATTTATTTATTTCGTGCTTTGCAATTTAAAATTACATGATACCAATTTTCATTTTGTCACAGTTGAATGACAATGTGGGTGTATGTGTGTGCACAGGATATTTTCAGCAGATGATAGTAATTTAGCACATTTTCTGCCCTTTGTGCTAAATAAACACACCATTTCAGGAACAAAGCCGTTTACTGGAGAGAAAAAAATACTCCGATAGGATATGCCAACAGCAATTACAAATACATAACGATAATCAGAGGGCCGTATCAGCAATTCAACAGGGACACTACAGTGGGCTGCAGCTGCTGAGCCAAAGCAACTCTCGTATGGTTCAAAAATACATATTAAAAGTTGTCTATCGTGCTCTCCTTTTACCAAATACTGTCGGAAAAATAAATATGTTTGTTCTTTGACTGACGTTGCTGGCATTGCATTAGGATATTCTGCGCTTTCTCACTTTCTCAGTTTTAAAAATAAAAAAGAAGAAGAAGAGCTCAGTGACGATGTCAGGGCCAGAGTAAATCAGTCAATGTTTGGATTTCACAAATACCCTTCAGCAAAGTCATGACAAAGAGTTCAGTCCAGCCAAAGTCCAATAATTCATGCCTTTTTACACGTCCTTGTCAAATGTATAAATAATGATGCGGAAACCTGTCGAACTGATTTGAAATATATCAAGTAGGCAGAGGATGAGAAGTGTTAAAAGATGCCTGACAGTACATAATATCAGCCAAACAAACACCATGCTGATACAGTACACAGTATCTAAGCCAAACAAACACCATGCTGATACAGTACACAGTATCAGCCAAACAAACACCATGCTGATACAGTACACAGTATCAGCCAAACAAACACCATGCTGATACAGTACACAGTATCAGCCAAACAAACACCATGCTGATACAGTACACAGTATCAGCCAAACAAATACTGTGCTGATACAGTACACAGTATCTAAGCCAAACAAACACCATGCTGATACAGTACACAGTATCAGCCGAACAAACACCGTGCTGATACAGTACACAGTATCAGCCAAACAAACACCATGCTGATACAGTACACAGTATCAGCCAAACAAACACCATGCTGATACAGTTCACAGTATCTAAGCCAAACAAACACCATGCGGATACAGTACACAGTATCAGCCAAACAAACACCATGCTGATACAGTACACAGTATCAGCCAAACAAACACCATGCTGATACAGTACACAGTATCTAAGCCAAACAAACACCATGCTGATACAGTACACAGTATCTAAGCCAAACAAACACCATGCTGATACAGTACACAGTATCTAAGCCAAACACCATGCTGATACAGTACACAGTATCAGCCAAACAAACACCGTGCTGATACAGTACACAGTATCAGCCAAACAAACACCATGCTGATACAGTACACAGTATCTAAGCCAAACAAACACCATGCTGATACAGTACACAGTATCTAAGCCAAACAAACACCATGCTGATACAGTACACAGTATCAGCCAAACAAACACCATGCTGATACAGTACACAGTATCAGCCAAACAAACACCATGCTGATACAGTACACAGTATCTAAGCCAAACAAACACCATGCTGATACAGTACACAGTATCTAAGCCAAACAAACACCATGCTGATACAGTACACAGTATCAGCCAAACAAACACCATGCTGATACAGTACACAGTATCAGCCAAACAAACACCATGCTGATACAGTACACAGTATCAGCCAAACAAACACCATGCTGATACAGTACACAGTATCTAAGCCAAACAAACACCGTGCTGATACAGTACACAGTATCTAAGCCAAACAAACACCATGCTGATACAGTACACAGTATCAGCCAAACAAACACCATGCTGATACAGTACACAGTATCAGCCAAACAAACACCATGCTGATACAGTACACAGTATCTAAACCAAACAAACACCGTGCTGATACAGTACACAGTATCTAAGCCAAACAAACACCATGCTGATACAGTACACAGTATCAGCCGAACAAACACCATGCTGATACAGGACACAGTATCTAAGCCAAACAAACACCATGCTGATACAGTACACAGTATCAGCCAAACAAACACCATGCTGATACAGTACACAGTATCTAAGCCAAACAAACACTGTGCTGATACAGTACACAGTATCTAAGCCAAACAAACACCATGCTGATACAGTACACAGTATCAGCCAAACAAACACCATGCTGATACAGTACACAGTATCAGCCGAACAAACACCATGCTGATACAGTACACAGTATCAGCCAAACAAACACCATGCTGATACAGTACACAGTATCTAAGCCAAAGAAACACCATGCTGATACAGTACACAGTATCTAAGCCAAACAAACACCATGCTGATACAGTACACAGTATCTAAGCCAAACAAACACCATGCTGATACAGTACACAGTATCAGCCAAACAAACACCGTGCTGATACAGTACACAATATCAGCCAAACAAACACCATGCTGATACAGTACACAGTATCAGCCAAACAAACACCATGCTGATACAGTACACAGTATCAGCCAAACAAACCCCGTGCTGATACAGTACACAGTATCTAAGCCAAACAAACACCATGCTGATACAGTACACAGTATCTAAGCCAAACAAACACCATGCTGATACAGTACACAGTATCTAAGCCAAACAAACACCATGCTGATACAGTACACAGTATCTAAGCCAAACAAACACCATGCTGATACAGTACACAGTATCAGCCAAACAAACACCATGCTGATACAGTACACAGTATCAGCCAAACAAACACCATGCTGATACAGTACACAGTATCTAAGCCAAACAAACACCATGCTGATACAGTACACAGTATCTAAGCCAAACAAACACCATGCTGATACAGTACACAGTATCAGCCAAACAAACACCATGCTGATACAGTACACAGTATCAGCCAAACAAACACCATGCTGATACAGTACACAGTATCAGCCAAACAAACACCATGCTGATACAGTACACAGTATCAGCCAAACAAACACCATGCTGATACAGTACACAGTATCTAAACCAAACAAACACCGTGCTGATACAGTACACAGTATCTAAGCCAAACAAACACCATGCTGATACAGTACACAGTATCAGCCAAACAAACACCATGCTGATACAGTACACAGTATCAGCCAAACAAACACCATGCTGATACAGTACACAGTATCAGCCAAACAAACACCATGCTGATACAGTACACAGTATCTAAACCAAACAAACACCGTGCTGATACAGTACACAGTATCTAAGCCAAACAAACACCATGCTGATACAGTACACAGTATCAGCCGAACAAACACCATGCTGATACAGTACACAGTATCTAAGCCAAACAAACACCATGCTGATACAGTACACAGTATCAGCCAAACAAACACCATGCTGATACAGTACACAGTATCTAAGCCAAACAAACACCGTGCTGATACAGTACACAGTAAGCCAAACAAACACCATGCTGATACAGTACACAGTATCAGCCAAACAAACACCATGCTGATACAGTACACAGTATCAGCCAAACAAACACCATGCTGATACAGTACACAGTATCAGCCGAACAAACACCATGCTGATACAGTACACAGTATCAGCCAAACAAACACCATGCTGATACAGTACACAGTATCTAAGCCAAACAAACACCATGCTGATACAGTACACAGTATCTAAGCCAAACAAACACCATGCTGATACAGTACACAGTATCTAAGCCAAACAAACACCATGCTGATACAGTACACAGTATCAGCCAAACAAACACCGTGCTGATACAGTACACAATATCAGCCAAACAAACACCATGCTGATACAGTACACAGTATCAGCCAAACAAACACCATGCTGATACAGTACACAGTATCAGCCAAACAAACCCCGTGCTGATACAGTACACAGTATCTAAGCCAAACAAACACCATGCTGATACAGTACACAGTATCTAAGCCAAACAAACACCATGCTGATACAGTACACAGTATCTAAGCCAAACAAACACCATGCTGATACAGCACACAGTATCTAAGCCAAACAAACACCATGCTGATACAGTACACAGTATCTAAGCCAAACAAACCCCGTGCTGATACAGTACACAGTATCTAAGCCAAACAAACACCATGCTGATACAGTACACAGTATCTAAGCCAAACAAACCCAGTGCTGATACAGTACACAGTATCTAAGCCAAACAAACCCCGTGCTGATACAGTACACAGTATCTAAGCCAAACAAACACCGTGCTGATACAGTACACAGTATCTAAGCCAAACAAACCCCGTGCTGATACAGTACACAGTATCTAAGCCAAACAACCACCATGCTGATACAGTACACAGTATCAGCCAAACAAACACCATGCTGATACAGTACACAGTATCAGCCAAACAAACCCCGTGCTGATACAGTACACAGTATCTAAGCCAAACAAACACCATGCTGATACAGTACACAGTATCTAAGCCAAACAAACACCATGCTGATACAGTACACAGTATCAGCCGAACAAACACCATGCTGATACAGTACACAGTATCAGCCGAACAAACACCGTGCTGATACAGTACACAGTATCAGCCAAACAAACACCGTGCTGATACAGTACACAGTATCAGCCAAACAAACACCATGCTGATACAATACACAGTATCTAAGCCAAACAAACCCCGTGCTGATACAGTACATAATATCAGCCAAACAAACACCATGCTGATACAGTACACAGTATCAGCCGAACAAACACCATGCTGATACAGTACACAGTATCAGCCGAACAAACACCGTGCTGATACAGTACACAGTATCAGCCAAACAAACACCATGCTGATACAGTACACAGTATCAGCCAAACAAACACCATGCTGATACAGTACACAGTATCAGCCAAACAATCACTGTGCTGATACAGTACACAGTATCAGCCAAACAAACACCATGCTGATACAGTACACAGTATCAGCCAAACAAACACCATGCTGATACAGCACACAGTATCTAAGCCAAACAAACACCATGCTGATACAGTACACAGCATCTAAGCCAAACAAACACCGTGCTGATACAGTACACAGTATCTAAGCCAAACAAACACCATGCTGATCATTTAAAAACATATCCTGTCCCTATATGCAGATCTCAAGGCCAGAAAACTGTGCATGATGGAGGTACAGTAAAAAGTAATGAACTGTTGGTAAGGGTTAATTTATACTGTCACAGTGTTTCAAAACCACCTAAAACGTAAATAAACATGGTGCGTGACTCCATCTACAACTCAAATAAACATGGTCCATAACTCCACCTAAAACTTAAATAACCATGGTGCATAACTCCACCTGAAACTCAAATAAACATGGTGCATAACTCCAGCTAAAACTCAAATTAACATCGTCCATAACTCCACCTAAAACGTAAATAACCATGGTGCATAACTCCACCTGAAACTCAAATAAACATGGTGCATAACTCCAGCTAAAACTCAAATTAACATCGTCCATAACTCCACCTAAAACTTAAATAACCATGGTGAATAACTCCACCTGAAACTCAAATAAACATGGTGTATAACTCCAGCTAAAACTCAAATAACCATGCTGCATAACTCCACCTAAAACTCAAATAAACATGGTGCATAACTCCACCTATAAACACAAGAAAACAAGCCCTGGACTGCAACCAACATTTGTCCTTAAGTGTCTAACAAACAAATGTGCTGTTTGTTTCTTTACCGGAAGATTTCACAGCAGGGTGAGTTCATTCCGGTGATTGAACTGTGGAAGGAAATTAAAAATGCTTGCATTTGTTTTTTCAGTCAAGGACAAATGTTGGCTGGACCAAGACCTAAATATTGTACAACATTGGGATATGCACAGTCTGCATCTGCCAAGTGTAGCTGTGCCAACATAATACCAATACAGCTGTCCAGTCTTGAAAGGATAATTATAATTATACTGTTAAAAAATATGAATAAATAAGTAAATTCATTAAACGTTCCATAAAAGGTTTACCGGTTAGAGAAGGTCCGTGATACACAGTAAAAGTGTATGTCCCGATTGAAGTTATCACGGGAACTCCACCATGTGATTTTGTTGGAAACTGAATCATTAATGTTTTTTCTGTGTTAAATAGATACATTTATGCTCCCATTTTAGGGGAGAAGTAATTAAAGGAATAAACATAATCTGAAATAATTATTTATATACATATTTAGTATTTAGGCTGCAAATCCTTTGCAATGGATGACTGCCTGAAGTCTGCAACTCATAGACGTCACCAGGCGCTGGTTATCTTCCCTGAGCCCAACACTGGAATGTTCTTGACTGGCCAAGTCAATCACTGAATCTAATTGAACGTTCGTTTCACTTGCTGAAGACAAGACTGCAGGCGAAAGGCCCCAGAAACAAAGAGGAACTGAAGATGGCTGCATTCCCTCAGGCCATGTCTATGGGATGCAGACTACAGGCAGTCACCGAATGCAAAGAATATGCAACCAAGTACTAAATATGGCACTTTATTTAGGATTTTTTAAATTTGTTTTTTATTTGCTCCCCTAGAATAGGGGGGCTAGGTGTAAAACAGGCTGTATTTCCTACACGGATCACCCGATATGGATGTACATACCCTCAAATTAAAGCTGACAGTCCAGACACACACACACGCACGCATGCACACACAAAACACACACCGTGGTACGTAAAGGTTTTGGAACCCCTTGCCAAATTGCATGTGCAAAAGTGCTGTGGACTGTGAAACAAAAAAAATTTACTCTTTGGCCACGACCTCCAAAGATATATTTGGAGAAAAAACAGGAGACATTTGAAAAACACCTCGCCAACCATTAAGCATGGGGGTGGGTCTATTATGCTTTTGGGTTTGTATGGACGCCAGTGGCACAGGAATTATTGTGTGGGTGTAAGGAAGAATAGATTCAACGAAATATCTAACAAATCCTAGAAGCTAATGTCCCCGAGTCAGTGAAGGAACTGAAGCTAAAAAGGGGTTGGATATTTCAACAAGACAACAGTTCAAACTGTCATCCTCAAAATCAACCTTGAACTACATAAAAAGGAATGAAAGATTAAGGTTTTGGCATGGCCTTCACAGTCCCCAGACTGGAATATTATTGAAAACCTTTGGGGAGATTTCAAACATGCAGCGCATGCGAGAAGACCTAAGTTTATTTCTGAACTAGAAAGGTTTCAGCAAGAAAGGAGGTAATCCCAAAAAAAAATCCGAAATCAAGAATAAAAAGACTTAGTCAGCTACAAGAAGGTGTGATTACTGCCAAAGGAGGTGTTACTAAGCACTGACTGACAGGGTACCCAAACATTTTCACATGCCACGTTTATTGTTTCATTATTTTCAATCTGTTAAATTCAGCAAATAAAAAGTAATAGTGCATTAAAATGTATTATAGAAATATACCATGTTTAAGTTTGTTCCCTGCAGAGCTTGTGTTAACTTGTATTCACTTATAAAATCAACACAGCATGCAATTTGATCAGGAGCGCCCACATTGTTTTGCATACCACTGTATACACACACACACACACACACACACACACAAACACACCTCTTACCTCCTCAGACCATACATGTTCCTGTTTTCTGGATTTTAGTCTTTATAGGCATATATTTGGTTTGAATGAATTGCACTTGCTCTTAAAATGGCTAATTGCATGCGAGTGATTCGAGGGGATATGTAGCTGCACATCATAAGCAAGTTCACTGACACTCACTGGCAGTCCTTTTCTGCAGCTGACTCAATGGGCAGACTCTTCCACAAAGTGAATGCCCCTTTGATTTTCAGCTTGTGATCAATTCACACTGCTGTCATTGACATTCCACAGTGGACATGAGCCGAATCTGCCTGCATCATGTGATAGGGGCCAGGTATGACCTCCGGAATAGTTCATTTCGACAGGGTACACATTTTATTTTTTTATTTTTATGTGCTTTTGTTGATATGAAAGCAACACTTTGCCATCTGCCCTTTCGTTTGGCGAGCATTTTAACAGCGAGCGGACCTCCCATCTGAAATACCTGAAGTTAAATCAAAATGGATTTGAGGTTTGTGAATACGTGGTTTGGGAGGCAAGGTTGCAGGTTGTTGTTGGTGAGCCAGTAGGGGGCACACTTTGCTGCAGGAGACACTGTTCTTCTGAATTTAACCCAGTTTCCACTCCCACTGCCGTTTATTAAAGATCATATGGCAATTAGCAGACAGAGAGCAGGTATTCCCTAGTGTTTGTAGTGTCTCCCACTCCCTCTCCACCAGCTAACCCTACCCTGATTACTTTGGGAAAATGAATGCCTGCTTCTTCGCCTTATTTGAGCATTGTGGTGAAAATATATTCTTCTGACTTGCTGAATTTCTTCACTGTTACAAAATGTTTATTTGATATCTGTGATTATACTAGAATGTTGATTTTATATCTGTGATATACTAATGATGATTTTACGCTGATCGACTTTGTGTCGCTCGAAGCGGCCACGTTCGGGTATTGGCGTAAGGTATGTTTCGGCCCTAACTTAATTCAGATTGTGGTGATGGACCAAAAACGACATGACTGGGCTTTTGATTGGCTCGGTTCACTTTGGAAGACTCCCAGATGGCTTGGTTAACAAATCAAAAGTAGTATGCGTCCTGTGTCAAATGGATTTGAAGTATCACTGAAGTACTTGGAGTCTCAGCTACCACCTCGAGGCCAAACATCCAGGTGCTAACGCAAATGTGGCTAACGGGCCACAGCTTCGCCAAAGCACCATTTTAGAATGTGGGAATTACCACAAGCCTAAGAGTGGAACTACATCTAAGAAGATAACTACAGCCTACATCTAAGAAGTTAACTACAGCCTACATCTAAGAAGTTAACTACAGCCTATATCTAAGAAGTTAACTACAGCCTACATCTAAGAAGATAACTACAGCCTACATCTAAGAAGTTAACTACAGCCTACATCTAAGAAGTTAACTACAGCCTACATATAATAAGTTAACTACAGCCTATATCTAAGAAGTTAACTACAGCCTACATCTAAGAAGTTAACTACAGCCTACATCTAAGAAGTTAACTACAGCCTACATCTAAGAAGTTAACTACAACCTACATCTAAGAAGTTAACTTCAGCCTACATCTAAGAAGGTAACTACAGCCTAAATCTAAGAAGGTAACTACAGCCTAAGAAGTTAACTACAGCCTACATCTAAGAAGTTAACTACAGCCTACATCTAAGAAGTTAACTACAGCGTACATCTAAAAAGTTAACTACAGCCTACATCTAAGAAGTTAACTACAGCCATTGCAAAATGGGTGGCAATTAACTGTAGACCGGTCAGCATTGTAGAAGACTCTGGTCTAAGGAACATTCTCCAGTTAACATGTTCAGATCCATAATATGCCTTACCCTCGTTGGGAACAATTGTTGCATGCACACAAGACCTGTACAAAAATAAGAAAGAAACTAAATTGGAACTCCTGAAAAGTGCAAAGGCTGTCGCCTAACCGGGGATAACTTGATGTTGGTCAGGAACTGCACACCGTATCGACACGAAATGGAAATTGCACTTGTTCGCTTTAACAGTCCGACATACTGAAGAATGGCACTATGCAGAAATTTGCGTTGAACACTTTTCAGAAATTGCAGAGCAATGGGATATTGCAACAAAGCTGACCACAATTGGCATGGACAGTACACAAAGTATGATTGCAGCAGCAAGACCCACACGAACACATGATGTGTATCGCACAGTTTACAAAGATCAATTACAACATCCATCCCTGACAGTGGTTTCGAAAATGTCTTGTAAAAATGCCTCAAACTGGTTGGATATTTCGAGCACAGTCCAGCAAACACAGCGGAACTGCGACGAGAGCAGTTGGACCCTCTCATTAAAGACGTTTCGACCAGATCAAATCGAATGCCACGCTCAGCATGATCACTCTGCTCCAAAAAAACAAAGAAGTTACAGTTGATCTTCACCAGCGAAGAAGCACTCCAGCCATGTTGACCAATGCTGAATTAGAGAAAATCAAACACTTCAGGTAAGCTCCTTGATTTATCATCATTTCATTTAACAAATAACAACATTTCATTGAAAAAATGAAATCACAATAACATAGCATTACACTTAACATACTAGGCTATCCCTCACACATCCCTCTCTCTCTCTCTCTCTTTCTCTCTCACACTCTCTCTCTTTCTCTGTCTCGCACATGCACACAATCACACGCACACACACAGTTCAATTTAATCATGATTAATTATTGTCACGTTTATCACTGGAAATGAATTGAACTTTATTTTTCATGGCAGGTATGTGACCGATATCCTTGGGGCAGAACAATACATATCCTGCTTAGTGGTGGTGCCTGCACTGTGCCATTTGGTCTGTGTAATGGAGGCTTCTGATGAAGATCCAGACTATGGGCTCAGGTTTAAAGAGGTCTTCACAGCTGACCTTTCAAAGCGGAAAGAAAGCACCGATGCCCAATGGTTAAAGGTGGCGACGACACTCGACCCCAAATTCAAGGATCTGAAACGCTTTCCTAGATCTGAAAAGGGAGGAAGTCTGGAGGTTGATAAAAGAAGAAGAGAACCAGCAGCCTGACAATGAAACAAGAGAGCCAGAATGACACAAAAAGAAGAGGAGCCTCCTGTTGGTTTCATTAGATTCAAAATATGATGGGGGACGCTGCGGCTGACACTTCTGTGGATCGCTACCGAGCAGAGACCGGCATCTCCATCGAAGAATGCCCATTGAAACGGTGGTCAGAACATGCAGGGGCCTACAAAAGCTCGGCACATCTCCCAACAGAAATACTTCGCTACACCTGCAACGACGGTACCTTGTGAAAGATTGTTCTCATACTCTGGTCACATTGTAGGCTACAGAAGAAGAGACCAGCATTGTCCTCTGATAACGTTAACAGACTATTCTGACTTAGCACCTGGCTCAAAGAAAATAAATACGAGAAAAGATTGTTTTACTCGGACAGGTCTGAATCTGATGTGTCTGTAAGAGAGTGCAGGTTTTTGTCCTGCTTGTATTTCATTTGTATTGTCTCATATTGTATTTCAGTTTTATTGTTCTGCACTAGAGACATTAGCACTTTCATAGGGACATTGAGCTGTTGTCATTGTATGAAGACCATGAAGTACACAGGGGGGTGAGACTAGATTCAGCTGTAAATTACACTGGTACAGTGTGGAACACATGGCTGGCTAAATGGCTGTAAGTCATCAAGGGTCTGAGCTATCGAACGAGCACCAAACCATCACTCTGTTGCCAGATATGGAGTAGATGTGGATAGATCACTGCAAGGGTTATTTCTCCTGACTCATTTTCCTATAGAATTCTATGGGGAAAAAAGTCAGGAGAAACAACCCCTAAAAGGGATCCATCCACATCTACTCCATATCTGGCCGCAGAGTGATGGTTTGGGGCTCGTTTGATACCTTAGACCCTTGATGACGTACAGCCATTTCGCCAGTCATGTGTTCCATACTGTACCAACGTAATTTACAGCTGAATCTAGTCTTACCCCCCTTATCTAATATGATACTTTAAAAATATGTTAAAGCAAAATATTCTGATTTTCTGAGACACTGAATTTTGGGTTTCATTAGCTGTAAGCCATAATCATCAAAATTACAAGAAATAAAGGCTTGAAATATTTCACAATGAATCTATATAATATATGAGTTTCACTTTCTGAAATGAGTGACAAAAAATATTGAACTTTTTCACGATATTCTAATTTTTTGAGCTGCACCTGTATATATATATATATATATATATACACATATATATATATATATATATATATATATATATATATATAGTACCAGTCAACAGTCTTGAAGGAATTCCCTCATGCTAAGCACTTGCTTTTCCTTCACTCTCTGGTCAAACTCATCCCAAACCATCTCTATTGGGTTTAGGTTGGGTGTTAGATTAGGTCTCCTTTTTTGTCCAATAGCTCTTACATAGCCTGGAGGTGTGTTTTTGGTCATTGTCCTGTTGAAAAACAAATGACGGCCCAACTAAGCGCAAACCAGATGGGATGTGGTGGCACTGCAGAATGCTGTGGTAGCCACGCTGGTTAAGTGTGCCTACAATTCTAAATAAATCTACCAGAAAAGCACCCACACACCATCACACCTCCTCCTCCATGCTTCACGGTGGGAACTAGTTGTTGGTGGTGCATTAAAAAAAAGTTTTCATTTTTTTTGTTTTGGACAGAAATTTATACAGCTTCACTCTTTATATTTGTCTGAGAAAAGATTCAAGCATTTAAGTAAGATCATAAGAAACATACATTCAATCAGGTCCAAACTTTTGACTGGTACTGATTAATATTCTATTGCATTCTATTGAATCTTAAGGGTGTTCCAATCTGTACATCCTGCACTCTGTTCTGTCTAGTTCTAACAGTACATTGGTTTAATTAAAGAGTGGATACTAGGTCATATTTTATTTTAAGTACTCATATTAATAAAAAATGCAAAACCAGATTTGAAAGGCAATTATATTTTTTCTGATACTTCATAACAAATTGGCTTTGGAGCTTGTAACTGGCATAATGATATCACGATCTGTTGCTAAATATGCTTAATCGGATATATAATGCAGGATATTTTACAGCAATTGTAGGATGTTTGTGCACCATCCTTTCAACACTTCCCATTTAAAACATCAGTTTGAAATCACTTCAGGTTAGCCTACTTGAAAATTGGCCGGCGCATTTCTCTGGAGTTAAGCACGTGGCTCCAACATGCTGACCTTTATTCAGCCTAGTCAAACGCATTGACAGTAAACCATAACTTTTATATAACAAGACCAGCAGGTGCCAGTAGCATTTAGCAACGCCTATCAGTTAGAAACAAGCATTTTCCCCAACAATTTTTCCTAACATAAGTAATTAAATTTTATTTTTTTCGGTTTCTCACACTGGTGAAAAAGGTGTGGCCTTTACCTTAACTGCTAGATGTGTGCAATTAGCATTCTGACACGCGTGCAGAAGATAACGCAGATCCTTGTACTGAAAACATAGCCCTGCATAATCAGGAGGTCTGCCCTGGATGTTTGGAGGGGGAGGTGGGGGGCACGGGGGGAGGGGGGGTAGAGGAGGGTAACTAACGGAGCGGAATATTTCGACCGACATCAGACAGAGGGAACGGCGGCTCGGGAGAATATGTGAGGAATTCAGGCGTCAGGTCATTGGAAGCGCTCAGCGTGCAGGTGAATACGAGATAGCTACATAATGTTAATGTGTGGATTTTGACCTACACCACTTATCTTTGATTATATCCCTGACCTCCTCCTGTAGGCTGTTTAATAAAGAATGAAAGCTGAGGAGAATAAGAAAAAACCAGCAGAAATCCATTCGCATGTAAACGGACGATCGATTCGGCTGTGATGACTCTATTCGAAATCTTTTACACCCTCTGGGATCATTACGGACTCTTCATTCACCCCCTTGAAGAGAATTTCCTGGAATTATTGATTAGCAGGAACTGTCCATGTAGATACTGAAGGTGCAACTGCTGTCCGACATCACAGGACTCTGACAAACCCTGGTGAATAACAAAGGATGCTGCCAGCTTAGCACTTAGATTAGTATCAGTGCAGGAATTCCAATGCAGTTAATCAATACATTGAGTTCCACAGTTCTGTTAAATGCTGGTATGGTTCAGGTTTTTTTGTAATGCAAGGAGAGGAGGCGTAAACCAGCAATCAGAGGATTTATTACAGTCGTCCTGAACCTTGGTAGTGGAGTGTCACAGGGTCGGCTGGTTGTTGTTTTCGAATTAAAATCAGCTCCCAATTGAGACATACTCAAGGATGCATACACGCACCTGTTGGTTCCTGAAGATCAGGAAGTCCTGAATCGATATCCCCATTAACCACTGACATGAGAAACCTGATGACAGCGGGATCGAAAAAGGACATACTAATTTGTAGTCAGTACCCAGCAACCACCATATTGTATTTATTATTATTATATAAATATATATATATAAATATAAAGCAAGTAGCAAACATCAACAGCACAGAGATGACAGAATTTTGCACAGAACCCGCTGGATAAGCTGTTGCCGGCATCGTTCATGAACAGAGGCTTATGAGGGGTCACGGTCATAGCGACACTCATATTTGATGTCGGTAGCAAAACCCCACCCCAAAAAAACTGAGTCTGACCCGGATATGTTATATGTAACTAGTGGAGCATCCACAATACAACTCAACCAATACCCCACTCGCTTCAAGAGACGATGTGATGAAACGCAATGCTATTGTATTCCTGGATTGACCTAGTCATTCTAATTTTCACGTGAACCTTGCGATTTGAAGCCAGGCCACACTGTGCCGTATGGAATACCATCAGAAGCAAGCTATTAGTGTCAACTTGCCATAAGGATTTTATTACCATTACAATGCTTAGCCATTTGAATTATTTGCCATTAGAAATGGTTGCCTTTAGAATAAAGCAATAAGCCCAATATTCCACCAGATAGGCATAGCTTATAAAGCAGAATAAGCCTTGCTGTAAGAAATTAACCCAGTGATTTAGCGATATGCAATATCCAGCAATCCATCAGATATGCAATATGAAGCGGCAAGGTGAAACTTAATAGCAGCAGCTTTAGAGCCCCTGAGCCTTTGAGCACGATAAAGGTTTGTTTTCTTAAAGCTATGAGACGTAGGCAGAAATCCAATGCCCAGAGTCTTCCCAAGTTTTTCAAATTTAGCACATTTCGATTTGTTCCCCTCATCAAGTATTGTCTTATGTTTTTTATTCCCACATGTAGAGCTTCACATTTCAATTGATTGCTTTTGTTTCTCAGCATAATATACCCTATGATAAGACATGAACATTAATGACATGATTTGAAGAACAATTGAGGAATGGTATAGCCAAGTAAATAGGCTATGAGGATGGTGTTTTTTTATTTTTATATATCGGAAATACGGACAGCTTGCCATCTGATGAGCTCCCACTGTCATGGTTCGTGGGTTATTGTTTTCTATTGCTTCTACCTGCGGGGTATTTAAGTTCCTCAATTCCGCTTCCCCGGTGCTTCTTTGTCATTCAACATTACATTGAGCCAGGTATAGCCAGGTACTAGCGACCTTGTGATATTAAACTTTGTTTATGTTCACGAGGGACTTGCTATTAGCATTATTCTCAGGTATAGGTTTTGTTCCTCCTGTTAGCGTTTCTGCGCTATTTATTTTGTCCTTTGCAGTTCTCACTGAGACAGTTTTTTTTTGTGGTTTCGTTTTGGTTTTGCATTCTCCGGCCGTCTTAGCTTACGTGCCGAAGGTGTTCTTTTTTTTTTTAGTTTTCCGGTTTAGATCAAGCAAGATGCACAGTAGTGTTTTCAGTTAGCTTAGCAACTAAAGTTACATAATGTAGCCTATGCTTAGAGCGGGCACATCAGCTAGCCGGATTTAAAGTTGGTTTTTGTTTGATAGTCAAAATCATAATGGGTTGTAAGTAGTACTGGGTCCTGACAACCTAGGCATATATAAACAGAAAAGAGAGACTTTTGATTTTGTCTGTCTGATGTCTCGTTTAGCAAACGGTTTGTAAAAACTCGCCTGTAGTCTGTCTAATAAATTCCAACTGCGGACGTTCCAGCCCTGAAGTTGGATATCTTGCTCCGCCGACCGTTTTGATGTGAACGCAGCATAGTTGCTTGCCATCTGATGGTAAATGGGGGTATGCAGCTTTAAGGAGGGGATCATGGGTAGTCCATGGTAGACATGGACATGATGGAAGAAAAACAAACAGTCAAGAACGAAGTTAGTTAACGTTAAGTGAGTGCGCTTTGCGGCTGGTTTTAAGATCTCTCCCTCTAAACTGTAAGCTGTATAATGTTCATTGGTGTAAATAAAGAGCCACATGAATGAAACCTGCATCCTCGCCATTTGCATGGGACCATAACGTTGATAAGTTGGGCATTACCCCGAAGCTGTGAGCTAGCAGCTCGCTCCTGGAACCGGTGTTGTGCCGTAGAATGCACCCCTGCCGTGGATTGCACCCCCTGACGGGAGCGCGCACGCTTACGTCATTCTGTTTGAAAAGTTTCTGAATTCGCTTCGTTTCAATATCGTACCAAAATAATATGAAGGAGGTATTAATATTATTGTATTATAATGCTCTGTGAAGGGTATCCTTGTCTTAAAGATGGTAAGCAACCTTCGATTTTATACTCATTTCAATTTAGACTCAAAACACGGAACTGGCGAGGGGTATGTTAGACGCAAATCCATAGCTACTTTTCTTATGGTACGATCGCATTATGCTAAAATATAGCCCAGCTATAATTACAAAATTAGCTGGAATTTTACTGGGGTTAGCCTGTATGTAGCTACTCGTAGCTGGGGAAATAACAGCTTCCTTATCCAGCAGATCAGCTCGACTGAAAATTAAATGTGATCCACGGTTATCATATGCAAGTCATATAGCTAAACTATACTGGATACTTGGCAGGACCCCAACGATCACCGTCAAGTATTTCTTTAAATGTTTTCTTGCAGCTAAATGAATGCAAATAAAAATGTATCCCCGATATATCACTGACTATTGCATGCTTTGACACTCCAGACACACCGCGGTCACATATATTTTCCCCAAATGTATGTCATATCATGCTGGAGTCAAGAGAGTGTTTTATTTCCTGGCACGGCTGTTTTTCTAATTGCCGTGAAATGCACCCCCTCTTAACTTTGGCTAAAAAGGTACCACATACATGAAACTCACAGTGGTAACTCATTTTGGCTTCATATGAATGCCCTAAAAAGCATTTAATGCTGGGGTCACCAGAAAAATAATTACAAGGGGGTGCAATTTCAGGCAGGGCAGGATTTCCGCTTGCCGTGAAATGCACCCCCTGCTAACTTTGGCCATGAAGGTCTCACATCCATGAAACTCACAGTGGTAACTCATTTTCACTCCATATGAATGCCCTAAAAAGCATTTGATGCTGGGGTCACCAGAAAAATAATTAGAAGGGGGTGCAATTTCAGGCAGGGCTGGATTTCCGCTTGCCGTGAAATGCACCCCCTCCTAACTTTGGCCATGAAGGTCTCACATCCATGAAACTCACAGTGGTAACTTATTTTCACTCCATATGAATGCCCTAAAAAGCATTTGATGCTGGGGTCACCAGAAAAATAATTAGAAGGGGGTGCATTTTCAGGCAGGGCTGGATTTCCGCTTGCCGTGAATTGCACCCCCTGCTAACTTTGGCTAGGAAGGTCTCACATCCATGAAACTCACAGTGGTAACTCATTTTGGCTCCATATGAATGCCCTAAAAAGCATTTGATGCTGGGGTCACCAGAAAAATAATTAGAAGGGGGTGCCATTTCAGGCAGGGCTGTATTTCCGCTTGCCGTGAATTGCACCCCCTGCTAACTTTGGCTAGGAAGGTCTCACATCCATGAAACTCACAGTGGTAACTCATTTTGACTCCATATGAATGCCCTAAAAAGCATTTGAGGCTGGGGTCAACAGAAAAATAATTAGAAGGGGGTGCAATTTCAGGCAGGGCTGGATTTCCGCTTGCCGTGAATTGCACCCCCTCCTAACTTTGGCTAGGAAGGTACTACATACATGAAACTCACAGTGGTAACTCATTTTCACTCCATATGAATACCCTAAAAAGCATTTGATGCTGGGGTCACCAGAAAAATAATTAGAAGGGGGTGCCATTTCAGGCAGGGCTGTATTTCCGCTTGCCGTGAATTGCACCCCCTGCTAATTATTTTTCTGTTGACCCCAGCCTCAAATGCTTTTTAGGGCATTCATATGGAGTCAAAATGAGTTACCACTGTGAGTTTCATGGATGTGAGACCTTACTAGCCAAAGTTAGCAGGGGGTGCAATTCACGGCAAGCGGAAATACAGCCCTGCCTGAAATGGCACCCCCTTCTAATTATTTTTCTGGTGACCCCAGCATCAAATGCTTTTTAGGGCATTCATATGGAGCCAAAATGAGTTACCACTGTGAGTTTCATGGATGTGAGACCTTCCTAGCCAAAGTTAGCAGGGGGTGCAATTCACGGCAAGCGGAAATCCAGCCCTGCCTGAAAATGCACCCCCTTCTAATTATTATTCTGGTGACCCCAGCATCAAATGATTTTTAGGGCATTCATATGGAGTGAAAATAAGTTACCACTGTGAGTTTCATGGATGTGAGACCTTCATGGCCAAAGTTAGCAGGGGGTGCATTTCACGGCAAGCGGAAATCCTGCCCTGCCTGAAATTGCACCCCCTTGTAATTATTTTTCTGGTGACCCCAGCATCAAATGCTTTTTAGGGCATTCATATGGAGCCAAAATGAGTTACCACTGTGAGTTTCATGTATGTGGTACCTTTTTAGCCAAAGTTAAGAGGGGGTGCATTTCACGGCAATTAGAAAAACAGCCGTGCCAGGAAATAAAACACTCTCTTGACTCCAGCATGATATGACATACATTTGGGGAAAATATATGTGACCGCGGTGTGTCTGGAGTGTCAAAGCATGCAATAGTCAGTGATATATCGGGGATACATTTTTATTTGCATTCATTTAGCTGCAAGAAAACATTTAAAGAAATACTTGACGGTGATCGTTGGGGTCCTGCCAAGTATCCAGTATAGTTTAGCTATATGACTTGCATATGATAACCGTGGATCACATTTAATTTTCAGTCGAGCTGATCTGCTGGATAAGGAAGCTGTTATTTCCCCAGCTACGAGTAGCTACATACAGGCTAACCCCAGTAAAATTCCAGCTAATTTTGTAATTATAGCTGGGCTATATTTTAGCATAATGCGATCGTACCATAAGAAAAGTAGCTATGGATTTGCGTCTAACATACCCCTCGCCAGTTCCGTGTTTTGAGTCTAAATTGAAATGAGTATAAAATCGAAGGTTGCTTACCATCTTTAAGACAAGGATACCCTTCACAGAGCATTATAATACAATAATATTAATACCTCCTTCATATTATTTTGGTACGATATTGAAACGAAGCGAATTCAGAAACTTTTCAAACAGAATGACGTAAGCGTGCGCGCTCCCGTCAGGGGGTGCAATCCACGGCAGGGGTGCATTCTACGGCACAACACCGGAAAAGGTGACACGTATTTGTGTGCAAGATAGGCTGCCAGAGAATGCATAACATTACAAGCATTTGCGCTAGCCACCATGGCCAATTTAAGGATTCCAGTTTAGCTTCCGGGTTCCATTTTGCAGTAGCTAGGCTACAACAACAAGAGTATCTCTCGGTAATAATGTGCAACATAACGTTCCCCAACTGGATACAAATACCTAACATTTAACACAACATAACAGCAGCAGCATAAACTAGTGAAATGTCCCAAATTAGTCACAATTACGTATTAGCTTTCACAAACCTCCTGACAGTAAATCAGCTAACGAGTAACGTTAGTCTAGCTAATCGACCAACATCCACAATGTAACTTTACCAAAGTCCCGTTTAACTGGAGGGCGTCAGCAAAGCACAGTAACCCATGTAAACACATATAATTAATGTTTTAAAGCAGATGGTGTAGCTCCCATGTAGCTCATGTAAAACATTAGCATGCTGACAGGCATATTTAGCTGCTAACAAAATTCTAGCAACAACCAGTTGGCAAATTTTGAATAAAACACATTGAAGCAACCGAGCTAAGAGGATAATATTTTATCACACTTTATTAATTAATTAATGTATTTATTTATTTATTCTGAGAAATGTATTCGTTAATTTATTCTGAGAAAAAAAATCCCTCATCAAGAAATAATTATCTTTAACAATATATTTATTGTACAACCTCCCTTTGCCAACAAAACAGCACTGAGTCTTCTCCTGTAACATCTAATAAGGTTGGAGAACACAGAGCAAGGAATCTGAGACCATTCCTCTTTACAGGATCTCTCCAGATTATCCAGAGGTCTAGGTCCTTTCTTGCGCACTCCTCTTCAGCTCAGCCCACAGGTTTTCAATGGGGTTTAGGTCAGGGTACTGAGATGGCCATGGCAGAAGCTTGATTTTGTGTTCAGTTAACCATTTTTGTGTTGATCTGGATGTATGTTTTGGATTATTGTCCTGCTGGAAGATCCAACGACAACCCAGTTTTATTTTTCTGGCAGAGGCAGCCAGATTCAGATTTAAAATATCCTGGTATTTCATGGAGTTTATGATGCCATGCCAAGGTTCCCTGGGATCACGTTATTTTCGGTATAGCCATCCTTCTTTTTACGCCAACCCCACCTTGAGTGTTGATTGCTGAAAAGCTCCATTTTCGTTTAATCTGACCATAGAACACGGTTCCAGTCAACGTTTCAGTAGCGTTTAGCAAACTCCAGGCACTTACGTTTGTGGTGAAATGACAGGAAAGGCTTTTTTCTGGCATGCCTACCAAATCATTTGTTGGCGTGGAGGTAACGTCTAATGGTAGTTTTGGAGACTGGATGACCCCAATATGCTACTTTCCTCTGTAATTCTCCAACAGTGATCCTTGGAGATTTTTTTGCCTCTCTTACCATCCTCCTCGCTGTGCGTGGGGGCAAAATAAACTTGGGTCCTCTTCTAGGCAAGTTTGAAACAGTTTCAGTTGCTTTTAACTTTTTAAGTATTACCCTAACGGTAGATATGGGCATTTTCAGATGAGTAGCTATTTTTTTCCCCCTCATTTGATTTGTGTGTTCTCTTAAACACTCTGATCAACTTTAATAAGTAAAATATAAATGGTAAAAATGCTTCAGTTACATTTTGTTCATAAGACTTTCTAGGGGTGCCAATAATTGTGGCATTGCATAAATTTTTTTCTCATTTCTTCAGTGTGAGATTAAGCTAATTCACCAAACAGTGAATTTGGCTTTTTTTATATATATGCCCTCGAGCGGTAACACGGGCGTTACGGAAGTTATTCAACTATATATTTAATTAATTTAATAATATATAATAAACTGCTCACCTCAATATTTTGGTTATATATCCTTAAAATATATCCATTCCTTCTGGGAAAGTGGTTTTTAAGCCCAAAACATTGAGTTAAAACTTAAGTAAATAACATTGGAAACTCCAACCTAATTCCCAAACATGTACTGCAGCTTGATGTCACACCATAAACAATGTGCTGGTAAACAGTTCTGCTTAATTGTTTTTCACAAAACTTTAGTTTGAAAAACCGTTATACCTTTAGGTTTCAAGAAAAAATACTTTAAAACTTTCATATGGCTGTACATTTTTCTGCACTTCATCACGAGTAGTTTGTCTGTGTTCAGTTTGGCGTTGTGAAACTCATCCAGTTGCTGGAGTACCAATCCCGTGGCTTCGCGTATTTTAGCCAAAGGGGTTTTGTACTTGATTGCAGAGTTTTATGCAAAACCGTCGTCAATTGGGTGTATTTCTTTGACTGATAGCACAATAGGCCTATCTGAAGTGGGAAAAACTAGCATCGACCTGCCTCCACTGCGAGTATTATCTGCTTCCCATTGGGTTTTAAAACGGTCTGTCAAATATTCCAGCCAATAGTCAAGACTCTTATCTTTCAGATAAGCCCTCATTCAACACAAAGCCTTAGATACAGCTTCGTGTGTGAATTCACTGTTATGTATAAAACAAATCCATCTGAATTCAATGAATATAGCTAACATTACTATATTGTAACAATGGCAAGCTAGCCAGCAAAATTACACATAGCAGCTATCAGTCTGTTTGTGTCTGAGATGAGCTGTTCCGAGTTTCTTTTGAATGAAATGGCGTCTAAAGCAGTGGTTCTTAACCTTATTGGAGGTACTGAACCCTGCAAGCTTCATCAGTGCATTCACCGAACCCTTCCGACAAAAACGGCTCGACATTGCTAGTGTGAACCGTATACTGTGTGTGTCTTGACCCCTGCCGAACCCCTGAGACTGACTCAACGAACCCCTGGGGTTCGATCGAACCCAGGTTAAGAACCACTGGTCTAAAGTGTTTGTTTAATAGTTATTGTTCCACATGAGTAAATTGTTTTGTATGCAGTACAGCAGGCTGTGCAGGTAAACAAATGAGAAATTTATGTATGATGTAACATGAGGGAGAGATAACATGATAAGATGTGGATTAGTTTTGTTGTTGATTATTAATCAGGGATGTTTTTATTTTATCTAGGAAACTGGTGGACATTTGATTTTATATCTCATTTGCATATACCTGGACTCATTTTTGGCTAATAGAGCTCTGGTGGAATACAATATTCACTGTGCTGCTACATGTGTTTGGAGAGCTTTCTGGAGACCACGGGTAGGCTAGTTAGTTGTGTAATATGAAACACACCAAAAATAAAAAAAGAATCTTAAAACAAATTTTTATTGACAAATTATCTCATTTTATTGTAAAACTAAAAAAATAAATCATATTCTGGAACCTTGCCATTTTGCACAATTTGTGCCAACTTTGGTAACCGAAATGGTTCACCTGAAAAAAGCTCTGTAGAATTTGAATGGTTTGAGATATTGACACCATATTTTTAGCAGAGATGGGCAGCATATTGAGGAATCACAAAGAGGAGTCAGAAAGTTGAATGTAGGTACCCAATGTTTAGTTTTTTCATAATTTCTGTACATAAATTGTTGTAATTAAGTAGCAAGAAGTGTATGTATATGAATTCTGACTGCTTAGTCATAATTGTGCAGTTATCTGTTTTAATAAAATTAACCATATTTGTAGCCTTTACAGTTTTTGAGATAAACAGCTTTATTTGTCACTAGTGAAAACCGGCGAGAATTGGCATATATTGCCCTTGGTAGGAAGAGGTTAAAAGGTGTTTTTACATTCTGAAAAAGTGGCGAGATTAATCGCATTAAAGCGAGCAGCATTAAAGGGATAGTATCGTTTGTATGCAAGATGTTGATAATTTTCATTTAACGTTTTGTTTATTTTTCTTTTGCGCTCACAAGATTTAGATAGGCCTATATAAAGCACACTGATTATAGCGAGCACGTTAAAGATATAGGTTGAGTATCTGTCATTTCTGGGATTTCCGATTGAGTCACATGGCCCATATCGAACGGTTCCATCCCTAATTATATATTTTAAAGTTTTAATAAACAAATAAACAATCCAATGCTTAATTCTGTAAAGTTCAGAAGAGGCATACAGACAGGTCGGCACTGATTCAAAGATTTCCCTGCTGCAATTTAATTATTTCCCGCATCCGAATATGGACGGGCAACTTCGGATAGGAAAAAATCAGTTTCTAACCCACTATCCGTGCACTTCTGGATTTCGGCTTCGGCTTTCGGCACACCCCTAATATACAGTATATACCACTCTGTCAAAAATAAATAATTGCAAATAAAATACCTGCCAGTATTTAGACCCTTTGCTATGGCTAAATCATTACAGGAGGGGAAAAAAGTATTGTCAAAGTAAACTATTGCCTTAGTTTTAAGGCCTTTTGTCTGTGTCTTTATGCTTTTTTTTTTATCAGTGAACATGTAATTTCCCCATAGGTGTTTGCACCATAGGGTGCACCTGGTCTTGTAAAATAGATTCATATTCCTTTGCCAGAATGGCCACAATATGACCATGCAGAGAAATCATCGGACCCAATCACTCCAACGAGATGACTGCCCATACCACTACAGATCCACCACCACGTTTGACAGTTGGCGACAGACATTGTGGGTTGAAGGATTAATTTGGCTTTATCCAAATATAAACCCATCCAGGTGTAGGACAAAGAGTAAAAGATTATTCATTGGACCATTGATTTTTTCTATTGCACAAGGTTCATGATGTACAGAGGTGTTGATTCAATTCTATGGTCATTTTTGAGGTCACATTTTTTTGGGTAACTATCCTGTTAAATGTCCATCCGTTCCTGTCGGTGACTCGTTACCACCGTTCTTCGTTGATGCCAGTTGTTCTTGTTCGGACTGTGCTGTCATTGTTTTTGACACTGTTCCACTTGTCACATTGAATTATATTGTACTGTTTGTGACCGATGCACCTGACTTTGGGCATTGGCTTTCTGGCCTATTTGGAACTTTGTTAGTTGCCTCATGTTGCTTGGGAAACTCACATATCAAAGTGCTGATTGTCAGACCTCCTTCATAGCTCAAACACTGCGAATCGCCATTCAGCTTAATATGAATCACCTTTGTAGTAGCTGCCTATGTAATTGTGATTTAGTTACATTCAAATTTACGGTCATTTATCATGTGGCGCTTCCGTTAAATTTTCCTAAGCATACACGGGGGTTGGTGAGTGTTATGTGTGTGTGTGTGTGTGTGTGTGTGTGTGTGTGTGTGTGCATGTGTGTGTGAGTGTGTATACAGTATGATGTAGAGAAGCTGCAACAGGAAAAAAATTGCAATAAGTAACTATGAAAGAAACAATATTTGCTACAGTAAAATTAAAGTTATTGCCTATAGGAAATGCTCAGAAAGTACAGATTCCTCCTGAATCTACTTAAGTATGTGCAACTGTAATGCATTGCTGCTCACTTCTGCAAAATGTCTGTGTGTTTGTGCTCAAAAACCCAGAAGAGCTGGCCATTGTGAAGTTTGAAGAGACCCAAGAGCAACTGGAAAACACACTTTTGGCAATCAAATGTTGCTGCATTTTCACAATTTGTCTCAAATTGTACGGCTTCCACAGAACCTCTGGTCAGTGTTGAAATACAAGCATGTACAATACAGTATTTTCAACCAACGCAATCAAATAGGTTATCCTCAAATCACTCAAATTAACTTGAAAATGAACGCAAGTGTGATTAGATTAAACAACGTTAAAACTAACTTTAAAATGAACTCTGATGCAAATAATTTCGTTAACTGTGGAAACCGTCTCTTCACACAAATAGATGGTTTAAGCGTAGGGAGAATAGTGTTAACCCTTTTCCATTTATGTTGACTGAATTCAGACCAAAGCTTTTTTTAGGAAATGTAAGCTGGTTTACAGCCTTGCATTCAGATTAGCTCTCAGCACACGTGCAGTTTTGAGAAGATTTGAGAAATATTGTGACGCTCCTGAGAAGAGATGTCAAAATCACGCCATGTTTGTTTGCTGTCCATAAACTAACTGTAAATCCTTTGGGTATTGTGTATGCAATATATCAGGATATTCACGGTAGACACCTGGCACATTGACAGGGTCACACTCAAAACAAACGGAAACACGAGTGAATGGGGTTTTCGCACACAGAACACCATCAGTGACACATCTACAATTAGGACGCCATTAAACTAGGATGCCATTCTGTGACGGTCTCTGAATGACTGGATGACACACGTCGTGTAGAATGAGCCAAACGACTCGTCGTAACATTTGTTGAGATATTATTTGATTAAACAATGTGCGCTCAGCAGAGTAAACTCATTGCAGGCTTGTTTTCTGAATAAGTCTTGTGCAGTGGTATTATCAGATCTCTGCAGTGGTATTATCAGATCTCTGCAGTGGTATTATCAGATCTCTGCAGTGGTATTATCAGATCTCTGCAGTGGTATTATCAGATCTCTGCAGTGGTATTATCAGATCTCTGTAGTGATATTATCAGATCTCTGCAGTGATATTATCAGATCTCTGCAGTGGTATTATCAGATATCTGCAGTGATATTATCAGATCTCTGCAGTGATATTATCAGATCTCTGCAGTGGTATTATCAGATATCTGCAGTGGTATTATCAGATCTCTAAAGTGGTATTTGCTTTTTTTGTGCTTTTTGACCTCAGCGAGGCAAACCATTAACTGGTCTTTATAAGTGGCTGGAAGGCACAAGAAGTTTTCAGAGCCTTTTTCCTCTGTGCATATCCCCCTTTTGTGGCAATTCTGAGACAGAGTCTTCAGATAATCATCCACTATCATATTTCTCCAATGCCAAACCTACACTTGTGCTACAAAGTTTCTTACTCTCTTGCTCTTTGCTATGGGACAGGATCTGCAGACTATGGGACATGATTAGCAGGCTAAGGGACATGATCAGCAGACTAAGGGACATGAACAGCAGACTATGGGACAGGGTCAGCAGGCTATGGGACAGGGTCAGCAGGCTATGGGACAGGATCTGCAGGCAATGGGACAGGGTCAGCAGGCTATGAGACATGATCTGCAGGCTATGGAACAGGATCTGCAAGCTATGGGACAAGGTCAGCAGGCTGTGGGACAGGATCAACACGCAGATATGGTTAACCAGTGAGGTAGCTGAAGCAGTCCAGGATGGTACCTCACCTGGGTGTCAGGACAGGCATTTCCAATGCTTTCTGCATTCTACATGTCTAATGAACTAAGAGCCAGGTGAGCTCTGGCTGTAATGGGTCAAACAGCATTGGGCGAGTTGGCCATCAGACAAGCAGAAAGGATCTCCAACTCTGAGATCCAGCCGCACACTCACTTCTCCTGGAGGGGCAGTTGTCCAGGAGGAGAGCTCCACCAGGCGCCTGTGAAGCTCCACCAGACCTGTCTCTGCTCTGGAAGTATCATGAGACGGATGTGTGCGGGTTGGACCCGTAATGCACGACTCAGAACACTGACGAAATAATAAACGCCCGCAAGGGCTTTATTATGGGAAAATCCAAAATCGTAGTCACACAAGCAAAGTCCAAAAACCAATAAATCCAGCCAAACCAAAAGTACAGTACCGAGGAAGAAGGCAGTCTCGAAATCGGTATCCATGCACAAGTTCAGTAACCAGAGTAGCTGTCAGCGGAGCAGAAATACAATACAGGGGTAAAGCAAAGTTCGTTAGTCGTGGGGCGTAGCAGGAGTCAGACCGAAGTCCTATCCGCGGGGCAGAGGTACAAAACAGACAGCAGGCAAAACTCGATACTCGACACGATAGGCAGGAACGATGGTCAGTAAACAGGCTAGATCAATAACGGTAGTCAAACAATGGGTAACGCTCAAAAGTGACAGTAGTAAACTAACAGGCAACAATTTCGCAATGACATGAACACTGATCTTATATGCAGGTGTAGACAGGTGCAGACACTTAGCTTGAGAGCAGCAGGAAATGGAAAACAGCTTGAGAAAATGAGACACGTAACAAGGCAATTAGTAAATCGTTAGTAGTTATCCTATCCTAGACCTGACATTAGTAAATTAGTAAATGACATGCACGAGAAATGTAAGGTAAACATGAACACATAGTTAGAGAGTTAGTATTACCCAATCCTGATCTAATGTTAGTAGATTAGTAAATAGACATGCAAGAATGAAACAATTAGGGAAGCGTGAGCGACAGCAAGAGACAGAAACAGCATGAACGCAAGGCTGCGGAAAAACATGGAAATGTGTATGCTAACAATGAACTGCATCGTAACATAAACAGAACACAAGCATGACATGAACAGAAAATAAACTGTGACAAACACTAAACATGAAACGTGGCATAAACATGACAGAAACGTAACATATCATCTACTTAACAGGAGCAGAGAGCCAGCATTCATACCTCCTCCACTCTTTACGACTGCCATTGTTCATGTGGCATCAAATCCTGCCTTTCTTGTCCCATCAGTGATCGTATCATCAAGCTTCATCCATATCCCTCCTGCCTGAATCATAGGCAAGAGGCAGGGATCCTCTTTCTAAACAGACATGTTTACCCCAACAAGCCATAGCAGATCACAACACCCTCAATACAGCCATCTCTTTTCAACACAGGCAGTGAATTTATCTATAAAACTTTCGAGGCTAATATGAGAACCTAAAGCAAACCAGCAATGAACAGGGAAAACAAGCCTTAAACGTTATAACTATGATGTGTTCAGGTTAGAGAGGCGTGGACATATCTGCCCGTCGTGGAAATCCAAACACTTCCATGTTAAGCTAAAAAAAGAAATGTTCCTGAAATCTGCCAAATAACACTTCCATTGAGTGAATAGCTGGCGACTAGACAGCAAATAGGTGTGAAAAGAGAAGTAATTAGCAAATCGCTCTTGTAAGGACTTCTCCTTTGATTCTCCATATCAACACCTACGTATTTACATTGCTATTGCAAAGCAAGAAAGATTCCATTATTTTCTGTGTTTACACTGGTGGCACGAAGTGCTTCGCTCCCCAAAGTGATGAAAGAGATTTTTCACCCCGTCATTTAAATAGAGTGTGAACCAATCACTGCTGGCCTGTCAGCACACTGTCCTTCCTATTTGCCGTGCTGTAGAACAGAAGCAATGCAAAGACGCCTCACCTCCTGCTCCATACTCAGAGAAATGCCTGCTGGATATTTGTATTTGAACAGCTCTTTACTATTGGTGCCTTGGTGATGCTGTACAATATCTTTGCTGCCCTATGTCCTTAACCACGGAGGGACTTGGATATTCTTTACCAAGAACGTTTGTGAACTTTTGATCCATTTTAACTTTGGGCAGCATAGTACTATGAAGTGTGAAGACAATGGCAAACTAAATAAAGCATTTCAGTTTGAATATCTTCACTAGTTAATGGCATTATGGCAGTGTTGTACTAAGATGTAAAAAAAAAAAAAGTTGATTTATTATACAATATAATGAAATATCAAAGTGTATGATTAAGTTTAAATTAACCAAGTAATATTAATATTCACATTTTGGCAGGTTTATGCTTCTATAAAATATCTGCAGTGCCCTCCACAATTATGGGCACTCCTGGTAAAGATGAGTAAAAAGGGTTATAAAGAATTCACCGCTTGGTGAATTAGCTTAATCTCACACTTTATTAATTAATGAATTCATTTATTTATTTGTTTATTCTGAGAAATGTATTTGTTAATTTATTCTGAGAAAAAAATCCCTCATTAAGAAATAATTATTTTTAACAATATATTTATTGTACAACCTCCCTTTGCCAATAAAACAGCACTGGGTCTTCTCCTGTAACATCTAATAAGGTTGGAGAACACAGAGCAAGGAATCTGAGACCATTCCTCTTTACAGAATCTCTCCAGATCATCCAGAGTCCTAGGTCCTCTCTTGTGCACTCTCCTCTTCAGCTCAGCCCACAGGTTTTCAATGGGGTTTAGGTCAGGGGACTGACCTAGAAGCTTGATTTTGTGTTCCGTTAACCATTTTTGTGTTGATTTGGACATATGTTTTGGATCATTGTACTGCTGGAAGATCCAACGACGACCCGGTTTTAGTTTTCTGGCAGAGGCAGCCAGATTCAGATTTAAAATGTCCTGGTATTTCATGATGCCATGTACCCTAACAAGGTTCCCAGGGCCTTTGGAGGAAAAACAGCCCCACAACATCACGGAACCTCCACCATACTTAACAATGGTGATCAGGTTATTTTCGGTATAGTCAACCTTCTTTTTACGCCAAATCCACCTTGAGTGTTAATTGCCAAAAAGCTAAATTTTAATTTCATCTGACCATAGAACACAGTTCCAGTAGCGTTTAGAAAACTCCAGGCGCTTATGTTTGTGGTGAAATGACAGGAAAAGCTTCTTTTTTTTACAAATAATTTGTTGGCATTGTCATGGATCTTGCCTTCCTTCCCTTATCTCCACGTTCTCGTTATTCTTTTTTGTCGTTACCGGTAATCTATCGGATTTTCCTTTGTTCCGTGACGGGGTTTTGCTTTCGCCTCGTCATTAGTAAGTTCACCTGGTATTAATTTCCGTTGACTATTTATACTTCGCTTCCTGCCTCTCTCGTTGCTTCCATGTTATTCCACTTAACATTCGAGCCGGTAAAGAGGTATAGGAAATTAGTAGAAAGCTAGTTTAAAAAGAAAGGGTTTAGAAAGATAGGGTTTAGAAAGAAAAGCAAGTTTCTTTTCACTCATTTCAGAGCAGAGGCTTTCTCATTTTCTTTCGTTTTATACTCTGACTTACGAGTGCTCTTACCCAAGAAGTTATGGTTTTATGAGTTCTCGGTTTTTTTTCGTTTCGCTCCTCGAACGTTGTTAGATAAGCGTGTCCGCTTATTTCCTTTGTTCTTGTACGAGCGCTCTAACTGTCCTGATTCCAGTTAAAGGAATCTTAATAGTTTTACTTTCTTTGTTCGTTCGCTCCTCGAACGTTGTTAGATAAGCGTGTCCACTTATTTCCTTTGTTCTTGTACTAGCGCTCTAACTGTCCTGATTCCAGTTTACGGAATCTTAATAGTTTTATTTTTCTTTGTTCGTTTCACTCCACAAACGGGAGTAAGATAAGCGTGTCTGCTTATTTCCTTTGTTTTACTACTCTTATCTGCGAGCGCTTTAACTGCTTTGGTCCCAGTGAAAGGGATCTTAATAGTTTTATTTTCTTTGTTCGTTCGCTCCACAAACGTGGTTAGATAAGCGTGTCCGCTTATTTCCTTTGTTCTTTTACGAGCGCTCTAACTGCTCTGATCCCAGTTAAAGGGATATTAATAGTTTTATTTTCTTTGTTCGTTCGCTCCACAAACGTGGTTCGATAAGCGTGTCCGCTTATTTCCTTTGTTCTTCGAGCGCTCTAACTGCTTTGGTCCCAGTGAAAGGGATCTTAATAGTTTTATTTGTCTTTGTTAGTTCGCTCCACAAACAGAGTTAGATAAGCGTGTCTGCTTATTTCAGTTTTGCTCGCATATCGAGTTCCTCGCCTTTTTCGTGTGGTTATTTTGTGTTCTCATTATTCTCCCTCTCCACTACGGATTATTGTCCGTTTCAGTGGTGTTCATTGAACACTTAAAGAGTCCGTATCTGTCGCAACTGGACCTCCAATATTTCCTCTGTGTCTCTGGCACAGAGAACCCCAACAGGCATGGAGGTGACGTCTAATAGTAGTTTTGGAGACTTGATGACCCCAAGATGCTACTTTCCTTTGTAATTCTCCAACAGTGATACTTGCAGATTTGTTTGCCTCTCTTACCATCCTCCTCACTGTGTGTGGGGGCAAAATAAACCTGGGTCCTCTTCTAGGCAAGTTTGAAACAGTTCCAGTTGCTTTGAACTTTTAAAGTATTGCCGTAACGGTAGATATGGGAGTTTTCAGGTGACTAGCTATTTTTTTATAGCCATTCCCTGACTATGAAGCTCAACACACTTTTCCCTAATTTGATTTGTGTGTTCTCTTATCTTTCCCATGTTGATGAAACAGGAAGTCATGGATTACTGCTTGAAAGTTCCTAAACACTCTGATCAACTTTAATAAGTAAAATATAAATGGAATGCTTCAGTTACATTCTGTTCATAAGAATTTTTAGGGGTGCCAATAATTGTGGCACATGTGGTTTTATTAAAAATAATAATTTCTTGATGAGGGATTTATTTTCTCACATTAAATTTACTTCAATTAAAGGTTGGGTTTTTCAAATTTTTTCAGTGTGAGATTAAGTTAATTCACCAAAAGGTAAATTTTGTATAATCCTTTTCACCAGGGGTGCCAATAATTGTGGAGGGCACTCTATTTCTATACATGGATTGTATGTAAAGATATAAGCTATTAAAGTATTTTGAGTCTCGAAAAGAGCATCTGCTCATGGGGGGTGTAGTCCTCTATGTAAAATAACATCTTAATGTGCAGGAAATTCCAGAAATTGACCATCTCATGCCAAGCGAAGATATTTGGATTAAGCTCATAGGGAAAAAAAAAATATATAGGTGTATGTTACATGCTGCCAGCTTCAGACAATAGTGTGAATACAATGCTATTTGGAAATATTAAACAAGCTTGTCAGGGAGGTGAGACTGTTATTATGGGTGACTTCAATTACCCTGCTATTAATGTGGAATTTGTGACAGGACAAGGAAAAAGTGAGGAAGAATTTCTGGATGTTGTAAATGACCATTTTTTGCACAGTATGTTGTGATGGGTCTATTAATGTGTCGGAGATTCAAACGCGAAGGTGGGAGAATCAGAACAAGTCAGCTCACACCAGTGAGGACCAATAAAGAGGGAAAAAATAATAAAAGAAAAAAAAGAAAAAGCAGGAAACCAATTCCCTAAGGCTAAACAGCCAAAAACAAAAACTAAATAGCAAGTCCCTTGAGAATATAAACAGAGTTTAATATCAGGAGGTCGCTAGTACCTGGCTCGACGCAATGTCGAAAGACAAACAAACAAGCACAGAGGAAGCGGAAGTGAGGAACTTAAATACCCCGCAGGTAGAAGCACAGGTGAAAACAATAATGAGGACGGCAAACCCCGAAACGGAACGTGGAAAAAATCTGATTGATTAACAATCGGGAAACCAGGACGAGAACCGCAAAAGAAAAGAAAATAAACAGCAGCGAACCACGACATATGTTAGTCAGCCTACAAGAGGGACATCAATTCTGGATCTGGTGCTGTGTAATGTGATCCTGACAGAATTTGCAGCACAGAGGTAGTGGAGCCAAGTCACCACTGTGCAGTTAGTTTTGAGGTACTTCAAAACAAATCCAAGAAAAAAAGAGAAAGCCCAAGATTTTTTAAATTTTAGGCATGCCAACTGTAATAAGATGCAAGCGTATTAAAGTTATATACACTGGGCACAACTTCTTGAATGCAAGCCTGTGAATGAAAAGTGGGGCAGGTTCAAAAGGGTTATCGTTGATGCATAATGCAAATGAATTGCAAAGGTACAGAAAAGTAAGTTGAAAAAGCAGTCTCCACAGTGGATGAATAAAGCTACATGGAAGAGTTTGAGGGAAAATAATACACTTTATAAGATATGTAAAAAAGACAATACTGAAAGTAACAATGCAAAATATTATAATATGCGTGCTAAGGTTAAAAAAGAATTAAGGGTAGCCAAGGCTGTTTGACTGGCAAATTGCTCAAGATGCAAAAAGTCATCCTAAACGTTTCTTTCAATACTGCAGTAGGAAAAGGTTAAGGATAAGGTTAAGTGCATTAAGAACAAGGAAGGGCTGTTGCTTTATAATAATGAGGACATTGCTGATGCCTTAAACAGTTACTTTGTTGAGAGTTTTACCAGAGAGGAGGTTACTAATAGGCCGGAAGGAATATTCAGTACTCAGATTTTCTTAGCATATATTGAGAGAAGTACGGTAACCTGCCAATTTACACCACTGGAAACGACGGCATAACGGTGGTGAAATTTTAGGGATTTTCCTTCTTTTTCCACAAGTAGAGTATGCAGTACCTAAAAAGAAATTAACAGGAAATGACGGCCTGAATTTAAAAATTACTTTGGGAAATGACTACCTAATTTCAGGAACTTTCCAGTTCTTTCCAAAAGTAGGTATGCAGTACCTAAGAGGAAATTAATGGGAAACAATTGCCTGAAATAAAAAAAAATTACTTTGGAAAATTACTACATAATGACAGCTAATGTCTTGTTTCTTCTCGAAAGTATGCTGTGCCTCCAGGTAGTAATTGTGTAAAAACCGATAAATATATGAAAACGACAAAACATTTTAAAACGGCCATTACGACAGAAAATGTTCTTTCCCTCCAGTAAATGCTATACCTCCACATAGTTGTTTTGTAAAAACAGGTTGATATATAGAAAGTATGACCTGAATTTAAAACATGGCTTATGATAATTAGAGGAATAATTAGGCTATAGCAGTTAATCTCTTCTAAAGTAGGCCTACCTAGTGCCTACAGTTGAAGGGCTCAAGCGCATATCATGGATAAAATAATGTGAATAGAAAATAACACACTTCAAGTTATTGGTTAAATCATTGGTTTTATTCATACAATTCCATATACAAAGCATAAGTCATTCCGATCTATGTCAGATCTGTTGTGTCCGTATATTCAATGCATTGTTTAATTTATTACATTGGTGCATTAGTGTGGTTTTACCTGCCATTACATTGTTAATGTAATACGTCTGCATGTAAGAGCTACGCACATTGCATTGTTAGATATTCAGAGAACGGCTTACAGTACTTACAGTATCCCATTCCTCTGCTTCTGTGTCTGATTGCTTTATGCTTTCTAAATTAGCATCAGCTACAAAACAGGATCATGTAGCGTGAGACGGATGGGGAAATTATTATAAAGTTTTATCTTAGTTATACCGTTCAACAAATTGGGAAACATAGTAACATCACTGACCATAACTACTTGTCCGATGGGGCGTAAAATGTAGTGAGAGACAGATTGAAAACTACTATGAAGTTTACTTCTAGTTATAGCTTAACTACATAACATCACCGTAACTACTAGTCCGACGGGCCGTAAAATGTAGTAAGTGACAGATTGGAAACTACTATGAAGTTTCCTGCTAACGTTAGTTATAGGCTAACATAACAACACTGGGAAACATTACCGTGTACTTTACCCCTTATTCCCATCATAACTTGAAATAACAGAAATCAAAAACATAGCCAATAGTGAAGCTAATGTTTGAAATTTTTCTTATATTGAGTAAATAGATAAATTCAAGTCGAAGCCAACGTTAGCCAGTAGTGACGATCCCTTTCCCATCAAATGGGGCTAATGCTGGCTACTTAAACTTGTTTCTTTATTGTGTTATGCGGTGTGTCAGGCTTAGTTATCTCATCTGTAAACTTGAATTGATCTATTTAACATCAGTATTAGGATAATTAAAAAAATTTGGTTCACTATTAGCTATTCAATTAGGCCCGTTTTAATTGCCCTGCTATATGCAAACTATGATGACGTAGCCAGAAACCACTGATATGGCCTAGTAGCCACACAAGCCTAGTACTTGGCGAAATGTTTTTGATTGCTGTTATTTCAAGCGATGATGGGAATAAGGGTTAAAGTACATGGTAATGTTTCCTAGTGTTGTTATGGTATAACTAACGTTAGCAGGAAACGTCATAGTAGTTTCCAATCTGTCTCTCACTACATTTTTCGCCCCGTCAGACTAGTTTGCGGTCATGTTACACGTGTTTCCCAGTTTGTAGTTAAGTTATAACTAGGAGGAAACTTCATAATAGTTTCCTATCTGTCTCTCACTACATTTTACGCCCAGTTGGACAAGTAGTTATGGTCAGTGATGTTCCTATGTTTCCCAGTTTGTTGAACAGTATAACAGTATTAACTATAAATTCATAATAATTTTCCCATCCGTCTCACGCTACATGATTCTGTGTGATGCTAGTTTAGAAAGCATAAAGCAATCAGACACAGAAGCAGAGGAACGGGATACTGTAAGTACTGTAAGCCGTTCTCTGAATCTCCAACAATGCAATTTGCATAGCTCTTACATGCAGATTTATTACATTAACAATGTAGTAGCAGGTAAAACCACACTAATGCACCAATTTAATAAATGAAATGAATGTATGGACACAACAGATGCTTTATATATGGAATTGTATGAATAAAACCAATGATTTTAACCAATAACTTGAAGTGTGTTATTTTCTATTCACATTATTTTATCCATGATACACGCTTGAGGCTCACTGTTCAACTGTAGGCACTATGTAGGCCTACTTTAGAAGAAATAAACTGCAATGTACTCAAGTGTCTCACAGTAAGGGAACGTTAAATCCAAGCATTCAATAAACCCAAAGGGAATGTTTCTACTAACATTCCTAGAACATTACCCTAATGTTACATTACTAATGTGAAGGGAAAGTTCCACAAACAAGTTGAAGGAATGTTCTGAGGACTTGAAAGGAACTTAACATTATGACATCCAGGGAACGCATTGCAACGTTTGTGACATTTCTGGGATGTTTCTGGAATCTTTTTTTGTTATCTTGGAGTAACATTCCCCTATATATACACCCCAGAATGTTCCCAAAATAACGAATGTCCTCTTAGGTACAGCATACTTTCTAGAGGAAATAACAAGACATTAGCTGTTGTTTAGTTAGTTAGACATTAGTGTTTTTTTTTTACTTCAGGCCGTTGTTTCCCGTTAATTTTCTTTTAGGTACTGTATACTCTACTTGTGGAGTCATTACGTCATTATGCTGTCATTTCCGGGGGCGTAAATTAGCAGGTTACCAGAAAGTACTAGAAAAATTACAAAAATTTAAGACAAATAAGGCAGCAGGCCCTGATGGTATATACCCAAGGGTACTCAACGAGTTAAGTGAGATCATTTATAAACCACTGGCAGGTATTTTTATCTTTTTAGTTTTTAGAAACTACCAGATGACTGGAAACAAGGTGATGTAATACCACTATATAAGAAAGGAGACCAGACTGATCCAGGAAACTATAGGCCTATCAGTTTAACATGTACAATACTGGAATATATTATCAGAGATTCATTGGAATTATTTATTGAACATAACAACATCTTAAGAGATAGCCAACATGGTTTTCACACAGACAAACCTTTTGGCATTTTTTGAAGAAGCTACCAAGTGTTTTGATTGTAACAAGGCTTATGATATTATATACCTAGATTTCCAGAGAATCCAGATGTGGGCGGAAACCTGGAAAATTAAATTCAACATTGCTAAATGTTAAATATTACATGTGGGAAATAAATACATAAGGCTAACACTACTTAAAAATTTAAATTAAAAATAACATTACTTTATGGGGTAAACGAAATTGGAATGAGCTCAATTTGAAAAAGACTTAGGTGTTGTAATAGATCAAAGCCTTTTAGGTTCCAGGCATTGTGCTGTAGCAGTAAAAAAAAAAAAAAAAGGCTAACAGGATGCTAGGATGTATAGCCAATACCTTTGGCAGACCACACTTAGAGTACTGTGTGTAGTTCTGGGCACCATATTACAAAAAAAAAAAAGATATAGAGGCTCTGGAAAAGGTCCAAAGAAGGGCAACTAAATTGGTTACTGGTTATCAGGAAATCTCTAATCTCTTGAATCTTAGTAAAAGGAGATTTAGAGGTGATTTGGTTGAGGCTTTTAAATTCATCAAAGGGATTAATAAAGTGAACTACAGGAGATTCTTCAGGTTGAGTTCTGTTAGTAGAATGAGGGGGCATAGATGGAAATTAGCAAAAGGTAAATTCCACACAGACATTAGGAAGTAGTCACTGTGTGTAATAGCTTGCCAGGTTATGTAGTAGAGGCAGAAGACCAGGCTTGATATGGTGTTGGATACTATATCTAAATTGTAGGGGAGAACTAGGTACCCTTTAGTGGTAGAAAGATGGTGAGCATTGTTGGGCTGAATGGCCTGTTCATTAAGTTATGTTGTGTTATGTTATAATGTAATTCCAATAAAAATATCCTATTCCAATTAAATTGCAATCGCTTTGCTTGAGAATTCTTGGAATTATAATTCATGGTCACCACTTTATATTATTTGGATTGGAATCATGCCATGAATTACATTTTAAATTGGAATTCACTCTGGTTTATAACATGTTTTTTGAAATGTCAAGTGTGACAGTTGTGATTTATAGGCTTTATGTAGTAGATTCTGTGACTTGAAATTCTGTGAGGTTTTAGAAAATGAAAAGTCGGTAAATTGCAAATGGATAATGGCACTGTTAGGATGTTGGTGGACTGATAACAATTATAAAAAAAACATACATTTCAGGACATTGAGGCTGCAGCTCTATTAATGTCCTATTATGAATCCACTTTCTGGGTAAGATAGCGTTGCTCACTCCAGCACTTCACCGTCAGAAGAACCTCTCTGGGCCTCAACTCTTAAGGCCTTATATACCTCCTCCCAACTGGACTACAAAAATTCCAACAGTAAATTATTAGTGTCGTTTCCTTGTCTTTTACAACACCAGAAATAATATAGGAATTGATAGCAATAACGCTCCAAAGCCACTCTTTTTATAGACAGTTTTGCCCACACCAAACAAGCCAGGTAAGTGCCAGCTTTTATTTTTTTCAATAATAGAAATACTACACAAAACAATGAGGAGTTTAATTTACACACTGATACATACACTTACACACACATGGACCACATTGTATTACTGCGATACCGCAATGATTTATTACATGTACTTAAATTCGCCAGGAGGCCTCCCATGGCATCCCAGTCTTTGCATGCTATGTACCATTGCTGTACATATTATTTACGCCTCCGCCAATTATTGTGCTCTTTACAACATTACACAAATATACTAGAACATTCCATGCATTTTTTTTACAATTCTGCTGGAATTTAAAAGGAAATATACAAGTTAGACGAATGTTATTAAATGGCAAAACACACAATCGAGCTACTTCCGAACGATTGGCACGGCTTTCAGTTTTGACACGCACTTTTTGACCCTGGTTGTAATTCTTGGGAAATGAAGGGGAAGGATTTAGTTCTGCTCCTTGGTGAAAAGATTTCTTTTGAGAAGAAAACCAGTGTTACCACACAAATGATGGCTGTTTCTGACATTGAAGGGTATATAACAATGTGCTCATACATAACTATTCTTGGAGAACTGAACTTTAACAATTCCAATTTCGAAAAAAGGAGCCATGCCATGGAATTGTGTTAATAATGTTACAAGATAAAATATTGCTTTTCGTAATGGAACTTGAACAAAAAGTAAATACCTATCAATCATTTGAGATATTGATAAACTGTATTTAAGTACCCATCCATGAGTTCAGCCATTCAAGCTTTGTAATGTCAGAGAACGCTTGACATTGTGAATACAGTAGGATAGGAAATAGCTGGTAGGAGTGTTTTTTTTTGTTTACTTTTTTTAAAATATTGTTCGGGTTCATACAAATTTAAAACATATTCTTGTTTTTGCAAAACACCAAATACACCATTCTAGATTTCCATATATCAATATAAAAAGGAAGTTGAGATGGCATACATACAAGTAATACTGTTCTATTATTCTAAATAAATAAATGACATTGGGTAGATCCATTTGTCCTCTTATCGGAGTTATGGTTTTAGCCTCTCCAAGGCTGTGCTGTGTGATCCGGGCTACAGGAGAGTTTTTTACATTGCCTGAAATGGGATTTGCCTGCGGGCTTGGGAGTGTTTCGGCTGTGTAACGACTAGTGATGAGGAAGAGAGAGTTATTCTAATGCAGGGGAGAGATGGGCTTCTTTGACAGAAGGGGTATAATGTTTGCCGGTTGCCATGGGAACCAGTTTGAGGGCACACGCACACTTGTGGTGTTTTTCAATACCAGTTTTATCGGCTATGATTTGGGGGTGGGGGGTGGGGGAGGTGATGCCGTGCGACCCCGCTGAACCTCACGACCGAGCTACAAGTTTCCAATTTCTGTCAGGTGCCATTCAGCTCTCAGGAAAAAAAAAAAAAAAAACAGCACATTTCTCTTAGGAAGAACAATCTCAATTTTCTATCAACCCTATCTGTCTCTCTCTCTCTCTTTCTCTCTCTTTCTTTTTGCTCTCTCCCTTCAATACCCTTTTGTCATTTTGAATTTAAACCCTGAGGAACAGAAAATCGCCAGGCAATGCTGGGTGGATCTGGAGAACCCAGATTCACATTCTGTGCTTGTACAGCACAGGGATTTTAGACGAATGGAAAACCATTATGTAGCCCCCTAATGTCCCAGTGTGTGCGGATTCAGTCACTTTGACATCACATTTACAATCACTTGGAGTACGGGGGGAAAGCACCTGCATTTTTTAGTTGAAGTTTGCCTAAATATTTTAGTATTGGGAGCAATGGTGTAATGTTTTTAACTATGCTGTCAGGGAAGGGAGGTTTAAGGGAAAATGTGCTTATTTTCTGAATCCCGCAGTTCTAACATTCAATGCATTCGTTAAAATGTCCAGCACGTTAACATGACTACTGAACACAAGCAATATTGCGTGCTAAAACACCTTAAATTTTATTAAATTCAATGGATTTAATTTAATAATTCTTATTTAAAATGACAATCATCAATTGAATCGCCAAATTTGTTGATAGATCAGTCGAACAGTAACCAGGTGGATCAACCAACAAGTCAAAACAAGGTCTAAATCCAGCCTTTAGATTAAATAATTTTAGTACTGAAAAACATCAATTAGAATAATGAATTGGAATCATACATTCATTAATGAACGTATGGCTCACTGCTTATAATTTACAAAAAAGGAAGACATTAAACCAGATGTTAAATTGAAATGACCAGAAAGGAGAGCGAGATAAGCCAGAACTTGCCAGAATATTTCAGCACAGGAGGAATAAAAGAAAAGCCAGCTATAAAAACTCAGCGGTCACGAGTTTACACAACCCAGGAAAAGGCTTCTCCTCTGTAGACTCCACTCTCAGCACTTTCCAGCTCCACCGCCCTCAACTTAGTTAGCCAAAATGACAATAAAAAAGAGCCAAGTTTCTCTTGTTTTTGTTTTTGTACAATCATTCAAGTCTGTGCAGTTGTGTAATCTTCAAATTTGGGCAAAATATTACTTCCGTGTGATAAGACCAGTGATAACACCCTGGTCTCTGCTTGAATCTGGCCAAAAAGGTGATCTCGCCAAAAAGATAAATCACAAACTGGCAGGCCTAACAACCATTACCTACATCAACATTGAGACTTTCCATTGATGATCTCAATTGATTGTGACAGATTGGCATTCAAATTTAAAATGGAAAAGGAAACCATGTGACCGTGTGGTACTCTCTGGCCACACTGGGATTTGACCTCATGAATAGTTGAATAACTTTCTCCTGAACAGGGGAGAATATACTGTGGCCACGCAGCGCCTCAGCGTTATTTTATTGCCTCTTTTATGCCTGTGGAGTGGAGGGGGGGGGAAGGAAGGCAGATCCTAGGTCAGGTCAAGCAGAGCAGGCCTCTTGAGTACTATTGAATGGACTATGGGCAAGTTTTCCATGTCAAATTATACTTTCTTTATCGAAGGCCGTAATATAAGGCCGATATACCCGTCAATGCCAAAGATGTGTTTCTTCGTCCGACGCCCTATTATAGTGTTCGTTGTTAAAGTCAAGTTCACTGTGAACGCTACTTTTGGCCCTTTTCTCATAAGAAGTGGGACTCTGGAGCAAGATACATTCTGTGTGCCTACTGAACCAACAGGGGTATTATTTTTTTAATCTCCTGTTGCAATGAACAGCACGTGCACGAACCCACATCGGTGCAACGTGTTTTAGCCTGCTGCACAACACAGACAGAATTTGATTAACCATAATTGCGTATAGTAGTGGAACTTTATTACTAAACAGCGTTTACCAATAGCATTAGTTGATATTATTTGAATCCTTTAACTGCCTATGTGTTGTGCATTGCATTTGACAATGACATACACAGTTCAAGTGATCAGAACATAAAATCACGACTTACGGCAGGACATGCATGGTGTTTTTTTTTTTTCAGTTTTATTGGACAGCGCAGTGTTGAGCGACAGGGACAAGGGGGTGCGAGAGAGAGGGAGGGACATGGCCGGATTGGAACCGCCTGTGTCGAATGCAACGAGCTTGTGGGCAGTGCTCTTACAGGCTACGCCACGAGACGCCCCTTTTGCATGGCGTTTCTGATAACATACTGTTTACTGTATACTGCCGATCAAAGCAACTATATTGGTGAGGAGGATGCCTTGATCCCAGATGAAAGCAACTGAAGACACTTGGCTTACCAGCCTTATACACTCCTCAAAAAAAGTTCGGAAACGTCATTTCGGTCGATTATTCCTCCCCTTTAATAATACCAATTGGTATTGTATTTTATATCGTTGGAAAGCCTGATTAGTCACCTTTACAACGAGGTACAACTTGTAAGGATCGTGCATTCGTGGAATGAGCAACACAGCTAACCGTGTGGGTAGCGGCCCAAAGAAATGTGCCAAAATCCCCTGCAATATTCTTCTGTTGGTATTCACTCTCGTTTTGAGTTGCTTGGTGGACTGGATGATTGCACTCTCCCACAGTAATAAGGAAAAAACAACACATATTGGCCATTTTTACACTTTATTCATTTTACACTGTCAGGGACCTCAGTAGCGTGTGGAAGATCCATACGCAGCCACAACAGCTTGGCACCTCCTCCTCATGCTGGTCACCAGCCTGGTCACACACTGCTGTGGGATGGCATCCCATTCCTCGGTGCCAATCAGGTGCCAGTCACACACCTGTGACTGGCATACACCTGCCAGCACTTGAAGCTCAAAACGAGAGTGAATACCAACAGAAGAATATTGCAGGGGATTTTGGCAAATTTTTTTGGGCCGCTACCCACACGGTTAGCTGTGTTGCTCATTCCACGAATGCATGATCCTTACAAGTTGTACCTCGTTGTAAAGGTGACTAATCAGGCTTTCCAACGATATAAAATACAATACCAATTGGTATTATTAAAGGGGAGGAATAATCGACCGAAATAACGTTTCCAAACTTTTTTTGAGGAGTATATTTACATGTGGATAAATATAACATTTTTGAGCAATTAAAAAAAATAAATGTAAATACATTTCCAGGATAACTTCCACACACTAACCTCTGTAGAGACCTGTCATTGTTTAGCTTTTGAAAGATCCATTTCCCATGGTTTCATTTCCAGCGCTGCAGGAAATGTAAGATAACCATTGCTATTGAATATTATCTTTCTTCGGGATTCTGTGCAAAGAAAATTTGAGTGGTTATGACATGTCGTATGAGTTATGCACAAAGCAAATAGGCCTAAATTATATTCCCAGCAACTGGGTTGTTTTAATTTTGATTATTGAAAATAAAATACGAGTTTGGATTTATAAATTGCTCACCATGATCACATTACCTATGTTTAAATTATAATAATGTTTAAATTATCCTGTTATTTAGTTTTTTACTTGTTAACATTATATGATTTAGAAAAGATGGAAAATACAACTTTACAATGTCCTTCCTCGCTGCCTGGAGCGCATGACTTGCTTGATATTAGCAACCTGAAATAGGCTACTTCTCGTTTCACTCCAGCCCGCGAATAGCCTATAACATATTTCTTTATTTTCTTTTCCCCCCATGCAATTCACTGGCTGAGGAAAGTGCACGACTGCTTATTGGTGCAGTTAGACAGTACATGTGGAATGTGTCTTGAACTATGTGAAAAGGTTTTTTAATTCGTTTGCGCTCTTCATATAATGCTGAGAGGTATAATCCAGGTGCGTCGGCTGCAAAAGTAAACGAAGGAAAAAAATCTATGAAAGAAACCCGCACACTGACGTAAAATAAGGGAAAAAATCAAACTAAGGTATACCGATGCAACATAGAAATGTATCCACGTGTGTTCGTGTGAAACAGTGCACAAAGGAAAATGTTAAGCAAAAGAAAAAGAAAATGTTTGGGTTTTACACCATCATCAGTTCTCCTTAACTATGTGCTCATGATTCATTAAGACCTCTTTCTAGGCAAGATGCCAGTTTTATGAATGCATCTTCCAGATACAGGGTGCAGGACAGCTGGCCCTATATGGCATTTTAACGGGGCGTTAATTATGCTAATAGGGAACTCACGTGAACGTGCGTTCATTTAAGAACAGGTGAATTTACACTGGCCTGTAAGATTTCTTGGTGAACCCGACGTGAAATCTTCGTACGAACATCTCTCAAGAAAAAACATCAGAGAAAAGTTAAGAGAAAAATGAGAGAATGTTCTTGCATGAGACCCATCGTTTGACATTTAACAATATTTTAAAGTTCAGCTATTGTTTCGGTCAAGATCGGCAGCGCCTTCTAATATTGAATATGGACGACCGCTGGACATTAACGGGAAAGCCGGGAATGACCCGTTTCCTTTTAATCTGCTTGTCCGCGCGGTGTCGCTGGACGTCGCCTGCTCGGTGGGAATGTGTCCCTCCGGACGGCCACGGGTCCAGCGTGCATCCCCTGACTTGTCTTTTGGGCCTTGTAGCTGACAAATTATTTATAAATCCTCAAACAAAATGTAGTGCCCTCACAAAGAACTGCCAAATAAAGCATAATGAAGCGGGCATCATGCGTGGTTATTATCCTTTTATGGGGGTCAGTTATATGGGTCTATAAATAATACGGACTTCCATAAGAAAGAAATAAAAAAGTTTTATCAGCAAATTGGCACTTCTGTGATACCATGACATTCTGCAAATAATTGTGGCCTTGTCTGTGATTTAGTGCGGTTCACCCATTCAGTATTCCGTGAAGCGGCAGCTGCAATGGCCTGTCAGCTCGCCTCTACCGCCACTGTGAATTCCTTCCATTTATATCTGACAACCGCACCTCACGTCGAATGGGAATGGCTCGATCTGAAGAATAAACAAGAATTCTAATGTGTGAGTTTATGTGTGTACAGCTCTGCAGGTCAAGAAGGAGATTTTGAACAGAATTATGAATTTCAGGTTGCGGCACATTCTTTCCCAGTGAGCAAAAGCGCAATTTAGACGTTTAGAGGGGTGGAAATGTGAAAGGTTGAGAGATGTTTGACAACAGGTTTTAGCCGGATGTAGCCTGGCTACGTCCTTGTCGGCTAAAAAACTTTAACATTTCCATCAAATGTAACTGGGTTTTTCAACTGAATGCCTAGATGGTGTTTCACTGACTTTTCACCACAGATATATTCACTGGGTTCTGTGGTACTTGAATGATGCACATTTTTACAGTAAGGCTGTGTACAATGTAAATCTGTTTGTTTCACTGCACGTATATGTAAATAAGCAGCTGGACTAAAGTGACGTTTGGGGCCATATTTAACCCTCACACAAGACTATTGTTTCCTGGGTCAACGTTTATTTTTCACTGCCATGGTACCGGTGGTACTAACAGGGGTGTGTTTAGTAAAACCACCATGCTAAACGCTAGCTTCACCTTTTTTCACACGACACAAAAGGGCATAACTTTACGCCGTCGAAAACGCCCTCTCAGATTAAATGACATAAAACATAAAGATATTTTCGTGTTGCAGCCTAACTACTAAGTTGAGGCCTAACTACTCAGCTAAATGGTGAATTCATCTTTAGCGCAGTGGCAACGGCCTCTCCCCCGGGAGACCCGTGTTCGAGCCCTTGCCGCTACATTGGTGTCAGCAGTGAAGGTGGCAAGGTTCTGGCTGGGCATGAACCCAGGTCTCCTGTAAAGTTAATTTCCTCAAAACACTTTTTTTTTAGATATCTGCAAGGACGTAAATTTGTAAAAAATGTGTGACAATGTCTATTTTTCTCAAATTCCCTCCAAACTCCCAGTAGATGATATTCTTGAAATCAAAGTATATAATAAAGGAACAATATTCTCAATCTACAATTGCATATCATTTGTGGGCCCCTAATATTTATCTGTAATGAGGCAGAAGTGGGAGATGGATCTTACTTATGATTTTCTCAATGAAGAATTGGAAAATGCCCTGTCTATGGTCCACTCTTGTATCTGTGCTTGCCAAGGGCTGATTCAGTTGAAGTTTCTTCACCAGGTGTATTGGTCCAAAACAATACTGGCTAAGCTAAAGCGAGATGTTGACCTCACATGCGATAGATGCCGTCGGACCTCTGCTACTTAATTCATTTGTTCTGACATTGTCCTGCTCTGGTCTCCTTTTGAAAATCTGTCTTTGAATCATTCTCATAGATCTCAACACTGGGTATGTTTACCTGCACACTAATATTCCAATCTTACCCCAATGGCACAACTTTGATTGTTGAAATGGTCACGTAAACACATTTATCTGATTATGTGAGGTTATCGTCCGCTTATTTGAAAACACACCTGGTTTATTTTTTTTGGTGCATGTAAACATCTTACTCTTATTTTTATTTTGAAACTGCGCATGTCAGGAAGAAATGGAGAGAGGGACGGTGTAAGGTCAGAAATGTTCCGCCCGTCAAAATTAGCCAGGTCCAGGGTTCCTTTGGGTTCTCACTTCCAGAATTGTAGCTATTATTATTAAATTACTTATAATCTTATATCTATGTGAACGCGATATGTTAAATAGGCTACTGGCATAAACTGATAGCTTCCAATAATCGGATATTGCTGTGCATGCACACATCTATGTTTGTGCTGGTTAGCTCTCTAATATAAGACTGTGGGTAGCCTATGGTTAGATAATCCCAAGATAATCATGATGGCATTTGAAATGGCCTTACACTGTCCAGAGAATCAATAAACGTTAAATGCTACTGTTAATGGTTCATATTTTGTTTGCGCAAAACAAGACTTTATTCACATTTATACCAAGTTATTTGCATGGTATTAAGATTTTTTAAAGTTTCTGCTATGGAATATGTACCAACAGTTTGTGGACAAGCTCTGCTGAATAAATGGTACAAGTGCAACATCTATCAGTATATTGCCTCCAGCTTTAATATCCACAATTGCCAATATACTCCATAGAGCACCTACTCAAAGAGCATGAATTTGGCTCTTTGAGAGGAGGTTTGAATCGTAATCAATCTGCCCAGTGGAGAGTGTTTGAAGTACAGTAGACATATACAGGGCTGTAGCAGTTTGTCAAAGCTCTGTGCTGATACACCTTGATGGAGAGCAGGCTGATGTTAGTGTTAGGGCTGATCAATTTAAATTTCTGCCTTTTGAGGCTTTTGGCAAACGCAAACATTTCACTTAAAACATGTGTTTTTTGTGATTAATAGGTATGTGCTTGGAACCTTGCGCACTGGATAAGAGCGTCTGCTAAATGTCTATAATGGGTGCCCTGTTTGGTTTGTCGCCAAAGAGTTTTCTAGTCTCTGCTTTGCAGCCAAGGGCACTAGCCTTTGCCATTCTAATTTTTTCTTTATTTTATTTCATTGTTTTTGTTTTGTGTCTGTGTACGGACGTGCGTTATTAGTTTATTTTTGTTTATGGGGTTTGGGTGGGGGAGGTTTTGAATATTTTTTTCTTTTGATCTGTATTTGATTCAGGTGGTGGGGGTGGACATTGTTGTATTGGAAAAACTTAATCAAAAAGGTAAATAAACCAGGACTAACCAAAGGCTGATTCATCTCTCCAAAGTTGCACTGCCATGGATAGGAGTGTCAGGAAATAGCTATTCATGCTTATCCAGAAGGTTTGGAGCAGATTGCAGTCGTATTGACTAACCCCTTACATCACAGAGTACAGTCTCTGCAATGACGTTGAGCCTGATGTTACTCATACAAAGAAGTGAAGGCAAGGCCTTGATGGACAGGGTGGTGTCTCACAAGGGCGGCAGCCTGTGTGCGGCATGCGAGTGTGCGGGCACGCTCTGTGGGAAGGTGGGGAGTAGTATAGCATTGCAGCCAGCCAAGGGGTGGCCTAACTGTTCTGCTAACAGAGAATTCATCCTTAGCGCAGTGGCTAGCGCAAAAACCGCACCCCCAAGAGTTCTGTGTTCGAGCCCGGCCGGAACCCTGCCGTTACAATATTATAAGATTTCTTGATAAGTCAGTGAAGTACCATAAAGTAATGTTATTTGCCAGATACTCATTATCATCCTGTGATAAAGTTGGGATGGTAATGCTGGGATGCAAAAACCTACAGGTGATATGATTGGTTAAATCACCCCCCTTTAGAGACCGTGCACCCAATGGGCAGTTGTATCACATCCACCCTGCATTGGAATCACTCTATAGCATTATGTAGAGAAAAGGAGCCCGGTGAGTTCAGCGGTGAAGTTTGTAGCGTACACAATTACACCTTGTCAAGCTATTTAATATCACAGATTCAAAAGGTGAACATTAAACTGAAACTAGCTCAAACTCTAAATGTTGTCGACATTTGACAAAGGGGCCGATCTTATTGGTATTTTCAAAGTATATGATGTGAGAGAATCAACACTGGATAGGAGACACAGATTTCCGCTGGTTTGATTAGAATTTAATTTCAATTAATGAATAATTCCAGTCAATAAAGGATTAAAATTATTCAAATGAGTGTATTTTGTTATCACTTTTACAAAGTACTTGTTTTCCCAATGCGTTTGTGTCTCAGAACCTCTACCGTACGACTCATTTCAAGTAACTATCACAATAATTGACTGGAAGTAGAGTCAAGTCACTTGCCAGCAATGATGCTCATTATTCCCTTAATGTAGCAGTTTGGGAGTTCTCTTCCTCAACCTACATCACCCCATTTAGCAGCCCAGCGCCTGGTTTAGCACAAAGTCCCTTCTGGCCTTGAGAAAATATGCAAATGAGATGACTTAAGATTGTGATTTTAGCACCAGAACCCATTCCCTTGTCCGTCTTCCTCGGGTCAATTAGTAAAAGAAAAAATAAAAAAAGAAATAAATTTGAGCCTGAGCCCATGTTCACGTTAATAAAAGAAGCTGGAGGTAATTTCCTCTCAGAACTTGACAGAGGAGGGGCCTTTGAGTTAGGATGACACATTAATCCTGGTGCCAGTAAGTCCCCCCTCACGGTCCCTCTGGGTGGGAACAGATGCGTTCTTATTAGTATTTGGAATGGGGGGGGGACATTAAATCACCGGCATCGCTCGCCATCATTCAAATAAATTTCCTCACTGTCTCCTCAAAGATAGTCTTTTAACACCTTGGTGCTCCGGCCCCCCCCCTGTGCGGCTCGAGAGGAGAACGAGACCGACTGGGTTTCCCAAGAGGCCTCCATTATTGGATAAAATAGCATAACTCTGTTCCAGCTCAGAATCAATACCAGGCCGTTTATCACCCTCGCTGTCTTTCTTTATTTGTTTCTGCTGAATTTTGTCTGACTTTTCATCAGAGTCGGTGCAGAGAAGCGATATTCCGCGTATTTCAATCGCCGGCCGATTCGAGCGACCCTCTAAAATGTAGTCAAATGCTATCTCGGGCTGTCTGTTTTGATCAAGATGATATAAGTCTCTCTTCTTCTTTTCCAAACGGGGGTTTTAGGGAAAAATAATTTTTTTTTATTATTATTTTTTTGACTCGCTGAAGATGATGTAAGGCAAGCCTTCACCGAGATTTAAGTAAGAAAGCCGATACAAATCCAATATAAAAACGTCTTGTCTTTTCTCAAATGGAAATTAATTTGGCGCTGTCGTTTTTGTTTGCTCCACGACCCATTTGCCTTGATGTTGTCACTGTCAAGAATCCTCCGAAAGGTAAAGGATTCAAAAGACGTGTCTTTTTTCAGTTAATTTCAAAGAAAAACCATTATACATATTTTATTGTCTCCTCTGTGGGCCTTTGTAGAGCCAGAGGTTAAAGTTCTGTCAAATTATGCTTTCGTGAATCTGTACACGTACCGTGTCCTACATTGTGAAGACCGACACCGCACACCTTTACATTTGAAAAGGCCAGTGTTCTCCTCTGAAATGGAGCCCGGTGTTGCAGAAAAAAAAGCTGAAACCATCAAAGTTTGTCTGTCACCTGATGACACAGTCTGCACAGGCCCCGTGCAGATCCGCTGACGACCGGACGTGTTGGGACCCGGGGCCAAAGCATGACACGAGCCCTGTCCCATCGTTCAAGAATCACTGGTTCCGCACTGCTCCGGCTCGTCGGGGACCTGCTTCATCTCTTTAATACCGATTTCCACTCCACAGTTGACACAAGGTTGGAATAACAAAAGAAAAAGGTGTTTTTTTTGGACTTTTTAAAAAAAGGTAGGGCACAATATTGAATTTAGATTTTTGATATATGTGGTAGTTCTCCTTTAAACCCCTCAGAGAACAGTTTAACTGGAGAGAATGCTACCCTGAGCCTGTGGCAAGCTCCAATCTCTATGCTAATTCTCCCCACAGCTGGAGCTCATGCTAGATTGTTATTCCAAGTTTGTTCTTGTTAATGACAGAATCTCATTTTCACATTGGTGGTACTATAGTAAGTACGTACGTGCGGTAATAGCACAGGACTGGTAACCCGATCCCTGTTAACACATACTGATTAATATTCTGATGTGAATGGCTGTATGTATATATAAGTTCTTCCAGCTGTTGATATGCAGTTGAGACTCACAGCTTTTTTTTCACCCTGCTGGCAATGTTGTTCATTTCAGTTATTTTAATGACTTAAAAGACACACAGGGGACACATTGAATGTGAATTTGTTTCTTAACCCAGTTTATGAAATAAATATATGAGAATAATTTTTTTATATTTCAATATGTGGGCATTGTAAAAAATCTTTTTTTAATAAAATTCTATCAACTGGTAATTTATTCAATAAAGTGTATTACTGATAAAAATCTAAGTGGATGAGGTCATTGTCAATACATACCCGACGAGGAAATTAAAACCTGCTCATGCACAATGAGTGCGATGCAGCTAAGTGCGGAAATAGCCTCTTTTATGCTCTGTACTAGGCTATGCATCACCTTGACCATGTGACCTCCAATCTCAGTGTTGCCCAGCATTGTCACTTGGTCACCTCTCTCTCTCTCTCTCTATCCTGTATTTAGTATCTACTATTTCTTTTGAAAATGTACATACCTGTAAATAATCTCTCATACTGTATAACACTGCCCGCATGTCAAAAACGTTATCATAAAAGCAAGCAGTAAACTAATCCAGACTACATGTCTGAAACCACATTCTTGTTTTACAAACGCAATAGCCAACAAATATCCCCTCTTTCGCAAGCTCTCCCCTACCCTCCACCACATTTGCCCTCCATAGTGGTTAGAAACAACAATGCTACATTTTTTTAAATACAGTGTGTCCATAAATTTACAAAATGTGGAAACTTGACAGACTGTGCAAATGAAGAGTAACACAAGTGATAATTTTAATGATGGCAATTAAGGGCAGGTGTGGACTTGCATACCAGAAAGAAAAAGGGTCTAAAGTGAAAGTATATCATAGTTTAGCATAGTATATTATAGAATGGCTTTGCACAGTATAGCATATCGTATAGGGTACACTATAGTGTTTATTCAGCTCTGACAGGGTTTATATACAGTCAATAGTAATCACAAAGGCTCTGTCAGAGTTAAATTTACTCATGAGAGTTCATTTAACAATGAACATTTCACTGTGCAAAGCAGTTTTAAAATAGTGAACGTTTAATGTATTGAATAATGTTACAGCAAAACATTTGGGTTCGTTTAACTTTCTCAACTGTCTCTAACTTTCTCCACTCATTTTAGCAAATGACAGCAATGCAGTATTTGAGTTCAGCCTACCCTTCAGTGTTTTGGCTCTCTGCTGGAGTGAGAGAGAACTTCCACATTAAATCCATGTTGGTTGCGATGTACAAAGTCCATTTGAAAGTTTAATGCTGTACTTTGAACATCATTTCTTCATTTTTAAGAAGTGTGATTTGTGGTTATTGCACAGGCTTGGTCATGTAGCAGGGAGAATACATTTAATTCAAAAAGATGTCAGATCCTCCAGCGTGGTCAGATATGTTGGATTATACCCCGTTTCAGTTTGGCTTGAGTTTCACCAAATCCATCCGCTGTCTTTGAATGTAAATATAATGGCAAAAATGCAAAAAAATACAGCGTTATTTTTTTAATTCCCATGTTCATAGCCCCAGAGTGTGTGGGTTTGCTGCTATAGACTTTCAATGGTTCTGCCATCATTGTCTGTGTTTACGGGTTGTTCGATGTTTAACGGTCAGAAAATTGAGGGTTTTACTTGATATTTAAGATGTAGGAAATTCAGAGTTGTGTGATGTTTAACAGGTAGGAAACTCAGGGTTGTTGTCTGAGATGAAAATTGGGGTCGTGTGCTGTTTAACGGGATGGACATTAACAGGATGAAAATGTCACCCATGTCACATGCTTTGATACACCTAGCTCTTCTTGTGGGAGCATGTGTTCATGTTCAGAAACAATTTTGATCGGAGAATACACGCACAGACAGAATGCATTTTTAATACAGTTGTCACATCAGGAAGGCCGTCTCTCTTGTTCCCTGACCTTATTCCCCGTGATGAATTTCAGGCTCGAGGAGCAGTCAGGCGTCATTAATAGTGATTCATTAGTCATTCCCAACACATGGTGTATCAGTTTGGCTGTTTAGGCCCACAGATCCCTATAAGACTCTAGCCAGTACAGTCCAAAAGGAAACAACGTCAATGTGAGCTGGAAGATGAAAATGATTTCGTAGGACGGTTTAGTAACATGCAATCTGCAGTTGGCGTAGCTAACTGATGAGTCGACATAAAAATTGTAGCGCCAGTGTATTTTTACTAAGCAGTATAATTTATAGCAACGCAGCTCTCTGCTGGCTAACCGGGGTTGCGTTTCACAGGCCAAAACGAGGTCTATCTTCACACACCTGCTATGGCTGAAAACGTTGCATTGTTGTTAGTTTTTCCACTGATTTGTTGTACTTATTATACTCACCCTCTTGTGAGAGACTGCTACTGTACATGCTAAGGCACTGTGGTTGAATAATGCTTAAATGATTATGCATGCGATTATCCAATAGATTACATATACTTCAGTTGCGTGTGAGTTAGACTATCAGGAAATTGTTTATTTAGAACATTTATTTTAATTTTATTTTAACGTGAACAAAATAAATAAATCAAATGACAACATAAATAAATAAATTGACTGATCACTGACCGGAATTGACCGGATATTTCTGAACCCTGTAACGATTTCTAGGTTTTTCTGTTCTGTACAGTGCATTTTCCCTCCACTGAAACCAGGGGAGGCAGGATCACCCTGGTAAATGTAATAATTGCCAGTCCCAGCCAGCAGACTGAGTCATTTATCTGAGATTGTGTAAGCATTGATTAAAAGCTGTCCGCGCAGTCTGGCCAGGAGACGGTGAGGGAATGCACAGCGGAACCATTCACAGGCACTGGTGAAGTGACAGAAGGGCGATGAAATGGAACCGGGCTGGCGAGGATTTGATCGCCTGGGCGTCGGCGTCGTCACACACGTTTAACCTTACGCAGTGAACGGGCCCGCCTTGCTCTTTTCCCTACCGACGTGTCACTTTGTAATCCCGTCATGCTTTTTATCAGAACTTCATCTGAAATCGCATTGTCCTTATATCACGGCGCATTTTCCATACCAGTGTTCTGTAAACTCATTTTACTTCAGCTATTACATAGTCTCTATTTTTCGTCTGTTTCTTAACTCATTTATTTTTTCAATTTCGCGATTTTATAGCCCTCTTATTGTTTATATGTTTGTATTTTCTCCAAAATGGCTCTGTGCCAGTATTATTGTTATGGCCATTTAAATAGAATTTTGATTGAATGGGCCTTTACAAGTAAACAGCAAAATTTGACTCTAAAGGAAACTTTGATCTGTAGTCAGTCAACATTTGACCTTATCTTTTACTCACTTATATGCAATTTCTTTTTGTGTGTGCTGTTTGTTTTTTTCACAGAAGTACGGTGACTTCAATGAACAAAAATAAACTTTAGGTTTTTGTTGTTGTTTTTTTACTGTTAGTATCTGAAGAAAATTTACATTTACATTTAGTGAAGGATATATGTTGACTGAATCTGGGTGTTTGTTTGGAAGATATTTATGAAATTCACCCAAAAAAAAAATTATGAACTGTTCACTGTATATAACATATACAGTGCCCTCCACTATTATTGGCACCCCTGGTAAAGATAAATAAAAAATTCACCATTTGGTGAATTAGCTTAATCTCACACTGACAAAATGAGAAAAATCCTTTAATTGAAGTAAATGTATTATGAGAAAAAAAATTATCATCAAGAAATAATTATTTTTAACAAAACCACGTGTGCCACAATTATTGGCACACCTGCATTTATATATTAAATAATGTCATACTTTTTAAATATTTGGTCGCATATCCTTTGCATGCCATGACTTCCTGATGTTTGTGACCCAACAACATCAAAAGACTCTTGATATCTTATTTTCTGGTACTCTTACAAGCGATACGATAACGTCTCTGCATTTGAATGGATCTCTATGGGAATTGGGGGGTGGGACTAGATTTGGTTGTAAATTATGCTGGAACAGTATGGAATACATGGTTGATAAAATGGCTGTAAGTAATCAAAGGTATGACATATCAAACGAGCCTCAAACCATCACTCTGCTGCCAGATATGCAGTAGATATGGATGGATCACTTGAAGGGTTTCTTCTTCAATCAGATCGGGCCTGAGTTTTATGCTTTCTTCCTGAGATTATCTTCAAGGGGGGAAGCCCCCAAAATGTCAGGATGAAATACAGTGGGATTCTGATCCAATTTATGAAAAAGGAGGGAGCAATTACATTAGCTCGATCCCTTGTTTTCCCTCCCTCCCACCAAGGGTAGAAAATGCAAGAGAATCCCACAAGGCATTCTGTATAGGTTGCGAGGGTCGTTCAGTTCCATTGTGGCTTGTTCCTCATCTATGATCCCTTGCAGAGCCAGGCACCCATTAAATTAATTTGTTGCAGGTTACACATTTTGTCACACAATAGCTCACTCCAGGGAAGAGAGAAAGGGAAGGAAATGTGTAAAAGTGGATTTGAATACAGTCACGGTGACTGTCTGTACTGCCCCCTAGTGGGGCTTCCCGTGGTGGTCAGGAAAGAATCTTCACACTCCCTCCCCACTCCCAGGGCATGAAATTAACTTTTTCACCTACTGGCATGGAGTGGCTTATGAATTCTATAAAATCACCAGCCATTTTCAATATTTTACCTGTCATATTACCTGTTACAAAGTTACACAACCTGCCAAACTGGCTGCTAGAGTAGTCTTGCCAGCCACAATCAAAACTTTACGAGCATTTGGCTGGTGGCAGGTGCTAATTCCACACTCTGCCAGCTCCCCCTCCCATCCTCACACAATAGCACGTATATGTCATTCATTAATTCAGGTTTTATGGCATTTTCTATGGTTTTATGTTGTTTTTTTATGAATGTTATGTGTATGTGTTTATGATTTGTATTACGGTTCTTGTTTAGCATAGTTCATTTGCATTAGTGCTTTAGTTATGTCGCAGTTATACTCACTGGTGGAGTGCATTTATGTTCTCTTCCATCGTATATTGCTCTGGATTAGAGTGTCTGCTAAATGAATGTAATGTCATGGCGATTTATTAGCTGTGTAAAAAGGATGCCTGTGATTGGCTCACACAAGCTCAAGTAACGCAGAATTCAATCTACATTAGAATTTAAGATTGATAATAAAATGTGGTTAAGCAACATTTAACCCGCCAAACTATGCTTGTCTAGAACAAATGAAGTCAAAGCGAACTACAAATGTTAATTAAATAAACAAGCTAGTTTTTGTCAAACCTGCATTTGTCAAAAGGAACCAGAGAGCTTTCATAGCAATGTGTGGTTTCTCCAGATAAACAAAACTTGTAATAATACTGACATGCTGCACTCCATAGTCTTAGCATCCATTAACTCTATCCTGTGTTCTTTTTTTAGTTCACCTTTATTTAACCAAGGATACTCCATTGAAGGGGGACCTGACATAAAACACAAGTTTCCCAAACACAAGTCACTGAAATTACAAATATCATATGAGGAATGAGACAGTTATATAACAGAAATGAATGAGCAGAGCAGGAGGTCAAAGCAGGAGCATACTTCAGTCACTGAGTCATGAATGACATCATTCAAAATCAGCAGTCCTAATATATTACACTCCTGACAGCATGTATTTAGCATGAAAATATTGATTAAATTAATTGAAGTAGTTAAAATTCACATTATAAGTATGACGTGCAGAATTAGGCATTACAGTAAATCGACTTCCTCCGAATAACGTAAGCTTAAGCTTCCATTATGGAGTTTTCCCTCCATTTCTGTGAAAAGTAGCACACGTCCGTTTATCCGCCCGTTTACGCAAATGTCTCGGAAATTGTGTTTTAAATGGCTCGGGCACTTAAAAGCCCGACCAATACTGTCACACAAAAAAAGTTTTATAAATGCAATTATTTGCCTCCTGTTTGGCTGTGGGTCGCGGGTTTATGTGCAGTCTAGGAGAGGAGAGTGCGAATCAATTCTGAGCGCAGAAGTCATTACGCTCTTCTTTTTTTATCTTTGGGAAGAAATCTCTCCCTGGAGGGTGCTCTTTCTGCCTCGCGCCTGTCTCCTCCGGCTCCGTCGCATTTTTACTCAACTTATTAGTCCATTTTGTTTATCTCTGTCAGGGTCTTTCCCCATCACGGCGGCAGAGAGAGAAATTCGATTGGCCAAAGGTAGAAGGCACAGTGCAGGACTCTCCGATCTTCGCTTCAGAAGAAATCAGTCATGCACAGTCAGCACACCTGAAGTGAATTTAATGATTGTATGACAAAGGTGTGGGGGGGGGGGAGGGGGGGTTGGAACAGCTCATTCTTACTGAATACCTGGCAAATACCTGCAATCCCATCTTCAAAGAAATATCTGCCATTTTGTCTTTCACAAGAGTAGCGCTGAACCTCGAAGCGGCATCATTGTGCTTTTATCACATGGCAAAGTCAATCATTTTCCAGCCATACAAGGTCTCTAGCCTTCGTGCAGCCTGTCTCCATGCCTGTAAAGACTGCATGAGTACCTTTGAATATTCTTCTCCCTCTTTTGTGCAGAGCAATATTAGTTCAGTTCGGGCATGTGCGTTTGAGCATTTATTACTTTATTATTGATAACTCCTGGATATATAATTCTCACATGGCTGCGTGGGCGTTGAAGTCGCTTGTAAGGCCGAATGTATGCCTGTATGTACAGTAGCTGTCTTAAGGCACATGAGGCATATGATGTCAGAGAGGGTGATTAGAAGCTGGAATGACGGCAAGGAAACGGCGAGGAACAAATGATACGTTCCACAATCATTTGTGTTTGGGATGAAGAAACAGACTTTTGTACTGTTTAGCTGCTAAACACATTAAGCACTGCGGAACACATATATTTTTTTATTTAAGTACCGTGCGTTCATTTCCAACCACATCAGTATTTCACAATAAGTATTTTTCTGCTGCTCAGTCTAAACATTTCCTGTCCTCTTCAGTTCGTGTTGCAAAGTACAGTACTCTGACAGTACTTTCAGTAATGAAATGACAAAAGTAAACGTGTACATAATTTCTGGAATCTTTTCTGATGTTAAGTTATGACTGGAATATGTCATTTATTTTCTGCATTAAATAAACCCTTTTTTGGCTGCATGGCAGCACTAGTTTTTGTCAAACAGGCTGAATAAGACTCTCCAGCATAAGTGGACCAAGTGCACGACAAACAAATCTCTGATACTGTGACTTCATCAGGAGAGTAGTTCACACTTGCTAATTGCCAGCATCTTCCTCTTGACATTTACTTGAAATGCTGCGGCAGAAATTGTAGCCAGGAATAATCTATGCACATATCAAAGCGCGCGTGCTCCAAAGTGCTAGATCTTAAATATCGGCACGTATTTGCATAAATGAGGCATGATGGGACGCAAGTCGCTCGGAAACACGGTCCTCATGCATGGCTTGCTGAGCTTCATAATTCTGCCCTTTCATATTTCCCTCGTCAGAACCAAAATCACTACCATTAAGTATTCAGTAAACTACTGGCTAGTGATCTGATTCCTCCTGCATTCAAATGGTAGCTCACAAAGGTGCACATTTAAAATGAAAGGAAAAAACCCCAAACGCCAGAAATATTTTACAAATCTAATACCAGACCTCATGTTGACCCAGCCACTGCGCAACTGACAGTCAGTGTGATAGAATACCACACAATATTAAATACTGTGCCTATTCCATATTAATCTGTGTGTCATTTTCAGTCAGTAGTGACCTAAACCAAACCAAATTGTAATGATTTGAGATCAAATATATCTGAGAAGGAGCTGAGGGCTGAGTGGCACTCCTGTGCTTTCAAACAGAGCATACACAAAGGAAGCTGATGAATTATATGGAATGTCCCGGAAGCACCCCGTCATGTGACTGGGGAAGCTGATTCATTCTATGAAATGCACAGAGAGCACCCCGTCATGTGACTGGGGAAGCTGATTTATATGAAATTCACAGAGAGCACCCCGTCATGTGACTGGGGAAGCTGATTTATATGAAATGCACAGCACCTAGGGGTCAATTTACTAAGATCAACTAAAATGTATTGCGTTAGCTAGAATGGGCCCGTTAATTAGCCCCCATTGTTAGGCAATCGTTCAGAACGTTCAGTTATTGATATTCCAAACACACCCGTGCGTGTCTTGCTACAATGACAGCCACTGTAGCCTGGAGTGGGGTGTGGAGCATTTGAACCAGCTCAGGCTCTGTGGTGTCCAGGTCCACTGTGTAGAGAAGTTGTACTGCTGCAGCCTCTCTGACCAGCGGTGGATCCTCAGTGGCCTGTGACCTGTTCCTGATGTTAATAGGAGGGCTGTGAGGGCCTGGTGGTCACCAGACACATGCGAGGGCCTCCCGCTCCCCCACCGAGTACTTTTGTTCAGCTGGGCTGAGGGCGCGAGAGGCGAAGGCGATGGGTCTCTCCGTCCCATGCTGCAGCTGTGAGAGTACTGCTCCCAGGGCAGTGTTGGAGGCATCACAGGTGAGGATTGTAGGGCTTGAGAGATTAAAGTGTGCCAGCACAGGTGATGAGGTGAGCTGAGTCTTCAGTTTTTCAGTTGCTCGCGTAGAGGGGCCGTAGTGCTGGAGTAGTGGGGGAGGAAACGTAGATAGTATGCCGTCATGCCTAGAAATGAGGCGACTTGAGCTGGAGTGGCGGGCTCTGGGAGGCGCAGCACAGCGTCCACATTAGAGAGGAGTGGGCTGAGTCCCTCTGCGGTCAGACGAAACCCCACAAACTCGACGTCGGCCCTGGAGAAGACACACTTTTCCTCATTCAGCGTGAGGTTGTGCTTCGATAGCACGCTGAGCACCTGGCGCAGGCGTTCGTCATGGAGGGCTGGTGTCGCACCATGCACCACCAGGTCGTCAAGATAAATCACCACTCCCGGGATGCCTGTAAAGATGGTGGCCATAATCTTTTGGAAACAGCTGGGGGCCGAGCTGAGACCAAATGGCATCCTGGTGTACTGGAACACACCAGTGTGGGTGACAAAGGCGGTGAGACTGCGGCTGTCGGGGTGCAGTGGGACCTGCAGGTATCCTTGGCGGAGGTCCAGTTTTGAGAACACAGTGGAGTCGTGAAACTGGGTGGTCAGTTCCTCCACTGTGGGCAGTGGGTATTTGTCCGGGACGACTGCTTTGTTCACAGCCCTGAGGTCAATGCACACACGCAGCCCCCCAGACTTCTTTTTGGCGATCACTAGATTAGAGATCCACGGCGAGGCGTTGACAGGCTCGATTATGCCCGCCTGCTGTAGCTTCTGTAGCTCACCTGACACTTCCTCACGGAGAGCGAGGGGAATACGCCGTAGAGGCTGGATAACAGGCCGTACGTCAGGATTGAGAAGGGGCTGGTGGTTGAAGGAGGAGAGGCAGCCCAGTCCTGAGAACAGGGTAGGATATTGTTGTCGCCAAGGTGAGGCAACTTGGAATATCGCTGATCCTGCAGCATCCAGGAGCGTGAAGCCCAGGCCAGAGAGCAAATCCATGCCCATAAGGTTGCTGCCATGGCGTGCCACTAGGAAAGTGAAAGAGGGGAGGGTCTTCGTGCCATAACTGACCGTGCCAGTGAGTGCCCCCACCAGCTCGATTCTTGAGTTTCCATAACCACACAACTGTACCGAGGGTGTAGTGAGTTTTGCCTGTGGAAAGAGCCGTTCTACGGTAGATGAATTCAGCAGGGACACTGCAGCCCCTGTGTCCAGTAGCAGTGGCATGCTCACGCCATCCAGCTCGATTGTGCACGTCTTGAATGGCGAGGGGGCAGCATTCACCGCATGTATAGAGTGGGTGTGATGTATTGTCGTGGGTTTGGAGTTCTGAGATGATGAGGCCCCTGTATCATTAGCCGGCGCAGAGCGGCAGACCCTGGAAAAGTGGTTCTGTCTCCCACAGCGCTGGCACGTCTGCCCTCTGGCAGGACAGTTCTGGGCCCTGGTGGCGTGAGAGGAGGCGCCCTATACGATTCACCCCAGAGTCGTCTTGAAAAGGAACAGGGCTGGGTGACCTGGAGGGATTTTGTACCTGTTGTGCTGTCATGTGCCCAGCAGAGGGCAGTGCTTGCCTAGCTAACTGTGAGGCAAATCCTGCTGCCGACTCAACTTTGAATGCAATCTCCACAGCCCTGGCGAGAGTCAAGTCATCTGGAGATGTTATAAGTTTCTCTCTGATCTTGGGGTTGGTTGTATATTCTGCAAGCTGATCTCTTATCATTTCATTTTCTAATTGCCCGAACTTGCACGTGCTTGCTAAGCCCGTCAAATCGGCTACATATTGATGCACAGACTCACCCGCTCGTTGTTTGCGTTGGCGAAACAAAATTCTCTGCATAATCACGTTTTGGGGGGCGGCGAAATGTGCAGATAGTAGCTGCACGCACGTCTTGTAGTCAGGAGCAGCTCCGAGGGTTTTGAAAATTCTCTGTCCCTCGATGGGCAGTGCGAGGAAAGGTGAAGGTGCTGGGAACGAAAACTCCATCCTCGTCGTCAATGTTATATGCTCATAGATAGCTAATAACCACGGCGGACACCGAGTTGCAAAACCGACTGAACTTTATTGTGTACAGTTCTTCATAACACCGGCGCGTTACTCTGACGCTCACGTAATCATAACGGCGTGACGTAACCTGTCACGCATACACAACACAGCCATTCTGTAACAATTCTGTATCGTTTAATATCTGCTTTCCATTTGTACTATAATGCACCCGCAAATACCTTTCTCAAACTTCCTTTTCGGGTTTAGTAAATCCCTTAACATGTGCTAAAGTAATCTATGTGTATGACCACCTCCCACTATTTTGCGAAATAACATAGGGACGCCAAGTTTTGCATATTCATTCAGGCTAACCCGCAAAAATGAGAAATTAACTTACCTTTCAATTTTGGTAACAGTTTTACACATGTTTTTGTACATGCAAACTTTAGTAAATCAACCCCTTAGTCATGTGACTGGGGAAGCTGGAGCTGATTCTGAGCATAATATGAAATGTACAGAAATTGCCTCGTCATGTGACTGGCACAGCTGATGAACAATATGAAATGCACAGAAAGAACCCCGACATGTGACTGGGGAAGCCGATGAGTTATATAAAATTCATAGAAAGGACCCCATCATGTGACTGGAGAAGGTGATGAATTATATGAAACTGTGTGTTCCTATTGCAAGCTCTATTCAGCAAAGGTGAGTGGGTACTGGGAAGCATCCAGTTTGTTTTTATAGAGAATTCCAACAGGACAAATGCCGGCTATTCTGCTGTGACTGAGGCAAAAGGACTGGATCCGGCTACAAACCAGCCAGCATTTCTCATAGTATATCTACCCGTTCCTTTATATTTCCCTCTTCATTCTGTCAAACAGCTGTTCTTAGGCCATCTGTATGCTTTCTATAAAAATGTCTTATCATTAAATAGTTTCTCATTTCTGGCAAAACAAATAAACTCTCATCTCATCTTGCTAATATTTCATTCTATAATACCTGTAGTGGAAAATAAATAAATAAATAAAATTCCTTTCCTCTAACTGCTGTGGTTCATCTTCAAGCCTGCTTTCTGCAGAATATTAGCTCTCACACTTGGGATATTGCGTGAAGACAATTTCCCATTTTGCTTTGATTCAAAAACATCAATCACATGATCACGTCTTCCTCTGCCATCCCCGCTACTTGGTGACAGACAGAACAGTTTCCCTTTCTTTCAGGAATATGACTCAGTGTTGTGTGTAAATGTAAAAATGGTCTCTGTGTAACGTTTTCATTTCAATGATGTTTCCACCTTCAATCATTGTATATGCATTTCCCTGAATACCTGTCATCAGAAAGTCATCTCAAATATCATGAAAATATATATTAAATATACAGTATATTTAATATACATCTGACCCCCTCAGAATCACCAGATATTTTTCGTACATTAACTATAATATATTTAATGAAGCTATGCAAAATGTAAACTTTATACTATGAATATCTTGCGAGTTATAGCCTCTTGAAGTACCTTGTGGTAGCTCAAATTCTGGCTCTTTTTATTTTGCATTACATTTTTAGTGATTTTTGAGCCCTCATAGCTTCATAACTAAAGGTGCTAGTCACATACATTTTTCTGGGCTCAAAGATACATTCTTCAATTGCGTTCAAAACGGCAATCAGGTATTCAAAATAAATGTCAAGCATAGGCATATTTTGACGCTCGCAAATATAGTTTAGGGCAGCGAAATTGACAAACAACATTTGTATACATATGTTTTATATAATAGAAGTATAACTGACAATGTATACTAATAAGTTTGATGAAGATATAACATTGGAAATCACATCATCAGCAAAGTTCACGATCTGGTATACACTGAAAAACGGTTAGAATTAGGGTTAGATTAGCATTAGGGTCCCATATACAGTGCCCTCCACTATTATTGGCACCCCTGGTTAAGATGAGAGTAAAAAGGGTTATAAAAGATTTCACGTTTGGTGAATTAGCTTAATCTCACACTGAAAAAATGAGAAAAAAATCAAACCTTTAATCAAACCCTTTAATCCCTCATCAATAAATTATTATTTTTAACAAAACCACTTGTGCCACAATTATTGGCACCCCTCCATTAATATATAGAATAAAATAATGTTTTAATATATATTTGGTCGCATTTCCTTTGCATGCCATGACTTCCTGATGTCTGTGACCCAACAACATCAAAAGACTTTTGATATCTTATTTTCTGGTACTGTTACAAGCGATACTATAACGGCTCTGCATTTGAATGGATCTCTATGGGAATTGGGGGGTGGGACTAGATTTAGCTGTAAATTACACTGGAACAGTATGGAACACGTGGTTGGCTAGTTCAATAGGAAAATGAGTCAGGAGAAACAACCCTTAAAGTGATCCATCCATATCTACTGCATATCTGGCAGCAGAGTGATGCTGTATAGCTGTATATACTGTATGTGACTATTCTGAAATAAATATATTTTGTTGCAAATGTCTGAGTGACAACCCCTCTCTTGGGTGTTTTGAACGTGTAGCTGACTGAATATAGAAAAAAAAAAATTTCAGTCCATTGACTTGCATAGTATTTTCCCAGAAAAGTGGGCGGGACTACGGAGGTCTATATCTTGCTGGACAGCTGAACTAGTGTTCTGGATGTGTACAAGAGCACACATGATGGGAAAGACTAGAGTGAGGCTCTGCTTCATGGGTGGGCTCAAAAACGCGTCATAATCCCCAACTATCCAATCATGTTTTATAAGGTCATCCAGTAAACTACATTGTCTAGTGAAGCAAACAAAAGCTCTGCCTCACTGAAGTTTCTTTTAAAAGTCTGTGGGTGTTGCTGTTTTTCACAAGGCATGGGACTGTTTTTTACCAGGCATGCTGTTTTTTTTTAGCTTCACAAGCAAAATAGTCGTTGTGGTGATAAATTCAACATTAAATAAATATATGTCGTGGGTGATATGCATGTTCTTTTTTTTTGGGTGAAGCCTGTTGTCACCTGTTGTTTTAGAGCACTATTGTACGTCGCTTTGGATAAAAGCGTCTGCCAAATGATCGTAATGTAATGTAATGTAGCAGTGGTTCTCAAACTCGGTCCTGGAGGACCACTGTGCATGCTGGTTTTTGTTCCAACTGCAATTACAATCCCAGAATTTTAACAAGCCGTAATTTTTCTTGATTAGGTGCTTTTTAGGTTTTAAACCTTTAAACTAAATAGTCCGATGTTCACATTGTGCTTATTGTGCTGTATATATAATATACAATTGCATAAAAAGAGGTCTGAAAAAATTTACTGATCAAATTAAAGACTGAAGTAAACCAATAGGCTCCTATTTGGTGCAAGTGTGGACACGAGGCAACTAAAACTAACCATTTGGTAATAATGAAGAGTTCAGAAACAAAGCAGATGACCACGAGCCAAACCTGCATTGTTAAGTTTTTTGGAAAAAAATGATGAGGACCTTAAACACATTCAATAACCTAATTAGGAGCATATTGATTCATCTCAGTATTTAATTTGATGGGTTAAAAAAAATTGTTACCACATTTTATGGAATTGTTTGCAATATAGCACAGTGAGCACAATGTGAACATGGGACTTTTATTCTTCACAACATAATGTGGCTTAAGAGGGTAAAACCTGAAAAGCAAAAGACCAGTTAGCAGCTTGTTAAAATTCTGGGATTTGAATTGGTGTTAGAATGAAAACCAGCATACACAGTGGTCCCCCAGGACCGGGTTTGAGAACCACAAACCTCTTCTGGTGTATATATACAGTAGGCAAGTTATTAAAAAAAAGGTAAATACGTGTTTTTTTCTTGAAAAATGAGGCAGTAACATCAGGTTGTGTTCCAGGGTGCCACTATAGCTGCTGTGATAATTGACGGAAGGAGATGTCATCGGCATTAGAAAGTATTATTTCGAAAGGAGAGCATTTCCCCGTCAAACACACCGTTTCTGCAGAGTAAAACTGCAGCAGATCTGTTTGATGAGATCAAAGATGACCTTCGGTTCGATCTTCAAAGGAGCCGTGTAACTCGCGGAGCGCCGGCTCCTCTTCGCTCTGCTTTTTTTCTCTTCTACCTGGATCCCGTCTGCCATCGGAATTCATTCTGCGATTCTTTCCTCTGCAACCAGTATTGCACATTATGATGTTTAGGTCACCACATGCACCAAACAAGCTATTATTAGCGATAGCAATATTTAAGTCAATAAGGCACATTATTGTGAGCCTTTGTAACACTTGTCGGTATAGTGTGAATCTTGTCCTTGGATTACAGGTCTGTGTTTTCAAACACAATCAGTCTCTTCATGCTAATAATTTGGAGAGTAGAGCTTACATTAATTGTCAGTCAAGGAAACCATTTAAATGATAAAAAATAATCCTTATATTTTTGAAGGATAGAAAAAAAGACGTTGACTGCAGCACTTGCATTTTGTGATATGAAACTATTTTTCTGTTCTATTGGTTGTGAGCTAGCCACACTGTACAACTAAAGAGTTCAGTTTTATCTAATGGCCTGAGAAAACCGTTTACCTTGAACCATTTGAGTAGGGCATCGCTCTGAAGTATAAACTGGTCTTTAACATTTAAGTCAAACTGTCTTTTACTTATTCCATTTACGTAATGGACTCATTCCATTTTGAAGTTGAGACTCCTCAATTCATTCAGTAAAATTGCATTTAAGTTTTACAATGTCTGAGTTATTGATTTGTATGATGGATTGATATTACTTTATTGATCCCAGTGGGGGAAAGCTAGAAGGCAAAGCTAGACTTCAGTTTGTCACCTTGCTAGATTTTATTGAAAAACAGTCAGTCAGGGTTTCCCTAGCAACCTGTGAGACAGTTTTGAGTGCCCTACAGTGGAACCAGTTTCACCTTGCCCAAGAACGACTGCAGCCATGTTATGGATTTACTAAGCAAGACTCAGTAAACGACTGTTAGTCAAGTCATTATTTCCCATGAATACCAGATCATACATATTGAAGCATGGTGGCAAAAACTCAAACCTGGGCCTAGTCTAATATAACGTGTAAAGTGCTTCACTCTTAAGTGCCTATGCAGTGAGTAAACCGCTAGCATGTGCAGCTACCCTAACAGCTAAAGTTGAAAACTAGTTTTGTAAAGTAGTCAGCTGCATACAGTACAGTATCACTGTCACGTCTTTGAGTGGTCATGGAGAGGGCTTTAAAATGGGGAAGATAAGTAGATCAGTAATCTGGAAAAGGTGGAAAATGGAGTTTGGTTTGTAAATTTATTTTACAGTGGAGGTTAAAGATGATGCACGTAAGGTGGATCCACAACAGGAAATGTTTATGCAGATGAAGTGCTTGATGCATTCGTTTCATTCTGCGACATTAAAACAGATAGAGATTTAATGTATTCTTCTGCAATCCGAGCCAAGATGAAAGTTTAGTCAAATGTCTCCCGGAACTAACAACTCTCACTGGCTAATTGTGCCAATATCACAGACTCGCATATTGCGTAGGATTGTACGCGGACTCCATTTGAGGGAGTGTCAACTCCGAGGGAAAGCGTCAACTCCGAGGGAAAGCGAACAGCAGAGCCATACAGGTGCAGAGCCATGCAGTCTGCGCAGAGAGCAGAGAGAGAGAGAGGAGACTTCTCTGAAGATGAGTGCAGCGTTCAGTGCACATACTGTGTATGGAGACGTGACAGAAGATAGGCTAGATTACCTGCGTGTGGCCTGAAATGCAGGCGCTGAGGGTAAATCGCTCGCCGTGCTGCTGTTCGCAAAAGGTTGAGGTCTGACAAGCGAGACGGGGTCCTGGCGATACAGATTGGCCACAGTGGGTTCAGAGGGCGGAGGACGCGAGAGCGTCGGCGAAGAGCAGGAGGACAGCTCAGGCCCTTCAGCCATGATGGAGGACAGGAAGTCAGTCAGATTTCAGCCAGACTGTACGCTTGCCGCAGGGTGTGTCTCATAGTGAACCTGTTCTTTGAGACGTGTGGTCAGGTGTTAGCGGCGTACGATAAAAATGCTTTGACGGCGCTCAGAAACGCGCAGACCCATTCCAAGCAGAAAAACCCTATCGGTGGCAGAGCTGACCGCAACGCTGCACCGCGATTCGGAGAAGGCGGGAGCTCGGCTGAGGAGCAGATGAAACAGGGAAAAATGCTGATGCATTCCATAGAAAAGGAGTCCGGCCTGGAAAACTGGAGCTGGAAGCGGATGAGTGTGGCCTCTTCAGCTACTAAAGAGAAGGCTGCCAGGGCCTCTATGCATAGCCACTCAGAGAGAAACTGGCAAGTCTACGGAAGAGAGAGAGATCCTGGCCCCAGTGGAAAGAAGCACCGACTAACTTCTGTCTAGCATGGAAGATGTTCTGTCAGACCAGAACAGAGCAGGCGTGTCGTCTGCGTGCGAGGTAAAAAATTGATTTTGATTTGTGGAGCGAGAGGCAGAACCCACCTACCTCACAACTTTCTTCACACCTACGGGGCGTCACGGGTGGTTGCGCGTGGCGACGGGGATCAGCCACGCCCCCCGAAGATCTGAACCCGGGTGTGGAGGGTCTTCACGGATTTAAAATCATCGCAGATATATATTCTTGTGGTAGAGGGAGACACATGACCACAACAGGAAACTGTAAATGCTACTTAAGAGATGGAGATAACACAACATAAAGCTGAAACTTCAGCTGAATAACGTGCCTTCAGACAGACAGATGCCTCGACCCACGGAATACATGTCTGACCTCCATGGACCCATGCTAGAACTGTACCGGAGGAGCGGGAAGAATACAGGATACAGGAGCAGACACCCTAAAGTATACCGCACCTTTGTACTCGAGCACTACAGCCCAGCAGAACAGTGCAGTGTCTGAAACAGAGGGCAAGTTAGGAACAGCTCTCGTACAATAAGGACAACCTATTTCATATTCCAGCAGACCCCAAACGGAGTCGGACTAAAAAGGAGTTGCTACCTCTGCTCTGGAATGAGGCCCTGTAGGAGTACAGTCTGACCGTAATGACCGAGCCACTTCTCAGCCCACCGAAAAGACTACAACACACTTGAGGAGATTACAAGGCTGCAGAGTCGAGCTCCGATACAGCCCAGGGAAACGTTAGCTGGCCCTCTGAGCGAGCTCTGCCTCTCTTGGCTGGAAACCAGAGGCGCAGCAGAGCTGGCAGTACAAACGACACGATACAGCAGCTGCCCGTAGCTGGCGAGAGGCTCCAGGCCGTACAGAGAGCTGCAGAAATGGAACCTTATCCGCCTGAGGTAAAAGCACATGTATCTTTAGAAGTATCCGTGTTCTTCCACAGCAGAGATGAGCTGAGCGTGCAGAAATTAGTTACCTTCAGGGGCCTCCAGCCCTCGGGTCAGAAATACAGATTTTTTTCTTCATACACACACACACACACACACACACACACACACACACAAGCACACACACATACACACAGGGATGGAGTAGAGCATGTGAGGGCTCCTACTGGCCAGATAAAAGTTCCCTCTGAAGAGAAAACCCAGATAAGGACTGGCATGTCTATGTTTAATTACAGGGTTTGTACGGTCACAGTGCCTATATGTATATATATCACAGTAGGTTACCTGGGAAAAGATGGGGAACTGGCCTGTTCTGTTTGTGTTTAATCAAATAAATTATGTGGTCACAGTGGATTATCTGGGAAAAGATAGTGACTGGCCTGTTTGTGTTTAATCACAGGGGCTGTACGGTTACATCATACAGTAGATCACAGTAGATTGTCTATCCAACCTCTGAGAGGTGGACCATTAGGACAGCGAACAAATGAAAACATTGATCCGAAAGCTGAAATCTCACGTTGCCCGTTATCGTGTTTCAGACATTGTCTACTAAGGCCCTCGGTATTCAGTGCCTGTGGAGTTTATGACCTTCAGCAAAGCCATAGACTTCAAACACAAAATACCCTTCCCAGACTATCCGAAGACCAGTGGGAAAGTAGAATCTGCTGTAAAAACTGGCTGAATTAAAGAGAACAGGGCTGCCCCCATATCTAGTGATCCTCGACCACAGGAATACCCCCTCACAAGATGCGGGCAGCGGCCTTACCATGGCGCTCATGGGAAAACACACAAAGGCGCAAACCAACGTCAAACACGAGGCAAGGCAACAATGTAAAAAAAAAGCAAGATTCTGTCCCAATCAACATGGATGACAAGAACATTTAACAAGGTGTTTATCAAGCCATATCATTCCAAAATAATCTTATGCTAAACAAAAAATGCTAACCAAAAATACTAAACAGGACTGGGCAGAGACCACATGAAAATCCCATACAAACTTACAACTAGTGAAAATTTATGGCAAATTCAATTGAACATAATGACAAAATCTATTACACAAGAGACAGGATTTTTTACAAATTTTTACCAAAAAACACATAAGTCACATTTAAAATAAGATGATAATAATAAAAAGACAGTGACTCTGTACTCTATACCTTCTGGGACTGTTAATAAATAAGCGAGCTTTGGAAACGATTAGAGGTATGGTTATGAACAGCCTGGAGGAAGAAAGTAGCCCTTCCTCCCTCATTGTACTTCTAATAACGCCTATAAAAAGGTTACGCTGTTCTCATCTGTTTTTATGAAAAATATAATTCTAAAATATTATATATATAAACTGAACAACTGATTAAATGGGGGAATTTCCTCCATTGTGCAGAAGTGCTGTACTACTTTTCAGTGTTTTGCGCTGCTACAGTAAGCAGTCTCTTATTCTCAGTGGCCTCTGATAGCAGGTACATGCAGATGTAGGGCCCAAATGTGGCTCCAGGCCCTGCCACCTTGTCCTGTCAGTCCTAAAGAGGCCATTTGTACGGTGGCTGAGAAGTGCAAAACACAACGACATTTCACAAAACACAACGACATTTCACAAAACACAACGACATTTCACAAAACACAACGACATTTCACAAAACACAACACAACACAAAACAAAACAACATTTCACACAACAACAACACACAACAAAAAACACAAAACATTCACAAAACACACAAAACACACACAACAAAAAACGGAAAGGGTAGGACAACACTTCTTGTTTGTTGTGGACAGACCCCCCCCCCCCCATTTTCTTTTTTTTTTCACAAAAAAAAAAAGGGGGGACAACACTTCTTGTTTGTTGTTGGACAGAACCCCCAAGCCCCACAGCGAAATTAATCGAAACCTACTACCATGGCCAAAAGACCCCCCTCCTCTCTCTCTGATTGGCTGGGTCGTCTGTGCGCTCTACCCACCCACTCTCTCTCTTTTTTTTTAAGGGACTCTCTCTCTGGGCTGGAGCTTCAGTAACTTATTTTCCGAAATTGCATGCAAATTTTCAGGTGCCTAACTAAACGTTACAAAAAAAAACGTTGTACTGACATCATTAAAAAAAAATAAATTTTATTTTTTTAACCCAATGTTTATAATAATTTTTCTAGCTCTATGTGTCTGTGTGCACTCATTAGTGCTAGTAGCTAGAAATCAGCTGGCTATCACTCGGAGGGGGGGAGGGATTTCAGAAAGCTGCTCAGAAAAAAAAAAAAAAAAAACATCAATCAAAAATAAAAAAAATAAAACAATGTTTGTGTGTTGTACGTTTGTACTTGTAACTAAGCTAGCTAGCTAAGATGTTAGAGGATGTTGTGTGTTTTTTTTTTTTGTGTTTTTTTACTGTAATTAAAACGTTAACTGGATTCTCTTAGCTGGGTAGCTTAGCTGGCTAGCACACACAACAGAACAAACAGCAAAGTTAACAATATTTGTATTTTTGATTTTTATTCATTTTAAGTTTTTTTTATTTTTTTTTTTTTTTTTTTTAACGTTTCTAGCTTTATTATTTAATAAATTTACCGTATTAAAGCGTTAACAAGTTAATTAGCTTTAGTTAGTAGCTAACGCTTAGCTAGCGAGCTATATTACCTACTAGCTAGTATTAGCTATTGATCTGGGGTATCTTGGGTATTTCTCTTATTTTAGTCTCTGAGGGACTGGGTTTCCGTTGGGTTTAAAGGGGGGGGAAAAAAAAAAAGGGGGGGGGGGGGCTTTGGGATTACATAGTTTTGATTACACAACACAACAATTATTTTCAACACACACCCAAACACTAATTTTTTTACACAGCAGTCCTACTTTTTCGAGTTTTTTTTTTGCTGAGTTTTTTACACGTTTGAAGTGTAGCAACCTGCTGTTTTTACAATCCTTCTGTGTCCTTCCATACTCTAGAATCCATATAGTTAATGGTTATTAAAAAACACTATTTTTTAAAATAGTGGATGTTTTTTTTATAAATTTTTTGTAAAAGTTATATTTTAATGCTTTTTATTTAGTATTTGATAAAATATTGCAATTGCATTCGCAATAATGAAGAGAGTCACCTAAAAAATGCAGCAGAGTTAAATGGGGTATGAGAGCGCACAGATTAGAGGTAACAGAGTGACCAGCCAGGGAGAGGCAGAGGAGGGACCTTAGAGGGCGACAGAAGGCATGGGGGGGGGGGCTTGGCATAATTTTTCGACAAATCAGGGTGTTTGGAACAATGTGTTTCTGTTTGTCCAAAAAACAATTTTTTGTGAAATCAAAAATTTTTGGGTTTTGTTTCACAAATTGTCAAGAAGTGTTGTGTGTTGTTTGTTTGTTTTTGTGGTTTGTGTTTGTGTGTTTTTTGTTTTGTGTGTTGTTGTTGTACATTTGGCTGCCGCTATTTAAATTCCTTTTCAATCCACCTCCATTAGGGTTCGCTCTGGAATATGAAATAGGTAAAGCACATTTGCCCTTTGTGATCACAATCTCTCACCCCTGGTCCGCGATTACGATATCACACACCCGCCCAGTCCGCGATCGCAATATACCCCCAACCCCATTCTCACAAAAAATCTACGCCCAGCCCACTCTGATAGGACAGTGAAGCTCAGCCCCGCCCACTTTTACCCAATGAGCAGTTTCACCCTGTTATTTCCCTCCCTGTTTTCCGTGACGCGGCCGGCTTTGGCTTTATATCAGAATGCGTTTGAGTTTCAGCTGTAATCGTTGATGACAAGTCAGCAATGATGCTTCCCAGGAAAATTTGCAATGCGATTTTCACATCTCCTCTTCTGAGGAGGGGAGAGACAGGGGAAATCACAGGTTGAGTTCACGAGTCATTAACTCCTGGCTCCAGGCCCAATTATGCCTTTAATGTCCGCAAGATATTTTTAGGGGGGAAAATATAACGAAGGCCTCCGTTCTTGTAAAGAAAAATCATTTCAGACGCATGTAAATTTCATGAGGGTTGTGTAATTTAAAATCATTTTAAATGAGCATAAGTAAATAATTGAACCAATAATGTAGTGGAACTGGTCCAGGAAGGAGGTTACTATGCTGGCCAGCACATGTTCAGAACCTTTATTCATACGACTGTACCGCCCTTACCGCCCAGAGATCAGGCCTGCGGGAGATTGACTGGAGGGCTGTGGGCCTGCTTATACTCAGTACGGAATTGAAGTTAATCAATAGTCGGTGCCAAGGTTGTGTTAGGTTTGTGTGATGATCAGCAGTCAGGTATCAGCGCTTTAGTCTTCTTGATGTGTTATCTGTTGCAGTCTTGTGCCTGGGGACAAGAGAAGGGGGGGTTCTGTGGTACCCGCGTGGTCTTTCGGAATGATTATACGCACATCAAACCAGGTGCTGGGCTAGGTGAAAACACTAGGAACACTTCAGTAGAGCCCGCACACTGGAACTCGATATGCACCGTTATTAAACGACGTTTCGTCTTTCCCCATTGCGTATTGGCACTTGCTGAAGAGTCATTTTCGATTGCCATTGATGTCATCGTTTGCTTCATCGTGCCACGTCCGTAACGAGTCCAAAAAACATAAAGAGTTACTCTAAAAACAGAAAGATGCAGTTAAATTATGAGTGCTGTGTCAAGCTCAAACACCGGCTTATGGTTCATCACAGCCAATGAACCCCACAAGAACTCTTTTTCTCAGTAGAAAAGCCCCAGAAAGATGCCTTAAGATTTTGCCTTAGCTGCTAATGACTTTTAAAAAAGCAGCTTATAGATACGTACACGTCACTCATTTATTAGAGCCCGAGATGGCCTCTCCCCGAAAAACCACGTCTACAACATCACCAGACTGTCACCATAAAAGGAACGCGTCACAACCGGTGCATCTAAGCACATGTCAGCAAAGCCTTCCAAAGCGGAGCGTTAGAACTGGAGTTTGCATTATTAAAATGGCGTGCCAAGAGGACAAAGACATGGAAGCGTGCACGTAAGAAGAAAGCTTTCCTCCGCTCATAGGAAACGCGCTCATTCACACTGATAGGATGCTATGAAGCAGCACGGCGGACTTCCTCAGCTCCAATCAGGACACAGGTGTTTGCACTCGCTCATTAACAGCCGATTTAGCAAAGCTGCACTCTGAGAGGATTTCACTGTCCTTATTAAACTTGCATGTACAGTACAATATTAATGTTTTTTCTCTATATATAAAAAAAATAATGAATGAAGATGTGTCATAACAGATCAGTGTTAGCACTTAAATGGCTCATTTTATCATGGCTTTTTTTTAAAGCAAATATAACTCCATAATACTTATAGAATAATTATAGAGAGACATTTATACAGCACTGCTTGTAAAGGACACCCAGCCAAGTGCTTTTCAGCCAAGAGAGAGTAAAGCATAAATGCAAAGAAGTCAGGTGAAATAGTTGACAATGTTTGCTGTAATATTTACGGTAAACCAAAATTTATTTTGAAAGAACTGATTTTCCTGTCCTCATGTGTTATACATATCATGGCGTTAGGTGTCATATTTTGTCTGTTTTGTTATATTTTTTCTGGATGTAGGAGAGCTCATTTTCAAGGGAATCACGGTTGCACAGTGTCAGGCTAGCACTCCGAACTGAATTAAAAATTGAGTTGTGAAGCTGCACGGGAAGACAGCAGAAGGTCGCAATGAGATGAGATGTGCATGGCGGATTTCTCCAGCTAGCCTTTCACCCCCACATGGAGGTGGATTTCTCCAAGCGCGATTCATTAGAACATGGTGAAGACTTTGACTCCATGTGGGAGCACTTTTTAACAGACTTTATTTGAGACTTTACTGATGACTGCAGTCATGGAGTAACAAGGAGAAATCTTATCATCAAAGATATTATCATTCTTTTTCAAAATAGCCTAGCTTTGTAACTGGACTTTCTTTAGCAGAACATCCATGTTCCATTCACCATGGGAACCATGTTAATGGCACGGGTAAATGTGTGAGGGAGTTGGGAGCGGAGGACCACACGCGACCGAGATGGGATCCAAAAGTTACCCACGATACAGGTGCAGCTCAAAAAATTAGAATATCGTGGAAAAAGTTCAATATTTTTTGTCACTCATTTCAGAAAGTGAAACTCATATATTATATAGATTCATTACACATAGAGTGAAATATTTCAAGCCTTTATTTCTTGTAATTTTGATGATTATGGCTTACAGCTAATGAAACCCAAAATTCAGTGTCAGAAAATTAGAATATTTTGCTTTAACATATTTTTAAAGTATCATATTTAATATTTGGTCGCATATCCTTTGCATGCTGTTACTACCTGAAGTCTGTGACCAATAAACATCAAAAGACTCTCGATATCTTATTTTCAGGTACTGTTACAAGTGATACTATAACCTCTCTGCATTTGAACTGATCTCTATGGGAATTGGGGGGTGAGACTAGATTCAGCTGTAAATTACACTGGTACAGTATGGAACACATGGCTGGCTAAATGGCTGTAAGTCATCAAGGGTCTGAGCTATCGAACGAGCCCCAAACCATCACTCTGTTGCCAGATATGGAGTAGATGTGGATGGATCACTGCAAGGGTTATTTCTCCTGACTCATTTTCCTATAGAACTCTATGGGGAAAAAAGTCAGGAGAAACAACCCTTAAAGGGATCCATCCACATCTACTCCATATCTGGCCGCAGAGTGATGGTTTGGGGCTCGTTTGATACCATAGACCCTTGATGACGTACAGCCATTTCGCCAGTCATGTGTTCCATACTGTACCAGCGTAATTTACAGCTGAATCTAGTCTTACCCCCCAATTCTCATAGAGATCAGTTCAAATGCAGAGAGGTTATAGTATCGCTTGTAACAGTACCTGAAAATAAGATATTGAGAGTCTTTTGATGTTGATTGGTCACAGACTTCAGGAAGTAACAGCATGCAAAGGATATGTGACCAAATATTAAATATGATACTTTAAAAATATGTTAAAGCAAAATATTCTAATTTTCTGAGACACTGAATTTTGGGTTTCATTAGCTGTAAGCCATAATCATCAAAATTACAAGAAATAAAGGCTTGAAATATTTCACTCTATGTGTAATGAATCTATATAATATATGAGTTTCACTTTCTGAAATGAGCGACAAAAAATATTGAACTTTTTCACGATATTCAAATCTTTTGAGCTGCACCTGTAAGTGGAATAACCAGTAAAAATACGGGGAAAGGAATTCCGCGAACGGAACAGAGAAAATAGACCAATGGGAAAAAACTCCCGGCGTAAGCCAAACAAAAAACAACCCACAAAATAGGGCGAACAGACTCGGAAGACACGAGCAGAAAAATAAATACGAAAATAATTGCCTCTAGCTCAAACTGTAAATGAGCAAACTAAAGAGGCGAAACGAGACGGGTAAACAAAGGTATTTCTCAGTGAGGACAGGAGGGTAAAGAAAAGAGTGAAAGAAAAGGTGAAAAGAAAACTAAGATAACACCTATACTGTAACTGAAAGGAGTTCCTGCGTTACTTTAACAAACAAAAGGAACACAGTCTCCCAGCCTATACCGATACCTGGCTTTGCGTAGTGGCAATAAAGACACCGAACAACGAGTGAACGGAGCTTAAGTAGTGCAGGGTGCACCTGAAAGGAATAATTAATTAGTCTCGAGAACGAGAACTAAAGCCGGGAGCGTCCTCTATCGGCCCCAAGAGGCGACGCCCAAAAACAGAAGCTGAACAGGCTGAAAACCATGACAAAATGTGCTTCACATGGATCATGTGACTGCAGTAGGGATGATCAGAGTGTGCAGGTCCTGGGTGACCCTCCAGTGACCCTACACAGAACAATCCCCAGGACTTCTGCTCCATTTATTAGCTATTTCTATGTCAGGGTAAATTGATACAAAGCAATTGAATTAAGTCTGGTAATTTATGAAGAAGTGCAATCCTTGTGGTCATTATCAACAGGCAATGGGATGGAAGCTACTGAGACAACAACAACAACAACAAGAATAACAGTAATAATAATAAACCTTTATATTCAGGGCACTTTTCATACATACTGCACAATGTGTTTTACATGATAAAAGTATAGATTAAATACAGTGCCCTCCACAATTATTGGCACCCCTAGAAATGATTATGAACGAAATGTAACTGAAGTATTTTTTCCATTTATATTTTACTTTTTAAAGTTGATCAGAGTGTTTAGGAACTTCCAAGCAGTAATCCATGACTTTCTGTTTCACTGGGGTATAAATATGAGGTGACACAGAGGCCATATTCCCTTATTCATACATAAACGAGAAAGATAAGAAAACACACAAATCAAATGGAGGAAAAGTGTGTTGAGCCTCATAAGTCAGGGAATGGCTATAAAAAGTAGCGACTCACCTGAAAATGCCCATATCTACCGTTAGGGTTACTTAAAAAGTTCAAAGCAACTGGAACTGTTACAAACTTGCCTGGAAGTTTGTTGCCCAAGTTTATTTTGCCCCCACGCACAGTGATGAGGATGGTAAGAGAGGCAAAAAAATCTCCAAGGATCACTGTTGGAGACTTATAGAGGAAAGTAGCATCTTGGGGTCATCAAGTCTCCAAAACTACCATTAGACGTCACCACCATGCCAACAAATTATTTGGAAGGTATGCTAGAAAAAAGCCTTTCCTGTTATTTTACCACAAACGTAAGCACCTGGAGCTTCCTAAACGGTACTGGAACCGTGTTCTAAGGTCAGATTAAACGAAAATTGAGCTTTTCGGCAACCAACACTCAAGGTGGGTTTGGCGTAAAAAAAAAGGATGGCTATACCAAAAATAACCTGATTTCCACTGTTAAGTATGGTGGAGGTTCCGATATTGTGGGGCTGTTTTTCCTCAAAAGGCCCTGGGAACCTTCTTAGGGTACATGGTATCATGAACTTCGTGAAATAACAGGAACTTTTAAATCTGAATCTGGCTGCCTCTGCCAGGAAACTAAAACTGGGTCATCATTGGATCTTCCAGCAGGACAATGATCCAAAACATACGTCCAAATCAACACAAAAATGGTTAACTGAACACAAAATCAAGCTTCTGCCATGGCCATCTGAGTCCCCTGATCTAAACCCCATTGAACACATGAATTTTGAAGCTGAGCTGAAGAGGAAAGTGCACAAGAGAGGACCTAGGACCTAGGATGATCTGGAGAGATTCTGTAAAGAGGAATGGTCTCAGATTCCTAGCTCTGCATTCTCCAACATTATTAAATGTTACGGGGGAAGACTCGGTGCTGTTTTATTGGCAAAGGGAGGTTGTACAAAGTATTAAATGCAGGGGTGCCAATAATTGTGGCACGCATGGTTTTGTTAAAAATAAGTATTTCTTGATGAGGGATTTCTCAAAATAAATTTATGTCAATTAAAGGTTGGCTTTTTCTCATTTTCTCAGTGTGAGATTAAGCTAATTCACCAAACGGTAAATTTTTTATAACCCTTTTTACTCATCTTTACCAGGGGTGCCAATAATTGTGGAGGGCACTGTAAATAAATAAAATGGAATAAAGACAGCCGGGCTGCTGGTTTGCTCATCCTGTTAAGTGCATGGACGGTCTGGTGTTGAATCCAGACTCTGCCAGTGTTGACTGTGGCTGGCAGCCCAGCTGAGAGACGCACAGTTGGTGCTGGCGTAACCCAGGGATGGGAGGGTTTCAGCCAGCTGGGAACCAACACCAGCACACCCCCGCTGGTCCATCAGGTGCCAACACGTCTGCCCGCCGAGCTGCGCACCAACCGCCTTCTTCCGTCTGCGCGAGCTCGACTCGCAAACCACGGCACGATAAGAAGCGGCGATGCGCTGTCCTGAATCGATGGCGGAGATCGTGACATTGAGCAGTGACAAATACGACCGGGCGCTCAAAACTATGGAGAGACAGGAGGGGAAAGCATGAGGAATAAGTACAATAAGCCCTGAATTAATCAGTAACAGGTAGATTTCACCAGCTGGCCAGCTGTGGGCTGTGGGGAACTTCAAAGGCCTAGGCAAGATCAGATCCGGGGTAAGGCTAGCAATTAAATTGTGTGTGTGTGTGTGTGTGTGTGTGTGTGTGTGTGTGTGTGTGTGTGTGTGTGTGTGTATTTGTGTGTTTGACTAGAGGATAGAGGTGGCTCCAACAGTTCCATGGATACTCTAGAAAACTTTTACCCATTGATTTCATGTTTATTTTTATTTTACTTTTTAAAATAAATTTGGCACCCGACATGGGGCTGAACATGTCCAATTTCCACCCCAATTTGGACTATCCAATTATATATTTGTAGCCGCGTTCATGCATGACCTCCACTGCTGATTCGGGAGAGTGAAGACATCCGCTTACAAACATTTCATTAATAACCAAACCTGTCTCTCCCAAACCCTTATATAGCAATCAATGAGTGGTGTCAGTGCTCACCAAGAGATGGTTATTTCCCTTATAAGTGTAAACAATATCAACTGTATATATGAGTTTGTGTACAGTATATGTTTGTGTGTGTGTCCCTCTTTCAAGCACATCAAAGTGTGGCCTGTTGCGCATGCTCCAGCCCTTTCTGTGCTCTGGTTTTAAGCTCTTTGTTGCCTTGATGTCCTGCCTTTTTGGCGTCACGGGTTCTGCTGGTTTTTGGTTTTTCGTCTTATCACAGGCTGTTCTGCCTATCAGAGAACATGGCGATTTAATTGGTGTCTGGTAAAAACCGAACATGTTGGATAAGTGAGTTTTTGCACTTGATGCCACTTGTGTTCGGTATTCAGAGTGCCAAACATTAAACAAGAGTGTTGATTATTAAAATGTCTGGGTCCAGGAAATAGATTTTACTTCTCACGAGCCTGACACAATTATTCCAGAAGGATAAAAGCAATTTAAAAAGTATGTGTTTTTAATTAAACTTAAACGATGATTCCAAGTCAGAGGCCCCGATAAGATCAAAACTTTACAGTAAATTATTGCATAAAATTTGTACCCGTTCAAACTATTATAGGAAAAACATGATAGAAAGCATTTCTACGTATTAGACAAGTTTGGTAACCATGTTTTTTTTTTTCTTCCTCTCCTCTTCTCTCCTTCCTTGTTGATGATGGGTATTTCCTCACCAAACCTCTGGGTCACCAAAGGTATGTCAAACTAGCACATGCTCTATATCTGCTGTAAATAATGTGACGCAATTTGTGAACCCTTAGACATAGTACTTCAAAGAGATGCTGGATTGTATTCATGGATGCTCTCTGTAGGACCACAGATGCTGGATTGGTATCCATAGATGCTGTCTATAAAATTGCAGATGCCGGATTGTATCCATAGATGCTGTCTGTAGGATCACAGATGCTGGATTGTATTTATAGATGCTGTTTGTAGGATCAAAGATGATAGATTGTATCCAAATAAGCTGTCTGTAGGATCACAGAAGCTGTATTTTATCCATAAACCTTGCATGTAGGATCACATATGCTGGATTGTATCCATTGATGCTGTCTATAGCAGTGGTCCCCAACCCTGTTCCTGGAGATCTACCATCCTTTAGGTTTTCATTTCAACCCTAATTTGGCACACCCGGTTGAACTAATTAGCAGCTCAACAAGACCTCTAGCTGTTGAATGAGGGGTGCTCTGTTAGGGTTGGAGTGAAAACCTACAGGAGGGTAGATGGGATCAGATCTATAGGATCATATCTATAGAATCATATATATTGGATCAGATGCTGGATTATATCCATAGAACTTGTCTGTAGGATCATTGATGCTGGATTGTATCCATAGACCTTGCCTGTAGGATCTCATTTTTTAGATAATTTATTTCCTGAAAAGGCTAAACTGCAGAAGGCCCTTGGAAATTCAGGTAAACAGATGTATACATTGTTGATATTGTTAATAGGAAATAAAACATGTGGCGCATGTAATTCATGCATAGCATTGTTTTATAGGTGTAACTGGTGTGTTTTATTGAACATGCTAATTTTGTCACGACAATGTAATGTATATCGAAACAAGGCTCTGTTTCAAGAGGATGAGTTAAAGTCATACTGTACTCTGTTGAGCTAACGGGACTGGCTGTCATTGTCAGACAGACTAAAAAAAAAGTGAGGAAATCAAGATGCTTACTTTGCCGGTGGGAATTTCGAGAAAAGTGTGGTTCTCCACCTCTTTTACTGCTCCGCAGTCTTTATGGGATTTGGCACGCCAGTAATCCTCAGTGAAATTCAAGTCTTTGCATTAGTTCTGCTGGTCGGACTGGTTGATTAAGCCATTCTCCTGCGGGACCTTGTTATAACATTCACACTCATGTTTTTAATGGTAAGCAATAAAGCAAATAAAAGTTGCCACTGTTACACAATGCTCACAGGAATAAAGCCACGGCTAATTAAAATGTAAAATCGACTGAAGCGCGTGTATCCACGTGTAGCCACGCATAAGTGCTTGTGCGAAGCAAAATGAAACGTGTTGCGACAGAGCTGGATAAAACGATGAGCCACCTTTTCTTTGATGTTTTTCTCCAGCTAAAACATCTCGTTTTTCACGTGTTATTTATTGCTTTGCTTGTTATCGTTTCGTGAGCCCATGAAATACGGAACACGGGACTGTTGTTCTCTTGTCGCGCGTGTGTGAAGTAGTCCGTTGACGCTGGCAAACTCAGCACAGGGTGCCTTTTTAAACACTGGCTGTTCCGTACTCTGCCAATGCCGTGTGGCTTCAGGCCACACTGCAGCCCTGTTTTCCTGACATGCCGGATCGAAAGTGTCAAGGCATCCACTTCCACGCAAACTCCCTCCACAGCAGCGCGCACACTGCTGGTGGAGCAGTTAGAATTAGATTAGCTCTCTGGGGATGCTGCAAAGAGCCGTGGCGTGTTCCCACATTCCTGCTGCTTATAATGTTATTCGTTCTTATGTTCTATATGTTGGATATAGAGAATAATTGCAAGGTTTGCCTTATACCCTGCTTGTAACCCCTTCTCTTCTGCAGGCACTGCTATCATTGCACTCAGTCGTTTTCTTGCCGTGCTTTTGATATTCAGTGTGTTTTCTTAACAGCATCCCTCAAGAAATACGTAATACAGTTTCTGCAGATGAGAAGCAGTTTGAAATAGTATTTATATAGATATTGATATTGCATAGAACTCTCTGGAGCTCAATCGTAAGATGAGGGTCTTTTTTTTCCCTGGCTAGTGCAATAATCACAAGAAAAGTGTATTTGTGTGTGTGTGTGTGTGTGCGCGTGTGTGTGTGTGTATCTGTGTGAGAGAGAGTGAGTGAGATCTATATTTAAATTCTCCAAAGTACAAAGGAAATAGTATTTTCTTGGTTCTGCACAAAGGAAAAACGACTTGAGAAAAACGGTTCTGCAGCCTGTGTTTTCAGGGAACATTTTAAGTGGTTTCTTGCATTCCAACACTCGCAGGACCCACACCTTACACGAACGCAGGTCACAGTTTATATCGCCATAGTAGCAGAACCACGCGGTACATACGGTTCTTTGTGTGTGCGTGTTACATTATTTATTAAAAAATGCCCACGGTGACCTACATTTTCCGTAAGAGCCAATTATGCCACCACATGTTTACCGCTGCTCTCCAGGTTCAGTATGTTGCCAAGGGTCTGCAAGGGGAGCCCGACAGAATCTGATGGGTTACACACATCGTGCACTATTGTTGTGTTTTGGGCACATGCGCTCCCTCCCTCCTGTGTTGTTTTGTTGTTTGTATTCACTTATGTGTTCGTGTATTCATTTATGTGTTTTATAGGCTGAGATCTGCCTGGCTCCCCTTTATCAGCTGGATCTGGTCCTGCTGATCGCCTTCTCAGCTGGAGCTGGTCTGGCTGATTAGGTCCCACCTTAAAGTGGGCTATAAATGGAGGCAGACCTCAGCTCTATCCCTGTCTCTCCATTCATGCTGATAGCACCATTCAGGTGCTCTTTTTAGGGGGTTGTTTTGGGTTTATTGTTTTACTTTGCTTAATCAATTATACTTTAGGGATAGTGGGTTGGTAGTTCTGTTTTCGTGGCTTTATTTTGATAGTTTAATTTCTTTGAATGTTTTGGTAGTTTAAGGGAGTCCCCGGCTCTGGCGGGCCACTACGTGTTCGGGCCGGGCGGCTCCCCTCCTTTTGTTCCTTTTGGCCAACCCACCTGACCTTTCTTTTCTTTTGGGTAAGTTTTGTAGATTTGTTCTTTTGGTTATAAATAAATAAATTATATTTTTTCAAACTTGCTTGTTTGTGTTAATTATGTCATGGTTACCCACGAGCCTGGTGTATTCTTGGGGTGACCGTAACACTATGACTTAGCACCAGTACTTATGTCAATAAAATAATTTTACAGGATGAGAGTAGGGGGTATTACTGGAGCCCACACATGTCTCTCTCTTATAGGGTGAGTATAAGAAGCACACACACACACACACACACACACACAGCCACTGGGTCCATAGTTAATAAAGGTTAGTTGCTAAAAATGGTTATACACAAATAAACCAAATAAATTGTCAACAGCCAGCCATCCATATCGTAGCAGGAGCAGCTCTTTCTTGGTGGTAGCCTCCCAAATACCCTAGAGCCCGAGAAATCTATGCACGAAGCAGCCCAAACAGAGGTGAGAACTGATCAGGTGACCTCTTGGAGTCAGAGTTTAGGACTATTGGACTACAAGACGGCATTGCCACCAAGAGCCATTTAAAACACTTAGAAATACATATTTTGCCGCTTCATTGGGACAAGAATAAATGTGTTTCCACTAGTGGCACAGCTCAATACATATCTTGCAGGGAATTTCAATGTTTGCATTTGCTTTTCACAGAAAATATTCTAAAAGAATGAATTATGGAAAACAACCACTTGGTTCATAGATTTACCCTGAAGTGCATATTCACAAAGAATCCGTGAAAATAATTCAATTCTCGTAATTTCCCAACCGCTCTGAAACTTGAAGAACTTGTCTTTATCAAATGCAACAATGAGAGATATCACAAACATCTCTACAGCTACAGTGTTCTCTACAGAATACAGCTACAGTGTTCTCTACAGAATACAGCTACAGCGTTTTCTACAGAATACAGCTACAGTGTTCCCTACAGAATATAGGTACAGTGTTCTCTACAGAATACAGCTACAGCGTTTTCTACAGAATACAGCTACCATGTTCCCTACAGAATATAGGTACAGTGTTTTCTACAGTGTTTTCTACTGTTTGTGTTTCTCTTTTTCTAACTTAACCCCACCCCATATCAAAGGAAATGTCCTGAGCCCATTACCTATGCATAGATCTAGGATGGCAGCATTCTGTGAGAGTTTTATTACCTCTGAGGAGACACAGAACAGAAAACTATTTAGGCCCCAGCGTGCCTTAGAATACCATAAGGTTCATGGTTCCCTTTTTGATTGGCCTGCCAGTTTGTAATTTATCTTTTTGGAGCAGCTCCAGAAGCAGTGTTGCCGCTGGTCTTAGATGTAATATTTTGCCCAAATTTTAAGATAACACAACTGACTGGATTTAATGATTGCACTACAATCATTCAACTTCTGTTATTAAAAGCAGGCACAAATGTTTTGTTGAGGTTTTCAGTACCTTAGCTGAATTGCATCCTAACATATTCATGTTTGATCTCTTTAAAAAGAGGCTAAAACCATGAATCTTTGTTCATAATATCATGGTGCTTAGCCCTGCTTTGAACAACATAAGATTGCCCATCCTCAATGTTTGGTGGAAAATAAATTATTGGGGGGGGTGTTAAACTAAGTTTGTGTTATTCCTCTTGTTTTTGGTGGTGGTTTCTTGGTTGTATAAACTCATGACATCTGAATTTTTATAGCTCACTTTTTTTTTGTTCTGCTGCACTGAAACTGGAATATTCTGGCAAGGTCTGGCTTATCAAACTCTTTACTGGTCAATTCAATTTCTGGTTTATTGTCTTTTTTTGTAAATTATAAGTAGTGAGCCTTTGTTCATTAATGAATGTATGATTCCAATTAATTATTGTAATTGATGTTTTTTTTTTAGTAAAATGATTTAATCTTAAAACCTGATTTATACTTTGTTTTGACTTGGTTGATTCCACCAGGTTACTGTTTGACTCACCTATCAACACATTTGGCAATTTAATTGATGATTGTCATTTTTCATAATAATTATTAAATTAAATTCATTAAATATATTTTAAATGTAGATTAAGTGAGGGGTTTTAGCAAGGGCATTGAGTGTTGGATTTTACTTAATCCTCACTTTCACGACATCAAAAATCATGAAACTATGAAAAAACTGCTCTCATGTCCTTTGTTTTGATTGGTTGATATTTGACCGTCGTGATAAGAGTAAGCCAAGATGAAATATTGGAAGATCCAAGCCAAGACTCTCCATGACTGATATATTCCCACATCACAAGCTGTCACAGGCTTACCTGCATGGCGTGCACCAGGTGTGGTGCACGATGTCTCAAGTATAGCGGAGCCATCAGAGCCTGCTGCGTTCCTGTCAGCATGGAGCTGAACATCTGGTGGAGGGCGGTGTCAAGGTCCTTCCATGAGACACCAGCCCAACACAGTGCCACACAGCACTGTGTTCAGGGTCAGTACAAACTGACATGATTGTGAAGAGCATAAATTGGATACATGCAAGATGTGTCATGCACAATGTTTGGTGGTGGAATTCTGAAGGTGTTGGCAGTATTACAAGAATAGATCATCAGCAGTGTTTTATTAACGGCTCGTTGACAGAAGTATTTTACAGAACATAAGGTCTGGATTCATTCAACCTTTGTCCTAAACTTTGACTTGAAATAAGTGCATATGTGCGTTAAATAAAAAGTAATTAAATAAAAATAAATAATGAATGTCTTTAGCTGTTGTCACAACATTATTATTTATTTTCATTTATTTAAGCATCAACCTCTGTAGTTTATGCTGTCCAATCTCTTATCTGTATGAAATAAATTTTCCCCAGGATTGAGCAACCCTCAAAAAAGTGTTTTTTAAATTTAAGTTAAAGGGTTATGAAACCCTCGGTTACATTCTCTCTCCGCCCACACCACAAATTCGAAAAATGCAATTAAGTGGGCGTGGAAAGCAGCAGCAGAGGGGGAGGGGCGAGAGCAATGAGAGAGGCTATCGCCACCGGAAGACACGCCCACAAGGGAAAAGATGGAGAGTAAAACGGAGTCTGTACTAATTCTGGGGTATCAGTCAATGGCTCTTTCGAGGTGGAGGACTTCTCTCCTCCGGAATCCTCTGGGCTTTCCACCGACCAGGAGTATGAAGGAGGAAATGGTCCAAAGCCCTATCAGTTTGAGCCGTAGGGAGAAGTTTCTGAGTGGTAGTCTAGCTAATTATCTTTTATCCCACTTGTGAACTCGACTATCTCCTTCTGCTTAAATTGATGTTATGCCCAGTATTGTCAGCACATATTAAGTCTAACCTACCCGTACACAAACTACTTAATGAATAAAATAAATGAACAATGAATAACTAAAATACGTAATTAATACCTTACGTTACTCTGTAAATACGAAGCATCACATCACACCATCACTCCATTCTCAAACTAACTCACTTTTTTAGCCATCTATAACGTTACATCTAACGTAGCTATGCTACATGAACATGACAATAAAATATGTAAACGAATGCCAAGTGAAACTAAACGGCTGTTAGCTGAAGGCTATAGGCTACGCTATGGGAGATTAATCTGCTCAAATCGATGTTCTACCCAGTAAGTTGATGTTTGTCAGCAAATATTCAGTCTGACCTCATGTTACTGCAGACTATACAAACATGAAAAAATACAACATGTAGGCTAATAGCCTACAGCTCACTCCGGATCGCTCGGGAAAGGATGTAACTGTTAACGTTAATCCGCTGATGCTCTTGCACCCAGAGAAAGCACACTTGTGACACATCAGTCATTGCTTGTAAATTGAAACTATTTTAATTGAAAAAACAAACTTACAATTGTTAATAACTAACATAATTGGAAAAAAGCAAATACATTGAAAGAGACGAACTGTAGGCTACAACGATATTGCTTGTCAAATGGATATGGCCATTGGCCACACCTTCTCAGGAATGTATTTGTAGAACCCACGCACAGCTAGACCAATGAGGGAATAGCTCAGAGCGAAGGTTTGAGCATGATGTATTCCGCTATTGCTGTGGGAAAAGGGAAAAGTTATTGTGAAATATTATTATTTTATTTACTCGTTTATCTGACTCCATTTAAAATTATAATTTAGAATTTGGTTTTAATCATGCGTGGAGCTCGGAGTGGTTACACTCGACTCGTCCTTGGGTACCACCATTACTCAATATATGCTTGCCGGAATCAGCATTATTGCTGAATCTCAGTTCGTCGGAGAACGCAGAGGTTGGGGGTCTAGCCAACACAATACATATATTATGTTTTACATAGATAGTTGCGAGCCCAGGTCAGAGTGCATTCGGATGGCTCCTTAAGGCGAATTTGACAAGAACCGACGTAGAACGCCCAAGGGTTCTCTTCACATCAAATCACCAGAACCATGCACTACCAACCCTGTTTTGCGGGCAGAACTTAGCTGCCTTTCCCAACTTCAGAACGCCATTAAATACTTGCTGTACCAGGCCACTGATCAGTTAGTCCTTGGTCAGAATTGTCCCCCAGAGTCTTCAGTCGTAATTTAGGCTGAAAAGGGTATAAGATGGATGAGAGTCATGGAGACCACGCATGTAAAGATTGAAGAAAGGAAATAGAGAGTAAATATTTTGTCTAGCCTGTTCAGCTACACACAGAACCAGAATATGCATGGTGTGGGAAGTCAGTTATAATCTTACCCATACTTTAATGACTATGGTACCACTGCAGCACCAGGAGACCTGTTACGCAGATTCTCCCATACTGGGAACTCTGAGACTCAAGCATACATACCACAGTGCTCGGAACACTGCAGCTCAGATCATACAGGCTATTGAAGCTGGAAAAAGGGTTGAAAGAAAGATGCAGATGATGTGAAACATGGTAATTTATTAATGACAATAATCACTGGTTAAGACTGTGAGAGCAAACACGAACACATTCAATACTTATAGCTAAATACAGGATAACATGCTGCTAAGACAAATAAGCAGCATGTTTCCTCCAGGAAGATAAACTGCATAGTCTACTCTCCCCGATCTAGTGATTGTAATAAGATTATTTGAACGACGGTGCGTGATCTTATGATCTTCCCTATCATTTATCTAGATATCAGGTGAGGTCCCGGTGATGGCCACTCTAGGTTCCAGATACTTATATGGACAAGCGCATCCCTGATAACTTGTACAATCCTCCTTTCTTTCACATTCTTTATTTCTCCCCCTCCTATACTTTCACATACCCCACACTTCAATTAGTATTAATCCCAATCCACCACATTTTTCATATTATCCACAATTACTTTATACTAATTTACATGCACATACATATGATGCAAGATACAAATACAGCTTTGTTTCAGTCAATAGTCCAAAAGCCATTCAGTCCAAGAGCCTTTGATGCTTGTTTACAATGTCCAGTTGTAGGATCAATTCCATCTGTCGTTTACGAGGCCCTGAGAGATCAGAGGAACAAAGTTCTCAGGCCACCTGGTGAATTGTTTTTTTGCACCCTCAAGGAAGTCGCCACCAGCTCCAAGGGTTTATGACTGATAATCCATTTTTCAGTCTTACATATTTATATTGGGGATTTATGTATTGGATTTATATGGGGGTAACAAAGTACGAAACTGATTATGCACAAGTGTACAAAAAGTACACTTCAACGTCATTTTCAATGACGTAGCCCATTTTTTATTTTCAACCCCGGAAGGAGAAGAATAGGCGATGTAATGGCTAAAATACTGAAATTAAACATTTTGTCCAAAATTGTAGATGCAATGCATACTATTGTTCTCGTCTATCTGAGGTAATGCCTAAATATTAGTTAACATCTCAAAAAATATGTTTTAGTGTTTCCTACCCCTTTAAGGATGGTTTTTAATTGAATCCAAGCCAATGGTCTTGAACCAGACATTGTAAAATAAAGCCTGCTCTTTACCATACCAGGCCATGAACCACAAGCATCTGTCACACTATACTGTGTGTATGTGTTTACGTGCATGCAATTCTCGTGCATGTGTGTGTTTGTGTGTGTGTGTGTGTGTGTGTGTGTGTGTGTGTGTGTGTGTGTGTGTGTCCGTGTGTGTGTCCACTCTATTCTCCCAGTCTTGGTTGATGCACATGTTGTTAGATAACAAGAGTGTGTACTCATCCCAAGGTGGGTGCTGTATTCATTGTTGAGTGGAATATGAGTTCTCAGAGAGCGAGAGAGAGAGAGATAAGCAGCTAGTCTTGCTGATGCCAGGTCTTTTGCAGTTGTTGGCAGCCACAATTGGAGTAAATACAAGAAATTTCAAATTTTCCCCTTTTATTATTTAACACCCTTTTATTTAGCAATGTTTTTTTTATAGATACCTGAATAGTACAGTGAACAGTACCCTGCAGTACATTGTGGTTTTTCTGCCAAAGGATTTTTATTATTTTTGGTTCTAATAACTAGTTACAGTATACCTACATACTGGTTACCTATGTTTCACAGGTATACCTACAGACTGGTTACCTATGTTTCACAGGTATACCTACATACTGGTTACCTATGTTTCACAGGTATACCTACATACTGGTTACCTATGTTTCACAGGTATACCTACATACTGGTTACCTATGTTTCACAGGTATACCTACATACTGGTTACCTATGTTTCACAGGTATACCTACATACTGGTTACCTATGTTTCACAGGTATACCTACATACTGGGTACCTATGTTTCACAGGTATACCTACATACTGGTTACCTATGTTTCACAGGTATACCTACATACTGGTTACCTATGTTTCACAGGTATACCTACATACTGGTTACCTATGTTTCACAGGTATTGCGGTTGCCACGGCATGTCACTTGTGTAGTTCTAATAATAATAATTTCCAAATAATGGTTAGGGACCTGGATTTGGAACTGAAAGGTTGTAGGTTTGATTCCCAGGTGGGAAGATATGCCAGGTTAGCCTGGCTAATGAGGTGACGTGGTTAGGCAGCAACAAGCTGACCCGCTACCTCTGGGAAGGCTGCCATTGTTAGTGTAATTTGCGCTCAGAATCTGAGCATGTTTTTTTGATTGATTTTTATAATTGCATTCGCAATGCCCCGCACCTGTCAATCATTATTAGCTACTCCGCCCATACCGGAAAAACAAACCAACACAGGTGGCTGGCTAATAATTAAGAAACAGGTGGCTACTTATGGGAACGAACGCTCGGCTTGTAAAATCCTTCGGTAAAAGTTTGATGTACCAGCTCTTTCCCCTGACCGCACCTTTCCATGTCTTGAGCGTTACTAATGACTGCTGCAGTTGTATATAGCATGACTGGCATATGCCTACTTCTTTCAAGGTAGAATCCCACTTTAAGGAGTTTGCTAGAAACTGTTTTCAGTCCAGTAAACAAACTATGTACATGTTGCAAAGCACCAACAATTACAACGTTTTAGTCACGTAAATGACATAACGACCATTGCCAACTACTGCTTGGTCACAGACGTAAACAAACAGCTGGACTAGGAGGACAGTAATTGGTGAGGCGGTGCTTAATTAAAACAGCTTGTCATTCATTCAATTCAAAGCCGCCTTACCAGAGTCTGGAGTACGGTCCAGAGTCGAGTGTTAGCCAGGATAATGTCAGGTTGGAAGATAAGCTTAGCTTGAATGGCTTCAGAAAATTATCCAGCTATGTCAGACAGAGGTACAGATACAGGTACAGGGTACCACTTTATTTTAAGTTTCTGTTATAAAGGATTTGTATACCATTAGTAAATGATCTATTAACCATTTATAAAGTGTTTTCTAATAATGACTTATTGTAAGTTATTATTAATTATGAGAAATCATATTGGTATGTTAGTTAATAGTTCATATATGTGAAATCATGCATATGACGCATTCATAAACTCAACTGCACCATCCAAACTAAAATGGCCACAGTTTATTATGTATTCATATGAATTAAGTACAGATAAGTTAGTAAGACATAACTCATATTTGTAAAGTATTAGTTTGGTTTAAAAATTATTTATAACAGAACCTTAAAATAAAGTGTTACCGTGTTTATTAACAACATGGGATGTGGATTTTTTTAATTGTGTGACTTGTAATTCTGTTCCAGATATATAACTGCACTAATTGTGTATTCTGCAAGCTGGACATGCTCTGAGCTGTTGTGTTTTTTTTGGATATGCTGGAGGGAAATGAAGATGTTGACCATTTCAGAAATGAATAACTATCTTCTCTCGTTGGTGATTAATGTAATGATCAACATGCTACATGAAATTGCACAGTCTATTGCAAGAACAGAGATTTCAAATGGAACAAACCCCCCCCCCCCCCCTCCCCACCTCTCAAAAACAATTATACCCTCTTGTAGAGAATGATTTCATCAAGAGAGAATCTCATTAAAATAAAATAAAAGAAAGTTTTATACATTCAAAAACTGAAAGCAAAGTTACCAGTCTGTGCTGCATAATCATACTTTATTAATGACATCAATTAATAACATAAAAACAAAAGAATGAAAATTGTAAAGACTTGCAGCACACATAAAACTCAGCCTTCCTTCCGCCAACTGAGTTCCGCGGATTGTTTGTCGCCTTTGTTTCCCCTCCTGTCCGTCTTCCCTCCCCATAGGAGTTTCGTCTTCATCTTATTTTCTCTGTCCACATCCTTTGTAGCCTCCCTTTGTTACATACCTAAAGTGCACATAAATATTCATGATTTTCATTTGTATTTTTTAGTTGACATTAATTTTTGCCCATTTCAGGAAGCTGAATTTGTCTGTGTTTATCCTCTTCCCTGAAACCCCTGCTGTCGGTTAAGGGGTGGGGAAAAGCTTGTGCTTTCCTAAATACCATTGATTATTTTCACTCCGGAGTCCAGCAGTTAATCTAACATGGACGCTGTCGAAGGAGGACACACGATGTGCGGCTTGTGCAGCCAGACTGCAGAACCTTGTTTGGCCAGATGGGGTCACTGGTGCGCAAATGAGTCATGGACATCCCACTGGCTAAAGTCCATCCATCCCTGGCTGATGCTGCGTCAGCCTACAGGGCAGCCAGCCACATTCAGCACTGGCATGGTGTGGATTACAAACCAGACTGTGGGGCCCATCCACACACTGGAACAGTGTCTTAACATATACCAGACTGTGGGGCCCATCCACACACTGGAACAGTGTCTTAACATATACCAGACTGTGGGGCCCATCTACACAGTGGAACAATGCCTTAACAGATACCAGACCATGGGGCCCATCCACACACTGGAACAGTGCCTTAACAGATACCAGACTGTGGGCTCCGTCCACACACTGGAACAGTGCCTTAACATGTACTAAACTATGGGAACCATCCTCCCATCTGGACTTGTTTCAGAACCATCAGAGTAATATAGCTCTAAGGGAAACTGGAAATTTTTAAGATTGTTTTGGGTGCCGAAATACATTCAAATCCATTGAAGGTGAAACAAAAGTTAGACTTTTTTATTCACATGAGCACTCCTTTTATAACCAACCAGTACTTTCCAAAGATTCCATGGGAATACTTTCAAACCAAGTACTTCCTGATAATGTGAACATGCACTGAAAATGAGGGTTGAGAATGAGAATGATGAGAATGTTCCACAAACAAAAACAGAAACGCATTCCATGTGAACCGCATACAGACTGGACATATTTCCTGATGGTTACCATTTTGTAACACATAACAAACCATAATGGAGAAACAGATCAAGTGCATTTTAAGAATGTTCAGGATTTAAGTATTTAAGTCAGATCTTTTTTCATCGCTAACATTTGTGATAATTTTAAGATTCTGATTACAATTCTTATTTTTAACTTTAATGACGAAACTGAATAACATTCTTACACATGACATCATCAAGGGACATCCAGGAAAAAGGACTGCTGGGGTTATCTTTACCTCAGTAACCAGTCTAGATCCAAGAAGCCAGGTAAGGTGAGTTAACTGTCTAATAAATTGGTTTGATCTATCAGTTAAGTGCTGAGTTACAGCAAAAAACTGCAGACCCTCTGGCTCTCCAGGACCAGGGTTGCAGATGAATCCAAACATCAATCATGTTCTGGGTGTGTGTGCATATGTGCACGTGTGTTTGTTTGTGCGCATGTATGCGTATATGTTTGTGTGTGTGTGAGGGTGCGAGCTTGCGTGCGTGAGCTTGTGCGTGTGAGCATGTGTGTAGGCCTGCGTCTGTCTCATTTACTCCAGCTGTGTGGAAATTCACGAGCAGCAGTCTGTACCTGCTTAACTCAACATAAACGTAGTAAATAACAGGGAGTCCGCATGCTAAAGTAACCCTCCCATCATGCAGTGCTCCCTGAAGCGAGCGCTACCGCTCCACAGTCCGCCGTCTGAGCCGAGCACTCATTGTTCAGTACGAGTACACTTTATGCGCACTTGGCACCATCACGCAGCAGGCGCCACACCAACCCGGCACACTTGCTTTCGCGTGATAAGATGTGGCCAACTCTGACAATTAAACGTTGCCTGGGCAACACTGCAGCCTATGATGTGCCACTCTGCAGGGCGGCTGGCCACGTTTGGCGCTGGCGCGATCAGGATTTCACACCAAACTATAGGAGAACAGTAAAGTCGAACCTGGGGTCTTAGCAGGACACCAGGGTCACTCAGCAATCTAATGGCACAGTTAGCGTATTGCTCTGAGTTACCTGAGGCCCTGATATTTCCCGCCTCCTCACCAAGGAGCTGCACCTGCTATACATTTAATAGCAAACCAATTGGCAAATATACTTCATCTGGAATGAAAGAAATCCAATGGAAAAGTAAGGTGATATTATTCCAGTGGATCACAGTGCAAATGCTCCTTTTAGAGGACAGCTCGGACATAGTTATGCATCACGTTGATACTTTTTGGACAAATGACTCAATGGAAACGGCATAATTCCTTTGTGTCAAATCTGGCTTCATCGTCACAAATGTAAAATTGTACAAACAATGCACAAACGGGGCCTTGCTATTGGAGAAACAAAGCAGAACAGCCTAAAATATTTTCTGACATGAGTTGGCGACACAGTGTAGTCCTCACTGTAAATTAATGTGTCACATCAACTTGCCACATTATCTGTTTCTTTTCATGTAACTATTATACTACATCACTTGCAATTTTAGATGAATATCTGTGTTTTGGCATTTTAGTGAATGAATGAGTACAAAAACATTTTAATAATGAACGGAATTTTACGTTATAGACCTATTGTGTGATGTATGAAGATGGTATACAGCTTGGCTATGTGTACAATTGCACAACAGCATGTAGAGGAAGTGAAATGTGTTAAAATAATGTTTTATGAGCAATATTTTCTTTATATTTGCTCTCTACAATCAGTTAACCAATCTAATATATATATATATATATATATATATGCATTTATAAATGCAATTCAACAGGCTTTTCTCTCTATTTGTCTACAGCTCCCTTGGTTCGCTGTTTATTTTTATGATTCATTCTTAAACTGACTACATCGAGATACAAGATTGCATTCTAACAAACATATTAAAGCTAGAATAAACCACATCATGCCTAAAGATGTAATGGTATTCTCAAGAGTAACAGCAGATTATGTGCAGGTCTTTATTGAATAATGAGTGGTAGCTTAGCCATTGCAAATATTGACACAAGTGCATCTGCCATAATGATTAAAATATGAATTTTATAATGCAGGGACTTTATGATGGGCCTGATTCTTATCTTTAGTCTGTTTGTTATTCACAATATTCAAGCTGGTTACAGTGGAATCTTTGGGAGTTATAAAATATTATAAAATATTACTTTCAATTAATTTAGAAGACATTTTTAGTTGAATTTTAACATAACACCCATTTATACATTTGGATACTTCCTGAAGCAATTCAGCTTAAAGGTATAAAAGCAATGCTAAACTGGCACTCTAGTAACATCAATCAAGTGAATTTTGTGAATTAAAGTGCAATACAGCCATGATTAAAAATAGCCCCCGCTGTCCCGAGATGTCCAGGGTCACCAAGCAGTCCAACACACAAACTCCGCCTCCACAACTCTCCTGCATACACGTAGCGCCACAGTCTCTGTACACCGCCGAAACGGAGCACCGAGCTGCGTCAATCTTCCCAGTCGTCTCCTCACTCCTCCCCCGCATTATGTTCTCCTTCCCTTCCTTTTGAAGATTGCCTGCACTTCTGGATCAGTCCCGACATCTTCAACTCCGGTGAAGAGCGATGATAACTTTGTTGCTGCAGTCTGCAGATCCAACGGACATTCCCGAGCATATGTTGCGAATGCATCTCCATGGTGACGACCACAAACAAAATTATATCGACTAGACAATTCATCAATATTATCAAAACGAGCAGCAGGAGCGCCCTGAAAAATTTCCAGCCTGCTTCCCCGTGCCACTACAGACACACAGCGCATGAAAAAAACAAAGACAAAAGCCCGACACAACAAAAAACCTTCAAATGAACAAACACGAGAGACAGCTGGACTACATGTCGCTATTACCGTGACGTTACCCGTAAGCAAAGCAATGACATACAGCATTGCATTATAGATACCGGGTGTTCAGGAGAGCAAACATGCAGGTTACAGGAGCCGAGCTGATGTCTTACCACGCAGCATCAGAAGGCGGTGAGTGAGGGTGATGATGTAACCGGCTGCTCGGAGGGAGCAGGGCGGAGAGTATGTACCGGAGTTTAAGGTCTAATGATCAGATGCCGGTATCTGTGCCCCTCAGTACTCGGTAGCCTAACACCAGGGCCTTGAGTTTGATCTGACTGCGATTGGAAGTCAGTGGAGGGAGACAAGGAGAGGCAAGGTTAATTAAGATGAAAGGGCAGCCTTGCAGCGGCATTCTGAATGAGGGCAAGTGGTGTGGTGTCGCAGGCATTGGGGTCTAGTGACATGGAAAACAGACTGCCTGTGGTCTACAGTTCGATGGACTCAAAACATAAAATAATTAACATTTACCATTAGCATGGTTTCAGTCACTTTGTCAGTCAATATTTATTTGTGTACAGTGCTATTTAAAAACAAGTTGCCACACACGTTTGAGGTGGACGTGTAGTGAAGGTTTCACATGTAGTGAAGATGTGTATGTAGTACAAAGAATGGCATGGGAATCTTGTTACATTACATTACAGCCATTTAGCAGACGCTTTTATCCAAAGCGACATACAGTAAGTGCATACAGAAACGTCATCGAAGTAACTACAGAACAGATAAGATAAAGCACATCCTTCCCATAAAGTAGCAGATATCCCTAGTAATGAACATTCAATGTAGTTCACAGTAAGCTGTGGCTAAATCAGATATACTACAATTATATTCTAAATATCATGATAAACTTTAACAAACAGTTAAACAGAAACATGTATCATGAGAGGTCCTACATTAGAATATCAATCAAGGTAGAGTCTGAAGAGGTATGTCTTCAGGCCACAACGGAACGCAGGCAGGATTGGAGTAGAACGTAGGGGAATGGTTTCGGTCCATCACTGAGGAGCTAGTGTGGAAAAGCTCCGCAGTCGGGATGAGCGAGAGCCATTGACACGGAGGGGGGGGAGTGCGAGTTGCCCCTCTGTAGAAAAGTGAACTGGTCGAGTCTTGTAGGTAGGCGGGGCCTGCCTTATTGCCTGCAGTGTAGGCTAGGGTAAAAACTTTGAACCTGATCCTGGCTGCAACTGGCAGCCAGTGGAGTGACCTCAGCAGGGGGGTGACATGCAAAAATTTCAGGAGGTTGAACACAAGCCAGGCAGCTGCGTTCTGGATTAGTTGAAGTGGCACAATTGGGCAGGCTGGTAGGCTTGTGAGCAGGGAGTTGCAGTAGTCCAGGCATGAGGTGACTATGGTCTGGACAAGAAGCTGGGTGGAGTAGGTGGTCAGGTATGGTCGAGTCCTCCTGATGTTGTACAGAAGGAACCTTCTTTGCAGTGCGGGAGGCAGCCACTATGGTCCCGTCAACAGTGATGGAGAGGTCATGTAGTGGGGAGGTCTTGTATGGCATAAAGAGGAGCTCTGTCTTGTCAAGGTTGAGCTTCAGGTGATGGGTAGCCATCCACTCAGAGATGTCAGCCACACAAGCAGATATCCTCTACTTAACCTGTGGGGTAGAGGGAGGGAAAGAGAGGAAGAGTTGAGTATCATCAGCATAACTATGGTATGAGAAGCCATGTAAATGAATTACTGAATCAAGAGACTGAGTATAAATGGAGAACAGCAGAGGTATAGATCCCTGCGGGACTTCTGTAGACAGGGGATGGGGTGCAGAAACAGAACCCTTCCAAGAGACTTGGTAGGATCTATCTGTGAGATATGATACTGGGAGGGCAGTCCCAGAAATGCCCATCTCAGTGAGTGTGGAAATCAAGAGTTTGTGGTTGACAGTGTCGAATGCCGCAGACAGGTCAAGTAGAATCAGGACAGAAGAGAGGTATGAGGCTCTAGCAGTGGCGAGTGCCTCCGTCATGGCCAGGAGAGCAGTTTCAGTGGAATGGCTGGTTCTGAAGCTGGACTGATGCAGGTCAAGCAGGTTGTTCTAGTGGGAAAAAACAGACAGTTGGTTATGGACAGCTCGTTCAAGAGTTTTGGACAGGAAGGGCAAGAGCGATACAGGACGGTAGTCCCTGACATCAGAGGGGTCCAAGTTAGGTTTTTTAAGGAGTGGGGTTACACGGGGAGTCTTAAAAACAGCAGGAACATGGCCACAGGTTAGGGAGGTGTTGATGATGGAGGACAGATGTAGAAGGAGCTCACCGGATATAGACTGGAGGACTGCTGACGGGTTGGGGTCCAGTGGACAGGTGGTTGCGCGATGGTGTGTCACCAGTTGGAGCACATCTGCATCCTCCAGAGTCTTGAAGGACAACAGTGTAGCGATGGGTTCGGTATGGGAGATGTGGGGTGTCACCGGATGCATGAAGTTCTGGATTATGGCCACCTTCTCCTCAAAGTGGGTCTGGAAGTCATCTGTAGAGAGGGAGGGGGATGGAGGGGGGATAAGCAGGGAGGAGAAGGTGGAAAAGAGTTTAAATAGATTGGATACACATGCATTAATTTTAGACTACATTTAGCCAATGTAGTTGCAGCTGTGAAGGCTGCCAGCAGAGTGTGATAGGAGGCCAGGTCATCTGGAGATCTGGATTTCCTCCACTTTCTCTCAGCGGCTCGCAGCATGGTTCTGCTGGATCTGAGAGAATCAGTCAGCCACAGGGATGGGGGTGATGATCGATGTGACATATTGTTGTCATGTCACTAAGTTTAGTAGCTATCGGTGTTGGTAGCTAAATTCCGTAGTCGTAGTCAGTTCTCAAGCTGGATTAACAGGTACAAACTATTTTCTATTGATTAATAAAGCACAAGGAAATCAGTTTGTTATCAAAGTGATGCTATTTAAATCACATAGTGCAGAGTACTTTAACATTCTGTACACATTACTGAAAGGGATATACCTGCATTCAGTGCATGTTTTTATGTTTTAGAAGGGGTAAATGGCCTGTTCGCCTCATTATGTGTTCTATTGTTGTTTTGTCCTAGATGAGCTCAATATCCTCTTCTCATCATTATTTATTTGTATGTTATCATGTATTAACATATATTAATTTACAAATTGTAAAAGCATATATCATATTTATTTTGTGGCCCTGGTCCTCATCTTTATTGAGGAATAGCAGCAATTGCTTATTTGTGTACAGTTTTCACACAAGACAAAACCGACATGTTGTGCTTAATTTGCACGTATTTAAAGACTGTTTCCAGAGAGGTGTTATGTATGCAGCATTTCCCTTTTACCCAGCTAAGCTTTCAATGAATAAATGAGCTGTTGCTTGAATCATAATCTGTCACATCTGTTAACACATCACAATCACGAGTTAGTCTTTTGTTCCAGATATACTAGGTTATTGTTTTTACGAGGCAGAAATTAATATAAACACCTTACAGGAACTGCTCATATACTTTAGAGAAACACATTTACTTCTTCTATAACAAATTAGAAATACAAACATGCTGAAATCAATTGGTTAGAGGTATTTAGCTGTTCTGTGGGGCCTAAAAACAATTAAGCAGCAGCAGCACTGGATTTTTAAAGGGACAGATATTAACAAGAATTTGTGCAATAAACAACTTTAATTCTCTAATATTTTCACAACTGTTCCTCCGACAGTGAATTGAATCAAAATAGCACAAAGTAACTGGCTATGCCAGGCAATGAACAATTAAATCTTAAGATGTTTGGGCAGCTGAGTACACCAACTGAGCATTGCCAATTTATTCACAGTGGCGGAAGGTTCCGGATGCGACAGCGAAGTGACGTCCGTGTCCCTCTCGCGCAGAGCGGGCACAGTATTAATCATTACTTTATTTAAGGGGAGTGTTTTTCACTGCCCCCTTTCCGCTTCTTTGGCCTTGCGATTAGCCAGCGGGGATGGCGTCTGCAGCGGGATGATAGTGGACGCAGCTCTGTCAGTCAAACTCACAGAAGTGGGGGGGGGGGGGGGATTAGGGGCGAGAGAGAAAACGACCCCATAGTGCTGTCGAGATCCGTTCATGCAGGTGACTTGGCGGGCGGCGAGAGCACAAACTCTCTGTCGCTCCGTCCCACATGGAGAACATTTACAACAACAGCGGGTGGAGAAGAAAAGCTGTAAAATCCTGCAAAGGAAGACAGTTGGCAAGTGGAAAAATTTAAATCCATGAGCACAACAGTGATGGCTTGTTCAGTAAAATAATCTGCATGGGGTGGAGGCACAGGTATTTGATCACAGCGGGATATATTACTAAAGGTGAGGGGGTGAGACTAGGGATTCCAGGAGTAGAATTTTAAGTGTTGCTCTTTAAAATGATCAATACTATTATCTATGGATACTATCATCTATAGCACATTGAATTGTCTGGAGGGGCTGTACAGAAACATGGCATATCAGTGTGTGTGTGCGCGTGTGTGCACGTGTGTGTGTTTTGGGGTATTAATTCTTCAGTTGTGAACTGAGGCACATCGCCGGACTGCCAGGTGCTCTATTCGGTTGTCAGTGGGGGCTGTCGGCTTTTTTTGTTGTGGACCATAACTCTGAGGTGCTAGATTTAGGCCAGGACGCAAGGAGAGAAACGCTTTTTAATGCACAGTGCATGAGCCACCCAGCCACTCAGCAAAATTTTGCCCCAGCTGGAGGGATTTATACTTAGAGATGAGGTTGTTTGCCCTTCCTGTCTACAGAAAGCATGTAGACACCACTGGAAACTCTCATCCAGCTACACTTTTCAATAACTTAACTGTAACTACCTGCACCTCTGACATTCTGACTGTAACTACCTGTGCCTTTGTCATTCTGACTGTAACTATCTACGTCTCTGTCATTTTGACTGAAACTACTGTACCTATGTCTCTGTCATTCTGACTGTAACTGCTGTACCTATGTCTCTGTAATTTTGACTGTAAATACCTGTGCCTCTGCCATCCTGACTGTAACTACCTTTGTCTGTGTCATTCTGACTGCAACTACCTGTATCTCTGTTATTCTGACTGTAACTACTTGTGTCTCTGTCATTCTGACTGTAACTACCTCTGCATTTGTCATTCAGACTGTAACTACCCGTGCCTCTGTCATTCTGACTGTAACTACCTCTTCATTTGTTATTCTGACTGTAATGACCAACGACCTGTGTCTCTGTCATTCTGACTGTAACTACTTGTGTCTGTGTCATTCTGACTGTAACTACTTGTGTCTGTGTCATTCTGACTGTAACTACTTGTGTCTGTGTCATTCTGACTGTAAATACCTGTTCCTCTGTCATTCTGACTATAACTACCTCTGCATCTGTCATTCTGAATGAGGTCTGTATGTATGTTTCAGAATTGGAGATTAAAGTTAATTGATATTTGGGTCAATCTATGGCTAGACAATGATTTTTTCTTTCTTCAGGGGAACTAAACTTAAGCAGAAGTTGGTATCTCTTAATGAGGCCTCTTGGAAAAAATAAACACCACAGAGAATAACCTTAGGAGCCCATAAAAACCCAGTAAAATTGCAGCAGAGCCATGCATGAAAAATACAGTGGCCAAACAAAATGGGAAGGCACTCCGACCTCCCGCACCATCTCTGAGATCGATGCTTTCTGAGACTTGAGCAAATTTAAGCGCCAACTCTGATGTCTGTGAGATGGGAAATGAGCCTTCCTCGGCTGTACAGTTTTCCGATCGTCGACGACTCGGACGGGCTCCTCTTAAAGTGGCCGTGTGATATGCCCGCGCGTTAGGGAGGCTAAGGCACTAGCACTGGCTCCTGGCGGGACTCGAGAAAGCTGTGCTGATGAATCGCAACACCACAGTTCCCATCTCCCCATTCAGCCTGTCACAACTGATTACAGTGTATTGACACATTGGGTGGCCTTTTTTGCAGGAAAACACAATATTCTCATAAAAAAATATGAAATACAGGTACGCTAAACCCAGCAGATGATAAAAACAAAAGTTTTTCTGGACCATTATTTCAAGATTTCACTTTTGGGGTGGAGAATTATCTATAACACTACGTAAATATAAATTAACAATAACACCATGAAAACATAGTGTTTTAATAAATAAAAAGCATGTTTTTATAGGGTTTATAACATCCTGCCCAGTGTGACAGTGCTAGGCTGATAAGTATGTTTTCCAATATATTTGGCATATCAGAATGCTGTGAATGTATACAGAAAGCAATATAGCCAGTTTAAAGCAATAAAAAGAAACCAATGCATTGTGCAATTCTAGAGACTATCAGGAAGATGCAGACACTGTAACCAAACCTCACCTGAAATAAAAAACAAAAACAGACAACTCAAATACACCATGGCAATGGCAGTGAATCCCTTAAAAAGCGTAACGTAAAATCTACATATTTATGATACTCCACAGAAGCAGTTTAAAATAAGGTATTTTCCCAAATTTTGACTTAAGGTGTATGGACTAAAAGCACACTATGCCTTTGAAATGAATTATGCGCCTTCTGATCTCCGAAGAGGATTCTGACTTCAGGTGGTTAAAGGGCGACGTCATCAGAGATCCTCCAGCCGGGCAGGCTTTCATTTAGAAGAGCTCTTTCTCATTTTCTCCAGAATTATGAGGCTTCTGGACACTCTCTACAGTTTGAATATCCAAGTGCACATTATGAGATTTTCTGTTTAGATCTCGTCTCAAAGCAAGCACTACCCAACCACTTTACACAAGTTTTTTATTTATTTAAATTTCCTTATACCGTGAAATTCTGGCACCTTCATTACACCGTGTGTTATGCGGGCTTTGGACGAGATGATTGCATGTTTCATTTGCAAGTCCATGATTAATTAGTTCATACTGAGATAAGAACTTAATGAATGACAATACAATCAACATTTACGTTATGTATAACACATTCTCCTCCTGTTCAAAGATTTTCTCGTTCTGCTTTTGGAGACCTTGAAACCCCTGAATTCATACTCAAGATTAATTGATTTATTCTGAAGTGCAGATAGCGAGCATGTATTTGAGCATGAATGTTATTGTGTTGCTTTTTATTTTCAATATCCGCAGGGCAGATAGATAGTTAGATCTTTATTCTTTTTCGTAAAGAGAAATGTGCCGCGCATCGTAACTAGCTTCCATTTCCATAATAGTGGCAATAAAACACAAAACCACATTTTACAACAAACAACATTATTAGGGACAATGAATTACATGCTCGTGATCAGTACCAGTCCCACTGCGTCTCGTTCAGCCCTGTCCTAATCACGTATCATCCAGGCCGCAAGTCTGTGTCATTGCAATTTTACAGCTTAAAGTGCATAACAGTCAATAAATAAATACATATCATAACAAAGACTCATCATAATGGGGGGGCGGGGGGGTATTCTAGTGTAGAAACCATTTCAGTTATTCAGTGCTTTCTGTTCTGAGAATGAAACAAATAAATTTTTGTGCCTAGTCGTTCAGGGCTGGGGACACTGTGCTGTGCGTCGGATGGCAGACGGTTGCATTCGGGGGTTATTGATGAAAAGGAGAGGCGGTACGCGCGTGGCGGCTCTAAAATGAATGCAGCCCTGGCCCTCGCCTCTTCATTATCTTTTCTGTGTGTCAAGAAAAAATCGACCTCGCTCACAATGTCCACACGACATTTCTACACCGTCGATTAAACGTCGACGCGAGACTCGGCGTGAGACGTTACGCGAGTCTCCGAGCAACCGCGGGTTTTCTTTTTACATTAACATTTCTGGCATTAAGCAAAGCGCTATCGCCCAGTGAAATCCGTACCGATTACATTCATGTATGCGGCTGGATATTTACTGAAGTAGCTCGGGTTAAGCACCTTGCCCCGTGGGTACAGCGGCACGGCCTCGCCTGGGATTCAAACTGACACGCTACACTGCCACCCTTTCCTTTGTTAACAGGAAGTACAAATGGAATTAAAGAAATGCAGAACAGAACTGCAGTAGCAGCTGGATAAATGTCAGTCTGTTGTTTGGAGATATAATTATAAAATGTGCGTAATTCATTAGTGCTTCATCCTGATCCCCCCAAATGGACAGTTTTTATGGCATCTTTGAAAAATAATAGGCAGTAACAACACCAAGCGAAATGCAGTCAATTTCTTTGGAAAGGCAAAACTAGTCTTAGTGAGATGACTGGAGTGTGCGTGTGTGTGGCGCGGGGTGGGGGGGGGGGTTATCAGTCCTTTAGATGTTCATAAATTATCACAAAATAGTCCATTGATGTGATGTTTTAATTAAAATGAAATTGAAATATCGCAGCATATTTACATTTTGTCACATCTAAAATGTAAAATTTTTGTCCTGATCTCATATTGATGGTCTTTTATGTCATGGGTGTTTCAATTTTTATTTAAATTAATACCAGCACAATTTTGTCAAGTTGGCACACCATGGAATGACTGATGCTCGAATTGATTAAATTTCAAGTGTGCGTCGGAGGCCAGGGGCGATGCAGGCAAGCTCAGAGAAGAGGGGTGACGTTCTGTGTGAGATTACTTACCAGTTATTACAGCTGGGTTAATTGCCCCATTCAGTGTATCACTCCGTCCGTCTTTCTGCTCAGCGAGTACATCCAGCCAGCCAATCGTAACGGGCCTCACTGGCTAAGCTACACCCAAGAACACCAAAAACTACAAATCCCATTATTAGCTTATGCTTTGCCTGATGATATGCCCGTCAGTTCCTTTTGGAAACGCTCCTTTCAGTGTCGTTGAGCTTTAGGGACTTTGTACTGTATATATTTACTGATGACTAATTAATTCCACCACCATCTCATCAATCCTTTGTCCCAGACCGCATAATGATGATGGTGGTGATAATGATGCACGACCCTAATTGATATGCTTGTTTACATTTTAGGCGAATGAGAAACCGATAATGAGAGGATCCAGAAAAAAGATCCTAGAAGTAGGCTTTAAAGCTTTTATCCACTGATTTTACTTCTCCTGGTCCAATGCAAAAAGGAACGAAATGAAAATAAGATATCATGGTCTTGCTATATATATAGGTATATATTTTAAATCCATCAAAGTTGCTATTTCAGTCTTGGATGAGCTGTTTTGGTTCAGTGCTGTTATATGTGTTTTGGTTTTATTGTATTACACAGATTTGTGTACACAGTTTTAAGTTTAGACTGCAAACCAGTTTCACCAGATCAGTGACTATACATTATAATGGGCAGCCGGATTATTTGCTGAAATTACAAAATACATCTACAAACTACTGCAATTGCTGTACCTCTGAGACCATGGTTGTCTTTCCAGTGATACTTGACATTTGCTTTGAAAACGGCTTCAGTCTCAAACTAGACAAATGGGAATTTGACCCGGTGGCTGGCCCTAGCCACACTAGCCCTACAGGAACAGAATTTTTAAAATGCTTTCCCCTCTCTTTTTTTAAATTTGGAATGCCAACTCATGCTTATACTGCATCAGGCATCACATTCCTCTGTTATTGACTCATACATACATGACGAAGACTGTTCATGTGAGCTCAATACATGAACTAGGACATAGATCAGTGTCTTAACAGATACCAGACCAAGGGGTCCATCCACACACTAGAATAGTGCCTGAACAGATACCAGACCATGGGGTCCATCCACACACTAGAATAGTCCCTTAACAAATACCAGACCAAGGGGTCCATCCACACACTGAAATAGTCCCTTAACAGATACCAGACTATGGGGTCCATCCACACACTGGAACAGTGCCTTAGCAGATACCAGACCTTGATGTCCATCCACACACTGGAACAGTGCCTTAACAGATACCAGACCATGGGGTCCATCCACACACTAGAACAGTGCCTTAACAGATACCTGACCACAGGGTCCAGTCACACACTAGAACAGTGCCTTAACAGATACCAAACCTTGGGGTCCATCCACACACTGGAATGGTGCCTTAACAGATACCAGACCATGGGGTCCATCCACACACTAGAACAGTGCCTTAGCAGATACCAGACCTCGATGTCCATCCACACACTGGAACAGTGCCTTAACAGATACCAGACCATGGGGTCCATCCACACACTAGAACAGTGCCTTAGCAGATACCAGACCTCGATGTCCATCCACACACTGGAACAGTGCCTTAACAGGATGAGCCACACCATTAGGCCCGGGAACAGAACTGCCCTCCGTGCTGTAGTCCAAACCGTGGTGTACTGTTATGATCCAGTGAGTTGGAATTATTTTAAAAGAAAAAAACTGACTTTATTAAACATTAAGGAGTCCCTGGAAGTAAGTGGTGTTAGACTCCTTCCTGTGCTGCTCATGAATGTGCTGAGTTGCTGCCTGCGCTCAGCAGGAGTAGACGTATCAGGATTTTTCTTTTTCTGTCTTGGAGAAAGCTAAGGAGAGTCAGAGGACAGACAACACAGGGATGCACGCAGCCTGTAGCTTTTCTGGGCCTTTCCATCAGTCCTCTGTGCCAAAAGTAACCTTCAGTGCCAACCGAGGGACAAAGGGGAACAGAATCAGTGAAGAGGCCTGAGTATAACCTCAGGCGTTATCGTGTGTAAAAAAGCAGGCATCATACTGTGTCAAATCACAGGTGTTATAGTGTGTAAAAAAGCAGGCATCTTACTGTGTAAAATCTCAGGCGTTATAGTGTGTAAAAAAACAGGCATCATACTGTGTCAAATCTCAGGCGTTATAGTGTGTAAAAAAGCAGGCATCATACTGTGTCAAATGTCAGGCATTATAGTGTGTAAAAAAGCAGGGATCATACTGTGTCAAATCTCAGGCGTTATAGTGTGTAAAAAAGCAGGCATCATACTGTGTCAAATGTCAGGCATTATAGTGTGTAAAAAAGCAGGCATCATACTGTGTCAAATCTCAGGTGTCATAGTGTGTAAAAAAGCAGGCATCATACTGTGTCAAATCTCAGGTGTTATAGCGTGTAAAAAACAGGCACCGTACTTTGTCAAATCTCAGGCGTTATAGAGTGTAAAAAAGCAGGCATCATACTGTGTCAAATCTCAGGTGTCATAGTGTGTAAAAAAGCAGGCATCATACTGTGTCAAATCTCAGGCGTTATAATGTGTAAAAAAGTAGGAATCATACTGTGTCAAATCTCAGGTGTTATAGCGTGTAAAAAACAGGCACCGTACTTTGTCAAATCTCAGGCGTTATAGAGTGTAAAAAAACAGGCATCATACTGTGTCAAATCTCAGGTGTCATAGTGTGTAAAAAAGCAGGCATCATACTGTGTCAAATCTCAGGCGTTATAGCATGTAAAAAAGCAGGCATCATACTGTGTCAAATCTCAGGTGTTATAGCGTGTGAAAAAGCAGGCATCATACTGTGTCAAATCTCAGGCGTTATAGTGTGTAAAAAAGCAGGCATCATACTGTGTCAAATCTCAGGCATTATAGTGTGTAAAAAAGCAGGCATCACACTGTGTCAAATCTCAGGTGCTGTACTGTATAAAAGCTCAGTTATCTTGTGTAAAAGCTGGGCCGTTATTTTGTGTAACAGCTTGGGCATTATGTCTAAAAGCTTGGTCTTTATCTTGTCGAAAAGCTTGGGCTTTATCTTGTGTAAAAGCTTGGGTGTTATCTTGTGTAAAAGCTGGGCCTTTATCCTGTGTAAAAGCTTGGGCATGATCAGGCCCGGTTCTGATCATTTTGCTGCCCTATGCAAAATTTAAAAATGCCGCCCTAAAATCAGATATAAAAATTGAAAATGACTGAAAAAACATAGTGGTCATAATTAGATACCCAGCCTATAGCGCTCCGCTATTTTTCTCGTTTTAAATCACACAAGGAGTCACAATGAGGGCCAAGATTTTGGCAAGCAGAGGCGTGAGGACGTTGTATATTTCAGCTGTTTCAAACGTTTAAATAAGTTACTCTGGAGAACATGTGGTTGTAAAACTATGAGGTGGTACACCCCCGCTCTTTAGGGGGGTCCGGTGGCATGCCCCCCTGGGGGGAAAATTTTGTCAATTTTAACAGTTAGATACATCAATCTGGTGCACTTTGAGAGAAAGATTTAATCCAGTCCAATCTATGTCAGATTTAGAGATCACATTCAACTTCACAGTCAGGATACAGCTTTCTAGCTTGATGCTGGAAATAATGTTATAATAATCATTGTAATCACATTCACATCGATATAACGAGCAAATAGATAATTACTGCAGGGCCTAGCTCAAGCGACGGTGCAAAGCGGTTGGCTAGCGATTTTTCATGTTTATTATGTGAGTAAAAAAAGTTTGCCTTCATTCTGAAACAGTAGCGGAAGAAATTACAGTTTACAGGCCACCACAGTTTAGTTACCTATATGTAATTTATCTCCCGCCAAACCAAAAATAAAACTTTAACAATTAGCCTCGCCTATAGGCCTATTTCAGCCATCATTTTACAAACAGACATATGATTTGTCCTGCGTAATAACAAGCAGAAGTGGGAACCGCGGCATTAAAACTGTATGACTGAGAAAGAATAATGTAATTTAGGCTACATCTATTTATGTGAATTAGCCGTCTTTTACCAATGTTAATTCATGTTTTAGGCTATTAAAACTTTTTTTATCATTTACCAAAGGCTATAGCCTACATTTCATGTCTGAAATACAGCGTCCAGTAAAACAGCGACCATTTTCAGTGCAAAAACAAACTGAGACAAGAATCTGTTAAATGCCCACTGACAGATGATACAGCTGCAACGACATTAGTAATTACTGACATCGCTTCAACTGACGCTTGTCTGAGCAAGGACTTTCCATTTGCGTAATGCATGTTCCCTCGATTCCTCCGTCTTCGTATCTCATCCTTTCATCTCTTCCTCATGTCCACCGTTGGGTGGAGTTAAGGACCGAGGAAATGATGCAAGGACTGAAAATAAGCGATTGGACTGAACCCAATGCGTTTCGTTTTACAGAACGGCATATCGTAAGGGGGGCGGACGGTTTTCCCAATTTGAACCCTGCTTATAGTAACGTTACCCGCGCTGAATAAGTCCCTGGCCTCTGCCCCAGTCGATTAGTACCCTACATGCTCGACTGGTTAATAGCGGGGGCTGCAGAATAGTGTTTTCGCTTGGATGGTGGGGTGGCGGGGGACGGGCGGAGGGCGGCGCTCTGCCGGCCTGGTTCTAGTGCTGCCCTAGGCGGCTGCCTATAGTTGCCTAGTGGACTGTTATCCTAAAAGCTTGCACATAATTCTGTGTAAAAGTTTGGGTCTTTTTAAAAATCTTCTTGGCAGATTCATTGCAAGGACCATGCCGGTTTCCCCATTTAAAAACCTGAAGAATATATACTTTGCTTTCCTGCAGTGAAGGAAACAGGCTGCAGACTTGCTGCTGCCGACCCTGGGAATATGAAGCCACAGCTAATTGGTTGTTCTATTACTGCCCTCTTTTATTATTAATCTCTCTGAATAAAAATGGATCCTGAAGGAATATGTGTAATGAGATGTCTTCACACTTGGAAATAATTATGCTGACTAACTTTTTACAATGTGCCCCTGCAGGAAACGCTCGGATCCACAGAACTAAGTGTGGGTTTTTAACCCAGTCTGGCACAGAATTTTATATTAATTATGAATTTATTATAATAATGGGATCACATGTTCAACCATTTCTTCACTAAATATTATTATTATTATTATTATTATTATTATTATAGCATGGATTATCACACTGGATATTATTAATATCATGTGAATATGTTATTAATCATATTAAGCAAGAAACATAGGTAGATGCATATTAAATACGACCTAAAAGTTTCAGAACAAATGATGGAAATATGAGTCAAGTGTTAGTCAGTGCCAAGTATTTTACAATATAAAAGTCAAGACACAATTAAAGCCATGGCAATCAGTTAGGCAGAACACATTCCGTGTAGGGGACACAATATATGATCCCCTATCTAATAGCTGGAACAACCCAAAGCTGAAGCAATATGATAAAGAAGACAGAGTGGGACCAAAATATGGCCTTGGGGTACTGCAGTTAAGAGGTGGTAATGAAGAAAGATAAATCCTTCCCAGGAGATCATATTGGATTGGCTAAGCTGGATAAAACATCATCCAGATGCCAGTAGCACAGGTTAACAAAGGCTCCCGTACGAGAAAAAGTTGACTGATCTACATTATCAAAAGCAGCACAGATATCAGGAATTATTACGGGTGGAAGGAGAAGCTTAGCGCACATAGAGAGGGCTGGTATGAACGGAGAGAACCATATCCACAGAGCGAGAGGGGAAAACCAAATTGAGGAGGACAAAAGATATTATTTCAGATCTTAGATTTATCTCTGCATTTTGAATGGAGAGTCCATTCTTGGCAAATACTTATTCTGCACAGTGACTATTTCAGTAACCATGACACTAATTACCGCACCACGCACTTTTTGAGCAAAAGCGTTAAGGGGGGGTCAGGGCTCTCGCTTTGCTGCGACTTAACAAATTCATGGTCTGACGGCACTTCGTAATACCCCAAATGTGAGGCCATACATAACAGAGCAATGAGATACTTTCTGGGTGTACATATATTTACAGCAATATTGGCGATCACAGGAGATATGGGGTGGGAACCAAGTGAGGTGTGAGGAAGTTTATGTATGTTGCGCTTGTGGAATAGAGCAATGGGAAGGAGTGACACCAGACTAACTAAGAGAGTCTTTGAGTGGGATGTGCAGACAGGTGGGGTGTGGGCTTGGGATCTGCACAATATTCTTTTAAGAGCCGGGTTCGAGGACTTCTTCCATTACACAGAAAAAGTGGATATTAGTTTTACACAAGAAATTTGTTTTTCACAATTTAAAGATAAGGCCTCGGATACTTGGTACAAATCAAAACTGTGTACATTTTGTGAAATTAAAGACAAATACAGTTCTGACTGCATGTGCTATATAACTTGACAAAAAGAAAAAGGTCACTATGTTCCCAGATTCGATTGGATTATTAAACCTGCACATAGAGACAGGCCGTTATGTGGGCACAGTAGAAGAGGACAGGTTATGTTATTTATATGATCTAAATGAAATACATTTAGCTTTTTTACTGTCCCTTCTCTAATGCCACTAGATTTAAGTTATTCAGAAAAGTAGTTAATAATATGAATTCTTCTGTGGCTAGATGACACAGCAATATTTTGGTGGCTCTTTGAGCATGAGATTTTTTACAGCTTTTGCTGATTTCCTGGATAAGGCCTGACGCACAAGAGGGAAGGCAATGTATAGCTAAATGGGAAAAACAGTCTGCACTTATTTGCATTTTCAGATAAAAATGTTTTCCTGCTCTGGTATAATTATAATACAATTTATAATGGTTTTGTTTGTTGATCTTCTTGGTGGGATGTGTTCGGTGTGGGTGTGGTGCTACGAGCGGCCGGGTGTGGGAGACAGATTCTTCTGGACTGTCCTCTCTCTCCACCTGTATTGCCGTGGGTCCCCTCTTCCTGCTGAAAAACACTTGTGTACACTACTACAATAGTGCCAACCCCTGCAATGGGCCACATTCATTCATTCATACTGTATGTGTGAGGCTGGACAAAATTTCTGCAGACTAACCGGCTGGCTCGCACAGAAATGACGGCCCTCCCGACAGCCCGCCCACTCGAGGTAATTGACTGCGGGGAGACACCATTTAAACAGAATCGTTACAATAAAAAAAGCAATGCAGGAAAATATATCCTTTGCATAACCCCACAGGCTGAGGTAAACTGTCCTCTTTGTTAGCATTCAGAGCCTGTGGATATGCAATCGTACCGAGGACCACAGCGATACAATCATGACCTGTAAATCGTACTTGTGTGGAGAACAGGGTCTCATCAGCTTCTCTATTCAACTAAAGCATGAATGGAAATTGGAGTTATTATTGTGCCTTTGGTTCAGTCTCCGTTGGTTTCTCAACATCAGGTACACAGAAAAATATTCACTGATAGAGTGCTTTTAACTTTAATGGAGTGCACGTGGTCCCTATTGGACTCATTTGAGCTCTGTATGAGTTGATTTAACACTGAGCATTCTGCTCTGGTTTGGACACCATTTTAGACAGTTCACCATAAATTGTGACAGCAACACACTCAACAAATAACTTCTGCTGGCATGCACTTAAAACTGAATTTGATCAGATTGATCTGAATAACCTGGAGGTTTGAACTAAGAAATATAACAAGGTATGTCCTGAATCAGGAATAAGTTAATTGAAAAGCTGACAATACCCACTGTTATTTACTATAAAGGACGATCCCTATAACATTGAACTACTAAACGTAAATGGAATGCTAATCTGTATTGTTAATGCAGAAATTTCACAAGGGTAAAACTAGATAATAAGTTTAATAGGCTAAGGAAATCATTACTGTTATCTTTTGATAAGTACAAACACATTCTTCATCTCATTTTCTTTGCTTTTGTAGATAAGATAAGTCAGATCAGGATTCAATTAACAGCTCAATCAAACTTCATTAAGACCTCAACTGCAGAATAAATGTTAGCATACTCCACTGAACAACCCATATAGATGTTGACCCACAGTCAAGCCGGAAAGTCTGCACACCCTTTTCACCTTCTCCACGTTTTATTACATTACAGACATATTCTAAAATAGATTTTTTGTCTCAAAATTCTACACAAAATAGCCCATAATGACAAAGTGAAAACAGGTTTTTAGACATTTGTGCTCATTTATTAAAAATCTAAATGTAAAATATCATATGTACACAAGTGTGCACACCCTTTGATATGACACCCAAAAGTGAGCTGAGGTGCATTTTGTTTCCACTGATACTGCTTGAGATGTTTCTACAACTTAATTGAAGTCCACCTGTGATAAATTCAAATGATTGGACATGATTGGGGATTGCCAACACCTGCCTATATAAGGTCCCACAGTTGACAGTGCATGTCAGAGCAAACTCCAAGCCATGGGGTCAAAGGAATTATCTGCAGACCTCAGAAACAGGATTGTGTCAAGGCATAGATCTGGAGAAGGGTACGGAAAAATCTCTGCAGCTTTACAGGTCTCAAAGAGCACAGTGGCCACCATCATTCGTAAATGGAAGAAGTTTGGAACCACTAAGAATCTTCCTAGACTTGGCCGCCCGGCCAAACTGAGCAATCGGGGAAGACGGGCCTTAGCCAGGGAGGTGAGCAGGAACCCGAGGGTCACTGACAGAGCTTCAGCGTATTTTTGTGGAGATGGGAGAACCTTTCAGAAGATCAACCATCCAGGCAGCACTCCACCAATCAGGCCTTTATGGTAGAATGGCCAGATGGAAGCCCCTCCTTAGTAAAAGGCACATCACAGCCCGCTTGGAGTTTGCCAAAAGGCACCTAGAGGACTCTCAAACCATGAGAATCAAGATTCTCTGGTCTGATGAAACCAAAATGGAACTTTTTGGCCTGAATACCAAGCGTCACCTCTGGAGGAAACCAGGCACCGCTCATCACCTGGCTAATACCATCTCTACAGTGAAGCATGGCTGTGGCAGCATCATGATGTGGGGAACGGCAGCTGGAATGGGGCGACTAGTCCTGATAGAGGGAAAGATGAATGCAGCTAAGTACACCGAGAACCTTGAAGAAAACCTGCTCCAGAGGGCTCTGGACCTCAGACTGGGGCGAAGTTTTACCTTCCAACATGACAACGACCCGAAGCACACAGCCAAGAGAACAAAGGAGTGGCTTCGGAGAAAGTCTGTGCATGTCCTTGAGTGGCCCAGCCAGAGCCCAGACCTGAATCCAATTGAACATCTGTGGAAAGAGCTGAAAATGGCTGTGTACCGACGCTCTCCATCCAACCTGACGGAACTTGCAAGGATATGCCAAGTGGAATGGGCAAAAATGTCCAGAAACAAGTGTGCCAAGCTCGTAGCTTCTTTCCCAAGACGCCTTGAAGCTGTAATCGCTGCCAAAGGTGCAGCAACCAAGTATTAGGCTAAGGGTGTGTACAGATATGTAACCCCTAAATAACCTATTTTTGTCAGTAAAATAAAATTGTATATTTTCTAAAAACCTGTTTTCATTATTGGCTATTGTGTGTAGATGTTTGAGGCAAAAAAATGACTCAATCTATTGTAGTATAAGTCTGTAACGTAATAAAACATGGAGAAGGTTTAAGGGGTGTGCAGACTTTCTGGCTTGACTGTATATAGATGTAGCTGACATAGATTGCACCTGACATAAGGACCCCAGACTGAATTGAGAATTCTTTTTGCGGAACACAATAATCTCACCCTGCGTAGAGACCCCCTCATTATCCACGCGTACCTCTACGGGATCCTATGGAATAGAGCCACCTTTTTCAAAATCCAAGGAGTTGATTGGTCAAAGGGCGGTGCTTGTATATGTTTCAATCCATTAGCTTGAATATAACCTGCCCCAGAGCAGTTGCTATGGCAGTATACCCCGATTAAAAGAGTCGGCCTTGTGATACAGAAAACCCAGGTTTGAAGCTTAAATTAGCTTCTTAATCTCGCTTCGTAGTACACCCCCAGGTTGTGCCATTTTGTGTGACATGGCAAATACCTTCTGTGTCTCTTTTGGACCAAAGAAGTGGGCTCGAAGGCTGACATTTTTTTAAATTTAATATTTCAATAAATATAATTACCAAGGATTTCATAATACTTGGAATTTTGACTAGTCCACTATGCATCCATGTAAAATATAAATATTCCAATGCATGGTCTTTCCAATGGCTTAAAACTTGAATTCTACACTTTTTTTTAAAATACCTTGTGAATCAAAGCCAAATAGACTTTTATATATTAGACATAAATGACTAGCTCACATTATTTGGACACTGATATTGAAATACTGTGTGAGCAATCACACAGGGATTTAAGTCATTGATTCTATGTTTTGTGCTCAGCCGTTTGTGTAGGAAGCAACTGGGGAGCTCTGGAATGGCATTTATTTGCCTTAATGCAGATGCACTTGGCTTCCGTACAAGTGGTCTGGATCACTGTTAAATGAATACTGATTTTTTGCATGCTGGGTAAATTATGGAAATTTTAGGAAACACTCCAATTAGCTGTTAGATGCTAAAAGCACACATATCTGGATTTTCAACAGGGGGTCCATGTCCGTGGACCCATAGGGCTACAACCAAGTTTTTTCTGACCTATAAAAGCTGGTTTTGCAAGTATTACATTTTTATTTATTTCTGTATGCTCAGTACATTCTGGTGGGCTGTGTTTGAGGTACACTGGCAGGACTGTGTGTGGGGTACACTGGCAGGACAGTGTGTGGAGTATGCTTGCAGTACCATGTGTGGAGTACACTGGCAGGACTGTGTGTGGGGTACACTGGCATGACTGTGTTTGGGGTACACTGGCAGTACCATGTGTGGAGTACACTGGCAGGACTGTGTGTGGGGTACACTGGCAGGACCATGTGTGAGGTACACTGGTAGTACCATGTGTGGAGTACACTGGCAGGACTGTGTGTGGGGTTCACTGGCAGGACCGTGTGTGAGGTACACTGGCAGTACCATGTGTGGGGTACACTGGCAGGACCGTGTGTGGAGTACACTGGCAGGACTGTGTGTGTGGTTCACTGGCAGGACCATGTGTGAGGTACACTGGCAGTACCATGTGTGGGGTACACTGGCAGGACCGTGTTTGGGGTACACTGGTAGGACCGTGTGTGGGGTACACTGGCAGGACCGTGTGTGGGGTACACTGGCAGGACCGTGTGTGGGGTACACTGGTAGGACCGTGTGTGGGGTACACTGGCAGGACCGTGTGTGGGGTACACTGGTAGGACCGTGTGTGGGGTACACTGGCATGACTGTGTGTGGGGACACTGGCATGACTGTGTTTGGGGTACACTGGCAGTCCCATGTGTGGAGTACACTGGCAGGACTGTGTTTGGGGTACACTGGTAGGACTGTGTGTGGGGTACACTGGCAGGACCGTGTGTGGGGTACACTGGCAGGACCGTGTGTGGGGTACACTGGTAGGACCGTGTTTGGGGTACACTGGCAGGACCGTGTGTGGGGTACACTGGCAGGACTGTGTTTGGGGTACACTGGTAGGACTGTGTGTGGAGTATGCTGGCAGGACCGTGTGTGGGGTACACTGCCAGGACAGTGTGTGGGCTACACTGGCAGGACAGTGTGTGGGGTACACTGCCAGGACCGTGTGGAGGGTTGTGACTGATTGCAGGCGTTTAACTGTATCCTTGCAAAGGGTACAAAAATTTTTTGAATCAAGGTTGTATAGCTGGTTTACTGAAAATGAAAACCAGTTTTTGACTTATTATCAATTAACTCAAATCAATACACTCTTAAAACTGAAATGCTAATGCTCTGGATAAAGACACATCCCCTTTATTATTAATGTGTGTAATATAAGATGTAAGGTGGGAAGGAAGACCTCAGAACATTTGTGGGAAGACAATAAAATATGAAATGTCTGCAATATGACCTAGAATCTTGACAAATAGTTTAACATTGTTCTTGTTTTGATATCTTTGATCAGAAGATGGCTGCTCATACAGTATGCATAATTTGTGTTTGGAGGAATATCTGCAAAATTGCAGTGTTCAGTACAAATATAGCTCATGCATCTGACAACATCTGACATCAAAATAAATATTATCGTCTTTCTGCAGATGATGTATCGAAGTTCAAAGCTCAAAGCAAGCGAAAGCTCAAGGATTCGCTAAGATAACGTGCAGTCGAGCATGGAAGCTGTGACTGGGGTTTTAGTCAGAAATGCAACAGTTGACGTCTCACTTTCCGGTGACAGAAAGGCAGATGGGCCTTTCATTACCATACATGGCAGCCACGATTCTAAGCCATGCAAAGCGATAAATAGAGACGGCGAGCTGAACCAGGAAAACATCTGGGAGATTTGAAAAGCAGGAGCCTGGGGAAATTCTGCCCATAAACAGCCAGCTGAGACATATGGTCAGAGCAAAGTCACTGCTGTCCACCGAGATAAATTAAAAAATATATAATAACTGCGTGTGCTCCTCTGATGCACTGGAAACATTGTTACGAGTAAAGTATTACATTTAAAGGTTACATCTCAGGTTCTCTGTCTGTGGTTTTCTACATGGCATTGCGCCGCGTCTAAATCGGATTTGCGGTTGCCTGTATAACACGAATCGCGGGAACGATGTCGCGCTGTTTTACCGCGCGTGACTTTGCTGGTGCGCGACAGGGATTTCGCTCACGGATGACAAACAAATGAACCTGGGAGGAGGAGTCGATAGCAAATCTGTGCTCTGTTTACCTCCGTAAGTAATTTCACCAGGATGTTTCTCTTTGATCCTATTAGGCCATTTGTAAATACGAGTGCCTGCTCTATGCTCACGTTAGATAATTATGTGCAAACGATGCATCAGTTACTGTAACAGAGGATAGTAACTCCACTTACCCACCACATATTGGACATTTACACCAGGCAAACTGCATACATTATCAAAACAGAATGAAAGTCATGAAACATGAATCTGGCCACACTGTCGGTTCAAACCACAGTGTGAACTCTAATCAGTGATTGGTGCTCAAAAGAAGGGATTGGCTGTCATTCCCTCCCACCCTCCAATTTTGTATCTCTGCATTCAAAATGGGTTGTATATTTGCTGTTAATAATTGTGAGCTGGTGGAAAGTCTAGGATTAGTTTAAAGTTTTCATGGATGCAGATACTATTCACTGTGTTAAATACAATAATCAAAGATGTTTGTGAACAAAAAAGTATAATAAGACCAGATTTACTCAAGGTTTTATCTTCAGGTGTTAGAAATCAATATTTACACCAATTTTGTCAGTCAAGATAGTGGTTTGTGTGTGCAAAAACATTTTATATGAGCTAAGATATTTAGTAATTTGTAATATGATGTTTGAGCAGCTATTTCCTAGACACATGAAGTAACAACATGTGAAATCAACACGGCACAGAAATACACTGTGCTATCAACACTTTGTTATCAGCACTGCGACAGAAAAACACTTTGCTTTCCAAAAAGCAAAGAAAGACTGTTCTTTCAACACTGCACTATCAACACTGTACAGAAACCCACTGTGCTATCAATACTGAATAGTGCACTGTGCCAGTGGCGTCGCCAGACCTATTTTAGGGGGCTATATTCCCCCTAAAATGTACTGTAGCCCCCCTAAATATTTTTTAAGCCAATCTTCATCTTTTTTTCATATTGATTTGACAAAATGCGCCATCGACACGCCAGAATCATAACGCACACAAAAAAGTCTGGCGCTAGAACCCTGGGGAGGATTCATCTAGTGCAGATAACAACATAAACTGCTTAACGTTAACGGAATTTAAAATGAACAGTTTTTTGTTGATAGACGATGGTAGGGTATCGTACATCAGCCCAACCCAATTGCTATATATCAAAGCAATTTAAAGAAGTTTTTTTGCAACAACTAAATTATTTATTGATTTTAGGCTTATTTCTGCTCTCAAAACTCACGGGGAACAACCATTTTGTGACTGCTTTTTTTTTTAATGGGGGTGCATGCCCCCAGACCCCCCTAGTAGAGGCTTAGCCCCCCTAAACATATACCTCTGGTGACGCCCCTGCACTGTGCTATCAATGCTGGACAGAAAAACGCTATCAACACTGTACAAGAATACGCCATGCTAAAAACGCCATACAAGAATACACCGTGTGCTATCAACACTGCTTTTTTGAGTTAAGACCACAAATGTTCTATATAACTGACGTCTGGAGATTGTGTGGGCCAGCAAAGAACAATGGTGCACTTGGCTGTGTGCTGTGACCATTATCCCAACATGTCAGCATTTGACCCTGTGTGAGGTTCCTAGCTGAGAGGCCTGGGCTTTTTAGTCAAGATAACTTGGCTCCCATTTGATTCTTCCTTGCCCAGTGTAGAAAGGACCAGAAAAAACAGAACAAGCCCAAGTAAAACTGATCTGTGTCCAGTTTAATAGGATCGAATTCTGTTCAACGGAGCGTTACCTTTTTGGCACTAAATATACTTCTGATGAATAAGTTCCACAAAGCTGCTTATTACGGTTATCTGGCCACAAACCCTGGTTCCAAGTGTCATTTACATCCAGTCTTGCAGATCTCTACCATTTTTTGCTTCTTGTTGTGGAAAACGTCTTTTCTCTTGCAACTGTGCTTTTTGGCCAACACGGAATGGCGTTCGCGACAATGGCTTGAATTTGTTATTTTTAAACTTTGACTTAAAAATAAGACCATTTGGTGAGATAAGCCATCACATATATTTCACACCAAATCAGCACTTGCTAATATTTCTAAACCAAAGTGAAGGGAAAATGTTATTTAAAGGATTCATTTATGAAATATATTGAAATCCAGTCTTCCCTTTATGTTTGGATTTGCTCCCAGAAGGCCTTTCCTGTTCTTAGGGTGCGACATGCCATGTACGGCCATCTTTATCCTCCTCCTGACAATGTTACTACCAGTGCCATTGATTTCACTTTCAAGTTCAGCTTCATGTGAATACTGTTATAGCTATTGACCTGCCTTGTGCCAACAATGCTGAAAATAGCATGAAATTGTTACATAGCTCTCCGACAAACATGAATGCTATGAAACGATTGCCTTAGTGCACAACCTCCTTTTAATATCCATGCTACCTCAGGTGTTGGAAGTTTAACTAAAGTTTGAACATTTTCAGTTTATGATGAATGATATTAACTGGAGTTGTAATTATTATTTTAAGTAATTACAAGCTGTGACAAAATAAGTTTTTTTTTTGTTTTGCAAAATTGTAATTAATAGTCAAATATTTTCCACTGGTCTGTGCAGTGTCGATAGTTATAAAACCCAGGACACTTGTGTTTCATCTATGCATTCATTTATTTAGCATATGATTTGTATAATGTGCACACACACACACACACAAATGTGTATTGTCATATTACATTAGTCATGAAGTGTCACTGGTCATAATTCATGTAGCACAAAACAGTTTCACCGTGTTTGTTTTTTATATATATATTTTTTTTTTCTCAGAAATACTATATGTCATATTTTTACAGCCTTGAAAATGTAGTATATTATTTTCAATGTTTCGTTGTGCAAAATTCACAATGTGTTTTTGAAGAGACGGGCTCATGACACATTTCTGAAGAGTGTCAGACGCCAGTAAATAATTTGTGCATTTGCTGGAAATGCTGCAGAATGAAAAGTATATTCCCTTCTGAAATGGCTCACATGTTAACTATTAAGAACTTCTGTCTGTCTGGGAGAGTTGTTATCATTCCCCAAATGATTTTCATTATTATCTCCCACTTGCATTAATGTCAGACTGCAATTGTTTTTCCCATGGAGAACATGTCAAAATGCGGAAAAAATAATTTGGTCAGGACCACTGTCGTTAAAGTAAAAATTTTTCGTTAACATTATTAAAGCAACACGGTTAGGTTTGGCGGTATGGATCTTTACAAAAAGCCCTCCCGCCAATCGAGGCTAGCATGCATGGATAAGGCAGGGAGGGCAGCAGCATAACCCCCCCTCCTAGGAGCACACTCAGAACAGATCCTGCAGCAATGTGAATGGTCTTATAGATGCCATTCCATGTAGTTTTGTACATATACATATAGTGCCTTTAAAGCTCTATTATATGAAGCTTAGAGAACCGGGCCTGAACCCCCGTAGAGCGTTCCTTAGGGCGACGGTGGCAAGGGAAAAACTCCCTGCTGTTAGCAGGAAGAAACCTTGGGCAGAACCTGACATGAAGCTTAGAGAACCGGGCCTGAACCCCCGTAGAGCGTTCCTTAGGGCGACGGTGGCAAGGGAAAAACTCCCTGCTGTTAGCAAGAAGAAACCTTGGGCAGAACCTTGACTCTGAGGGGGGAGCCCATCCGTCGCTGACCGGCACCGGTTAGTGGAGAGCTGATCACAGAGTACATGTAAAAAGACTAACGGGACACAAATGTCAATTAAATAATTGAGTCGGTGATGAGATGATTTGAAGGCTAACAGCTGGTACCATCAGGCAGGGGACAGGTGTGGAAGTGGAGCTGAAGCAGCTGCGTCTGGAAGAGAGTGCTCAGTTGATCTATAGCTACCGCTTGGGCAGTTGCCCGAAGTGGGACAAGAGAGGAAAAATATATATATAATCAGTAGGCAGCACGAATATGTTGGTGAGCCGAGCAGGAGTGATAGACGCAAAAGAGGGACACTTATGAGGATGGAGCGGGGGTGGAGGAGGGGTTTTTCACCCCCGGTGTGTAGCAGAACATGCAGGAGAAGCGTCATGTAGGGAGAGGGCGTTAAATAGACCGCCCTGCGATTAGTGAATCTTCACTACAGCTGAGATATCAGCTGATTCGACTGGAGCTTAACTCACGTGACCTGCCTACACTAACACTACGCACAATGTATGACATATGGGGCTGATTTATCTGTGGTTACCTGCTCCAGATTACCAGGAGCATGCCCTATCTCCTCAAAGTGAGAACTGGCGAGCATTGGGACTCTGTAGCCAGGCAGAAAATTGCTTGAGAGACTGCGACTGCACCAACCCTCTCTCTGTAGCCAGTCAGAGAAATGATTGAGTGACAGACTGCAGAAAAGCTCTGTGTAGCCAGTCAGAAAAGTGCTTGACTGAAACTGCACCAACCCTCTCTTTGTAGCCAGTCATAAAAGTGTCAAGTGACAGACTGCAGAAAAGCTCTCTCTGTAGCCAGTCAGAAAAGTGTCACGTGACTGAAACTGCACAAAAGCTCTCTCTATAGCCAGTCAGAAAGGTGCTTGAGAGACTGAAACTGAACAAAAGCTTCATTATTTCTATCTTCATTCTTTTATTTACCTGTGGAAGTGTAATAGTACAATTAGGCAAGAACTGGGTCAGAGCCACTCAACATTCAATGTTATTGGTTCAGACGAGCCACTCAACATTCCTGTTATTGGTTCAGACGTGCCACTCGACGTTCCTGTTATTCGTTCAGACCAGCCACTCAACATTCCTGTTATTGGTTCAGATGAGCCACTCAACTTTTCCGTTATTAGTTTAGATGAGCCACTCAACATTCCTGTTATTGGTTCAGGCATGCCACTCAACTTTCCTGTTATTGGTTCAGATGAGCCACTCAACTTTTCCGTTATTGGTTTAGATGAGCCACTCAACATTCCTGTTATTGGTTCAGACGAGTCACTTGACATTCCTGTTATTGGTTCAGATGAGCCTTTCAATATTGCTGTTATTGGTCAGATGGGGTAAAACTGGCTGGCTGCCATCTTTCTTTTGGTAAAACTGAAAATATATATTTCTTCATAAAATGTGCAATATCTACAGTTCCCACAGTCCTTACAATGGCGGCGGTTATGAGCAGTCAGGGTTTGCACAGTAGTCCAAGGACAGACAGGCACTGCACGCCCTGTGCCTTTCAGTCATGCCAAAGTGCAATTATGACCTGTATGATGAGAAATGACCCAAAACACTCTGCATTCCTACCAGTGATAATGGCACTGCTCTGTTCGCCCATATAAAGCTCATGATTAATGACCAAGGCTAGCTGCCAGAAGTGGAGTGCTACTGATGTCTGGTTAAAGCGCGCAAATCTTTTCTCTGTCTCTGAGCAAAATCTATATGAGGATACCCACACTGAATATCATTGAGCCAGAAAGGATGGCTTACAAATGCAGTGGACAGCTGTGTAGATGATCACGCTGGCTGCAGATGACAGCTTTGTCAGCTTGGAAAACCAGACCCGTAGGATGCGATCAGTTATGTTATGTAAAAGAGGTACAGGCACAGACATATAAACCTGCATAAACAGTACAATATCTGAGAAGGGGTTAAACACGAGACTGGCATCTTAAGAGAAATGGCGTAGGAGTACAATTGGAGTATGAGAATGTTTAACACACCCTTCAAATTATTTTTTTTAGAAGCACAGTAGATTGCGTATACGTTTATTATTTATAGATGGGTTTTTACCTAGTCTATGATAAAAAAAAATCCATTTTGTTACATATTTGAAAAATACATTTCCCAGGATGCAATACTCAGAAGATGCCTTTTAAAAGAAAGTTGATTACGGACTGTTTTCACAGCACTAGAGTAGTATTTTAAATGGTCATAAGTGGCGGATGATTTTGTAAGCTGGCGGCTGGCATATTTGTCAAAATGAACAAGGCTTTCATGGTTTATAAATTAAGTAGAGTATATCTGAATATCATTCAATTTAATTCTACTTCCTATAATTCAAATTCATTTAAATCCAAAGTCTTGATCCTGGTGGGTTTTTTTTATTCAAATTGTAATTCTAGCTCATGAATTGAATTCCAAAATTCTGAACTGACTCCACTGACTCCTCACACTTATGTACTGGCCAGGGCAAAATGTGCAGTTAACATCCCTCTTTCATTGATAATCAGTCCCAGATATTGCAGTCAGCGTTTTGCAGTCCGGAGATCCGCCTCAGAGTCCGGTGTGTACCGTGGAGCACGCGTGGCGCTGCATACACTCCTGCGCTCTTTGCCCTGTTGGGAAATTTCCCCGACCCTCTTGGATTCCCTTTGTATCGCTGCCTGTTTCAAGCTCGTCTGACTGCGTGGCTCAGCGTGGTTTTGGGGGAGCTTGTACGCAGACTTACAACACCTAACTCCCTTCAGCCCCTCTCCCACCGTCATGGGAGAGAAAGCCGATAAGGGAGGGTTTTGGCCCAACTTTCTCTCCAACTTCACATCAAAGGCACCCTCTTCGCCCTGAAGAAGGTAACGTCTTTCGGCTGAGGCGCTGGCACAGAAATACTTTCTCTGAATGAAGTGCTTTTGCTGTCGGTTCTGTGTGATGGACAAAGTCATTGTTGAAATTCCTGCCAGGTGTTTTTTTTACATTAAAAAAGATAAATTGTGGGTCTGTGGAGGAAACCAGGACAAGAATGAAATACGAGCAAACGTACACACATTTGCAATCCTAAGGGTGTCGTGAAATTGGAAAAAACTAAACAAATTTATCCATTTGAACATTATCTCTGGCACGGAACCCTAAGAGCAGTCAAGACTTAGGAGGAAATGTATTTAAACATTGTTCCATTCATTTTAAAAAAGACACGATAACACTGCTGTCTTCTGGTCTGAGAAAAATACAATACACAACAGCTTTTATTCAGCTTTGCTACTTTTAATTCATCACAACTTTTAAGTCATTTACAGCTTAGTTGCATTATCACCCCTTACAACAGGACTTTAATTTAAAGGTAGAGTTTCACACTTCACAAATGTAAACAAATGGTTGTGTAAATAGCAGCAGTGACCCTACAAACAAAGTTTCTTTTATTGTTTTTTAAAGTTTCATCAAACCACAATGACTGACTGACTGTCATATTATTTCAATCTTAATCTGAACTATCGGTTTCCCATGACTTGAACAATGGCAAAACAACTGACAAAACTCTAAAACGTTGTCAAATAAGCAAAACTGCTTTGACTGTGAAGGGGCAGAGTAGTGTATGACCTGAACATCAGAGAATCTGTCATAGCAAATACAGGCACTGGACACACTTAGTTTTGGTCATACAAAATTGAGCATATGAAATCTAAACACTGTAAAATGAATGGCTCATTCTGACCATAATGCATAAAGGACAACTGCTGTATTTGTCAATCATTTGTAAAGATGGGAATATAAAAAGTAAAGCAGTGAAATATATGTGCCAGCATAGTTTCCTATCCCAAGCTGATTTTCATGTGTTTTTTATCTGAGGAGTCTCTTTTGTAGTGATGACCTGGGGAATCAAAGTGGATAAGGAAGGGGTGGGGGGATTGTGTGGCCAACCAGATATAGGGAGCGATTGGTTAGCCAGATGGAAAGAGCCAGTTTTGTGTGAATCTTTCTGGGACACCCCAGGTTAACACCTATTCTTTGGAAAAGTGGCGTAGGATCTTTACTGACCACAGTGAATCAGGACCTCGGTTTAACATCTCATCTGAAAGACACCGACCTCCTGTGTCACAGTGTCCCCATCACTGTGCTTGGCTATTGGATTTATATTTGGTACAGAGAGAAGAGTGTCCGCTACTGGCTCACTGACTCATATATACGGCTGCTGACTCATTCTGCACACATTTACTGGATTGCTATGGAAGATTCTAAGCTGGTTCACTTCTAACAATTCATCTATTGCACCCCCACTTATCAATATCAATTATCAATACAGCCTGCAGTTTTGGCTGCCTTGGCTTTTAAAGGTTACTTTGCTTCACTGCTGATGGTGGTCAGATTCCGATATGCGAATGGCTCTCTAAAAGTTGAATTAAGTCTTAAAATGCACAATCCCAGAAGGCCATAGTCACCACTGTCATTGGCAATATTCTGGCTTTTGTTGAATTGAAAGTAATCTGCTCCACCATCATTTAAATGCTGGGTAGGGATGTACTACAGTCTGTAAAACTGCAGGAACATCAATAATTCTCTGTACTTAGTGTAACTCCTTCCTGTGTCTTTGAACAATCCTACCTTTGAGGGGAACCAAATACCTTTTCTATTTTCTTTCTTCTTTTGTGCTTTTTTGTTCTAATTGTTCTATACTTCCTTTTTTCTTTTTCTCTCTAATACAAATTCATCTCTCCCTTGCTCTCTGTCAAAATTGCAATGTGTGCGTGGATGTGTGCTTGCATCTGTGTGTGTCCCTGTATGTGTGTGGGTGTGTGCTTGTATCTGTGTGTGTTCTTGTGTGCCTGTGTGTAGGTGCCTGTGTGTGTGTGTGTTTGTGTGTGTATGCACGTGCATGTGTGCACGTGTGTGTTTGTGTGTGTACAAATACACACATTTCAATTGTTTACAGTGTCCTTATTTGCCTGTTGTGTCTTGAGTCTCCTTGGTCATTATGGTTATTGTAACAATTAGTGAAATTGAACGCCAGTGTTTTGTCTCATCCTGTGAGATAATTTGAAAACTTGTGATGAGTAGAAAGTCATGGACTGTACAGGAACAGCTCTGCAGGAGAAAAAACTGCTTGATTAAAACAGAAATAGATGCAATATTAGAATTAACAGCATTTAACACATCACTGGCGTCTCATTTTGTCTTTTTTTGAGGTGCACTTTGCTTTGCAAATGTCTCCTGTATTCTTTATTTATTTAAAAAAAAAAAAAAAAAAAAAAAAGGCTCAGAGCTGCTTGTGTCCAGCACAACAGCAGTATGACTAGCCCTCTTCTAACCTAAATCTGCTGTGCCTGATTCGTCCTGATTCCTACAGGCCACACACGGTACTACATGAGAGCCAGTGACTAGTTTACACCCTACAGGCCACACACGGTACTACATGAGAGCCAGTGATTATTTTGCACCATACTGATTCAGAGGGCAGATATTCATGCACAAATGGCACTGCCTCATGAAATTCTGCTTGGCTAAAGCTATTTGTGGTTCAGATATTTGACTTATCCGCTGTTTTAGGTGTCTCTCCGGTATATACACATGCAGGGCGGAGATTTGCTGAAGGCGAGGCGTGTCTAGAAGATACGGAGATTCAGAGTTTTCACTTCATCATTTTTTTCCATGTGTTTTTTTGTCTCGCGCCACCAATAAATTATTAGAAAAAATACAGCGTCTTTTGCAATTGTAAATGGATGTTAGAATGAGTGCATGTTAGTTAAACATAATATTGGTCTTATTTCCCTGGGCTTAGCCTATTAGCAATTATCAAAGAGCTGTTATAAAAAGAAGATGTAAAAGTATGATTGACCATCAATATCGTATCCAATTTAAAGCACATGATTTAAATTTCATGACGATATTGTACTTGTGTTAGCTCAGCTGCTCCAAATTAACTACCCACACATTGTATCTGTGCTCCACAAGTTTACAAGCTCTTTCCTTCCTGGCTGCAGGATCCTTCCAGCTTGTGACAGCAGATTTGATGGGTATATCCCAGTTATCAATATCTAGGTTATAATCAATTAATCACGGCTATGATGCGACGTATTCATATGCTCATTGCCTTCCCCAACATCCAAGAGCAATTACGATGCACAAAAGCAGGTTTTTACAAGGCACTGTCACTGACACGCTGAAAATGCATACCTCCGCAAACTTTTTTTTAGAAACCGGGCAACCCAAGGGGCAGGTACTTAAGAAAAAGGCCATTAGAATACCATGCACTGTACCACCAAAATTTTCAGATAAGCACCCGTAGAGCATAAGTTAGAATATGGCATAGATCACCCCACGTAAAAACCGCACAGAAGAGGCACTTAAGCGCATGGCCATCTCTGAATCCCTCCCTAAGTAAATCACACACCAGTATATCTCTTGTTGCACCTAATGGATCACCAATTACAAGGTCAGCTCTCCCATCGCACATAGGCCATGCAATTAACAGCCGTCTCTCATATATCCCCTGCATACACACAGATATTACTTCCCACATATGGGATCCACCAAAAATTAATTTCCCTTACCGATTGTATAAAACCATTTTGTATTTGTGATTCAGCCATTTGACTTATCCGCTGTTTTAAGCGTCTCTCCAGTAGATATGCGGCATTACGGTGGAGATTTGATGAAAATGAGGCGTGTCTGCAAGAAATGCGTATTCAGAGTTCTCACTTAATATTTTTTTTCCGTGTAACTTTGTTCGGAAAAAAAGGTAGTTTATGTCTAGCGACGCCAATAGATTATTATGAAAAATACAGCATCTTTCGCATAAATGGATATTGGAATGAGTGCATGTTTTTTTAACATAATATTAGTCATATTTTCCTTTGCATAGATAACTTGCAATTATCAAAGAGCTGTCATAAAAATAAAAATATGTAAAAGTAGGGTATGATTGACGTTTTTGTAGCCTTCTCGTTTCAGCACAGCTTCTCCAAAATTATTAAATTGAAGACGTCACATATAAGCTATTGTGTTCAACCACTGTAGGCTACATGACTTTATTAGGTAAATCGTTAAAAAATATGAGCTTTTATTTTTTTCCCCGTAAATCCAACAATGTATTTGTTTACTTAATAATATTGCGTGTAACCACTGCCCAGCGGTTATGTATTTTGTGTGATGGGCAGCCTACATATAGGAAAAAATGCATCACATGAGAAGCATTAACATGACCTGTGCTGTACACCAGTTTGCCATACTAATGTTATTGTCAGACTACAAGGCAGTGTAGGCTAGGCTACGTCTGCTGTCCAATAGTCCCTGAGGGAAAGAACATATCTACATTCTGCATCTTTTACTTTATTAATTCAATTTATTTATTCCACTTTTTTAAATGTTTTGGACTCTGAATTTGCCTGTTCTGAAGCAACAGTTAAGTTCACCATTCCCAGGTTGTGTCGCTGGCCATTGAAAATCATCGATGTGCATTCATTGAGAACAGTTATTAAAATGTTGCCAAGGCTACTTCATAGCAGGTCATTCATAGAAAAAATAAGGAGCACCTCCCAGCCAATCAGAATCGAGTATTCACCCAGAATATGGTATAATATAATCCAGGCACTTTAGTGACAAAGCTTCTTCTTTTTTTTTACTTACAGATATTCAGCTTGCCAACTCAGAAATATTTGTTTTGTAATTCAACAATACATACGAACTGAATTAACTGAAAATCAGCCTTCATTTACCTTTCTTACTGGGAACAATGTCATGGCATCGCCTCCAAGAATAGTCGTCCTTTTATTTTCTCTAACCGCTAAAATGGGGCTGATTGTAATGGATGACTTTCCATTTAAATGGGTGTTGGTGTTAGGCTAGAGCATGTTTTGAAGTGTCAGTGCTTCTCTACGCCACATCTGCTTCGAATGCTGCATGATGTAAGTTGGGAGTGGAGAACCGAACAGAGAGGACGGAACATTCATCTGTTTTCTCCTGCGGAATAATGGCACTATAGAAATTATAGAACAATTTTCAGACAGTCTTTTATATATCTTTGGACACAGTGAAAAATGCCTGTGTATGTAATGTCTGTAATGACTTAAATCCAAGCCTGACTGAAACGGGAGAGGTTTGCTCATTCGAGCAGTCTTCAGATGTAATGATGGAGCAACCCTATCCATTTCAACGGCGGCCTTATTTTTTTTTTTAAATTTCCCTGCCACTGAAATCACTCAAACCATATCATCATTAATGTGTATGTATCAAAAGAATTTAATGTGTGAAACAAAAAAAATAGAAGAACCGGGAAGTGCCATAAAAGCATAAGTCCATTCTGAAAGGAGTTCATTATTGTACATTCATTTTGCACCAAACCATAAGTCAGACATGAGTCGGGTGCGGTGAGCAATGGATTCCTGTCACTTTGGGCAGTCAAGCAAAGTAGCACGTTAGCACGTTAGCAAAGTAGCACGTTAGCAAAGTATGGATGGCTGTTATTAAGTGATTAACTAATATATATTTAGATCTAAATATTTTGTTTATAAACAGCAAAAACCACAACTTGTGAACATTATGCAGCTGAATGTATCCTCCTGATCTATAGTTTAATGATTATGGGTGGTTATTCAAGTGTGGTTAATATACGGTGTCAGTTGTCCGAGTGTGACTACATACAACTAATCGAATACATCAGACACAATGGCAGAGTATATATAAAATACAGTATGTATGTTTTATCTGACACCTGCACAAAGCACATATTCAGTGCACATTCATGGTATCTTTTAACCGTATCTGAAAGGCAAGCACACGGATGAACTGAGAGTTCTAGCGTACGCGCTAACACTCCTGCTTCTGGCATTCTGCAGGCAGGCTTTTTGCGAGGGGTGATTATGCAGCAGAACACTGCTCTAGGATTTATCATCAGTGTCACATTGTTCGTCATCAAATGCAACAGCACATTACAGGTGCCAGATTTGAACTGGCATGCCCAGGGTACAATTCTGCAAATGTGTCACTTTTCTGAGAGATTTTCAGTCTTTTATTATTTCCTCCGCTTGTCATTCTCAGTAAAAGAAGAAGGACAGAGACGGCAGTGTATTGCGTAAGCATTTCATTTCTGAAGCTGCTGATACATTTTCTTCCACATAAAAGCCAAGGCCTGACAGTATGTTCAAAGTGTTCAGGATCAAACACAGTTCTCTGTTTTTGAAAAAAAGAATAAATAAATAAAAAAGATTTGACTGGAGAACATATGTGTCAGGCTGGTTCACATTCTATGTAGTGCATTTCTGTAGACTGTGGGCTCATAAAGCGGCTATATCAGAAATGGTCTCCAAGCTTTGTTTCTGAAAAGGTGAGGTGATGTTTAAAATAAAAAAATCGCAGGTGTACAGTTAAGCAGGTGAAGTTATCAGGTGTGCAGTTAAGCAGGTGAAGATATCAGGTGTGCAGTTAAGCAGGTACATATATCTCAGGTGTGCAGTTAAGTAGGTGTAGATCTCAGATGTGCAGTTAAGTAGGTGAAGATCTCAGGTGTGCAGTTAGGCACGTGAAGATATCAGGTGTGCAGTTAAGCAGGTGTAGATCTCAGGTGTGCAGTTAAGCAGGTGAAGATATCAGGTGTGCAGTTAAGCAGGTGTAGATCTCGGGTGTGCAATTGAGTAGGTGAAGATATCAGGTGTGCAGTTAAGCAGGTGTTGATCTCAGGTGTGCAGTTAAGCAGGTGTTGATCTCAGGTGTGCAGTTAAGCAGGTACAGATCTCAAGTGTGCAGTTATGCAGGTGTATCTCTCGGGTGTGCCGTTGCTTAAATCAAAAGTTTTGCGCACGCTGCCAAGTAAATGTGTGCATTTCCTGTTTGAGTCCTGATTAAAAGGAATGATAAATGAATGCACTGGCATCTAACTGCTTGAGAAGGCTGAGAAATGACCATCTCAATGACTGTCTGGCACGCTCCTAACATATGATCAGCGGTATATGGTAAAGGAAGAACTCTATCCACACAAAGCGTAATCAAGATGTTAAACATGAGACGATGGGAAGGGAGCCGCTGGCTTCTGTGAAACATTTTGTACCAAAGTACAGCGTCCGATTTGTTCCATTCCCAAATGGTTCTGACAAATCTCTGTGCAGAGGAAGGCAGAATTCTGCAGCAAATATGGAGGAAAACACTCTATTTGTCAACTGTCCAAATGAGCTCAACGCTGCGCTACTGAATTTGAATTAAAAGAGACGAGCCATAGAATTGGAGGAAGGAGGAAGCTGTACTTATTTTAAACAAAGGTGACTTTGTTTATGGGAATATCATGGTGTGGGGTGAACACAAATCCAACAGGCTTTGCAGAACACAAGAGAACAGAATTCCGTCCTGCTTTGCAGTAAGCCCGTAACACAATTCAACACGCAGCCTCTATTAGGAATATGGGTGTCGACCTCCTCGCGCTGTGGAAATTGTGCATTAACAAGTGGCTCGTAGCTGCTTCCCTGCAATCCATCTCCTGGGGGGGTTTCCTACGAAGCCAGATTATGGGGTTCGCAAGTTTAAGATTTAACCTTGGGGTTCCCATATCAGGAAGCTGACTCACTTTTATTTGAGATATATCGCCATGGTAGCTGATGCTGCACGGCTAACCGGAGGGGTATACTACGAAGCCAGATTACTTAGTTAGCTGGATAACTGCACCAATTAAAACCCGGAACCATCCCAAAGCTGGAACACGGACTGAAGTAAAAAGAGCTGTTCCCGGTTTTAGTCAGTGCAGTTATCCAGCTAACGAAGTAGTCCTGCTTCGTAGTATACCACTGGTCCAGGGCAGGTTATGGTCAGGTTAACAGATTGGAGCGTATAAAAGCATCACCCTTTCAGCAGTCAACTGCTTGGCTTTGGAAAAGGCCATATAGATAGTTGAGGATAATGAGGGGGTCTCTTCAGAGGGCAAGATTATTTAGAGACCGACAAAATTTGCTGGCTTTTCCCAAGGATACGTTATACGAAAGATGTAGATTCTCAACGGAGGAAACACAGAAGGCCTCCATATGCAAACTTCTTGAACCCTACGTATCCATAACGACGTATCCCGTAATTATGGGACAGTGATAGGCCTGAGCCGCATAATTCTAGAGTTTATCAACAAATTATCCTGTATCCAAGTTAAATTTTTAGGAGCTCTAGAATGTGCTGTTGGGTTTGGGTTAGGGTCACATGAGTGTAGATTTATTCATCATGAGTGGTAAAGTAAATAAGGTGTTAACTAATGAATTTACACAATTAGAAATTTCTCCCTGACTTTTTTGGTGGCAATAATGTTGCTTTTTGCAATTATTGTTGTTTTATGTTCTTTGTATCCGTCCATTATATCCATCCGTATCAGTCTTTTTTCCTCAGGAGAGAAATACGCTGCTCCAGTACAGTCCATGCTGTACCGCTATAGGCTCATTGTTTTAGACACCGCCCCTTTACGGGAACGCGCACAGAGCTTGATGAACAAAGGCCGTGTCCTCTTAGCAAATTGATAACCGCATGATATCGGTTAAGCCTGATTGCGGTTGTTAGGTTTTGTCAAGCCAGCTAACGTAAAGAAACCTTGGGTATGTTAAGCTTCCTAAATAGTACTCCCCTGGGGTCTGTTTTATTAACGTTTGCTTCTTATTTCAAAGTCACCTCGCCGCGACGTTTGGAAAACACTTCAAGGCAAACGATTCTACGTCCTCGAGTTTAATGTCACGCAAATATTAACTGTGCTGGGGGAAAGGCTTTATCCTCATCGGCACAGTCCACACCGGAGGATTAAAAGCATAGAATAAAACAGATGGATGTATTCCCCCATCTCTCTCCAAGAAATAAAACTGTGGCTTGAGTATATATTTTAGGGAAAAAGCAGAGCTGAAATCCATGCTGGCACAACGTGGCCAATGAGCACTGAAATTGCCTTCCCTTGAGTGCCAAATGTGTCATAGACGCTTAGCGATTAAGCTCAGAATTCTGGGGGATTTAACCATGAAAGGATGACTGGTGCCTCTTAGTTCTCATTTTTACCACCCATTATGGAGCGGATGTTGTCATCTGAAGACGGCTCGCACCTCTGTAAGCCAGAATCAGGGCTGATTGTTAAGGGCAGGTCCTGCTGCCGGGGGACTCTGAATGAGAAGGTGGTGGTGACACATCTCTGCATGATCATGTATAGCCATTCAGACCATACAGAGAACTCAAAGCCCACTCAATGGACTGTATGATTTGAGGCAGGGGTGTGGAGAATAGTGATACAAAGTTAGTCACCGACGTATGTTCAAAAGTGTTATACAGCACATGAATAGTAAATACACGCACGCACGCACACACACACGCACACACACACACACACACACACATTGTAATGTGTGTTGAGGGAAAGCAGCTTTGAAGCGCAAAACATATTTCTGTGCAAAGCATGATCAAATCTAATATAATATATAAATATGACAGTGTTTATAGAACTCTATTTCAGCAAAATGCATGATAATAAATTGTATTAGTTAACACTGAACATTTTACCGTGTGCCTAAGCAATGAGACTTTGAAAATGCAGCTCTCTACCAAGCGTGTTTCTCTCCCTCTCTCATTCATATCTGGAGTAACTTGGTGGAATTTCTAATTAGCTGGAGTTTATGCAAATAAGCACAGTTATGACAGTCTCACCATTCCTTTGGTTTATTACCGGCAACTGATTATTAAGTCATTAGCGGCACAGTATTTTAAGCCTTAAAGTGACACTAGTTAAAGACTTACATATTACATAATGAATTGCTATCTGCTTTATCGTGGGTTCATGAAAGCGTTATTAATGGCTATGAATCCTTTGCAGAGCTTTTATGGAGGAGTAGACCGGGGTATTTATGTATTCTACACTTCGCACAAAGGAACGCATGTTCTTCGTTAAGCATTAAGGCCTTTGTACAGTTGTGCAGTGTGCGTGAGTCTCCATCCCAGTAATGCCTTAGTTTAGAGCATTAAAAAAAAATCGTAATAAAAATTATAATCATGGCTATAAACATGCAGAAATCACCACCTTCCGACAGGTTTGCTAAATATTCTATCCATAAAATATCAGGTGAAAGAAAGCTTGGACAACGCTGCCGAAAAGCACCCACTCAGCACAGCTCAATGACTGACTCTTGTTTTTGGGCTGGATTCAGAGACGGCCATTTTAAGTCACGTGCTTAAGTGCCTCCCCTGCACGGCTTTTAATCTTGGGCTGCGTCCCAATATTCTTCACTCCCCACCTCCCTTCCTCCACTTCCCCACTACCACTCCTCTCTTACCCGGAAGTACGCAAAACTGTGAACGTTTCGGGTACAAGTATTTGCATGTCCAGTATACAATGTACCTGACATTGCGGTTTGCGTCGAGACATTAATTAATATGTAACCATTAATACGTACTTAAGATGTAATCAGCGACATTAGATTAAAACACAAAGATCCGTTTCCGGGGCACGGAGTAGAGGAGGTGGTAGTGGAGGAGGAAAGGTTGCATTTTTCGACTATTGGGACGCACCCTCGGTCTGTATATCCTTTCCATTCCTTTCCTCCTCTCCCTTAAACACAAGAACACATTCAATGCCGCACACATTGTTAGACGAAGGCGGTCACCGCAAATCTGGAGGGGTTAATATACCTCTACACATTGTAGATAACGAAATTTAAATAATGTGCTTTAAAATGTATGATATGATATAGAGGGACAATCATACTTTTACATCTTTTCATTTTTTATGACAGCTTATTGAAAGTAGACGAAGGGAAATAAGACCAATTTTATGTTCCAATAGCGTGCACTCATTGAAACGTCTATTGAGAAAGATGATGTATCATCTATTGGTGTCGCTAGATATAAAACATTTTCCATGACAAAAGTTGAAGGGAAAAAATGATGAAGTGAAAACTCTGATTCTGCATATCCTGCAGACATGCCTCATTTTCAGCAAATCTCCGCCCCACGCGCCTCATGTATAAACAATGTATACGTACAAAATATATGCGGAGTCACCAAGCCTCAAAAATGTGTGTATGCATGAGTCATGCGTAAATGTGCGCATGTGTTGACGTCAAGTTTGCTTTAATAAATCCCAAATCCACGGAGAAGGTGGCGTATGCATTTTTTTGTACATATGCACGTATGTTTTGTTTAGGAGGCCCCATATGCGTATATACTGGAGACAGACGTGCTATGCCCATTCAAGCTGGGGGGATGTAGGCTACAGCTTAACGGTGTGTTGCTGAAGTGGTTAGTAGAGCATCAATCCCTTTTTCAAAAGTGTGAACATGAAATGCAATTAGTTATACACACTTAATTGCATTTGCGAAATATAGGCATAGTTTGCTTTGCAAGATAGTTGGCTATGGCTTGTATAGTGGTGTAATTTCAGCAAACAGTACATGCTAAATGTATGTATGATTAGCTAGGTTGACAAACATTCTTGAAATGAGCAAAAAGCCAGTTAATTTCAGAGACATTAGTCTCTGCTCTATGCACTTGGTAGCTGGATAGCCTATGTAGTTTTAGCTAATTTTTCATATTCCCTTCTTGCAGCAAAAAAAAACTATTTTCACATTAGACTAATGTTAATTAATTATACACTAACAGTAGTAGCATAATGCTATGTGATGTCAGCACAGTCTCATCTGTACTCATGCTGCTTCCAATGCATTGTGTTTAAAAATACAGCTATTACAATGTTGGCAGGTTCCTTTCATCTGTGGCTTTATTATTGATGTTCTCTAAATTAATTTGCATTGTGGATAGGCTTTTTATGTGAATTTATGCCCCTTAAGGTTTTTGAGTGAAGCAGACAAGATTTAGCTCTTTTTCAAGAAAAATGGCAGCAGTGTAGAAGCTAGTGTAGAAGTGAGTGAATAAGTGAGTGTCATTTTCAATAACCATAACAGCACAAATAATTGACATGAAAATCTCTAAATAAATATACAGTATTTACCCTATTAAAGTGGGAGATTACTGAGCTACAAAAACAGATTTAGTGAAGTTTTAAAATAAAACTTTGAATATATATATCAAATTGCAGAAAATTGCGTCATTATTATAATTTTTTTTGGGGGAAGGACCCCCATGCCCCCCGCTCTAATTGTGCCCCCCCCCCAGGCTTGCATGACACCCCTGAGTCTGGAGAAACACATACATTGGATATCTAAGTCAAATATCTGAATCAGAAGCATATGCTAAGTGGAATTTCATGACTAACATTTTCACATTATTATCTCTAACTATCTAACTACTACATCTTTGTGAAATTACACAAAAAAGAGACTTTGTTTAACACAGAATGTGTTGAAAAGTAACAAAAATGTGTTGTACTTAAACCGTTAACGAGACACGGAGGTGTGTTAAAAAAAAATCACGTGTTACGTGTTGTTTTTTAACACACCTGTTTTGAGAGTGCATGAGCAGAAATATTCAGACTGACTTAGTAAATATCCGGGCTATGGGACATTGGCACGTTCTGAAGCTTTAGAGTTTACATTTTAATCACTGCTGATGGTGGCCAGATGTTTTTTCTTTCTCTTTTATTCTGAAACAGGTGTGCTTGCTGCTTCCAAACTCCCTCTTTCCATCGCATGCATACACATTTAAAACATGTGGCAAAGGCTTCGTTCGGCCTCAGAAAGCAGCAATGCTATGCATCCGGTGGCAGACTTACTGTGTACTTAAAAACCAGTTCAGGCCGGCGCAAAAAAAATATTGTTAGGGTGTCCGTAAAGGGGCTCTGACTGGGTAACCATCCAGCAGTGGCATTCTACTAAATATCATACAATAATTTGCGCAGGAGGGGGGCAGCTGGGAACAGCATTTGGGCCACAAATGTTTATGTTGGGACAACCAGCAGTTCAACTGTGCTACCAGCAATGCCCTTGCACACTGGTGAGATAGTGAGTGGCCATTTAATCATCTAGCAACTAGGCTCAATGCTAATATCCATTTATGTGCAGCCTCCAAGCATTTACACTATTTGATTTAAGTCTCTCGTGATTCAAAGGTAAGCTTTAGCCAGTGAGCTAAAGCTACTATAGGGCCACAGTGTCATGAGAACAAATAAACTTTGTCCCTTTATTATTTACACTTGCTTTTTTACATTACTTTTTCCAATTTGACATTTTCAAAATGTAATATTTAAACTTCTCCTGGGGTGCTTATTTTTGCATTAATTTATATTATTATCTCAACAGGCCATTCTATAACTCTTAAAGCAGAGGGGAAATTCTAATTCAGTATGTTACTATTATTATTAGTCTTAACAATATACTCTACTAGCCATGGGGCATTCTAAATGACATCTGTTACTGAAGACAAAAAAAATGACAAAAGGATATGTATGGTTTTTATAGTGACAGACACTTTAATATGATGAAACAACACGGTTTCAACATAAAATACATCACAGTCCCATCTGTAATAGCACCAGAATATAAAATAATGCAGAACCCTATCGAGCATAAAACTGTGTAGAGTTGTGCCAGACATGTACTTCATTTGCACTAACATTTGGACATAGCCACATCTATAGCTAACATAGCTTGCAAGCCTGCTTTCTTTTCTAAACTTTAACTGCAGAAAAAACAATGTCTCTACATCAAATGACTCAGTATAAGTTAATTTCATAAGCAAAACAGGCATACAAAACACAAGAAACATTGTAACAAATAATTTCCAGTACCTCTTCACTCAATGGCATACAAACACAGAAGTAAAAGAATAAGGTGATCTATCATGGTGTAATGTAATGTAATGCAGTGAAAAGCCACCCTCCTTCTATAGTTGAATTGGCCATTAGTAGAATTCCAGGTGTTTTTCTGTTTTATTCAGATCCCGTGGGATTTTGTGAGGCCAAAAAGCTTTTTTTCACATCCTGTGATTTTCCGTGAGGTCATAAAAGCTTTATTCAGATCCTGTGATTCTCCGTGAGGTCATAAAAGCTTTATTCAGATCCTGTGATTCTCTGTGAGGTCATAAAAGCCATGCGCTAAAAACAGGGAAGCATTAATACTGCAGCTGCTCTGATTCCACTGCTCCACACATTTCAATAAGAATAAAAAGCGTTTTTTTGGTAATCCAGGGGAGAGAGAGAGGGAGAGAGGGCTGAATTTAAATATGTGTGCTGCATGCCCTCAGGCTGTCTGAAGCATGATTCGCCCATTTTGAAATGCAAAAAGCATTGCATTGATTTAGCTTTTTAGATATTAACTTTAAGAGAGGCTGGGCATTGTATGAGGCTCGCTCCTGTTAGTCTGTGAGCAAATAAAGAGCTGACCCAGTGAGAGCTCTGTTTCTATGGGCCAGCGTAAACATGCAGACCAAACGGCCCTTCCGTTCAAAGGAGCAGGGCAGATACAATCATCTGGATGCACACTGAGGTGACCGACTGACACATCACAGCAGGGGCGCAGCTTGAGAGAGAGTGAGCGATTTTTTACAGAAAAGCATGCCACTACATTCAGAGATTCACCTGCATGGAATTATTATTCTAATAAAATCTGAATTACTGCAAATGTGATTATAGATTAATTTAGACCAGGGGTAGGCAACCCTGGTCCTGTAGTGCCGGTGACATTTCTGGTTTTTGTTCCATCTGAGCTTGATTTTGTTGTATGATTAAATGTCTGAGCCTGAATATTCTGAATGGTGACACGCCGAGTGTCTCCAGCACATGGTTATTTGCAATCATTAAATGTGATTCATTAAAATTAATGCAGTTATGTAGTTATAGGTTTGGATAGAGCAAAAACCAGGACCATTTCCGGCACTCCAGGACCAGGGTTGCCTACCCCTGATTTCGACAAAGGTTTATGGCTACAAAATGAGAGTAGCTTAATTAAAAATAATGTGATGGTAATGTAAGTAATAATTTATAAATTTGTTTTGGCGTAGCCGGGAGTTTTCTTCCCATCTTAAATTTTTTGTATCTAACTCGCGGATTAGCTCCGCACTTTGTGGATAACTTTCTGATCCCCTTGCTGTCGCGTCTGGTTTTCCGCCCTTACTCCACCCTCACACATATTCCCTTATTCATCAATTCATCAACATGGGAAAGATAAGAGAACATACAAATCAAATGAGGGAAAAGTGTGTTGAGCTTCATAAGTCAGGGAATGGCTATAATAAAATTGCTACACACCTGAAAATGTCCATATCTACCATTAGGGCAATACTCAAAAAGTTAAAAGCAACTGGAACTGTTACAAACTTGCCTGGAAGAGAACCGAAGTTTATTTTGCCTTCACGCACAGTGAGGAGGATGGTAAGAGAGGCAAAAAAATCACCAAGGATCACTGTTGGAGAATTACAGAGGAAAGTAGCATCTTGGGGTCATCAAGTCTCCAAAACTACCATTAGACGTCACCTCCATGCCAACAAATGATTTGGAAAGCATGCCAGAAAAAAACCTTTCCTGTCATTTCACCACAAACAAGCACCTGGAGTTCGCTAAACGCTACTGGAACATTGACTGGAACCGTTGTTCTATGGTCAGATTAAACAAAAATTTAGCTTTTCGGAAACCAACACTCAAGGTGGGTTTGGCATAAAAAGAAGGATGGCTATACCGAAAATAACCAATTCACCAAACGATTCATTTTTTATAACCCTTTTCACTCATTTTTACCAGGGGTGCCAATAATTGTGGAGGGCATTGAATATAACACCAGTGACAGGCATCTGTTTACATTGCCATGCATGCTGAGAATGTTGAAAATTAAAAACCTAAGTGGTTTTTGCACTAGAAAAGAATAGAGTCTGTCATTCATTAATGTGACAGCTCTGGGGGGATTATTGTGCTTGTCTGTCCTGTTAGCTTGATGTGTTTTATTTGAAGTGATTTTTTTCCCTCATTTCTTTTCCCTTTCATTTGTTCATGTTTAATAGTGCCAGTCATCTGTCTGTAACCCCATGTACTCAAAAACCCCAAATACTCAGAAGCACATTATCGAGGTTCTTACGGGGTGTGCTTTAATGCTAACTCACCGCAGTTGTGCTGTGGTACTGAGGTACTTGCAGGGTGTGTGTGTTAATGCTAATTCACCATGGTTTTGCTGTGGTACTGAGGTACTTGAAGGGTGTGTGTGTTAGTGGTAACTCACCATGGTTTTGCTGTGGTACTGAGGTACTTGAAGGGTGTGTGTGTTAATGGTAACTCACCATGGTTTTGCTGTGGTACTGAGGTACTTGGAGGGTGTGTGTGTTAATGCTAATTCACCATGGTTTTGCTGTGGTACAGAGGTACTTGCAGGGTGTGTGTTGATGCTAACTTTGCGCAGTTGTACTATGGTACTGAGGTACTTGCAGGGTCTGTGTTGATGCTAACTCACCGTGGCTTTGCTGTGGTACTGAGGTACTTGCAGGGTGTGTGTTGATGCTAACTTTGCGCAGTTGTACTATGGTACTGAGGAGGTACTTACAGGGTGTGTGTTAATGCTAACTCACACAGTTGTGCTGTGGTACAGAGGTACTTGCAGGGTGTGTGTTGATGCTAACTCATACAGTTGTGCTGTGGTATAGAGGTAATTTCAGGGTGTGGTTGTGCTGCGGTTCTGTTCCTCCCAGGTTAGCGGCACTTGACATTGTAATATGAGTGATTACTGGTTAATTTTTTCTACTGACCAGCACCTCCCATATGTGTGCTGGCTTTCGTTCCCGACATAACTATGAGCATAATTGCAAATAACGCACAGCGTAATTTGCTGTAAATTGTTCTTAATTAGACACTTTTAATGTCTTGAGGGATGATTTACCCTCTTAAGCCACATTATGTCTGAAGCTCTGCATACCAAGAAGAATAAATGTATCATATTCACATCCTAGGACTTTAAATCTGACAGCTCAGTCCTAAAGCACAAAGAGTAGTCATTTTCAGTAATGGGCCATCTACCCCCTGTCTAAATGATTCCTTTAGAGAGAGGGTACATTTTATATTGATTCATTGATAGACTGACAGGGGGGAATGAGGTGAAATCACAAAAGGCTGGACACTTGGACCTAGATTCAATCAACATTCACTCTTAACTTTTGCACAAATCAATTCAAAAGTGTATCAGCACCAACATGATTCTGAGAATTCAGACATTACCTAAAATTAACGGACCGAAAATGTGCAATTTTTAATTACAAGTTAATAATTAAGTGTCTGCTGGTTTAACTCCAGTCATGGAGGGCCGCAGCGTCTGCCGGTTTAACTCCAGTCATGGAGGGCCGCAGTGTCTGCTGGTTTAACTCCAGTCCTGGAGGGCCACAGTGTCTGCTGGTTTAACTCCAGTCATGGAGGGCCGCAGTGTCTGCTGGTTTAACTCCAGTCATGGAGGGCCGCAGAGTCTGCCGGTTTAACTCCAGTCATGGAGGGCCGCAGTGTCTGCTGGTTTAACTCCAGTCACGGAGGGCCGCAGTGTCTGCTGGTTTAACTCCAGTCATGGAGGGCCGCAGTGTCTGCCGGTTTAACTCCAGTCATGGAGGGCCGCAGTGTCTGCCGGTTTAACTCCAGTCATGGAGGGCTGCAGTGTCTGCTGGTTTAACTCCAGTCACAGAGGGCCGCAGTGTCTGCCGGTTTAACTCCAGTCATGGAGGGCCGCAGTGTCTGCCGGTTTAACTCCAGTCATGGAGGGCCGCAGTGTCTGCTGGTTTAACTCCAGTCATGGAGGGCCGCAGTGTCTGCTGGTTTAACTCCAGTCATGGAGGGCCGCAGTGTCTGCCGGTTTAACTCCAGTCATGGAGGGCCACAGTGTCTGCCGGTTTAACTCCAGTCATGGAGGGCCGCAGTGTCTGCCGGTTTAACTCCAGTCATGGAGGACCGCAGTGTCTGCCGGTTTAACTCCAGTCATGGAGGGCCGCAGTGTCTGCCGGTTTAACTCCAGTCATGGAGGGCCGCAGTGTCTGCCGGTTTAACTCCAGTCATGGAGGGCCACAGTGTCTGCCGGTTTAACTCCAGTCATGGAGGGCCGCAGTGTCTGCTGGTTTAACTCCAGTCATGGAGGGCCGCAGTGTCTGCCGGTTTAACTCCAGTCATGGAGGACCGCAGTGTCTACTGGTTTAACTCCAGTCCTGGAGGGCCACAGTGTCTGCTGGTTTAACTCCAGTCATGGAGGGCCGCAGTGTAAACTCCAGTCATGGAGGGCCGCAGTGTCTGCCGGTTTAACTCCAGTCATGGAGGGCCGCAGTGTCTGCTGGTTTAACTCCAGTCCTGGAGGGCCACAGTGTCTGCTGGTTTAAATAAATCATTCTGGGCTCTTCTGTAAGGTAACCCTTGGGAGTTTGTTTTCCAAGTGTCAGAAGTACTCATCAAACCAAGTATTACTGAAACAAAGTAACAGAAGCTCAAACAAAATATGAGTGTTTTTTTGCCAAAAAGAATGTTATTTTTGTCGGGATAAGGATACCAACTTCACCATTATTCCTGTCATCTGTGGATTTCCATAGAACACATAGAACGTACAGAGTCATCGTTTTGACTGAGCCTGTTCTGTGTCATGTTACAAAATAAGGGACTGTTGTCGCTGTAACATAGGGATCGTAAAATAGTTTATAGAAATATATTTCAAATGGTTTGTTCTGTGACCAGATTATTTGAAAATCTCACCGTAAAAAAAAAACGCTATGAATGTAAATAAACTAAACCATTCCGGCTCTGAATGGTTTTTGCTTGATAGGTTTAAGTTCCCAAGGCCTTAATTGGCTGCTGACTGAAAGGAAACCACAAATGCCTGCAGAGACTGTGGCCTTCCAAGACTGGAGTTTGACACCCTGCTTTACATATACTAAAACAGGGGTCCTCAACCCTGGTGCTGGAGAGCTGCAGGGTCTGCTGGGGTCCCCAGCCCTGGTCCTGAAGAGCCGGAGGGTCAGATTACTTTTTAGTCAGTAAAAAGCATTTTATGACGCACTCAAGTCACCTCACCAGGTTCTTTTTGGCCTGAACTAGCACACTGCATTCTGGGTATGCTACCCTGGACAAAATCTGTCCCACTGCTTCTGACATTTGTTATAATTTCCCTTTGTTCGAATCTTCAAAAGGAGGGTCTGTTAAAAGTATAAATGAGTGCAAAATAGGGGAGCACTTTGAGAAATTTCCGGGCCTTTTCAATTCCACATTCCGGAAATGAACCGCGGTGAATCCGCCGCCGCTGTTTGTGCACACTTCGTAATCTCTTTGAGGCTCAGTCTGACGGTGAGCGCTCACATTAAAGCGTGAAGAGACCAGGGCCCTGCCAGAAATCATAAGTGTCTCCGGAACTGTAGTTCCTTGGCCCTTTTTTTCACGCGCCTTTGTTTGCGCGTCCACAGAGAGTGCCTCTCATTAAGAGCCAGTCCAAGCACTCTGGACAAAGGCCAAGCTGCTCAGGCTCACAATGCCATTTCTTCAACGCTCACCTGCGCACCGTATATCCCAGTTATTTCACATCATCCTGCAAATACCTGTAGCAGAGCTGCTCCCACATGATGATCCATCACATGCACATGTACTGATATCGTATTTCTAAGCCTCATCAAACAAGTTTGCCATTCTCTTATTTGTAATTCCTGCTCGAGTCTGTGCACCGCGTTTGGGATCTGTGATAATGCACAGGCATCTGTACGGTGGCTGTCTTTTATGTCGTTCTGTATCTATGACAGTTTAATCAATTCTGGTTGTGCAGTATAATGCCTGAAACCGGGTGGTCAGTTCTCTGTGCTAAAACGTTCTGTCTTAGTCATTTGTTCCAAGCTATAGCTCTTTACTAATCCCTTCTGCTCGATATCAGTTTAATTTGTCATGTAAAATGCTTTGAGAGAAAAGTCAAAGGATGTAAATGAGCACTTATTGTGCTTAATTAATGAATAAAGAACAACTAGGTTCTATATGAATCCTCTTTGATCTGGTCACGTGTTTGTCGCGGGATCTGTAGCTTCTGCATAGCTGTTCATTCCTTATTAATATTTGCATGATGAGGTAATGAAACAATGAAATCACTATGATTCTGTTTTGTCTTTGAATGTTTGCATACAGACTATAATGTGAAGTCAGTGTGGCCTTATTGAAAGGTTATTTCTCAAGTTTAATCTTTCCCATATTCTGTGAATACTGCCTCAAGATAGCATACAACCATTATGTAATAAAATAGCTAGAGATTTTATTATATTAACATACAGTCGATATGAAAGTAAATCTCACAATAGTTTGAATTTGTAAGATTTGGCACTGGATTTAAATGTCCTTGACCTCAGCTTGAAAATGCAAGTGATAGATTCACTCTGCTCTAGCTGACTTTGGAAGGGTGATTCCAGGACTCACCCAACTGTGTTTGTCTGGGGGGGAAAAAGACAAACGCTCGCATTTATCTGTGAGTCAATGTTCTGAAGAAATGCTGATTGACTCCAGAACTTAGTGTCCTATCTTTTTTTCTGTTTAAATAGAGTATGTTTCCTTCACACTGATTTCGTTGTCTATTGTTCTTTTCCAACGTATAACAGTGTAATTGTAATTCCCTCAGGGAAGGGAAACAGTTGAGCAGTTTGGTAATTGGAGTGAATTTGTGTATTTTTCTATGATGAATATTCTTCGGATGAAAACAAATCAAATCAAGCAAAAGATCATCTAACTGCAAAGTTGAACTGTGCTTCTCAAGGAGAATGATAAATGTGTCACGTACGATACTCATCGGAAGAGATATCACTTTCCTTTAACACAGGAGAGTGACAGAAATATCAATGACTCAACTGTGCACAAACAGCTGTGTTTCTTCTGCAATGAAATGACAAGGCATGGGGCTGAATTTTGAGCTGGTGAATGCCAGCTGCTCCATTCACACTATTTGTTTCAAAAAGCACGGCTTATTGCCATTTCAATTTGCAATTGATATTACAGACAAAACTATACATGAAGAAAATAGACTTCAAAGTGAGATTTGAAACTCTCGTCTGAAAATCTATCAAGGATGATTGAGGTGGGGCATCGTGGGAGAGAGAACAAATTCACTTAAAAACGGAGCAATTATCTGAATAAAAGCTTATTGGGGAGGAAAGTAACAGCACAAAAATATGAAGTTTTATTTAATTCATCCAACACTTGCCTTAAGTGAGGTGCAACCAACAGAACGGAGAAATATGGGGCTGCTGGGTTGCTCATCCTGTTAAGACACTGTTCCAGTGTTTGGGTGGCCCCCATGGTCTGGTATCTGTTAAAGCACTGTTCCAGTGTGTGGGTGGGCCCCATGGTCTGGTATCTGTTAAAGCACTGTTCCAGTGTGTGGGTGGGCCCCATGGTCTGGTATCTGTTAAAGCACTGTTCCAGTGTGTAGATGGGCCCCACAGTCTGGTATATGTTAAGGTACTGTTCCAGTGTGTGGGTGGGCCCCATAGTCTGGTATCTGTTAAAGCACTGTTCCAGTGTGTGGATGGGCCCCATGGTCTGGTATCTGTTAAAGCACTGTTCCAGTGTGTAGATGGGCCCCACAGTCTGGTATATGTTAAGGTACTGTTCCAGTGTGTGGGTGGGCCCCATAGTCTGGTATCTGTTAAGGTACTGTTCCAGTGTGTGGGTGGGCCCCATGGTCTGGTATCTGTTAAGGCACTGTTCCAGTGTGTGGATGGGCCCCATGGTCTGGTATCTGTTAAGGCACTGTTCCAGTGTGTGGGTGGGCCCCATAGTCTGGTATCTGTTAAGGTACTGTTCCAGTGTGTGGGTGGGCCCCATAGTCTGGTATCTGTTAAGGTACTGTTCCAGTGTGTGGGTGGGCCCCATAGTCTGGTATCTGTTAAGGCACTGTTCCAGTGTGTGGATGGCCCCTATGGTCTGGTATCTGTTAAGGCACTGTTCCAGTGTGTGGATGGGCTCCATGGTCTGGTATCTGTTAAGGCACTGTTCCAGTTTGTGGGTGGGCCCCTTGGTCTGGTATCTGTTAAGGCACTGTTCCAGTGTGTGGGTGGTCCCCATGGTCTGGTATCTGTTAAGGCAATACCAAGACCTGCCTAAACGGCTTTTTAGGCTTAGGGTTTAAAGGGTTATGAAGGCACTGTTCCAGTGTGTGGATGGGTTACAGTACCTCTTTGCTCATTTGAAACTGTTGCTGGTCAAACTCGATCTGCCTATTGAGCTGCCCATTAAGAGCCTTCCTCCAACTTGTGGCATAATAAGAAGCAAGCAGCATCACATTTTGGAGGTCAGGACATGCTTGTGTGCCTCCTCCCAGAACAGGAATGGAGGTTACACTGAGCATTGCAGCGTGAGGCTGATTGGGCGTTCCCAATTAGGGAGAAAAAATGGGAAAGATATGATAGAAAAATATGTTTATATAATATATATATATAAGGCTGGGTGCCAGTGCCAGTCCTATGTGGGGGGGGGCACACACACACCCCCCCCCCCCCCCACCCCACCATTTCGATTTTGGGTCGCTTTGGTGGTGGTGGTAGGTGGTTTGGGGGTGCTTCTCAAATTCCACAAGCAAGCAACACCGCCGCGCGCCCATAGCCGCCTACTATACCTACTACTAATTTAACTTTACAAGCGTTTTTCGAAAATAAAAAAAACTTACCTAAACAACAACATCTTAATTTAATCCAAGTTTTAACAGAGTGAGTCAGTGAACACTATAACAACACACAGCAGCAGCTATGACCACACACACACACCACACACACACACACAAATACATACAATCTACCATAAACACAAAACAAAAAAACAAAATCATCAATATCATCATCATCATCAACAAAAAAACAAAAATCAAAAAAAAACTCAAAAATGAAAAAAACTCATCTGAAACATCAATAATTATGCGACGATCAACTAGGCCTATTGTCATTGCCAACACCGTTACTACACACACTAAACTTAACATTTACTTACTAACTTAAACTAAATCATCTAATTTCAACATTTAGCTACTCACCAATGGACTCACCTCATAGCCAACTCATAAAATTGTGCTTGTGTTGTTGTGGTTCTCATCAAATTTGTCCTGCATGCCAATGTCAATGGGCCCTTCTCATGGAGTTAACTCTCCCACAAAGCCAGGCAGGTTCCCTGTCCACCTCTCCCAACGTGTCCCCACATTTGTTTTTTTACAAATTTTTAAGCAGCGAAAAAACTTTTGAATTTTATTTTATTTTATTCTTTTTCTTCTTAGCTGGCACATTTTCGCAGAACCGTTGTCCTTGGCACCGTTGTCCCTAGCAGAGGCCGGCAGGGCAGGGGCGCTGGTTTTGGTGCTGCAGCTAACGGGCATGGCTATGCTGGATCAATGGGCAGGCAGCCTGCACTTCTTTCTCTCAATCGATGGCTGCTCAATATCCTGATGTCCGCTGTCTGGCTGTCCGATCTGCCGGGGACTTCGAGGGTTAGCGTTTTTCTCTGACCCTTCTGTTTCTTGGTGTTGCTGTCTGTGGGGTGGTTCTGGATCGTTTTGGGAAGAGATTTTTCTCTTTTTTCAGATAGGAGGTAACGTTTTGACCTGACTCATTTCTCAGTTGACGTCTGCGTCGCCGATCAGTAGAGAGAAGAAGAGAGTTCGAGAATTATGTTTTAATTATTTATTTAGATTTTATAGTAGATTAAATTATTTTATATTTTATATTTTTAAATAATTTATTATTTATTTTATTTTATTATTGATTCATTCAATAATTTAATTGGACAACTGAACACCGGCACCTGAGGCATAGCATACAAACATAACAAAACAACAACACAAAAATCAAAAAACATTAAAAAACACATCAAAGGGGCGCAGAAGGGCGCAAACAAAATAAAAAATACATCAAACAAAACAACAAAACTGCTGGCATGCACATGAGCCAAAAGCAAAAGGACTCACATACACTTCCAAAAACAATTCCTGCACCAACTCTCATTTTTGGCCAGCCACAAGTTAAGGGAAAACACCTTGGAAACACAGAAATAGAATGCAAATGAACCGGATACAAATTAAACAATAAACCAATACAATTTGTAATTTATGTTTTTGTAATTTTAAACATTTTTTAACATTTTAATTTTTTGACAAAAATTAATTTATGTTTAACATAAGTTTAAGTAGCTTTCTTCTCTAGATATTTGGAGGGGGGCGGCGCCCCAGCGCCCCGCATTAACGAACCGCCACTGGTATATGATATATAATATTTATAAAAAAACATATGGGAGACTAGAGAAATTGCGTCAGACTTTATGACAGCTCTGTGCACGGTGATTATTTTCCGCACTGTAATGTGACAGGACACACAGGAACATGAAGGACGGTGTCAGAAATGCTGCATCCACGATATGTTTTGAATGGAATGGAACCTGATCCATCGTGTGGCAAAATAACCATTTTCCCTCTGATTGTGTGTAGTCATTCTCCAGATGTATGATCTTAAGATAAAAAGATGAAAAAATCATTACATTATCAGAAAATATGTAAATAAATCATGGTATCTGGACAGATAGCAGGTGGTACAGGTAAAATTGAGAATATAATATATATTTTAACATTTACCTATATTTAAGAATCATCTGAATCCCCAGATTAATGGAACATACAATGCCCTCGACTATTGGTGGCAGCCCTGATAAAGATGAGTAAAAAGGGTTGTAAAAAATTCACTGTTTGGTGAATTAGCTTAATCTCACACTGAAAAAAATATAAAAATCCAACCTTTAATTTAAGTACATTTATTATGAGAAATAAAAATCCCTCATCAAAAAATCATTATATTTAACAAAACCATGTGTGCCACAATTATTGGCACCCCTGCATTTATATATACAATAAAGTAATAATTGTTAATATTTGGTGACATATCCTTTGCATGCCATGACTTCCTGATGTCTGTGACCCAACAGCATCAAAATACTCTTGATATCTTATTTTCTGGTACTCTTACAAGCGATACTATAAAGTCTCTGCATTTGAATGGATCTCTATGGGAATTGGGGGGTGGGACTAGATTTAGCTGTAAATTATGCTGGAATAGTATGGAATACATGGTTGGCTAAGTGGCTCTAAATCATCAAGGGTCTGAGGTATCAAACGAGCCTCGAACCATCACTCTGCTGCCAGATATGCATGTGTTATGTAAATGTATTGAACTCAATAACAGATGGGATTTTATGAATACTGTGCCTTTAACAATGGAGGAACAATGGAGTTAACATTTGAACTACATAAACATTGCATAAGCAATAGTCACATTTGTTTATATAAAGTGAATGAATGGAAACATCTATACAATGAGACTAATTCCTCAGTGGAACTACATAAAAGCATTTTTAAAATATAATCATGCCAGCTGGAAAAGAAGCTAGAAGGTAGTCTAAACATGTAAAATAAGAATTTATAAGCATGTGTACATGCATGTGTGTGTGTGTGTGTGTGTGTGTGTGTGTGTGTGTGTGTGTGTGTGTGTGTGTGTGTGTGTGTGTGTGCATGTGTGTGTGGTACATTTTAAAATAGTGAATGCTCTCCCCTGAACACATAAAAGTAAATAATGAATGCTGGCTGAATGTATGCAAAGACATAATTTACAAAAGTGAGAAGTGTTCGAATTTTTACTTTGAGATTTCACACTCACATTCTTAAGAGTGTGTGTACTTTCACGTTAATCTTTTATACCCACACTCTTAAGAGAGGAAACAATTGCATTTTTATCTTAGGTAGACTCTCATACCTGACAATATTTCTTCTCAGTCTCTACAGAATGGTTTCTTCAGCTGTACAGTTCTCTACCATTCAGTAAATGTTTTTTTTTTCAATACTGTGAGCATCACCACTGCCCCTGCGACCTGTTTATTTGTTTGCTGTCCAATATTACAACTGAAATTTAATTATTCTGTCCACAATGAACCTTTTTGTCAGTAGAAATAGGGTAAATTGTTTGAAAATTAATCAGTGATATTTCAGAAGCAAAATATGTTTTATTTTGTATTGTTCAATGAATAAAAAAATTTATATAAAATGTCAATGTAACATGTAATTCAAAACAAAACAATTGATTTGTATATTATATCTATTTCAAAACACGGGAGTTGTAGATTTCGATAAAAATGCTAAATGTAAGACACATGTAATTGGGTCGACCCACCAAAATATATAGAAAATTAGAAGCAACATGCTGGATCTCTCCCATTCATCCCAAATCTGGAATACGGACTGAAGTAATAAAAGCTGTTCCCGGTTTTAGTGTGTACAGTTTGCTATCCAGCTAACTAAGTAATCCTACTTTGCAGGACTTAACATTAGGTATCTTATTGAACATTAAGTCTGAGTTGTAGCCTACCACCAATATGCACATGATTCTGAAAATAGTTTTCATGGTGCCTGACCGGAGCCAACACTGTTGTGTTTTGTGTGCTTCCTGGCATCCGTAGTCTTGCGTGCTGCTCAGACAGAGCGGCAATGAATGCTGGTCAATCCCGGGAATTAAAAAAATAATTTCCAGAGATTGTGATATAATACATGGTCCTCATTATCTCAAATGAAATCTACTATTATAATTATAATTTAGGAGACTCTAACATCGTTAAAAAGTATGCTAATTACGACATGACAGCGCTTCGGATTTTGCAGACAGTCTATGGGCGTAGACAGGGCGATGCACCATTACATGTCACCCCCTTCAGCTTTTTTGGTGCGACTAAAAAAACCTGACTTCAGGACACGCGCACCTTGTGGTTTCTAGTTTTCTATATAGTTTGGTGGGTAGACCTTACAGACCTTGTTCAAAATAACACTGCAAAATGAATAAAAATACTGGTGCCCAGCTTCAGGATGTGATTTGACAAAGCAAAGAGGCAGGACGTATGAGACATAAAATACTTAATTTAAAAAAAAACATAATTTTGACTCATTTTACAGGCTGGATGTGCAAAGCATTTGCGGGTGGTTTAATTCAGTCAAAACAATAACCTTGTGCAATAAAAACACATCTTCATTGACTAAACTGGCACGACTTCATTTAGAGTACAGGAAATGAGATGAAAGCAATGGCTGCCGCTTTGTGAATTAGCCTGATAAATGAATTAGTGCAACCTGCGGCAATTTATCAAGGCCGGCCTAAATTATGGAAATATCAAAATATGTTTGGGAAAGGCAGGGGATAAAAGGAGACTACTGCATTTCCCAGCTAAAGTTCTCCCCTCTGCTTGACCTTTCCTTCAACCTGGATGGCACACGGTGGGTTCATTCCCATCGCATAATCGAATCTGCAAAGGCTGGATTCGTATTTCCTCGCTGAAGCATCCTCCAGTAGCCTCCTCGCTCTTCCGAGGAGCATTTAGCGATTTGGAACGTCTTAAAGATGGTGAACCTCTATCCATTTCTGGGTCACGCGAGGACCAAGGAGACGAGGACAGGTAAAATAAGCGATTTAGAATGAACCCACAGTCACCCTCTTCATCTGTTAGGACTCTCTGGAGTAGTGCAGGGCGAGGAACTGTCCCTCATCACGACAGTTTGTCAGGCGTGCAGATTTCTTATCATCCAGAGAATGTGCTCTTCCTGATCACCTACTTAACTCTTAGTTCAGGTGCTGCTCATCTGATCTACAACCTAACCCCAGAATAAGCCATGTCACTCCCCAAAAGAAGTTGGGACAGTATGAAAAATGCACATAAAAGCAGAAAGCAGCAATTTGTGAATTCTCTTTTACATATAGTTAATTGAAAACAGTACAAAGAAAAGATATTTAATGTTTTACCTTATCAACTTTATTGATTTTTGTAAATATACCTCATTTCCCTCTGCTGGCTACCTATATCAGCTCAATTACAAAACGTCGGAAAGCTAAAAGGACGACTGCATTCTATTTTCATCAGACCCTACACATCTACCAGACCTCTCTGTTCTGCTCTGGGTGTCTGGTACCTCTTCCCTCAAGTGTCTGCACTACCAGGTAGTGCAGACACATGTATTCTGTCTGTTCTGGGCCCCGGGTGGTGCAATGCGCTACCCACTACAATCAGGACAGCAGAAACCCTGCCCATCTTCTGATGGAATGGAAGACTCACCTTCCACGACCCCCATTAGATATGATTTTTCTTTTTTTTTCTTTCTCTGGATATCCTTCTGGATAATATTATTGGTATAGCTGTGTACAGATAGGTTATCTGTCTAATCATTCTTTTTTTGTTACAATACAAATTGTTGTTTGTTAGGTTAATATTACAGTGGGCCTCTGTTCCTTCTTTGTGATGTTGCTTTTTTTGTATTCCTGAGATTAACACTGATGTTCTACACTACTGTAAATCACCCTGGATAAAAGTGTTGGTTAAGTGATTGTAATGTAAAATTACTTTCCTTCAGCTCTACAGCATTATCACAGCTGCTGTCATTTTTTATCTCACCAAAAAATATGTTTTCAACGTGAAACAAAAGCCAAGTTACTCACGCATAGCCTACAAAGCACTGTCTGTAAATCCTTAATTCCAACAGGCCTACCTTTAAAAGTATTGATGTTAAAATGTGGCCAAGTTACAACTAACAATATTGCCCATCGTAGCTCACACAAATTAAACTAGCTCTATTCCAAAGCAATGTTATCCAAACTTTCATAAATAATTTAATGCAACCTGGCCCTGTGTTTTTTCATCTCAGCTTTAAGAAAACCACGTAAATTTAGATTTACGACCAATCCTCTCGCCACAGCCACAGACTGTAAAATGCACCATTTATACATGCGAAGAAAATCATGTTCACGTATAGAAACAATAATATTCTAAAAAACGTTGTGATAAAAGCATTCTCCCTTGCTTAATGTATACAGTACCCAGAGTTGGGCTCGTTACTTTAAAGTAATATAGCCTACTACAAACTGCTCGTTACTACTTCCATCAGTAACTAAATATGTTACATATTACTCCATGAGAAATATAATTTGTTACACTACTTTTATATTATTTTTCCGTTACATCCGTAATTGATGGGAGGAGGCAGCAGTAATACAACATTTAAGAACGGGGCTGAATTAGAGGCGACTTTACAATTTATAGCCTAAACAATGCCAACATTATAGGCACATATCCACACAAGCAAATCACAACAACAGACCCACATTTTAAAAGTTATTTAATAAGCAGATGTTATATCGACTTACAGCAAAGTTGGTGACAACATAGCCTACTGAACGTTTCTGTCATGGCTCAGAACATGGCTTAATAAACGCTGCAGCAAAATAAAATAAAAATCATATTGTGAAAATTGAGCGATAGAGAGACAACGATTAATTTGCAAGTTGAAGAGCTATGCAAACCCCTTTTTTAAATCTCCTATTCTCCTTCAGTTTGTGAATGATGCACGCATGCGTTGACTCAACAGGATTGACAGAGCGCTATTGACTAATAAAGTTTCTTGAATTTAATTGAATTTCCTCCTTGTATCATCCCCGTTTACCCACTGCCAGTGCTGGCCAGAATCAGTGTGATCTTGTGTGTTAAGCCCAAAGGGCCTCGCTATAAAATAGCCCGTAATCAAATACAACTGCCAGGTGTCCGAGACGGCGATGTTGCCAGGCATTTCAGTCTACGTTTTTCTGGATCAGTAAGGTCAGTCTTGTGATTATTACCAATGTTTTTTTCCCCCACTAGATGGTGATAAAGTAATATAAGTAACACATTTTTCTTAGATTAGTAACTATAATATTATTACTTAAATTTGAAGTGTAATTTGTTATATTACTCGTCATTGACAATAGTAATATTATTACAATAATATTATTAGTAAAATGGACTGCACTTATATAGCACCTTTATCCAAAGCGCTTTACAATGGCCTCTCACTCACCCGTTCACACACACATTCACACACCAATGGCGGCAGCTGCCATGCAAGGTGCTAGCCTGCTCGTTGGGAGCAATTTGGGGTTTAGTGTCTTGCCCAAGGACTCTTCGACATGTGGACAGGAGGAGCCAGGGATCGAACCACCAACCCCGCGATCAGCGGACGCCCCGCTCTACCTCCTGAGCCACAGCCGCCCCGCCAACTCGTTACTGCCCAACACTGACAATACCTGATGCACTTTCGGTTTAGAAGACAACTAATTTGTTTTCTCAAAAATTACTGTTTACTTGCCATAATTGGCTATAGCGTAGCCTACTTAACTGACAGAAGCATGTTGTGCATAATTTGAATAGTCACTCAGTTGTCAATTAATGTCATTGTTGTGCACAGTGCACGTCGGACATTAAGACGCATTGTTTTCTAAAAGGAATTGAGTAGGCTATAGCTTGGTTGTTGTTTTTATTTTTTTCATGCTTTCTTTTGAAGGTAGGTAGGCTAATTTGTAGTTGCTCTGGATATTCGAACGATAGAATCTCACGATATCAGATACAGCAAGAAACTTTCGGAAGATGGATTTTGAATAAGGTTAATGGTCAACGTGTCCTGATGAACGGAATCATAATTTGACTGAAGGCAACTTAGAATCGGGGTAAGCAAGAGTCTCGGCGGCTAACGTTATCCGTTTTCGATAGGCTATACAGTTCTATTTTTGTTTTTTTGTTTTTTTGACAAAGTAGGTAGTTGGTAGCATTATGCCACTAGTCATAGCTAGATCGGTATGTTAGCTAGGTGGAATAGCATTTGATTTGAGGGATTATCTGGCAGATCATTTTTGGAGATGCAACGACGGTAACAGACATTAGTAACGTTAATGCACATGCTAATGCAACCTGACTGAGACAACAGGGTGAATGTGTTGTAAGAAACGAAGATAACGTTGATGACATTATATAGGCTACACACGGTAATAAAAAGTTAGACTTAACTAATGGTTTGTATGTCTGTAACGTTAGCTAAATTATATATTGGCCTTGTCTACATTAATGTAAGAACTTGTCGTTTGCAAGGTAACACGTTAACGTTAGCAAGCGTGCATTACATTGCAGCGTGGGCAACTTAGAATTGCTTACCTGGGTGAATTTTATAATCGGTGACGACAAAGACAACAATAACATTGTCGTAAAAGTGGATTTGCCCCTCAATATTATCCCTTAAGTGAGCATAGTTCTTTTGAATGATGTTTTGCTTGATACGGATTCTCTAGCAGAGCAGCAGCATGCTACGTAGCTACAACATTTTCTAAGTGTGTGGGGTTAAGTTACAAATTCAGTCCGAGGCTTTTATGGCCTACCTTTAATGTAGCTAACTGAGTCATGGAACAATATTACGTGGGATTTTTATGTGAAATGATAGAGAACGCATCTCAGAAATGTATAAAAAAGAGTTTCCTACAAAGATTATTCAGGTGTAAAACAAACTAGCTGCTGCACGAAACAAAGATGGTGACGGCGAAAGTTTTTGAAAAATATAAACCGCGTGGCGGCAGTGTGGTATAATGGTTAAGGAACTGGGTTTGTAACCGAAATGTTGCAGGTTCGATTCCCAGGTCGGACACTGCCGTTGTACCCTTGAGCAAGGTACTTCACCTGCATTGCTTCAGTATATATCCAGCTGTATCAATGGATACTATGTATAAATGCAAAAAGAAATGCTGTGTAAGTCGCTCTGGATAAGAGCGTCTGCTAAATGCCTATAATGTAATGTAATATAACTGAAGTAGCATCACATGTGCACTTCCTTATAAATCCAAAACCATGACATTCACATCCTTATGTGGATATAAAAAAGCATTACGTAATGCACAACGTTCATCGTGCCTGTGTATCATGCAGTCTATCTAAGACTGATCTAAGACTTTGATAACACTTTGTTATTGGTTGATGAGATGTCATTATTGGGTGATCAGATGTTGTTATCCAATGGGGATAATTATTTGTGGGCAAAATAACCCAAGTTTGGGGCTTTATTGTGTGGATGTGTGAAGTTGCATCTGAATTATGTGTGGTTACATGAGGTCAGAATGTGAAGAAGTTCATGTTTTTAAGGGCTGAAAGTCTCAAACTCTCTGTGCTGTATAGGTATGGGGCATGCCCCACCAAGCCGGAACTTGATGGATGGCATACCTACCATCCCAATTTTTGCTCATGAGACATTGTCAGCATCTCAGATTAAAATGTGAATAGTCAGTACTTTGTACAGCCCCCTCCTTCAGTTTGAAGACATATGGGCTACTCACACTAGAAAACCAGGAATCACACAATCACACACTTTTCCGTTTGCCATTTCTGTCTTATGGAATATATTGGTTTATATTATCAATGCACACATACTTACAAAAAAAATTATTAACCTTTAAATGCTAGATTCATCTTTGGGAGTAGGAGATAATTATTTTGTAATCTATTTTCTTTCTATGGTTGCTGAATTAAGAGGGGAATTTTACTGTTTTAGTTTTGCTTGTCTATTACAGTCCCTATCAAAAGCTCATTTCAAACCTGTCCTTTCTCTTTTTCATAAGTGAGATATAACCTGCATACGAAACCCAAGATGCATTTCCCCACATATCTCGCATTTTATTGATTGTGTTAATGAGTTTTTAAATGTATACATATGTAACAGATTTGCAAGTGTGCTATCTTTATTTTAAGAGGCAGAACTGAGTGTTACTAACTTTATATGAATTATGGACCATAGAGTCAGAAGTAAACAGAGATGGAGAAAATATGAGAACAGCAAGCTGATGTGAAGCATACATATAGAATAGAGGCAAATCTAACTTGCAGAAAATATTTATAAATCATTGTAAATACACGAAAGAGGGGAACATCAGTATATCCATGTGGTAATATCATATATTAATATGAAGAGAAAAACATAATAGATTTCTCTGCAGTGAAACTGGCTTCTTACTCCTCACTATAAATGTCTAATAAATTGTATGTTGTGGAATAATACCAATGCTTCCATTTTCTGAAACGTTACACTTACAGTAAGTTATAGTACATGAATCCCAACTGAATTGAATCAAATCTATTTATTTCCCATGTCAAAAGTTTGGACAGTGCAGTTAAATCAAAATCAAAACACGTTTATAGCCAGAGATAAAGTACTGAGTTTTATTTGTCTGTCAAGATTGATATAAGAAAAGGGGAAACACATTTGCAAGTTATTCAGAATTATCCCTGTGTAAAATCATTCAGTTTTAATAAACGAGGCTGTTGAAAATGTGTATATTTTAACTTGCGCCATTGCAGGAATTTGTCCCCTCAGGACCAAGAACACATTTGTCTTTTACCTGTATTTACAGTACACGGTTTGACCATGAGCGGTCTCCCTACGGCAACAATGACTGACAGACAACATAATAAACCTTCTTACCATGAATCGCTGATGTATAGGTCATAAATCAAATCATGCGCAAGGAAACAAACATGGAATACATGACAAGCCTTACAGATAAATAAAAACCACGGAAAGGTTATTAGTGTTCGTGTAATGTTGTAAATGCATCATGGGAAAGGCCAAGTGGCTACCTCGTGTTTGTTTTAATAGGGGAAATTTATGCGCATTTCTCTTCCTTACAATGGTCTGACATTTTCAGCCTTGCGTATGTTGCGGAAATGGACCGACATCGGGTTGTATGTTACGCTCTCCCCTATGTGCGTCTCGTGGTCTGCCATTTGAAAAAGGCAAGGTTTTTTAGCAAACGGAACCATCTGCAGAACAGAACTGAAGGTCACATGTTTAAAGACTCTAAGAGAGAGCAATTCTCACCTGACCACCTGGTACCTGGGCACCTGTGTGGGGTCAGCTGGCGGGAGCCATAGTTGCCCTCTGACAGGCAACTGCGGGTATGTTGCCTGCTCATGTAGCATTAGGGTTCGGACTCTCCCAGGTGACATATTCAGGGCGTTACGCTGCACAAGGTCACAAAAGCATGCTCCACATAACACGCTCCAACCCTGTCCACAAACCCTCATCTTAAATAAACCATGTGAAAAACATGAATGAATACATCTCCACATCTGTGTGTGGATGTAATCTTGATCACAAGTGCGCATAAAGTACACTTAATATACAGTATATGTTGTATTTTGTCTTGCATTTTTTATTTAATGTATAATGTGTTTACATGATACAGAAAAAATGGCTTGACATTGTATCATTGTAAGACTTGTTTCCCAAGCACAGGTGTTTGCACTAAATCCCAGGACTCAAATTCAACAAGGTTATAAACAGCAACGAACCAGGCAGTAATGAAATAGCTGCAGTAATGAAGTTGACCTACGCTGTCTTCAATATAATATGCGCCTGAAAACATTTTTGATACCCTTGTGTGTGTGTGTGTGTGTGTGTGTGTGTGTGTGTGTGTGTGTGTGTGTGTGTGTGTGTGTGTGTGTTGTTTAAGCATAGCAAAGACATTATTTCCATTACCATCTCAATGTGTCACATCATTCCTGATTTGTTTTCTTGTCAAAGAATATGAATAGGCTAATTTGTACAGAATACATTAGCTATTAGTTAATTCTGTACTACAGCATATTTCCATTTTTAGCTATTAGCATACTATAGCATATTTCAGTTATTAGCTATTAGCATGCTGTTATGCTATATGGATAGTGTGCCATATATAGCTGTGGGGAAAGTAGTAGTGAGACAGAGTGTGTTAAACATCAGTTACATTTATAATTGCAATTGTTTAGCAAAAGCTCTTACCCAGAATGGCTTCCATTACATTACATTTCACACTTTAGCACAGTGCTTCTCATCCCTGTTTGTATGATGGTTTTTGTTCCAACCATAGTAACAAGCTCTGTATTGTAATGAGCTGCTACTTGTCTTTAATTAAATTGCCCATGTATTGAAGGATGATTTACCCTCTTAAAGCCACCGCATGTGAGAAATAGCTATTTCTGGAATGAATGGAGTTTACTGACAGCAAATGACCAAACCTGTATTGTGTTAAAATTAGTTTAACCACACAATTATGGTAGAACTTAAATGCATTTTCAACCACCTGAATTGATCAGGAGATTGGCTTTGACAAAAACCAGCATACACGGTGAGTCCCCAGGACCAGGGTTGAGAAACATTGATTTATCAGATGCGCATATCCATACTGACATCCGTTCCATTCATTCCATACCTAGTTTCCCCCCCCCCTCACATGGTTAAGTTAAGTTTGGTGATCTATGGTGTGAACCCCGGCTTAGATTTACAGATATCGAGTGGTTTTATAAAATATAAAATATATATATAGGCATAGGGCGAAAAGAATGTAAACCCAATATGACATTCATTCAGCCAGCGTGCTGACTGGCTGCAATAAATGACAGTGATCATGACCATTTTATTTTCTTGCAACCTGAAGGTAGTTTCTGCATACAGGTATCCCTTTTGCTTCCATAACGATTCTGGTGATTGATGTAACAAACTTACCAGTTTGCATGCGTCTCCCAAACGCCTCAGACTAAAGAATGACGAGGGACTGCATGCGCTGCTCCATCACAAGGGAGTGTAAACAATACGAGACGATCGTAATCAGTTTAGCCGTTGGTTTCCTCTGTACTTTCGGTAAGACACGATCCGTCCTTGACGTGTGGAGGAATCAGACCTGCGTCTGGCAGCAGTGGAGAGTATAATCAAGAGGTTGTCTGTTCAAATAATATTTTTTAACCTTGAGCATGTCTCTTTTACTAAAGTGCTTTGGCAATTATAAGGCTCCGCGAGTCACCCTGGATCCAGAAGTAGTCTTAGGAAATACATAAAGTGACTTTCTACAGTTGCGGACTGCAGTAGTTTATTATAAATGACAGTGGCTTAGTGCAGATGCTCTCCATTAATCTGGTCTCTGTTGACTGTTGTATATGGGGTTAGACTGAATGGATTTGACCACGTTGCTTTCTTTTTTCCCCCTTTTATGTCAGCAGTCCAGCTGCTGAGCACCTAAAAGCACTGCTTCGTATAATGGTGATGCTACGAAAATGCATGAGGCTGATAAGAAATGACAGAGGAACTGTTGCAGAAACTCCCGAATGGACTCAAAGCCATGCAATTTCTGGAAGAAAACCTGGATGTGTTTGAGTCTTAGGGGGTATAGTACGAGCAGAGTGGTTTCTAATTCATTCAAGAGCACCTTATAATAATAATAATAATAATACAAATTTAGCTAAAGAGAGAGGCTTTACACTATTGCATTGTGGATGTTTTTTTTGGATGAGGTCTAAACACTGATCACGCCATAGCAAATGAGCTAGCCATTGGGTGCAGGCTGAAATTACCGCAACCATTACAGCAAGCTAATCAGCACTTTCTAAAAGTGCAAAGGGCTTGCTTCAAACTCATTTTTGTAATTTGTCAGTAACAACTTCCCCCCCATGTAGAAACCTCATTTTTTAGTTTTTTTGAAGTGTTATGGGACTCATTATTTACATGTGTACAGTACACTAATTGAAAGCTCTGTTGAGATGTGTCACTTACATGGATTTCAACACTCGAAACAGCGACGCTCTCAATTAGCAAATGGCGGACAGCTGTGCGTGTTGAAAGACTTCCTCCTCCCCCCTCCCCTCATCAAAGTGTAGCCCTCTGCAAAACATCTAATTTCCATATTACTTTAATGTCTTCTGTTTGTCTGTGTTTTGGTATCTATCCGATGACTGAAGAGAAATTAACTTGTGCCAGCATTGCCTTTACAGGAAGTTGGTGAAGGAAGTGTGGAACCATTTGAGCAAAGCGCCCTTTTGGTGTGCTGGCTTTTAACGGATAAACACTCCCTCCTGGTGTATGCCACAGCAAGTATTTACACAAACCAACAAAACTCACCAACTGTAATTGCTGTGGATTTAACATAAACTCAAAAGCTAAATTTAAAGAGAAGCAGTAATCCCTATGAAAATACCTTTCATTTAAATTATGTAGGATGATGCTATATGTTAATTTGTACAGCCTAGCATTGTGTTGAAAGGTATCTACTGCATAGCCAGCTGTATTATGAAATATCATTATGCAACACAATGAAGTGCTACAATAATGCTACTGCAGTGGACTGTAGTTCCACTGTGTTAAAAACTCAATTGATTTTACTGCAGCTGTGCCATTGTCCTGAAACGGCCTTTTCAGCTTTGTTTTTGGGTAGACAGCTTGTTAATTAAACGTCTATTAGTTCGCCATTTACTCACAAGGAATACAACATGCCAATATAGACTGCATGGTCAGCACACGCAAAGCAAATGGAAGTTGTTGAACTAAACTTGGCCTTCTTTTTCGGTTCCTTAAAGTTTTGTGCAGATACAGTGTACTTATATAACACCCTCTTTAGAAAAATCAACATCAAGACAGACATGACGAACCTGGAATTATATGAGAAAATGCACTTCAGTGTGATTAATGAGATAGCGGTTTGTATCGCTTCAATTGAGGTCTAGTGAAAACCATACATGTATGGTGCTTAGGCCTAAAGCACAGTGCTCTTTCCATGCGGCGCTTTTGAATTCGTTGCTATTGAGGACAGGCTAATGGGAAAGTGAAATGGTCTCTTGACTCACACCCCCAATGTAACGTTGTCAGGACGCGAGTGCAGTTTTAGAGTATTGGTACTTTACTTGAGTATTTTATTTGCTTCTACTTCTGCTTTTTTAGACTGCATTTATAAAGAATATATGTACTTTTTAATCCGGTGTATTTTCACGGAGACAACCCCTTACTCGTTACATTGGAAACCCCATGCGACTGTGCAGCGCCAAAATGATATCTAAACACTAGAAATTCACCTTGGGTCCTTGCCACTTCATTCATGGTGTTCAAATTAGTTTTAAGCCAATTAAATAATTGATGTCCTTTGAAATAATACAAGCAACCGAAAGGTTAAGGTGACCTAAGGGTCATTCACGGCCGCTATGTTGAGTGACATGTTCCAATTAATCCTGTGTAATGCATTCTTACAGAATAAAACAACTGCGTCAGTTGTAAGACCATTTCGGCATTCGAGTATTAGCCATCAGATTTGAAATGTGGAGGTAAGAGAAGTTGTTTCCTTGCGTTGTAACTCACAACCTGTTGGCTTAGCTAACTTACCGTTAGCTATCGTTCAGCCTCTGCACATCATGATGGTAAAGACAAGAGACACACGGGCATAATTAGAGCCAAATTAGCCAGCTAACCTAATGTTAGCTGTCTAATGTTTGACTACAGTAGGTATGGTTCTAACTTGATAAAGTTAGCAAGCTTGCTAGGAAGTTCGCCTAAGAGATTGGGCTGGATGGTCTTCCTTAATGTTACAGTAAGCAATGGGGAGCCAAGAAGGCATTGATAACTTGCACCCTTGTAAGCAGGCTACGCTCGAAAGCTCTAATTTATTTGATAAATCTCGTGAAGCACTTCGGAAAGATTGTCGTTTCTGATAAGGTAGCTAGCCAATGTTAGATTATAATATTGTTTGGGAACCGGTATGTAATGGTTCATTTATGTATGTGTAACTCTCACTCGGTGCGGCGAAGATGCAGGTTGTCACTGGGCCCCTCCAATTCAAATGCATTTACTGGGGAAATATTGTGAGTAATTTTGTTTGGTAAATAAATCTATCGAGGACTGACACAGGGCCAGCTAACCCAGACCAAATCCAAACCTATACCCTTATTTTTTTACCATAGTGACATAGTGACGATCGCTATAGTGCCATAACCCCTGCATCACCAAATCCCACCCCCCCACACACACACACCCCGGCCGCTAGAGGTCTCTCTATACCCATAAATGCATGCATAATTGCATGTAATGTATGTTTGATATAAAACTGATAATAAGTGCATATTTCACAATAGAATTTACCATTTTAAACAAAGCCCTTGCTCAGAATGGTATATTTTGCTTTTATATTGACTGTAATAAACTGGCTGTAATACAATGGCTGTAATTGTAATATTTTATTGTGCTGTAGCACAATGCCAACAACTACTTGGCTCAGAGTAAAATGATATTTTTTAGCCGATATGCAAATTATTTAACATTTTGGCAGGCCTGTTACTAATTTGTTAACAGGTATAATGTTCATGTCTTGGTTGTGCAGTTGATGCGAATGACTGTGGTTGTTTGGTGCTTGGACCCTGGGGATTGCCTAAAGTGCATCCACATTTAATATTTCATACTAACATACATGTATGTCTCACACATATACTCTTAACAAAAGCTCACAATCACCCGCCTTTCAACTTAAAAGCCTTGTTACCAGCAACCTACAGTGCATTTATTTTTTATGAAGAATGTATCATCATTATAATGAAATGTTTATTCAATAAATCTTGAGGTGACTTACCCTGATTAATGTAAAATCATGTAAAAAAAAATCTATGTGGCGCATTCTGTTAGCCGGCAGGCGCTCAACCCGTAAACTAACCCCTGGTGCTGCTGGAGGTTTGATTCTCTGTCATGGCACTTTGTGTACTGTGATCCCATCTATATCTGTAACCTCCCTGGGGTATAGTTATGTTCCCCTTATACCTAACCTCAAATTGATATTTTGTTATATTCCATAATAAGCCATTTAAATCCTCCTACTTCATATGGCTAACTGGCTAAGTGGGTGACATCTACTTTTCTCTGAGTGCACTGTTGAAATTCATAATAATTAACTACAGTCAAAAAAGGTTGCAGTGGAAAAAGCCATTTGATTTATTTCTTAAACGTTTTACGTTTTAGAGTGATATTTTGGCTTCATTTCAAAATGTGCACTTAACTTCTTCACAAACAATTTGGTAAGTTAATTTTGTTGAACTCGCCAAGCTGTTGTTGTGAGGGAAATAATGAACGCTTGTGTTTATTTGAAGGTCAGAGATAAGGCAAATGGATTGCATCCAGAGCCCATAGGATTGAGGATTAGTTTTGCCCTTTAGTTCATGATGTTAGGATATGGATTCCATATCAGCGCTCTTGCTCTGAGACGCTTTATAAACGCAAGCCCTGATCTAGGATCAGTTTTGCCTTTTACTTCATGATGGCGTGGATATGGACAGGGGGATCCTAATCCTAGATCAGCACTCCTACTCTTCTCTCCAACGGTTTATGAATGCAGACCCAGCTCCTTTGTCTTGTTAAGCCCTGGTGTGATGTCACTTCTACTTTATTCTTGTTTTTTCCTACACCATGTGAAGGTCGACTGAGGCCACATCTTGCCTGGGTTGAGTTACATCCCTGTTAGCACACTGTTGCTTCAACTCCTCCCAACAACACACCTGGCGACCAATGAATGATTCACGGGCTCTCCTGTAGTACAGTGTGCTCTCTGTACTGATCATTGGCTCAGAGTTCATCATTTATGATGAACAGGCTCTCCTGTAGTACAGTGTGCGTAGTGTACTTATCGCTAATCAAAGGTGGGGAAATTTAACAAAAGTGTTTTTTCCATGTACACACCAAAAATATAAAACAAACATAAAAACAAAACAAAAAAAGCAAAACATGATAAAAAAAACTAGTAAGAAAACAGTTTATAGTCATTCATTCTTTAAAATCAAGATCAGCCATGGTGAATTTAGCTTCTTTTCTCTCTTTTTTGATTGACAAAAATTAAGCAAGGCAGTTGTGTAGAAGGTCAAAAAAGACTGGCTCACATGGTAAATAACAGGGATTATGCATGAGAACGTTTGCATGGTTTTTTAGTTTTTGTTGTACAGCTGCACTTAAGTTAATGAGATTTCTGTAAAGATTAACGGGGAGTTTGGAATAAAATAGCCTGGGGCCTCTTCAGGAAAGTTTGGGCAATGTACTCATTATTTTAGAGAGTACTCATCCATACTTCATTGCACTGACCCCTCTGTGCCAATTAAAAAATTATAATACATTCAGAATCTCTTTCTTACAACAGCCTAGTCTCAGTATGTGGGTATAATCACAGATACTACTTTAAATCAAAGCCAATATTAGCAAACTGTGGACCAATGTACAATTCTTTAGAGGTTGGCTCTCTAGTGGTGTAGCTGTTGATGACAGGGGGGGAAATGCCACGTTTAAATAGTCAACATTATGACTGTTTTTATTATCTGTTTTTATTAAAAATAGTTGAAAATGTAGGTGATTGTTTTCTTTTGTGATTTAATGTTTTTAATATGAATTTGTATCAATCCCCGTAATAAAGTGTCTGAATATATACCGACATTCATACACATACATGTTGCTTAGAACTAAAAACAGTGTTGCTTTCCCACGATGCACAGGGTTGATGTAACAAATTCACTCCTACATTCAGAACTGCAACGTTGCAATAGTGCGGTCTTGGTTGGTGTGCACTACACTGCACTTCTCCTTGTTATGTCAGTGGCTAGAAAAGTAATGACATCTGTTCTCAAATGTGACCACTGCTGTCACCCAGAAGACATTACTGGCATTCCTTTCTCATAAAAACATTGTACATGGTGTTCTGTATGCAGCTTTTTGTTACATGAAAATCAGAAATAATATATTTATGCCCACTGTGACTAGCCACCATATTTGTTTTTGGTTGAAAATATATAAAACCTGTACCTTAACTAAAGCAATGCATCCCTCTGTATTCTAATGGATTGCATAATTTGTTTCTGGGTTGCTTTCCCCCTTTAAAATTAGCCTGGTCTTTTAAACACTCTCATACTTATTAAATAAAGACTGCACTCTATGCTGATTAACACACATACTGGTACAAGGATTTCTGTTTCAACTAGCACAAGCACAACTCTTAGCTGAATACAAAATTATTTTAATAGGTAACATGACTCACTCAGAAAATAATTAATGCACCCTGTGTATTATTAAAGACATTTTTGGATTCGGTCTTCATAAAACAAAGCACAGTGTTTAATGTCTGTCTTAATGTCTGCTATAAAAAGTAAACAGGATGTAATGCTATACTACAGGAAAGCCAATGAATAATTTACACCCTACAGGCCACACACAGTACTACAGGAAAGCCAGTGACTAGTTTACACCCTACAGGCCACACAAAGTACTACAACAGAGCCTGTGACTTATTTCACTATTTTACACCAAACAGGCCTCACACGGTACGACAGGAGAGCCAATGACTACTTTATACCCTACATGCCTCGCACAAAATTACAGGAGAGCCTGTATGAATATTTCACACACAGCACAGCAGAGTGTATGTGGAATGCTAACCAAATGGAATACTGGAAATGGAAAACTATTTCAGGGTGAAAACTTAAGATTTAACATTCAGTCTTGGATGTAATGACTCCACATTATATAAACTAAAAAATGAAAAACCATAACAATTTAAATGGTTTTTTATTGTACATTTAAAAATTATTAAACACATTATAAAAAAAACTATCTTATCAACATGCGGAACAGAAGCAACATTAGTGTGCCGTGATTGTTGGAAAATGAGAAAATGCTATTACAGACAGGGGTAGCTATCTAGGTGTGGGAGGGGGAGTTCATAAGTTTTAATTGTGTGTGTGTGTGTGTGTGTGTGTGTGTGTATATGCATGTGTGCATGTGTGTATGCATGCATGTGTGCACGTGTGTGTTTGCGCATGTGCTTTGTATGTTTTTGTGTTTAGTGTGTGCGTTTAATGTGTCTGTGTGTGTGTGCGTGTGTGCATGTGTGTGTGTGTGTGTGTGTGTGTAAACAGAACAGCGCTGATCCCTTGCTGACTGTGTGAGAGGAATCCTCAGTCAGGATGACTGGATTATATCCCTCTCACTGGATATGCCGTCTCCTTCCTATCGATCTGAGCCGGGCCTCACAGCTGGTCTTCCCCTCTCTGTTTCAGTCAGCCCGCCACAGCAGGGTTGGCGTTAGCAGCCTGTAGCTTTTGCTATGAGATATCATGACACCATTCACAGTAATAGGTGAGAACAGTGTCCAGGGCCCTGCCTTAGTTTTTGATGTGTTAGACTGCTGCTGGGTGCCCACCAGGTTCACCAGTAGCCGACAGACTTTTTCCGGATTGCCAAAAAGCCTGCTCATGGCGTTACCGTCAAACGCCAGGCAGTGATTGCAGTTGAGTTGGCCTTTATTGGGCTCCAGTGCCATTGGCTTTTTCAGGATGTGCACCACCGGTTCTGAGTAGAAATACACAGCAATACACCATCTGGATGGTGTGGAACAGCACACATGGAGCCCTGCTACAGAGCACTACAGCCAGTGTGCATTCCTAGTGTTTGTCATGCAATAAAAATACATTTTTGCACATATGGAGCTCATACCTCATCTTCATACACCAATGACATCAAGACATAAAACAAACTTATTTGTGAAATACAACACTGTTACTTGAAATATAAAATATTTATATATATATATATTTTGGGAATCAGAAGACAGCACAAAACCTCTTGATTACTTGATCAAAACATTTATATGGTCAAGTATGTATTTTATCATAGTCTTTTTTCCTGCTCTAACCTACCTAACTACCCTACCAATCTCTATACTTAATTATTCTATCATTGTATTCTAAGTAACTCTAACCTATACTATAACATTTTTTTTAAAAGGTGCAAAAAAGCATTCATTTCTATTTATTATTTAAAAAGGACAAAAATATTTGTTACATTCAAACACTGCAGTATGTTAAAATATTTATTTATTAATTTGTTTATATATTTAGCTCTTCTTATTTAAAAAATAACATTTTAATAATTATTATTATTATTGGACTTTTTTAATCATTAAATATATTTAATAATATAGAGAAATGAATATGAAAGATACCAATTATTGACACACTGAAACATGTGGTGTCACTACTGCATATGTTTACACCGTAGACTTCAGAAAAGCCTGCACAGAGCAGAGGAAGACCTTTCATATGTGGCTTTAGCATGCAGTCCACTCTGTCGCCCGATCGACCAGCGGTGGTTGCCCAGGTGACGCAATCGCGGAAAAAATTTCACGTCGCTCTATGGAGCTACCGGCTACAGTCGGCACTGGCGCGGACCAGATTCGATTCGATTCTAAAATATTCGAAACCATATTTTTAAAAGTAATTGTGCAAAGTATTGCGGTATACAGGCCATGTGTCTAATTCTTGTGAATATGGGCTGTTTTGACTGCAGAACCACTGTGTTTTTCATTAAGGATGCACTGAACTGCACACTGGGCTTTGGGTTTGGCTAAATGCCTATTTTTTAAGATGGGCTGGACGTGCACAAAGCCCTGGGTTTTAATGCCTGGAACCCAAATCTCACATTCCTGACACATTTCAGATATTGGCTTACATTTTTCAAGCTAATGCAAGTCTCTTTGGCGACTGCATTTTGAGTTATCAGCTATAAGCAAACTGCGTCATGGAGCAAAAAAGGGAAGGTGGTTTAAGCAGCGTGGCTGTGTTTCAGGGTGAAAGGAGATGATTCAAATAGAGACGATGCACGCTGTACGTGCAGTGCATGGCTATCTCAGAGCGGAATAGATAGAAAAGCTGCACAGCTCTGTTAATTATAAAACATCTCCTTCTGAAATACTGAACAGTACTGATATTCCTGGAAAGGGCCCAATACTGTAAGCGAAGGCCTTGCCCACTGGCCGTGCCATGGAAACGCTGCGGAAATGATACCAAACGAGTCACACCTGTGACCATGAGAAAAGATATAGTTCTGATGGAGGACAGGTGTGTGTCGCGACTCATTTTTTCTTTATTTTTCATGGTCCATGTATGTTACTGCCCCTTTTGCAAACCTGTGACCTGTGACCTGTTGAGGTTCCGACTACATGTTGTTTAAAGGATATAATATGTTGTCATAGTGGAGGATATTGGATCTACACAACTGAGGTACTCACCATATACAATTTCACTATCCATTTTATTCTCATTCAAAGTAGTCCATTGTGCATGGGATCATGAAGTGTGAGAGGGAAACATGCACATGTGACGTATATGTAGCTCTCACAAGCAGAGTGCACCGAGCCTACTTTAGTGAGCACATTTTCTGTACAAGAATACTCATTCAACAAAGCCAGGTTATACAAATAACAGACCGAACGCAAGCACTGGTCCAAGGCAGTGAAAGCCTAGGGTTAATGAATACTTTCATAAACCTGTGTTTCTACATCTGTCTCACAGGCACCTTGTAATGGATTTTAGTGGCGGATAATCAAACACGAAGGTCGGGGGATCAGAACAAGTCACTCACGCAATGAGGACCAATAAAGGGAATAACAAAATAATAAATGCAAAGAAAATAAATTGACAGGAAACTACTTCCTTGTGTCTAAACAGCCAAACGAAAATCAACCCACTAAAATAGGGCGAACTCGAGTAACGAGTGAAACACAAACAAAATCTCCCGAGCTCAATACTGGAGGCAAAGAATAAAATAAATAGCACAGAATGCTAACAGGAGGAATAATACCTACCTGAAATAAAATCTAATAGCAAGTCTCCCGTGAACATAAACAACGACACAAGATCGCTAGTATCTGGCTATACCTGGCTCAATGCAATGTCGAATGACAAAGAAGCACCGGGGAAGCGGAAGTGAGGAACTTAAATACCCCGCAGGTAGAAGCACAGGTGAAAACAATGATGAGGGAAAGCAAACCCCGGAACGGAACGATGAACCGGAACGTCATCGGGGTTTATTTAATCCTAGTTTAAAAAAAAATTCTGGGGCCATAATACATTTCATAAATAAAATTAATAAATGATTATCACGTTTTTAAATGTCAGGACACGAATGCAGTCTTTCCCAAAATAAAGCTGCAAAATGCAGAAGGCCTCATGATCTAACGTGCTCAAATGACAAACAGAGGTGTCAGGAATCATGCAGTGGCCCAATCAAATCAATTTTGCATCCTCATCCATCGTTGATTACGTTCCAGACACCGGCACTATTTTTAGTTGCTTCATGCCCATGCTGAGAATTTATATAAAGGACTGAATACTGTGAGCATGTATTCAGCATGTACTGTAACAGATAGAGGGGTACATATATCTGGACAGACCCAGATATACAATATGGGTCGATCCCATGGATATGTGGGTCAGTACAATAGCTATATGGGTCAGTACCATAGATATATGGTCATAAATATGGCTCAGTCAGAGGCCTGACAGCAGAAAGGGCTTTATGGCACCATCGTTGGTTTGTTCGGCCAAGCAGTATTTTGCAGCTGTAGTGCAGTTCTGCAACATCAGCAAGCTCCTGAATGTCGGCTACAGAAATGATGTAATCATGATGTCATCATGTAGAACCAGAGAAGTCGTATTATAATTCCATTAACAGTGGTGAGTGGGTTTTTGTGTGGTGAGACAACTTTGTTAGATAGCCAAATGTTATGGCATCATAGCTGCAGTTTGAAACCTGTCATAGCCATAGTCTCCCTGCATTATACAAGGTTTTTGGCCAGATTGTAAAAGATCAGAAGGATTATATTGCAAGTCAGCCAGTGGTATTTTACAACAAAATGTTATCGGTATTGCAATCAGTATTGAGCTGGTAGCCTATAATCCCTGTACATCTGTCAGAGTTATACAAACCAATCTGAAGCTAGTGTTATATTACACATACAAAAGTGTAATGCCATTGAGTCCTTTGTGTTGTACCTTTCTGCCTGACTCAATGGATGTGCTTAACGTCGTTTCCAGGCAACTCTGAGGACCTGCTGTTAACAATAGTTAACAGCCAATGTTAGGCACGAACACTGCAAAGGGCTCATTGGTGGTGGAGGAGAGGGGGATGTACGGACGGTATGAGGAAGGAGTGACATAATAAAGGAGAGGCCGAAGTAGGAAAGAGAGGAGAGGGTGTGAAGGGCCTTTACAGGCAGAGGAAGGTGTGTGAGTACTCAAGTAATATATGCATCTGCATACATATTGAGTTGTCTACATATTGTTTACATTAGTCATATCCCTTCACCCCAGCTGGGACTGACATGTGATTCAATATATCCAGTATATTAATCATGACTGGAGGCTGAAAGCAAAGCAGAACCCCTCTGGAGTTTTCCGGAAGTCTCTGTAGTGCCAGTTAGTGCCTTGTCCACAATATGACCAAATAATTCCAGTGCAGCACCCCATTCCCCTGGAATCTTTTTTTATATGGCTAATGGTCTTCCTTCCTGTAAGGCATCTGTACAATGTTTGATTTTCCAGGAACTAGAGCTTGTGTGTGACTAGTGTTTGTTCTATTTCAGATTTTTGAACAGGTATTTACATGTGATTGCTATAATATAACATATTTTAATATATGATATATTAGGAACGATCGTGTTCCTCAGATGCCAGTACCTCATACTCTTGCATCATTTTTGTCTTGGTTTCAGTGACTTGTGTGTTACATCAGTCACATGGGCAAGGGAAGACTCCCTGTAGCCCCATGCCCCATGACTTACCTGGATATCAGAACACAAGACACTCAACCCCAGAACTAGAAGCCTAGACACTCCCACATTTCCATCTCTCTGCTCCACCCTTTTATTTTCTACCAGCCCAAAGCCCCACCCCTCCATCTCTCTGCTCCATCCTTTTATTTTCTACCAGCCCAAAACCCCACCCCTCCATCGCTCTGCTCCATTTCTTTATTTTCTACCAGCCCAAAGCCCCACCCCTCTATCTCTCTGCTCCATCCTTTTATTTTCTAGCAGCCCAAAGCCCCACCCTCTCTATATCTCGGATCCAGACTTTTGTTGTCTCTTGTATGTCCGACAACATGCAGCATCCTAATTTTTGATTATGTGAAGGTGCTACTAAGTGCTATTAATACTCCTATACTAATCTACCAATTCCCATTTTTCAAGATGATCTCAGTATCGTGTCCTGCCCACTTTAAATGCACATATACACCAATCAGCCACAACATTAAAACCACTGACAGGTGAAGTGAATAACATTGATTATCTCGTTGTTATTTTGGTTCTGCACTTTGAGTCTGATCGGCGTATACTGATCAGCAAGGCAGTGTAAAATCTATTTAATTGAATTTAGTTTACCTATACTTCCGGTGTGTATTAAGCCTTTGTAAGAAATGCATTCCACAATTATTATTATTATTATTATTATTATTATTATTATTGTTATTATCTTTCCAGACTTACGTTATAGTTATTGATGAATCGATCATCCAGTATTGACGCATCTCTTTAATTAATGCGATGACATAACAGGAAGTGTCTGTAACGGGCGGCAGTGTAGTATAATGGTTAAGGAGCTGGACTTGTAACCGAAAGGTTACAGGTTCGATTCCCAGGTAGGACACTGCCGTTGTACCCTTGAGCAAGGTACTTAACCTGAATGCTTTTCATATATATCAGCTGTATGAATGAATAAATAAAATAAAAAGTAAGTAAGTCTAAGTGGGTAAGAGCGTCTGCTAAATGCCTATAATGTAATGTAATGTAATGTTACATGACCAATCACTCAACGTCCCTTTTAAAACTCTGTCACGGTGCCCAGGTATTGGCAGGAACCCTCAATATTAGCCGAGTTTCAATGATCATTTCCTGTTACATAAATAAATACAGGTTGGAATGGAACAACAGGAAGGACATGACCCGAGACCGCTGAATGACTCACCCCGAAAGATTTGTGGATCAATAACAAAATGGTTGCGCTGCCAGTTTGAATTTGCATCATTTTCAGTCGCAGACTGTGACAGCCCAACAAAGAAGTCAAACAGGACTGACTGTTGGGAACGAGAAAAACGAACCTTATGTTCACTCGTGCAATTTTGTTTAAATTCTAGGGAGGAAAGAGTGTTAAAGGGGGAAAAAGGCCAGCTCTGAGCTACGTGACGATAGATATGGTCAATTGTTCAACCTTGAAGAAAATTATTTTGTCTTTTTTAAATTTACGTGGATTTATACTGCTGGGATTCTCTTAAAATTAATGGTGGATTCAATTTAAACTTTATTGTTTTAAACCACACATGTAATTAGAAGCAACATAGAAAAACATAGTTTTGGTCACGTTCTGTAATGAACATTCTATGTGTTACAGACAAGGAGGAGAGGAAATATGTAGCGTTTCCCTACCAGACTGATGACGGCACTTCATTTGGCTTCTCTGATGCGTATCACTGCGTGTCAGTGGCGTAGCAGAGAAAATGGCCTTTGTACTTGAAAAAGATGACACGTTTGGGCCTATGTATCGAACTTGGTTCTTGGACACCACATTAAAGTCTAGTGTAGTCAGGTGGACCGTCAATGAATTATGACACATTTAACATATATGAATAATTTATCATTTCAGTTCATATTTTATAGTTGACTGAAATCGTTTAAGATCATTTATATCCAGTTTTATTGGGTTTTTGTTAAAGCATGTGAGAGAGATATAGAGATGTACTGTAGATAAGGGCATTTGATTAAAATGATTGATAATATCAAGGTGATATTTTGAAACAGGAGAACTAAATACAGTACCTTTGTAATTGTAAGGTGACATTTTCAGTATTTTATGCACAAACTTTGCTGAACTGAAAGATAGTATTGAGAATCTTTTGTTTGTGGTTAGTCTTACTTTTGAGTTTATAATTCATATCTTCACTGTCATTGGGATTACTCAGTTTTGTCAAAGCTTAATGATGCTCGAAATTCCTGTTCAGGCACCAGCATACCATGTGAATGGAGATAAACTGAACGCAGGAAATTGTTTTATAAAATCGCAAAAGGGCCATTCTCAGAGATTGCCAATAGTAGGTCCTTAGCATAAGTAAGCGCACTGTACATTTTTCAGTGCTAATTCAACATTAACAGTGTTTACATGCATTTTTCTATGCTAACCATTGAATGGTTTGTATAAAAACAAGCAATTTCAAACACAGAGCGTAATCGGATAAAAGTGAGCGAGCGCATAAAGTATGTCACCCTCTCTTGATTCGGCTGAGAAGTGCTTTAAATAACCCTTTATGTGCAGTCACATCCTAAACCTTGATATGTCAATGACGGGAATTTGGCAGCTCAACCATGCTTTCTTCCACAGCTCCATGGGCTAGTATCTGAGAGACAATAAAGTCTTTGAGAAGAGCTCTAGATATCATGAAAATAACATCTGCCAGCTCCACATATCCTGACCGCTTTGAGAGGATTGATGCCAGCATGCGTTATCTTGGTTTGGCATTGGAAATGGATCGCGCCAACTGACTCAGCTCAACAATAAGACAAAAAGAAAAGCAATAAACCCCACCTATGGCATACATTTATCCTACAAAATTGACGTTCTCTTTGTAGGAGTGATATTTTGCTGCATTTCTTGTATACAAAGAAAGGGAAAAAGGTCTGGATGTTGAATATGAAACTTTTTTTTCCGCTATTATTCGTATCCATGGAAACAAAATGGGGACATTTTCAATGTTTCACATCTGTCTACGTTTTTAATAACCTCGTGTACGTTTTTGTGTAAAAAATGGACAAGAAATTGAACGGTGTCTCAAGTCCTACTTTTGTTTAAAGCAATCATAAAAATCCCGAAAAGTTCTCAAGTGTTTGTGTCTGACCGCGCTTCTTTTAGTTATGCATTCGGTTTAAACTTTCAATGGGCATATTGAAATCATATTGAAATCCTTGTTTGTTTATTCATGCTTTCAAAACTGTTAAATCCATGAGTCCGGAGCCATTGAGTCACTAACCATGTCTGTAACCATTTTTCCCTGAGCAGACTGCGCTGTCTTTGAACTCTGAAAGCCTCAGATGATGCATTTGGATACGTTAGCTTCAAAGGCTAAGAGAGTATGTTTTTGCCTATCTTTGATTTTCACCAGTCCAGGTCCTACTGTGCCACCTCCAGGCTGGGGACACTCATACGGGGATATGGGCTGTCTGCTTCCCACTTATGTTAGTCTGTTATTCATTATGGTAATCCTGGGTGCCTGTGTGACTCCTTCCCTTCTCTCTTGTGGTCCCCCCCCACCTCATCTGGGGGGGTTACTCTCTATAGAACCGACAGAGTTCCACGTGATCCATTATTCTAAGCAACGGCTTTCTGGGTCGCGTTCAGCTTGTGACTGCAGGATGCGTGTTGATGGATCTCTGCGCATGGGTACTGCTGGCTCTCAAATAAAAATGCCCAAAGCAGGATGTGATAAGAACCAGCCGTTGGTGATGTTCATTAACTTTGTTCATTAGCTTTGAAGATGACTACTAACTAATAAAATATGAGATTTTTTTGTCATTGGTGAATGATAAGTCCCTAGACACAAGTCCCTACTTGTGTGGAAATGAAAGGGAACCATTCACTGGTCTAATATTGCATCAGGCATGAATTCTGAGATGTGCCGAGTGTATGCAGATCTACAGTGACAGATTTATGAAATGTAAACTGGGTAATAATTGACTTTGTTTTTAATTCAATAAAAATGTATGTTACATAGTAACCAAGAACAACACTGTGTAGAGTAAAGTCATGCAACAAAATTCATTGCAACAAAAGACAAGCAGACACCATTATGGGCACATTATTAACACTTTTAAAAGCAGTTATAAGCAGGCGTTTTGCATAGTCCCTCTGCATGCCATGCACTATATAAATGCTTGGCTGTTGTCATGCATCAATGAAGATTATACATTATTTATTACATAGAAATGTGGTGCACATGTATGATGCATACTTTATGAATGACGTTTTTCTTCCGCATATAAGGGGTCTTGAACTGCTCAGGATGTGTCTTGAACGTTACAGAAGAGGACAAGGTCTGATTAATGTCTTCTTCTTCTTCTCCATTTAGCTGGTTTATTTTGTTGGTTTAGCTTCCATTTTCTTACATTTGCAGAATAAATCTTTTTTTCCCCCAGGAATAAACACCCTTTTACAAGAGTTGAAACTGCTTACTTGAGGAAATTAAGGAAGAATAAAAAAAGAGATGGGAAAGATATGAGAGACTGACTGGCTAAGCCCAAGAAGAAGACGGCTTTAGTCAAAGTTTTAATTAAACTCTCAAGAGGCTCTTTTAACGTGCACCAAATGCAAATGTTAGATATCTTATTAATTTAAAATGGAACGTTCATGATTTTTTTCACTTGAATGCCCCTGCAAGAAGTTGTCAAAGAGAACACATCATTCCAGGAGAAAGGTTATATGCCAGGACCTTGAAGACAATCAGAGCCTTTTACTCCCTAATAGAAGTGATGCTATCCTTCTCCATACCACGTCTTAGCTTCGGTATACCTCAGCCTCCCTCAGTGTGGGAAGACATTTTGGATGGGTGGCTGTGCTGTCAGACAGGCAAATATTTTATATATATTTTATATATCTCACTTTGTTTGTTTGTTGAACTAAACTCCTCAAAAAAAGTTCGGAAACGTTATTTCGGTCGATTATTCCTCCCCTTTAATAATACCAATTGGTATTGTATTTTATATCGTTGGAAAGCCTGATTAGTCACCTTTACAACGAGGTACAACTTGTAAGGATCGTGCATTCGTGGAATGAGCAACACAGCTAACCGTGTGGGTAGCGGCCCAAAAAAATGTGCCAAAATCCCCTGCAATATTCTTCTGTTGGTATTCACTCTCGTTTGAGTTGCTTGGTGGACTGGATGATTGCACTCTCCCACAGTAATAAGGAAAAAACAACACATATTGGCCATTTTTACACTTTATTCATTTTACACTGTCAGGGACCTCAGTAGCGTGTGGAAGATCCATACGCAGCCACAACAGCTTGGCACCTCCTCCTCATGCTGGTCACCAGCCTGGTCACACACTGCTGTGGGATGGCATCCCATTCCTCGGTGCCAATCAGGTGCCAGTCACACACCTGTGACTGGCATACACCTGCCAGCACTTGAAGCTCAAAACGAGAGTGAATACCAACAGAAGAATATTGCAGGGGATTTTGGCACATTTTTTTGGGCCGCTACCCACACGGTTAGCTGTGTTGCTCATTCCACGAATGCATGATCCTTACAAGTTGTACCTCGTTGTAAAGGTGACTAATCAGGCTTTCCAACGATATAAAATACCATACCAATTGGTATTATTAAAGGGGAGGAATAATCGACCGAAATAACGTTTCCAAACTTTTTTTGAGGAGTATATTTTCCGGGGAGGTGCTTGAAACTATATAGTTTTTTGTTAATTACATTAATACTGCACACTCATACGCAAGTCGTGATCATATAGCTATGGAAAACATATTTAAACTACAAAGCCAAAAAATTTGGGACAGTATGTAAAATACACATAAAAGCAATGATTTGTAAATTCTCTTTTACATATATTTAATTGAAAACAGTACAAAATAAATATCTTTAATGTTTTACCTTATCAACTTTATTTATTTTTGTAAATATACGCTAATTCCAAATTTGATGCCTGCAACACGTTCCAAAAAAGTTGGGGCAAAAAAGACTGGGAAGTTTAAAAAACACCTGTTTGGAACATTCCACAGGTAAACAGGTGATCATGACTGGGTATAAAAGGATATCAAAAGACTCAAGGGCCACAAGTTTACATACACTAAGTTGACTATCCCTTTAAATTTTTTATATTTGGTCGCATATCCTTTGCATACCATGACTTCCTGAATCCTGATGTCTGTGACACAAAAACATCAAATGACTCTTGATATCTTATTTTCAGGTACTCTTACAAGCAATACTATAACCTCTCCCCATTTGAATGGATCTCTATGGGAATTTGGGGGTTGGACTAGATTTAGCTGTAAATTACATGGGAATAGTATGGAACCCATGGTTGGCTAAATGTCTGTAAGTTATCAAGGGTCTGCGTATCAAACAAGCCTCAAACCATCACTCTGTTGCCAGATATGCAGTAGATATGGATGGATAACTTTAAGGGTTGTTTTTCCTGACTCATTTTCTTATTGAATTCTATGGAAAAATAAGTCAGGAGAAACCTTTCAAGTGATACAGCATACAATGACATTCTCGACGATTCTGGGTTTCCAACTTTGTGGCAAAAGATTGGGGAAGGCCCTTTCAGAATGACAATGACCCCGTGCACAAATAGAGGTCCATACAGAAATGGTTTGTCGAGATTAGTATGGAAGTACTTGACTGACTTGCACAGAGCCCTGACCTCAACCCCATCCAACACCTTTGGGATCAATTGGAAAACCGACTGCAAGCCAGGCCTAATAGCTCCACATCAGTGCCACAGCAATGTTCCAACATCTTGTAGAAAAGCCTTCCCAGGAGAGTGGAGGCTGTTATAGCACCAAATGGGGACCAACTCCATATTAATGCCCATGATTTTGGAATGAGATGTTGGATGAGCAGGTGTCCATATACTTTTGGCTATGTAGTGTAGTGTAAACAGTAGCTTTTTAGACTTTTCACTGGGATATGTAAAAGAAGATAAGCGTTCTTTATGCATGAAAGCATGCATGCATTCAAGCTGGAACCCCAATATTTCTGGAATGTTCTCACATCTGTAGTTCCATCAGCTAGGAGTCCAAACAATGCACATTACGATTGGATCATTTCCCTTTTCTCGCTGAACCACATGAGCAAAGATTAAAGTCATCTTGAATATCTTGTTTTGAATAGTAGGCTATTGGGCATTCAATTATCTCTACTTCGGAGTCAGTCCCAAGCTTACGGCAACGACAATGTTCTCTCTAAAATAATCTGCCAGAGCACCTCTTGTTATGACTGTGGCCTCTGAGAGGTAATCCTTCACTACCAAGACATTTGATTGATCTGAATATCAGTCCCACCCGGTCCCACTACTGTGCTGGTGCAAACAGTGTTTTGATCTTTCACAGCTAGTTCTTATATCGGAAGGCTGATTGGTATTCCTCTGAGTGTAGGTAATGCTGTTATTGAATTACAGTGTGGGTTCAGGCATTGATTAAACCAGTGCTTCCCAAACCTCTCCACTTATACCCCCAGTTGGATCCAGGTATTTGATGCATTCCGCCTTAAGCACACCTCATACAACTGATCAAGGGCTTGATTAGTTGCATCCGGTGTGCTTGAGATGGAATACATCAAATAACAAGATTGGTTAGGGGTGCCCGAAGAGCAGTTTGGGAACCACTGCATTCAAAGTTGTGGTTTATTTTTTTGCGATGGGACAACCCCCCCTTCTCCAAAAAAAGGGACAGTCAGTATTGTCATTGAACTAGCACTAGCCCACCCCCCTTTATTGTAGGTGAAGAAGAGAAAGAAAACACGTTCAGTCTTCTGCCACTGCCATTTCTTAAACCAACCTCATTGGAACGTTCACACTTCTCAATCCCACATCTTCTCCCAGGGAGCTTGTTATTGGGCGGATAGGGCTTCTCCAGTGATGAACACGGCTCTAGCTCCAGTCGTGTGGCGGCCTGTGGTTTCTCATGATTCTGTGCCAAGCTGCTGATAGCTCCGCCTTTGAGATGGCTAACGGCTCCACAGCTTGAGGGTCCAAGTTTTCCTTGTCGTCATTACTATTTACGTTGCTGTCATTACCAATGTTGCTTTGCATAGTGGAACTCTCTTTCTTTGTCCTTGTATTCAGAAAGAAAGTCTGATATTCTGAGCCACTTTCCAAACCAAACGTGGGAAGATAATATCCTAAAGCAAACATATTGCTATGGGACCGATGTTGAGATTACGGTTAATATGATGGGCCAGAGAGGTGATGTATTTGATGCGCCACTGATGCTGTGTAAATTAAGTGAAAATTCTATGCTCAGAAAGAAGCGCAATCAGACATCTGAAACTATTTTATTTTTTATATTATTCTTCATTTATCATTTTACCAGGCAACCTGACAAGCAAAGCTGTACATATACCCAGTAGCTCACTAGAAGCATGCTCTCTGCTCTACAATAAAGTACTTAAATATTTTGTTATACAACTACATTTTGTTACATTTTCCTTCATAATGAGGTCTGGGCACATCTACTTCTTCCATGAATATGGAAACTTGGTTGCAGTTTGAATCTGTACTAGAATGTTAATGGATTAGTATTGGCCAATACCTGTTATTGATTTTGGCTCCAGAATATAAATACACCGATCAGCCACAACATTAAAACCACTGACAGGTGAAGTGAATAACATTGATTATATCTCATTGTTATTTTGGTTCTGTACTCTAGCACTTTGAGTTTGAAAGGATACAATGACAATGAGGTTGAAGTGCAGACTGTCAGCTTTGATCCATATCGTGGGATTATATTTAGCTGTAAAGTATGCTGGAACAGTATGGAATACATAGTTGGTAAAATGGCTGTAAGTCATCATGGGTCTGAGGTATCAAACGAGCCTCAAACCATCACTCTGCTGCCAGATATGCAGTAGATATGGATGGATCACTTTAAGGGTTGTTTCTCCTGCCAGATTTTCCTATTGAAAAATAAGTCAGGAGAAGAAACTCTTCAAGTTATCCATCCATATCTACTGCATATCTGGCAGCAGAGTGATGGTTTAAGGCTTGTTTGATACGTCAGACCCTTGATGACTTAGAGCCATTTAGCCAACCATGTGTTCCATACTGTTCCAGTGTAATTTACAGCTAAATCTAATTCCCATAGAGATCCCTTCAAATGCAGAGAGGTTATAGTATCGCTTGTAGGAGTACCAGAAAATAAGATATCAAGAGTTTTTTGATATTGAACTGTCCAATATTTTTTGATGCCCAAAATGGGGGGGACTAGGTACAAAAGGTTCTATAATTTGTAAACGGTTCATCCGATATTGATGAACATACTCTCAAATTAAAGCTGACAGTCTGCACTTCAAACTCATTGTCATTGTATCCTTTCAAACCCAAAGTGCTAGAGTACAGAACCAAAATAACAATGGGATAATCAATGTTATTCACAGAGGCATCATTTGGGTATGGCAGAGTATGGATCTTGCCATACCCATAGCCTTCGGTTTCAAAGGCCATTTGGGCACGGCTTCTCTGCTGTTCTGCTACTCTGCCTGGAGAGGGAGAGCACACCTTCCCAATCCCCCGTCCCAGTAAAAGTCAGACTAAACACTAGCAATAGCTTAAGGATTACTCATTATGCGACTACTGTTGAAATATTTTGCTCATTCACTCAGAATTGGTGTTTGGTTCTTGCGAATCACTTTCGCCAGCACGTTAACCTGTCCTGCTAACGCTAGCTAACTGTTAGTTGACCAGCAGACAGCAAAACTTTACAGGTGAGTCCTGAAAATTTTGCTTAAAAAAATGAAGTGTTTAACATTAGTCTAATGTGGGAATTGTTTTTTATTGCTGCAAGAAGGGAATATGAAAAATGAGCTACGACTACATATGCTATCCATCTAGCAAGTGAATAGAGCAGAGACTAATGTCTCTGAAATTAACTTGTTTTTTGTTCATTTCAAGAATGTTTGTCAACCTAGCTAATCATACATTGTTTAGTATGTTTTAACACATTAGAAAGCTAAATGCTAATCGCGATTAGTTTACAACTAATGATAGATCATGTTTAGAATAATCTTTCTTTAGATGTCACCACCAAAATCCACTATTTAAAAGGCGTTTTTTTTAAATCCCCCCAGCTTACTTCCCAAATCCTACTGTTTGCTGAAATTACGCCACTGGTTATTCACTTCATCTGTAAGTGGTTTTAATGTTGTGGCTGATCGGTGTATATCCAGCATTATCATTAGATTTTTCACTACTATTTTTATTGCAGAGTAACACTGATTACGATGAGTATAGCTGGGTTTCTTTCAAATTCATGTGAAACTCCACAAATTCATGGTTTCCTCAGTTCCTTCTGGAGAATGAAAACATGGCCGTACCATCACACCACTAAACTAAAATACAATTTGTGAACATTATTGAGCATTTCACATTGTCTAAAATAATGCAGTTATCATAAACTCATCATGAAAAATGTTAGACCAAAGAATCCAGGTGCTGTGAGTTAACTGTGTAACCAACGGCTTTGATTGGTCATTTAAGTGCTGTATAACAAGGAAAATACACACACCCTGCAGCTGTCCTGGACCAGGGTGACAGACCCCTGTTTTATATACAAAACTATGTAAAAAAGAAAGTGTCCTGATTGGCTGCCTTCCTGAGAAAGCCCTCTGCACTCCATGCATGCCAGAATGAATAGAGGGGAGGAAAGATTTATTGCACTGGGTCAACGCATGAATCAAAACTGGAACGGATATCTGGCTCTTTAATACAGAAAAATGTCAGGCTGCTGGACTGCATTTGTTGCGTAGGATGGCGGCTGCTGAGTGTGCAACAAACTGCAAGTGCTGCAGAGTGGCGGTAATGCATTAAGGCTGCCAGCGAGCTTTCCTGCACGGCTGCAAACATGCGCTTAACCCTTTCATGCAGATGTCAAATTTTGGTCAATTCTCACCTATTTAGGGGGTGCTCTATTTCAGGTTTTATAACTCCAGGTGTGAAAATCACAGAAAATGGCTTAAATGAAACAAGACAGTTGTACCACTTTCAATACTACTTAGTTTATTTTCATAATTTAAGTCAAAATAAAGTGCCACAAATAGAAAGAAACTTTAGAAAAATGCACACAAAAAAAATTCTTTAGTTTACAATGAAATACTGAGAGCTATATGGGAAACAAGTAAAACTATACATTTCCTGGATCATACACTCTGTGTGCAAAATCTGAGGGTGATCTGAAAACTACTAAAGATTTATGATAAAATATAGGCAGTGTACCCTGTTGTCCCTTAGTGTCTCCAAATGTATCCAAAATGGTTAAATTGTGCACTGCTGTAAATCCTAAAATAATTTTATATTTAACTGCAAATCAACTGTTTTGGCTCATAAAACTCACTTTTGCATCATTTTCAAGTGGGAATTACTGTCATTTTCCATCAGTATAAGGGGATAGATATATGTGGGAATAAACACTTATCCAAAACCATAAAATGAATAAAATATTTTTTGTCCATTATAAAGAATATACATTTGCTCTTTATCTAAATATGTAGCCTAATCATTCACTCTTGTTCCACAATAAAACATCACTTTTGTCTGTACTCTACAGCATGTAATCTTTTGCTGAATGCCCTGGGATCACATTTCTCAGAATTTTTTTTAGTAATACGCCGTATTCTATATTATATACAATACGATTACAATAAAATAATATTCCACCATCAGGAAAATACTGCCAAATGTTCTAGCTTTAATGAAAATCAGTGCATCAAACAAAATGACCCATGACTGGGACACCAATGAACGCTTACACTACAATATGTGAGAAGCACTCAAAATGCAAAAATAACAATATAAAAAACAATTATTGGACAAGACAAGACAGTGGTTGATTGGAAAAACTAATGTGCATACAGTATGTAGCCAGCGAAACCAACCACAAGCATATTCACAACTGCAAACATTCGCTAAAGGTAGAGCAGCAGAGTAGCGGTAATGTGTTAATGCGGCCAGTGAGTTCTCCTGCACGACTGCCAACATGCGCTAGAGGTAGAGCAGAAGAATAGCGGTAATGTGTTAATGCTGCCGGTGAGTTCTCCTGCACGACTGCCAACATGCGCTAGAGGTAGAGCAGCAGAGTAGCGGTAATGTGTTAATGCTGCCGGTGAGTTCCCCTGCACGACTGCCAACATGCGCTAGAGGTAGAGCAGCAGAGTAGCGGTAATGTGTTAATGCTGCCGGTGAGTTCTCCTGCACGACTGCCAACATGCGCTAGAGGTAGAGCAGCAGAGTAGCGGTAATGTGTTAATGCGGCCGGTGAGTTCTCCTGCACGACTGCCAACATGCGCTAGAGGTAGAGCAGCAGAGTAGCGGTAATGTGTTAATGCTGCCGGTGAGTTCCCCTGCACGACTGCCAACATGCGCTAGAGGTAGAGCAGCAGAGTCGCGATAATGTGTTAATGCTGCCGGCGAGTTCCCCTGCACGACTGCCAACATGCGCTAGAGGTAGAGCAGCAGAGTAGCGGTAATGTGTTAATGCGGCCAGTGAGTTCTCCTGCACGACTGCCAACATGCGCTAGAAGTAGAGCAGCAGAGTAGCGTAATGTGTTAATGCAGCCAGTGAGTTCTCCTGCACGACTGCCAACATGCGCTAGAGGTAGAGCAGCAGAGTAGCGGTAATGTGTTAATGCTGCCGGTGAGTTCTCCTGCACAACTGCCAACATGGCTAGAGGTAGAGCCAGCAGAGTAGCGGTAATGTGTTAATGCTGCCTGAGTTTCCCCCCCCTGCCAAACATTCGCAAGAGGTAGAGCAGCAGAGCGGTAATGTAGGTAAAAAAAATGTGGCCGGAATCATGAGTCTGAGCCACGCTGGGAGATTTTTTCGTATTCACGTACGATGCGCGTCCACGTTATTTTGTGATTAGCATAAATCCACGCTCATGAATTGCCTTATATGGAGGCTGTCATTTCCATTTAAAGGTCCACACCTAGTCAAAATGGCCCAGAAAAAGCAAAGGCAAGAATTATTCTGACATTGAAATCTTAAGTTTTATTAGCAGATGTTCAATCAAGGGAAAAAAATAGTTTAATATTGTCAGTACCGGTGTCATGAACTGGTAAAGTAAAGGTCTAGCAGGAGATAACGTACCATCAATACGAGCGCATTGCTTTATCGCAGCCTGTAAATAAATAAAACATTTTTCATTTTGTAATTCTGTTGGGGTTCTGTGCATGTGAGTTGTGGTTTGTAATCGGGTAATCACATGGGCTACCTTATTTTAGAATCTCTCTTGCACATTGTAATTGCGGTCACATTGATGTGCGTGTCCCATTGAGCAACATTCTAACCAGTTAAAAAAATTTCACTTTTAAATAAAGTTTATCCAGTTTTCCCCCTGAATGCGAGACGGCGTTTCACCGACTTTTCAACAAAAACATGCACTGGGGTTTGCAGACTATCACACCAACAACATTGGGCAGGTTGACAATTTCAATAAAAACCCCGCTTTACCTCCACCTGGCTTTGCATCTTGTAGGGGAACTGGTACGCTGGCATTAGCTGGATTAAGCTGTTGACCACAATTGCAACCCTGGCGACAGACATGCAAGTCACTTTAAAGCAAATTTTGTTAATTGGTTAAATGTGTGTTTTAATTAGCATAGCCTATGTAAGGTCATGTAGAATAAAAGTTTTTAGTAATTTAGAAAAAATAGTTACTGGGAGCATTCATTAGCCTACGTTATGGGTCTAATTCAACAGCTTACAATTGATTAATGGGCATAATCTAAAGTGTTCACTTCATAATTTATTACGTTTGCAACGTGTATTTCAAAGGCTACATTTAGTCTTGTGAATTTAACAGAAAATAAATTCATATTCTAATTATCACTCAGATGCGACATTTATCGGCATTCTGAATTTACGAACGCGGTATGCATGTGTAAAATTTGTTAGTTCGTCCTATCAAATCTCAAAAATATGGGCGAAATTGCAAATACGAACGATTTACGTACAAATTCATTCTGCTCATGTTTCATGAATGAGGCTGAAGTTTTGCAATCCTTGCGCCACATAATTCCATACAATATTAATTCTTCAGGAACAACGTGATGCATGAGAAATGTCTTGAATTTGCCACAATGCATTTAATTTCAATGCTAAATAATTCTGAAACAGTTTGGATACACTTTACTGGAGAAACTTACTATGTTGAATATAGTTTACTGTTGAGTTCCATTGTGTCACCGGTTCATCCTGCATTCTGTAAGGGGGCGTGTCAGGTTCGGAGGACCAGACACGGCAGAGAGGGAATCTACAAGTGATCACTGTAGTAATAGCACCAGAAAAGCAGAATAATCCACACAGGGAGTGGGAAAACATAAAAAATGGAAAATCCCGGCGTGAGCCAAATAAAAACAACCCAGAAAAGGTCGCCAAAACTTGAGTATCGAGCAGAGTAAAGATGCGCTCGCAATATAAGAGAGCACACTAAACAGAGGTAATGAAACAAAAGAGAAAATAATCGCGAACCACAATAATAGGGCGATAAAAACTCGAAGACTCGAGTAGTAGAAGCGAAAAGAGAAAAGCCTCTCACTCTCAATAAGAGAGAGCACTAAATAGAGAGTTGAACAAAGGAGGTAGGAAAAGAAATCTGTCTGAGGCAGAACAGAAAGAAAAACCAAAACGAGGAACAGAAAATGCAAAAGAGAAAGCAAATTCAAATGCAGTATAAAGCAAGTCCCACGTTACTTTTGAGCAGAGCTAAAAAGTGAAGTGGTCGCTTATATGATCCTTCAAGGTAACATGGCAAAACAATACTGAAGCGCCGGAATACGGAAGCACGAAGCTTAAATAGCCAGAGTGCTGAAACAAACCGAAAACCCGGAACGGACGACAGACAAACAAGGCAAGTGCACCCTAGTGCCACTCCGAGGAAGAACGACCGCAGAAATAAAAGGAGGCTGCCAAAACCATGACACATATATTGGAAAATCTCCACACTGCCACAAGCCTATCATTTTCATTCAGAGTTTGCCTGAAACCTTTATTTATGGTTTTATACTGTCTTTTAACTATAGCTCTCCAAAGTTACATACAGCACCAAGACATGCAAAGGACCCCCCACTCCACTCTCCCCAAATTGATCACATTTGTGACAAGTAATAATTGTAATAATTGTTTAAAAATAAAAATGTTAAATAATGGTATATACATATCTATATACTAATACTTACAGAGAAAATACATTTTAAAAATGTTTTTCCTGAGTTTGACCAGAGTAAGTCATGAGTAAGGTAAGGTGTAGTACTACACAGTAATCTCTGTTCCTCTTATCTCACTGCATTCAATATAGATTTGTCCAATTTAAAGTCCACACACACCGGCATTCTCTTCCTGGTTTTAGTATCTTAAATGCGCACAAAACGTTAACAAAGAGTAGTGACGTAGCTTTTTTGAAAAGTCCCAAACCCCGCCCCCAGGGCCCAGTGATATAAAGCAAGGGTGAGGGAGAGGGAGAGAATACAAAAGCGAAAGAGAGGGATCGAGCACAAAAACAATAACTGGTGAATAACAAACTAATTTAGAATATTAATACGATATTGGCTATTCTTAAAAGGTCTCGAAAGGTTTTTGACTCAATCACAAAGAGGCAGATTAGGTGGGCTCAGAAGTTTATATTTAGCACCGTCATCTGAAAATTATGCAAAAACATGCATCATGTCACTTGGAAAATCGTTTTACTAAAAGCTTGGAAAAATCTAATTTAAACCATAAAATATGCATACTTCGACCAAAATTGCTATTTTTTACTTGAACCAGTATGGAACACAATTGAAAAACTCCAGGATGATATGAAAAAAACTCAAAAACACGGAAAATATGCGTATGGGCCTTTAACTGAATTTTTTTAAATACTGAGCTTTCCCTGAAAATTTTTTTTTTTAATGTAACTGGAATAGATACTTTCAGTCCTTTTTATCAAATGAGAGTTTATATATTGTGTTTTTCTAAGAGCAGGAACTATAGGCGTGGGTCTGCTGGATACAGTGAGGTGAACATAGTGGATATATTGTAAAGGGACAAGGAACTGTAAGTGACCAAATAAATGGAGAAAAATTGAGTAAAAATATCCTATACTTAAAGTGAGTAACATGATGTCTCTGTTTTCACGAGGTGCCGTGTCACCATTATTTTTTCAGACTTGAAAGCAATATGAAGTGCTTCAATGGGCTATTTTACGATGGCATTTTGTTGCTTTATGGGCTGTTTTATGATGTTTCTGTATATACCTGTTTTTGTACGGGACATCATTCTGCAGTCTGCAGCAGTCTTTAGGTTTCATACGTATCGGTTTCTCAGTAGAACGCCTCCAGTCTGTGCTGTTTAGCTGCTCTCGCTGTCGAGCAGGGCTGCCTTTACTCAATGTGCAGAGCGGGAATGTTTTCTTCACGGAAGCAATGCCTGCTGGGATACCACTTCACCGCTGCATTGGGAGACTTGTGTGGTTTTTAGTCTTATAGCTCAGATGTGAGAATCTGCATCCCCTAAAGGCCTGGGTAGTGCTGAATGGATATTGGACTCTTACCTGCGCTCACCTGGCTAACTGTAAAGTGCATTTATACCATCATGGCATCAGAGGATTTTACAGGGTCTCACTCCCTCTCCGCTTCGTAGATTTTACTCTATTTGTGGTATCTTTTTTATTCTTGAGAGAGAGAACCAGCTTTGCTTAGGTACAGTTATTTAGCTTGTTAGTCAGGCGGCAGTGTAGTTTAATGGTTAAAGAGCTGGACTTGTAACCAAAAGGTTGCAGGTTTGATTCCCAGGTAGGACACTGCCATTGTACCCTTGAGCACGGTGCTTAACCTGAATTGCTTCAGTATATATCCAGCTGTATGAATGGATAAATGTAATCAGAAGTTGTGTAAGTCACTCTGGATAAGAGCGTCTGCTAAATGCCTGTAATGTGATGCAGTTATTTAGCTTGTTATTTTGTCTGTTATTTATTTAGCCTGTTTGTTATTTAGCCCGTCACATTGCTTGTTTGGCTGTGACAGAAATTGCAAAGCTAATGTTGGTGCTGCTGCTAGGTGCTGACGCTACATGTGAGCGTTCATATCAGCAAGCTACCTGTGTGATGCTGTCCTGTCGCTACATGTGAGCGTTCATATCAGCAGTGCTACCTGTGTGATGCTGTCCTGTCGCTACATGTGAGCGTTCATATCAGCAGTGCTACCTGTGTGATGCTGTCCTGTCGCTACATGTGAGCGTTCATATCAGCAGTGCTACCTGTGTGAAGCTTTCCTGTCGCTACATGTGAGCGTTCATATCAGCAGTGCTACCTGTGTGAAGCTTTCCTGTCGCTACATGTGAGCGTTCATATCAGCAGTGCTACCTGTGTGAAGCTTTCCTGTCGCTACATGTGAGCGTTCATAACAGCAGTGCTACCTGTGTGAAGCTTTCCTGTCGCTACATGTGAGCGTTCATAACAGCAGTGCTACCTGTGTGAAGCTTTCCTGTCGCTACATGTGAGCGTTCATATCAGCGAGCTACCTGTGTGAAGCTTTCCTGTCGCTACATGTGAGTGTTCATAACAGCAGTGCTACCTGTGTGAAGCTTTCCTGTCGCTACATGTGAGCGTTCATAACAGCAGTGCTACCTGTGTGAAGCTTTCCTGTCGCTACATGTGAGCGTTCATAACAGCAGTGCTACCTGTGTGAAGCTTTCCTGTCGCTTCATGTGAGCGTTCATAACAGCAGTGCTACCTGTGTGATGCTGTCCTGTCGCTACATGTGAGCGTTCATAACAGCAGTGCTACCTGTGTGAAGCTTTCCTGTCGCTACATGTGAGCGTTCATAACAGCAGTGCTACCTGTGTGAAGCTTTCCTGTCGCTTCATGTGAGCGTTCATAACAGCAGTGCTACCTGTGTGAAGCTGTCCTGTCGCTACATGTGAGTGTTCATAACAGCAGTGCTACCTGTGTGATGCTGTCCTGTCGCTACATGTGAGCGTTCATAACAGCAGTGCTACCTGTGTGAAGCTTTCCTGTCGCTTCATGTGAGCGTTCATAACAGCAGTGCTACCTGTGTGAAGCTGTCCTGTCGCTACATGTGAGTGTTCATAACAGCAGTGCTACCTGTGTGAAGCTTTCCTGTCGCTACATGTGAGCGTTCATAACAGCAGTGCTACCTGTGAAGCTGTCCTGTCGCTACATGTGAGCGTTCATAACAGCAGTGCTACCTGTGTGAAGCTTTCCTGTCGCTACATGTGAGCGTTCATAACAGCAGTGCTACCTGTGTGAAGCTTTCCTGTCGCTACATGTGAGCGTTCATAACAGCAGTGCTACCTGTGTGAAGCTTTCCTGTCGCTACATGTGAGCGTTCATAACAGCAGTGCTACCTGTGTGAAGCTTTCCTGTCGCTACATGTGAGCGTTCATAACAGCAGTGCTACCTGTGTGAAGCTTTCCTGTCGCTACATGTGAGCGTTCATAACAGCAGTGCTACCTGTGTGAAGCTTTCCTGTCGCTACATGTGAGCGTTCATAACAGCAGTGCTACCTGTGTGAAGCTTTCCTGTCGCTACATGTGAGTGTTCATAACAGCAGTGCTACCTGTGTGAAGCTTTCCTGTCGCTACATGTGAGCGTTCATAACAGCAGTGCTACCTGTGTGAAGCTGTCCTGTCGCTACATGTGAGTGTTCATAACAGCAGTGCTACCTGTGTGAAGCTTTCCTGTCGCTACATGTGAGCGTTCATAACAGCAGTGCTACCTGTGAAGCTGTCCTGTCGCTACATGTGAGCGTTCATAACAGCAGTGCTACCTGTGAAGCTGTCCTGTCGCTACATGTGAGCGTTCATAACAGCAGTGCTACCTGTGAAGCTGTCCTGTCGCTACATGTGAGCGTTCATAACAGCAGTGCTACCTGTGAAGCTGTCCTGTCGCTACATGTGAGCGTTCATAACAGCAGTGCTACCTGTGAAGCTGTCCTGTCGCTACATGTGAGCGTTCATAACAGCAGTGCTACCTGTGAAGCTGTCCTGTCGCTACATGTGAGCGTTCATAACAGCAGTGCTACCTGTGATGCTGTCCTGTCGCTACATGTGAGTGTTCATAACAGCAGTGCTACCTGTGTGAAGCTGTCCTGTCGCTACATGTGAGTGTTCATAACAGCAGTGCTACCTGTGTGAAGCTCTCCTGTCGCTTCATGTGAGCATTCATATCAGCAGTGCTACCTGTGTGAAGCTTTCCTGTCGCTACATGTGAGCGTTCATAACAGCAGTGCTACCTGTGTGAAGCTTTCCTGTCGCTACATGTGAGTGTTCATAACAGCAGTGCTACCTGTGTGAAGCTTTCCTGTCGCTACATGTGAGCGTTCATAACAGCAGTGCTACCTGTGTGAAGCTTTCCTGTCGCTACATGTGAGCGTTCATAACAGCAGTGCTACCTGTGTGAAGCTTTCCTGTCGCTACATGTGAGTGTTCATAACAGCAGTGCTACCTGTGTGAAGCTGTCCTGTCGCTACATGTGAGCGTTCATAACAGCAGTGCTACCTGTGTGAAGCTCTCCTGTCGCTACATGTGAGCGTTCATAACAGCAGTGCTACCTGTGTGAAGCTTTCCTGTCGCTACATGTGAGCGTTCATATCAGCGAGCTACCTGTGTGAAGCTTTCCTGTCGCTACATGTGAGTGTTCATAACAGCAGTGCTACCTGTGTGAAGCTTTCCTGTCGCTACATGTGAGCGTTCATAACAGCAGTGCTACCTGTGTGATGCTGTCCTGTCGCTACATGTGAGCGTTCATAACAGCAGTGCTACCTGTGTGATGCTGTCCTGTCGCTACATGTGAGCGTTCATAACAGCAGTGCTACCTGTGTGAAGCTTTCCTGTCGCTTCATGTGAGCATTCATAACAGCAGTGCTACCTGTGTGATGCTGTCCTGTCGCTACATGTGAGTGTTCATAACAGCAGTGCTACCTGTGTGAAGCTGTCCTGTCGCTACATGTGAGTGTTCATAACAGCAGTGCTACCTGTGTGAAGCTTTCCTGTCGCTACATGTGAGCGTTCATAACAGCAGTGCTACCTGTGAAGCTGTCCTGTCGCTACATGTGAGCGTTCATAACAGCAGTGCTACCTGTGAAGCTGTCCTGTCGCTACATGTGAGCGTTCATAACAGCAGTGCTACCTGTGAAGCTGTCCTGTCGCTACATGTGAGCGTTCATAACAGCAGTGCTACCTGTGAAGCTGTCCTGTCGCTACATGTGAGCGTTCATAACAGCAGTGCTACCTGTGAAGCTGTCCTGTCGCTACATGTGAGCGTTCATAACAGCAGTGCTACCTGTGAAGCTGTCCTGTCGCTACATGTGAGCGTTCATAACAGCAGTGCTACCTGTGATGCTGTCCTGTCGCTACATGTGAGTGTTCATAACAGCAGTGCTACCTGTGTGAAGCTGTCCTGTCGCTACATGTGAGTGTTCATAACAGCAGTGCTACCTGTGTGAAGCTCTCCTGTCGCTTCATGTGAGCATTCATATCAGCAGTGCTACCTGTGTGAAGCTTTCCTGTCGCTACATGTGAGCGTTCATAACAGCAGTGCTACCTGTGTGAAGCTTTCCTGTCGCTACATGTGAGTGTTCATAACAGCAGTGCTACCTGTGTGAAGCTTTCCTGTCGCTACATGTGAGCGTTCATAACAGCAGTGCTACCTGTGTGAAGCTTTCCTGTCGCTACATGTGAGCGTTCATAACAGCAGTGCTACCTGTGTGAAGCTTTCCTGTCGCTACATGTGAGTGTTCATAACAGCAGTGCTACCTGTGTGAAGCTGTCCTGTCGCTACATGTGAGCGTTCATAACAGCAGTGCTACCTGTGTGAAGCTCTCCTGTCGCTACATGTGAGCGTTCATAACAGCAGTGCTACCTGTGTGATGCTGTCCTGTCGCTTCATGTGAGCGTTCATAACAGCAGTGCTACCTGTGTGAAGCTTTCCTGTCGCTACATGTGAGCGTTCATATCAGCGAGCTACCTGTGTGATGCTGTCCTGTCGCTACATGTGAGTGTTCATAACAGCAGTGCTACCTGTGTGAAGCTTTCCTGTCGCTACATGTGAGCGTTCATATCAGCGAGCTACCTGTGTGATGCTGTCCTGTCGCTACATGTGAGTGTTCATAACAGCAGTGCTACCTGTGTGAAGCTTTCCTGTCGCTTCATGTGAGCGTTCATAACAGCAGTGCTACCTGTGTGATGCTGTCCTGTCGCTTCATGTGAGCGTTCATAACAGCAGTGCTACCTGTGTGAAGCTTTCCTGTCGCTACATGTGAGCGTTCATATCAGCGAGCTACCTGTGTGAAGCTTTCCTGTCGCTACATGTGAGCGTTCATATCAGCGAGCTACCTGTGTGAAGCTTTCCTGTCGCTACATGTGAGCGTTCATAACAGCAGTGCTACCTGTGTGAAGCTCTCCTGTCGCTACATGTGAGTGTTCATAACAGCAGTGCTACCTGTGTGATGCTGTCCTGTCGCTACATGTGAGCGTTCATAACAGCAGTGCTACCTGTGTGAAGCTTTCCTGTCGCTACATGTGAGCGTTCATATCAGCGAGCTACCTGTGTGAAGCTTTCCTGTCGCTACATGTGAGTGTTCATAACAGCAGTGCTACCTGTGTGAAGCTTTCCTGTCGCTACATGTGAGCGTTCATAACAGCAGTGCTACCTGTGTGAAGCTTTCCTGTCGCTACATGTGAGCGTTCATATCAGCGAGCTACCTGTGTGAAGCTTTCCTGTCGCTACATGTGAGTGTTCATAACAGCAGTGCTACCTGTGTGAAGCTTTCCTGTCGCTACATGTGAGCGTTCATAACAGCAGTGCTACCTGTGTGAAGCTTTCCTGTCGCTACATGTGAGCGTTCATATCAGCGAGCTACCTGTGTGAAGCTTTCCTGTCGCTACATGTGAGTGTTCATAACAGCAGTGCTACCTGTGTGATGCTGTCCTGTCGCTACATGTGAGCGTTCATAACAGCAGTGCTACCTGTGTGAAGCTTTCCTGTCGCTACATGTGAGCGTTCATAACAGCAGTGCTACCTGTGTGAAGCTTTCCTGTCGCTACATGTGAGCGTTCATATCAGCGAGCTACCTGTGTGAAGCTTTCCTGTCGCTACATGTGAGTGTTCATAACAGCAGTGCTACCTGTGTGAAGCTTTCCTGTCGCTACATGTGAGTGTTCATAACAGCAGTGCTACCTGTGTGAAGCTTTCCTGTCGCTACATGTGAGCGTTCATAACAGCAGTGCTACCTGTGTGATGCTGTCCTGTCGCTACATGTGAGTGTTCATAACAGCAGTGCTACCTGTGTGAAGCTCTCCTGTCGCTTCATGTGAGCATTCATAACAGCAGTGCTACCTGTGTGAAGCTTTCCTGTCGCTTCATGTGAGCATTCATAACAGCAGTGCTACCTGTGTGAAGCTTTCCTGTCGCTACATGTGAGCGTTCATAACAGCAGTGCTACCTGTGTGAAGCTTTCCTGTCGCTACATGTGAGTGTTCATAACAGCAGTGCTACCTGTGTGAAGCTGTCCTGTCGCTACATGTGAGCGTTCATAACAGCAGTGCTACCTGTGTGAAGCTTTCCTGTCGCTACATGTGAGCGTTCATAACAGCAGTGCTACCTGTGTGAAGCTTTCCTGTCGCTACATGTGAGCGTTCATAACAGCAGTGCTACCTGTGTGAAGCTGTCCTGTCGCTACATGTGAGCGTTCATAACAGCAGTGCTACCTGTGAAGCTGTCCTGTCGCTACATGTGAGCGTTCATAACAGCAGTGCTACCTGTGAAGCTGTCCTGTCGCTACATGTGAGCGTTCATAACAGCAGTGCTACCTGTGTGAAGCTTTCCTGTCGCTACATGTGAGTGTTCATAACAGCAGTGCTACCTGTGAAGCTGTCCTGTCGCTACATGTGAGCGTTCATAACAGCAGTGCTACCTGTGTGAAGCTTTCCTGTCGCTACATGTGAGCGTTCATAACAGCAGTGCTACCTGTGTGAAGCTGTCCTGTCGCTACATGTGAGCGTTCATAACAGCAGTGCTACCTGTGTGAAGCTGTCCTGTCGCTACATGTGAGCGTTCATAACAGCAGTGCTACCTGTGAAGCTGTCCTGTCGCTACATGTGAGCGTTCATAACAGCAGTGCTACCTGTGTGAAGCTTTCCTGTCGCTACATGTGAGCGTTCATATCAGCGAGCTACCTGTGTGAAGCTTTCCTGTCGCTACATGTGAGTGTTCATAACAGCAGTGCTACCTGTGTGATGCTGTCCTGTCGCTACATGTGAGCGTTCATAACAGCAGTGCTACCTGTGTGAAGCTTTCCTGTCGCTACATGTGAGCGTTCATAACAGCAGTGCTACCTGTGTGAAGCTTTCCTGTCGCTACATGTGAGCGTTCATATCAGCGAGCTACCTGTGTGAAGCTTTCCTGTCGCTACATGTGAGTGTTCATAACAGCAGTGCTACCTGTGTGAAGCTTTCCTGTCGCTACATGTGAGCGTTCATAACAGCAGTGCTACCTGTGTGATGCTGTCCTGTCGCTACATGTGAGCGTTCATAACAGCAGTGCTACCTGTGTGATGCTGTCCTGTCGCTACATGTGAGTGTTCATAACAGCAGTGCTACCTGTGTGAAGCTCTCCTGTCGCTTCATGTGAGCATTCATAACAGCAGTGCTACCTGTGTGAAGCTTTCCTGTCGCTTCATGTGAGCATTCATAACAGCAGTGCTACCTGTGTGAAGCTTTCCTGTCGCTACATGTGAGCGTTCATAACAGCAGTGCTACCTGTGTGAAGCTTTCCTGTCGCTACATGTGAGCGTTCATAACAGCAGTGCTACCTGTGTGAAGCTTTCCTGTCGCTACATGTGAGCGTTCATAACAGCAGTGCTACCTGTGTGAAGCTGTCCTGTCGCTACATGTGAGCGTTCATAACAGCAGTGCTACCTGTGAAGCTGTCCTGTCGCTACATGTGAGCGTTCATAACAGCAGTGCTACCTGTGAAGCTGTCCTGTCGCTACATGTGAGCGTTCATAACAGCAGTGCTACCTGTGTGAAGCTTTCCTGTCACTACATGTGAGTGTTCATAACAGCAGTGCTACCTGTGAAGCTGTCCTGTCGCTACATGTGAGCGTTCATAACAGCAGTGCTACCTGTGTGAAGCTGTCCTGTCGCTACATGTGAGCGTTCATAACAGCAGTGCTACCTGTGTGAAGCTGTCCTGTCGCTACATGTGAGCGTTCATAACAGCAGTGCTACCTGTGTGAAGCTGTCCTGTCGCTACATGTGAGCGTTCATAACAGCAGTGCTACCTGTGAAGCTGTCCTGTCGCTACATGTGAGCGTTCATAACAGCAGTGCTACCTGTGAAGCTGTCCTGTCGCTACATGTGAGCGTTCATAACAGCAGTGCTACCTGTGAAGCTGTCCTGTCGCTACATGTGAGCGTTCATAACAGCAGTGCTACCTGTGTGATGCTGTCCTGTCGCTACATGTGAGCGTTCATAACAGCAGTGCTAGCTGTGTGAAGCTTTCCTGTCGCTACATGTGAGTGTTCATAACAGCAGTGCTACCTGTGTGAAGCTTTCCTGTCGCTTCATGTGAGCATTCATAACAGCAGTGCTACCTGTGTGAAGCTTTCCTGTCGCTACATGTGAGCGTTCATAACAGCAGTGCTACCTGTGTGAAGCTTTCCTGTCGCTACATGTGAGTGTTCATAACAGCAGTGCTACCTGTGAAGCTGTCCTGTCGCTACATGTGAGCGTTCATAACAGCAGTGCTACCTGTGTGAAGCTTTCCTGTCGCTACATGTGAGTGTTCATAACAGCAGTGCTACCTGTGTGAAGCTTTCCTGTCGCTTCATGTGAGCATTCATAACAGCAGTGCTACCTGTGTGATGCTGTCCTGTCGCTACATGTGAGCGTTCATAACAGCAGTGCTACCTGTGTGAAGCTTTCCTGTCGCTACATGTGAGCGTTCATAACAGCAGTGCTACCTGTGTGAAGCTTTCCTGTCGCTACATGTGAGCGTTCATAACAGCAGTGCTACCTGTGAAGCTGTCCTGTCGCTACATGTGAGCGTTCATAACAGCAGTGCTACCTGTGAAGCTGTCCTGTCGCTACATGTGAGCGTTCATAACAGCAGTGCTACCTGTGTGAAGCTTTCCTGTCGCTACATGTGAGTGTTCATAACAGCAGTGCTACCTGTGTGAAGCTTTCCTGTCGCTACATGTGAGCGTTCATAACAGCAGTGCTACCTGTGTGATGCTGTCCTGTCGCTACATGTGAGCGTTCATAACAGCAGTGCTACCTGTGTGAAGCTTTCCTGTCGCTACATGTGAGCGTTCATAACAGCAGTGCTACCTGTGTGAAGCTTTCCTGTCGCTACATGTGAGCGTTCATAACAGCAGTGCTACCTGTGTGAAGCTTTCCTGTCGCTACATGTGAGCGTTCATAACAGCAGTGCTACCTGTGTGATGCTGTCCTGTCGCTACATGTGAGCGTTCATAACAGCAGTGCTACCTGTGTGAAGCTTTCCTGTCGCTACATGTGAGCGTTCATAACAGCAGTGCTACCTGTGTGATGCTGTCCTGTCGCTACATGTGAGCGTTCATAACAGCAGTGCTACCTGTGTGAAGCTTTCCTGTCGCTACATGTGAGCGTTCATAACAGCAGTGCTACCTGTGTGAAGCTCTCCTGTCGCTTCATGTGAGCGTTCATAACAGCAGTGCTACCTGTGTGAAGCTTTCCTGTCGCTACATGTGAGCGTTCATAACAGCAGTGCTACCTGTGTGAAGCTTTCCTGTCGCTACATGTGAGCGTTCATAACAGCAGTGCTACCTGTGTGAAGCTGTCCTGTCGCTACATGTGAGCGTTCATAACAGCAGTGCTACCTGTGTGAAGCTTTCCTGTCGCTACATGTGAGCGTTCATAACAGCAGTGCTACCTGTGTGAAGCTTTCCTGTCGCTACATGTGAGCGTTCATAACAGCAGTGCTACCTGTGTGAAGCTGTCCTGTCGCTTCATGTGAGCATTCATAACAGCAGTGCTACCTGTGTGATGCTGTCCTGTCGCTACATGTGAGCGTTCATATCAGCGAGCTACCTGTGTGAAGCTTTCCTGTCGCTACATGTGAGCGTTCATAACAGCAGTGCTACCTGTGTGAAGCTTTCCTGTCGCTACATGTGAGCGTTCATAACAGCAGTGCTACCTGTGTGATGCTGTCCTGTCGCTACATGTGAGCGTTCATAACAGCAGTGCTACCTGTGTGAAGCTTTCCTGTCGCTACATGTGAGCGTTCATAACAGCAGTGCTACCTGTGTGAAGCTCTCCTGTCGCTTCATGTGAGCGTTCATAACAGCAGTGCTACCTGTGTGATGCTGTCCTGTCGCTTCATGTGAGCGTTCATAACAGCAGTGCTACCTGTGTGAAGCTTTCCTGTCGCTACATGTGAGCGTTCATATCAGCGAGCTACCTGTGTGAAGCTTTCCTGTCGCTACATGTGAGTGTTCATAACAGCAGTGCTACCTGTGTGATGCTGTCCTGTCGCTACATGTGAGCGTTCATAACAGCAGTGCTACCTGTGTGAAGCTTTCCTGTCGCTACATGTGAGCGTTCATAACAGCAGTGCTACCTGTGTGAAGCTTTCCTGTCGCTACATGTGAGCGTTCATAACAGCAGTGCTACCTGTGTGAAGCTTTCCTGTCGCTACATGTGAGTGTTCATAACAGCAGTGCTACCTGTGTGAAGCTTTCCTGTCGCTACATGTGAGCGTTCATAACAGCAGTGCTACCTGTGTGAAGCTTTCCTGTCGCTACATGTGAGCGTTCATAACAGCAGTGCTACCTGTGTGAAGCTTTCCTGTCGCTACATGTGAGTGTTCATAACAGCAGTGCTACCTGTGTGAAGCTCTCCTGTCGCTACATGTGAGTGTTCATAACAGCAGTGCTACCTGTGTGAAGCTGTCCTGTCGCTACATGTGAGCGTTCATAACAGCAGTGCTACCTGTGAAGCTTTCCTGACGCTACATGTGAGTGTTCATATCAGCAAGCTACCTGTGTGCCTTGTTTCGGCCCTGACAGTTTTGCAAATGTTTTGTCCAGGCTGGTGCTGCTCTTTCTGAAGCCCAAAGTTTTCCACTCGAGTGACTGTTAGCCCGTGAGGGTTTATCTGTGTTTGGGAGATGGCGGGGCAGTTTCTCTCGCTCCTAACTTCTTCCCTCACAGTGCATCCAGGAGCAGGTGGGACAGGAACGGTTTTAGAGCAGGAATCAGGATTAATAATGGATTAGCACCCCAAGGAGAGCATATCCTGGTCTGCTCTCTCCTGAATCGATAGCGGTGTTTCTCTAATGGGGTGTATATGTGGGTGAGCTTGTTTATCTGAAGTGATATGTGGGCGTGGCTTGTTTCTCTAATGGCATATGTGGGCTGCCGTTGTTTTTCTAATCAGATATGTGGGTGGACCTTGTTTCTCTAATCAGGTATGTGGGTGGGCCTTGTTTCTCTAATCAGGTATGTGGGTAGACCTTGTTTCTCTAATCAGGTATGTGGGTGGACCTTGTTTTTCTAATGGTGTATGTGGGCAGGGCTTGTTTCTCTAATGGAGTGTATATGTGGGAAGAGCTTGTTTTCCTAATGTGGTGTGTGGGCAGGGCTTGTTTTGATAATGGAGTGTGGGATTGGGATTGTTTCTCTAATTGGTGTGTGGGTGGGCCATGTTTCTGTAATTGTATTACATGTGGACGGGGCTTGTTTCTGCAATTGTATTATATGTGGACGGGGCTTGTTTCTGTAATGGAGTATGTGGGCGGCCTTTGTTTTTCTAATGGGTGTGTGGGCGGGACTTGTTTTTCTCATGGAGTATGTGGGTGGGCCTTGTTTTTCTAAAGCGGTATGTGGGCGAGCCTTGTTTCTGTAATGGGTTTTGGGGAGTGCTCGCTATTCATCTATTTCCTTTTTTGGTTTTTGGTAATGCCTATAAATATGACTCAAGCAGGCCTCTGCGCTGTGCTGTTCAAAAACAAGACCACAAGAACCAGAGAAAGTCTGTGTACAACACAAGTGCACTTACACTCGAGTAGAGCCAGTTGTTTCTTGTTCTTAATGCCTAACTTCAATATATCATTCCTGTACTGCTTGGCCTGGTCGAGTTTGTTCCTAAAGTGTCCTAAACCAGTGCAGTGGGAATCTCCATAACGTCCCGCGAATCACGGTAACATTCATGGAAATGACACAAAAAAGGAAAGATGATGGGTGCCAGGAGAGTAAATTTAATTGGAACTTGTGTGAGGAGCTTCCGTGGGTCCGGTGGAATGAGTGGAAATCTTCTGTATCGCATGACATGCCATGACAGTCCAGCAGTGGCAGACGCTATGCATTCTGGGATGGTATTTGCTTAATGAATGGTTGAGTTATGTGGGCTTTGTGTTCACTTATTCTCCCTCTTCTACCCGTTACCTGTAATGATAGTGTTAATGTGCTACACAGCTATGTATCTTATGCACTGGTTACAATATAACCGATAACATGTTCGTAAGCAAGCTCGGTAACTAGTTAAGGTTTATGTGTGTGTGTGTATGTACATGTGAATGTGTGTGTGCACATACATGTGTGTTGATTTGTTGTTAAGCTTGGTAACTAGTAAAGGTTTATGCATGCTTGTGTGTGTGCGTGTGTGTGCGTGCATGTGTGTGTTTGTGCGTACACGTGCATGTGTTGCAGGCAAGTGTGTGGATGAGGTGTAGAACATTCTGCAATCTTTCATTTGGCAGAATTCAGGCAGTCTCTCAATTCTGTTCCCTTATTTGTAAAACTCCACACACCAGTGGCTGAGTGAACAGTATATAACTGAATATAAAATAAGAATATAATAATGTAAAAGTGAATATAAAAACTTAGTGAGCCATGCCTATGCATTTTCATTATAGCTCTCTTTCCTTTCTAATTCCAGCAATCTGGCTTCTAATAAGTGTGCCAGCACTACTGTGATGATTATAACTCAGATATTTGCTCAAGATTCTTAATGAATTATTATTATCAGTGGAGTGTCATTATCAGTTTTGTTTCGGGGGTTTTTTTGTTGTTGTTGAAATTCTTACATGACATTTTCTTGCAGTGTAGCAACCATCAAACTCTGTGAACCTGTTCTGAACTCCTCACTGAAACCTGAGGAAACAGCTCCTTGCTTCTCAAACTCAGTTTGTCCCTCAGAAATGAAAATGAACCTCCCTTCTTCCAGAACAATAAGAAGCACTGATAAGCAGCCTACAGGTCTGTAAACTTTGATGTGATTTTGAGAAGCCAGGCTTTGGAAGTTTGTGCGCTCCCACAGGAATGTTTTATATTAAGTTTAATGCTGCACTCCCATTAGATCCGAATTCTTTTTCCAGAGAAATTGCATTTCGAGTTTTTTTGTTTTTCTTTATTTTGTAATGTCAGTGTCCCAGAATAACAGTTCCCAGCCTTGAATCAAGTCTCATCACATGTTCCATTTGAAGCAGAAATCCACCCAATCCTAAATTTTGACATTTAAAATGTCTTTCAGAGTGGGAGGAGTAAAACACTATAAGAGTTTAACTGGATAAAGTTCCTCTTAATGAATAAGAGCGTGTTTGTAGACATCACCTGCGTACCGGTACTTTTTGCCAGGATCTCGAGAGTTTCAGGGACGTTGACGGTAACGGTACGAGCGGGAGAATCTTTGGCTCTCTCAAGCATTACTTTGCACAATGGGCTTTGAAGTCTTAAAAGAAAGGAGACCTTCAAAGTAACAAGCTCCATAGTCGCGCCGTAATGTGGTGCTTCTGTGGTTTTGGCCGGGGACACCGTGTGTTTTATGTCGTGATGGCATTTTATGAAGCCGTTAGTGGGATGATTCACCCAGAGAAACATTTAGCGCAACACCACCACACCATCTTCATTTCACATTCGATCAAAGCCTTCGGCTGTCAAAGCGTACAGCTATCTCCCAATAATTGGGGGGGGGGGGGGGGCTTCTCATTTAGCCTGGAAGAACACAAGGTTATATTCAAACACAGCGTGATGCATATTAGTTTTCTAAATGAGCCATATGGCTGTATTATCAACATCTGTAAAAAAACAAAAAAAACTATTATCCTATTGGGTGAATGGGGAAAAGTAGTAATATGAGCTGTTAGTCGAGAAATTACAGTGTATTTGTTGGACGACGCTTATTTTATGATAATGATCTGGCCATAGACGTTGAGCTGCATAGCAACTTTCATGAACTTTTCGTTGTCAGTGGCAAGGCAGTGACAGTGACATATCTTTTATGTGCAGTGTTTTGATCACACCCGCCCTCACACATAAATAAATAATGGATCTCTCAAACCGCGGGATGGGGACATTGTGTTGAAACCGACGCACAATGTTAGAATGCTGATACTTGGCTAAATTCTGCCTGCCAGGCCCTAGCCGCTTGTTGTCGGTACTTGCCTTTGCCTCGTTTATTTCCCGCTCTCAGAGGACGTCGAAACACCATTATGACGAGGCCTCTTCTTCCAAATGCTGTTGCAAGCTGCCACTCATCATATTTCATATTAACGCTGTAACATGTAGTAACGCTGAATGTTCTGCTGTCACAACATTCTAAAATCTCACAAACTCATTCAATGCCAGAACAGAATGTACCTGAACCCTAGTACATGAGGTGCCAAGCTAATATGGCTGCAAACATTCTAAATTTGTAGATTGATATTGTGAATGTGTGAACCTCTATTAAAACACATTATTTTACCTATTGAACAAAATTATTTGTTAATGAGGAACAGAAGATAAGGTTATTGCCATGCCCACAGTTATTTTTAATCATCCACCTGCCGGTTCCTGTTGTTAACACACTATTAGAACTAAAGTCAAACATCATTGATGGTACTATAAATCATTTATTTTCAATGCTTTTCAGTTGGCTAACAGGACTCTTACATTGGTGATGTGTAATAGTGAAAACAGTTTTCCATAAAAATCAGCTCTGCCATATGTATAGATATGTAAAAATGTTCCAGGGTGGGAAATGAACACCTGCCGCCAGCCACATGCTGGCAAACTTTTGATTGTGGCCAGTAAGACCTTTACTCTTAGCAGCCACTTTGGCCGGTGACCAACCATGGTGTGTTATATTGTAAAAGGTAATGCGGCTGGTACAATGTTGAAAATGGCAGGTGATATTGGTATAATTACTCAATCACCTGCCTGTTTTTATGAGCGGTGTAAAGAGCAAATACCAGGTAAAAGAATGTCAGTGTAAATTGGTCATTGTTTAATGTTTCCGGCTCAAATCCGTGATTTTGTACTGGTGTAGCAGTGTAAAGACGACTGCTGTTGTCGCCATTGGCACTTTAGAACATTCATATTTTTTGTCAACTTATGTCGCTCGTGGCACTGAATGGATCACAATGTTAATATTGCTTCATGAATGATTTGATTTATTAATTTGAAATTATGTATTATTATTAATTTACCAACCCCAATTCCAAAAAAGATGGGACAGTATGTAAAATGCACATAAAAGCAGAAAGCAGTGATTTGTAAATTCTCTTTTGCACATATTTAATTGAAAACAGTACAAAGAAAATATATTAAATGTTTTACCTTATCAACTTTATTGATTTTTGTAAATATTTTGGCTTCTCAAGCAGAAATCTGGGTGTCATTTTAGATTCAGATCTCAATTTTAAAACATTAAAAAGGTCATAAAGTCTGCTTTCTTCCACCTTAGAAATATAGCCAAGGTTAGGCCATTTTTAACTCAGCAGGAGGCAGAGAAGCTGGTGCATGCTTTTATCTCAAATCGGCTGGATTATTGTAATGCACTTTTAACTGGCCTTCTCAACAAATTGGTTGACAGATTACAACTTATACAAAACACTGCTGCCAGAATTTTAATGAAAACTAAAAAGAGAGAACATATAACTCCGGTCCTGTGTGCATTGCACTGGCTTCCTGTGTCTTTTAGAATTAATTGGTTTTTAAAGCTCTTAATGGTATAGCACCTTCTTATATCTCAGAATGGCCTGTCTGTTTATATCCCACAGTGTGCCCTCCGTTCCTCCACTGCAGTACCAAAGGTAGCATATGTTAGGAGCGGCATGACAAGCTTTTCTTTTTATGCATCTAGACTGTGGAATAATTTACCTCAACAGATTATAGATGCTGATTCTGTGATCATTTTTAACTTTAGCATTTACTTAAAATACATACACAATACCTTTTTGTATTTTAAATTTGAGTATTTTAACTTTGTGCAATTGTTTACTGTATTTTTTCTTGATTATCCTAACCATTTATTTATTTATTTACTATTTTATTTATTTATTTTCTGCCTTATATTGATTACCTGGTTACCCTTTTATTCATCGCTATCTTAACTTGCTCTATTATTTTAATTATTACTTACTTACTGTAAAGCACTTTCAGCTGCAAATCTTTGTATGAAAGGTGCTATACAAATAACGTTTATTATTATTATTATTATTAGTACACGCTAATTGCGGATTTGATGCTTGCAACACATTCCTAAATTGGGACAGGGGGAAAAAAAAAAAGACTGGGAAGTTCAAAAAACACCTGTTTGGAACATTCCATAGGTAAACAGGTGATGCTATCTTGATGCTATTTTATGGGTATAAAAGGATATCAAAAGACTCTTGATATCTTATTTTCAGGTACTCTTACAAGCGATACTAGTATAACCTCTGCATTTGAATGGATTTCTGTGAGAATTGGGGGGTGGGACTAGATTAAGCCACAAATTACACAGGAATGGTATGGGACCCATTGTTGGCTAAATGAATGTAAGTCATCAAGGGTCTGCGGTATCAAACGAGACTTAAACTATCACTCTGCTGCCAGATATGCAGTAGATATGGATGGATCACTGAAGGGTTGTTTCTCCTGACTTTAATTCTCTAAATGAATGTGATTAGAAATGCATGTAATTTTTATCTGAATTAATCATACACATGTGTACAGTATAATCACTGTCACTTAAATCTGTTCTGCCTTCAATGAGCAGTGCTATGGTAACATAATTGAACAGATTATTAGTCAAGATTATTATCTGAAAGGGATACAGGTCTTTCATCTTTCACATTCAATTAATTTTGGGGGAAAAAATGATTGCTGCAATTGTTTGTGCATTGAAAATTCAAGCTATTGTTACGATTGTTACTTGAGACTTAAGTCAAGTAACAATCCAGTTTTCTAAATGCATCAGGAAGTACAATATGAATGTGTACTTGAATTATACAGTTCATCTTTCTCTTTCAGTGTTTGCTTATTTAAAGTATGGTCAGGCAGCCAATAACAGCCTAGGTGACTACATATTAGCTCAGTTTCCTGCTTGGGGATAGTACATTAGCAAATAAAGGGCTAGCTGATCCTTAGCTATGAGACCTTCAGCAGTAGTCACTTGGCCCCATGGTGTGGTATGGAATCCAAAGCTTGCCAGTGCCGACTGTGGCCGGCAGCCCTGCAGGGTGGAAGTTAGTTGGTAAAGACTGGCCAGCAGCCCTGTAGGGTGGAGGTTAGTTGGTAAAGACTGGCCGGCAGCCCTGCAGGGTGGAGGTTAGTTGGTAAAGACTGGCCGGCAGCCCTGCAGGGTGGAGGTTAGTTGGTAAAGACTGGCCGGCAGCCCTGCAGGGTGGAGGTTAGTTGGTAAAGACTGGCCAGCAGCCCTGCAGGGTGGAGGTTAGTTGGTAAAGACTGGCCTGCAGGGTGGAGGTTAGTTGGTAAAGAGTGGCCGGCAGCCCTGCAGGGTGGAGGTTAGTTGGTAAAGACTGGCCGGCAGCCCTGCAGGGTGGAGGTTAGTTGCTAAAGACTGGCCGGCAGCCCTGCAGGGTGGAGGTTAGTTGCTAAAGACTGGCCGGCAGCCCTGCAGGGTGGAGGTTAGTTGCTAAAGACTGGCCGGCAGCCCTGCAGGGTGGAGGTTAGTTGGTAAAGAGAGATTTAAGTTGGCAAAATGCTCATGTCTCGTCACGCACCAGTGCCCCCCTCTCGTCAGTCGAGCACCCACAGTCTGTCAGCGCAGGTTGCATATGTGGTGCCCTCCTCCTCATCAGACATAATGGTTTTGGAAGAGGGTGTGTGCTTCTTGGCGTTCAATTCAATTAAATTTTATTTGCATCGCAATTTTTACTGTCAACTGTCACAAAGACACTTTAAAAAGAAACAGAAAAGAATTGGCCAAAAAACCTGGCTTAAACCCCAAAAAAGCAAACCAGGTAAAAACTCCCCTAGTGGGAAGGAATACACTCAAATGGAGGTGGTCATAAACATAAGCATTGCTTGGGAACACGACTGCTCATTAGAAGAGGATTTGATGGATTAACTGGATTAACTTTTAGATTTTATTGTATTGTCCAAATGCACAATTTAATTCTTGATTAGTGGAAATGTTTGATCATAATGTCAATGCATAATGTCGCAAGGTGGGATAATTTGTTAACTGTTGTTTAGCTAGTCATTTAAAAATACAAATACGCTAGTTTCTGCATGGGCTATTTCAGTATATGGAGGACTTTGTTTTATTATAATATCGTTGGCTACCACACAAGGGCACACCTTTTTTTTAGATAGCCTAACAGTTTAGTGACAACTTTAAGAATGTACAGTCCCGGCCAAAAGTTTTGTCGCATGAGTGGACAAAAGTGACAATTGCTAATTACCCAACTCTTAATTAGCTATTAAAGTTAAGAAACAACACAAATTAATCATAAGTGTCTAAAGTTTATTAGAAGCTAGCAAAATGACATTTCAAAATTGTTACTAAATGTTACAGCTTGATAATGATCAACAGGCCAGTTTTGGCCGGACAAAAGTCTTGTCGCAATGGCCAACTCCAACTTCTAGGCCACAGTGAATAAGGAAGAAACAAACAAGGGGCTTGATTAGTCAGCTGTAGGTAACTTTGAGCTATAAAAGCAGAAATTTGACACTTTAAGCCAAGTTCATGCTCAACATTGCTTTTGTCAACATGCCCAAGATCAAACCAGAAACCAAAGTGCTGATCATGAAGAATCTCAAGTCCAAGTCTCCTGCTGAAGTTTCAGACATCTTCAATGTGTCTAAACGGCAGGTGGAGAGGATTCGCAAGCGCTACCAAGAGACTGGCGACGTCCATGACAGACCCAGGTCGCGCAGACCGCGCAAGACAACTGCTCGAGACGACAGCTTGCTAGTCCGACGGTAAAAAGCCAGCCCCATGTCAACCGCCTCACAGCTCCAGGAGGAGTGGATCGCCAGCAACGCCTGTTTCGTCAAGAACTGTACGTTGGATTCTTGCTCGCAATGGTCTCCACGGTCGTATTGCTGCCCAGAAACCAGCGCTAAACAAGAGACAGCTAAGAAACCGTGTTGCGTACGCCAAGGCCCACAGCCTGACGGAAGGTTGGACAGCAGAAAAGTGGCGAAAAATAGATTTTTCAGATGAATCGTCAGTTGAGCTCCATCAGAAGGGCCGCCAATATTGTCGACGACCCTCTGGCAGTCACCCAAAAGACAGTCAAATTTGGAGGTGCATGATTAGGTATAGGCCTACTTAGTTAGAGATTTTAGACATTCACCTGTGAAACAAATGCATTATTACATTGATAGTATCCTTTTTTTTGTGCGATATTAATGCAAAATAGATATAATGTTCTCGTCTTCCACTGCAATCCACTGTGAGCTGTGCGCTCCTCGCCTCTGGTCCGAAAATAGCGAAATTCAGTAGCCACGCCCAGTGCGGCATGCGCTGCACCATTGACTATGACGGCTCGCCACACATCATGTGCTAGCCGGAAAATAGAGCCCTAAGACTCTGCCTATAAATATTTTCATTGCATATTTCACATTCTACGAGTTATAACTGCTTAACCCTGCTGAACTGGGTTTATAGAGTTTTGAAAGCTTCATATTAAACCCACTGCCTCCCCTGGTTGGCTTTAACTTTCAGAAATGACTGATTGCAGGAGAGATGGGGATGTAGGCTGAATGAAACGTATAAAGGCCAAAGCATGTACTGTCAATCACCGACTGCTTTAAACTAATCAAAAGATGTTGCTCTCCATAACAAAACAAAAAGATCTGATTGGTTCAAATCAGTAAGTCACCGATAAGAGACGATATCTCAGTCCACTTTGAGGTTCACAGAGCCAGAGCTCTCATCAGTAGATTGCAAGACACTTAGCTTGATAGGCACACTTAGCTAGGAGTCATCTTTGATTTAGAGGACTTTTTGATCTTAATCAATCCAAGATGAACATTCTTTAAGAGTCAAGAGACGGAGCCAAACACTCTGGCAAATATTTTTTCAACTTTAACATTGATTGAGAGATGTACAAAAATATGAGGAGACATAGAGAAATGGGACCCGAAAAGCAAGGACAGAGTCAGGGAAAAGCTTAGCTTGGAGACAGTCGCCTGGATTCAATCTCTTTAGCTTTGAAATTAAAAGTTTGGAAAGTTCACCAAAAATGGGGTTTGTGACAAATAAAATGAGCACTTCCAGTTTGCATGTAAATCACGATTAAAGAGAGATATTGATTGAATACAGGCTAAAATCTGTTGAGCTGGATATTTTGTGAAGCACTGTATGGCCTTAGTTAAATAGCTTCCCTGTGGTGTATAATTAGAGGTTACGCAATATGCTAGCCAGCCATCACTGTTATTCTTACATTAGTAACAGCCTGTAGTAAGTTTAGCTTTGCTGAAATCCAAAAAAATTATATTTTAAGTAATATAGTTCATCTAAATGAGTATTCACAATTATCACAACCAATTAATTAATCTAATCATTCTTTTTAAAAGTTACACAGAATATAATTTTTTGTTTTACATTTCTGGGAAAAGTCAAGAAAATGCTTTTATTGTGCTGATAATATTAGGTCATTATTTTTTGGAATAGGTATGTATCTTTAAAATGTATTTAATCTAATGGGTAAAGTGCAAATGACAGCAATTTAAGGCTGAACGTGTTCAAGCATTTCATTAGATCTTCTACCAGCCATGGGGCAAGTGAGAAATCTTATTTAACTTTTATAACCTAATTCAGTCTCTAACAGCCACCTAAACACACAGATTAAGTTTATCACGCATTTAAGTAGACTTATCATGCAAAACTTTCCACCACAATGGTAACCAATTTTTTTTTTAAATTATTATTATTATTATTATTATAATTATTATTAGTAGTAGTAGTATTATTAAGATAAAAGTCATACCCTGTTGCCATAGTATATCAGAGTAAAATTTAAATGACTGAATATTAATAATCTTGACCTTTTTCAACAGTTATGATTACAGCAGCGCAGCACTCTGCATGCAAATGAGCTTTGTAGGAACCGTTGTTAAGTTAGGCGTTTGATCTCTTTTAATGAGACAAATTCAAGATTGATTCAAAGTGTTACCACGGAGATGGAAGCCCCGTTAAAATGGTCAAGTCAGACTCAGGCTGCAATCACACGGAACCCAGAGGAACCCTCTTAGAGGAGAACCTTTCTGCTTTCAGAGGAACCCTTGAGGATATTGAGCAGATTCCGGTAGTTAATTAGGATAGTCTGAAGTCCTCACTTTCTGCATTAGGAAGTTCACTGCAATGACACTTGATCAACGATGTCGTTAAAGATATATTCAGAAAAATCACCTGTAATGGCCCTGTCACACTATTGCGTATCATACTAACGTATGCCAGCGTATGAAAAATATCACTCATACGCTGATATACGCTGACATACGCTAGGGGTACGTTAGGCACAAAAAGTTTTTTAAGCATGCTTAAAAATTTTGTGCATTTTCGGACGTATGGTTTATACGCTAGGCATACGCTGAATACGCTAGAATTACGCTTGAGGTACGCTACTCATAGGTCGAGTACGCTGGTCATACGCTGACATACGCTGACATGAAGGTGTACCGTACAGTTATTTTATGAATTTACATACGCAACTCATACGTTTCTCTCATACGCAATAGTGTGACAGGGCCATAACACTGTATTCTGAGCATGGTGAACATGAGCATTGTGGCTTGTATGTGGCATCATGTCAAACATACACAGTAATTAAAGCAGGTTTAACAGATATCAAGGGCAATAATTGGTTACCCTACATGCTTTACAAATAAGTTGTAAATATCCATGTTGTGGGGACCAAAGGCCTGAGGACAATACCAAGTCCTGGTTGTGTTCATTATTTATCATGGAATAATGAAATTATGGTATTCTAATTACACTTCTTATTTAAAAATGCATTATTGAGAACAGTTACAAACCAAAATTTTAACAAATTTTTGAAACACGGCAATACATTCTGAGATGTATGAAATGGGACGTTATGTGAATATCGGCACTTTTTATACATACGGCAGCTCCCCATTTCAGGGCGCCATCATGTTTGGGACAAATGGCTTCACAGGTGTTTGATTAGTCACGTGTGTTCAATGCATCCGTAGTGCAGCTATAAAAGAGCTTTCCAGGTAGCAGTCTTGATTCTAGGCTTTTGATTGCCTTTGGAGTCTGTTATTGGCATTTCTCAACAGGACCAGAGTTGTGCCAATGAAAGTCAAGGAAGCCATTATGAGGCTGAGAAATAAGAAAAAACATAGGCTAAACCTTAAACTTACCAAAATCAACTGTTTGGAACATCATTAGGAAGAAAAAAAGCACGGATGAGCTCAGTAATCGCAAAGGGCCTGGTCGGCTACAGTTGAAAAATTCTCACCATGAAGAAAAACCCCCAATCACCTGTCTGACAGATCAGAAACACTCTTCAGGAGGCAGGAGTGGACATGTCAGTCACTGCTGTCTGCAGAAGACCTCACAAACAGAACTACAGAGATAGTAGTTACAAGATAACTACAAGATGCAAACCACTGGTTAGCTGCAAAAACAGGATGGCCAGGTTACAGTTAGCTAAGAATGACTTAAAAGAGCCTGCAGAGTTCTGGAATAAAATGCAATTGTATCAGAGTGAAGTGTAGAGGAGATCCAAAACATACCACCTGATCCGTGAAACATGGTGGGTGTGTTTGGGTCTGAAGTGTACAGAACATCTTATCTGCTTAGGTTTAAGCAAATGCCTCAAAACTCATTGGACGGCGCTTCATCCTACAGCAAGACAATGACCCCAAACTGAGTAAGCAACAAGGGAGTTTTTCAAAGCTCAAAAACTGGACAATTCTTGACTGGCCATGTCAGTCACCCAATCTGAATCCAATTGAGCATGCGTTTCATGTGCTGAAGAGAACATGTAAGGCATCTAGCCCCCAAAACAAGCAGGAGCTGAAGATTGCTGCAGTACAGGCCTGGCATCACCAGAGAAGACACTCAGAACCTGGTGATGTCTATGGGTCACAGACTTCAAGCAGTCATTGCATACACAGAATATGCAACAAAGTACTAAACATGACTGCTTTCATTTACATAACTTTAATATGTCTAAAGAAGAAACTGAACACACCTGACTAATCAGAAACACTTGTGAAGCCATTTGTCCCAAATATTATGGTGCCCTGAAGTGGGGGGCTATGCATGAACTAGTTGTAACTTGGCCACATTTTGACATCAATACTTTTAAAGGTAGGCCTGTTGGAATTAAAGATTTACAGACAGTGCTTTGTAGGCTATGGGTGAGTAGCTTGGTTGTTTTTGCTGATGGGTTTGAAAACAGGGGAGGACAGAAGTACTAATGGCCCAGGGAGACATTTTTTTGCAAAAATCACCCCTAATATAACCCCTGAAAGTTGATAAAAATTAGACTTAGAATGTTAATCTTGGTGATGTTTTTAGATGGAATTTTTTTTTAAAGATGTAGCTAATTGTAATTGAAACTAAATTTAACCAAATTGAATCAAATTGTTCCAATATTAAACTTTCGATCTTGATTTGAATAACAAAGTTCCAAGATGACTAATGTACAGTTGAAGTCGGAAGTTTACATACACTTAGGTTGAACTCATTAAAACAGATTTTTAACCACTCCACAGATTTTATGTTCGCAAACTATAGTGTTGGCAAGTCAGTTAGGACATCTACTTTGGTGCATGACACAAGTAATTTTTCCAACAATTGTTTACAGACAGATTATTTAACTTTTAATTCACTATATCACCATTCCAGTGAGTCAGAAGTTTACATACACTACGTTGACTGTACCTTTAAATTTTTACATTTTTAATATTTGGTCGCATATCTTTTGCATGCCATAGCTTCCTGACGTCTGTGACCCAACACTGACAGGTTGGTTTGCAGAAGATTCTGGGACATTTATCTTCATTCTCGATTACAATCCAATCGAAATTACATTCGTATGCTAGCTCTCCTCTCCCACCCATGATTAGCTAGCTAACATAGCTAGCTAACACCTTCGTCAAGCTCTTCCAACAATGAATAACGTTAACAAAAAATAACTAGGCCGAGCCTACAACATCTTCTCGCCCTACTACCCTCAATTTAAATAATCTACAACTGAAAAAAACTCTGAATTTGCACAGCTATTTTATCACAAGCTTATCTCTCTGCTAGCTAATATGAAATAATGTTACCTAACATTAGTAGTGTCAGAAAAAATATGTTTTTTCGCCAAGATCTCCTTACACTCTACAACTCAGCATGACCTCCTTGAACGCATTGTGACACTTGATCAACCCCTCCCATAGTTTAATTGGATATACAGTATGTCAATCTTTTATTCATAAGGCTAATTGGTCTGACGGCGTTAGGGAGCTTATCCTCCCTTTATGTAATTTTTGCAATGTAAAAGATGGTGAGTAGAAGCCGCTGTACGAGGTAACATTTCAATGCGTGCTTATGAGGCCATGGGGAGGACGAGAGAACTGTTGCCTCCTGCTACATTTTTTCATTGCACTAGTGGGTGCTGTTGACATTTTTTTTTTACCATTGGCAAAAGTGCATCTTAGAAATGGATATGACAGTGATTTTGTTGAAATTGTTATTGTTTATCAAATTTTTTTTAAATATATAGATTTTTTTTCCTCTTCAAATTCTTGAGGAGGACGGTCCTCCCTGCTCTCTATGGACGGGCCTCCTCTGGTGTACATATGGTTCTCTCCAGAAGAAACAGTGGCTTGTCCTCTTCAGATGAGGGGGGAACAACTGGTGGAGGAGTTCAAGTATCTCTGGGTTTTATTCATGAGTCGGGGTAAAAGGGAAGAGGAGATTGACCACCGTTTAAGTGCTGCGGCAGCAGTATTGCGGGCATTGTATCGGACGGCGGTGGTGAAGAATGAGCCGAGCCAAAAAGCAAAGCTCCTGATTTACCGTTCAATTTTCATTTCCTACTCTCACCTATGGTCACAAGCATTGGGTAGTGACCCGAAAGAGTGAGATTGTGAATACAAGCGGCCAAAATGGGGTTTCTCCATAGGGTGACAGGGCTTACTCTCCTGGACAGGGTGAGAAGCTCAGTTATCCAGGAGGATCTCGGAGTAAAGCCGCAAAAGTAAAGTCAGTTGAGGTGGTTCAGACATGTGGTAAGGATGTCACCTGGGCATCTCCCTATGGAGGTGTACCAGGCACATTCTTCTTCTTTTTCTTATTCTTTTTCCCATTCTTTCTGCCTACCCAGAAACCCTCATTACCTACCTGCCTCTGTACCCTCAAATAATAATTATCCCCATTGGATGACAACATCGCATACCTGCTCTCCCAAGCTTATCGCCCAATAAATACACTTCAAACGAATGTTTTTTAATATTAATATAACTAATGGCTTGGTCTTTTCCAAAAAGCTACTGTGGCCTAATGGCTAGAGTTCCTGTCTTTCACACGGAGGATTGGGGGTTTGAGCCCAGCAGAGCACAAGTTTATTTTCGACAAAAACAATGTGCAACTGTTAAATACTTTTCATTTATTAGACTGTTATTATTTTCACAATAACAAACATATTTTTATTGCAAAGGCAAAAGACGTTTCCAATATTAACTGTTCAATGTTTCACTTGTATTTCACTTGTACTACAGCGAAATGGTGAAAGACGACACCACTTCAAGTAACGTTATGCAGTATGACAAATGGCCTATAGCCTATATCACATGACTAAAGCTCTTTGGTGTACTGGTTACCGTCCAGCCTTAAGATGTGAGAGACTGGTGTTCCTGCCTGGTAGCCTACTAAAGTGTAATTTCATTTTGGACTCAAATAGTGTGCGCATGTTCTGGTTTTTTCATACAACAATTATTTCTTTATTGCAAAGGCAAAAACATGTTCGCAATATTAACTGTTCACTTGTATCCTGTTAGTTAAGCAATTCAGTCTCTGGACAGTTATGCAATAGCTAACGTTATGGGAGCAGGTATCCCATAGCCATTTGTCAAGACAAAAGTTTTAATGCAAAATATCATCTGGTTAACATCGCGTTGTTGTGTTAATGTAAAAAATAAATAATTGTGGCATTGGCTACATGTTTTCATCTCACACAAATGCCAAGAAAAAAATGCGTCTCTGTTGAGCTTGCGCTGTGCTCTTGCGGTCATGACTGAATCACTGTGGAAATCGAACCTCAACGCTCGCCTTTTACATTTCTTTATTATGTCTTCATTCATTTCTTCACTTCAGCTCTGTTCAGTTTATCCTTTTTCACACATAACACAATGTCACCATAAAATTAACTACTAGGAAAATTAAGAATTTACGATAATACATTGATGATAGCCTACTATAAGCTGAAATCCGTTAAGAGATCGGATTTATAAACCGCCAATTTCCCAAACATATGTGTTTCATGGTTAGTCACTTTAAAAATTACAATCGCCTCCAATGATGGCTCTAGTCTACGCTACTCTGCAGACAATGTAGCTTACTGCAAACACTTTTAATTATGATAATAATAAGAAGAATAATCTCTGGTATGCTACTTTCTTAGTAGTATCTATTGTTTTCTTTCTGGCTAAGATTCCTGGGAAATATGCATTGTCCAATTAAGCTTGTTCAACGTTAGTTTTGCCTGAGAAACGCCACTCAGCTGCTAGTCCGGAAGCAGGTACAAGCTAGGCTACTACGAAACGAATCAACATGACTTATACATCCATTGCACTACACAAAACTAGAATAAACCTAGCTACATGGTCCGGTACCAAAAAATTTCCCGCAGCCAACGTTAGGCTACGCTACCGGAAAAAAAACTGCGAAGGAATTCTGCTTTGCTTATGAACTCGGCAGCTCAGCTAGTTTATTTAGTGTGAGCTACGATAGGCAATATTGTTAGTTGTAACTTGGCCACATTTTGATATCAATACTTTTAAAGGCAGGCCTAGTTTTTGCAAGTTGGAATTACAGACTTATAGACAGCGCTCTGTAGGCTATGCGTGAGTAACTTGGCTTTTTTGACGTCGAAAACGTTTTTTTAATCAGTTGGATATATACAGTGCACTCCAAAAGTGTTAGGACAGTGACACATTCTTTGTTGATTTGGCTCTGTAGTCAAATTGTATTAGCAATAAGAGTGACTATGAGGTTAAAGTGCAGACTTTCAGCTTTAATTTGAGGGTTTTTACATCCACATCAGGTGAACCGTGTAGAAATTGTAGCCATCCCCGCCATGTTAGGGCACAAAAAGTAATTGGAAAAATGAACATACACTTAAATAAAGTCATCATATTTAATATTTGGTTGCATATGCTTTGCATGCCATGACTTCCAGATGTCTGTGACCCAACAAGATAAAAATACTCATTATCTTATTTTCAGGTACTCTTTCAAGCGATACTATAACCTCTCTGCATTTGAATGGAATTGCATGTGGGGCTCATCCATGCACCACAGCATTGTGCCTTAACCGAATGGGCCATCCAGCAGCCTAATGTTTTTTTTTAATGTTTCAATGGCTCTCCGTTGATGTACAGTATTAGTATTAATTTATTTATTCAGCAATATGGTAGATCTAATTGTCTGTCTGTTTCCTTCATAATGCCATTGTTGCAAAAACATTTTATACTGCATTTCCCTTATCATTCCAAATTCTGTATGCCCTATTCTAAACGTTACTGTCTCATCATATTCTGTAATTTCACGATAGCTAACCCGAGTCTACAAAGAGGCTAGCAGGTGAAACGAACCCCCCCCCCCCCATTGTATTCATCTTCTCCAGTGATAAGAAAAGGTGTACCTGCAAGGTGCTGGCATGCGGAACACTGTCTCCACGAGATAAAAAAAAAGGAGAAATTGTGTGTTCTTTGACTTTAATATTCTAAGCAAATGCCAGCTATCATTGTAAAACGGTAAATGATTGAACAAATGATTGAACTCGCCAGTCACACTGTGCAACAAGAGATGCAATTTGCAGAGCAAAATACCAAAGGTCCCGGGGAAAGGAACTAATCCCAGTCTTTAGGAAGCTCCTGGGGGGGTGACAGCCCCCTCTGCGGGGTACACTACACTAATATCTCATCTCAGTCCCTTTGTTTTCTCCATGCCCTCTGAACCGCATGATATGAGGGTAGCGAGCCCGCTCCGCATTAAAACTATTCAGTGAAAAATGACAATCCTGTGAGCACAATGCAAATTGCAGCAATGTGTAAAGGGACCACTGTTTAGATCATTTGTTTTTCCCTGAATGTTATGCTCAACCAAATCATTTCTTGAAAAGTGCTACAGCTTTAAAGGCAGTTTTTCCCCCAAACTGTATTAGGGCAAGAGCTTAATTTGCATTCTAAATATGATATACCATTAGTCATCAAGAGTTTTTACTTTCGTATTTAAGAGCATAATCCTCAGGCAGCTCTCAGTGTCTCCTGAAAAAAGCAAAACCCTGTGACACTCCTCGTAAGTGAAATTGGAGGTAATCTACGCCAACCCTACACTTCATCTGAAGCTGTTCAGCCCTGAATGTTTTTTTTATTTTTTTATCTCAAATAATCCTAAGGTTCAGCCGTGCAGAACACTCCAGAAATTTGATTCAGAGTTTATCTGATGTGTCATTGCAATTGAACTATAGTTTGTTTGTTTTTTACTTTAGATAAAATATAGCCCTGCATTCAAACCTCAAATCGACCTGTATTTGCTAGAAAAATAAATTAAAGTTTGCTTTTTTTGCACTAGGGGGCAGTCATCTTGGGACAACCTAGGTCGTCACTAGGTTGGTTCATCTCGGCTGCTCAATGTATTCCTGTGGGTAAATAGCTGACTTTCAATGAGTTCTACAATATATTGTGAGGGAAAAAAACAAAACTAAAAACGCATAGAGCCACATAACCGAGTGCTTCATGTCCCCTTTAATATGTAGGTATTGAAAATGCACGTTGAGATTTGCTTGTACACAGTACAATAACAATAAAATAAAACTAGCTGCATTAATGTTTCCATCGAAGGGAAAAGGGAGCTGCAAGCATGGTCCTTTTATGAAGATGCCTTTTTATGAAGGTGCCTTTTTTCTCGTCTGCCTGTCTAGGTTCAACAAGAACACGTGTATAATTAAATGCACCAGTGAAAACCGGTGCTTGCAGGGATAACACGAGCTGCAGTGGTGAAACGGCATTTAGCGTTTCACATCCGACTTGAATTCTCAGGCTGCTGGAGTATGCCATTCGCTGGCCCTTTTTGAACATTTGGCCTAATTGGTCCTAATGCATTTTTTTTTCACACTGTCCTTTTAGTTGCTGAAAACACATCAGGACCAATTTGGTCAAAAAAATTTCTCTGCCTTCTATGAAAATAGAAGACTTCCCCATTGCTGATGTACATAGAAGGCCATGAAAAAAAACCTGCTGTACTTTAATTCAGTTACTGAAGTGATATACACAAAGTGCAGGAACACACTGTCACAAAGGAATTAAACGGTGTCAGTGATGAAAATACTTATGTATTTATGATGTATTTCATCACATAAACTTTGATTAAGACTGAATGCCAATGGAAATAATGGAATATAAAATCTGAAAGCAATATTGGGGCATAACAGGAATCATGCTGGTGTCCTGATGTTGAAATGGAGACGATGGTCATCAAAGATTTTCAGGACATTGAAATTATTCGGGTGATGTTGTACCAGTGCTAGTGATATACACGGCTGGTTGAGGCCACTATGTGTGTCCTCATTGGCTGATGTTTATAATAAAGGCACCTCATTGGTTCTCCCCTGAGAGCCACACCTACCACGTATCTTCTCTGTGGGACAGAGAAAATTTGCTGGACCATAGAGGTTTAGCTGTAAAATAACCTGAGAAAAAAACATTCCTTCCCATCGAGCAGGAAGCTAGAGATGCGAAAAGGCGAACAGGAAGAAGGCAAGTACCTTTGCCGAATGCAAATTTATTAATCAGTGTAAACTCCCACAGTGCTCCGGTGAAACTCACAGAATTGCATTGTAAACAAAGCATATGAGTCTTAACAAGAACTTTCTGGTATTGGGCTAGCTTTAGCTAATGTTTAAAAAAGCTCTCTATCATGAAAAACACAGTACATCAGTGATTCGTATCACCAAGTATACAACGCATCTGTGATTCGTATCTCCTGTCATTCGTATCACTGAGTATACACACATTTTGTGATTCGTATCACCGAGTGCACAACGTATCAGCGATTTATATCACTGAGTATAAAACAAATTGGTGATTCATCACACAGAGTATACAACACATCAGTGATTCATTTCACAGAGTAAACAATGCATCAGTGATTTGTATCACCAAGTATAAAACATATCAGTGATTTATATCACCCTCTATACAATGCATCAGTGATTCATATCACTGACTCTACAACACATCAGTATACAACATAGCACCACTCTGTTCCATGATAGTAATGTTTTAACACTGAGGAAGTGGGAGATGGTCTGGAAATACATTCTAAGCAACAAAAAAAACAAAAACAAAAATAATAATAATAAAAATAGATCTCAAATGATAATTTTAACCAGCTATACAGAACTGACAGAAACTCTAAATAGGCAGCAACTGTGTGTAAAGCCTTAAAAATGAAGGACGACACGGCAACAAACGAGAGATACACATTTTCCAATGAAACTGGTTCAGACACTATTATTAGGAAATGATCAAAAAGAGAGTCTACTATTTAAAGTCCAAGGATCAAGGTATAGACTGGTACTATAGAAATTATTTTCAGAAACACATTATGGGCCAAAGATACGCTCATTGGAACAGGAAGTAGTATTCTTTTTGAGCAGGAAGTAGTGTTCTATGTGAGCAGGAAGTAGTGTTCTATGTGAACAGGAAGTAGTGTTCTTTTTGTTGCAGCACACAAATGTCTGCAGGAACTCTAGTGAAATATTTTATTTTCAGAAACATTTTGATTGAACAGAACGTTGATACAGTAGTTTGATTTTCTATTGTAAATTGTGAATAATTGTGAATAGAGAAATGATGTGTATGAAATGAACAAAATGAAATTGTGTGAATGACAACATAATTTTTTAATGGAAGTCATTATGATTCATGAACATCAGTTATTTTTAGGGCAAAGTTACACTGAACTTCAAATTTGAACATTGTTGTTTCAAAATGCTAGTTGAAAAACAGTGGTGATTTTCATGGTTGTGTCATTTACCTGTAGCAGAGCTTGAAGGTCCAGGAGTCAGACAGTAAAAAAATACTTGAGGGGACTTTTACTTCCTGAAACTGGATTTTCCACGTCTAACCTGTAGCTCTGTATGTTGCTGTATGTGGTACTGCTGCCATTGATCTGCTAGGGATGGAAATAACTTGATTACATAGCATATGCTTGTTATGTGTGATAATAGCATCTATGTGTGGATGCCTCTATACTCTATAAACCTCAATTTTATCATTCTATCAATGATTCTGTTTTCCTTTATGCCTAGACCTGTCTTCTGCTGGTGGAATTTTCAACCACCTTAAATATGTTAAAATGTCACAATGCAAAATAGGCCTTCTGTAATCTTACCTTTAACGGACGATCATTCTCAATCTGTTTCCATTTACTTTGCCTGATTGTCAATCAAACAATTGATTTGCTTAATAACCAAGACCAATAAGTTATTAGGCTACCAATTTATTTTTAGATGGCATTATTGTTCTGTGCATCATAAACTTGTGTTGCATTTTTCTATATCCACATTTATGTTGATGTGTTATCATGTGAAGATTCTGACTTTTAAATGCGCCATGTTTAAATGTTCAATGTTTCATAGAAACATGACTGACATGGTGAATGACATGGTGTACTGTGAGTGAAATGATGTACTGTGAGTGAACTGGTAGACTGCGAGTGAGTGGGTAGACTGTGCATTAGTAGGAGCAGCAGTCAGCATCATATGTTTGAGGGAAGAGAATGCGCTTTTCTGCACTGTACTCAATCAACTGAGGCTGCAGCAATGGGCAAGAAAACAATTGTGTTTATTGTCAAGCCCATTGAGACGCCATGTCTTAATTCAACAGAGTAAACAGAAACATGTAATCTGACCATCATGTTTTACTTATAAACATCCACCCACCCCTGGGCTTCAGCCCCGTCCCCCCACAACATACATGTGTGCCTAACAGAATCTGCACACTGTGGTAGGGTAAACTGAATCTAACACAATGTACTAAGGTATACCATACACTTGGACAAGCCAGTATTAAATGCAAACTGTGAGCTAAATGTGAGGATGAACTAAATGTAAGCATACTATCAGAGTGTGTAGGCCTCATAGCTACTAGAAACTGTTTAACCAATCATATTACTTATGATTTTTGAATCACAATCTTGCTGTTGATTTTAACATAGCCTACACAAAAAACCTGAATGTTATTAAGGGAAAAATAAACAAAGTAAGGCCTAGGGACAATACATTTGCCGTACAAATTTTCAAACACAGCCTAACAAGAAATCAACATCAATAGAAAAATAATTGCAACAATTAATATTGTATCCAATACTCAATCCAATAAATTATAACAATAACTGGTGAATTCATCTGTTAGCTACTGTCGAAAATATAGAAACCACATTGTAATTATCAAGCAGGATGATATCCTAAATATGAACAGAGTGCAGGGCATTACAACATATTGACCCACGTGGGGAGTGAACAAAGCTGATTGGTAATGAAATATCGTCTCTTTGTCAAGCCCCACCCAAGTCCAGCTATTCTTAGTTACTTCGTCAAGCTTTTGCTTCAGAAGCAAGTTTCCTCGCAAACAACTGTCAGTTATAGCTATGAACCTGCATTTGCATGTAGCTTACTTTATGAGGTTTAACACAGATTACCCCCTTGCTAATCAATCGAGTCTCGGGTCAGTCGAGTCACGTTACAGTACCCTACATTTAATTCAGTTCATGGTCATGTCGAGGAAAAAACAGCTTTATTCAACCAATGCTTACTATATTTAGCTACTGTGTTCGACCAGTTGACACTATACACATAACTCATAAATGCTTCCAGGTAAAGGTTAATCAAATCAAATAAGTTGTAGTGTCATCTTTAGTCTAATTCTTTGCTAAGAACCTCCGTACAGTCAAGAGTTTAACGTAACTTCTCTGACGTTGCACCGTTTTCATTCTTCTGCTCCATAGTTTTCATTCAGTGTCAAAAATCTTGTATTTGAAGCGGTTTTCACAGATATGAATCTGGACACAATCCGTAGCCTATTTGAAATTAAAATGTAACTGGAAAAAACGTCTTTATTAACGTTAACTAGCTACAATGGCTATGATATAACGTAGCGGGAAATATCAGCGCATAATGTCAGCTATCGCTCTCAGCGTAAACAAGATAATTAACCTGTTGTCGGTGGAAGTGAGCAGCACTGCTATAACATGGCAGAACTGTTAATAGCCTATCGTACACAGCTGGGTAAGTAACTAGCTAACGTTACCAAACGTTAATTGAACATCATTTTTATATTTATTCTTTACCTAACCTATGTGAGATGGACAATTGATTTGCTAATCTGTGCACCCTGTGCACACCGTTTAACCATTTTATTTAATTTTGATATAGCCTTCAGATACAGGCTACAACTCTTCATTTTAGTTAGGCTACAATCCTCATAGAAATGAGAAAGTAATGCTTTCTAAACGGAAGCTTTACGGAGTCCGTGGTGATTAGCAATTAACAATTGCAATGGACAGGAGTGCTCTGATTGGTGGTTCAGCTAGCCAGTGCTTTGTGTTGGGGAAGAACCAAAAAAACGTCGGCTGCTTGGTGCCCTCCTAGGTTGTGGTGCCCCCTTAGGTTGTGGTGCCCCTGGGCATGTACTCAATTGCCCATATGGTAGATCCGGCCCTGCATCAACCTATAACAGAAAGAGCTGCCCAATGTATAGCAAGACATCAACAGTGAGATTTCTTTTTAAAAACTCCAACATAAACGAAACTTTTGACATGTTGATAATCAGAACAAAAATGTAATGATTTAAGTTTGGAGGCCTAATTCCCCAAGTAGCAAAGCAATATAATCATAACAATGCTGCGGAGCAAGTCGTGCTGTTTCCAGCCTGCTAAAATGAATGCTAGTTAGAGCTGACAAGGTAATGAAACCGAAGACAGTCTTCCAGGTCAGACTGTTTCTCTGGGAGTCAAACAATGACCAAAACAAGTGAGAGATCTCTTATTACCCACTGGCTGCCTGTTTGTTTTAGAATTGACTTAAAAATTGTTTCACTTGTTTTAAAGCCCTAAATGACTTGGCACCAGAATGTATAACTGAACTTTTGGAAACATATCAGCCCAAATGTGCCCTCCAGTCTGTGAATGCTTGACTTGTCCTAAAGTTAAGTACAAAAGGGTAGGTGAAGCTTCCTTCATTTAATGCTCCGAGACTGTGGAATAGACTGCCTCTGCAGACCGTCAGCAGTGAGTTTTAAAAATCAATTAAAAACACAGGCTTTTACTTTAGCTTTTACTTCATTTGGGCTTTTATGAACTTGTATTCTTTTTTAAATAAAAAGGAATACAAGTTCATAAAAGCCCAAATGAAGTAAAAGCTAAAGTAAAAGCCTGTGTTTTTAATTTATTTTTTATTTATTTTTTCAAGCTGTTTTTTTTACTTTCACATCTTTGTATCTATTATGTTTTCTGGGAAGCCCTTAAATAATTGTATCAATTCTATGATTATTAATAGGTCAAGGAAATGGTAAATTAACGCTTTTAGTTTTATTAAATGCAAATTCCAGAACCCAAAACGGTGAATACATAGGCAACTGGGCCTGCAGCATCTTCAAGTGAAAATTAATGAGCAAAACATTTTTTTCAGCAATGTTTGTTGTTTATGTGTGAACAAGAGCAAAGGGAAATAGTATTGCTAACTCTGCTAACTAATGAACAAATGACAAAGTAAAGGACAAATCTGAACAGAAGATTTTTCGGCATCAGAATAGATTTAACACAAGGAACTTTGTTACGCATCAGTACTATTATATAAGTTTGTTTGCTACTTTTATTTTACTTACGCATGTTCTGATGTTGTGCATCTCTAATGTCTTGTATAATAGCTACAGTAACTAAGCTCATGTATAACAAAACAATAATGCCTCCGTACAATTCACAGTTTCCCATTAACAACTCCTAATTAAATGCAAGTGTTTTTCTTCACAGAGCTAACAGTCATCAAAATTAACTCACTGCAAAAACCACAGATTGTGCAGAAAGTGAATTTGTCTCAAGGTTACATGTTGGTTGTTTCCATTTTACAGCTATTATTTTACAGGCTGTGGTTTAAATATGTAAACAAAGCATGTATGCTTAGTTGAATGCGCTCTAGCTATATGGTTAGATTGCCCATACCTGGGAACATTATTGTCATTCAAGGAGAAAGCACTCCTAGGTAATGCTTCATTCACAGGAACAGTAAGATTTTAGATTTGGCCTGCCTGGACTATGTAATGCTATTATAATCAGTTATAAGCCTTGCAACTCTCTGATTTTATCTATCTCTGCTGGCATTATTCAGGGATTTTTGTTGTTGTGGTTGTTGTCTTATTGTTGTTTTTTTATCACAAGCTCCTGACCAGAACAACCAGCCCCATCTACTTGAATTTGCTATCTGCCACTTAGGTAACACTTTATGTGAAGAGCATCTCTAGCACCTTGTAATGTTCTTTCTAACCTGAATTGGGTTAACCTCGTTATGCAGTGGGCTTAGGTTAATCCTGAGATAACAGTTTATACTATATATATATATACTCCTTTTTATTTAAAAAAATATATAATTATATACACATACTAGTTTTTTTGTAATACCATCTAGTTATATTGTTCTGTTTCAGTGGCAGGAAACCTTTTAGAGCACTGCCTGAGATCCTGAGTGTGGTGCAAAGGAGTATAAGATCTGTAGAAGGGGTAGTGGACCCTTTAGAGCATTGCCTGAGATCCTGAGTGTGGTGCAAATGAGTATAAGATCTGTAGAAGGGGTAGTGGACCCTTTAGAGCATTGCCTGAGATCCTGAGTGTGGTGCAAAGGAGTATAAGATCTGTAGAAGGGGTAGTGGACCCTTTAGAGCATTGCCTGAGATCCTGAGTGTGGTGCAAAGGAGTATAAGATCTGTAGAAGGGGTAGTGGACCCTTTAGAGCACTGCCTGAGATCCTGAGTGTGGTGCAAAGGAGTATAAGATCTGTAGAAGGGGTAGTGGACCCTTTAGAGCACTGCCTGAGATCCTGAGTGTGGTACAAAGGAGTATAAGATCTGTAGAAGGGGTAGTGGACCCTTTAGAGCATTGCCTGAGATCCTGAGTGTGGTGCAAAGGAGTATAAGATCTGTAGAAGGGGTAGTGGACCCTTTAGAGCACTGCCTGAGATCCTGAGTGTGGTGCAAAGGAGTATAAGATCTGTAGAAGGGGTAGTGGACCCTTTAGAGCATTGCCTGAGATCCTGAGTGTGGTGCAAAGGAGTATAAGATCTGTAGAAGGGGTAGTGGACCATTTAGAGCATTGCCTGGGATCCTGAGTGTGGTGCAAAGGAGTATGAGGGTGGGACTATGTACAAAAGGTTATATAATTTCTAAATGGTTCATCCGATATGGATGAAAATACAAATGAAAGCTGACAGTCTGCACTTCAACCTCATTGTCGTATCCTTTCAAACTCAAAGTGCTAAAGTACAGAACCAAAATAACAAAAAATGTGTCACTGTCCAATTAATTATGGTGCTCACTGTATGTGCTCACTGGCCTTGTTAGCCTGAAGGTGCTATAGGGTGAGAGAAGGTGATAGAAACATAAACTATCTTTGTCTTCATCTGTATCTTTCTGTCTTTCTATCTCTGTGTTTTTCATTCTCTCTCCCTCTCCCTCTCTCTGTCTTTTTATGTGTGTATGTGTGTGCCTCTCTCTATGTCTTTCTCTCTCTGTGTCTATGTGTGTCTCTCTCTCTGTTTTTATTCCTCTCTCTGTGTATATGTCTCTCAATTTTTCTCTCTTTTGTTTTCTTCTGGAATATTACAGAAGTGCTAGAAGGCGGTACGGAGATGAACAGATGAGAGCTCCTCTAAACATCTTTAATTTGGACTAGGTTTCCAAAAGAAGTGAAATCTCTTCCATAAAACCTTCCACTGCTTAATTATGTATTTTGCTTCCTGTCCCTGGAATTGCTGGTTGTATAATTATTCATTAAAATATGGGAAAATCTAGCTCTTTTAAATTTGTATGATATGCAAGGAATTCAGAATGTGGATGGCTTCTGTAATTGGAGCACTAATTAAAAAAGGAAAAAACGTATAATATTTTTGAGGGCCAGAGATGAGTTTGCCTGTGGGGCTATGGGCCCATGGGAATTTGAGTTTTCATCTTGGGAATCTATCTTCCATAATTGTGAGATCGGAAGCTGCAGAGCTTCTCTGTGGTTGGAGTCATGGAAAGACATGTTCACTACCTGCAGCTGAAACAATGGGAGTCACAACAATGCAGTGTGTATGCGAGTGCATGTTTGTGTGTGTCTGTGGGTGTATGTGTGTTTATTTGTGTGTGTGTGTGTGTGTGCATGTGTTTCTCAGAGTGATTAGAGCACATAGTTTTTCCCTCATACTACAAAGCCCTCCATATTTTGGTCAAACAACTGAAAGGACCATTTCATTTCAGTCATATGTGGCTTAGCCAGTTTTCCCATATAAATGAGACACTGTGCTTTGTTCAGAGACAGATGGGTGAGTGTACTGGATGAACTGCACCCCTTATGCTCGTCTTACAAAGAGCATCCGCAGTATTCATAACCATCAGAGACTCACACTCTAACCCATGGGGGAATGAAAAGCTTTGCCAGCACTGACAGATCAGAAACTGTCACTAGGCCGCTAACCCACTGTAGTGCTACTGCTGCCCACATAGGTTTCTGGTCAGTAAGGTGTGATGTAGTTAGCATTACCATGCTACAAACTGAATCATCTGCTTTTGTTGAACACAGATTAATCACAGCTACATTAGGAAGCTAGCCATGCTAAATTTAGCCATGCATAAACAAGTTATTTTTAATCAATGTCTCTCTCACACACACATACACACATGCACGCACATGCACACACACACACACACACACACACAAACAAACAGCACTTACGCAAAATTCCAGACAAGATTTGAATCAATCTGGGGTGTGGCTGAATTAGAAAGAAAAATAGCAATTCGAAAATCCAAATCGATCAAGTGGAGCGCAAGAACCCGAGTCTGGCACCAGTCTTTGGTGACATGCTGGGAGAGGAAAAGATGCTACTCCCAGCAGAGGAGCGTGGATTTGACAAGTTAAGAACACGAAAGAGCGGAAAGCACATTTGGAATGACACGTTAGGAGGAGGTGTAAAAAAATGTCAAAGGTAAGAGAGAGAGGTGTGACACTAAGAGGAGAGATGTAATAGAAGAGTGGCAGAAAAGCACAACACGGAGCAACTGCTGAGCAAGCTGGATTGACATCTCCAGAACAACAGGTTTCAGTCGCCCTGTGGACACGGAGGTGGAGAGACACCTTTGGTGATAATGCCATTATTCCTCCCTGAAATTATAACGTAATGCGGAACACCCGCTTGGCTCTGCAGGCAATCTTTCATTAGCGTCCCCGATATGGCTGTAAAGCTAATGAAACGGAGGCGCTGTCTGTTCGTTGCGCGTCACCCTTTCGGCGGTAAACGCGCTCGTCTTCTTCCCTGTGAGTTCCTGGTTTCTGTGCATTTTCGAATGTCCGAGTCTTCCTGGTCCAGAGCATTTAGAAAAAAGCTCAACTTTACATGCCCCTTGTTGGACGTGCTGCCGTAATATGTTGGATTTGCTGGGGTATGTTGGAGTTGGAGAATATGTTTGGACTTGCTGAAAGTCCAAGCCTTTCCTTGCACTCAATTCCACTCTACGGCAAAATCATCAGCATTCAGAAACCGCACTGATATGCCGAGAAGCTGTTTACTTTTTGGCGAGATTCTTCATCTTTAAGCAATCAGAGAATCATCTTCGGGGGGAAAAAATACATATTTTACCACAGGGTTTTTCTAAAGCTGCATTTACTCAAAATACAAGGGACAGCAAGGACAGCTTTCTTTGTGAACAGTTTGACCGAGTCGCTAAATAATTTATCTCCGTGCCGATTCATTTCTGCAAAGATTTGCAAAGAAGCCACACTCTGAAAACCGATGCTGTACCCGTGTATGCAGACTGCAGATACAGTAGGCTGAGGGGGAGCATTAGGGAGAAGGCTGGGGGGCCGAGGGGGGGCTGCTCAACTTTAAGGAGACTGAAGTAGAAGCCCTGGCATAGTAAAGGATACATTATCATGAGTTTGTATTAAATGGACATGAAAAAAACTCACCTGGGAAAAAGCAATAGAGGGTGGAATTCAATCACACACAAAATGAATGTTTCGGGAGTAATAAGATTATCAGCAGGAGATGCAGAGAGAGAGAGAGAGAGAGAGAGAGAGAGAGAGAGAGAGAGAGAGAGAGAGAGAGAGAGAGAGAGAGAGAGAGAGAGAGAGAGAGAGAGAGAGAGAGAGAGAGAGAGAGAGAGAGAGAGAGTAGAACAGCACCAAGGGGTAGGGCAGGAGCAAAAGCAAATAGCTCAAAGCTGGCATCCCATGCAGACATTACAGGCAGGGGTAAGGCATGAGAAGTGGGCATTGTCAAAGCAGCAGGGAGCCGGTCATAGTCATTCACCGCAGGCCGGGTGGAGGTGATGTAGAAACGGCTGAGCTTCTCACATCTTATGACCTGAGTTTCGCTCAGCTGGAAAAGCAGAGTCGATGTCCCAATGATCTCCTCTCCTTCTGACATTTATTCAGTTTTTGGCCTGGATTCAAACCTTTGGTCTCAAACTTTGTCTCAGAATTTATTTTCTGCTTCATAATCATGGCTTTGGTTTTTAAAAAGTAATTTGCAGAACTTGCGCATGTAATTATGTGTGTGTGTAATTTATTTATTATTATTTATTGAATTTATGTGCTTACATTCCAGATAATCATCTGCATTGCTATGAGCAGAGTGCGGTCGAGCAACGAGATTTCTTGTGAGCGCTTTGTGATTCCCTGGTTCATGTCTTTGGGTATTTGTGACCTCTGTGTGGTTCCAAAAGAGGTGCAGTCTTCTGCCAGGCCTGTGGCTGAGAGCTTCGTAACTCTTGTGTTGAAATGTGTCGTTTGCTTGGTGAATGCAGGTCATTAGCATTCTCTCATTTCCATATAGTTGAGAAAGTGAAATATTTAAAGCTCTTTGCCCCGCGCCAGGCTCTGTCTCTTCTGGCAGCCGTCTGCGGGCGGTAATGAGCTTTATTGCTCACTGCTTCGGCAGAGAAAGAGAAAAATCGATCGACGGCTATCTGAAAACCTTCAGTGCAACTACATTTTCTGATGTTTTATCTTTGGTCTCTAAGATAGAGTCATTAGCACAAACTAAATTACAGACGTTCAGAGTGCTGTGCTATCCCTAACCACATAAACATTAATTATTGTGTATACCAATAAATAATGCCTTTATTACCCAAATAAATTATGAGCCCAGTATCATGCCCTGGTGTGACATAGACTCATTTGATCCAATGGTTGTATTTTTAGTGAAATGTGCACACTTCCGTGTACATAGAAAAGCCTGGTTGTCTTATGCAATATACAGTTAGCAAGATATACAAGCACAGGGCTTTGGAGACTAAAACAGCTTAATTTAACAGCTGTTGAGTTTTCTCTACTTTTACTCCACGTCATACCTTATCTTAAAGGCAGGAGTTATGGCCGTTCCCTTCTTAAATGTAAAGTGTAGCAGATAACGTGCACATTTCACACAAGAAACCCAAGTGAATTTTGACACCAGCACATTTTTGTGATTGGCCAAAATGGGTGTGTGTCACAATCGGGTGTGCCCCCGTGTAGGAAAGGCCCATCCCAACGATACTGTAACAGCACGCTTTCCTTCCGTGTTTAATTCCATCACATTCCATCAGAACTATATCTCTTGTACAGCTGACCCTCAATTACCTTTCTGAGGATGTACTGGCAAATAGAAGCAGGAGGTTTCACACCATGTACCCCCAGGCCCGAATTTGGGCCTATGTTTCAGATGCATCAAACACGACACAGAGCTCCTGCACAGGGCCAAAGCCACCCGCATCCCCCCTCCTTATAACAGTAACAGTGCAGTACGTAATATCTCAGCATATCTGGCTGTGCGTACTTGTAGATGGTATCTACTTGCATAGTTTACACATGTTTACAATACACCTTATTGTTTTTTAAACGCTATGTAGAAATCATTTGGTCCTTATGCAAGATAAAAATAATGCAGCTCCCTATAAGAAATAACTGAAGAACTATTCCCTAAGACTCGCATCACAGGCGGCAATTAATCTCTTTCCATCTTGCAGAAAGATGCCACCGTTCTTTTACAAGCAATGGTGTATATCTAAAACCTCATAAATTCAACACCGATGAATTACCGTGTGGGAATATGCACTTCCAATTTCACGATAAAATAGCGTCGCAACAATTGTTTGCTGTGTACACGAGTGAAAATGACACATCTAAAATATTTACACTTGGTATATGCTTCCCATTTTGCAGGTTCTGTGCTGTAATATAACCAGCACTATTATGGCTACACAGAATCCATGCTAAAATTCCATAGCCATAGATTCTCCACAATGGTTTGTTTACCTTGGCTTATGTAATCATAAATTAATATCTTGTTCTGAAAAATGGGTCCTTGCTGGGACAGTAAAACCTTCCGAATGGCTTTTTTAAATGATACATTGTAATTCTCCTTTGCGAATTATTTTTGGAGTTTTTATCATAGATGTCTCTGCCAAAGGACATTTAAACAAATTAACTTTAAAATCAGTAACCAATTCAGACCCATGAAACCAGATGAGGAGAGTTAAAGGAATAGTTCACTTTTTGAAGTTTTTATTTTGTCCAATTAAGGATATTTTAGGTACTTACAGAAGATTCTCACAACCAGCCAGATTCACAGTGGCTAATATAGAGGTGTTGATGGGTTTGGGGTTTAACACAAGAAAGTACCCTTCAAGTAACTCCAAGAGCTTGTACAGCAATGTTTCCAGCAAATTAACTATCACTTTAACTGTGTAATCAACTGATTTAATGTATCAGTGAAGAACTGAGTAACTTGTGGCTCTCCTGGACCAGGGATGAACCAGACCTACAGAACACCAAATAGGAAATGTCCGATGTCAGTCAAACCGAATCCATGGTAGTGAGTGACAGTATACTACAATGTGAGGTAGCTGTCTTCAAGTAGAAAACTACGATAACCTTTAACTAAAAGATGAAACGTGGTGTTCCAATCACTACTAACAGTGCTGTATAAACAGTACAAACATGAACAATTCAAGCTTAAAATGCAGTGTGTGATTTTCTTCCATTGAAAGATGTAATAAGTGGTGTTTTAATTGTATGCACACCTAGACTTTTAAAAATGTTCTTCTACTGTAAAGACATTTATTTGCTACTTAATGCCAGAATGGGTCACATTAGAAATCCGAAATTTTGTTTTGTAAAAGCAGGTGCTAGCAGTTTGTGAAAATTTAAAATAATTTAAGAATTAAGCACAGTGGCAGATTAAAATGAAGTGCTTTTTCATTCCATCGCAGTGATGAAAGGACTGCCAATGGTTACCGTGCATGCTCTCTGGCATTCTAACTTTGTGTCTACAGACATCAAGCAATGTTGAGTGTCACCTTCATATAGTGCACATGTTTGTATTTACTGAACATGTATTTCACAGCCACAGATAATGAACATGCATGTTACAGCCACAGATACCGAACACGCAGGTCACAGCCACAGATAATGAACATGCATGTTACAGCCATAGATACTGAACATGCTGGTCATGGCCATAGTTACTGTAGATGCAGGTCACAGCCATAGATACTGAACATGCAGGTCACAGCCATAGATACTGAACACGCAGGTCACAGCCATAGATACTGAACATGCAGGTCACAGCCATAGATACTGAACATGCAGGTCACAGCCATAGATACTGAACACGCAGGTCACAGCCATAGATACTGAACACGCAGGTCACAGCCATAGTTACTGAACATGTAGGTCTCAGCCATAGATACTGAACATGTTGGTCACACCTATAGTTACTGAACATGCGGGTCACAGCCATAGATACTGAACACACAGGTCACAGCCATAGATACTGTACGTGCAGGTCACAGCCACAGTTACTGTATGTGCAGGTCACAGCCATAGTTACTGTATGTGCAGGTCACAGCCATAGTTCTATTATCATACACTATAATGAACTGTACACTTAAGACCTGTCAGTGACTATAAATTCCCTTGATAAGATGGAGATGAAGTTTGGTAAAGGGATGTCATTTCTAGTTGGACTTATGAGAGTTATACACAGGGAAAGGTCAGGTCTAACAGTGAGGTGAGTCTGTATTGACAGGGCTGTTGTCATAGTAAGCCAATACGTGAAGCTGGCATTAATGAATGCAGGCTAGAACTCATAGGAAATATAAAGGACAAGTATTAATTATAGCGCTGAAATCTTACAGCAGCGTCTAGAACAGTGGTAGGACCCAGCAATGAAGTCACATCATGGAATACAATGGGAATAAACAAAATAATCTAATGCACAGGAAAAGATACAAGCTCTACAGAACATATTCTGAACATGCTCATATCAAATCCCACAACGGGCAAGGTGCTACTGTGGATTTCGCAAATTTTTTTGTTCTAAAAATGGAAAATACCTGCACGGACATGGAGAGGGATTTTTTGGGAAAATCTTCAGCTTGATCTGGTCTGGTCTGGGTCCTGGCTGACTGTCTCGGGTCTCAGGTGTACCTTAACATCTGAGAGACCCTTAGTTCCGGAACATTCTGTGCCTCTCGCTCTGTCCTGCTCAGTTTCTCTGAGCGGTGGCTTGTGCTGCAAATGCTCGCTTGAATGTGTTGTACATTGAACACATACATTACAAAATCCATGGAAAGAAAGTATGTTTGGTACAAACTATTTTGCAATCTTCCCATGTATTCATCTACTCTTATTTTTGGATAAAGTATTAATTATCTGCAGCCAATGCTACTCCACTTCAGGTCCTGCGGGCTGCAGTGTCTGTAGCTATTTTCTCCAACCATGGACCTGATTTCACTAATGAGCTTACTTCCTGAACCAAGGAGGTAAAATATTTAGTGAAATCAGGCAGTGTAGTGCATGTTTGGAGCAAAATCCTGCAGACACTGTGGCCCGTAGGCCCTGGAGTTGAGTATCGTTGAAGTACACTGTTGAAGTACGTTTCAGTCGAAGGCTAACATTTGCCAAAATAGCCTATTTTTTGTAAATATTAAATGTTTTGGTTGATATTGAGGTGACACTCGTCATTGCTGACAAGAAATGGCAGCAGCTTTAGCTTTAGCTTGAGTCCAGTTTTGGGATGTAAATCTTCACCTCAGTGGCCTTCCTTGAAAGAAGAATAGGAAGGATTCTTTGAGTGACAGCAACTGTATTAGTTGAATTCCTGGCTGAAATATTTGTGGATATGAAAGAGCGCTCTTCAAGCAAAAGGAGCGGTATCTCCCAATGGCATATATTGACAAAACTTTTTATATGTTTTTCTGACTAAAATAAATGTTCATTAAACAGTATAATAAATATGCCTGTATGAAACTGTATGATTACTTAATGAAGGCATTCTGACAGAGGGAAGGACGACATTTGTTACTTCCAGGTGTGTGGTTACTTTGTATGTAAAGATAGCCCAGCTCCACCAGCAGAACAGTCACACATCCTGACTATTTAGTATGCTTGTTGAGTACACTGGATGAGAAAGTTAAGTCTAATGGTTTCAGTAGTGGAGAATCGAATGCGACGGGAAGGGGGATCAGAACAAGTCACCCACAAAGGTGAGGACCCCTAAGGGAGCTTAAACCGCTAATGGGTAGAAAAGAAAAAGGAATAATCCTAGTAGCTAAACAGCCAAATAATAATCAACCCAGGAAAATAGGGCGAACTCGAAAACACGAGTGAGAGAACAAAACAAAGTCTCCCGAGCTCAAATCCTAGAGCTGACATGGGGAAACAATATTAAAAAAACACCTTCGGCACGTAACACTAAAACGGCTGATAAGAACATGAAATGAAAATGAAACAACAAAGGAGACTGTCTCAGGGAGAACAGCATGGAGTAAGTCTAACAGTAAATAATCCTCTACATAAAAACTAACACGAAGAAGCAAGTTCCTGGTAAACATAAAGCAAGGCTTTAATATCACGAGGTCGCTTGTACCCAACTATACCTGGCTCCATGTAAGTAGGAATGACAAAGAAGCACCGGGAAGCGGAAGTGAGGAGCTTAAATACCCCGCAGGCAGTAGCACAGGTGAAACGAATAATAGGCGTGGTGAAACAAAACCCCGGAACGGAACATGGGAAAAAATCCGATAGATTCCCAACCGGAAAGAAAGGACGAGAACCGCAGCTAAAAAGGAAAAATAACCCACGGACCATGACAGGACCCCCCCTCTAAGAGACAACCCCAAACGATCCCTCAGATCGATCTCTACGGAAATCTCGGATCAGTTTGGGGTCCAAAATATTTCTAGATGGGACCCAACACTGTTCCTCTGGGCCATAGCCCTCCCAGTCTACTAAAAACTGAAAACCCCTACCTACCCGTCTCTCCGCTAAAATGCGGCTGACAGTATAAACCGGACCACCATCCACGAGCCGAGGAGGGGGAGGGGATTTCTCAGTAGGAGACAGAGGACTGATAAGTAACGGTTTTAATTGTGACACGTGAAAAGTAGGATGAATGGAGCGCGGCAATTGAAGACATATCGTCATGGGTTGATTTTACGGATGATTTTGAATGGTCTCATGTAACGCAGGGCGAGTTTGCGAGACTCAACCCACAGAGGCAGATCTCGTGAAAAGAGCCAGACCCACTGACCCACCAGATAAGGGGGGACTGACCGACAATGTCTGTCGGCAGAAGCTTTTTGAGACGCCGAAGCTCACAAAAGTGAAGCGAGAACTCGTTTCCACACTGTACAGCACCTCCGAACAAAAGAGCCAGCAGAAGGAACCTCCACATTTTTCTCCAGCTCAGGAAAAAGCGGAGGCAAATAACCTACTTGGGCCTCGAAGGGAGAGAGGCTCGTGGAGGCATTACGCAGAGTGTTATGGGCATACTCAGTCCAGTGAAGATAAGGCTCCAGTAGGATTAGCGGCCGCCAAGCAGCGAAAGATGTTCTCCATTGTTTGGTTGGGTCCGCTCCGTTTGCCCGTTAGTCTGCGGGTGAAAGCCGCTCAAGACACGCTCAACTGTGTACAAAAGAAACGCCAAAATTTGACGATGCATCTTGAGACAATCCGTGTATATGGAAAACATGATTGATCACCAAATGAGCTGTCTCCGGCGCTGATGGCAATTTGACCAGAGCAAAAAAATTAGCCACCTTGGAAAACTTATCAACTATGACTAAGATACCCATGTTGCCCTGCGAACCGGGCAATCCGGTCACAAAATCTAAAGTGATAAAGGTCAACTGGGCACGGGTAAAGGGCGCAATAACCCAGAGGATGGGAGTCAAAAACCCTTATTCCGGGCGCAAATAGCACAAGCGGCAACACATTTGCGCACATCCCTCTCCATACCAGGCCACCAAAAGCGTCTGAAGAAAAGCTTTTGGTGTGGTGAGCGCCAGGATGCGCAGAGAATTGTGAAGAATGACCCCACTGGAGTACCTGAGACCTCACATTGGGAGGTACAAAAAGGCAACTGGCGGAACTCCCCCCGGACCCGGGTTAAGACGCAACGACTATTGAACTGCCACTTCAGCGTCCCATAACACAGGAGATACTATCTGGGCAGCTGGCACAATGGGCTCAGGAATAGCGGGGTTGTCAGTCCGATCAAAAAATGCGCGACAAAGCATCCGGTTTAACGTTTTTCGAACCGGGGCGGTACATCAATATAAAATTAAAACAGGTAAAAAATTATGCCTGTGAATTACATCTTTTAGCCTGTTGGACGTATTAAAAAATTTTGTGGTCGGTCCACACAATAAAGGGGTGTTTAGCTCCCTCTAACCAGTGATGCCACTTCTCCAGAGCCAACATATACCTCCCCACACATATGCCTCCAGAGCCATACATACTTTCCCACTTAATTGAATGTATGGACAACAGATCCGACATAGATTGGAATGACTGACGGATGCTTTGTATATGGAATTGTATAAAACCAATGATTTTAACCAATAACATGAAGTGTGTTATTTTCTATTATGTTATCCATGATATGCGTCTGAGGCTCATTGTTGAACTGTAGGCACTATGCAGGTCTACATTAGAAGAAATAAACTGCTATAGCTATCGTAATTATTTCTCTAATTATCATAAGCCATACAATTCAGGCCACTATTTCTATATATCTAGCTGTTTTTACAAAACACCTATGGGGATGTATAGCATTTAGCCTACTGGAGGGAAAGAACAACATTTTCTGTCGTTATGGCCTAATTGCAAGTCTTTTTTTAATTTTCTGTCGTTTTCCATATATTTATCGATTCTTACACAATAACTATCTGGAGGTAGCCTATACTTTCTAGAGGAAATGACAAGACATTCGCTGTTGTTATGTAGGCCTAGTAATTTTCCAAAGTTATTTTTTAATTCAGACCGTCGTTTCCCGTTAATTTCCTTTTAGGCACTGTATACTCTACTTGTGGAAAGAACTGGAAAGTTCCAGAAATTTCACCGTAGTTATACCGTCGTTTACGGGGGCGTAAATTAGCAGGTTACCCCTCCATATTTCTTCTTTACAAAAAAAAAATTCTGCGCCAGCAGGTGAAGTAGATGGCCTTATGAACCCATTGGCTAGCACCTCCTCAATATATTCCTTCATGGCCGCACTCTCCGGGGCAGCTAAGGAATATAATAGGCTCCCTCTGGTGAGAGTGGTGCCCGGATAAAGTTCTATGGCGCAATCGTATGGGCGGTGGGGGGGAAGGGTAGTTCCACTGTTCTTACAGCAACGCCACCACTCAGAACTAGAAGCGGAGTTTCTGGAAGGTAGGCAAGATACCCCATCTACCTGAATCAGCTTCTCTTTATTATGAGAAAGGGGCTTCGATGAAGAAGGAGTGGACGCCGTAAAAGGAGCAAAGGAGGAACTCCACCGGCGGTCTTTTCTGTTGTTTTTACGACTTACACGGTCCCGAACGCGATTGTCTATCCGAATGGCGGTAGACATTAACGTATCAAGTGAGTCGGCCTGCTCAAGCACTGCTAGGACATCTTGGACGGAATCGTCTAACGCTTAACACTTCTGTAAGCACTATACAGACAACAAATACTGAAATGCATTTAATGTCAATAAATTCAAACAGGCATATGTTGAGTCACAATGTCATGGCAATATTACTTTCTGCATTAGTGATGACATGACATGTGCCTATTTAAAATGATTGACATAAGCATTTATTTGTTTGTATGTAGCGCCTATGAAAGGGCTATGTCCTGTTTATGAAGGAGGTATAAGGCTCTCATGAAGAACTATTCATAGAAAGCATTAACAAAATGAGCGAGTTCTTGTTCATTGCATTAATGTCTCAACTCACCTAAATGGAATTTGAGCTGAAGATAGAAACTGTAAGCAATGAAACGCTGAGAAGTGTATTTTACAGTACCGGGTTGAGAATACGGATGGGTTTCTGCAGAGTAACACAAGATAAACAGTTCTTTTCAGAACTTAATTTATCGTGGAACAAATTGTGTTTACATTTTCCTTGTACCCATTTGTCATTGGCTGAGCAGTATATTTATATTCTCTTTTTTTCTCCTGAATACGTCAGACAACAACCCGTATATTTTATCATTCCATGGCTTTAAAATGCCTGTTGACTTTTAAAATAATGGGTATGCAATCCACATTCCCAAGTGAGCATAATGTTTGTGCAATTACTTATGTTCATTAAAAAATGGTTACCCTGATACAGTGCCACCCACAACAGCCATCCAAGACACTTTTATTCTTCTCTTGAAGTAGTGATGCACAATATGGAAATTCTGATGCCAATATCAGTAACCGATGTTTGATTTATCAGTAATGATGCTGATAAAGCCCTCTTTTACAAACTGAATCCATGCGCAAGTGCAAACAGCAACCAAGAGCAAATGTGATCTGCAACCAAGTGCATATGCCAACTGCATCTAAGGGCCCTGTCACACTATTGCGTATCGTACTAGCGTATGCCAGCGTATGAAAAATATCACTCATACGCTGATATACGCTGACATACGCTAGGGGTACGTTAGGCATAGGTTGTATACGTTTCAAGCACGGTCGCATACGGTGGCATACGCTGGCATACGGCGAGGCACAAACAGTTTTTTAAGCATGCTTAAAAATGTTGTGCGTATTCGGACGTATGGTTTATACGCTAGGCATACGCTAGCCATACGCTAGCCACACGCTATTTTCAAGGGCTTTTTGTGCGTATGAAAATTATTTTATTAATTTACATACGCAACTCATACGTTTCTCTCATACGCAATAGTGTGACAGGGCCATAAATGCAAATGCACACTGCAACCAAGTGCGAGTGCAAACTGCATTCAAACACTACAAAGTTTCCACATGCATGGAAGTGCATGAGCACAGACCTCAAGCATTATGAAGGAAAAGTGTAACACAACAATGTGTAGCAAAATATTTCTATTTGCTTTACTATTTGCAGAGAACATGAGTCTAGAACAAGTATTATGGTGTTGTAGGTTAGTTTTAGAGGATAAACTTCAATAAGAAACAATATGTGCTCTTAGAGAACAAGTTTCTGCTTTGTTTCTGTCCTCTGTTTGACACTGGCTGAACAAGTGTTGCAGGTTTTTTGTTTGTTTTTGCTCACATTGAGAAAATCCCACGCAGCCAACATAATTACAGGCTCAGCAGAACATCAAATGCCTCACCTCTCTGGCAGATGTGTGGCGCATCATCATATCCGCGATAATTTTAGCATTGGTCTGATACCACTAAATTAATTTTAATCTGAATTATTGTTGTCCAGTACTCATGCAAGCCCAATATTACTCCTAAGCTCAAGAGATAATGAGCAGTTTTATCCTATAGTTGTTCACCACCCATGTGGGTTATTCCTACATCCGATATGCTTACAAACAGGCTGTACTGTACTGACTTTATGCATCTTTTCATAAACTAAAACTATTTGCTTCTTTTTGTGTATTTTTTGGGAATTTCAGCATTAGAGATTAGTGTTTATTTATAAAACTGACAAGTTTGATAAGTCAAGTACCTATTAAGTGAAACCCCAGGAGCAAAATTAAATTTAGATAAATTAAATACATATTCCCCTGACAGCAGCATTAGAGATTCTCTCATCATTTTGCATTAGTAATGTTAAAAATTCTTGTCACATTTTTTTTGGATAACATTAGAGATTCACATCACTTTGCATTGATAACATTAGAAAATCTCATCACTTTGCATTGATAACATTAGAGATTATTGTCACTTTGCATTGGTAACATTAAAAATTATTGTCACTTTGCATTGTTGACATCAGATCATAACTTTGCTTTGATAACATTAGAGATTCTCGTCACTTGCATTGATAACGTGAGAGAGTCTTTCATAACTTTGCCTTGATAACATTGAGGTTAATAACAAGGGATAACAAGGGTGCGTCCCAATAGTCGAAAAATGCAACTTTTCCTCCTCCACTACCACTCCTCTAGTCCGTGCTTTGTGTTTTAATCTAATGTCGCTGATTACATCTTAAGTACGTATTAATGGTTACATATTAATTAATGTCTCAACGCAAACCGCAATGTCAGGTACATTGTATACTGTATATGCAAATACTTGTACTTGAAACGTTCAGACAGTTCTGCATACTTCTGGGTAGGAGAGGAGTGGTAGTGGAGGAAGGGAGGAAGGGAGGAAGGGAGGTGGGGAGTGAAGAATATTGGGATGCACCCTAAGAGATTATCCCATCATTTTACATTGATTCACCTACCACCAGAAATTCCTCATGTACAAATATCCTCACAGAGGAAACCCTCCTATATCACCCCCTGCTGTCCAACATCCACCTGCTTTTTAAAAGAAATATGTTTTTTAGGGAAAAATATAATAAATCCACAAACATATAAATCCAACCCCCGGCAGGTAAAAAAAAAAAAACACTGTTATGTCTAACAATTCCAGAACTGTCCAACGAGATTCTATGTGTGAGAAAAATGGCTTAACTTTGATACTTTGGTACTGATCAAAAGAAGCTCTCCTCCCAAAGCATTCTGTCTGGAGAAAGCCTCTTTTATGTGGTTCCCTACCATCATCGAGGAAGTGTTCCAGTTTCCTGTGATGTTTTAAATACAGGTTTGTGCATTTAGCAGTTATCTGGTGACTTGGTGAGAAGCACTATTGCTTTAACAGACTGTTAAATCTACTGGCATTGTTGACCGAAGCGAAATTAGTTGTTGGCAAGTAGATTTGTGTTTTTTTAATGCGGTTTAATGATGTTACATTTTATATTGTTAAGCTGTTCGCTAGAATTATTTAGACATGTGTTTTCCCCAACCACATTTTATACCTACCTCTTAACTGCCACTTTAGCTCTTGAGAGTATAAAGCAAGAGGTCTATTGACCTCCTGTGCTAATCTCAGAGCCGTGCATAATGGCGTGGACCCTAAGTTTCATATCCACCACCCAGTGTCATTTTCGACCATCGGAAATCTCTACAAATACAATCAACCTAAGCAACATGAACTATCCTGCAGTCACAAAAATAAACAGTACAACTTTTTAAACAAAACTTATTACTAACAACTATAATAGTCAGCCTATCAAGGTCATTTGCTCTCAACATTGCTACAGGGTGCAGAAATCCATTTGAATTCTTGCAGCAGGCCACATAGGGCAGTCACACTGTGTTGCGCCGTTTACACACCTCGGCACCAGAACGGGGAGCTTATATTGATTCTGCGATCCCTATATGAGTACTTAAGGGCTGGATCGACCTGACGCTGGCACAGGTACCGACAGGTAATGCCGCTGGAGCGCTAGCAGAATGTGCTGCTGAAGGACCTGACCTCGACTCTTGACTGGAAGTTTCACACCTGAGATATCACATCTCATTAGTTATCTCATTTGGCTCACATGCTTGACAAATAACACTGAAGATAAAAAAGAAGTTTCAACGATACTTACATTTACATTTTAGGCACTTGGCTGACGCTCTTATCCAGAGCGACTTACAAGTAGGCTAGCGCGTGAAGAAAAGGCGTAGATTTGTAAATCACCAACAGTCCAAGTAGCCATTAATGAGAGTGTAACGGTCGGGCCGTAACACACCCGCGATAGGTCTTTATTTGTCACGAGAGTTAACGTGTGGAAGGGAAGGTAGAGAGTTTTTTTATTTTATTTTATTTATTTTCACTCTTTTATCGGTCTCAATGAGACTGTAGCATGAGAAATTCCAAGTGCAAAACATTGAGAAAGATATTTTGGCCTTATTTTGGTCTGAAACGGATGTGAACATTTTTTATTTTTTTTTACATACCATACAAAGTATTTTCCAGAAAATGCTTACAGTATATGAACGTTTATGAAGTGAAATGCTTTGCAATAGCTATAAATAACTAAATAAATAATATACAGTAGCTAAAATAAATCAAATCTTAGCTTTATTCTGTATTCCAGTGTACATACACTCATTTATTTCTGTATGTTCATATGTATTATGTATTTATGGGCAAATGAGAACTCTTTATGCAGAGATGACCTGGGAAATCAAAATGGATATGTGTTGGTGAAGGTGAAATGCAGAAATCAATGTTAAATATAAAGCTGCAAGAAATATTCAGTGATGTTGTCAGAAATTGAAAATGTAAAAACATTTTAAATCATGCTAATTTTTTATTCACCAGACATTTTACATGTATCAGTTGCACGAGGGAATGTGTAGCCAATCAGATTTAATTTCAAAGCAGCATTTACCCCAACAGCAACCAGCAGCAACCATAAATACCAGATTGCTCACACCTTCAAAGGGAAACTACAGTACTTTTTTCTCCATTTAACAATTAATGTGTAGGATTCCTTAAATTCCTTAAAGTGGGTTTGTCTGAGGATGCTTTTGAGCCACTACATATAAGCACTGCGCATGTTTAAAAAATTTTTTTTAATTGTTTTGTTTTCCACAACCAGTACACCCTGTTTCTGTCCGCTGGTATTTTCCTGCCATGTGACACTGACATCTCTCATTTTTCCAAATAAAAATAATATTTGGAATAAAAAGAATGGAAATATGGAGTGGGAGATGGCATCGCCCTGTGGGGCTACCGGCCACAGTTGGCGCTGGCACAGTCCGGATTCAATCCAAGGCCGTGGGGCTCATTCATGCGCCACAGCAGGGTGCCTTAACCGAATGAGCCACCCAACAGCCCAAGGGCATTACACTTGACTTGCAAAGGCATGTATGGGATCTTTCAGAAACTGTGTCTATTCCTTTTGAGAAGAACATTTCTTTTTTCCAGGGCTCACTAAAAGTTGAACTCATTTAAACTTTTTCTCTACAGAAATGGTTGATTTTCTCAAGATCAACAAGCTCTTCGCTGGTGTTGTTCCTGTGCTACCCTGTGCCGATGAATTTAGGTCAATGAGTTTAATGCTGACTTTGCACTTCCCCTTCACCTAATGAGCTTTCTGCTGCTGATTTAGGACCTCGTTTAAAGCGAGCTCACAGCATCCGCGAGTGCAAGGACACCACAAGGTTATTGGTGCTATTGCTTAAATCAGCTCATGCTGATCAAAGTGTCATAATATCTGTGAAATTTATACTTTGGGCTCTGCCCATTCCCACTGTCCAGAAGCCAGGTTATTTTACAGATTATGAGGATTTCAGGAAGAGCGCTCAATAATATTGTGGAAATTCTCATCTTTTTAAATGGAGCTGAAGCACATTAGAGAGGGGCTGTGAGGTGTGTTTAGTTGAATGCCGGGTGCGGTGCATTTAGGTAAATTTGGAAGAGAGGTGTTGAGGTGAATTTTGGGTTAGGGGTGTGGGGTGCATTTAGGTGAATTTGGGGGGGGGGTATGGGGTGTGTTTTGGTGAGTTTGGAGGACGGGGTATGAAGTGTGTTTAGGTGAATTTGGAGAAGTTGTTTGGGACGCCTTTAGGTGAATTTGTGGGAGGGGGTGTGGGGTGTGTTTAGGTGAATTTGTGAGAGGGGGTGTGGGATGTGTTTAGGTGAATTTGTGAGAGGGGGTGTGGGATGTGTTTAGGTGAATTTGTGAGAGGGGGTGTGGGATGTGTTTAGGTGAATTTGGGGGGAGGGATGTGAGGTGTGTTTAGGTGAATTTGTGAGAGGGGGTATAGGATGTGTTTAGGTGAATTTGTGAGAGGGGGTGTGGGATGTGTTTAGGTGAATTTGGGGGGAGGGATGTGAGGTGTGTTTAGGTGAATTTGTGAGAGGGGGTGTGGGATGTGTTTAGGTGAATTTGTGAGAGGGGGTGTGGGATGTGTTTAGGTGAATTTGTGGGGAGGGATGTGAGGTGTGTTTAGGTGAATTTGTGGGAGGGGGTATAGGATGTGTTCAGGTGAATTTGTGGGAGGGGGTATAGGATGTGTTTAGGTGAATTTGTGAGAGGGGGTGTGGGATGTGTTTAGGTGAATTTGTGAGAGGGGGTGTGGGATGTGTTTAGGTGAATTTGGGGGGAGGGATGTGAGGTGTGTTTAGGTGAATTTGTGGGAGGGGGTATAGGATGTGTTTAGGTGAATTTGTGAGAGGGGGTGTGGGATGTGTTTAGGTGAATTTTGGGGGGAGGGATGTGTGGTGTGTTTAGGTGAATTTGTGGGAGGGGGTATAGGATGTGTTTAGGTGAATTTGTGAGAGGGGTATAGGATGTGTTTAGGTGAATTTGTGAGAGGGGGTGTGGGATGTGTTTAGCTGAATTTGGGGGGAGGGATGTGAGGTGTGTTTAGGTGAATTTGTGGGAGGGGGTATAGGATGTGTTTAGGTGAATTTGTGAGAGGGGGTGTGGGATGTGTTTAGGTGAATTTGGGGGAGGGATGTGAGGTGTGTTTAGGTGAATTTGTGGGAGGGGGTATAGGATGTGTTTAGGTGAATTTGTGAGAGGGGTATAGGATGTGTTTAGGTGAATTTGTGAGAGGGGGTGTGGGATGTGTTTAGGTGAATTTGTGAGAGGGGGTGTGGGATGTGTTTAGGTGAATTTGGGGGGAGGGATGTGAGGTGTGTTTAGGTGAATTTGTGGGAGGGGGTATAGGATGTGTTTAGGTGAATTTGTGAGAGGGGGTGTGGGATGTGTTTAGGTGAATTTGGGGGAGGGATGTGGGGTGTGTTTAGGCTCATTTTGATAGGTGTGTTCAAAGCAGAGTGTTCTCTCCTCTATTTGCTTCAGTAGACACATCTCAAATAAAAAATAAAAAATCAATACTGGTCTGTTGTCCATTGATCATTGTTTAAGTCCAAGACAAAGTCAAAGGACAAGTCCATCAGCGATTAATCATGGCGGTGAAAGATGAAACCAGTTTGATAGATATGAAGCGTCCCGATGAATAGCCAACAGCGTCTGTTTCTATTCTCTATATATACAGCCTGGGGCTGTCAGACACATTTACAGGAAGAGTGGAAACCAGAGCTGCGTATGTGTGTCATTTTGTGCTTTTTTAATTTGCATGGCAGGTGTGCCATCCACAGAGTTACACCTTAGTAGGGCATTCCCCATACTTGTACAGAACTGAGAGTTTTCACCTTTCAGAGTTTCCAACTGTGATAACTACACTGATCACAGCCTCTCTCACAGCTTACAAACATTAACTTGTGTACCATCTGACCTCATGTAAACACACAGGAGTCAGACACAACTTGAGTTATTCATCATCATCAAAATCATCATCATCATTGTCTTTATTTTTTTTTCTTCTTCGTTGTTGTTTTCTTATAATTCACCTATAATTGTCCTGCCTCCAGTCGCCAAAAAATATGAATTCTCCTCACTGGACTGTTTGTCTTCATCTGTCCATCTCAGCAGAATGTGGTCTTTGTGTGCGCAATCAATATGTGCAATCTTCACTCGTGTCAGCAGAAATCCTCCCTGATGAATCTCTGACAGGCTGACTGCTTGTGCAACGGTAAAGAAACGCTACAATTTATAGCTTCAGCTCTCAGAAACCTTCGGCTGTTTCTCCTCGTTAAGCGCATACACTAAGCTGTATGAAAGGAGGAAGCCGCAGTAGTGCGTATTCATTAAGGACTAATGTTATGTCCGTAATCACATCATTTTAGTATTTGTACTTAATAATAAGGAATAACATTAATTTAGAAGAACAACCCATTTTGACTGCGGAAAAAAGAGAGTTCTATATGAGCATACTTTTAGAACGCGTGTCATGTTTTCTGTCATGTAACCTGTTAAATATCCACTGTACAATTTCAAGCCTGTTTGGTAAGCCGGCTGGTGTCAGTTAGCCATGTCAATTTATGCATGTTTGCGTTTTATATCTAATGTTTTACAAAATGCACACATAAGGAGACAAACAAAGAAAGGTCATTTTAGCCTATTAACCCTTTTGCGCAGATGGCAAATTTGGTCAATTCTCACCTATTTAGGGGGTGCTCTGTTTAAGGCTTTATAACTCCAGGGGCCACATGTATAAACAGTGCTGAGCAGAAAAATGCCCTCAGAAAGTAATGAAGTTTCCACGCAGAAATTCAGATGTATAAAATAACACGTGCTGTGAGAATCTGCGTACCTCTGCACACGCTGGACACGATATGTACGCAATGTTTGGTGTCAGTGTGATTTGGCGACATAGTGACCGAAAGGCAGAGGTAAAAAATGCAAAACTTTTTTTAAGCAGATTTCCGACTTTCACCCTGAGCGTTTTTTTACACATTATTTTACTCTGAGTTTTATGCATGTGGCCCCAGGTGTGAGCATCACAGAAACTTGGTAAACGGCTTAAATGAAACAAGAAACAAAAAAAGTTGTACCATTTACAATACAAACTTATATTTGTTTATTTTCATAATTTAAGTCAAAATAAAGTGCCATAAATGCAAAGAAACTTTGGAAAAATGAAAACAAAAAAATTGTTCTTTAATTTGCAATGAAATACTGAATGTTACATATGTGAAAAGGTAAATCTATACATTTTCTAGATCATAAACTGTCCGCAAGTGTGCAAAATCTGAGGATGATAGGCAAAACTACTAAAGATCTATGATGCAAAATATAGGCAGTGTACCTGTTGTCCAATAATCTCTCCAAATCTATCCAAATGGCTAAATTGTGCACTGCTCTAAATCATAAAATAATTATATACTTAACTACAAATCAAATGTTTTGGATCATATATCTCACTTTTGCATAATTTTCAAGTGGGAATTATGATCTCTTCATCAGTATAGGATTTGAAATGGAACAGTGACTATTGGGTTAAAGTGCAGACTTTTGCTTTAATTTGTGGGTTTTTATGTCCATATCGGGTGAACGGTGTAGCAATTGTAGCCATTTTTATACATACATTTTTTATGGGACCAAAAGTAATTGGAAAAATTAACATACCTTTAATAAAGTTATTAAATTTAATATTTGGTTGCATATTATTTGCATGTCATGACTTTCTGATGCCTGTGACCCAACAATATCAAAAGTTTTTTTTATTTTCAGGTTCTCTTACAAGCGATACTATAATCTCTGCATTTGAATGGATCTCTGTGGGAATTGGGGGGTGGGTCTAGATTTAACTGTAAATTACACTAGAACAGTATGGAACACATGGTTGGCTAAATGGTTCTAAGTCATCAAGAGTTTGACGTATCAAACAAGCCTTAAACCATCACTCTGCTGCCAGATATGCAGTAGATATGGATGGATCACTTGAAGGGTGTTTTTGTCCTGACTCATTTTCCTATTGAACTCTATGGAAAAATAAGTCAGGAGAAACAACCCTTAAAATGATCCATCCATATCTACTGCATATCTGGCAGCAGAGTGATGGTTTGAGGCTTATTTGATACCTCAGACCCTTGATGACTTACAGCCATTTCGCCAACCATGTATTCCATACTGTTCCAGTGTAATTTACAGCTAAATCCCCCAATTTCCATAGAGATACATTCAAATACAGAGGTTATAGTATTGCTTGCAGGAGTACCGGAAAATAAGATATCAAGAGTTATTTTGATATTGTTGGGTCACAGACATCAGGAAGTCATGGAATGCAAAGGATATATTACAAATATAAAAAGTAAATACTTTATTCTACATTATGTTAAACTGTCCAATATTTTTTGATGCCCGAAAATGGGGGGGACTATGTACAAAAGGTTTTATAATTTCTAAATGCCTAATCTGTCACCGTCATTGTATCCTTTCAAACTCAAAGTGCTAGAGTACAGAACCAAAATAACAAAAAAAATGTGTCACTGTCCAATTAATTATGGTGCTCACTGTATATATCGTTACCATCCAAAATTCAATTTGTGATATGAATTTTAGGCTATATCGCCCACCCTTAGTAGGTATAATTGCAGGCATGACTGGGTGGGGGGTTGCTTATTAAATGGACTTGCTACGGGAAAAAACTCCGTCACGAGTTTGTCACGAATCATGTACCAATAAAGACACAGAGTTTGTGGTTTCCATTCATAGTTTGGCTGCAGGAGCAAGGAATGTCTCAGTTAAGCAAAATCTTGGCGCCAGCGTCCTGGTCACTAGGCATCTGCGCAAAGGCGTTAAACTAATATTCGATAGCATGCTGACACGATTTGAGGTATTAAAGGTACTATGCTCTTTTCTGCTATTCCTTAGAGATGGTTGTCAGTTGTTGTACACGGTGAAGCCTCAAATATAGCAGCCCAACAGAAGCGATATTCCAGGTACTTTCTCGAGTTCAAGACCCACATTTACCAATTATATTTTCAGCCGTAGAGCATTTTAGCCATCAGCCTGGACTTTGACTCGGCAGACCCTGCAGTGAGCTGCGCTGTTGTCGTGTTAGCCTGTCGTGGGTGCTCTGAAAGAGTTATCTTCTGAAAACACCAAGGCAGCAGTCTCATTGGCAGCTTCATAGTACAGAAAGCAGAACTTCACATGAGACCCGAGTTTGGAGCCTGTAACCCGCTAACGACACACACCTGGAGATAAAGGGAGATTTTTTCATTGAGATTGGCAAAGCTTCAGTCTGGCAAATTAGAATTAATTTGTTTAGGTATTTTTTTAAGTTTTATGATTTCTACAATTGCTTTGGGAAAGCTAAATTATGTGAGCTGTATGAAAATGCTGCATTAATATCTTAATCCTGGGGTGAGCGGTCTGAGAATGAGACGAGGCTTTGCCCTACCTACACAAACAGGAAGTGATGACATAATCGATTACGCTGTTACTTCAGTTTATTAATCTGGCATTGATGCATCAAGTGATGAGAGCGATCGTGTGAGCATGGAAAATGTACTTTTTAGTATGTAAAAGGACGATGTTTATCACTGGCTTTGGATCTACAAGGAATCATGGTAAAAAAATGAATAATTTTAATTTTAAATGGTGGACCATTATGCTGTGAACGTTGAATGGTATGCAGCACAGGTATGTTCCGGCATGAATTTTTATAAGTTTTAAATCAAAAATTAAAAAATGTCAAAAATCTATAAAACTACAAACTACAAAGTTAGACTAAAGATGCATTTAGATTCAATCAATTTCAAAAGTCATCTTTAACTTTTATTAACCAGGAAAGTAGTATTTGCGTCTCACACTGGACAAGTCACCAATTCATCTCAGGGCGCACACACCATTCGGTCACACACTCAAACCAATGGGCAATTTAGAGTCTACAATTAGCCTAGCCTGCATGCCTTTGGACTGTGGGAGGAAAACGGAGTACCCTGAGGAAACATGCAAACTCCACATAGAGGGACCCTCGGCCGGGATTTGAACGCAGTACCTTCTTGCTGTGAGGCGACAGCGCGAAGCACCACTGCACCACTGCGCCACCCCCATATTTAATCAGTAATATACTAATTCATTCTTTAAAAAAACAAGTCAACAAACTGAACAAGAAATTAGTTTCAACAAATTAAAAAATGAATTCCTTACAACAAAATAGTAATCAATTTATTTAGAAACACAGCATTGCATCCAATTCTCATTATTCAGATTAGTAGATTCGCATTGCATACATAGCATAGAATACTGAACATTTTTTTATTGAAATTTTTTTGTATGCTTTCTGTATTATTTTGGTTTGCAGAAAAATAAAATGATTACACAAAACATTCAAATGAAGTGATGAGAGTCAAAAAAAATCCAGAGAAGCCTACACAGTCTTCAAGCATCATGCCTTTATTGGAAAAATTTCTATTGACCTTTATTGGGGCATTAAGAATTTGTGGCCATGTTGGTTTATTCATCACATTATTATGATGATCTGGAGATGGTTATCTTATCAAATTTGGTACACTTTATTTTTTTCAAACATGTTTACCTCACTATTTGGACTTAATTCTACCACACAGTAAGGGTTATGAGGCTGAGACTGAAGAGCTCTTTAAGTATATACTGCATCAGGTGAAAGGGTTATGAGGCTGAGACTGAAGAGCTCTTTAAGTATATACTTAATCAGGTGAAAGGGTTATGAGGCTGAGACTGAAGAGCTCTTTAAGTATATACTGCATCAGGTGAAAGGGTTATGAGGCTGAGACTGAAGAGCTCTTGAAGTAGACACTTAATCAGGTGAAAGGGTTATGAGACTGAGACTGAAGAGCTTTTAAAGTATAAACTTAATCAGGTGAAAGGGTTATGAGACTGAGACTGAAGAGCTTTTTAAGTATATACTGCATCAGGTGAAAGGGTTATGAGGCTGAGACTGAAGAGCTTTTTAAGTATATACTGTATCAGATGAAAGGGTTATGAGACTGAGACTGAAGAGCTTTTAAAGTATATACTGCATCAGGTGAAAGGGTTAAGAGGCTGAGACTGAAGAGCTCTTTAAGTATATACTGCATCAGGTGATAGGGTTATGAGGCTGAGGGTCGGATTTACTAAGGAAACAGTCGCAGCGCAAAACATTCACTATATTGCGACTCTATTGCGCCCGGACATACCGCCACATTTAACGACCGATTTACTATCACTGGTCGTAATTACGCAATCAAAGAAATTGAACACCCCCATTCGCAATTTTTGCGGTAGGAGACACCTATAACAACGACCCATCCAGATTACATTTTATATTGTCAGATTGTCATTTTGGAATGACATCACGTACACAATTTATTTATGAACAGCAGAGGATGTAAAGAAAATATTTTAGAAAAACTTTCCTACAACAAAATAGCGATTTTGACCCAGTGCGACCGTTTAGTAAATCTGACGTAGATATTGCTACTGTACTAGCATTGTGTGGTATTCACTTATTTACACTTGTTTACAGTCGATGGCGGTTGATTATGTTTGTTAGGAGGTGTTTGTAACAGCCGATTGAGTTATTAACGCGTTTTGCAGAAAAAGAGCTATGAGTTGGCCGCTGGAGAACGGTGCTGTGCTTATTACATTTGTATTGAGCCCATCTGGAGTGTGAAATGCCATCAGGTTAACTGATTGACACAATAGGAACTGTGGACAGCCTCTGATTTATCATTTCAATTTAAGAATATCTAGGAGCTGCAGACCATTTCCTGGTCCGGGGACCATAAGGAATTAGCTGGTCATTTCTTGCAACTCCATGGTTTTCATTTCCACTCTGACCTGCCTGCATGCCTGTATTATGCATTGGAATTCCTGGCTCAATAAATGTTGATTACTTGAATGGTCCACTCAACCATTTGTTTTATATGTGGTTTTTCCTTGTTGTGCCAGATAAAGATTTTAATCGATCTCAAACTTGATTGGCTGCAGCTGTTCAATTTTGTGGAAAGTTTTGTCAAACATTGTGTCCCAAAATTCAGACCATCAATTCCACCAGTTCATACGTTCACGCTCGAAAGTGAGGTCGTGCTTCAAATGAGCAATGATAAACATGTGCTGTTAATTTTATCGGCATACGCCTTTCTCTCCCTGAGATACCACCGTAAAAAGCACTGGCTGAGCATAACTCAGGCATCAGCGCACACCACATGCACGTCTTTTTGAACTTTATCAGACAGCTTTAAATGTTCTCTTTTAGACTGAGAGCTTTCTGCATCTGTAGAATCAGCTGCTGAATGATATACAGCATGTGAAGGGTGTTCTCTTCCCGCATTTACACCGATGTTCAGCATCTTCTGAAGTGTTGGAAGGAAGGAGCTGATGTTTGGAGAACCGTCTGAGCACAAACCTTCAGAAAAGATAAATGGCGTATGCCAAACAATGTCAAGATTTTTTTTAAATGACTAAGTTGTTTGAGCTCCAAGCCCTCCGGTTGTTGTAAATTCTACATTTGCAGGGAGTTCGGTGTGAATGTATTTTGGCGGTAAGTCGCATGGATCTTTGTGTCCTTGTGCTAGGCCTTTTCCAGTGGTTCTGATTCCCTCAGGGTGCAGACCGCAGTGTAAGGACCGTCGCTGCGATGACAGCCGCTACTCCCAATGGAGTCATCCCTTCTTTCTCCTGCTCTCTCACTCCTCCCCTCTCTCTCTGTCCATCCACTCATGTCTTATAGGTGGATATATGGAAGAATAGCTGTATTTACCTTGCTTCCCCCAACCAAGGAAACATGATTTTCTCAGTGTTTCTAATCCTGGGGTTTTACTGTCCAGTGTCCATATTCTTCCCGATTGGTGCAAAAGTGAGATTTCCAAAATTTGTGTCCATCATTGTAGGGGATGATCCTCAGTTGTTACTTGTGAACACTGGGACAGGGTGGTTAGGTTCTGGTCCGAAGAAAATTCAAGGTGTGGTTTTTGCCCGCTACATGTGAATTAATGTAAGGATTCATTCAAACGTACATTCAGTGCAAGTCCATCGTCACTCCTAACAGGAGGAGGCCCATAGCCCCCATAAATCTCAGTCAAAATTAAACTGTCTGGATTTTATGGCCATTTCACGCAGCTCACTGAAGAGTTATCTGGGGAAACAAACACAAGAAAAATATGTTTTCACTCTGTATGAAGCAAAAACCTTCCAAATGAAACATAGAACCTGATAGAATAGGACATTTAACACAGAGCCTGGTTGGACAGGACATTTAACATGGATCCTAATTGGATAGGACATTTATCATTGGACATTTAACCCCTTAGTGCAGATGGCATATTTGGTAAATCATGGGGGTACTCTGTTTAAGGCTTTATAACTCCAGGTGTGGCATCAACATAAAAAAAAAAAAAATTAAATGAAAAAAAACAACCCGGTTTTTTTTTTTTTGTACAACTTAGATTTTGTTTATTTTTTTAAATTAAAAAAAAAAAAAAAAAAGCGCAAAATGCAAAAAAAAAAAAAAAAAAAAACAAAATATATATATATTCAAAAAAAAAACTGAGAAGGTACATAAGAAAAAACAAAAAACATTTCATCCTCCTCAAAAAAATAACTCCTTGTCCACAATATAAATCGCAATGTAATCACTATACAGACTACACTAAAGACACGAAATGTAGCAATGTAAGCCTGTGTAGCTGATGTACCCAGGGTCTCCAAACCAAACCAAATTGGAAAATAAAAAATCATAATAAAAAAAAAAACTAAATCATCATCATTCATTTTACCGTTTTTTTTTTTTCTCATTTTTTTTTTTTTTTTATTTTTTTTTTATTTTTATTTTTTTATCAGTCAGGGGGGGGTGGAAATCTAGGTCCCCAATAACCTACCCAAAACCTCTCCGAGAAATTATTAAAAAGCCTTTTTTTTATTATTAAAGCATATACATTTTTACCTTACGAATGAAAACATTGAAAACATTGATAGTGACAGTTTTTTCATTCAGTTTTTTGATGCAAATGTTTCATTTTTTTCACCATTATCCCTTTCCTTCATCCTGTGCTGCGGTGCCTGGGCAACATGCACTGCACTCATCACACGGGGGGGTCTGCAGTTCAGCTGGGAACTGCTGTCCTGCAGGTGCAGTGGCTTGAACAGAGGAGTAGGTGATGCAGTGGGGGGGGGTCAGAGGTGGCAGCATGTTAATACATAAAATAGAACATACATAAGCATGTAAACACTACAACACACACAGCTAAACTTGAAAATTCTCACTCTTGTACTTTCAGTAAAACTATTTTTCTCTATCTGTATATTATGTATTTTTGTTGTTTGTGCGCTTAGTCTGTTTATTTATTTATTTTGTTTGTGTTTTTTATTTTTTTTTTTATTTTATTTTTTATTTATATATCATCACATCATCACACACACATTACACATACATTATTTCCCATCCCACCCATAATATACTATCACCCAATATATTATACATATAAATATACTACTACACCATATAGAAACAAATATACAATACACAATTAAATATAAAACAATAACAATGTTAAAAACTAAACTTCAAAAAAAAAAAGGCAAAAAAAAAAATAAAAAAAAAAAAAAAAAAAAAAAAAAAATTGTATTTATTTCCTCCCCTTTTTCCCTATTTATTGTTTATTTTTTATTGTATTTTGTATGTTTGAACTGATTGATTAGTCACCTTTACAACGAAAACTGGTGTATCTAATGGCACATCTTCGTGGTGAGCAACACACAAAAAACGTGGTGGGTAAAAAAAAAAAAAAAAAAAATGTGCCTGCATCTTCTGTTGTATTCTTGGACAAGTCTTGTATTCTCGAGTGTGCTTGGCTGGATGCAGCCAGAGTGGAGTGGGATTGGGATGCCAGCAGGTGTGTGTGACCAGAGTGTGACCAGGCTGATGAGGAGGTGTGGAGGAGTGAGGTGCCATGCTGGGTGTGGATCCACTTTATGGCTTGTACTGACAGTGAAATAAGTAAAAAAAATAAAAAAAAAATGAAAGTGTTAAGTTTTGTTTTTTTATATGTTTTGTGTTTGTGCAATCATCAGTGGCACACAACCAAACTCAAAACCAACACAACAGACCAACAAAAGAAAAATACTTTTTTTTGCCACATTTTTGTGGGCACCTACCACACGCTACTTTGTTTTGCTCACATCCACGACTGCACACGACTGCTAAAGTTGTACTCGTTGTAAAAAGAACTAATCAAGGATTTCCAATAATAAAAAATAAAATACCAATTAAAATTATTAATAAGGAGAAAAAATAATTGACGAAAATAAACTTTTTTTTTTTTTTATATTTTTTTTAAAACTAAACAACAACCAAGCCACCAAACAACACAATAAAATTGTGAATAACAAAATATCAATGTGAATTTCACAAGCACACACACCATAACACTACACGAACGTCACGAACACACAATAGTATCAATAACATTACAGTTATTTGGCAGATTATTATTAGCCAAGAGTGTTATTTATATTACAGGCATGTATTTCAAGTTCACAGAAAAAAAAAAAAGTCACCAAGTAAGTTCAAAAGTTAATACATAATTACAGCATTCAGTGGTAACAAATACGAAAAACTAAAAAAAATACAAAAATATAAAAAAAATAATATAAAAACTCAAAATACTAAAATATATACATAAGATATATTACATCTTAATATACTTGGAGGACTTCCCCAGGATTGGAGGATATACTCTTGTCTAGAAGGGGTTGTTTTCCTCAGGGGTCTAAAGAAAAAGCTGTTGTTCCGAAAAAAAAATCTAAAAAAAGTAAAAGAAGCGCTCAAAGGGAAAGCGGTGTCGTAGTTACGCGTGCGTAAAGCCAAGTTAATCCGCGCTGTACGCGTTCAATGCTCAAAGTTATCGTAAAAATAAAGCTTAAATTGAAGCGCCGCTAAAAATAAATTAATAAACGCTTTACTTAAAAAATTTTAAAAAGCTTTAGCTATTAATGTAAATAAAAAATAATAATTGAATGTCGTCGTTTTTAAATTGGAAAAAAAAATCGAAAAAACATTTGTCAAAATTGAAAGACAAATGTAGTGAGAGTCAGAGGTGGGGGTTAGGCAGAGAGGAGTTTCAAATGTTTTAATTTTCACAATATATGTGTGTATTTTAGTGTACGGATTGTCCAATATTTTAATGCATATTTCAATGTTGATTTCACACAATATTTTTATTTAAATCTAGATTTTGATAGATTAAAAATATTTTTATAGCAGATTTTTTTAGATTGGTATTTTTTTTATGTATTTTTTTTGTTTTTTTGTTATGATTGATTGGAACATATATTTTTTGGATTTGTGTTGATTTGCATACGATTGATGATTGGTGATTTTATATATTTTGCGAACTATTTATTATATGATAATATGATGATATTATATTCATATAATCCGCTAGGAATAGACGCTATGTGGGGCTGTGAAACTAGAAACGTAAAGTATAGAGTGCTTGTGAAACTTTGAAACTAGAATGCTAAATAAATGGACGTTTAATTACCGAATCGAATTATTGAATAAATTTTTGGGTTTTTCCAAAAATAAAACAGGGTTTTCCGCAAATAGTTAAATTTGTTGCAAAAAAGAGGCTCAAGGAGCAGAAAATGTCTCAGTTGCGTAAAAAGTTACCAAGTGTGCCATTTTGAGGTAATATTAAACTATTTATTTTACCTTGTAATGTTAAACTGTATATTGAACCTGTTCATGTGCAATTCGTCATTTTAACATTTTAAATTCCATATAAATGTGTTATGCAACATTTCAGTACACACTAGAGAACATCAAAGCTGTGACTGCTATCTAAATATATTTTTACAAGTCCCCAAGAGTAATAGAAATATATAAAATTCACAAATGAACACTATTAATGAAATCTACATCCTTATTTGGAAAAAATATATCTTTTAAATCATGACTTCTTACTTGGGACATAATGACTTACTTTATAATTACATTCTCAATGCACAGTACATAATTATTTCATTATTTCATTCAGCAATAACAAGATAAACTGTCAATCAAACTCCAATTGTTAACAATTGTAAACATATGTATATCTCATACATACAACCTTCTGATGGGCAAATCAGGCCAATCCAATCAAGCCATTTGAAATAATTGTAAACTCTGAGGTATTCTGGAACGTATAATTGGTGGTTTGGCATATGTAGTGTGGGTGGGTGTGGGTAGTGTGGGTTTTTTTTCAGTTTGGTTGAATTAAATACAAATGTTGGATTTGTTCCTTCTCAAATGCAGTTAAGCAAGTTTAGTAAAACAAAACCCTTCATAAATTATTTCAAATCAGGTAATTATTTGGCAGAAACTCTCATAACTTTTTATTTTGTTGTACACTGGCCTACAGTAGGCCTGAATTGCATCCCTATAGCTGAGGTGGACAAAACGAGCCAATGCTATGACGGCATTACAGCACAGTGTAGATTTAATGGTCAAATGCAGGCTTGAAGATTGTCAGTGTTTCTCTTAATTATCCAATGAATTTGTCACATGTTATGAAGCTTAATTAGTTCTGACTGGCCTTTACTCTATGGACATCAAAATTAATACAACGGGCAAAGAGCTGAAGTTACAGTTACTGTCCAGCTCTCCAGTATTCTCAAAATGTTCTGATAACCCCAGCTGAACCCAAAAGGGTAATAGTCTTTATCTGCAGTTCTGTATAATAATTATCAATGCCTTTGAATGAATTGTAAAATTGAATTATGTTGAAATCCCCTCTTGCAATATATTAAAATGCAGTGCTTAGAAAGCTGACATTTCAGATGCTGGTAAACGGATTTGATTAATTAAAACTGAGAAGTGAATGAAACCCCAACAAATTCCCATCAAAATAAATGAAAACAGATAAAACAATGTGTGATGCTTTTAATGTGCTTGCCTTCTGTTAGAAATATGCCTGGAACCAAATTTAAGACCAGATTCAGAGTTGAGATAATTACACGCAAATGGCACTTACTCCCAAAATTCCACTTAGCTGAAGCTATTTGTGATTCAGACATTTGACTTATCCACTGTTTTAAGCGTCTCTCCAATATATATGCGTGCAGGGTGGAGATTTGATGAAAAACGAGCCGTGTTTGCAAAATATGCTGATTCAGAGTTTTCACTTAATCAATTTTTTCCGTGCAACTTTGTTCGGAAAAAAAGGTGGCTTATGTCTAGCGCCACCAATGAATTATTATGAAAAATTCAGCATCTTTCGCATAAATGGATATGAGAATGAGGGCATGTTATTTGAACAGAATATTTTTGGTTTTATCAGGTTTTATTTTCCTTTGCCTAGCCTATATTTGCTATTATCAAAGAGCTGTCATAAAAGGAAAAATATGTAAAAGTATGATTGACCGTCTATATCATACCATCATACCAGACCAAATATTAGATGGATTAATTGATAGACAGTGTCTGGATCATATTTGCTTTGACAGAGAGACGACTTTGTATTTGTATCAGCTCAGCTGCTCCAAAATTATTAAGAGGTCCAAATGAACTCCCCGCAGTGTACCTGTGCTCCAGGTTACAATCAAGTGTGTGACAGATGCAGTCAAAAAAATAAATTTTGACAGTGGTTGCACGTAATATGCTATTATTAAGTACATTTGGACTCCAACTGGTTAAGTTGAAGACGTCAATAATAATATTGCGTTCAACCACCGTACATGATTTTATTAAGTAAATCATAAAAAAACTAAAACTTAAAAAAAAAAGTTCATCCAACGATGTATTTGTTTACTTAATAATATTACGTGCAACCACTGTCCAACGATTATTTTTTGATTGTGTGATGGGTATATCTCAGTCGTCAATATCTAAGAGTTATGATTGATCATTTTATGAAGGCTATGATGTGATGTTCAGTGCCTTCTCCACCACCCAAGAGCAAATACGATTCACAAAGGCAGGATTTAAGAAAGGCAAATGCGGTTATTAAAGGCACTGTCACTGATACGTTGAAAATGCATACCCCCACAGACATTTTTTGTTTGTAGAAAGCTGGCAACGCAGGGGGCAGGTACAAGAAACGGATTATCATGCCCTGTGCCACCCACATTTTGAGAAAAGCAGCTGCGGAGCTTGAGTTAGAATACAGCGTAGATAAACTCACGTAAAAGCCGCGCAGGAGAGGCACTTAAACGCATGGCTTAAGTTGGCCATCTCTGAATCCGGCCCTAAGTGACATCATTTCAGTGGGACCTTAGAAGGTGATCGTAAATTGTATATATTCACATTAGAAATGCGGTGAAATGAAACCACATTTTCTGACATTTTGGGAAGCGGTGGTAATTACCACTTGATCTGAACCACACATAAATAACCACATTTACATTGGGGTTGCAGGAATTTCTTCCTCAAATTAAACTGTTAACATGGAAAGCCAAGCAGTAAGGAGAGAAGACCTAGGCTTTTTGCCAAAACAGTTGCAAGTTTTAAGTCTTGGAGGACCAATGCTGTTGTACCCTTGAACAAGGTTTTGAGCAATACAAATCACTGCAGTAAATATTTAACTACAAATGAATAATGTGAGGAACGTAAGTTTCTGTATTGGGAAAAGCACGCCAGAGCCCGAACAACAGATTCATAGAGTTTATGGAAGGTCTCGCTGCATACATGAAAGATCTGTTTTAAAGAGGAAAAATCCAGCCACTCCTAGACACAGCTTTGGTATTCACCTTCTGTCCCGTTTTTTTATCGAAAAAACCATCTAAGCATTTGTATGAGTCTGCAGTATAGACTTTAAACCTCTGCAGCTGCTATCAGAACAGTGCTCTCTTTCTATTTCCTGAGGTCCACAAACAATTCCTTAGTTTGGGCGACATTAAGATCCGAGAACATTTATCAATTTCTCTTCTTTAATCACTGTCACAACTTCCTCAGATGCAGCGCTATTGTCTGGGCATTGTACAACGCTTTCTTATGCAGAAGGCCTTCTCTAAGTCTGGTTTTCTTTCTTTAAGTCCAGCAGACCTCTACTACTGACGCCATTACGGCTTACATACAGTAAAGCGAATGGAGCGTTTGCAAATATCCGAGATATTTTGAATCAAATGAGGGTTATTTAATGGTACTATAACATGGAATAGTAGCCTAATTGTATTAGTTCCCCTCAGTTTGTTGTCTTAAGAAGAGCGGAGTCTTGCTGGTGTCCGAGATAAGAAACCTGTTTGCACCCTAGAACACTGATATACGGAGACAATTACAGGAGTCATTCCCCAACTATTGAGAAAGGTTAATTGTATTTGTTACCACACCCATGCTGACCCTTCATCTGTCCGTTGTGAAGATACAACAAGATGATGTTAGACCCAGTGCAGGACATACTCTTGGCGATTACTTGTATGTGTCACTGATGAATAAGGAGTACTCTGAAGCTGGCCCAGGCTGGGCCGCGATAGTTTTGGGTCTGTTTTACTGCGACATTAGGTCTCAATGAGGTGGATGTGGGATCATCCTCAGAGCCTAAGCCGTCGTGTGGGATCATCCTCAGAGCCAAACCCGTCATGTGGGATCATCCTCAGAGCCTAAGCCGTCATGTGGGATCATCCTCAGAGCATAAGCCGTCATGTGGGATCATCCTCAGAGCCTAAGCTGTCGTGTTGGATCATCCTCAGAGCCTAAGCCGTCGTGTGGGATCATCCTCAGAGCCTAAGCCGTCGTGTGGGATCATCCTCAGAGCCTAAGCCCTCGTGTGGGATCATCCTCAGAGCCTAAGCCGTCGTGTGGGATCATCCTCAGAGCCTAAGCCGTCGTGTGGGATCATCCTCAGAGCCTAAGCCCTCGTGTGGGATCATCCTCAGAGCCTAAGCCGTCCTGTGGGATCATCCTCAGAGCCTAAGCCATCGTGTGGGATTATCCTCAGAGCCTAAACTGTCATGTGGGATCATCCTCAGAGCCTAAACTGTCATGTGGGATCATCCTCAGAGCCTAAACTGTCGTGTGGGATCATCCTCATAGCCTAAGCGGTCGTGTAGCTGTGATTTGATTGCTTCTTTTTTTGTGATTTGAGTCCTGAGTCTTTTAAAGTCCATCTCAGTGGGTTTCGTGACTCTTTCTTTCTTTTTTTTTTCCTGTCTCCCATGATCATTCGCAGATTTGTTTTTCATTCCTGCCGGATTTGTAGGTTCAAAAACTACACATTTTTTTTGTCCATTGTGGCTGGGAGTGTTCTGCAGCTGCATCCTTTTTAAGGAGTTAGAGAATCCTGCCCCTCTGGCATCATACGCGAGGAATTGATCGAGAAACGCAAAGAAGGAAAAGAAAGGAAACTAAAAAAAGCAATTATTTAAATGTGAAAGGGAAGCAAATGTGGTCGCATTCAACAAGCTGAATTAAAAACAAAAAAAAACCCACGTGACCTTTTCAAACTTAAACTGAACTGTTCCCTGAGGTGCTCGGCTATGCTAAGTCTGACATCCTGAAAGATTGCGCTTCGTTTTGTGGGATGTTCCTCTTTGTCATCCTCCTCTAAGCCCACCTTCCCTCCGGCTTCTGAGCCGCGCACACAGGATGCACTTCCGTTCCTCTCTCACAGATAAACCGTTTCTTAACCGACACCACTGGACGTTGAATTAATAGCTTTCCTAAAGGGCAATCAGAACTCAATGGGGAATACACATGGGATGCTTATCCACACAAATCCATTCCACCTTTAGTTTAAACCGGGCCGGCCAGAGAAGAATGGGCTCTCCCTCTCAGGTTCCTTCCGAGATTTCTTCCCACTGGGGAGTTTTTTCTCGCCACTGTTTGAGTGTTTTTCTTCCCACCGGGGAGTTTTTATCTTGTTCTGCTGGTTGAGGGTTGAGGCCTGGTTTTTGTCCAATTTTCCTTCTGTTTCTCTGTACAGCGTATTTGTGACAGTTCTCTATAAAAAGCGCTATACAAATAACATTTTTAATTGAATCTCTTTGACCCAACACCTCTGCAGTAGGCTATGTGGAGCATAAGGGGGCGCTATGCAGCATTTGGCCCTCTTTTTAAAAATTTTTACTCGCTATGTACATGTTGGCCATGTGGACCATGCGGACTAGGGAAAGGCTCATGGATCATCATATGTGATGCCATGATTGCTTTTTTTACATGGCCTGATTATGCAGTTATCCAGAGTAGATCAGAAGAAGATCCACAGAATTACCACACATGCAGAGGAAATAACTGCCATTAATGACACAGAATGATCTGTCCTGTGCCAATAGACCAGGCTTATTACCCTGAACATAATGAACACCCCTCACTTATGTAAGGTGGGGAATGTGACCCCTATGAAGGGACACACAAAGTAACTTATGCAGACTGATTTTTGGAACGTTATTCAAGTGCGTCACTCAAGTGTCAACGTTCAATCCATTTCCACTTAAAAACTGGGCCCCATTATCTGGTATTTGTTAAGGCTCTGTTCTAGTGTGTGGATGACATCCCACGGTCTGGTATCTGTTAAAGCACCGTTCCAGTGTGTGGATGGGGCCCCACGGTCTGGTAACAATTTAGATCATGCTAGTGCTGACTGTGGCCAGCACTCCAGTTGAGAGACACACAGTTTTTTTTTTTTTTTACAGGCATTCAGCAGATGCTCTTATCCAGAGCGACTTACACAACTTCTTATTACATCTTATTACATTTATCCATTCATACAGCTGGATATATACTGAAGCAAGTCAGGTTAAGCACCTTGCTCAAGGGTACAACAGCAGTGTCCTACCTGGGAATTGAACCTGCAACCAGTTCCTTAACCATTACACTACACTGCCGCCCAGTTGGCATTATCGTTGTCCAAGGATGGGACCATTTCAGTCAGCCAGTATGAAAACAACTTATAGCTCACCGGCACCCCCTACTGGTCGGTCAATCTGCCAGTTAAGCAACATACAAAGTGTCTTTCTTCGACTCATGTCTGTGTGAGCGTGACTTTTGAACTGCGATGTAATGGGAAGCAGCAGCTGACATCACATGCTTCAAAGGAAAGCACTCGTTTGCCTGCGCTCTCCCAAATCAACAACAGAGGTTGCAGCAGCAAGCTCTAGTCATGTGATCTGCCTTTTTAGCTCTAGATGTAGAACACTGATGGAGGTAACAGCTTAAAATCACAAAGTATATGGATCTACTATTCATGACCCACAGTCCCTCTGCTTTTACAGAACTGAGCAGTAACTCTGTTAGAGGACTTTGGAGAAGGAAGACTCACACCATTGTAATCATTGTGACATGTACATGGGTTAAAGTGCCACCTGTCAGGATTCCCAGGACTTTGTATCAATCACAGTGTTGTTTCTGTCAGCAAACAGGTTTTAAAGGGACCACGCTCCATTTTTTTATGACAGGGCATCACTAGCACATGGACTTCATGTATAAACAATGCTGCTAACTTGTTCATTGTCGCAATGCTAACACTGAAAAACTATACATTAATGGGGGCAGTTGTCTTGTTTAAAATTCATATTTTACTACTTTAAAGTAAGAGATAATGAGGTTTTAATTGACCATTGGATCTGCTACGTTCATTCAATTTCCAAAATATGCTTAAAAATTGGAAGTATATGTATGGCTTATTTTTTCTCATTTGAATTGCAGATCATTTCAAATATGTGCACAACCGTTATAAAAAGCAATTAGCCATATGTATTGTCATGAATGTAACGTCTTTGATAGTTCTTCAGTTAACCAGTTTAGGGCGCTCAAAAAGTAATCTTCACCATCTGCTGTTCAGAACATCCTTGTAAACGGCAGACCTGCATTTGCACCACCTCAGCCTTTAGTAATTACTTTGGTCTCCGTAATTGGCATGTGGATAATTGCATATGCATCCATGATCCACGGTAATACATAAGTTTGCCTGAAAAAAAGAAATAAAAATAGCAAGAGCTGAAATAGTTTCTTTATGTTTCCACTGCACCTGCCTCTGAGGGTTGACCTGTATAGACAGTGATGTGACTGATATAGCAGAAGAAGAGTTCCAGCAACAAAAAGAGCAACAAATTACACCTAGCAGAGCAACAGTGGGAGCAGTGCAGCTCAGGGCAACTTCAGTGGAAACAACACAAGTTTTTTAAATTAAAAACTCACTGAAAATTATTTGAACTTTTTTAATAAGTAAAAATTATGCAACTTGATTTTAAAAAACAGTGAGAACAACACATCTTTTTTAAAAGTGAAAATAATGCAACATTTTGTTAAACTGTGACAAACACCAATTTGTGAGTGTGGTAGGCGTATAACAAAGGCAGCTTTAGATCTCTAGAAAATACTACTTAATTTCAAGCTCACTCGGTAAAAGTGGTTAATAAATCCCACACTTTCGAGTCCTGACCACCTTTTATAAAACATGTGGTATAGTGGGTTAGTTTGCCCAGTTTTGTTTTTTTAAAATCACAGCTCTATGTGACAGAATAAGTGTGAACCTAATATCATTTTTTTGTTGTTGTGCTTTTCTATGGTAAAATATGCTTGATATGAGTCATGAACACTGAATTACTGACACGGTTTATTACACAGTTAGGGGAGCAGTCGGTCGTTATGTTCTGAGTCATTTATTACCACCTCAGCACAGAGTGCTAATTCTCCTTTCAACATTTATAGATGTGTAATGGGTGTGCAGTAGTAATATTAAAGCGTAATGCTTTGATTTTGCTTTTTCATTATTGTGTAGTAAGTATGTAATGCACGGGTGCCTGTTTAATTGAATTCAGATTCTCTTTGGGTTAAAAATGAGCATATCTGATCAAATACAGTGACTGAATCTCTATGGTTACAGCGAATAGAATACACTAGAAGAGTGTAGAGAGTGCAGAAGAGTGCATATTTAAAGAGATGATCGCAGCTCTAACAGAGGGAGCGACAAAGGGGAACAGGAACAATTTCAAACGCGTGTTCAAAATCTGATGATGGACAAATCATCTGTATGCTACATTTAGGTACGTAAAGAAGCACACTCCCATAGTGCATTTGAACTGGTGGGCATCCATTTTTAGCATTTTTTCTTCTTTCTGAGCTGAAGCTGATTGGATGGAATGATAAAAATTGCCCCAACCCCAATAAATACATAAATAAATAAGTTATTTCATGTGCACTGAACATCCGCAATCTGTTTTTGATAAAGAAATACAGGGCAAGATCAAGTCTGGCTGTTCGTCTGATGGTTAAAAGTTATAGTGAGTTATGACTTACAAATTACGGTCAGAGAGAATATTCATTAAAGTGAAAACACCACAAGTACAGACATCAGAATCAGCTGATTTACCAAAACTTAAAAATTAACTTAAGTACCAACGACTAAATTGTTAAGCATAGGCAGCCTTAGTAGTGTTTCATTCTTTTCAAAAGAAACAGGCCTCGCAACTGACACTGGCCTCACCTCAATCATAAATTGGAGGGGAAAAAATCCCCACAGTAAATAAAAGTACCGCCTACCCTGTAGTTTCCCCATTCAGCCACTGTTCATAACTTAAACTTAAAAGTTCAGTGATGGCACTATTTTTTTAACTACCCCTCGGTCTGACCTCGTCTGACTCGCATCAAAACACTTGCTGCTAGCATCACTTTGATTCGTTTGCGGGTAGTCTAATAACAGCCCGATGCTCTTTGACAAGACAAACAAAAGAAAGAAAACGCTTCCACCCTAGTGGCTCTGAGAAGAGAAAAATTGCAAAAGGAAAAAAAAGAAAGGTCTAGACAGTGTTATTAAAGCAACAACTTTCTTTGGTGCAGCAAGTACGTTCACAAAAATGTTAAAACAAAATTGACTTGCATTGCTAATAGGAATTGCTGCTAACCAAACTGTTTTATATCATATTGAGGGATGTCGGGGACATTGTTTTAATAGGCTGCATGTTTGTGTTTGTGTCGAAAGAGCGCATTGCTCTTGGTGCAGCATTTGTTGGAGTTACAGCCCAATGATTATTATGAAAGCTAAAGATTGTAAATCTAATTGAGAAACTGAGATATTAAAGTGAGTAGGCTTGTTTCAGTTGCACGCCATTTTTCTTTTGTTATTTATAAGATGGTTCAGTTGGGTGGTGATGATGGTTGGGTTGGAAGGAGGTGGGGGTGGGGGTGAGGGTGAGGGGCAGGGGATAGTGAATTGGAATAGAGGGTCAGTGGCCCTCCAATTGGCTTTTGAAATGAACCCAAATGGCAAAGGCCGCCTATGGTGAGAAGTTCATAATATTTGTGAAATAGTTTATAGAAAGGATTTTTGAAAAAGGCCTTGTTTAAAGGGTAACTACACCCACTGTTTCAGCCTGTCTCCGCCCACAAAACAATTTAGAAAAATACTTTGTGGGGTGAGCGAGGGAGAGGGGTGGGGGCGGAGGAGCTGCCATCGTCATTTGCATAAATGAACGTAGCTACATTGTACAAATGATTACGTATCAAACTCGGATCAAACTGTCAAACTAGAGGTTGCACATCAAATATGAATCAAGATTCAGCAACGGCATGTCCTATTTCTCGCCTCAAATATCTTCAGAAACATATTTTAGTGGACTATTTACATGGAATAAGAGAGTTTATGAACAGGACACAACGTTGTTCCGGTTTAAAAACGTGGAGCCGAAACTAAAATAACATAGTGGGTCTAACCATTCAGGTGCCGGCTGTTTCCATTGTGGGCGACAACAATTCTCCATATGAAGTAGAGGTACCTCCAAAGAGGTACTCTGACATCACGATTGGGGCGGGGGCAGTGTGGGGAGCAGAAAGGAAATTTCAACCATTGGGGGCAGCACAAAGACGCTTTTCTACCAGTTTCTTCTGATTTATTTTATTATTTCAGAATTGTTGAAATTACGGAATGGATGTATAAGTTTCATTATAAGGTAGGCATACAAACACGGTTACAGCTAAAAAAAAAGAAGTGATCTAGGGTGTAGTTATCCTTTAAGTCTAGTTTTTTGCACACAACAAATTTAGTGAATGATGTTGTTTGCCTACAGAACACAATAACTGGCTAGCAAACTATTTTGGCACTATAAGCAGGACCATGATAGACAACTTTTATATTGATTTTTAAAAATCAAGATGAATTCACCGTAATCTCTGGCTTCCATTAAATTCAACATTAAATGAATCGTCTTGGTGTGCAAGAATAAAAACATATACAATGGTATATCATCCAAAAGGTTGATGATAACGTACGGGTTATGGATGTAACCCCGGTTCTATGAATACGGTCAAAACGCCACGGTATGGGTCATCCTCGCCGAGAGGGGGAGCTACTAGGAGATTGTTTATCAAATTAACCACCACTACGGGCGGAACCACGTCACGCCATAAATATGGCGCTGGTACACCGCTCGACCTCTTTTGCCGACTTGAGGGCACTTGCCGTCCTGCGGGCGCAAGGTTCTCCGCCTGACAACACCGCGTGGCGTGTTGACCGTATTCATAGAACCGGGGTTACATCCGTAACCCGTACGTTCTATTTCATACCGGTCAACACGCCACGGTATGGGTTACTGTATATCAAATAAGTCAGGCGGGGATGTAGTGGGGTAACCAGGACCGTACATCATAGCATGAGTGCGGGACCGATCAATAAAATTACACCATTGGCTGCTGTTCTTAACAGAAGAGCAAGCTCAAGTGGGAACGTGGAACATAACCAATGGGTGATAAAAACCCTGAATCATCACCATCTTACTCTTCAGGGGTCTCATGGGGAGGAGGATGAAACGCCTCCAACACAATAGGCCGTGAGACGTATGACCGCGAAAGGACCTTAGGACCTTAGGCCGGGACGCAAAGAGACCGATGAGCTACTGTCCCCCAGCCGTATAAAGGCAGGGTGTATCGACAGTGCATGCAGCTCGCTCACGCGCCTCGCGGAGGCGATAGCGAGCAGGAAGGCCATCTTCCAAGAGAGGAGCTTTAGGCTGAGCCCAGTCAGGGGCTCAAACGGCGGTTCAGTGAGAGCATTTAAGACTAGCTGCAGGTCCCAAGAAGGGACTGCGTTCGATCTAGGTGGCCGAAGCCGCCTGGCTCCTCGGAGGAATTGTCCAGCACTGCTGATTCTAGGCCCTGCCGGCAACTCTGCCCACGGGCCAAACATGCAGGTTGAAAAATTCTGGGTTCGGATGCCACAGCAGGCCCTGGGCCTGCGACAGCATATCCGGCCTGGTTGGGAGGCGCCAGGGGGTGCCCCGTAGGGATTCCCTTAGGTCCGCCATCCATCTCTGCTGGGGCCAGTTGGGGGCAATCAGCAGAACCTGTGCCCCTGAGTTCCTGATCCTCGCCAGAACTGTGGGCAGGAGAGGCATGGGGGGAAAAGCATAGAGCAGGGCTGGAGGCCACTGGTGTGCCAGTGCGTCCACGCCCAATGTCCCGGTCGTGTCCATCATAGAGTACCACAGGGAGCAGTGAGCATTCTCCCTGGATGCGAAGAGGTCCACCTGTGCTTCCCCGAAGCGGGACCAAATGGACTGCACAATTTCTGGGTGCAGGCGCCATTCCCCTGGTCTCGGGCCACCCCTGGACAGCATATCGGCTGCCACATTGGTTATACCCAGCACGTGCACTGCCTTCAGGGACATGCATTGGGCATGTGCCCAGAGCAGGATTTGACGTGCTTTCGCATGCAGGATTGGGGACCGAACCCCACCCTGGCGGTTGATGTAGGACACTACCGTGGAGCTGTCTGTCCGGACAAGAACATGTCTGTGCCAGACCACTGGGAGGAAGTGGTACAATGCCCGAAGCACTGCTTCCATTTCTAGAAGGTTTATGTGTTTCCCTGCCCATGAGGGGCTCCACGATCCCTGCACGGACTGGCCACCTCTGACCGCTCCCCAGCCAGTCATGGAGGCGTCCGTGGTGACTGTCACCCTCACCCCTGCCGGCCCCAAGGGAACGCCCTCCTTGAGGCCAGGGGTGGTGAGCCACCAATCCACCATCTTTAGGCATTTCTGGGAAATGGGGAGGAGTCGCCGCCCATCTTCGTGCGGGCTCACTCCCTGTGCCGTCGCCCAATGCTGTAACAGGCGCATATGCAGCAGCCCAAGTGGCACCACCTGGGCGGCTGAGGCCATCAGGCCGAGCAGCCTCCGGCAAAGTTTTACCGTCCCCTGCCGCGCTGCAGCAAAATGGGACAGACTCTCCATCAAAGTATGTCGCCTCTCTGGGGTTAGAGAGGCACACATGGACCCCGAGTCCAAAACCAGACCCAGGAAAACCCTTTCTCTGGAAGGGGTGAGGTGGCTCTTCTCCCTGTTCAGGGTCAGGCCCAAGCTGGCTAAATGTTCCAGTACCGACCATGTGTCCCTTCTCGCTTGCTCCTCTGATGGAGCACAGATCAGCCAGTCGTCCAGGTAATTCGCAATGCGGATACCCTGACGACGGAGTGGGATCAGTGCGGCATCCATGCACTTTGTGAAAGTACGTGGGGCCAGAGCTAGGCCAAAGGGAAGGACCGAGTACTCGTACCCTGTGCCCTTGAAGGAAAAGCGGAGGTACTTCCAGTGATCCCGGTGTATGGGGATATGGAAGTATGCATCCTTTAGATCCACAGAGGTGAACCAGTCGCCATCTCTCACCTGAAGGAGGAGATTGGCGAGGCGGAGCATCCGGAAGGGCAGGTGCTTCAAAAAGCGGTTGAGCCTTCTTAGATCTAGGATGGGGCGGAAGCCCCCGTCCTTCTTGGGGGCTAGAAAATAGACTGAATAAAACCCTTGTCCCGCTGCCACCAGGGGCAGGGGTGTTATTACTCCCTTCTCTAGCAACACCAGAATCTCGTTGGAGAGAGCTCGCGCAGTGGCCCCGTCTCTCACCCGAGTAGGAGTAACCCCGTAAAAACGGGGGGCCTTGGTCTTGAATTGAAACCTGTACCCCGACTCCAACGTGCTGAGCACCCAAGGACATCGGGTACATAGGCGCCACTTTGCGAGATAGAGAGGGGAAAAACGCGGTGCCGGAGGCTGGTAACCGTCACCGACGGAACTGGCCTTGGGAAGCTGACTTACCGGAAGGTTTCCGGAACCGCGCCCGGTCCCGCGAGACACGCGAGGCCCTTGGCTCCAGAGAGCCGGATAAAGGCCCCTGAAAGGTCGTGTGCTCCCCAGTGGGGGCGGGACCTGAAGCTGGGGGTGCACTGTGGAAAAAACGGGTCCCTCTTGCTGGGGCCCGTGGGGCTGGAGCCCGTCCTACCGCCCCCAACATCTCTCTCGCCCTGCGTGACTGCTCTAAGGCAGCCTCCGCAGGCGGCCCGAACACCTGCCCCGGAACCACTGGGGCAGTAAGGGCTGCTACCTGTCCTTGGTCTGTTAGACTGGACTGATACAGCCACACCTGGCGGCGTGCCAGAACGAGTGAGGACATGGAGTGCCCCAGGGCTTGGGCATGAGCACTAGCCCCGCGCATCATAATGTCCACCACACGCAGCATCTCTATTGCTGAATTACTGGGGGCAGCGGAGGACATGTCCTGCAGCATACCCTCCAGGTACACCAGCAGTAGTGCATTAGTGTTAGCCAGTCGGGCCCCAAGAGCGGCGGACTGATAAGCCTTACACACCCGCTTGTCAGTAGCCCTGCATCACCTATTGGGATGCCGGGAATCACTATCAGCTCTAAAGGTAGTGCCTGCGAGCATTGAAAACATAGGCCCAATCTGTGGAGGGGCCGCCAACCCGTAGGATGCGGCACCCGCCATATTGGCCAACTGGGTCTTGGGGAGTCTATATGCCCCAGGAGACTGCCAGGATGCCTGCAGTTCTGTCAAAAAATCAGGCAGGGGTGGTAACCCCCCTGTAATGGGCCGATGAAGGCCACGGCTGAAAAGTGAGGGAGCAGGAACCGCCAAGGGGGGTAAGCGAGCGCGCTCAGCCGCCCTGAGAATCACCGCCCGATCGGAGGGATCCAAGGGCGGGAGTTCAGAAGCATCGTCGCTTTCCTGGGCAGACACTGACCCACCTTCAGTGTCAGACTGTTGGGGGTCTGTCCGACAGTACAGGCTATCCGACACCGTCGTAGACAGCTCGTCTGGGTGACGGCAGGACGGTCCAGGCACTGGGCCCTGAGGGTCCCGAGGCCTGGGTGACTGCTGCTGTGATGCTACTAGCCCCAGAAGGGTCTGCTGCATCGCCTGCACCTGTAGCTGAAGCTGATGGAACTCCGGTTCCTGATGCTTACGTTTCCTAGCGCGCTTGCCAAACCCAGCCCCTTGAGCATACGGCTCCATATTATGCTCCACAAAAGTTGATTGCCCAGGTGGGATGTCCTCCCCCGACGGCCCACCATCTCCCGGATTCTGTACGCCTTCCGACATGCTTAGCCCAGAGGTGTGTCCAACACCAAGCCAAGGGCCCAAATCAGTGGTACTGAGGGACCGCAAGGGGATGTGGAAGCCTCCAGCAGCTTCTACTCTCACGAGCAGAGAGGCCCCTTCCAGCCTTTTCGTTGTTCTTATTGTTGTTGTTGTTGCTACTGCGCAACTAACAACACCAAGCCCAGTGGCTAATATAAGACAGAAGAATATTAGTTAATAATAATATAAACTTCTGTTGGAATGGCAGCGTGCTGCCCAAACCTACAGGAATAGAGTATGTCCAACACCAAGCCGAGGGCCCAAATCAGTGGTACTGAAGGACCGAGGTGGGTGTGGAAGCTTCAGGTAGCGTCTGCCCTAACGGACACAGGGGCTCCTTCCAGCCTTTTCGTTGTTCTTATTGTTGTTCTTGTTGCTACTGCGCAACTAACAACACCAAGCCCAGTGGCTAATATAAGACAGAAGAATATTAGTTAATAATAATATAAACTTCTGTAAAGAACGGAAGCAATCTGCCTACAACAACGTTATTTTATTTTATTATTTTTTTTCAAGCGAATCCAGCGCCAGTCAAGGGTCCGCAACAGTAGCACTGGAGGACCGCGAGAGGACGCGGAGGCTTACTTTATTGTATCATGCGTGTAATTATTGCTATGCAAATAACAAGTGAAAACAACGCAATGCAATCAGAAAGATATCGGGTAAATCCGATCTAATTCTGTCATGAAAAAACCGGCCGTGAACCGGCTACAACTAGGTAATATATTACCGTGTAAAGCAGCAAACAACAGCAGGCAAACCGCAGTTCCGCGTTGCTGGGGGAGGGAAAGCCCCGGAAACTTACGTTGTCCGGGCGATCGGGAGAGGCAGAAAACAAAAAGTTTTTGCGAAAATCGCAGATTCCAAAGGAACCAACAAACACAATCTCAGCTCGCCTCGAGGAGGCAAAAAGAGGTCGAGCGGTGTACCAGCGCCATATTTATGGCGTGACGTGGTTCCGCCCGTAGTGGTGGTTAATTTGATAAACAATCTCCTAGTAGCTCCCCCTCTCGGCGAGGATGACCCATACCGTGGCGTGTTGACCGGTATGAAATAGAACTCAGTCTGTCGAACCTTCCCAAAAAGCCTGACAATTTATTCTCAGTCTTGAATAAATAAACAAAGCATGTGTCCGGAAAGGACCATACGTGCTCTATTTAGAGTTACTCTGAACATTCTGCTGTGCATGTTATCTGTACAGTGCAATTTACCAGAAACCATTGAGTCATTAATAACTTTCAGACTCCAATATCTTTTCCTGTATCGCACACTGTGCTCTCACTGCGCAAGCTCTCAGTTTTAGGGAGAGCACACAGGCTACACCTCTCTGCTCTCAGTTTTAGGGAGAGCACACAGGCTACACCTCTCTGCTCTCAGTTTGAGGGAGAGCACACAGGCTACACCTCTCTGCTCTCAGTTTGAAGAAGAGCACACAGCTGACACCTCTCTGCTCTCAGTTTTAGGGAGAGCACACAGGCTACACCTCTCTGCTCTCAGTTTGAGGGAGAGCACACAGGCTACACCTCTCTGCTCTCAGTTTGAGGGAGAGCACACAGGCTACACCTCTCTGCTCTCAGTTTGAGGGAGAGCACACAGGCTGACACCTCTCTGCCCTCAGTTTGAGGGAGAGCACACAGCTGACACCTCTCTGCTCTCAGTTTGAGGGAGAGCACACAGGCTACACCTCTCTGCTCTCAGTTTGAAGAAGAGCACACAGCTGACACCTCTCTGCTCTCAGTTTGAGGGAGAGCACACAGGCTACACCTCTCTGCTCTCAGTTTGAGGGAGAGCACACAGGCTACACCTCTCTGCTCTCAGTTTGAGGGAGAGCACACAGGCTACACCTCTCTGCTCTCAGTTTGAGGGAGAGCACACAGGCTACACCTCTCTGCTCTCAGTTTGAGGGAGAGCACACAGGCTACACCTCTCTGCTCTCAGTTTGAGGGAGAGCACACAGGCTACACCTCTCTGCTCTCAGTTTGAGGGAGAGCACACAGGCTACACCTCTCTGCTCTCAGTTTGAGGGAGAGCACACAGGCTACACCTCTCTGCTCTCAGTTTGAGGGAGAGCACACAGGCTACACCTCTCTGCTCTCAGTTTGAGGGAGAGCACACAGGCTACACCTCTCTGCTCTCAGTTTGAGGGAGAGCACACAGGCTACACCTCTCTGCTCTCAGTTTGAGGGAGAGCACACAGGCTACACCTCTCTGCTCTCAGTTTGAGGGAGAGCACACAGGCTACACCTCTCTGCTCTCAGTTTGAGGGAGAGCACACAGGCTACACCTCTCTGCTCTCAGTTTGAGGGAGAGCACACAGGCTACACCTCTCTGCTCTCAGTTTGAGGGAGAGCACACAGGCTACACCTCTCTGCTCTCAGTTTGAGGGAGAGCACACAGGCTACACCTCTCTGCTCTCAGTTTGAAGTAGAGCACACAGGCTACACCTCTCTGCTCTCAGTTTGAGGGAGAGCACACAGGCTACACCTCTCTGCTCTCAGTTTGAGGGAGAGCACACAGGCTACACCTCTCTGCTCTCAGTTTGAGGGAGAGCACACAGGCTACACCTCTCTGCTCTCAGTTTGAGGGAGAGCACACAGGCTACACCTCTCTGCTCTCAGTTTGAGGGAGAGCACACAGGCTACACCTCTCTGCTCTCAGTTTGAGGGAGAGCACACAGGCTACACCTCTCTGCTCTCAGTTTGAGGGAGAGCACACAGGCTACACCTCTCTGCTCTCAGTTTGAGGGAGAGCACACAGGCTACACCTCTCTGCTCTCAGTTTGAGGGAGAGCACACAGGCTACACCTCTCTGCTCTCAGTTTGAGGGAGAGCACACAGGCTACACCTCTCTGCTCTCAGTTTGAGGGAGAGCACACAGGCTACACCTCTCTGCTCTCAGTTTGAGGGAGAGCACACAGGCTACACCTCTCTGCTCTCAGTTTGAGGGAGAGCACACAGGCTACACCTCTCTGCTCTCAGTTTGAGGGAGAGCACACAGGCTACACCTCTCTGCTCTCAGTTTGAGGGAGAGCACACAGGCTACACCTCTCTGCTCTCAGTTTGAGGGAGAGCACACAGGCTACACCTCTCTGCTCTCAGTTTGAGGGAGAGCACACAGGCTACACCTCTCTGCTCTCAGTTTGAGGGAGAGCACACAGGCTACACCTCTCTGCTCTCAGTTTGAGGGAGAGCACACAGGCTACACCTCTCTGCTCTCAGTTTGAAGTAGAGCACACAGGCTACACCTCTCTGCTCTCAGTTTGAGGGAGAGCACACAGGCTACACCTCTCTGCTCTCAGTTTGAGGGAGAGCACACAGGCTACACCTCTCTGCTCTCAGTTTGAGGGAGAGCACACAGGCTACACCTCTCTGCTCTCAGTTTGAGGGAGAGCACACAGGCTACACCTCTCTGCTCTCAGTTTGAGGGAGAGCACACAGGCTACACCTCTCTGCTCTCAGTTTGAGGGAGAGCACACAGGCTACACCTCTCTGCTCTCAGTTTGAGGGAGAGCACACAGGCTACACCTCTCTGCTCTCAGTTTGAGGGAGAGCACACAGGCTACACCTCTCTGCTCTCAGTTTGAGGGAGAGCACACAGGCTACACCTCTCTGCTCTCAGTTTGAGGGAGAGCACACAGGCTACACCTCTCTGCTCTCAGTTTGAGGGAGAGCACACAGGCTACACCTCTCTGCTCTCAGTTTGAGGGAGAGCACACAGGCTACACCTCTCTGCTCTCAGTTTGAGGGAGAGCACACAGGCTACACCTCTCTGCTCTCGGTTTGAGGGAGAGCACACAGGCTACACCTCTCTGCTCTCAGTTTGAGGGAGAGCACACAGGCTACACCTCTCTGCTCTCAGTTTGAGGGAGAGCACACAGGCTACACCTCTCTGCTCTCAGTTTGAGGGAGAGCACACAGGCTACACCTCTCTGCTCTCAGTTTGAGGGAGAGCACACAGGCTACACCTCTCTGCTCTCAGTTTGAAGAAGAGCACACAGCTGACACCTCTCTGCTCTCAGTTTGAGGGAGAGCACACAGGCTACACCTCTCTGCTCTCAGTTTGAGGGAGAGCACACAGGCTACACCTCTCTGCTCTCAGTTTGAAGAAGAGCACACAGCTGACACCTCTCTGCTCTCAGTTTGAGGGAGAGCACACAGGCTACACCTCTCTGCTCTCATTTTGAAGAAGAGCACACAGGCTACACCTCTCTGCTCTCAGTTTGAGGGAGAGCACACAGGCTACACCTCTCTGCTCTCAGTTTGAGGGAGAGCACACAGGCTACACCTCTCTGCTCTCAGTTTTAGGGAGAGCACACAGGCTACACCTCTCTGCTCTCAGTTTGAGGGAGAGCACACAGGCTACACCTCTCTGCTCTCAGTTTGAGGGAGAGCACACAGGCTACACCTCTCTGCTCTCAGTTTGAGGGAGAGCACACAGGCTACACCTCTCTGCTCTCGGTTTGAAGAAGAGCACACAGGCTACACCTCTCTGCTCTCAGTTTGAGGGAGAGCACACAGGCTACACCTCTCTGCTCTCAGTTTGAGGGAGAGCACACAGGCTACACCTCTCTGCTCTCAGTTTGAGGGAGAGCACACAGGCTACACCTCTCTGCTCTCAGTTTGAGGGAGAGCACACAGGCTACACCTCTCTGCTCTCAGTTTGAGGGAGAGCACACAGGCTACACCTCTCTGCTCTCAGTTTGAAGAAGAGCACACAGCTGACACCTCTCTGCTCTCGGTTTGAGGGAGAGCACACAGGCTACACCTCTCTGCTCTCGGTTTGAGGGAGAGCACACAGGCTACACCTCTCTGCTCTCGGTTTGAGGGAGAGCACACAGGCTACACCTCTCTGCTCTCAGTTTTAGGGAGAGCACACAGGCTACACCTCTCTGCTCTCAGTTTGAGGGAGAGCACACAGGCTACACCTCTCTGCTCTCAGTTTGAAGAAGAGCACACAGGCTACACCTCTCTGCTCTCAGTTTTAGGGAGAGCACACAGGCTACACCTCTCTGCTCTCAGTTTGAGGGAGAGCACACAGGCTACACCTCTCTGCTCTCAGTTTGAAGAAGAGCACACAGGCTACACCTCTCTGCTCTCAGTTTGAGGGAGAGCACACAGGCTACACCTCTCTGCTCTCAGTTTGAGGGAGAGCACACAGGCTACACCTCTCTGCTCTCAGTTTGAGGGAGAGCACACAGGCTACACCTCTCTGCTCTCAGTTTGAAGAAGAGCACACAGCTGACACCTCTCTGCTCTCGGTTTGAGGGAGAGCACACAGGCTACACCTCTCTGCTCTCGGTTTGAGGGAGAGCACACAGGCTACACCTCTCTGCTCTCAGTTTGAGGAAGAGCACACAGCTGACACCTCCCTATGCTGAGTTTAAGGGAGAGCACACAGCCGACTCCTCCCAGCTCTGACTTTGAGGGAGAACACACAGCAAAGAGATGACACCTCCCTATGCTGAGTTTGAGGGAGGGCACACAGCCGACTCCTCCCTGCTCTGAGTTTGAGGGAGAACACACAGCCGACTCCTCCAAACTGCCCACTGAGCTGCTGGAACAGCATTATCTCCAGGGTCCAGCTGTGCTTTAGAATGCTGGTTCCACATTCAATCAGTTAAATACATCGCACCACCGTTTAAATGGGACCAATTACCAGAAATGAGGCCTTCAATCAAGCGGCTGTATTAAAAATCAAGCAGAGTCAATGAAAACAGAGTAGTTCTACAATAGGGAGAGGACAGAAAACGGATCTGTCATTACCATATACTGTATATATATATATATATATATAAATACTGTATATGGGTAGTCACTAAATGTATTGTGCATGATGGGAAAAGCTATCCAAGTAATAGGGGCTCTGCAAAAAAACATTCCTTAGTGCCAATTCCTTCAGAAAGATAAATACATGCTTTTTAAGCACAGTCATTAACCTCTGTTCTGTATGCAAACAGAAAACCAGAGAATGCTATTCCAAAACTGGTAGCAGAGCAACACTAGACGTGACGGCACGATTTTGTGTTTTATAATCTTCATCACCACTTCGCTTATTTGTAAATTAATTATTTGTGGACAATGAATGGCTGGAAAGCACGTTTGTGTATTGTGATGTGAAAACATACCGCGAGGTTATGTCCACCATAAATGCTAATTTCAGAAACTTTGAATTCATCAGTATTAAGGTGAATAGAGGTAAATAACACACCAGCCAAAGATGGCTCTCACAGTAAAGCATGTTCTACACAAACTAAAATTAGATTATAAATGCCTTACTTTTTGTTTAAAACTGCAATGTCTTATGTGACATCCATTTTTCATTGTATGAATATTAAGCATAAGTTTTAACTACTCAATTAAAATAAAAAAGAAATGTTTTTGGATTCCATATAACTGAGAGGACAGTGCAGAAGAGTAACAGATCACATCCATTACATTGCAATTGCACTAAGAGCTGCAATTATTTTCTACTAGGGATGGGCACAACTACTCAAGTGCAAAGGACTGTTTGAGCACAATATGCTAAAGCAATGGCGATTTCAATGTTGCACGTGTCATCAGCCAGTGACGCCCAAGTTAAGTCACACCCAGTTAAGTTCCCAGGATGGTGTTTTTCAACATCTGAATCAACATGGTGGCAGCATGAATAGGATTTTAAAATGAAACGTAATGGGTTGTCTTCAATTTGAACTCTGTCTGAACTGAGCGTTGTTGTTTTTTCTCTGGTAAATTGTCAGCAGTCTCAGATGTGGCTAGTACGTGGTGAGTAGCTCGGGCTGTAGCCTGTGTTTTTCCCCCCCTGACAATCGCGGCTTACGTGTAGGCCTGCTGCATAATGGTTTGCGTAGCTCACCAGCTAGAGTTAATGATTCCAGTTTCCACTCTTCTAAGCTTATAGGAATTAAAATGACAGGCAGCAGTATATACATAATCTCTGACTGACAAAGCCTTTTTCTCATCTGCTATATATTTTGGCAGGCACAGAACGCAGGTATTTTAAATACTCTGCAAATAAGTCACTTAAATGGCCTGAAAATGCTATCGCAAGGCTCATTTAGCCTGAATGGTTTCGGTAAAAATTGTTATAAAACTTTATAAAAGTTTCCTGACGATACTTTCCCCATATTTTTCTCCTAATGCGTATTTTACTTCATAATCTCAAATCTGTTAGGAAATTAAACTCTTTTATTACATAGGAGGGAAAACTGTCACAATGAATCCTCATGAAAATCTCTCAAACAGTTGTATCCCAAATGTCTACCTGCTGTATCACAACAGTCCTTTTATGCTCATTTTTTTACTTTTCTTCCTTAATGCATCTAGATGCATTTATTAAAGGCTGTACTTAATTACCTAACTAAAGGCTGTAGGTTGGTACCTAATTAAAGGCTGTACTTAACTACCCAACTAAAGGCTGTAGGTTGGTACCTAATTAAAGGCTGTAGTTTGTTACCTAAAAGCTGTCCTTAACTACCCAACTAAAGGCTGTCGTTTGTTACCTAATTAAAGGCTGTACTTAACTACCCAACTAAAGGCTGTACTTTGCTAGCAAATTAAAGGATGTACTTTGCTCTACAATTAAAGGCTGTACTTTGCTAGCAAATGAAAGGCTGTACTTTGCTTTCCAATTAAAGGCTGTACTTTGCTAGCAAATGAAAGGCTGTACTTTGCTAGCAAATTAAAGGCTGTACTTTGCCTTCCAATTAAAGGATGTACTTTGCTAGCAAATTAAAGGCTGTACTTTGCCAGCAAATTAAAGGATGTACTTTGCTCTACAATTAAAGGCTGTACTTTGCTAGCAAATGAAAGGCTGTACTTTGCTTTCCAATTAAAGGCTGTACTTTGCTAGAAAATTAAGGGCTGTACTTTGCTATCCAATTAAAGGCTGTACTTTGCTATCCAATTAAAGGCTGTACTTTGCTATCCAATTAAAGGCTGTACTTTGCTATCCAATTAAAGGCTGTACTTCGCGATCCAATTAATGGCTGTACTTTGCTATCCAATTAAAGGCTGCGGTTTGCTACCTGATTAAAGGCTTTAGTTTGCTACCCTATTAAATGCTGCAGTTTGTGACCCAATTAAAGGCTGTATTTCAATTTAAAGGCTGTAGTTTGCTACCCTATTAAAAGCTGCAGTTTGTTACCCAAGTAAAGGCTGTACTTTGCTACCCAAACAAAGGCTGTAGTTTGCTGGCCAATTCCTTTTTTACTTGAAAGCGTTCACCTTTTTCTCTAATTCAAACGACCAGTAAGGCAACTGAAGTCATTGCTGTAATAGTCACACCCACACAAAGAGCTCTGCAGATAAACAAGGCTCCAGCACTGGAGGAAAAAGACTGTTCCTGAAAATGACAGGATGACAGAGTTCATACGAGTCCAAGAGAGATCAAAAATACTCTATCAGAGTGAAATCTGAGATTTGTCTTTGCTGATTTGACATTTACATTTTTACAATGCAACCTTTTAAGAGAAGTAATACCTGGCTATATATCTTTCAAAGGGAACCTATTCCAACAGTCACTTTATTCAACTGGTCTGTAGTACCAAGGGTACTCTCATATACAAATATGGCTGTGCTTTGACTATATACTATGGCTATTGATATGTAATCATGTTTTTAAGTGAATTTTTTTGAAATATTATATTTTCACAAAAATGTGTGGGTTATATTAAAGGGGACTGACAGGTATCAGCAGTGTGGTATAATGGTTAAGGAACTGGGTTTGTAACCGAAAGGTTGCAGGTTCGATTCCCAGATCGGACACTGCCGTTGTACCCTTGAGCAAGGTACTTCACCCGCATTGCTTCAGTATCCAGCTGTATTAATGGATACAATGTATAAATGCAAAAAAAATAAATGCTGTGTAAGTCGCTCTGGATAAGAGCGTCTGCTAAATGCTTATAATGTAATGTAATGTATCGGATGATAATTCCCCTGTGCGGTAAACACCAGTCCTACTAGTTAAAATGTGTATATATTTAGGTTTCCAAAGACATGCACAGTAATTGAGTGGACACCTGGTTGCACTCACTTCACAGATGCTGGAACTACTGTGTAGCCTGAGATTCATGGAGGCATTAGAATGTGTTCACTTTCCTTAGTGGGTTCATATGTCCGACTAATTCTGTAGCAAACATATTCTGAGCATGAGGTAGATCACAGCCCTTATTTATCCATTAATTTCCCCAAAATTGACGTTATGATGTGGATCACATCATTCTAAGTGTTGGATTTCAATGTTGGTCACTGTAGTTCGATACAGAAACTAGGCCTTGGATTTATGACTATCTTTATATAGTTTGTCCTGCAATGCAATTGATTTAATGTCTGGTTGGTGTTCCCTCCTTTGAGCATTAATGAGCGCTATGCCTTTAAAATCCATTCGAACTGAAAGGTGTGGGTCACGCTGTTTGCCGCAAGCTATTAAAAGTTTTAAGGCCAAAAGTGAATTCCTGTGGGAAATATCATATTTATCACATACAGTATATATTCACATTTATTTGTAAAAAAAAAAAATCATATCAATGCAGTATGAAGCCAAGTTTGCAAAATAAATATATTTAATTAAATTACATAATGTGAGAGATTTTGTTCAATATATTTAATAAATTAACTCAAAATAGTTCATTAATGTGAATATTTATATTGAATATAAAACCAGTAGGAGCACTGAGTATCACAACCTTATTATAAAGCTGCAAGCCAATATGATATTAGCTGGCCTGAAGTGTGTTAGCGTTATTTTTTGCATCATTAATTATACGTACATCGTGATTAAGAGGTCAGTGATTGAACCTGCTGCAGGACAGTAGTATAATATATTATGAGTATATTAATCATAATATATAGCAATCAGCATGTGTTCAACTCCAAATAAAAGTAAATGTTTAGCTATATTCATCTTTTTGATGGACAGCCATATCTGGTTGACTGTGTATACAGTTCACTCCAAAAGTGTGACACATTTTTTGTTGTTTTGGCTCTGTACTCCAGCACATTGGATTTGAAATGGAACAGTGACTATGGGGTTAAAGTGCAGACTTTCAGATTTAATTTGAGGATTTTTACGTCCATATCGGGTGAACAGTGTAGTAATTGTTGCACACAGTGTGCCCACCCATCTCCCCATTTTACGACACCAAAAGTAATTGGACAAATGAATATAAACTTAAATAAAGTCATCATACTCAATATTTGTTTGCATATGCTTTTGCATGCCATGACTTCCTGATGTCTGTGACCCAACAACATCAAAAGACATTGATATCCTATTTTCTGGTACTCTTACAAGTGATACTATGACCTCTGCATTCGAATGGATCTCTATGGGAATTGGGGGGTGGGACTAGATTAAGCTGTAAATTACAAGGGAACAGTACAGAACACATGATTGGCTAAATGGCTGTAAGTCATCAAGGGTCTGCGGTATCAAATAAGCCTCAAACCATCACTCTGCTGCCAGATATGCAGTAGATATGGATGGATCACTTTAAGGGTTGTTTCATCTGATTTATTTTTTCCATGGTTGTCCTTGCTTTCTTGAACTGGCAGGGATTGCATATGAAACGCAACTGCAGTTGCAGACAGTTGGACATTCCAGATAGGAGAGGGAATTGGATATATACAGGCACTTATTCATAAGTTTCCCCAGTTTCTATGCAAACTCTGAACTCTGAGGTTATTTTAAAGGTAATTTTACACAAAAACATGAACTACATTTTTTTTCCTATCATCAAACAATACAGTATATATGTGAAATCATTACCTACATCATTACATACACAGCTTTTTTATTATATCAGCAAGGTCCTGATTTAAATAAGAAATGCCGGCACTGCCCTTCCTGTCACCAGAGAAATATGGGCCTGAACAGGGGGTTGATATGAATGCGTGGTTTTATGGGCTCTACAGCAACTTCAAAGAGCCCAGGGTTCAACGTGAGGTCTCACGGAATATGCTCGGGTTCGTTCTGGACATATTAAAGGGGCAGTTCACCCAAAAATTACATTTTGATAGGTTTCTACATATGCAGAATGCTATCTATCCATCCAGGTATAGTTTCACTGAGAACTCACTAGTTTTGTAGATATACCTGTACGCTGCATCTCACAGTGATATCCTGATTGAATGGACCGCAACAGGTCAATCAACAGCACCGTCTATTTCCAAATATAATCACACGGTTACTCACGAGCCTCCACTGACTGTGCACAGCTTTTTCAAAAACTACTACCGAAGTAAGCCAACTGTGTATATACAAGCAAAATCTTAACCAAAGCACGCCAGTATTCTGGAGCTTATGTGAACACAGTGCGCCCTAGAATACTGCCGTGCTTTGGTTGATACTTTGCACAGATTATAGGCCACCCCATTGTCCAATTAAAAATGACACCAATTAAATTATATTTATCTCCCACAGTTTGGAAATGCACTAGTGAATCAGCACAGAATATAGTAATGTACAGTTATCAGTATATTTAAAACATCTGAAGCATGAAACAGAGCCGGGTACCTTCACAACAAAATGAAGTGAATTGGCAAATTTTTCATAGACTTTTATGTGTCCATCTTCCAAGTAGACACACAGAGTATATACTGAAATGGACATTTATGAGGTGTGTATATGTTATACATCAACACACATTGACACCGGTGCAACAGGTCGACAAAAAGTGCATGATTATAACCTGAACAAAAGTTCAAGTCTAGCTCACATATAGGTTATTTCTGCAAGGACTGAGAAATATTGGACCCTGTTCCAAGCAGCAGCACATTAGCAGGTAACACGCGACAAACCTAAAGAGTGAATCGTGCTGATTAATACCAGATCAATGCAGACACAGCAGCAGCTCAAACGGTAATGCTATTGGAATCATTCTGCCAGTCAGTCACGTATCTCCATAGCAGAAGATGGCTGGGATAATAACATTGTGCGCTGTACGTCACCTAGTGAAAAGGCTACAATTCAAACGCAAAATGTGAAAAACATCTGCCATGAATACTTGGGTAATTTAAAATGATAGACTGGTTCATTTTAGCTCTGCAGTTCTCTTTCATTAAGATGTTGGAAATCGAATTCTATGGCAATAGCACTTATGAGTGCACGCTGCACTTTTCAGAGACCCTCAAATCAAGTAGAAATCATAATAATATTGCCATTTATTTACGGATTTACGATTGAGAGTATTTAATTATATCCTCATATTTTTTTTGTATTGTGGTGTGAGGAAGTACATATTACTTTAAAACAGTGTAGTAGTGTAGTATAATGGATAAGGAACTGGACTTGTAACCGAAAGGTTGCAGGTTCGATTCCCGGGTAGGACACTGCCGTTGTACCCTTGAGCAAGGTACTTAACCTGACCTGCTTCAGTATATATCCAGCTGTATGAATGGATAAATGTAATAAGATGTAATAAGAAGTTGTGTAAGTCGCTCTGGATAAGAGCGTCTGCTGAATGCCTGTAAAAAAAAGAAACAGTGTGTCTCTCAACTGGAGTGCTGGCCACAGTCAGCACTAGCATGATCTAAAATTGTTACCAGACCATGGGGCCCCATCCACAAACTAGAACAGTGCTTTAACAAATGCCAGACCGTGGGGCCCCATCCACACACTAGAACAGAGCCTTAACAAATACCAGATAATGGGGCCCAGTTTTTAAGTGGAAATGGATTCAACGTTGACACGAGTGACGCACATGAAAAGCACTTGAATAACATTCCAAAAATCAGTCTGCATAAGTTTCTTTGTGTGTTCCTTCATAGGGGTCACATTCCCCACCTTACATAAGTGAGGGGTGTTCATTATGTTCAGGGTAATAAGCCTGGTCTATTGGCACAGGACAGACCATTCTGTGTCATTAATGCCAGTTATTTCCTCTGCATGTGTGGTAATTCTGTGGATCTTCTTCTGATCTACTCTGGATAACTGCATAATCAGGCCATGTAGCAATTATGGCATCACATATGATGATCCATGAGCCTTTCCCTAGTCCGCATGGTCCACATGGCCAACATGTACATAGCGAGTAAAAAAGAAAAAAAGAGGGCCTGCTAAATGCCTGTAACATAACATACTAATTTCCTACAGGGATACATGTGTTTGCATTGCTTACAAGTGAATGTGAATGCAAAAGTTAATTTTACTCCTTGTCAATTCAGCGTTTGAATTCATGCATGATTGAATCAATACAACTTAATATGTTGTATTTTGATTGTTATGACAATGTAAATGTAATCATTTTGAACTTCCTAATCCAGTTATGCCAGAACTCCCTTATGCCCTTTTCCAGAGAGCCACAGCTGTGCTGGTTCTTGTTTTCACTTTACAAATCAACAAACCCTTCAGACCCAAGTAAGCAGGTGTACGTAACTACTTTAACTGGGCAATTAAGTGCTGAGTAACAATACAAACCAGGCAACCCTGTGGCTCTCCAGGCCCAGTGTTGAGGACCCCAGCGGCTCTCCAAGACCGGGGTTGAGGACCCCTGCCCGCACAAAGTACACGTAACCAATCAAAATAGAACACGACTTGCTTTAAATCTGTTGCAACCACTGCCTTGGTCATCTTCTTTATAACCACACTCAAAGAAGCTGTTCTGCTCTTCCTTTGCCACCAACTGTCATTCTGAAAAATGTCTCAAACCACTTGTGGTTGTGCAAATCAGTTTCTGACTGTTTCAAAAGTCCTTATTCAGCTGAAAGCAAAACTGCAGTCGGCTAACTACCTATATGTTATTCTGAACAACCTCCACCCATCCTGCTGTCTGACGCTTTTACTTTTCATAATAGTGATGGAGTGCATACTAGCATACACTATCAACAGTCGTTGACAGTGTAAATACTTGTGTTGGCAAAATGAGTTGCCATTTTTTAAAGTACATTTTGCTTCAAATTGCAGTTGGCAGAATGTACAAGAGAAATGATACTCCAATAAGGCAGGGTGACTTTTTCTCGGCATCGCCGCTTTATACAGATGGACTATTTTAAAAACAATAGACCGCACACATCAACTACCCGATTTGCGCAAAAATAACAATTATTTGAATATCTGTTGGGAGTTTGATTCTTTCCCATACAGTACACGCTACAGTACAGGTCAGCAGGCTTGTAATTATTGTCTTTACTGGTTTATTCTTTTCACACACAAAGGTAACAGTGACTGTTAATTTAACAGTGATTAAATTAAATTAAATATCTGTTAGGGCAGAATAATGTCAGATGTGTACGATGCTTCACAATATGTGCATCACTCAAACCATACCAGTGCACCCAAACTACATGGACATGACTCCCTTTATGAGGCTTCTTTAGATGTGTGCTGGAGTAGGATATATTTATTTATTTATTATCAGCAGAGATTTGGTTTTTGTGAATATTTTATTTTTGAAGTGAGCGGTTGTCAGTTTGTTTGTGGGAACAGGGTTCAGTCACAATTCAATAAATGCTGTCTCCTACACAGACCAAAAACAGGCTACCCAACCTTGTTGATACATAACATATAATAACACAAAATGGTGACTCTTGATATCTTATTTTCAGAGACTCTTACAAGCGATACTATAACCTCTCTGCATTTGAATGGAACTCTATGGGAATTGGGGCGACTAGATTCAACTGTAAATTACACTGGAACAGTATGGACCACATGGTTGGATAAATGGCTGTAAGTCATCAAGGGTCTGAGGTATCAAACGAGCCTCAAACCATCACTCTGCTGCCAGATATGCATTATGGATGGATTACTTTAAGGGTTGTTTCTCCTATTGAACGCTTCGGAAAATGAAGTCAGGAGAAACAACCCTGACAAGCAATCCATCCATATGTACTGCATGTCTGGCAGCAGAATGATGGTTTGAGGCTTGTTTGATACGTCAGACCCTTGATGACTTACAGCCACTTAGCCACCCATGGGTTCCATACTATTCCTGTGTAATTTACAGCTTAATCTAGTCCCCCCCCCCCCCCAATTCCCATCGAGATCCATTGAAATGCAGAGAGCTTATAGTATCGCTTGTAAGAGTACCTGAAAATAAGATAGAAGAGTCTTTTGATATCCTTTTATACCCAGTCATGATAGCATCAAAAGTAGGCTAGTAGCTGTTATGCTGTGTTCATGCTTTAACAGGGAGACGGAAGACATGACTGATCTGTAAACTTTACTGTTGTATAGACCACCGTGTCTTATCTTTGAACGCACATTGACTGCCATGTTTTGTGATATATATTATGTGGTGTAGTGTGCGAAAAATGAGCAGCCTATGTTTTTATGTTGCTCAACTTGCTTTTTGTGTGTGCAAGCTTGTAACTCTATTGCTGTGAGCAATATAGCGATCATGTTTCTGAGAAAGCTAGCGTTCAATGTAGCCTACAATGTTCACTGTCATCAGCTGCAAATCTAAATATAAAACAGATAGCTAGCTAGCTTTCTCTATCCGTCGTTTATCTCAATATGTGAGGAATCTCAATTAATGTATTGGCTTACATTGAGAAACGCTGACTGCAGCTCTGAACTACTTTTCTAGAGGCTAGTCATTGTTGGAAGGGTGGGAACGTGGCGAACTTAGTGGGTGGAGCAAAGCAAGTTGATTAACAGATTGTGCTCGTTGGGAAATCGGTTAATATTTATGGAAATAAATAAGTAAATAGGGAAATAAATTGGGAAATATTATGGAAATAAATCAATGAATATATTTGAAAATAAATTAATTGCACATACATTTACATTCCCAGATTTATTTATTTATTTCCTAATTATTGTATTCATTTTTATATTTCCACATTTATTAATTAATTATTGTATTTATTTATCATTGTGGCACTCTCTGTGTTCCATATTTTGGAATTGGGGTTTGTAATTATAATTTAAAAAATACTTTCAAATGGCTGTTCAGTGTTCACTGTAGAACATAATATAGTTGGTAACCGTACCGAGGGATTTTTAATATACATGCTCCAGGCATAAAATGTTCTGGACCAACTCTGTAGTGATTCAAATAATGACTTGATGGGAAATGCATAATCCTTCTGACAGGCGAAAAGAATAAAACAAAAACTTAAGAAAAACAACCTTAACTGACATAAAACGCTCGTTTCACTGACTTTGTGATACCCTCCTCCGACATAGATTAGGCTGTTATTTTCTTCAAATGAGACAATAAAATCGCACTTTGCCGTACGCCTTCCTTCAGTAAAATGCGCGGAATGTGACGCTAGATCAATGCGGTCTCCCAAGCTTTCATATTTGAGCGGCTGCCGGAGGTGCTCCGTAAGTTATAACAAACCGCCCTGTCACAATGACGCCATCTGAAAATTAATGTGACACCCAGAAAACAAGCAGTCATACGGCGGTGCAATTAAACAGGCAGACACCAACAGAACGTCGCTAATTTACGTTTATGTGTGTGTGTGTGTGTGTGTGTGTGTGTGTGTGTGAAGTACGGACAACTTGGATGCATGTCATGTAGCGCTCACCATAGCAGTTAATCAGAACTAGCAGTTTTTGTTTCCTTTTTCGGTTACATATTTTTGTTAAATAGGCTAATACATCGGTCTAAGGTTTCCAAACGTAGAATCAGCTTCGGCGTCTACCGCGCAAATGACCAGAATAAACGTTCCTTGTTCTTTGAATCTTCAGCCGCTGTTCTGTTTGGTAGAAAGGGGACCTCAGATGGTGCTGTTGTCGTGACAACCAATAAGGGAGTATCAGATTTTAGAGAAGGGGGGTAGCAGGACGATGTATAGCGGGGTGGGGAGACTGGGAGGGAAAGCGCAAGAGAGAGAGAGAGAGAGAGAGAGAGAGCGCGCGCGCGGGAGGGGGAAAGAGAGCTGAATTCTCTCACACTCACAACAGCGCTCCACTAATCTCTCAGAAGTCCTCATATGCGAGCAAGGCTTTAGTGGGATACGTTGTTTGCTAAGGGTTGCGGAATCTACCTTTTCATCCAAGCCATTTTTTTCCTTTGGTGCTTATCGTCTTCTATGTAACCAGTCCCGAACATCTTTATTGTTGTGGAGTAGCTGGCATCATCGGAACAGGACTTCGATCTCTCTTTGTAAAGTGCAGATACTTTCTTGGATCTACTGTCCATCGTTTTCCGTCGACGCGCACGATGGTGGTTGGAAGGAGATCCTGTCGGAGGCAGATTCAGGCTGCACTGTTCAGACTACTGTGTCTTATTCCAACAGGGCTCCCTGTCCGAAGTGTGGATATGCAGCGAACCACCGACAACATAACCATTCGCCAGGGTGATACAGCAGTTATCAGGTAGGATCCTGCAAGACTCACTTTTCCCAGCTACCAGTTTCTGTGATGTATTTCTGTTTTGCTTTCAAACGGGTCATGGTGCCAACCAGCAAGAGCCCCGTCTTAGTTTCCTCTAGCAGAAAACCCCACACATTTTGAGTTATAATTCTTATGGTTTAAAATATTTGCAGGGGTAGCACGCAATTTAGTTAAACACACATTTATGACGAAACGTGGATATAACAGAAATGTGCGCTTGGTTTATCAAGTTTGCAAAACATCGCAGGTGATATGTGGCGCATTTGCATGCTGTAGCAATGCTGCTCAGTATTTTCGCATTCTTTTGGAGATGCGCGGCATCCAGTCCACGAGCCTTTCAGTGTGCGTTACACGGACTGAAGTGATTGCTACTCGAATGCGCCGAGATTCTGCTTCTATTAAATTTTATTCAGATGTGCGAAAGTATTTTGAATGTTTTAATAATATTTGTTGTGGTGTAGAGAAGAAATAAATTCGTAACTTGCTGAAGAAGTAAATGGTAGGATATCTTGTGCTGCGACATTTATTAATTAAACATTTATTTTGCATTCATCAAAATGTCTTGCACCGCTGAAAGTATTTTTGAACTACTTAAAGCAGAGATTAAATTGCTTTACAAGTGAAAAGAAAATTCTATATATTTTTTACTGGTACCAGTATGCAGGCTTTAAGATACGTCATTGAAAGTGGTCCACACACCATTCATAAAATCTTACCATTATGGCACTAAAACCTCACCCCTGCCAACATTTCATTTACTGTCAAATGACATGTAATATACACTGATATATATTCAAACAATAATCCATCTTGAGGACATTTTAGGTATTGCAGGACTTGTTTGACGCTGTATGTCCGCACACGCTCACGCATAAGCATGGGACGTGTTTTTCTGTGTGGTTTCACGGCGAAGTGAGTGGTGTTGTCCACTGCATTCTTGTCACGGTTCTTTGATGACACCGCTTGACAAGATTAAAGTAGCAACAGCAAGATGACAGGGCAGCGCTAGGGTTCGCATATATTGCTGTTTACATCAGAATACATTGCTCATGCAAAGGTGTGCAGTGCGTGCTGGTAAATGTTGCCTTTGCAAAAATACGAAGTTTAATGTAGTTTGTGGTATGTTCACGACTTAACTGTTTACTATGCCTTTTGAATAGCAATGCTAACATAACAGGAGGGGAGATGTTAGTCATGCCCTAACATATGTGCCCCCACCCTTGAATAGACACTTCTTTCATATCGCCACATTTAAATGTATGCATTTGTGGTTGTTCTGTAATATCTACGCTATATATTTGTTATTGAAAATGTGTTATTTCTTAAAATCTGAATTAGTAGAATCCGGGTCTTTGTGTCAGTCTGGTGATTACCACTAGTTAGCAGTAGGCTAGCACATTATAAATGAAGCAGAATTTTATAATATTAGAAAGTGAGCACTTGTATATCTTCCACAGAATTAGATATTACCCTCAAAATTTGAATATTCATGTAATGAGTCCCTTTGGTTTTGGGCTCAGCTCAGTGAGTTACCCAATGACTTGTCATGCCTTGTGGACAATGGCACCGGGGGGGGGGGGGGGGTCCAAGTAGTCAAACCTATAGTCAAACTCCTAATACAATGCAAGCTGGTGTTTTCCACAAGGATTGGACAATATCAATAGGTTTGGATTCACAAAACATTTTGATCACTGTTAGGATGTTCAAGAATTAACATATGGTTGAAAGGTCAGAGTTAGGCCGTGTCCGAACACAACCCCTACACCCTTTTGAGGGCGCATATTTGAGTCCACTTCGTCAAAAAGCTTTTGAGTGGGCGACTTTTTTTCTCATAAATGGGGGCACTTAAAAAACCAGGATGAACCCCTTATTTCCGGGGTTTTGTTGAGGGAATTCAGAAGCACACTCATCTGCAGAACGGTGAACTCATCCGACAATTTCAGTCAGTAACCCGGAAGTAAAAGCGTAAAAGACATAGTGCATATATGGTATAAGATAGGTTAATTTTACAATACATTTTTTTATTTTTGTTAATTCTATCTTCATTCATAATCTACACTTTGTAACAATCGACATATGTTAACTGATTGATATTCTCAATAAAAATGTAAAAATAAAAATAAATATTATAAACTACTTCCTCACTAGTTTGGAAAGAGTTTTGCTGGATTTCTTCCGCACACTGCTTGCAAAGTGAGGGGACAGGGCACATAGTAGACAGGGGTCTGAGTGGACAGGGAACAGTGGACAGGGAACAGGGGTCGTATTCGGTCACGGCCTGAAGGAGTGGTAAAGCAATGCATTCTGGTACTTGTGTTGTGTAACTTGAAGCAGGTTAGGAAAGTGTGAACAGCTTCTGTTCTTCATAACTTCAAAATAATTTAAATAAACAATGTATTTTAAATTAGCTTTCAAGTTGGTATTTCAAACATATGTGCATGTACATTTTGAATAATGAGTTGGTTTGACGCTTTCTTGGAAAGAAAATGGCATCCACACTGTCAATTGCACTCAATCATATAAATTATGATATAAAACGCTGCTTTATCTTTAGAGATTATGTGGTTAACTATAAATAAATACAACGACTTGAAGCCAAACAAAGGTTAATACATATTTGTGTTTAGCCCGCCTACAGGGCTACATCTCCATAGAAATGTACGCGTGAACATATGGATTTTTTGAGACCATGTGTGTTTACGTTCGCTGTCTCTTTTCTTGCGCGCACATTAGCGTGTCACACATTTGCATTTGCTGTTACTATTATCGGCTTGACATCCAGACATAGAATCAACATGAGTGTGATTTCATTTGTATTTATGTGATAAATTGGTTCACCATTGCCACGGACCGGGCATCATCTGAGCGGCATTCAGTCAAACATAATAACAACAACAGTTCATTACTATAGTGATAATTGCTATAGCGAATTACTTTGCGGACCTGCGCTGTCTGTGATTGGCCTTTAGAAGCCACAGGGCAGTTGATAAGAAGACTGTAGAACCTACAATATTATATTCAACACAACTTATCATATTCATGTTTCAAAATAACGTCGTCTTCAACAATTGTTCTGGTTGGGTTTTTCTGCTAGATTGTATAGAACCAGTCCAGTGTGGAAAAATGATGTTGGTGAATTTTATTTAAAAAAAATTTGTGAGAAAAAAATTCTAATATGCAACAAATGTTGAGTGAATGCAGGACTTGATTGCAGTGATAGATTATCAGTCATTGTCCATTGTTCCTGTGAGTAGATTCATGCGTAATGGTCTCCCCAGTGTTATAATAAGCTACTCTGATTGCCACGCAGACATTGGTCATGTTTAAGTCGTGGAGGTTGTGCAGTTGCATTATTATAATTTTTCCTGCACATAGGCATGTACGATATATTGTACTGTAAAATAATGCATTTACCTTATGATCGAGTATACGTTATCACTAGTGTGGTACATTTTACTTTGTAGATATTGATACAGCAGTTGTTTCAGAAAACTTTGTTATCAGGACTCTGAGACCCAAAGTGACGAATAGAGACGCAGTTGAATATTTCATATTTTACCTGATATTGTTCAGTATGTATTTTACTGTTACCTAATTACCCACTTTCATTTTCTTTTGCGCGAATGTGTTCTGAATTTATTCTCTGTTCACTCGTGTTCTAGACCGGCCACGGCTCAAATAAGGACGCTGTATGTTTTCTTAGTCAGTCACTCCTTGGGGATGTCTCCACTGTGAAACTGGGTCCACTGTTTCAATCAGCCATACTGCAAAAGGGCCATGAAACAGCTTGAGTTTACAGTGAGTTACAATGAAAACATTTTGTCCAGTCAGAACTGAATTATTATTATTATTATTATTATTAATAATAATAATAATAATAATAATACTAATGATAATGATAATAGTAATAACTTGCAGTGCACTTTTTTACATGGTGCAGAAAGGTATTCACACAATATAGATAACATTAAGCAAAACAGAATAAAGACAATAAACATTCAATACAGAAACACAGGTGAGATAGTTATGTAAGGTTGGATAGTTTAACAAAGGGCTTTAAATGAGAATTGAATGAAGCAACCGATTCAGAGGCCCCAATAAAATTTGGCTGAGTACTCCATAAAAATCCAGCCCTGGTCACAAGTGCCTTGTCCTCTCCTGTTGTAAAATTTGTAGCTGGGACCGCAAGGAGGTTTTTTTGTAGAGGATCAAAGGGCGTGTGGAGTGAGGTGTGTGCTTTTAACAGATCTGCATTGCATTCTGGGGCTAGACCAGTCATTCTCAAACTCGGTCCTTGGGTACCCCTGTGTATGCTGGTTTTTCATTCCAACCGCAATTGCAATCCTATAATTTTTACAAGCTGTTAATTATTATTTTTTTTTTTCGTGTTTCGAGGGATCATTTACCCTCTTAAGCCACATTATTTCAGAAATATATGCATTCCACAAAGAATAAAAGTCACATGCTCACATTATGCTCATTGTGGTATATTGCAAACAATTACGTAAAAAGAGGTAACAAAATTTAGTAAACTGATCAAAATAAAGGCTGAGGAGAATCAATAGGCTTCTAATTGGTGATTGTGACACCTGGTCATTAAAACGAACCATTTGGTAGATAATGAAGCTGAAGAAAATGACAACTAGCCAAGACACAATGTGAAAAACATGTACTTATGAAAAATGAACAGCTTGTTAAACTTCTGGGATTGCAATTGTGGTTGGAACGGAAACCAGCATACACAGGGGAACCCCAGGACCGAATTTGGGAACCAATGGGCTAGACCAAGCAGTGCCTTAAAAGTGATAAGAAACATTTAAAAATCAGCTCTTAAATAAACTGGAAGTATGTGCATGTACAGTACATTAATTTGTGCATGTAACACAAATTCATTTTTACTTTGAATGCCCTACCTGTGTTCCTGAAATGTTATTTTGAGGAATGAGGGGGTAGATGAGAACTGTTCAGGATGGGGCCTGGTGTATTAAGAGATAGTCGTTTGCTTTATGGGACAATTAATTACTGCCATTGCTCTCTGCAGGTTATCGGAGTAGAAGTCTACCATAAACCAGCTCAAGCTGTGGGCTACTTTGGTGTTAGTCAGTGAGAGAAATAGCCTGCAACTTAGAGGCTCTGTCTCTACCAACTGCAAAACTTTATAATTCATTCCAGCACGGTTGCCATATTGGGAGAAATTCCAATTTATGCTGCATTTGTCGTCATAGTATATCAGTCAATTTCTCGCTGTTTAGTATTAATGAAGGAAAAAAAGGGCAAAATGAGGGCTAGATCCTGACTTAAACTTAAGTGCTTCTTATGCAATCCCAGCTATGCGGACTTATCCGTCTGAGATGCACACGTCCTCACTTGAGCAATGGCACCCACAAAGTATGGTCGATGCTGAGTTCCAGTGAGTGTAATTAAAATAGGTAATCCTGACCCTCGCCGACAGATGGAAAATGTGAACTCTCTCAGAGTTTCCACTCCATTGCATTTCCTTTTAAAAACAAAATATTCAGTTCTACAAGGCACATAGGACTATAATTATAAAATAGTCAGCGGTATGTACATTGGAAGGGGTGTTGTTTGAGTGTCTCATTTGCTGAAATCCCCAAGTGAAAATCTGCATGGTAAAGAAAAGGCCCAGGCACACGCTTAAATATACACCCACAGGCCGCATTCCATTTGAGCATTTAGGATAAGGAAATGAAACGAAAACAAGCAGCGTTTGCTCGAGCTCAAGTCCGTATTGGTAATTGTGCAATTTAGGGGAAAAGTCTTAAAGTGTTGTCTGTTAACGATTCCGTTGGTTTCACCCAGTTGAAAATTGTATGATCTGAACAAATAGAACAGTACTGTGTGAGACGAGAATGAGATTTGCCAACAGTCTCCCGTAACGCTGAAAGTTGTCCTGTTTGTTGATCGAGCAAAAAGAAACGTTGAGTCTCTGCTATTACATTCACAGATATCATAGATTTTTCATAAGCATGAGGTTTAACAGAACGCACATTATGTTGGCAGAATTAAGCTGTAACGTTCACTTTTATTCAGTTACTACATGTCTGCATAAGAAAGCACAAGCTGAGGCGTGTCGGTGCTAACAGTAACTAGCCACTGCACTCTTATGTGGCTGGCTTATGTCCGGGTGGCCGTGCCCCATTTAAAAAAATGTAACATGCTGATTGTATTCTGTTGTAATGATAGAGGCATACAGTATTTACAATTCATTCGTAATGGACGACAAAATGTGGTGACATTTAAATATGAATTCACCCATGTATAATATTTTAACTTGCCTTCATAGTATTCATCTGAACATAGAACTCCAAATTGGCATTAAACGACGTTGGTTGAATCAATGTAGTCAGTATTGCGTGTAAAACCATTGTTGTCCACTTGGACAAACTCCACCGAGCTGTAATTTTATATGATGACTGATAGGTTTGCCCTATTTAGTCCACCTTTTTGTGTGAGCCTCAGCTGCATTGATAGAACGAGATAAACATCGTGCAAGTCTCAAGCCTGGGTTCATGTAACTCGGAAGTCAATGGGACACGCCTTCTTTTCAGCGAGATTCCACAGTGCCCATCCAATATGTCCCCACCTTAGTTACCCAAGCCAGAATGCAGGTAGGGGAAATACTGCTTAACTTGAGCGTAAAGTCGAGTTAAGCATGCAAACCTCAAGCCATGGTTGGGCTCATAGAGAGCAAGAGACAGAGGTCTACCAACTGGGAACTAATATAATATGAGGCTGGGGAAGGAAAAAACTGTTGAACAAGGAAAATGCATGCTTTTTTCATTAGATTCTTTCATAACACTGGAGCAGGAATGCAGTATCTAATAGATGTGAGGAAAAGTTCAACAATAAATAAAAATAAATAAAACTACATTAGGGTATCTTGGTTGTCTCTGAGGACGTCTCTGCTTTTTTGTGATATTTGGTTCCAGGTTGTGTTAAAGGATAGAACGTTTTAAAATGGTTTTACTGACTTTGGCTTTGAGTGAGAAGAAAAGAACATAAAAGGCACCAGCTGAGGTGTGTGTGCGGTGGGCGGTGGGCGGTGGTGGATCCTTGAATGGCTTCTTCTTTATAAATGTGCAGTAGAATAGGGCCTGGATTCAATCAGTCCTCGCAAATATCGACTCACACTTCTGCTCGAGAGTTATTGTTTTCTTTCACTTCACAAGGGACAGTTTGGAAGGTTCAGTAATCAGCAAGATATAGATTCTAAAACTTGCATGGAAAAAAATTAGCGCTTTCATTTTACTGAGCCAAAGCTAAGGACAAATGTTGATTGAATCCAGGCATAGATTCCAATTACATTTGCTGGTGCCTTTGCCTGTATTAGTAAACTTTTTTTAAAAATTGGGACATATAAAACTGGGAACAATACCAACACTGTAAGTGAATTTGATGTAGAAGTGTGCACTCCCCAGCTGCCCGTGACACGCTTTTATTCATCCCCACAGCCCTCTGTGCTTTCAGGATTGTGCGCTTTACAGTATGCGCCTGTACACAATGCATCGCAGTCAGTGGAGGGACTGCATGATTTTATATAAACACAGAGGAACTGTATTTCAGAATAAAAGCGTCCGCAATGGCTGCTTTCTCCAGGCTCCGGAGGCGGGCCTGGGCCACACAGGTTGCGCGGGACGGCCGGGTTCAACGAGGAGAACGTTTTTTTCGGAATGGTCTGTCCCCTCGTCTAAAACCGAGGAAATGTTTTATGTGCTTGAGCCGTACTCCTTGTCGAGTGGAGGTGAGCTGCTGACTCACTCCGTCCCCTCAGGTAGCGCCAGAGCGCGAATAACAATCAACACCGCACATGCAAATTCAACAGTGCAGTTCAGAAAAAGTGTGTGTGTCACTGGAAATGTCTCTACTGTGTGCTCTCACACAAAACAGGGCGGGTAAGCTAGCAGCCTCCTCTTCTTTCCTTTCTCTATAAACACGCCTTTATAAGAGATCTTAAACAAGTTCCATGCACAACTCATTTATATTTTAAACCCACTGTTGTCAAATCCAGAGGATAACCCCCCCCCCCCCTTTCCCGCACACAAGCTGCTGGTCATACATCCTGTTCCCCCGCGCTCAAGAACCTCCCCAAAAACACAGTAACGGTTCTGTCACATCCCGTTCATTCATTTCCACCGTCCTTGCACGGACTTGTGAAACACGTGTAATACAAATGACCAAGCTAGATAGTTAAGAAAATAACACGCTTATTTTTCAACCCGATACCCAAGCATTCCAACCAGATACCCAACATTGGTTGCTTGTTAGTTGCACAGCAACATAAAACTCTCAGTAGTATTGCACAAGGGAAAGAGCTATGACTTTGTGAGAAAAGTTTGTTCTCAGGAATGATTAATTTGCTCCTAAATTATTCACTTTCAAGACTCGCAGGAATGATGCATCACTCAAGTCTTTTTTTATATGTTGTAAGTTAGTAGCAGTATGTTCCAGTACGTGGAGGGGGGCTTTTTGAAGCCATACCAATTAATTTAGTTATTAACTCTTATCAGTTGCTAAAATGAGCTGTCTTTTGTATTGTGATTAGGGCTGTCAGTTGGTCCAAAAAGGTTAAGTGTATTATTTGTCACCTATCCATTGAATAAATCGCTATATTAGTCTTCGGTTGTCATTTATTTAAGTTGTACTTACTGGGCTGTTCGTTTCCCATGGAATGCATATCCAACGCAGAAACACCGCATACGGAATCGCACAGAACAAGGCACAATTGTTCAAATCTGAAACTACGACAAAAGGAAAGTTGTTCTTTTTCAGTGAGCCTGCTAGCAAGGGCGCAGGAATGCTTAGCTCATTCACGATAGATCTGGTCTCACGCTCTGCTTGTACCGACATCACTTTCTGCCTTTTTCCCGTTACGTTGACTCCCGTATCTAACCGTGAAACCACAGTCAACATGCACATTTCCCCTTTCCCCGGTAAGGACCATATCGCAAAATCAAATGTTTATAGGTTGATTATTTTCATTTTTAATTAAAAAGAAGATTGGTTTCCCTAAAGATTTTTGCTCCGTGCTGAATAACCGGGATGCACTGATAGTGATACTGTTTTTCCTTGGCTGATTCTGGTGCCGAGTACTGTCTGACAGAAGGTCCGATACGGTGTTCAACCTTGGCTGAAAATGCCCTATAATTATATATGTCCTGTACTAACCTCAGAGTCGTGCATAATGGCACCCTATACTTAACATCCACCCCCTAGTGTCATTCTCGACCCTTAAACAGCTGCAAATACACTCCAGTTAAGTAGCGTTAACTTACTGAAAGGGGAAAGTAGCATTTCCTGTTGCATAAGAGACTTTTTCGCTCTCAACATTTCTAACAGGCGGCAAAAGGAATTTACGTGTCATGGAAAAAATTACATTCATTTTCTGATATGAGTACTGAAGGCCATGATCAGCCCAGTGTGACACTTATGCAACACTTCTGAGTATGTTGTACAGGTAATATTTGTACATTTTGGCCTCATTATTAAACTGACCTACACAAACAATTATAATTTACTGTAGCTAATGAATCCTGCTATCTGGCTGTTAATCACAACAGTTCTTTCGATTGGTATTTTTACAGAATGGAATACTCAATTACAAAGGTTAGCAAAGTGTTTTCCCTTATTACTTAACCCCGTATGCATTTTATATTTGTGTCAGAAATAAATAGTTTTCAGGATTAAGCCAATGACACTGATTATTATTATTATTATTATTATTATTATTATTATTATTATTAATAATAATAATAATAATATTAATAATAATATTATTATCGTACATATATTTATTCATTCCATTACTGCAGTATTCCCCTCAATATGAGGATTGCTGGATGTGACATTTCATGAAATTCTCAGTGAATAAACGGGAAGATTTCTAGGTTGCCAGATGATTTATTGGCATTTGGAAGCTTGCACCATCCACCCATCTGTCTATCTCCTGTCCATCACCACTAGCAGCTCAATCTTGGATAGAGAAGGCAGTCTTGTGCACAGCTCCTCAGTGGGAAAGTCTCCACAGACTTCTTTCTGGGAATCCTGCGCTATTCGGTTTGCTGATTTGCGATAATTTTGGAACGTTTTGTAGAATAGTATGGGATGGGCCAAAAAGAAAAGTTATAAAAGTTATTTCTCCTGGACATTTCGTTTTGCACGGAAAGACTGGACAGCTCACGCAGGCTTCAGTAGGTAAACGCTCTTTTGGCCGTTAGAGCGGTATTTTGTCACGCTTGTTTCTCTCCTCTCCTGGTCCTCCTTTCTCCCCTGAGTGTAGGTGAGCCTTTTTTTATTTTTTTGGTAGCAAAAGGACCTCTCCAGCTCACCAAACTATCCAAAAAACAGCATCTAGTCCAGGGCGAGACAACGCTGGTCGTGGAGTGCCTGTTTTTCATACCATCTGAGCTTGATAACAAGAGTTTGTTGGATAATTAAACATTTTATTCGTGTAGTTATATGTTTATTACATTGTGGAAAAAGTAGTGTTCAAACAAGAGGGTAGCTATAGGACTTGATTACAGGTGTTAATTTGGTGTTATGTTTTCTTAAAAAATTTGGTCGCTGAGGTCAGCAAACACCAAAATGAAATAATTTCTGAGGGAAACAGAGAACGCTGTTGCTTTGTAAGGACAGTTTTTGGTTGAATTCAGGCCTATGCGTTTTTATATTTTATTAAAACTTTATTAAAATGTGTATGGCTTTTGATGGCTTTGTGTGATTTTCAGGCATCGTTTTATATATACAGTCCCTATATACTGTATATGGGGAAACATCCACGGGGAGATGTTTCTGTCTACACAAAAACCTAGCTGGCAAAATTTTCATGTATTTAATTCCAAAGTCAAAATTATACCTGTCAAGCTGGTTTGTTATCTTTGTTCTTCAGTAGCAGCTTGGTGAAAGTGCTACTTAATAATAAGTACATGTCAGCAAAGTAGATTCTCAAAACACTTCTATGGGCAGAGAGTTATGACTGCAATCATAACGGACAGCCACTGCTGCTCCCTCTGGCTGTGTGGGCATCGCGCTGTATCCCTCTGTGATAATTAAATTACACTGCAATATACTGTACAAATATGGATGGTGGAAAATATAAGGGTACATTTAAAAACATTTTTATATTGTTTTTACTACTATAACATCTATAGGCCACAATAATAATTATATTCACTATATATTGTGTAGTTTTGAAATGTATTGATAATATATACAGTACCAGTCAGAATTTTGGACACACGTACTCATAGAACCTTTTTTTACATTTTATAATAATAGTAAAAACATAAAAACTATTAAATAACATAAATATAACCATACGGTGACTAAAAAGGTGTTATACAAATCAAAATATATAGTATATTTTAGATTCTTCAAAGTAGACACCCTTTGCCTTGATACCAGCTTCACACTCTTGGCATTCTCTCAACCAACTTCATGAGATAGCCACCTGTTTTGAAGGAATTCCCACATATGCTGAGCACTTGGCTGCTTTTCCTTCACTTTCCGGTCCAACTCATCTCAAACCATCTCTATTGGGTTTAGGTTTAGGTTGGGTGTTAGATTAGGTCATCTGATGCAGCACTCCATCACTCTCCTTCTTTGTCCAATAGCCTGGAGGTGTGTTTTGGGTCGTTGTCCTGTTGAAAATCAAATGAGGGCCCAACTAAAGCGCAAGCCAGATGGGATGGCGTGTCACTGCAGGATGCTGTGGTCGGCATGCTGGTTAAGTGTGCCTTCAATTGTAGATAACTCCAACAGTGTCACGAGCAAAACAACCCCACACCATCACATTACAGGCATTTAGCAGACGCTCTTATCCAGAGCGACTTACACAACTTCTTATTACATCTTATTACATTTATCCATTTATACAGCTGGATATATACTGAAGCAATTCAGGTTAAGTACCTTGCTCAAGGGTACAACGGCAGTGTCCTACCTGGGAATCGAACCTGCAACCTTTTGGTTACAAGTCCAGTTCCTTACCCATTATGCTACACTGCCGCCATGCTTCACAGTGGGAACGGTGAACGGTGAAGTTCTAAATAAATACTACTTGTTGGGGGTGCATTTCAAAAACATTCAAATTTTTGTTTTGGAAAGATATTCATACATAGGCATCAACTTCACTATTTATATTTGTCTAAGAAAAAAAATTCAAGCATTTAAGCATAAGCCTTTAGATTAAAATGTCTCTAAGATAATGAGAAAGATACATTCAATCAAACTTTTGTCCAAACTTTTGACTAGTACTGTATTTTTATTCTATTGCTGTATATTTTAAGGTTAGTGTTACGAATGAGTACTGGACTGGACCCAAATGCAAGACTGAGACCGACTTGATGAAAACTCCACCAGGGAGTATATTTATATAGGCAAGGCAAAGTAGTAGGCAAGCAAGCAAGCAGGGAAAACTAAGGGTGACAGGCTGGAAACAAGGTTGGCGAACTAAAGCGGGGCAGGACAGGAGGCAGGCTGGGCGGGCTAGAACGAGGTAACAGAACAAACAGGTTACAAGCAGAAAGGGCAAACATAGTAACAAACAGAATGGCCGGGAGATCTCAAACGGAGCAGAGAAAACTAACTGGCGACGAAACTGTGAAAGAGGGGAACTTAAACAGAGACGGGAACAGGCGAAAGGGCTACTTGAAAAACTAAAAGGAGTGAGGAATGTGTGCGAGAGGGAGAGCGATAGGCTAACTAATCAAGGGAAAAACCAGGAACTAAACGGGGACCACGCCCAGCCTGCAATGAACACAGAAACGAGACGAACAGGGTAATCCGAAAAACACGACACGGAACGCAAGGAATGGGAAAACAGAGGGAACGAAAGGAAGATTGACTGGAGGGAAATGGCGGATGTTACAGTTAGAGCACTACGAATGACATATGTTCCAGTGTCTCTCCTCAGATGCCTCAACAGCAGTTCGTTCCTCATTCAAAGATACTCCAGATGAGATCGTGAGAGTTCTTGAGTGCCGTACCTTTTCAGAAGGAAGTGTTTAGTCTCTGCAAACAAGTGTGGTTTTAGGGTAACGCTGTGGGACTGCGTGGGTCCCCAGTCTTTACTGCATGCACCTGCAGAAGGGAAGTACATTTTAAACATAGCTCCATTCTCAAACAGCAAACTCGTTTTATTTGTATATATAAAATGCATGTGAGATAGGGGGTTTATCTTCTCTTTATTTTACCTTAATTATAATGAAACTAAGTCATTTTAATAGCTCATTTGGTTTCTTTTTTGTGGGGCTGCCTTGTTTGCTGCAGAGCGTCTTAAAACAAATGAAAATGAAAACAGAAGAAAAAAGGTTATCTTGTTCCAGATACACAAACACACGCACACACACACACAAGCACACACACGTGCACACGCACATACGCCTGCACGCGCGCACACAAACGCACATTCATACAGAAATTCCTGAAAACTTTGTCGATGAACTTTGGGTCGATGCGCCTGTCCGTTAAGTGACGGGAAGCACGGGCCTGTTTATGAGCAGCGCCTCTCGCCCCCGATCCCTTTTCATCATCACATTCCTGTTTTCCTCGTGACGGCAGAAAGGAACTTTTGGGGGGTTGAACGTGGGCATCAAAGACAGCATTTTAAGTACCCAGATCAAGTCTACTCAGCCCGTTCTTCATGTGAAGCCTCCAGAGATAAACTCTTCATTCATGATGCATCGCTCTTGAGTCTTGAGGTTATTTTGTAGCCCTGGTAGTTCTGTCTCCCACAATGCTTTACTTTTTAATTGCTTTCCTACACTCTCCGTCAGCGCGGCAGCCCGAAGGAGGCCGTCTGATGTGACTGAACTGCTGACAATCGACAATTGCTTTTATTAAGTATTAACATCGCAGCAACCGCCATCGTTCAACGCTGGATAATTTGTCAGCTTTTTTGACAATTTGCTTTCGTCTCTCCGGAGATCAATTGGGGGTTGTGTTTTTTCTGTCAGCTGGGTGTCTTAAGCAAAACCAGACCTTTTTTGTGTCCAAATTTCAGAACCCGCTGTATTGATTGTGAAGCTTTTTTCCCAAGCAGCCTTGTCCAGCCAGTGACAAACCCGCGGATTTGAGGTTGTTTCATGGCTAGTTTGCATGTGTGAATCCCTGCAGCTGTAGTTTGAGTAGACTTAAGTCTGAAGTGATTCCTCCCTGAAAAAGTGCCTGTTCTTCGGGCAGTGATGGCAGGACGAGAGGGGCTGCTCGCTGATTTCTTTGACAGCTCCATCCTGTATTCCTGATCAAAGGGCTGGAGTCTAACTGGAGCACTTCAGGTGCGATTGGCCACCCGGTGTGTCGCACGCTGATTGAGCAGATACGTCCTGCAGCGTGGGGGTGGGGGGGCAGCTCGTTTCGTAACGGCCCGCGGGCGGGACGAGGAGAGGCGATGGTTTGGTGGAGCCGGATTGGTTTGTGGAAAATCACACCGTTATGTGAGAAGCTGTGCCCTTGGCCCGCGGCGTGGCTCGATTGCTCGCCGCAAACTGAAAAGGACAGATGGTTCATTAACGACTGTGGCTGTGCCCACAAGGAGCCTCCGAACCCAGATCAGGCTCTGCGATGGGCGGGGACACGCACACGTGCGCCGACCGCCACAGGTCACACGAAACCTGAGGGAAAACCGGGCCTACCCGGTCCGACGTCAGCAGGGCCTGCAGGTAGCGAATGTGTCTTTACACATGGCAGCTGATTCCGGGGAGAGGAAAACGGGCGACGTTTGGCGGGCGGGCGGCAGACAGAGCGTGGTGGCTGCTCTCGTGCTTTGACCAGACGTCAGCTGTTTCTCACGCAGTTCGTTTTGGTGCCGAGCTCAACCGAAGTAATGCGATTCATTTTCCCCCCGTCCGCTTCCATTATAAGGTCTGCGTTTCTTTCATTTACGAGTGTGTGGTGTATGTGTGCGTATCAATGTGTGTGTGTGTGTGTTTGTGTGTGTGCATGCATATGTGTTTGTGCGGGTAGGTAACCTAAATTATTTTATGTAACTTGGCCCTGTGTTTTTTCATCAGTTACATGAAATCATTTAGAAAAGATTGGATAGTATTGCTTTGGAATAGAGCTAGTTCAATTAGTGTGAGCTACCATACCAAATATTGTTTGTTGTAACTTGGCCTCTTTTTGATATCAATACTTTTAATGGCATGCCTAGTTTTTGCACGTTTTAATTATTGACTTACCTTGTTTTGTAGGCTATGCGTGAGTAATTTGGTGTTCTTACGTAAACAAATATGTTTGTTGTTGAGATGCACAATAATACGCATTGAACGGGTGTGAATTGGGACCCAGATTTAGTTGCATTCCCCTTTGACCTTCATCCTCTTCGTGACAAATTACATCTGTATATTTTCTGTGATGCATTTGTGGCAGAGATAGTCAAGGTTGGAGTGGATCCTGCCAGGTGACAAAGTCTTGAAAATGCTTTGCCAGAATCCTCAGATTTATGGTCAAGAAACAACAGTGTATCAATTTACCAGCAGTGTTTGTACTGCCTTTACAATGTTTGTACTGCAGGGGTTTGTTTCTGTGTTTTCATAAAGTCTTTCCATTGGCAATGTTTATGGACGAATTGGCCTGACACTAATCTAATCTAATACCTGTACTGCTAGATATACATATTATTTGTCAACGTTGTTTTATTGAATGCATAAACCAGAGAAAGATAAATTATAGTAAAATACGATTCAAATAAATTATAGTAAAATAAGATTAAAATAAATTATAGTAAAATAAGATTCAAATAAATTATAGTAAAATAAGATTAAACTAAATTATAGTAAAATAAGATTAAAATAAATTATAGTAAAATAAGATTAAAATAAATTATAGTAAAATAAGATTAAAATAAATTATAGTAAAATAAGATTAAAAGAAATTATAGTAAAATAAGATTAAAATAAATTATAGTAAAATAAGATTTAAATAAATTATAGTAAAATAAGATTTAAATAAATTAAATTAAAAATACAATATACAACTAAACTTTATGGATAAGTGCACAGCATCCTTCCAGCTATTCAAGGTGGCAGATCGCACCCTGTACAGCCTTGCAGTTGACCTCTCTAAAACGAAAACAAAAAAAACAAAAAAAAATGATATTCAAAATTCAAAATTCAAAACAATGGTAGGCTCCATCCAGCTTCTTGGTTGAATTCAAGCCTGGCAACAAGAGACATCTCCTGTGCGAATTTAGATTCATCCCCGAGAAGCAGCAATCCTGGGCATGCCGGCACATCCACACACAGTAACCGGGAAAGCACATCTGCAACAAACTTCCATGAAGAAATTATATCGGGGCATTCCCAGAACATGTGCATGAAGGTACGCAGCGCCGCCAGAGAACACATGTTTTATCATCAGAAATCTTCATTTTCAAACGATGGTGATGGTGGTCAAATATATCCTATGTGCAAATTGAACATGTTTTAGTTGATGAGCCAAATTGTTTGAGGATGAAGAGATATTTTTCCCAAATAACCTGGCAATCTAATTTAACATTAAAAGTATGGAGCTCCCTGTCCCAAACTGAGGTTATAGTCTCGACTAAGACATGGGACTGCAAAGTGCTGTTCCAGGGAACTCCATAAGCTCAAAGGGCAGAACAAAGTCTTAGATAAGAGAAATAAGAAGTACCTAGAAGAGAATATGTTTCTTTTAAGCATTGAAACAACTGGAGACCTTGTGCATCAAATAAATCATTCAATGTGTGAACCTTTTGTTTGGACCAGGGGGGAAAGACAAAGGGCTTGGATCCTGTCAGTAAATTATTATTGTGCCAAATGGGAGAAAATTTGTGAAAAAATACTATAAATGTCCAAATATTTACACGCTTGCTTCCATACATCTAACAAATTAGTAATGATAGGCCCAAAGCGAAGAGATGACTCTTAGTTTTATACCAGAGAAAGGAAGGTGTTGGATCCTTACTGGTTTGACTAAGTCATCTTCTAAGGAGCGCCAACCAGCCAACAAGTTTAAATCTAGCCGTATTCTCAAAGATCTCAACTGAAAAAACCAATGATAAAATCTGAAACTAGGCAGTGAAAATTGGGAGGACATTCATTTTAATTACAGAGATCCTGCCATGTAACTTGAAATTCAAGGGTGACCAAGTCCTTTCTGACGTTTTCTAGCTTGGATGAGAAGTTGTCCTTTACAACGGAGCTGAGGGTGTGCCAGATTTTGATACCTAAATAAGTAAAGTCAGAAGAATGTACTGGAACCGTGAGGGTGGCAGAGAGGAGAGAGTGGTGAGCAGATGTATTAAGAGGCATTCAAATTGACTTTGACCAATTAATTTTATAACCAGACAAAGAGCTAAATTCATTAAATAATGTTAATGCATGAGTGTGTGACATTGAGACATTAGAAAGATAGAGAAGGGTATCGTCAGCGGACAGGGAAATGTGATGAGCCGAAAACCTTAATCTGTATTGGTGTGAACAGAGCTTTGTCTAACAGCCTGAGCGAGAGGTTCCAAAGACAGAGCAAACAGTATAGGGGGTAGCCTTTCCAATGAAAACTGTGAGGACCTCAAGCTACCAGTCTGAACAGAAGCAGTTGGGCCGCAATAAAGAGTGTGAATCATATGAAAACTATTTTCGTGTGCCACAAATAACTCCATTCCAACCGATCAAAGGCCTTTTCAGAATCCAGTGAAAGCACTGCACAAGACACCTTGTCGGTAGAGGAGGCATCTATGACATGCATAAGACGACGGATGTTATCAGAGGCAAAGCGACCCCTCATGAAGCCAGTCTGGTCACGATGTACCAAGTCTGAAACAACATTTTCCAATCCAACACCTGAGCATATACAGTATCTTCATGTCGGAATTCAATTCTAGGACCTCATGGTATGTCTTCTTGTTGAACTGCGTATTCAAGTTTATACTATTTAGAATAGAATTGTAGTAGAGCTGATTTACCCAGTTCACTGTGAACTGCATTGTGTGTTGTTTTTTAGATAGCTGCTACTGTATGGGAAGAAATGTGCTTTTCTTCTCTGTTCTGTAGTTTCGTTCGATGACCTTTCTATATGCACTTACTGTATGTCGCTTTGGATAAAAGCGTCTGCTAAATGAATGTAATGTAATGTAATGTAATAGTGACAATAGCCTAAAACTGGAACATTCCAGAGCATTTTTGCTGCTTTTAATGAGCAAAGTAATGAGTGCAGAATTCTGGCCTCTGTGGAAGCTGCCAATCTCCAAAGAATAATGTTTAGATTTGAGCATTACTGGAGCTAGCAGGTCCCATAGCACCAGCAGCAACATAATGCTAAATATATTTGACATGGACCTTCTTATTAATATAATATCTGTGTTTTATAAACAAAGTGGGAGTTCCTCAAGGATCTTCTTTGGACCCTCTAATTTTCAATATGCATATCCAGAGCTTACTAACAGAAGTGTTTCTTTTCAAAATATATCCCTAAGACACCTTTTTCACAACAATTATCTTTAGAGATATCTTAACATTGAACAGAAAACAGAAAACATTAGAAGGTTCTGGGGTACAGCATTTATTCTTAGTAGACACAAAATAAATGTTGTTCAGACATTTTATGTTGAAGGAGAATATCTCTGGACCTTTCTTTCTGGTCAACTGAAATTGGCTCCTGAATTAGAGTAATTTAAAGGCATTGGTTTGGCTGATTTACAGATATTTTAATAACAGACAGTTACCTGTAGTCATGTGCCAATGTGAATCGAAAGTGCATTCTTTTATCTTGTTGTTTTTTCCCCTCATGCAATGTAAAAACCATAGAAATTGGACCTGGAAGCCTGAACTGAAACTTTTGATTTGATTGTGACAGTTTCAAAGCACAATGTTGCAATGTCATACTGTATTTGTATTTATCAATAAAATAAAAAGATAAGCATAACAAATGCATGTATTTTTGACAAAAATCAGGATAGCAAAGAATACGCTTTGATGAGAGGTTTGATAAAATACACGTTTTATTGATCTTGCCAAGAAAGGAGCCTGAGGATTCTGTTGTGACAGTCATTAATCATATAAGTTTTACCGCACTGTTGCAATCTATTTTTCTGAGCATTTCTCCCTGTTTCATTTTCCAATTTTTCATGTCAGCATCTCCGTTTCTGATCTCCCGGCTTTAGTCTTGCGTAAGACTTGATGCGTCAGGGTTGTTTTTAGCGAGAGAAGAGAAATCCCGGATTGTCGGAGATCTGCGGATGAATGATTGAAGGCGATTTAATCAGGGATGTTTCTCGCTCTAATTTGACTGTTTTGTTGTGTCATCGCGTCAGTGCGTACGCAACGCACAAACAGTTCATCTGCAGCTGTCTGCTTGAACTCACTGAGCCCAGAAATTAGACAGGCCTGCAAGTTTGGGTGGCAAGCTGGTGTGGGAGAGTGATGACGCAAAGCTTGCATTTCTGTTGTGCGGAGGTGACTGATATTTTTGCGATTTCTCCCGGGCCGTACTCTGTGTGACTGAGCCATCCGGAGAGCTCGCTCGAGGCCTCTCAGAACTAGTGCTCTCTATCCTGAATGCCTATTCATTTGCTTTCCAGACACACTCTGTCCGGGGAACACTCATTAATTCATGCATGATCATGCAGGTGCATCAGTTTGCATCAGCTGCAAATCTGTAATTGGAAGTAAACTACACAGAAAACAGTAGTTATGTGCTATTGAGAATAATAATAATAATAATAATAATAATTTGAAGAAGAATGATTATGATGATGATGGTGATGATGATTAAAACACACGAAAAGGTGAATTGCATAAATGTAATATTTATCTCTTCCATATAGGGTGTTCGCCAACGCTCGAGTCTCGCGTCTGCACCAATGCAGGAAATCAAGTCCTTATCCATCTCATGCGTGTTCCCTGAGTTCATTTCTGCAGAATTAATCAGCAACTAAATGGCTTAGTGTAGGCTGCTGGCACCTGCCATGCCAGTGCAGACCCACGATCTTGCCGAACATTATTCACACTCTTAAGAATTCCCTGTCAAGCAGTAGTGCCTTTGGAAGAGAGCACGTCTCCTGCTATAGCGTACTGTAGAATATGCTGAACCCCACACAATGCCATCTTCCCACACCCTGCTGCTCTGTTCACTCACAAATGGCATATTAGCAGAATTTCTCATGATTGCTCTTTTTTAAGTGTTATTGATAATGTAATTTTTCAGGTCCTTCAGTTGTGTATAAGCTGTTGTTTTGAGAACTGATTCTGCTGTGTTGTGCTGTTTTTGCCCATTTTGGACTAGTTCCATCAAGGGGGAAAAAAACTATTTACTGATTTTACTACTGGCAAAGCTGAATGTAGGTTAAATAAATGTAATCATTGAAACTGCTCTGATACGATGTATTGAGTTGTGGTCAAAGATAATTTAAATGTAGCTTAGGGTTTACTGCCATTTGAGTGTGAAATCACATGGGTGAGAAAGGCATACTTTTGAAAAGGCTTTGGGTTGATCGCCGTTTAGCTAATTTGCGGTCGGTGTGAGCGATCGACCTTTGCTTTACCGGTGTGTCCGCGGCTTGCGGTGTCGTTTGAAAACGTAGCCCCTTAAAAACTTGGGTAACGGCGACGCTGTCCAGCGCGGAACGGGGGGAAACAGTGACCTGATTGAAAGTGTTGTGCTTCGAGTCCCAGCATGCACTGCATTAATACAATCCCCACATAATCCCTTCAGAGTCGGCTTGAGCAGAAGCAGGATTTTCAAATCAATTTGTTTTTTTGTCAGGACTCCAGAGTTGGGGGGCAGGACAAAATTCAGATACAAACTTCAGCAGTAGCTCCCATGTTTCAGATAATCCTTTTGGAAGCGGGCAAAATCGGGTCTTTTTATAGCACAAAGCGTTTGAAGAACCTTTCCCGGTTTATTTATGTGCATCCATTGTACGCTGTGTCTTATAAAAGTCTGAGATTGTCTTCGTAGGACTGGCAAGAGTACTCTTGTTCATGACTGCATTGAATTGACTGCATTGTTTAAAACATGCTATGTTAAGGGGCAAGAAAACAGAAGAACACATTTGTTTCAAGTGACAACTTATAAAACATTGGCACACGATAAGAATTCAGAGAAGCACTTGTGAAGCTCTTATGTTTTACAAGCTGCCTGCTGTAATTGTAGATATTGACAGCGGGACATTGTGATGGTTCTAAAAGGCCTGAGATGTGCACTATTGTAACAGCTCATTCACTGGACTGCTTGAGAATGTCATTCGTGACATCAACAAAAAAAACGACACATTCACGCAACTCTTTATGTCATTGGAAATGAGTGTCGTGCACATAATTAGCAATGCATAGCTAACATACCACATAATCACCAAGTCATTACATTACCACAACCATCTGAAGGATATAATAATGTAATAATGTAGGTATGTAGGAATGTTATTTGTATGTAATAGTGTAAGTTATGCATGAATGATGTTAGCTGTATGTAATAGTGTAATTATGTAGTTATGTATAAATGTGGTTATTTTTATGTAATAGTGCAATAATGTAGTATAATGTATATATGTTATAATATAATAATGTATGAATGCTGTTAACTGTTTGTAATTGTATTATAATGTAGTTATATATGAATGTTTTTATATGTATGCAATAATGTAGTTCTGTGTAATTGTTGTTATTGCTGTGTAGTAGTGTAATAACATAGTTACGTATAAATGTTGTCTGTATGTAATAGTGTAATAATGTAGTTCGGTATAAATGTTGTTGTCTGTATGTAATAGTGTAATAATATAGTTATGTATAAATGTTGTCCGAATGTAATAGTGTAATAATGTAGTTCTGTATAAATGTTGTCTGTATGTAATAGTGTAATCATGTAGTTTTGCATAAATGTTGTCTGTATGTAATAGTGTAATCATGTAGTTCTGTATAAATGTTGTCTGTATGTAATAGTGTAATCATGTAGTTTTGCATAAATGTTGTCTGTATGTAATAGTGTAATAATGTAGTTCTGTATAAATGTTGTCTGTATGTAATAGTGTAATCATGTAGTTCTGTATAAATGTTGTCTGTATGTAATAGTGTAATCATGTAGTTCTGTATAAATGTTGTCTGTATGTAATAGTGTAATCATATGGTTCTGTATAAATGTTGTCTGTATGTAATAGTGTAATAATGTAGTTCTGTATAAATGTTGTCTGTATGTAATAGTGTAATAATGTAGTTCTGTATAAATGTTGTCTGTATGTAATAGTGTAATCATATAGTTCTGTATAAATGTTGTCTGTATGTAATAGTGTAATAATGTAGTTCTGTATAAATGTTGTCTGTATGTAATAGTGTAATCATGTAGTTCTGTATAAATGTTGTCTGTATGTAATAGTGTAATCATGTAGTTCTGTATAAATGTTGTCTGTATGTAATAGTGTAATCATGTAGTTCTGTATAAATGTTGTCTGTATGTAATAGTGTAATAATGTAGTTCTGTATAAATGTTGTCTGTATGTAATAGTGTAATCATGTAGTTCTGTATAAATGTTGTCTGTATGTAATAGTGTAATCATGTAGTTCTGTATAAATGTTGTCTGTATGTAATAGTGTAATAATGTAGTTCTTTATAAATGTTGTATGTATGTAATAGTGTAATAATGTAGTTCTGTATAAATGTTGTCTGTATGTAATAGTGTAATCATGTAGTTCTGTATAAATGTTGTCTGTATGTAATAGTGTAATCATGTAGTTCTGTATAAATGTTGTCTGTATGTAATAGTGTAATCATGTAGTTCTGTATAAATGTATGTAATAGTTGCATATCTGTATGTAGAGTGTTTTATCAGCAAGGCTGCCACAATGTCTCCTCTCTTTCTCTGTGGAGATTCTTCCCGAGTAAATTTTCTGTCTTGAGCGCATCCTGTTCTGTTGAAGAGGAAGATGATCAAGCACACTTTCCCGTGGTTATTTTGGCCGTAGCACAAGCGATTTCCCCCGCCACACTTTCAGGCCAGTCAGAATTCACTCTTTTCGCTCCTCCCCTGCCTATTCTACAAAATTAATTTTTCATGCCTGTTTGGCTGTCGGAGTCTCTGGCGCGCGGTGGTTCGCCCTCGGCTCTGTTAAGATGATGATGGTCTCCTTTTCATTTTAGGAGACCTGTGTGCACGCCTTTGTCCCCGCTCCCGAGTTGTCCTCAGACTTAGGGGTGCGTCTTTTTTTGGGTTACTCCGTTGACGGGCCGATGTAGAGTTTTTTTCTCCTTCTCTCTGGAGGTACGGAGGGTGAACAGCCAGGAGAGTGTGGAGATAGCGGCTTTCTTACTTTCTTTGATAAAGTCCTTACACCTTTAGGCCCTTGGGCTCCCGTGGAAGCCCCTGTTATCGGTGACCTGTGTGTCTCTTCGTTCCTGCGCCTGGGTACACCCTGTTTCCTCCTCCACTGTAAGCTCCCGGCCCCTGAGGGCAGCTCATCCAGATCACCATTTGGCGTTCATGGTTCCCCTGCAGATCCTGCTCCCCCAGATAGTTCCAAACCGTCCGCCTACTGCCCATCTAATTGGGGACCTCCTGGGTTTTGTGTCTGGTAAATATTTGGGCAGAGCGCCTTTGTGTTAACGGCGATTGCCGTGGTGACAGGGTGTGCCCGGTTTTATGAAGGCAAACACAGTAAAGGAGCAAAATCTCAGGTGCGGAACATTCCAGCGTCGCAATCCGTGTAATTATTCTGGTGACGCAAACTGGTGTGGTGTGGGGGATGCAGCTGGGTGGGGTTTAAGTGTTTGACGGGCTGAAGGTGTGGACGGGTAATTTCACCACATAGTTTAATAGCCACTATCTCTAAGAGACACAGGATTCAAATTAACATTTGAGGTGTTATTTTTAAATAGTGAAAAAATACGCCACTCGAAATTCATTGATTTCACTTTGTAATTTGGCACACAGTAGAGAACACTAAAAGATGAAAACCTCTAAATATCTATACTGTCCAAGATATCCGTGTGAGATAATGGCAGAATAACTTTTTTTAAAAACGGCCTGGGTTCCACGGGTCAATCAACACTAGCAGGAGGATTATTTAAATAATGAATCCTAATCCAGCAGTCAGCAGATGTGAGAGCCGTTTACACAAGCTGGAGACTTACGCCTGTTTTTTGACCCGTGCCATCGCTGAAATTACAGTGATGTGGATTTGGGTCAGCCGGAGGGCGGGTCCAATTCCACCTCCTTTTCTCAGACGACGTTCACTAAATGGATGGTTTAGCTTCCTATGAGCCGTTTTTGTCAGAGATTCCGGGTGCAATTGTGAAGCATCAAACAACCCCCACTTCCTCCGGGGCGTTTAAAGAGCAAAATGCACCCGCGATGTGTCTGACTGCTTGTCTATATCTCTCTCAATTTGGAAGTCTGAACACGGGAGAGCAGTTATATCATTCGTCTCAGATGATTGGGCCTTCAGTGTGCAGTGGTCGCGGGGTAAATGTCAAGTCTTTATTTTATTACTGTGAAATAGTCCATAATGGCAGGTGGCTGGACTGTAAGTTTAGAGATCTGAAAGCGACTAAATCCATGTGGTTTGAGATGAGTGCGACTAACGGAAGGCTAAAGGGTTAATTATATGAGGAGATGCTGCAAATATGTTGTGCTTCACACCTGAATCATTTGCTGCATTTCCACACTAATCACGAGGCAGCTCTTACTGGGGAAGTCGTCAGCCTGCTATATATTAATTACATATGCGTAAGCTAGAAGGATGAGTGGTTTAACTTGTAACTGTCACGTTGCCAGCAACATGCAATTATCCCACCAATTAGGAAGAAGAGGCTTGATTGTCCTCTGATGTTATTAATGATACCAGGGTAGATTAATGAGGTGAGAGCTATCTGACACAATATCTATTGACTGAGACACTGAGAATGTAAAAAAAAAAAAAGTGGGCAGGTCTCATTTGTTCTGTGGTAATTACATTATGGATCTGTAGACTGCCTTTAAGGCATCTTTCTCTTTTAGGATAACGGTAATAAAATTTCGAACAAATTGATTATTAGTATGTACTACCTCAGCAAACGCACTCATCAGGAGCCGGCCCCGGAGAGCGGTAACAACGTGCCTTATAAAATCAAGGAAGGGCCAACAGTGATTGCATTTGGCCAGAATCATTAACCCTGTGTCATTAGAGGAAGTCCATCTCCTATGGCTGCGGTCCCAGATGAAAATGAATGAGGCCGGAACACAAGTGCAGTAACCTTGGAGACTGAAAAACGTGCGGGCTACGGTCACGCCGCCGCGCGTTAAAACAGCAAGCGTTCCAGTTCACCGTACGGTCCCTTGCAGGTCCCATCAATAAACAAAATGTGCCCCTTAAATGCACATAAAACATCCAAATATGTATATGATAATGTCATGTATCTTTGCTTTGCTGTGTGTGTTGCAGGGGCAGCATTTCAAATGGATACCGTTCTGTTTAGCAGATGAGTCCTCTAACAGGAAGCATTCCAATATTTATAGTTTATGTGATGCTGCAGTTTTTTGTTTAAACACTTTATTGCAGCTAGAGGATGATTATTGAATATAAATCATTCCAGAGCATAACAAAAAAAAAACACAGTGAATGAGTGGTGACAGAGAAAATGGCTTCTTTACAGCAAAAGTGTCATAGTTCTGTATGAGGACAGTGTGGACAAGATGACAGCCCTGGCACGCTGAGCTGTTGTTCTCTCACCTGAAACGCTCCCTTAAGCCTCTCGGTGGTGTTATTACATCGAGGTGCTCACCCTGTATTAATCCCGTCTTCAAAACACCTTTGCACCTTCCGGAAATTTCATCCTGTGGTGAGCGCAAGCTGTTCGTAAATGGTTAGGGGTGGCAACTGTTTGTTTTTTGTTGTGACACCTAACATACTTTCTGCGTGCAACAGCGTGAGGAGTGTAAACCTAGTCTCCATTCGACTGAGTTCCTGCTCCTGAGATGCTGTTGTGAACCCTCAATTACTGTATGTTCTGCCTTGCTGATCATTCCATACCTCACACTCTCCAGATCATTCCACACCTCGCCCTGTCCCAATCATTCCATACCTCACCTTGCCCGGATCATTCTATACCTCGCCATGTCCCAATCATTCCATACCTCACCATGTCCAGATCATTCCATACCTCACCCTGTCCAGATCATTCCATACCTCACCATGTCCAGATTATTCCATACCTCACCGTGTCCCAATCATTCTATAGGTTGCCCTGTCCAGATCATTCCATACCTCACACTCCGGATCATTCCATACCTCACACTTTCCAGATCATTCCATACCTCACCATGTCCAGATTATTCCATACCTCACCGTGTCCCAATCATTCTATAGGTTGCCCTGTCCAGATCATTCCATACCTCACACTCCGGATCATTCCATACCTCCCACTCTCCGGATCATTCCATATCTCGCTCTGCACTCTCCGGATCATTCCATATCTCGCTCTGCCCATATCATTCCACACCTCACACTCTCCGGATCATTCCATACCTCACCCTGTACAGATCATTCAATACCTCACACTCTCCGGATCATTACATACCTTGCCTTGTCTGGATAATTCCATGACATTTTAACACTTGATATGACTGAGCGAACAGACCAGACATCTTGCTTTGAACAGATATTGTTTATGTGCACCAGTATGATCAGTATTTGAGTAGTTGTGAAGGCAGTTAGTTGAGCTTAGAAGGTCAGGATTTCAGAGCACGCAGCCTTCTTCCTCTATGTTCTGATGTTACTGCTTGATGGGTTAGGGATTAGTCCACCCTGCTGACATGATTAAAGTCCTACATATTACTTTTGGATTTGGGTATTTTCATTTTGTAGAAATCAGTGTGAACAGCTTGGTCAAGGTCTAAAAAGGACATGATTACTTAATGAGAGAGAGAGAGAGAGTATGTGTGTGTGTGTGTGTGTGTGTGTGTTTGGTTTTATAGACTTCATATTCATTTTTAAGGTCTATGACAGTGGCCTGGCTTCAGTCACTTGAAGCAAAGCACTAATGGTGCAGTAATTGCCTTCAGTCATTAAGACAGTTTGTAAAGGTTAATTATCACCAACATTAAATGGGCTGACTTTTAGTAAAAAATTATTAAATAATATGCATTTATTTGTGAGTTAGAACAGCCCACTCTCTTTTGGTATGTTTAACTTTACTCAGACAGGTAGAAAGATGTATTTCAGCTTTATGCAGCCAGCCTCTATAATGAGGTGTTGCAGCAGTACTGGAAGGGATTTCTCTAAGGTGGCTTGGGTCTGGCTAATCTACATAATTATTTCAGTGTCACCAAGGAACCTGCGAGTAATTACAGCAGGGAAAATTAATTTTGAAAAACAATTAAGGCTACAGCTTTTCAGTCAATACTCTCTGCTACAGGTAACAGTGAAAGATATAAATACACTGGCACAGAACAAAATTAACTTAATTGAGTGAAGACGTAAGTTTTTTTGTGATTTTACCAATATAATTTTTTTGCCGAACATCATATGCAGCGACGACAACATAAAGAAGTGCAGGAGTTACTTGCATTAATCACTCACGCGTACAATTAAAGTAAAGCAAGTAAAAATAATTCCTCAAAAATAATAATAAAACATATTTCTGAAAATTCCATTAACACTGACAGATGATTTTGTGTGATTATGTGGGAAAACAGACTAATTGGAGGAATAACTTGGTTTACCTTTGTTTGAAAAAAGGAAATATATATTTTCAGAAAAATTGTAAATATTATTCAGATAAATATTTCTCAGATAATATTATTATTATTATTATTATTATTATTATTATTATTATTATTTGTGGGACCTTGCAGAACACTATCGCAACTGTGGACCTTCCACCACAAAGATTTTTGGGTTCAGTCAAAATCAAAAGTGTGTAAACATGAAAGAGTTTTATTTTTCTTTTGTCATGGCTTACTAACATACACGCCCAAGCTGGGTTAAAGGGATTAAAACCCCTTGGGTTATCCAATTAGCCGTGACAAAACTCTCCAAAGAGGATTGCACGACACAGTAAATGTACTAGACTCTGATTATTAGTGCATTCTGGTAATGGGCAACAAAATGCAATTGATTTTTCTTGCGTGAGACTCCAGGTTTGGGTCCGACCCTGTTTTTTGTTGTTGTTGTATTTCTGCTATTCTGACCACACCGGGTCCCTATTCAGACTAGTCTTCTGTTGTAAGTTTAACTCTGTCCTGGATTAACCCTGCGGAGACCCTGCTCCGATCAATACGATGGACTCTGCTTGGCCAAGTCATTAAAAAGAACATTATCGTCAACATGAGAGGTTAAAGGTCAAGGGCTTCTGGAGCTCAGAGTGCATTGGGGTGCCTGCTCCCGGTCTAAGGAGCACCATACGGTCCACTGCTACGATGGGACTGAGACACCATATGGGCTATTTAATATAATGGGGCTTGCTGCATATTCTGAGGCTGGGGTTTGAGATGAGAAAGTGATAGATGCTGGTAAAGTGTGACTGCAGCGTTTCTAGAATTTTCTAAATGGAGAAATAATACTGATGAAAATTGCATGCAGCCATATGTTTGATGAGAGACCGTATCACCCCAGATGCTTTTTGTCACGATTTTCTTTTCCGACTGTCGGTCTTCCCGCTACACGGCGGCAATAATTTTTATTTTTTTTCCCCTCCTGTCTCTTATGTTTGACTCAACTTTCACGTAATTTTGTTTGATGAAATTCCGCTCGCTCTCCTTTGGAGTTTGGATGCAGAGCTATCAGAAGACATTGAAAGGAGAATACAATTGCCTTTGTTTTGAAAGTAGTCATGAAATAGACGCTGCCTTTTTTCATCCCGCATTTACAATGAGAATGTACTGATTCTGTCGAAAGGCAGAATCTTTTCTTCTTTCTGTCTTTCTTCCTGTGCCTGAGAAAGCCTTCGTAATCGATTCAGGCCCGAATACTACAGGTATTATGGTAATTTTAAAGAACGAAGTAGACCTGTAGCAACTCTCACCTGCAAAAATTTGCATACCTGTCTTTCAAAACTGAGAATAATTTCCCAGGGTGTCGGGGGTATGTCTGTCAAATAACAGGCTTATCACATACCCCTTTGTTCATAAATCTTCCAGTTTCACCTTAAATGAACTTCAAACCCCCCAGTCTTAACTGGACTGTTTTACTTTATTACATTTTTTTTGTATACTTTCAGCAGCACTTGACGTTACATTTTAGGAAGGGTGTGCACTGACAGGCTAAGAACATGGCAACATTGCGGCATTAAGTGAAATACCTGAACATCACACGAGGTCTGCGGAGTCTTCCACTGAAGCAAAGAACAAAGTAGAAATGACACTCGAACCAAGTCGTGTGAGTAGATCACGTCACCGTCTCTCCTCTCCTAAGATCAACATCTTTGGGCGCTCGCATCCATCTCTCTCCGTCCTTCAGCCGCTAAACTGCGATTCCAAAGAGGTGGAGTGGACTGCCAGCTAACGTTCGAAGGACTTCTTATTACTTTTTTTTTTGTAATCTCCTAAAGGCACAGCTCTTTGATGAGTGCCCCCTTTTCTACTTTTCCCGCTCTCTCGTTTTCTCCTGCCCGCTCAAGCGTGGGCTGCATTAAATCCACTTCGCTTCGCGCGGCCCCTGCGCTCTCCTGGCTCCTCGTCCGCCACTCGTAATGTCTTTTTAATGTGCTTCACAGGCCCGTTTTGATCTGTGAACTTTAAATTAAAACCATATTATATTATGTATATTTCAGTTTTCATGTGTAAACACTCGTGTTCAAATGTATCTTTATTTTAAGATATCGTTCCCAAAGTAGAAGTATTTAGTTATTATTTTGTCCGAGCGTTAGAGCCGACTTGTGAAAACCTTGTGCATTACAGGGGTACTTGAGCAGACCTTCAGTCGGACGCCACGCTGTGTAATCTGAAATGATTATTAAAAGGATGTGAATACCAGTACAGTTTCGTCAAGTGGATTTGAGTTTGTTTCTGTTCTCTCCACTTACTGTGTGGCTGCAATCCTTGACTTAGATTACCACTAATCTACGGTTATTCAGTGTTACCTCGGGTAAGGGTCTCTGCCATGAGTGAATCTGTAAAAGAGATCCATCAACACTTTGGGTAATAAAACATGACTGAGACAGACTGTGACTACAGGGTTTCCGCCAGTAATAATGAGCCGTGGTGCTACGGTCAGATTTAGAGCGCCACGGTGACATAAATCCCCTGAAATCGAATACATTTTAATGTGATTACTGACAACAGTCAATACAAATTTCTGAAAAATAATCTGACTAACACGATGCATGAGACACTCAAAACTGGCATCTATAATAATGTATACAGTGTATATCGTCCGAATATACACGGTCACGAAAAGGCCTAATCTCGCGCGCCTCATCACTCCAGCTGTGAAGGCTAACCGATGTACCACCAATGATCAATATATAATATAATGGAGTTTTGTTTAAAATAAAAATGAAGACGACTTGTTGGAGTGTTCTGTACATGAGCAGCACCATTACTATGTCACAAACATTCCTCTCAGCCAATTAAATTACAGGTATGCTAGAACACCTTCTCTTAAATTACTCTCCAATCCCCCCCCCGCCCCATAAAAAATTACACTTAGGGTAGTAATACAGGCCTGAGGGACTGAGACAGACGGTGGCTTTTCAACACTTTGGTACCAAACCAGAACTAAGCAGCTCTACCCACTATAATGGCTGACGTTCTTCTGGTCTGACACCAACACATGTTGAGCTCAGTCTGTCTTAACACTGTGTTATTAGCTGTGTGGTAGAGCAGGATGGAAGGGCTTAAATAGAGGCCTGTTCTCACAGCACTAGAACCAAACATTATTATGTTCATAATTTCAGAAGTACCATCTAGTTGAACGATGAAGATTTTGAGTTGAAGGAATAGTTCGTTTTATTATTTAACAAAAATATTATTTAGTTTTAGTGTATGTTTTCAATTGTCTCAGACAGGTTTCATGTGCGATGAAAGATATTTCAGATATTTCGATAAGCTTTTGATGACCCGTCAGCTTTCCAGTGGCAGGTATGGTGCATTTGGGAGTTTGTGGTGAAAAGCAAATAAATACACTTTACGCAACTCCAAAGCGTCTTGTACAGTGACGATATGCCTCCAGAGGTTTCACGCGTGTATATTACCCCATTATTCCTTTGAACATTACACTCAATCTAATATCCAATTGGAACAATTTCCAATGGAGCTTGCATGCTGAAACCACTGTGTTCAAAGAAATAAGTACCAGCAAGACATAAAAACTGATATTTATGTTTCTAATTATGAATAAACACTATAAAATGAATCTGCTTACAAGTATAGCCTCTGGAAACATAACGTTGCTGTACAAGCTGCTTTGGAGTTTCTTGAAGTGTATTGTCTTACATCAGACCACAAAACCCACAATGCCTTATACCTGCCAATCTAAACCCGGCAAGTCATGTACTTCATCACTCCCACATACTATTTGAGCCAATCAAAAACATACACTAAAAGAAAACTATATACAGTGAGCACATAATTCATTGGACAGTGACACATTTTTTGTTATTTTTGAAGTGCAGACTGCCAGCTTTAATTTGAGGGCATTTTCATCCATATCGGATGAACCGTTTAGAAATTATAGAACCTTTTTACATAGTCCCCCCCATTTTTTGGCATGAAAAAATAATGTATTTTTTCAAACTCAATGTGCAGAACCAAAATAACAAAAAATGTGTCACTATCCAATGGATTATGGTGCTCACTGTATCTACAGTGCCCTCCACTATTATTGGCACCCCTGGTAAAGATGAGTAAAAAAGGTTATAAAAAATTCACCGTTTGGCGAATTAGCTTAATGTCACACTGAAAACATTTGAAAAATCAAACCTTTAATTGAAGTAAATTTATTATGAGAAAAAAAAATCCCTCATCAAGAAATAATTATTTTTGACAAAACCACATGTGCCACAATTATTGGCACGGTGAATTTCTTATAACCCTTTTTACTCATCTTTATTAGGGGTGCCAATAATAGTGGAGGGCACTGTATATATGTATATATTATTTTTTTAATCCAGAAAGTGAATGATCCCTGAACGCTGTGCCCTGTATTCAGCAAAGTAAACGCCAGTGTGTTTGTTTTTCTTAGCTTTGGGAATAGAACTAACACGTTTATTTGTGAAGTCAGTGGACATTGGCCTGCTGCATTACACATGGCGAGGAGAAGATGAAACTAGGATTGAAGCATTTCATGTTAAATTTCATATTGTTTGACTCGGGAGTATTCTGGATAAATGCCGTAAACTGTTGAAAAACCTGCCAATAGGTACTGCCTTGTGTGCTGTGTCTGGCTTGAATAGATTAGGCTGTGTTTTAGGCTGCTCACAACTAGAATATCTACGGCTTGCACAGGACAAAACACCTGCTTCTCCGTACAGGACAAAACACATGCTTCTCCGTACAGGACAAAACACCTGCTTCTCCGTACAGGACAAAACACCTGCTTCTCCGTACAGGACAAAACACATGCTTCTCCGTACAGGACAAAACACCTGCTTCTCCGTACAGGACAAAACACATGCTTCTCCGTACAGGACAAAACACCTGCTTCTCCGTACAGGACAAAACACATGCTTCTTTGTGCAGGAAAACACCTGTTTCTCTGTGCAGGACAAAACCTGCTTTTTTTGTGCAGGGAAACACCTGCTTCTCTGTACAGAAAAAAACACCTGTTTCTCTGTACAGGACAAAACACCTGCTTTTCTGTACAGAAAACAAACACCTGCTTCCTTGTACAGGACAAAACACCTGCTTTTCTGTACAGATTTGGAAGTCAATTGGAACCTGTGCGATTAAATTCCCCCCATGTAGCAACCGCTAGAGAATGGCAGTTATTACCTCTTTGTCTGGTAGCAGGAAAGAGGGCGCCACGCCCTCTTCAGGGAGCGACTCCTCGAGCTCCTAACCCAGGGCTGTCTTATGTGCAACAATTCTCTCCGAGTCCCTCCCCCCACCCCGGGAGCGGCCGTTAATTGCCACTCCCTCATACCTCCCTCCATACCTAATTGCCCTCCCTCCGGCCATACTCGTATCTGGCAGGACCGGGGATCGAACCCCCGATCCTCGAGGCGCAACCGCACAGGCAGAAAGTCTGCACCTCAGGTGCCATTTATTATGTATTATGTAATATTATATGAGCATAGTGTAAGAGGAAAGCCAAAGCTCACGTCCTGGCTGAAAAAAAGGAATTTCGCCTTTAGATGTTACGCATTTATTTTAGGAGATCTCTGTATCGACCGAAGGATGCTACTTCAAGATAACTAGATTGGGTGAGCCAATTATCGAGGTTATAGCCGCGACCAGCCCGGGGTCGACGTTCTCTGTCAGCTCGGTGGCAAAGTAACGACGCTCCGTTCCTGTAACGACGCTCCGTTCCTGGAAGGAGGTACACGCTCCTGCAGAGGAGGGAGGAGGTGACGGGATCGCAGTGACAAGCCCTCAGATGCGATGACAGCGTCAGGTTGACCACGCGTCGCCCGCTCCCGGAACGTGGAAGGCAAGCTGATTCCAGCGGCCCGAGATGCTCGCGTCTTCGGATAACCTCTCTTTTTCTCTCCAGCTTTTCAAACGCTTCTACTTTTTCTTTTCTCAATGTGAGGAGGATTGAATCGGCAGGCCCCAGATTACCGCTGGCTGACATGTTACTCAGTCTGTACAGTAAGTGCTGCACACTGGCTACATGTTCCTATTTGATAGCAGGTCATTGCTGGAGTTTAGATGGACTAGATAAAGAGCATCGGCTCCACGGACAGTAATATCATGGCTCAGAATGTTTCGCATAATTGCAGCCTGTGTTGTCAGCATGTCAGGCAGTCAGCAAAGAGGTACGATTAAAATACATCTGAGCCACCCACAAAGTATAAACAACAGGCTGTTATAAGAATTTGTGGATGTTGCATTTTATCCAGTTGGTTTGAAGACTTTATGAATATATTTGAAATGGATGGGAATGGGTATCGAGAACCGGTATTAAACTGCCAGTACGGCTCCTGATTGATCAGGACCGAAATATCAATAAGCTCCTGGACAAACAGTGCTGCTATCGATATTTGATTGTAATTCACTTTCATTCATTCTAACATCGCTGGCAGGCATTTTCAAATTACCTACCGTAAAATATATGTTTCTACTCGGGTCCTACGGATGAAAAGTTTTTTTTTTTCAAATGAGGAGTTGCATGCATCAGGCGATTACATTCAACGTTGTCTGGGTCTGAGGTTGATGCGATTCCCAAAAATAACGTGACTGTCTGGACATCAACAAGTCAAGGTAACATTCGTTATAAGATAAAAAAGTCCATTGTTATTAACTTCAGAAAATAACACTGTCAGCATTTACTAGATGGCCAGCCACAGCGCTGGCCAACGATGTATTGTATGTTAAATGACAGTATTCAAGTTTTGTTGCTCCAAAGCATTATCTGATACCTGTTCGTAATGTACATGGAATATCTTTCCCGAAAACTCACTGAAAAGTAGTTAAATAGTGAATCATCGGTCTAATGTTACCTAGCTTATAGAGTACTAAAGTGAGATACGTCAGACGTGGGTGGAGTCTGGTTTCGGAAGTAAATTCCCTATGATATATAGAACGGGCTTCGGAGACTATCGACTATTTCTTGAAATCTGATTTATAGAATGAGCCAAAACGTTCCTGGATTAGCCGGTGTGGTATAAGGATATAGACCATATATGGCATGTTCCAAATTTTTTTTTTTCAAGTAACGGATTAATGATTGTAGTTCGACTTGTAGTCCACTATAACGGACTACATATCCAGTACTGAAACACACGGGTGGTTCTCGAACCAATAAGATATCATCACCTTGTCTGTCTGGACATTTTTGGCAGATGGTAGTACTGCCGCTGAAGACGAGCTAACGCTAGCTTGCTAAGTTCAGAAGCCCGCCCAACGTCGAGTTTTTAAAAAGTGCCAGCGCTGGTATATTCACAAAAAAATATAAAAGCGTAAAATATACTCGAAGCTGGTCCAGAAAAACAACATAGTTTGCGAACGGGCGTTATATTGAGCAATCCAGGAAATTGACGGTAAGACATAATCACTAGAAATGGTTTAAAAGTAAGCTTTAGTGAATGTAGCACTCTAAATGAATGGGGGAATTTACTTCCCAAACCAGAGTACTCTAATCGCCCGCATTACATAAACACAGAGCTAAAACACTGGAAATTATTTTCTGTACATTATTTTCTGTACACTACTAACACTACGAACAGGTTACAGAGAATGCCTTGGAGCAACAAAGCATTCTCTGTGGAGCATTACATTGTCGTCCAGCGCTGTTATTATGTTATAATAACGCTGGTAATCTAGCAACGTCAGCATTGGTTTTAAAAGCTTTTGAAACATGTTTTTCATGAGCAGCAGCCCCCGCTCCTTCAGGGGATAGCAGGTCAAGACAAGGACCCAGGGGCGTCACCAGAGGTATATGTTTAGGGGGGCTAAGCCTCTACTAGGGGGGTCTGGGGGCATGCACCCCCATTTTTCAAAAAAGCAGTCTCAAAATTCTTCTTCCCCATGAGTTTTGAAAGCAGAAATAAGCCTAAAATCAATAAATAATTTAGTTTTTGCAAAGAATTAAAAAACAATTTTTTTTTAATATATAGCAATAGGGTTAGGCAGATGTACAATACCCTACCATCTTCTATCAACTAAAATCTATTGGCATCGGCAATGGTTGACACATCGTGATGTCAAAGACAATGTGTAGCCTATTCTAGTTTGACAGCTTATATAGCAAATTGCCTGAATGGCAGTGGAATTAATTTAGGCCTGGCCTGTAGATTAAATTTAATCAGCGATTTATTTATTACAATTAAAAACCAGATTCCATAGCATACATCTAAATGTAATGTATAATCTTGTTCATTTAAGTTTATTGTATAGTATAGTGAATCAGCAACAAAACAGACTACCAGACATTTATTTATAGCAATTGGTCCCCTCATTATATACTCTATGAGGAAACAATTTCATTTAATTTTATCAAAATAACTGTTGTTATTTCTGCTAAAGTAATGATAAAATAACTTAATTATTTTCACATCTCTTTTTTAAAAGAGTAGTATCGATAAGAGTATCGATAAGTATTGGTATCGATAAGCAGTACCGGTATCGGTATCGATAAAATCCTAACGATACCCATCTTCCACATTACTGCTGAAAATATTGGTATTTAAAGGATTTGAATTGTATTGAAAGTATTATTGCAGCAACATTTCTTTATGTCTAGATAAATTTTTTTCCATGGAATTACTTTGCAGTTCAGCAAGTTATTCATTTGGGTTCAGAATTATTAGCACCCTTGATAAAAATTTATAAAAATACCGTATGTAGTAAAGACAGGTAATTTGATCTATTGACTGCACAAATAATAGAGATAACACTAAAAACAGAGCATTTATACACGCACACCACCATGGGTTTGACATTGGAAGAAGGATGCTTGTGTTGAAAAGAGCATCTTGCCTATAGTAAATCATGGTGATGGATCCTTGATGCTTGGGCTTTTTTTAAGGTCAATGAAATCAACATACTCCAGAGAGGTTATAGTATCGCTATAGTATCGATTGTAAGAGTACCTGAAAATAAGATATCAAGAGTCTTTTGAAATCCTTTTATACCCAGTCATGATAGCATCTCCTGTTTGTCTGTGGAATGTTCCAAACAGGTGTTTTTTGAGCTTCCCAATCTTTTTTTTGCCCCTGTCCCAACTTTTTTGGAACGTGTTGCAGGCATCAAATTCGGAATTAAATGTATGTACAAGAGAATTTACAAATCACTGCTTTTATGTGAATTTTGCGTACTGTCCCAACTGGGGAATTGCGGTTTGTACTTTAATCTAGTGAATCGCGCTTTGCTCTGTTTGGTACTTTGTGTTCAATAAACTTTTATGACATTTTCCAAGATTGCCTGTATTAGTGTTGCTCTTGTGTTGAATTGAGTCAGCCACTGCTAATCGCAGGAATTCTCCCAAATGCCTTCACTTTTTAGCTGAAGCGTTTATATTAATTCGGTATCAACTGAGTATATGCTATTCTGATTTTGTTCATATAATTATCAATGTGTAACTTTATTGATAATTAATTTAATTATTGAATTGAAGTTGCCCATTTTAGTTAGTATTATATCTTTTGAGAATGGTATAGGAAATTTTTTGAGACTGATTTATTATACTAAAACCATGCCACCAGTTGTATAAGGATGGTAGAGGCGTGGACCCTACATTTCTGGTGCTGTCCATGTGAGGACTCTGATGATTCAGACATCATATTACTAATCATCTTGCTCACTGCTACCAGATTAATACGTATTTCCTACAAGATGTTCCTACAACATGTATTCAAGTTTTTAAATTCCTTGGTCTAAATGGATTCATGTTTGCACCCAGTACTAAGCTCATGTTGTTCTCATAACCGCCATGTGTAGCTATAGGATATGCCACCACATCATTGCAGCACTCTGATCAATATCAATTTGGTGGCACGTATCCATTGTTAATATTAGGGATGCACCGATACCGATACCAGTATCGGGTATCGGGGCCGATACCATGCTCATGTACTCGTACTCGTACTCGTAAAAATGTACCGATACTCCAAAACCGATACCAACTGTCAGGGCTAGCGTGGGAACGAAGGACCAGACGCGACAGTAGGGGTTTCAGAGGATGCTCACTGAACACCTCAAAGCGGGAGCGAAACCCCGCAAACAGGGACTAATAATAAACAAACAAAATATAACTCTCCACCCCAGGAGAGATACCGCTAACAACTGAAAACAACCCTAAAGGCGAAAAAACTCTTAACACTTTATGCAATGCAATAACAACGAAAAAACCCCTATAGCTAACAACGAAAGAACCGAAACCAAAAACTCTCTTGCAAAAAGAGATAGCCCTGAATACACGGGCAGTAACAATAATGGTAAAAGGAAAGACAACGCGAAAACAATTGCACCCTCGGTACGTGGCTATAACGCCCGATAAATGGTGAAAGAAATGAAAACAAAATAACGCTTAGTTTCCAAACACGAAGAGAGCAGGGCTGGAAAAGGACGAAGGTCCAAGGATACCGGCTATCTTCGTAAAAAGATTGGCAATATGGAAGCGTCAAATAATGCTGACGTGTGGTTTAAATACTGCCAGGAAACCCTAACCGGTGAACACACTGAACTGAAAACCAAAACCTGAAACGGACTAGGAAAACAAAGAAGGGACGCAACATGAGCGCTCCCCAGGGAAGTGGACAATATACACAGAGCAGGCAGAGAAACCATGACACCAACGTCCAAACGTCCGCACGCTAATGCTATCACCTTAGCAACACCTAATCCTGACCTGCGTGCTCACGCTCACGCCACGCCCTCCTTCACGAGAAATCAAGACAAAATGGCGAAAGTTTGGAAGTACTTTGAGGTAGACGAATCTGACCAAACTGTAGCAAAATGCAAGCTCTGCTCAGTGAAAATATCAAGAGGTGGCACGAAGGCTAGTTCATTCAATACTAGTAACTTGATAAAACATCTCAAAACTCGACACGAGTAGTATAAATAGAATGATGCACAAAAGACTACAGTTTTATTTTGGTTATTATTTATGTTTATTTATTTATTTTTATTGGACCTCATTTGATTTAAATAATCAGTAAATTGATAGACTGTGCTCCATCAACAGGAGAAAATAAACACAGTATCTTCAAAATCAGCCGTCTCATTATTGTGGTATTATTATACAGTATTATTATAAAGTACTCATACTTAAAAAAACACACAAAAAATGGTATCGGTATCGGTATCGGCGAGTACTCAAAAGTGAGTACTCGTACTCGTACTCGGTCTGAAAAAAATGGTATCGGTGCATCCCTAGTTAATATGGTTTTATTGAATAAATAAATAAAAACGAGTGTAATGCTCATGAGTGCTGATTCAATACTACACGGTATTGTGTTAAGTAAAAGACCTGTGCGTTAAAGTAATGGGACCTGACTTGTGATGTGTATTTGAGTGGGTCTGTAGCAAAAGCTCTTTATATCCGTGTCTGCTCTGCGATTGTATTGCACTCTGGGAAGACTCATTAATCGAGAGCGTTAGGAGCATACAGAGTCTGAATGCTGAAAAGTTTGTAAGCTTTGAGGGGAGAAATAGATCGCAGCATTTGTATTGCAGAACATGAAACGGCGCATAAGACAGGATCAAACGTATACAAAGCAGGTGTAAAACCTGCGGCTAGTGTTCCGACTCCTCTGATTCTCACAAAGGAAGCGCTTACAACTAAATTAAAAAAAGCGCTCTCTACCCAGTGGAGAGGATTTCTAGAGCCTCGGGGTAAAGAGCTGATGTTGTTAATACTAAGCTTTTCACAGCACCATGCAAAACAAAAGCAAAATAAGCGTGCTATACAGGCTCCAGAGTCCCATTATGATTCTATAAAAAAATAGGCCTATGTTGTTAAATAATTGATTATCACACTTGGTTGTGTATAGGTTCCTCTTCAGCTCAGGCTGAGTATTTTAGTATCACAAGGGCATGCCAATCAAAACAGCTTATGGCTTTTCTGCTGCTGCTTCAGGGCACTTTTGTTCACCCCAACACTACTTTCATAGCATGGCAGATACTCGTAAAAATGTGACTGTGGACGTAACCACAGGTACTTTGTGAAATGTCCCTGAAAAGACTGCTTTTAGCAGGCCGTCTTTGTGCTCCAGAGGGGGCGACCCGGCATATGTGCGTGCACGCGGCTACCTGATTCATACCCGCTGTCGACGTGTCTCATCTTCAGCAATTTCTAATATATATGAAAATATCGAGACTTTCCATGGAACAGAGACGAATGGCGTGGGTGGAACACTAGCGATGGTAACCCGTCACATTCTTTGGGTTTGAGCACGAAGTGCAAACCTACAAAATTACTTAAAAATTGCGAATAATTCCATGGTCACAATTCCATAGTAGAGGGGAGCCCAAGGAAGATTTCTTTTTAACATCATCATCAACATATTTAATTTAGATTGCATTACACTAGATTGGGTTTATCTTAAATGTGTTAGTGTGAGGTCCCTGAGGCGTCCTTACACAAAGGATGCAAGCTTTCTGTTTACATCAAACACTGAAATAGAGATTAAAGGTTTTTTAAGGCACTGATTATATGAATACACAATGTCGAACCACTGAGTATAAGTATATGACCTAAATTTAATATAACCCAAATTGTCCTTTGCCTTTAAATGGATATCAATTCAGTTACATACATACGTACCTTCACTTTTTGTAAGTATTGTGTATGTTGCTAATTCTGTGAAAATGGCCTCATGAGATAACACAAACAAAAATACAGTTTCGACACCAGAAACACCCCCTCGAAATGGGGGAAGGGTGTGTGGTTGTTTTAGTCCAAGCTGATCTTTTTCTGTGTACAATTTACAATTAATCACAACCCTGTATGGTGCCTACTGTGTGAAAACCCCTGCATGTTTACACATGAAGTGCACGTCGCCCCATTTTGCCGGAGTGGTAATAATACAAACCTTGTCAGGACGAGTCATTGTTTCTGGCCGGACGTGAGTGGCTTCAGCACTTTCATTGTACAAGGAAACTCGACTAGTGTGAAAAGGGCTTTGTGAGGACCAGTTATTTATAAACGGCTTCAACTGCCTGCGCGCGTGCCAGTCACCCGCCTCACAATGGTTTCTTCATAACTCTCCACCACCCACAACACATATGGTGCAGAAACGGCAAGAGTCTTTATCAGGTTATTATGTCCTTGTTAGTGACAGTGTATTTGTATAAGCTGGCCCTGCTGTGTGTACAAAATACAATCTAAAGCTACACTCATCAGTGTATTTCTGAAACCATACTTGTTTAATGTGGTTTTTCCAGTTAGCATCATGCACTTTAGCGTCATTTTGAGTTGGTAGATTGTTAAAATTCTGGGACTGCATTAGTGGTTGGAATGAAAACCGGCATACACAAGGACTAAGGTTGAGAAGCGCTGCTTCGGAGCAACTGCCCAGAAAGTTCTATTGGTGTTAATGTTCATTTAGATGGTGGCCGACTCTCAAGCCATGTGCAAGTTACCAATTCGGTTCAGATGAGCCACTCAACTTTTCCGTTATTGGTTTAGACGTGCCACTCCACATTCCTGTTATTGGTTCAGACGTGCCACTTGACATTCCTGTTATTGGTCCAGATGAGCCTTTCAATATTGCTGTTATTGGTCAGATGGGGTAAAACTGGCTGTCTGCCATCTTTCTTTTGGTAAAACTGAAAATATATATTTCTTCATAAAATGTTCAACATCTACAGTTCCCACAGTCCTTACAGTGGCGGAAACCAGCATACACAAGACTAAAGTTGAGAGGCGCTGCTTCGGAGCAACTCTCCAGAAAGTTGGTGTTAATTTGGTGTTAATATTGGTGTTAATGTTCATTTTGATATGGTGGCCAACTCTCAAGCCATGTGCGAGTTACCGCGGGCGGACGGGGGTTTGATCCCCGCCATGACACCTTCTGATCATCCTTTCTCTAGCTGTTGCCCTCTCTGCTCTCTACCTGTCCGAATAAAGCCAGTCATGTGAAAGGAGGGAGCGCTGTCTGCTCTCCTTTTAAAAAATAAATGTAGCTGTACTGTACTGTAGTCTCAATAAAACACCACATAGATGCCAAGTGCTTTGCAAGAGGCAGTTGCTGTAGCCTACTCTTTAAATATTTCCGTTTAATTAAAGTACACATTAATTTTACTTGCCTTCCCCGCGTTGAGAAAACTGAATTAACTAAGGGAGCAGTGTTTAAACGCCGGCTGCAGTGAAAGTGAGCATACGTTGGAGTGGTGTTTATAAAGCACTGTTGTATTTGGAAGTATACTCCGTTTTCACGTTACCTCACGGATGGAGGGTAAGCGTCGGGCCTCTGCTGAGGACGGCGACCTTCGCGCAGCGTGCGAGGCACGTTGCGCCGTGTTCGCGCTCTCAGCTTGCGTCCCATTTCCTTCTTGGCAGCTCCTTCACTGTGCCCAGCAGGGCCCCCCGCCGCGCCCCAATTGATGGTTGCCGTCAAACTTTTCGAACCCGTGGCTCTCTCAGTGGGCCCTCTGCATCGTCGCCGCACGCGCACTTCAAACACTGCTGATTACAATATTCAACAAAAAAGGACCGTGCGCGAGATAATCACCAGCGATTCAAAAACAGGAACTCAGTCGTCTTCTTTTTTTTTTCCAAGGCTCCTTTCAGTCTCTGGTACCCTGCTGTCTGACAGCAAGTTTGCCGTCTAATTGAGCCATTTCAATTTGATGGCATGAAAATGGATTTAATTTAGCCGAGAACGCGAGTTGCCTTTTTTCACCAGGGCAGGCATGGAAATGAGCGCGCTGGTACATTTAATTTGTCATCCCGATTATGTATTTATCATAATAAATAATTAAAAGGCTTACATTTTCACCTAATCTCTGTTAATACGTCAAGGACATGTAGCTACTGATGCGGTATTGGGTGCCGTTCAGTTCTCTCCACTGTTTAGTTTCCAGATAAAGGCAGGCAGTCAGAAAAAGACAAAAAAAAGAATCAATTGAGAACTGTCAGTCAGTGTGACAGATAAAATGCCTCGGATCTGGAATCTGTACAATGCACTGAGTGGTCCAAGTTGGGTGTTTAATGGAGACTTCAAACCATAATAAAATGGACATTTATTATTAACAGGCGTATTACTCTTGCTTACCGAAGGTGACTTATAACAGGGACAAGAGGGCTGTAAAGCAACTATAATAAACTGCTTTAAAGGAAGGTTTATTTGTTTTTGTTTTTTACATTTTTTTATTGGCGCATTAGCAAGCACATTTACCCTGCTTAAACAAAGAGCGTTGACTGGATTTAATGGGGCCCCATTTAGCTTAACATTTTCATCTTAATGCTGTAGAATGCAGAGCCATATGGCATATTGTGATGCATATTGTATATGCATGATCTCAATTTGGTGAGGTTAATTGGAATGTATGGGAAACGTTGGCCCCAAAGGGTCGCTTCAGTAAAGATGGAGGATTCCTGCAGGCTAAGTTCTTGTTGAGGAGTAGTTGGATCGGCTTTAAATCTTGCGTCTGGCAGTTTCCATGGCTGTTCAAAGTAAGCAAGGCAGAGTGGTCACAAATTTCACTGTGAAACTGACCATATATATATACTTTATTTTAGTTGAGAATCCAAAAACATTTTTTGTGACCAGATTAAGGCGCTGCACACAGCCAAGGTTTGTGTGGAAGTGTTTGTATTCCTTGTGAAATAAGCCTGTGTGTTTGAGTGCATGTCTGCGATTGTGTGTGCGTGTGAGTTCGCTTGTGAGTGTGTGTCACGTGTATGTCTACGTCTGTGCGCGTGCTTAAGCGCATGTGAGTGTATGGGTGTGTGCACGAGCGCATGTGTGTGTGTGTGTCTGTGTGCGCGTGTGTCCGTGTGTGTGTGTGTGTGTGTGTGTGTACGTGCGTTTCTGTGCGCGCGCGTGTGTCGGCTGTGAGTACGGATTCCAAAGCCCAATTCTGTCAGGCCTGTCTTTCACGTTCCACTGCTTACATATTATAGGCTAATGAAGGCAGAGGCCTGTAAGTCAACCTGACAAATTTAATTAAGCGCTTTTGGTTGTTCAAACAAGTCACTGCACGTGCAGCGTGGCTTGCTGTAAATCGCTCGCCTTTATATCCGGTTTGTGATGCAGACACCGGGGCTCCAAATGAGTGGGCGCTGTGATTGTGGGAGCGGTCCTCGGCTGTCCAGGCGGCAACTGTGCGACTCAGGAGGAAGTCCTCTCTCGGGTTTGAACGTTTGAATTTGAGCGAAACGGTCATTTCTTGCGCAGAGCACTTTGTTTGTGTCAGATTCAGGTCAGATTTAACAGAACAAGGCTTTGTGACCGGAAGTCTGTCCGTTTCCCCACATTTTCATCGGTTAGCACCAAAGGTCTAGCAGTCATTTCAGGAACAGCTGGTCTCTAACACATCAAAGATCTAAATAAAAGAGCAGAATATCTCTCTCATAAAATAATCATATTTAACATGAATGCCAGTGTACTTCTCAGCCACACGTGGAAGATGTTTTTTTCTATATTTTAAAGCCGTTTTTGTTGGTTTTCTAACTGTCACTTGTAATTGTCCCTTCTAATATTGTACTTGGGATTCATGTTGGAGTTAAATATTCATATATTACTGTTTAACTCAGAAGATCTGCCTACAGATTGTTGGTGTCTAATGAGGTTGGCCGGGTTTTTTGTCTCAGAAGCAGCTGTTCTTTGTACTCGTTTTTTTTTTTTTTGGATTCGACAGGGCTGAGGTTGAACAATAGACCCCCATCGCAGCGAGTTCTGTGATTACTTAGAACAAAACAGCATGTTTGGTGGGAAGTTAATGAATCTTAATAGATGGTGAAAAATGGATCAAATTCAGTGCTAGCACTTTGCCATCTTAGCAGTAGAAACTGTTCCAGCAGTGTGGGGAATGACCTCTAAATATAGCCCTGAAATTACAGCGTTGCTACAGTGATCCATCGATGCCGCAGTAGTGGTCCAGGATTGTGCTGACCTAGATGAGAACTGTATTGAATTGGGTTACTTAATAATCACAGCTTCAAAGAAGCAGTGCTTTTAATGTCACATTTGCCAGCGTGCGGTGGGCAAGTGTGTGGGTTTCTTAAGCTGTTAGAAAGACTGGATTGTGTAAGGAAGGTGTCTTGGGTATCTATGCATGCTGAGGCAATTTGTGTTTGAGTGTGGGGAACGGTAGGGTTCATTTGCAGATTTGTGACTATATGATGCATGGTATGACTGAATAAAGTAGGTTACATAATGCCTAATGACCAGAAATGGACCAGTGACATTATAGAAATAGATCATAGACCGGTTGGTGTTTGTGCACAAAGGGGGGGCAACTCATTAAAGTTGGCCTAGATATTCAGTTACACACTTACACACACACATGCACACGCACACACACACACACACTCGCATAAGTACACACACACACACACACTCTCGCACATACACACATAAACAGACACTTATAAACACTCACTTCCAGATGCACACATACACACACACTCGCACGCACCCGCACACACACTCGCATAAGTACACACACACACACACTCTCGCACATACACACATAAACAGACACTTATAAACACTCACTTCCAGATGCACACATACACACACACTCGCATGCACCCGCACACACACACACACACACACACACACACACACACACAGTCTCTGTTGCTCACACACATGTGTACAGATTCACATTCACACGCAAGCGATAGCAACATTGAAATTACACCTCTTCTACAATAGAATGTGCTATGAAAAATGTGTGTATGGGCATTTACATTGCATCTTCAGCCCAAGAGAAGATGTATAATTAATCAAGTCAGCGAATAAATGAGAATTTTTTTTTTGTGTGTGTGTGTGCATGTGTGTTACAAAGAAAGGGAGGTAACTTTGTATGTGCGTGAGCATCTGTGTCTGTGTGTGCTTGTGTGGGTGTGTGTGTGTGTGTGTGTGTGTGTGTGTGTCGGTGTCTGTGTGTGTTGCAAAGGAAGGGTGATAATTGTGAGTGTGTGTGTGTTTGTGTTCCCTAAGGTAGTGTGATAACTGTGTGTCTGTGTGTTAATTTGTTTAAGAGAGAATAACGGAAACCAGGTTACAGAGCAATGGCTGTTTTGTAAGTGTTTCCAAGCTCTAAAATGCAAATGTGACTGTGCTTCTTTGCTCTATTTCAATGTCTTAGATTATCTCCCACCCGCTCATACTGTTAGGGTCACGACACCAAACCCCCACGCCTTCTGCTCCTCCCTGGTCTATTGTTTCTTCCCCTTTTGTCCCAGAGTGTTGGAAACCCACCGTTAGCCTTGTGACTGCAGCCTCCCCCGTCTTCGTTCTTGTTCTCTGGAAAAAGACGCCACGCAGGCCCCTGTGTACACAAGTCGTATCAAAGGGAAGAGGAGGCCTCTGAAATTCTGGGTCGCGTGTGAAGAACTAGCGCGATAGAAAAGCGCCGTACAAAAGCACAATAGAAAAGCAAGTTTGCGCCGCAGCGTATGGATTTAATCTAGATGCAGAAACAGGGACTGGGCTGCAGGCAGTGTGGCGAGGCCCTGATATAATATCAACAGCCGCTGGTCCACTAGAAAATAGCTGCGCACATGGTCTCGTCCCTTCCAGGTTTTCCTGGGCAATAGACCTGGCACAGCAACCAGTGGCGTTGTCCCTTCTCTGTTCTCTCTCTGTAGCGCCGAATCCATCCTCATCTACTTAAATGTACTCACCATGCCAGGGGCTGCCAACACGCATCACAGTCGTCTGCTAGAACATATGGCGCAGAAAGTTGTTACGGTAGTGTGCAGTTTTGTTTAGTTTAGTTTGCTCAATATAACAATGACATCAATACAAAATAGCAACAAAAAAGGCTTAATGGAACATACTGAAATCCTGCCTTTTTTGGAACGGCCCCCTGTAAATTTTACAGTATTGGGATGTCAATCCTTTGAAAGAATCCTTTCTTATTGTGGTGGAGAAGCTGTCCTGTTTGCGCAGCAGGTGGTAGTTAATCCATTCAAACAACCACTGGGAACAAAGTACTCCGCTCAAAATTGCAGTAAAATTGCAGTCAGGGAACGAGTGCTTGTGCTGGTATAGCCCTTCCTGTGGCTATACTGTGAAACATATGTAACATTCAAAACCACTGTGTGCTGTAATATACCGCAATGTTCAATACATAGTAGTGTTTCAGACCTGCCTTACTGCGGCTTAGTTTTATATAATCTTTAATGCACCCCTGACTGAAGCTGCTGATGATGTGTTCACAGTTGACTGGACCTCTGCCCGCTGTCTCTCAAGGTTACACTGGAACTGATGACTTGATCAATTACACACACCCTCATGTCATTTGAGATCCTTCTTGTGACAGCCGCCCTGCACCTTTCCCTGCACCACTTCTATCTCATCCTGTGCCCCATTACCTCAACCAGCGCCCCTTTATTTAATCTTCTTCTCCATTATCTCATCCTCTGCTACATTACCTCATCATGTGCCCCATTATCTCATTCTGGGGCCCATTATCATAACGTGTGCCCCTTTATTTCATCCTCTCCTCCATTATCTCATCCTGTGCCCCATTATCTCATTCTGGGGCCCATTATCATAACGTGTGCCCCTTTATTTCATCCTCTCCTCCATTATCTCATCCTGTGCCCCGTTATCTCATCCTGTGCTCCATTATCTCATCATGCGCTCAATTATTTCATCCTGTGCCCCATTATCTCAACCTGCGCCCCTTTATTTCATCCTCTCCTCCATTATCTCATCCTGGGCCCCATTATCAAATTTTTTCTCTATTATCTCATCCTCTGCTACATTATCTCATCCAGTGCCCCATTATCATAACCTGCTCCCCAGTATCTCATCATGTGCCTCATTATCTCGTCCTGTGCTCCATTATCTCATCCTGTGCTTCCTTATCTCATCATGTGCTCAATTATCTCATATTGTGCCCTATTATCGCATCATATTCTCCATTATCTCATCCTGCACTCCATTATCTCATCCTGTGCCACATTATTGTATCCTGTGCTCCATTATCTCATCCTGTATCCAATTATCTCATCCTGTGCCGCATTATCTCATCCTGCGCCCCTTTATTTTATACTGTGCCCCATTATCTCATCCTGTGCTCCATTATCTCATGATGTGCCTCATTATCTCAGCATGTGCTCCATTGTCTAATCCTGTGCCCCATTATCTCATCCTATGCTCCATTATCTCCTATTGTACCTCTTTTTCTATGTGCTCCATTATCTCATCCTGTGCTCCATTATCTCATCCTGTGCTCCATTATCTCATCCTATGCCCTATTATCTCATCCTGTGCTCCATTATTTCATCTTATGCTCCATTATCTCATCCTGTGCCCCATTACCTCATCCTGTGCCTCATTATCTCATCATGTGCTCAATTATCTCATCCTGTGCCCCATTATCTCATCCTGTGCCCCATTATCTCATCATGTGCTCCATTATCTCATCCTGTGCCTCATTATCTCATCATGTGCTCAATTATCTCATATTGTGTCCCATTATCTCATATTGTGCCCCATTATCTCATCCTGTGCTCCATTATTTCATCTTATGCTCCATTATCTCATCCTGTGCTCCATTATCTCATCCTGTGCCCCATTATCTCATCCTGTGCCCCATTATCTCATCATGTGCTCCATTATTGTGCCCCATTATCTCATCATGTGCTCAATTATCTCATCCTGTGCCCCATTATCTCATCCTGTGCCCCATTATCTCATCATGTGCTCCATTATCTCATCCTGTGCCTCATTATCTCATCATGTGCTCAATTATCTCATATTGTGCCCCATTATCACATATTGTGCCCCATTATCTCATCATGTGCTCAATTATCTCATATTGTGCCCCATTATCTCATCGTATGCTCCATTATCTCATCCTCTGCCTCTGTATCTCACCATGTGCCTCATTATCTCATCATGTGCTCAATTATCTCATCTTGTGCCCCATTATCTCATCTTATGCTCCATTATCTCATCCTGTGCCCCATTATCTCATCATGTGCTCCATTATCTCATCCTGTGCCCCATTCTCTCATCCTGTGCCTCATTATCTCATCATGTGCTCAATTATCTCATACTGTGCCCCATTATCTCATCGTATGCTCCATTATCTCATCCTCTGCCCCTGTATCTCACCATGTGCCTCATTATCTCATCATGTGCTCAATTATCTCATCTTGTGCCCCATTATTTTGTCTTATGCTATATTGTCTCATCCTGTACCCAATTATCTCATCCTGTGCCCCATTATCTCATCTTATGCTCCATTATCTCATCCTGTGCCCCATTATCTCATCATGTGCTCCATTATCTCATCCTGTGCCCCATTATCTCATCCTGTGCCTCATTATCTCATCATGTGCTCAATTATCTCATATTGTGCCCCATTATCTCATCGTATGCTCCATTATCTCATCCTGTACCCAATTATCTCATCTTATGCTCCATTATCTCATCCTGTGCCCCATTATCTCATCAGATGCCCTCCTGTGTCCCTTTCTCTCCTCCTGTGTCTCTTTCTCTCCTCCAGTGTCCCTTTTTCTTCTTCTGTGTCCCTTTCTCAGCCTCCTATTGTGTCCATTTCTCTCCTCCTGTGTCCCTTTCTCAACCTCCTCCTGTGTCCCTTTCTCTCCTCCTGTGTCCCTTTTTCTCCTCCAGTGTCCCTTTCTCTCCTCCTGTGTCCCTTTCTCTCCTCCTGTGTCCCTTTCTCTCCTCCTGTATCCCTTTATCTCCTCCTGTGTCCCTTTCTCTCCTTCTGTGTCCCTTACTCACCTCCTGTGTCCCTTTATCTCCTCATGTACCCCTCTCTCAACCTCCTCCTGTGTCCTTTTCTTACAGTTTTTCTCAGTCGCTTTGGTGCATTTCTCACATCACTATTAACATTTGCACAACAGTTAGTGCATTTCTCAAAACAATTAGTACAAACTGCAAAACCTAGTTGATAACCTGCAAAAGCGTGTCACTTGCTCAAAATGGATAGTTCATTCCTCAAAAGCAAGTATTCATGTCAATGAAAGTGTCAGTGTCATCAAAATGAAAAGTCCTGACACCATTGTTTATGAACAAGATAGTCAAATGGCTTTGTCATGTTTTCATTATGACAGTTCACTCTGTAAGTGTTTTCCAATGCAAAAAGGTCAGATCTTGGTGACACTACCTGAAAATGCTCAAGACAGCACTATACACTATTTGCACAGCCATTTGAAATCTACAGTTAAGTTACACATTACTGTATTTAGTGAGGTAAATGAGTACAAGACACTGAATACGTATGTTTCACATTTTTACTGCATATGCTCTTTGCAATTCTAATTTGTTCACAGCATTGTGCAAAAGAAAAATACAAACTTATTTACAACAAACATAAGAAACACCCTTTGGGTAGAGCTGTGCACAACTGTAAACAATATTGCAGTACATATTGGAACTGAATTGGAACATACAACATACACAGTACTGTAAATCATTCATTCACATCCAGACGTTCCTGTCTGTCTGGCCACATATTTTCATCGACATCACAGCGAATATCATCCCTGGCAATGCAGCGAGGAAAGTATCTCCTCGAGTGGCGAATCCACCCTCTGCAGGACTGTGCTGTGATGTCATCACATGCTGCATCCATGGCCGCTAGCAGGGCCATTTGGGTATGTGGATGCCGGTCATATACCTTCCACCTCCAGGCAGAGAAAAACTCCTCTATTGGATTCAGGAATGGGGAGTAGGGAGGGAGATATTCCACCAGCATCCTTTCATGTGCTGCAAACCACTGTCTGACCAGATCTGAGTGGTGAAAACGCACATTATCCCATACAACAACATACTTGTTCAGATGGTCTCCATTTAGACCCCTCTCATTCTCAGGGATTATGTCCCTGTAAAGAGTGTCTAAAAAAGTCAGCAGATGTTGTGTGTTGTATGGACCAAGACGGGGTATATGGGTGAGGACGCCGTTTTCTGAGATGGCTGCACACATTGTAATATTCCCTCCTCGTTGGCCTGGGACATCAATGGTTGCTCTCTGTCCAATGCGATTTCTTCCACGCCTTCTACCTTTTGCCAGATTGAAACCCGCCTCATCAACGTATATGAATGTGTGCAGCGGTTCCCTGGCCTCCAGCTCCAGTACACGCTTTATCCCAGAAGAGAGAGAGAGAAAAACTATAAAAACTTTTCCTGTGTAACATAATGCATTTTGGACAACATATTGTACAGTATGAACTGTCATGTAAGTGTACTGCATGGCACTACACAAAGTAACCAGTTTACAGCACTGAACATTAGAGTATGCATAGAACACATAAATGTTTTACCTGTACATACTGGTGACGGATCTCCTTCACTCTGTCGCTGTTCCGGTCAAATGGCACATTGTACAATTGTTTCATGCGCATTTCATTTCTCCTGAGCACTCTGTCAATTGTAGCGATTGAAACAGATTCAATATTCCCAAAGATATTGTCATCCTCTATAACAGCGCTTTGTATCTCTCTCAACCTTATGGCATTGTTTGTAATCACCATTGCACAAATGGCTTCCTCTTGTTGCGGAGTAAAAAGGGGCCCTCTTCCACCTCTGCGAGGTTGTCTTGCAATCCTATGTGGTGCAGAGTTAAATTACAGTAATGTACAGTAAACATGAGATATACTGCTTTAACCCATATTACTGTAGTGTACAATAACAGTGCTTCCCACTTGTAAAATGCTGCAGTACAGTACCATACTGTAAATATGGCAAATCTTTACTGTAACACTACTTTACACTACAATACAGTACATCTGTGCTGCAGTAAAGCTGTAAGTCTAAATGTAAAATGTAAAAAGTGACAAGTTCTTGTCCCACTGTAAGCTTCATGTATGACACAATGACAGTAGTGCAGTGCAGATTGTTTAGTGCTGAATTACTGTCCAATATACACACCTGTTCTCCCGACAAAATGTTTGCATAATTGAATTTACAGTGGTTCTCCCAACATTTGGCTGCACCCTTCGACCAGCCTCAGCCATTGTGAGGCCGTGATTGACAACATGGTCCACAATTGTAGCCCTAATTTCATCAGGAATCTGCCTATGTACTTGGCCTCTTCTTCCTCTTCCCCTGTTTTGTCCCCTTCCCCTTCCTCCCCGCATCCTCGCCCCTCTTCCACGATGCTGACCTTCCATTTCTGTGTCACAGTATTGTCGAAATGGTACACACTATGTCCTGCTCGGTTCATATATGCTTGCCAATTGAGGGTTCATGGGATTCAGCTCTGAGTGACTGTGGAGAAGTGGCTTATCATTGGTTACAACTAATGCTTCACACACTCCTCCTCATCAGTGAAAGCTGAGGTTCACCCGAGAGAAATTGTTCAATTTGGGAGACATTTTCAGGAAAAAATGATAAGGAATTGTATAAAATTTGCTTGACAGATTTTGACAACTAGTTCAACATTTTTGTATGTAATGACTCAAGCAATGAAATGAAGCCTATTAGTTTTATAGGGAATGACTATTCAGCATTCATAAGTATAGTTCATTTTGACTGACATGACATAAGCAAATGATAATGTTATAAAACAGCAGAGAATTGTATGAAAGCAATTGATGCATGTCCAAAAGCATTTGCAATTTGTTGGAAGGAATGAGAAACTGCTACTATGATTGAGACGAAGTGCATGGAGGGTTGGACCCGAGAAGCACGACTCAGAACAATGGATGTAATAAATACCCGCAAGGGCTTTATTAAGGAAAGTCCAGTAATCGTTGTCTTAGCACAAGCAAAGGTCATACACAAAAAATCCAGCCAATAAACAAAAGTACCGAGGGAGAAGGCAGTCTCGTCGTCGGTAAGCCAGGCAGTAGTTCGGAACCAGGAAGGCAATCAGCGTGGCAGAGGTACAAAAGGGAGAAGGCAAAAGAATAGTCGAAAAAACAAGCAGGGTCAGACCGGAGTCCTCGCCGCGTGGCAAAAGTACAAAATCAGCAAGCAGGAATCGTGGTCAGGACAGGCAGTGAAAACAAAAGGCTGGCAGTAAACAGTGGTCAAAAAACAGGCTTGGATCAAAACAGGAAATCAGAAAACGTAAACTTGACAAATGCTTAAGAGTGCTAGTGAGGCAACAATTTCGCAAGGAACAGACATGAACACTGAGCTTAAATGCAGGTGTAGACAGGTGCAAACATTTAGCTTGAGAGCAGCAAGAAATTCACAACAGCTTGAGAAAATGAGACACGTAACGAGGCAATTAGTAAATCGTTAGTAGTTAACCTATCCTGACCTAGCGTTAGTAAATTAGTAATCAACATGCACGAGAAACGTAAGGTAAACATGAACACATGGTTAGATAGTTAGTATTACCCAATCCTGATCTAATGTTAGTATATTAGTAACTAGACAAGGGAGAATGAAACAATTAGGGAAGCGTGAGTGACAGCAAGAGAAGAAACAGCATGAACGCAAGGCTGCGGAAAAAAATATGTATGCAAACAATGAACTGCATCGTAACATAAACAGAGCATAAACTGTGATAAACACTAAACATCTAACATGACATAAACATGACATAAACGTAACAATGATGTGCACAAATGACTGAATGTTGTGGAGGTTGAACTAACAGTTATGAGAATTTTAATTCTGATCAGAGAAATGCACCAAAGCAATTGAGAAAAACTGTAATTATGTTACAGCTCACATTGCCCAACTCAGTGTATATCTATTCAATGCAGCCAAATAGTCCAAAAAGAGTGATGCCAACTGTCTAAAAGTTACATTTTTCTCATAAAATTGAAAAAAGAAATTAAAACTAGAAATGAGTTTTATGGAAAATGCTGCGTAACATATTCATACTCTTTCAGTTTTATTTTGGTTTGAGAAAATAAATAGAATTATATCTCACATAATGCAAAAAAAAACCCCTTAAGATGCATAAAAGGATGTAGAACACAGGGATGCCTTCCAGTTGTGTGAATTGCATTATCTTGGAGGATATAAAGGACAGTGTTGATTCAAAATGGAATACTGAGATTTCTTCAATTCTGCAAAGCCCCATATCCATGTTAGGACAAAATGCTAATTTGAGGACGCCTACTGGTGACACCTGGTGAACACTCCCTGGACACCTGGTGCCATACGCATTACCAGTCCCATCCATCGAAACGGCCGTCCCTTGACAAGAGCAGAATTAGCATGCTGTTATATCACACACAGTCAGATATTCACATAATTCCAAGTGCAGTCTCACTCACTGATGGCGGAACCTGCCGGCACCCTAGGGGTAAGCAGCAGCAAATGGGTGTTGATATGTGGGCTAAAACTAGCAGGTGGTAGGGGGGGTTGTCTACTCCATTGATATTCCAGCTCCCACATCTCTCTGAATCCTCTCAACACCATGTTCTCCAGTGGCCTCATTGTGTAATTTGAGGATCGCAATTGGAGTGGGAATAACCTAATGCGCATTTAAGGAATTATTAGCAAAGTCACGGCTCTGTGCGTTTCCCGTCCGGCCTCACTGCGCCAGAAACCGAGCGGCAGAAAAAAGAAAAACCCTCGCGCGATACCACTGCAGCTGCACAGCCTTACAGAACGCCTCATGGTTATTTAGCATGCTACCGGAGGACATCCACAGGTTAAAAATAAAAACCCGCGCATACTGGGATTTCATGTTATTAATGAAATACATGTTGGAACATTTTGAGGCTGGCTGTTACATAAGCGCTCTCTTTGAGGCAGCAGGTGCTCACGGGGGAAGACTTGCTCGGTATCTGGCTTCACGTGCGGTCTGATGGTGGCTCTTAAGATAGCTGCAAACGTATAGTGTGAACATCTCTACAGGGACTCCCGTAATGAAATATGCAGTGACTTCCCAGGCCTCAGTGTACTTACAGTGGTAAGGAATAGTTGGAGGCAGGGGTAGAGAGGGGTATGAGCATAGCATAGGTTAGACAAGGCATGTTTTAGGGCAGGTCACTGCTAAGGTCTAGCAATATTGTGATTTTTTCAACCTCAATATATTGATCGGAAATATCGAAATATTTGAATATATTTAATATTTTAGGGCGAACCTTGGCATGCGATCGTATGTATACTGAAAACAAAACACTAGGCATGGGTTCGGCCACTGTTCACTTCATTATTATTTTACTATATTCCCCCTCCAACTTTTTTCAGATACCACAAATGTAAAGATTTATTCTCAGAGGTAAAACTCTCCCTCCTGGTGGCCTATACAATACTTTGGCTCTGTCAGGCATACACTCTGGTTAAGCTGCACTTTGTTGTATATGACGGTACATGTGATTGTTTTAGGAGCAGAATAGTAAAAGCGAGTACCTGCAAATTATTGTCACTGAGCCAATTGTATTTTGATGTAGCTAAAGTAAAAATCAACAATAAATTGTCCTAGTGTTCTTTTTCAAATTTTTCTAGTGTTTATGAGTGGCAGGGTACGTTTATATTGGGATGAGTCGGCTTGGATTCCGTTTTAAGCATTCGCTTAAATTAGCTGTGTGAGGATTGAAGATTAACTTTTATTGTTTTATTGGCAATGGCCTTTGGATTACACTTTACTGATTTATTCGTAATACTTCTAGAAGACAGCGAGCATATGGGCGTGGTATTGTGAGTTAGAGTCCCTTGATAGAGAGAGTAGCGACAACTCACGATTTGACGCCATTTTGAGTCCATTCAGTGCGGAGCCGCCGTATGGCGCTAGTGCATTGAACCGTGTATTCCATTATGTTCTCTATGTATGAGAGATGGGAATGGTCTTTTCCATGTTGATAATGAACAAATTATATGAAGATGACAAAATAGAAGATTTATGACAACTAAGAGCCATATGATAAAGAAGAAAATCACAGAGCTGGTTGTGATTTAACAGTCACAGACATTTAGAACCATGACAAAGAAGGAATTAACTAGACAGGTACTCGAAATGAACCTGCGAATTACAAATAGGAACACGTTGGATAGTGGTGCAATGTGATATTTTTTTCATGCTAAACTAGATGCCGTGCATGCCAAAGGGGGAAAATAAATCTTTGGTATAACTAGGGATGTTCCTAACGACTAATTTCCCTGACGGTTAAACGGAAATTTAAACTTATACTAGTCGACGAAAAAATATTGCGTATATTATAAGAGCCATTTGAAACCGTTAATCACATACTTCAATAACCAAATCGTATTTTAAATGCGGCTGAAATGTGTGGCACTTTGCGCCTTGCATTATGAACATTGCACATTATCCTACAAAACATGACAACAACTCACTAAATATAAGTTAACAAATAACATTTATTGAAAACAATATTCAACGTAACAAAACATTTTTAGGAAACGTGCCTGATTATTACAACGGTATTTTCATTGGGTGAACGTGATCGCATAGCAAATACAGTAAAAAATAATAATCGGTCATCAGAAAAACTACCAATAATAGGCCCACAAAAAAATAACAATTAGGCCTACTGATCGACTTGACATTAGATTAGTTTTATTGGCCTATTCAACAACGCGATAGGCCTACTTACTCTTTCCATCTCGCTTGTTTAACTTGCAGGGCGAACAGGCTAATACGTTTTGTTTTTTTCCTTCGTTTAAAATTTTTTTAAATTTCGTTTAATCGGGCGTTGTTAACATTATTAACAGATGCTCGTTTTTTTTTATAAGGCAACATTTGACCAGGAAAACATGACATTTCAGTGCAAATTATGTCAATATGTAATTTAAATGTGTACATTAATAAAAATAATGTTTAACCGACGAGTATTTCTGGTGCCGACTAGCGAGGGTAGCAACGTTTAATCGACTAGTCGACTAAACGCGCACATCCCTAGGTATAACCTACTCTTAAAAGCTAGGGTTTATTTATTTATTTATTTATTGCATTTCTTTACCCAGGGTATGCCCAAACAGTTAAAAACTGGTTTCCATTGGGGCCCTGGATTCATTTAAATACTACATACGTACTGTACTACATGCAATTAAAAATAAAAACCAAATTTAAATTTAACAAACACTCAAGCCGTCAAGGCATTACAAATATGTCCATAATTTTCTTAATTACGCATGGAAAGGTAGAGGGTGTTTTCTCTTGTCTTAAACCATACTCCATAATAATGACATCACAAAAGTACAAATATGTGCATGTTAATTCAATACGCATATGGGACCATTACCACTGACCTGGCAGAGAACTGAGGAAGAAGTTGCTTTCCATCCAACACGACTGACTCTGTTCTCCCAGATTTCCCGTCTTTTTGCATCTGATGGAAATCTATATACCTTGAATCCCTTCTCCGTTCTATTTGTGCACCCACAAGCGCTACAACCTGTCATTTTGTCGTAAAATCGATATGCGTCCGATCCCGATCCTGTCCGCGATGGACTCAAAATGGCTCCACGCAATCACGTGACTAGATTTTTCCGGACCCTCTATGTCGCTACTCTCTCTATCAAGGGACTCTATTGTGAGTAACATAAAAGTCTTTAAACTATCAAAAGTCTGGTTGTTGGCTAGCACGCAAGTGCTAGTTGGTTAGTTAGCTAGCTACCTAGCTATGTGAAAAAGAATGTTCCTGACATGCACTAACGAAACGCAATTGTATTAGGTTGGGACTATGAATGATACCGTACCGTTAACATTATTCCTTTAAAATAGTTTTTAATTGAAGGATTGTGATCAAATCCAATATTTTAAATATTTCAATGTTAGTGATCCAGAACGCAGCTGCCCGGCTTGTGTTCAACCTCCAGACATTTTCACAGGTCACCCCTCTGTTGAGGTCACTCTACTGGCTGCCAGTTGCAGCCAGGATCAGGTTCAAAGTTCTGACCCTGGCCTACAATGCAGCCAATTGGACAGGCCCCGCCTACCTGCAGGACTTGATCCAAAACTATGTTCCTGCTCGACCACTTCGCTCGTCTACAGCAGGGTGACTCGCACTTACCCCCCTCCGTGTCAATGGCGCTCGCTCGTTCCGACTGCGGAGCTTTTCCACCCTAGCTCCCCAGTGGTGGAACGAACCCATTCCCCTACGTTCTATGCCAACCCTGCCTGCGTTCCGCCGTGGCCTGAAAACACACCTTTTCAGACTCCACCTGGTCCTCTCATGGTACTTGTTCTTGTTTAACTGTGTGTTGAAGTTTATAATATTTAGGATATAATTGTAGTAGAGCTGATTTACCCAGTTTACTGTGAACTGCATTCAGTGTTCATTACTAGGGATAGCTGCTACTTTATGGGAAGGATGTGCTTTATCTTATCTGTTCTGTAGTTACTTCGATGACGTTTCTGTATGCACTTACTGTATGTCGCTTTGGATAAAAGCGTCTGTTAAATGACTGTAATGTAATGTAATGTAGTGAAATTGCCATCTTGTCAATATTGAAATGAGCTTCATATCAGTCTCTATAAAACAGTCTCATGTTAACATATAAACAGTCTCTGCTTTATACAGGTGATCTTCAAGGAATGGAGAGAAATAAAATGCAGTTATCAGTTAGAGGCTATACAAATTCAGATCTTCTCTTTTGAGATGGTATGTAGCCTACCAAATTCTGACTTGCTGAAATTCTCCCACTCGACACCCAGATGGTGTTCAGTCCCATAACAAGCCAATGACCCTATGGATTCCATACCAGTACTTTACACTGCTATCCATGTTGGCTCGTTCAATGGGAATTAGGCTAATGTTAATGATCAGCAGTAATTACTAATAACCTGCATAATTCTATAATCAATTTAAACCATCTAAAAACATTACCTCTGAAACTCACTGGCTTGAATATAATGAATATAACGGGGACATTCATTTCCTAATCCAGTGAAAAAAAATCTTCTGTTCTGTCAGTCGTACAAGACAAGACCTGTTTAGTTGAGCTACTATATACACAGAAGTGCCGAAATGGGGCTGGTGAGTGAGTGGGTCAGGCTGTAAGGATGCTCCCTACAGGACGCCACAGCAAACACATTGGCAGGTCAAGCCTCGGCTTTGTCCGTTAACTGACTGTGTGGAAATGTGTAGTGGCAAGACACAATTGGCTTTGTTCTGCCGGGGACACGGTTGGTTTAAAAGCCGGCCAGAGTGCACATCTGCTGGGGAAAGGTGCCACTGCATTTTCTGGCCTAAATATGTGCGCCCAAAGACATGTGCGTGCTCTATGGACAGCTCCTGCCAACAATGTGCCAGGTGCCCACAGGCGTTTTAGCCATAGTTAGCATTCCTATGCTACAGCATTATCTCTCCTGTGGTAAAGCATTAGCACTCCTGTAGTAAAGTGTTATAACTCCTGTAGTAAAGTGTTAGCCCTCCTGTAGTAAAGTGTTAGCCCTCCTGTAGTAAATTGTTAGCCCTCCTGTAGTAAAGTGTTATAACTTCTGTAGTAAATTGTTAGCCCTCCTGTAGTAAAGTGTTATAACTCCTGTAGTAAAGTGTTAGCCCTCCTGTAGTAAATTGTTAGCCCTCCTGTAGTAAAGTGTTATAACTCCTGTAGTAAATTGTTAGCCCTCCTGTAGTAAAGTGTTATAACTCCTGTAGTAAATTGTTAGCCCTCCTGTAGTAAAGTGTTATAACTCCTGTAGTAAATTGTTAGCCCTCCTGTAGTAAAGTGTTAGCCCTCTTGTAGTAAAGCATTATCACTCCTGTAGTAAAGTGTTATAACTCCTGTCGTAAAGTGTTAGCCCTCCTGTAGTAAATTGTTAGCCCTCCTGTAGTAAAGTGTTAGCCCTCTTGTAGTAAATTGTTAGCCCTCCTGTAGTAAAGTGTTAGCCCTCTTGTAGTAAAGCATTATCACTCCTGTAGTAAAGTGTTATAACTCCTGTAGTAAAGTGTTAGCCCTCCTGTAGTAAATTGTTAGCCCTCCTGTAGTAAAGTGTTAGCCCTCTTGTAGTAAATTGTTAGCCCTCCTGTAGTAAAGTGTTAGCCCTCCTGTAGTAAAGTGTTAGCCCTCTTGTAGTAAAGCATTATCACTCCTGTAGTAAAGTGTTATAACTCCTGTAGTAAAGTGTTAGCCCTCTTGTAGTAAATTGTTAGCCCTCCTGTAGTAAAGTGTTAGCCCTCTTGTAGTAAATTGTTAGCCCCCCTGTAGTAAAGTGTTAGCCCTCCTGTAGTAAAGTGTTAGCACTCCTGTAGTAAAGTGTTAGCCCTCCTGTAGTAAAGTGTTAGCACTCCTGTAGTAAAGTGTTAGCACTCCTGTAGTAAATTGTTAGCCCTCCTGTAGTAAAGTGTTAGCCCTCTTGTAGTAAAGTGTTAGCACTCCTGTAGTAAATTGTTAGCCCTCCTGTAGTAAAGTGTTAGCCCTCTTGTAGTAAATTGTTAGCCCCCCTGTAGTAAAGTGTTAGCCCTCCTGTAGTAAAGTGTTAGCCCTCCTGTAGTAAAAGTGTTAGCCCTCTTGTAGTAAAGCATTAGCACTCCTGTAGTAAAGTGTTAGCACTCCTGTAGTAAATTGTTAGCCCTCCTGTAGTAAAGTGTTAGCCCTCTTGTAGTAAAGTGATAGCACTCCTGTAGTAAAGTTTTAGAACTCCTGTAGTAAAGCATTAGCACTCCTGTAGTAAAGTGTTAGCCCTCCTGTAGTAAAGTGATAGCACTCCTGTAGTAAAGTTTTAGAACTCCTGTAGTAAAGTTTTAGCCCTCCTGTAGTAAAGTGTTAGAACTCCTGTAGTAAAGTGTTAGCACTCCTGTAGTAAAGTGTTAGCACTCCTGTAATAGAGTGTTGGGTCTTGTGTAGTGAAGTGTTAGCTCTCATGTAATTGAAAATTAGCATAATGTGCTATGGTATGGGGCCTGTGTTGTGGGTAATAGTCAATGGACACACCGGACCAGTGCATGTCCTTCAGCTGCTCGGTTTCTTTCACAGATGCCTTCGCCACTGTTTGGTCTCCCCAGCAACAAATCCAAATTCAGGAGGAAAGAGTCTGGGAAATTATGGGTAAAGATTTATTATTACAGTTACTTTGGGAATTGAATCCCCACAGCTCACTACAAGCAGGTTATATCTCTCTGTTGCACCTTGTATGACCTCACTGGTCCTGAGGGAGCTGCTAGTCCTGCTAGATTCTTGCCTGGCCCATGTGGGCCTGGTGAACGTTTATGTGGGGAAAAGTTTCATGTTCTCACTTAGAAAATCTGTGTCTCACAAGGCGATGGTAAATAAAATGATGACACACACTTGCTGGCCCTGGTGAGTTGTCAGACCTGAAGAATGATGCTGGAAGCACAAGTTTTTGGGATCATTTGTACTCTGTTGAAACTTTCATGCATTTGGATTGCAGCCAGACATTGCTTAAGGGCCTTTAACCAAGCAGACAGGCATATACTGTGTAGGGTCAATAGAACTACAATTCTACAGGAAACCCCTCCTCCACGTTGCAAGTGACGTTGGTCGTTGTCCCAGTTGTGATTTCCGCACTAACACGGTACTTTGCGGCGGAAATGCGCGGCTGGCAATACGTTTATAATAAAGGCATTTATTATGCCTCTCCTTCTGCCCAGTTGTTGTTGTTGTTGTTCGCTCCACTCGCCGGACCTGCATTAGCTGGTCTCCCTGCTCTGTGCGGCCTGCTCGCCCGGGGGAAAGAACCCTCGCTCCACAGGAAGCATCGGCCGTCTGTGACGCCGACCCAACTGAGCGAGGTGGGCTCATCTACCCCCGGCTATTAGTCGTGGAGAACCGGAGACGAGACGCCAAGAGGCAACGCGAGCACCCGGTGGTCAAGAAGAACCACTAAGCGGATCACGCACTCACAACTCCTGTGAGTCCTCTAGAGGCAAAGGCCCTGCAGAAGGATCAAGCTGTGTGCTTTGGGAGAGATGAGGCAGACCGGTTCCCCTATCTATCGCAACCCTGCAAACTTTGTGTTACCATTTTTTTCTTTGGATGGCTCCAAGCCATCCACCGCGCTGCTTCAGTTTTAATATACATCACGCACAGAAAATATCTTGCATGTGATCTATCTTAAACACTAACTGGTCATAACACTGCATGCTGATCTCGACGAACACGCACCGATAACCTTACGGTTATTCCTTATGTGTTCGGTACGGTTCATGCGCCATCGTTAACTAGCTCCAGCTAGTTTCAAATCTCCCTTCATGTTAGTTTCTTTGTTCTCCCTGAACACGTGCCTGAGGCAAACCCGCACAAGCAGGAGAACGTTAAAAAACACCACGTGCTTACGCGCATGCGTGCCCAACGGGGAGATCTTCAGGGGAGTCGAAAAACGAACCGCACAACACCGGAAACCAAACCCTGAGAGAAACACTGCACTCGTTTAAGGTCCGTAAAACTATTTTTGTAATGATACATTCGTAATCAATATTTATTTTTATGGAAAAGCAATACTTTTATTCTGCATCTTTCCTCAAGCACTGTGTATGTATTATATATTTATTTTTTAAATTTGTTAAAAAAAATGTTATATCTATAGCCTTTAACAAACTTTGTTAAATATAACACAACTTGCATCAGGCATCAGGAACTTTCCTTTTTTGGACTTCCATCCATCATACAGGTGTGCATAGATATTCTTCTAAACCTTTTGTTTTCACCATGTAGAAATTACAGCACTTTTGGACTTTTTATACATATCCCCCACCCCCCACACACATTTCAGAGCATCCTAATTTTTGCAACAAGTTTGCGACAAGTGGCTTCACAGATATTTCTGATCGGTCAGGTGTGTTCAGTTGCCTTCTCAGTGCAGCTATAAGAGAGCTTTGCGTATTTAGTCTTGATTATAGGCTTTGGATTACCTTTGGCGTCTGTAATTACCTGTTATTGCTGTTTGTCAACATGAGGACCAGAGTTGTGCCAATGAAGCGCAAGAAAGCCATTATGAGGCTGAGAAATCAGAAGAAAGAAAAAAAAAACAGTCAGAGACATAAGTCAAGCCTTAGGCTTACCAAAATCAACTGTTTGGAATATCATTAGAGGAAAGAGAGTACTGGTGAGCTCAGTAATCGCAAAGGGCCTGGTAGGCCAGAGAAGCCCGCTACAGTTGATGACTAGCCATAATGAAGAAAAACCCCTTGAAGACCTGTCCGAAAGATCAGAAACACTCATCAGGAAGCAGGCGTGGATGTGTCAGTGGCTACTTTATGCAGAAGACTTCACGAACAGAACTACAGAGTCCACACTGCAAGATGCAAACCACTAGTTAGCTGCAAAAACAGGATGGCTAGGTTACAGTTTGGTAAGACGTGCCTAAAAAAGCCTGTGTAGTTCTGGAAAAAAGGTCTTGTGAACAGATGAGACCAAGATTCACTTGTTTCAGAGTGATAGCAAGAGCAAAGTGTGGAAGAGAAAATTAACCGAGAACCAAAACACGCCACCTCATCTGTGAAACAAGGTGGGAATGTTATGGTTTGGGCATGTATGATTTCCACAGGTACTGCCTCACTTGTCTTCATTGATGATGCAACTGCAGATAGCAGCAGCAGCAGCAGCATTAATCACACGTGAATTGAATTAAAATTGCGGAGGACAGACCCAAATCAAGAAAACCAAACATTATGGAGAGCACTATATATACAGTATGTGACCTGCTCTACAAAAATGAGTGTGAAGTAAAAAAAAAAAAAAGAGTTCTTTCTGAGAAAAAAAAGAAATTCTGAGAAGAAAAAAAAGAAATTCTGAGAAGAAAAAAAGATTTCCACATCAAACTCATTTCTGTAGAGCGGGTCACATATATGTGTGTGTATATATATTATATATATATTCCGCACTCCAGTTTAGGAATCTGCATCAGCCTGATTAACTGCAAAGCAAAAATGACAAATGGTTGGAAATGTAATTGTTCTGACAAAACTGCCAAATGGCATGGGTGTGAAAAATGTTTTAATCTTTGTTCTCATCGTTGAAGCATCCCTTGCTGTGTGTCCTGTCTGCTGTTACAGACAGCATCTTTATTTCTCCTGTAGGACAGGCCTGATTAGCATTCGTCTTAATCTTCACGTGGAGTGGAAGCAGTTTGCATTTTCGGTTACCAGTGAGCATCGTATCTGGCAGAGAACTGCCCCTACTTTCAATAGCCTAAAGTATGTTACACTCTCAAAACAGATGTGTTAAAAACAATACAATTTTTTAAGACGCCACTGGCTCTATCTTACACCCGGCGCTAAGTGGCGGTAACCCAAACGCAAGTGTCTTTGCTAGTTTCAAACTGACGCAGTGGTCATCCAGCGCTCACGTTGTTTAAATAGCAAGTGAACTTGCGCCCATAGCAAGTGAACTGGGGAGGTTAGTCTCAAGATGAGGCATGGCCAGGATAATTTTTGGCATATTGCGATCTTGAGGCAGCATTAAGCGCTTGCGCTAAAACCACCACAAACCTAGTCTTAACCCTTTAATGGCCAGCTCAACCTCCTAGTATTGCACACCCCGAGTCCCGATATCTTGCTGAAAAACATGCCGGACCCAACCCCACCTGATTGAGCCATCTCTACGATTTGGTTTATGAGTCAAGTCCAACACACTCCCCTACAAGACACCAAGACCCAAAACGTGCGCCACCAAAGGGTTGAGGGCCAAGTCATGTCGGAGTTGTTTCAATTTATTTTAACTGTGCAATATGAAGATAGTAATCTACATTGGTGTCTACACAATGCGCATACACCCTCCTGTCAGTTACACACACACATCAGCACAAACATGCATAAAAATATGAGATAATTTGAATACATCATTATTTCTCGTACACGCAACCGCGGTCTCACGCCATAATGTTTGAATTGGTGACATAATGAAGGAATGTATTGTAATTTTAAACTGACACGAAGACAAACACATGACGCAAACTCACACAAATCTAAATAGGAATATTTAGACGACACACACAAATTCAGAAAAAAATAAACGTTTGAAACAAAAAAGAAAAAAAGCGCATGTGCTGATGCCTAGTGGTTCATCATCACAGTAACACAACTGGGTACTGTTTACTGTGTACTGTTTGGATGTGCAGTATGCTAATAAATATCCTCCATATACTATATTCCAACCGTACTCTGGGAGTGTCGTAAGACATCCCACCTTTGCGCGGCTATGTCACGTGTTTTTTGTTGTTGTTATTGAAGGAAAACATCAGCGAACCTGTGCCTCATTTTTAAAATAAAGCTCTGCGACCCAAATGTTTGCGTACTTCTTGAAAAAGTATGCTCCCGAGTACACTCAGCGAAACCCCGGAGGGGGTTTTAACTATACTGCATTTCGAGAAAGTTTGGCTTACTTTCTACTTTCTCTACTTTCTCATCCTGTCTACTCAACAAGCATACTCAATAATATGGAAGGGTGCCAATGCGGACACTACCCTACTTTTGCTCGTTGTTGAATAGCATGCTGGGTACTCACACATTTCCTGTGTAATGGTGGGAGAAGAGCCAAAGGCCAAGGCCAATCATATGCATTCGCATTTTCTTTTAAGCAAATAAAGTTGTTTTCAAAATGCACAGGTTGGACTTTATTCATTCTGAGCATGTTTCATGTCTTCTCTTTGACTGATGCAGTCAGATTAGAGCGTCAGTTAAATGCCTAAAATGCAAAATGTAAATTCAAATGCAAATGATGGCTTTTCCACTCCCAACAACAGGAACTAAAATCCTTTTTCTTCAAAGTCCTTAAGTGTTGCTAAGGTCATGATTGTGTAAGCTGTTGTGATGTCACCAAGCCCCACTCCAGGGGCCCTGACAGGGATTAAATCAGAGCAGGAGCCTTTGAAATCGGCCATTACTGTAACCTTAGATTTCTGCATTATAAGGGCTATCTATTATCTGTGGGACAGAGTACCCCGCTAAAGTGCACTGCATTATAAACTACCCATTTTATGGGCAGGAAATATGAACGTTTGGTTATGTTAAAATGGATATTTATATTACTCACACACATATAATCTGTGTTTGAATGACAGGAAGTCGGTGCAGTGATCGCTGGAACTCAGATCTCTAAGGAATAAGTATGCAGAGCCCTTTCATGAGCGGACATGCTGTGATAAATTGTGTGTAATGGCCCATTCTTAAGATCCTGCACTGTGTTTTTATACATGGTTATTTTCTATTATTATTATAATTATTGTTGTTGCTGTTATTATATTGTTTTTTTAAAAACAAAGTAGACAACAGTGCAGTCTAAGCAATCAGAACATGCATTTACTGGTGTAGGAAGAAGCCATGAAGGGGCAGAGTCTCCACAACAGGGCTGTGTCCGAATACGACCCCTACACCCTTTTGAGGGCGTATATTTGAGTCCACTTCGTCAAAAAGATTTTGACTGGGTGACTTTTTCTCACACATGGGGGCACTTAAAGCACTAGGATGAATCCCTTATTTCTGGGGTTTTGTTGAGGGAATTCAGGAGCACACTCATCTGCAGAACGGTGCACTCATCCGACAATTTCAGTAAGTAACCCGGCAGTAAAAACGTAAAATACATAGGGCCTCATTTATCATTCCAGGCATACGTTCAAATCTGATCGTAAAGTGAGCGTACGGCCATTTTTAGGGAAATTTCCGGATTTATCTAAATGAACGCGGGGGGTGTACGGTACGATGAAATCTCACGACAGCTCTCGATCTTGCCGATGCTTTTCCCAGCAGCGACATTTCATGCGAAAATAGTTCTGAATAGTGCAGGCTATAATGAAAACAAATAACTTTTGTTCAGAGCACTGTGGAGTCAATAGGTGATAAACAAAAAGGTGCTCTTTGAAAAAAACATTTTGCCTTAAATGAGTAGCTGATCATAAAAATGGCACATCCAAGTCATTCCATTTATGAAAATATCAAAAGCAGTTAATGCATCTGGGCAATATTTTAAAATGCACTTGATCTACGCGTTGTGGCTGTAGACGTATGTTGTGTAACCTAATTGGCAAAAATAGTAACTGAATAAGTAGATAAAACTTTTTTTTTAAATCACTAGTAGTTTAATCGCTATTGTGCAGCCTAAATGGAATGAAGCAGAAGCCAATTAAAATGATTACATCAGGAATAGCCTGTATAAGTATTTATTGGAGACAGTCATATGAAAATAATTACGCATCACCAGTCATGTTGTATGCAAGACGAAAATGAGTTTGCCTAGAAGACCTAACGAACGTCGCAACTGCAGAAAACCGCATTGGCATGCACGTTTTAAGGGAGGTGGCGTTGCCAAATATAGATAATAAAATAGGCGTGTGAGTATGGCAATTCATATTGATGTGAACACGCTTCCTAATATACGATCAAGTTCGATTTATCATGCATTTACGCTCAGATCAGTGATTTACACAAGTTTGATTGACCACACGTGAGAATTTCATACGCATGCTGGATCCATCAAATATACGCTCTTTTTTACGACCGTATTGATAAATGAGGACCCTAGAGCATATATGCATATCTATGGTACAAGATAGGTTCATATGACAAACTAATCTTTTTTATTTTTGTTAATTCTATCTTCATTCATAATCTACACTTTGTAACAATCTTCATATGTTAACTTGTTGATATTCTCAATAAATTTTTTTATATATATATGTATATATATATATATATATTACAAACTACTTCCTCACTAGTTTGGAAAGAGTTTTGCGGGATTTATTTCGCACACTGCTTGTAAAGTGAGGGGACAGGGCACATAGTAGACAGGGGTCTGAGTGGACAGTGGACAGGGAACAGGGGTTGTATTCGGTCACGGCCATGGAAACAGCTGACCTGCCTGATCAAATGGTGGTGGATAACGATGTCTGCTTGAGCATTGGGGTACAGGTTGTGCTGCTTATTGTAGTGACATAGGGGTTCGCATTAGGCTCTGTAAGGAGTCTCGATGATTTGAGCCCTTGAACATGTGACAGGTATGAACGAGAACATTACACTTTACAGTGCACACCCTTGTTCTTATGAATACGTGCTTGCGTTTCCATAAATATTTATGCTCAAATTTATATTATGGAGTCGGATGTACCAGCGCAATATGCTTGGGTCCCTTTACACAATTGTTTGAGACTTATTTTGACAGAACAGTAAGATTGAGAGCATTTTGTTGGGGTTTTGGGACCACCTCAAGGGCAGCATTAAGGGGAGATGGGAGGAGGGAAGGTACTGTTCTTCTGAAGTAAGTAATATGATCTCCAGAAAGCACTAAGCGATTTGGTAGCAATCGATGCACAATCGAAACGGACTGGCCACATCCATCATGGGCTGCCAGGTAGCAAAAGCGCTAGCTCTGCCTAACCAAGAGTCATCAATTTCAGAACGGCGTCGCGCTGTAGATAAAACAGGGAGACAATTGGACCTGTACAAAGAGGAGCAGGAATGAATACGAGGAAGGGGGGGTGGTGCACAGAAATCGTGTCTGAAAGTTACCTCACGAGAGAGCACGCTTAGTCTGGAACTTAAATAGCTCAGACTGTGTTCAGCGTGTAAGAGATGTACAGACTCCCAATGTGATCTCAGACATTACTGTTACTGTTCCTTTTTGACTAATTCTGCTTTGTTGTCACGGATACGGACAGACAGACGGCTAAAAGACGGGCTTCAGCAAGGCGCGGGTGTGCGGCATGGTTAAAAGATGTAGCACTGCAGTGGTCGTGACGAATGGGTCTTCTACTGATATTTCGGCGCGTGTCTTTGGAGTTAAAATACCGGAAAACTCTTAAAAGCAGTAATGCTCTGCACTAGTAGACAGGAGTGCGATTTAGACTTCATAAGTTTAATCCCTCAAAGCACAGTGCCTTTTGAGCGAGAAAAGAAATCAATATCGATACGGGCCTTTTTGATTAATTCATTAGCCTGTATGTCCCTCTCTTTAAATGAAATGACCGAGATGAATGATATGAAATAGCTCAGATGAATGAATGCACTTAGCCTGCCGATTGTGAGCATCTGTTCAACGATTGGATGTAAATTTGAATAAAGTCATAACGCCCCCATGAAAAGTGACTTTAATGCGAATAATGTACTGGGGTGGAGGGGGGATTTATAGGGCAAACAATCATGAATCATGCGTTATGAAGCTTATCCTTTGTAAACCTTTATTAGTTTATATTAGTCGAAATAAAATGGATGTATTTCGAATGAACTGTCACAGATTATCGAATGGACTCTCCCAGACTATTTTATTATTTATTCGTACCTCAGAGTTTTTGCACACACACGGACGCACACACGCACACAGACACACACACGCACGCACACAGACACACACACAGACACACACACAGTAAAAATAGGGAGAATTCAGGACCAAAAAACCAGCAATCCCATAGTGCATTGCTCAGTTCTGTTTATAAACAAAGCCAAGGGGCTTTTTAAAAGTGAATCACGAAAAAGTAAGCAATTTTGAAACAGGAATGAAATGACAGATATTCATAATTTCCCATTCTCTGCATTTTGACTTCATGTTTTATTCCAGGTACGTTCCTTTTGAATGTTTTTATTTTATTTTTTGTGTTATTTGATTAACCGGTGAGTCAACGTGCAGCAGTACATTTGTAGAATAAATGTTCGGCATGAAGCAGAGAGGAGAGTTCTTCCACATTTGGTGGCTGGATTTAGGGGCCTCTTTTTTCCTCCTCGCGGAGAGCGAGAAAGTGGAAGCGCGCGCGGTGCATCGACAGAGGCCTCCGCCGCTCTTTCATCACCTTCACCGCTTGCCTGGTATCTGCATCATCTCTCTGCCTCGTCTGCTTCCTCCGATGTCACTTGTAGTAATTGGGCCGCTCCTTCACCGAGTCTCTTCCCGGAGAGAATTAAAGTATTTCTGCTTATCAGCAAATTGTGTCCAATTTGTTTGAACGGCGTGACTCTGCATTACGTGCGAAAACTGTCACGTGCGATTTGTAACAATTTGTTGCCCTGTCTAAATGTAAATCACTCCTCCCCCGCCCCCAATTAATGTTTGGGCTGAGCGTGATGGGGTGTTACATCCTCATATGTGCCAGTCATGGGGAAGAAACGCTCGCTCATCGAGGTCTCTTCGGTGAGCCTCCGGGCTCGCACCTGCGCCGTCGCGCCCGCGGCGACAGGAGAGCGTCGGGGGTCACTTCACCGCGATGGCCGCCGTCTTTTCATAGCTCGGACCGCATAAAAAGACAAAGCGGCCTCCCCGAAGCTGTCAGAACGTCCCGGAACAAGCCGAGCGCGCGCCTTAAAACGGGTCGCTAATTTGCGCTAATATCTCCGTTATGTGACCTTTTTAAATTTTTTTTACATTTTTTAATCATACTGTGATAGCTACGGTGAATTTTCAGAGATCAATCTTAACCATCCAGTTTAATTTGGCATGGTCGTCGGGCACATCTCCGGCTGCCCTTGTCGCCTGAGTGCTCGAGTGAATTAGAAATTTAACCGCGTCAGGTTATTACGGCCACAGCCCCTGTGCTATTGACAGAATTCTGTGCCGGCTGGGCCTCAAACCTCCAACACAATTAAGTCAGGCTGTGTCCTTGTTTCATTTGTTAGGGAGGAGAGCCCACCTGCAATTTGCATTGATATGGATTATGCCGAGTTAATTAAATATGTTTTTTTTTCTGCATTGCAGCTGCTGGGTTGAACATTGTGGCAGCAGAACTTTCTAATCACTGTAAAGCGCTAACATATACTGTCAACCAGTATAAGAGTACTAGTACTGTGTGCCATTTTTATTTTACCATATACTGTATATCTGTGTGTGTGCTTGTGTGTGTGTGTGTGTGTGTGTGTGTGTGTGTGTGTGTGTGTGTGTGTGTGTGTGTGTGAATTTGCTTTTGTACATCTGTATTATCGTTACATAAAAGAAATCATATTTTTGCAGAATCAATAAGGGAATTTTATCCCAGATTAACTCCAGCACATCTGATGGATTAACTGTAATTTTGCACAGATAGTGGATCAGGTTTAATTAGGATTTTATGCTTTTATGTATTTTCTCTCCTGAGAGAACGCCGAGCCCTTTACATCTGCATACACATCGGGCCAATGTATATCCAATAAGTGGGAAATAATGAGCTTCTTTCAGTCTTCTCTTTCAGAGAAAGTGCATCGATGCCACCCGCGTCTCTGCCAGAGCTAATCTTCATCCGTCTCTTCTCTGGGAAGGCAATATCGCGCGAGCATGCTCGGAGTGCATAACGACATTAATATGTGCATTGACAAACAAAGAAACAAAACGGCTTAATTCCGCGCAGCGCGACATTGAATCCGCTTTCAAACGCAGGGATCTGAAGGCCTCCGTTTTAGGCCAGTTTCAACTCGCGCCTTTTTACCCCCGCGCCTTACGGGAGAGAATCCGTCCGGTCCCCGTCCGTAATTCCTCTTTCTATCACGTTTAATTTCACCCCGAAAATGAGACTCCGTTTCCGCCGCGTTCCCTCGCGGAATGCATTTGTTTTGTGACTTTGTGCCTGCTCAGGGGTGTTCGGATTCAAATGGTGCTGAACGCCTTTCTTATATTCAAGGGCATTTAAAACCCCCTGGGGGCTGTAGCGGAGGAGGCTGGGACTGTCACCTCTTTTCCGATATCCTATTTTTTTGTGATTTCAGCAGAAGGAGCTGATTTAGTTTCTCCTACCAAAGAGGTTTATCTTCACTATAGCCATTAGCAGGTAATCTGTAGCTGAAGAAGCCCCAGTGGAAGGAAACGGGCCTAAGAGCCACGGGACAAAAGTGAGCTGTGAATTAGAATCGTCTGAACGGGACAAATCGCAAAGCCCATTTTCCGAAAAGGAGAAAATATATCCTGAGAGATAGATCCAGCACTTTATCAGACAATGACTTCAACCCAGAATGATGTATTTTTTCCTCCACCCCCAACCCCCCCCCGAACCATTCAGTCTCTCAGAAGCTTTATCTCTCTGCTTACCAGACACCCCCACCAATTGTCCAGAAAAAAAACTGATAATGGCAGAGTGGACAATGGACGGAAAGTAACTTGTAAAAAGCCTTTAGAAGGACGAATGGAGCAGAGCTTTGACAAAGGGCCGTACCTGGTGAATACGTCGACCTCCACAGTAAAATGTCGAAGTGTTTTTAAGCTCTAGCAGAGTTTGTCCGAGTCTTGTCCTGTCCAAATCTTCTCTGTCAGCACTGATTGAACACAAAACATCGTACTTATCTCTATAATTTTCAAAAATTGTGTTTCACCCATACACACAAGCACACAAGCACACACGCGTGCACACACTCACAGCCACACGCACACATGCACGCACGCACACGCACTTCTGGGAATCCAGCAATTGTCAGCAAATAAATTGGCCGACCCCATGGGTCCTCACACGTGTTTTTATTTTAATTTTATTTTAATTTCGTCTTAGAGCCTGTAAAGCCTCTCCATTCGCTCTCCGTTAATGACTCCGCCGCTATGAAGGACGACAGAGCACAGTCACTGTGACAGAGGGAAGGGAACAACCACGTCAAGTCCATTACCGACAGGTCTAAGTGGATGCACAATGTCTGACTGGCCACGAACCAAGTCATTAAACTAAGTTGTCAGAATAATGATGTACTGTACAGGGCGTATTGATGAGGGGACATTTAAACTGGCCATTCAAAAGAAAGAAAAAATAATCTTACATTTGTGGCCCAATTTCTTTTAACACAAAACATTTTTTTTTTTAAAGAAACTGGAGGCTGCATTACTGCTTCTTCACCGAGCAGTGTGGCCCGCCTATATTATTTAGCACACAGAAGCATAATACAGAGAGTAATAAGCAAATTCAATTCTATCTGCAACTTTAATTTATAGCTGCAATGAATCCTTCATAAATTGAATTGTCAGGTAAACTACTGCCAACATTTGGAATATCAGTCAACCAATTTGCACCACATTGCACTTAAACAGACACGCAGACTAAAATGTTTGACTCAACTCTAACGCAGTTTATGTGAAACCAGGCTGGATAAAACGGTACTCCATTTGTGTAAAATGTTCACTCCCAGTGTTTCTGTGTTGTCTAAGTTTTTCTGATCCACTGGCCTCGGGCGAATAACGGTTTCACACAGTTGAAGCCACACCCACAGCGTATTACAGGCTAATGAGAGCCAATAAAAGGAGAGTGCCATCTCGCTTATGACGACTGGCAACCTGGGGGAGTTAATGCAGTGGTCATCCTGGACTTACAGTTTAAAACTCCCAGTCATTTTAGGACATATTCAGACTGAAACAAGTGATATCCAGGCTCAAAACAGTGAAATCCTGTGACTCAAATCAACGATGTCCAGACTCAAACCAGTGATATCCACACTCAGACCAGTGATGTCCACACTCAAACCAGCGATGTCCGCACTCAAACCAGCGATATCCACTTTCAAACCAGTGATATCCACACTCAGACCAGTGATGTCAACAGTCAAACCAGTGATATCCACTCAGACCAGTGATGTCCACACTCAAACCAGTGATATCCACACTCAGACCAGTGATGTCCACACTCAAACCAGTGATATCCACACTCAGACCAGTGATGTCCACACTCAAACCAGTGATATCCACACTCAGACCAGTGATGTCCACACTCAAACCAGTGATGTCCACACTCAGACCAGTGATGTCCACACTCAAACCAGTGATGTCCACACTCAAACCAGCGATATCCACTCTCAAACCAGTGGTGTCCAGGCTCAAAATAAGATTTAGTACTTGCCATGTGCGTGTGGAATGCCATTGTTATGTAGATTTTAACGGTGGCCGTATCACTTAGTGAGTGTATCCCTTAAAGTCTGATTCATTTAACTTTTCTATGAGACTCGCTTTTATCATTTTAGTTTGATGAATAATGTCTTCCAGTGCATTACAATAGCTTATTCAAAGGCAGTGACTTATCAATATTCTCACAGTATATTGTGGACACAGCAGCTGTTCCTGTTAGGAATATAATTTCTTTTTTGTATTGTATAGTTTAGATTCCCATTGATTTTGATGTTCCCATTGTAAGCCCAGTAAAAAGATGGCCTGTGCAAGGTGGGTTATGTAATCGCTGTAATTATGTAAAACAGCTGCTGCAGTGTACAGGAAGTACAGGTGTAATGCCAGAGGAGGAAAAGGCTCGTACCGGTGGGCTTCTGGGAAACAACATGGGGACCCCCTCCATGCACACAGCAGCTGCAGTCTGACCCCTGGAGGGCTGTGATGGATGGGCGGCTCGTTTTATTGGCTGACCTCTGAATAATTAGCGTGCTGTGCGCTAATCACAGGGGTATAGTCGAATGCAGGACGTTCTAGAAAAACAGGGGGGGGGGGGGCTGGGCTGCCGATAATCGGCTGTGTATTTTGCGAGATTTGATCTCTCAATTCCAGACACATAAAGAGAGAGATCTCAATCTCTGCCACTTCAGCTTAAAATGCCCATTCTAGCGATGCTTCACACTGAACTCCTTCACTCCATTTAAAAATATAATTCAGAATAAATAACAGCTCAGCATACCAGCTATTTAATATAGCAAGTCAAGCACTTAGTAGGTTTAAGGGTTATTATAAGCAATAGACGAGATAATGATATACATGTTCTGTAAGTACACTGTTAAGTAAGCAGAAATTTTCAGGGACAATTGTGCACTCAGATTATGGCAGTTTATCATAATGACACTGGAAAGGCCTGTTTTTCCAATACTGGTAAGAAATTCAGTATTTTGGTGACTTGAAAGATCAGTTCTTCTGAATTATGTCCTCCACACATTTTTCTGTCGCTGTATTTTACGCTGATGAAAATCATGTTGCAAACATTAGCGGCCTTCTGCCATGTTTTATCGTTTACAGTGTGAGAGTAGTAATTCCCAGGGGTTTGGACAAGTCTATACCTTATCATTGAGAACTATTCAAATAGGGTAAATGTGCTTTCTGCTGCGTTTTGTGGGCTTCTGTAGAAAGCAAAAGTGTTTTCAATGGCCTCTTGGGTGATGTACACCAGTTCACTAAAAACAAACCTAAAATCATATTTACGCAACCTGCTGAGCACTGATAGGGGATTAACAAAGTGGATTTCAAACACACAAAGGAGATTCTTACTTTGGGGTTTCTGTATTTCTACTCACCCAGGGTCAATAAAGCAGGTTTATGACCAACTGTGATGTTTCCACTTATTGGTGCTAAAAATATAAGTGCACAAAAGAAAAAACGGACGTAAAATAATCAACGTAAAATGTAGGAGCTTAGTCCCTGCTGGCACCAATGTGTGTATACATCACAGTTGTCATAACCTTGTTTTATTAAACCTGTGCTCACCCAGGAAGTGTAAAGTGAATGAAACAGGAAGTAAGAAAAGATTTGTGTGGATGGTTTCAGCTTCCTTTAAAACAGTGGCTGTGGCTGTGACCGAATCGACGCCCTTCCATACTATTGAGTATGCTTGTTGAGTACACTGGGTGCGAAAGCTGTTAAGTAGGCAAAATGTTCTCTAAATGTAGTGTACCTAAAATCCCCAGACAATATGTTTATTTCCGGGTTTCCGCTGATAATAGTACAGAGTATTTTTTTGCACACTGTGCATTACAGTACACAGCATGCTAGTACACAAGCTCTGATTCAGACACTGCCTGCGTCTCAAACCACATACTTCCATGCTCCATGCTCCAAGCAAACCTGCATCCACGTTGGAGTGTGAATCCAAACCAAAATAAGGTGGTACGGAGCACGGATAAAGTACCCGGATGCCCGTAAAATCGTATCGTTGTCATTTAGATATCATGTTACAGCAGTACTGTATATTGACTAGTTACCCAGTTTTTGTTGTAACTGAGACACTTGTTACTGTGTACTTTAAGCAGCAACACAAGTGGCGCAGCTCTCTGGATGGCCTGCCTTCATCGAGTCCCATTTTAAATAATGGTTAGCCGCCGCCTTACAGTGACGATCTTCTCTCCAATTCACGTAAAATTGTATACCACCCCATACCGAGTGGCATAGCCATAAACATTACTGGCTCCATTTATTCTTGTAGCCAGAATAACTGCATACCAAACTCCTAAACAGCGTGAAAATAATGAAAACACAGACATGATTATATACATTCCAATTACTTATTGTGCGGTTGATTTTTCACTGAAAGTCATCCAAAGCTGCAATGAATATCTTGTTAGGTATCGTTGCCTTCCACTGACTCTTGTGGAAAGCTAGCAAAAAGCTATCCATACCGGCTCAATGTTGCTGATATTGCTGGCTATATCAGACTATTTCAGTAACATAAAGCCTACTCTTTCTATAGTACAATGCTAGCTAGTGACCAACGCTAATGCCATTGGAATCTCACCAATAGTTACAGCAAAGGTTAAAGGCTACGGGTCAGATGTTGCCACAAAGTGTGTCTCACTACTGAAGAAAATGTCCCATGCTACTGTACTTCCATGCTCTAGAGTGTGGACTCCCAAGCATTGACTGGAGCGTGAACTCTGGAGCACGGTAGTGCGGAGCATGGAAGTATGAGACACAGCCAATGTTTCCCAAGTCATTTGTCAGAGGATAGGACAGAACAATCACATGTATGCTGAACAAAAATGTTAACAGGTAGATTAAAAGCTCTGTCATTTTAACATAAAATATGAACACTCAGTCCAATGTAATAATGAATTGAACAGCCTTATAAGTGGTTATAAGAGGAAGTATTTTAATTAGCCGAGAGTAAGAATTAATTGGGGAGCGTAATGGGGTTGAACTGTGTACATACTTTTCATTAGCATGTTAATGATCACCATCTTTGTCAGTTAGCCTGGTCTGGATGTCATTGTTCAATTGATGCTGTAATTACTGGTCACCCTGTGTCAAAGGATGATGAAAAGGCCTTGTGTTCCAATCCATAATATCTTTGGACAGTCATGAGACTCTTTAACACGCATTCCGATTACTAAGTGAACTGTGCGGTGCATCTATGTTTTATTTCTTAAAAAAGTTCAAACAAACAAAGCAGAAGTATATGATTCCAGTATAGGGTCTCAATAGTATGCAGTCTCAATGCTATACGATCTCAGTAGCATATGGTCTCAAAGTGTGTGTTTACACTGGACATTTGTTATTGCAAAGGTTAACTTTAGTTCAAATGGATGTGGATATTGACTTTGAGATACCTGAAGTCTGTGGTGCTCGCAACCAACTTAAAATCGAGCTCATCTGTTGCCAACATCAGACCTCAAAGTACGATAATGCAGCCTTTCAGACAAATGAGATAAAATTTACTCGGAGTAAATATTAATGGCCAGATTTACTAAAGGATTGTGACTGCTTTTTAAATGCAAACGCAGGCACGGCAAGGTCGCAATAACCTTGCCGGATTTGCTAAAAACAGCCGGTCATAATGACTATAAGCATGTCGTTTGTAGGGATTATGTCACTCTGTAGCTTTCCTTTTGATCCACAGTTAAATCTCTTCATGTGTACCTGGGGTGGAAGTATTAAAGCAGGGTGGAAAGTTAAATTAGGTAATTTAAGTCTCATTTTAATTAGTCTAATTTACTAAAGCAAGGCGTACCTGTGGCTCTCCTTTTTTGCAGGTGTATTTTAGGAACTCCTGAAAGCAGGTGGCAATTTGCCGAGTGCTCACATAGCCTAGCTTTTGTTCTATGAAAGGTGTGTTAATAAGAAGTTCTCTCTCCCAAACATGGCAGCATGCATCAGAGTGAGCTACACCTTCAGACGGTCTACAGCCTTCTCCGGTCACAAGTTCAGCCGTGCCTATTCACCTCCGACGCTCGCTAATCTTGCGGGGATCGTGCCACATGTTGTTCCATCGGTGTTAATATTCTTTTGCTCATTTGGACCTCTGCCTGTAACTTTTGCCTGCATTATTTGGTAGGAAACATTTGTCTTTTGCTTGCCGCCTAACATCGTGCCATCTTTTCTTCACATCATCGACTGTTCATTTTGTGATGCCTAATTAATTTTGTTTTGAGACGTCACTCGAAATATCTCTGCTTCTTGCTCGCGCTGAATTCATGTGCTGTAATGGCGTTGTGGCGCTACACCTCATTGACCATTATCTCTATTCCCCTATTGCTTTGCTACTTGTGTCTGGTTGCTCCATATTCATTTATTGGCACCGAGTAATCTGGATGTGTAAATGTGCCATATTGTTTCAGACCCTTTGTATGGGTGTCTCCTACAGCAAAATTGCAAATGAGGGCAAACGTGGTGGATGTTTGCATGGCTTTGCAATGATAATGTGTGAGACTGCTGTCAGTCGGCACTGTGCAGGATAATGGAGAAGGGGGATGGAAGATGACAGTGCTCTGGGAGGCTACACCCTCCCCTCCACCAACTGCTACACCCACCCCTGCACCCCCTCTCCACCCCCTCCACCCCATTGACTCTCTTTCCACCCCCATCAACATCCGTCTCCACCCCCCCCTGCACCCCCCCCCCCTCCACTCCCTATCCATCCACCCACTCCTCCAGCCCCTCTACTCCGTCTCCATCCACCCACTCCTCCACCCCCTCAACTCCGTCTCCATCCACCCACTCCTCCAGCCCCTCGACTCCGTCTCCATCCACCCACTCCTCCAGCCCCTCGACTCCGTCTCCATCCACCCCCTCAACTCCGTCTCCATCCACTCCTCCACCCCATCGACTCCGTATCCATCCCCCCGCTCCTCTTCCCTCTCAATTCCATCTCCATCCACCCACTCCTCCACCCCCTCGACTAGGTCTTCATCCACCCACTCCTCCACCCCCCTCGACTCCCTTTCCATCCACCCACTCCTCCACCCCATCGAGTCCCTTTCCACCCACTCCTCCACCCTATCGACTCCCTTTCCACCCACTCCTCCAACACCTCAACTATGTCTCCATCCACCCACTCCTCCACCCCATCGACTCATTCTCCATCCACCCACTTTTCCACCCTATCAACTCCCTCTCCACCCACCCCTCCACCCCCTCGACTATGTCTCCATCCACTCACTCTTCCACCCCCTCGACTATGTCTCCATTCACCCACTCCTCCATCCCATCAACTCCCTCTCCACCCACCTCGACTCCCTATCCATCCACCCCATCGATTCCCTCTCCACCCACCTCGACTCCCTATCCATCCACCCCATCGATTCCCTCTCCACCCACCGCCTGCACTCCCCCTCTCCACCCACCGCTCCACCCACCCCTACACCCCCATCCACCCCCCTCCGCATGCCGCCCACGTCTGTCTTCATTTCCATGCTTCAGGATGAAGAAAAGGCACAAAGTGATGTTATTGAACATTAGCCTGCCGTCACTTTATTTCTGCATCATTCTCAGTGACCCGTGAAGCTTTGATGATTTCTTATGATGGTTCCATATATCAAACAGTAGAGCCCAGATGCATTAAAGGCCGCTAAGTGAAGTGAAATGGAGATTTTATTTCCACAGAAGGAGAATGAGCTATTTCGCATTCCCCAAACCCAGCCAGCGCCAGGCTAACAGAGAAGAGTGACCTGCTGATTTAGCTCCTCGCTGCTCTTTATGCCGGGTCTATATTTGCCTGCAGTGGAACCCTAATACAGAGTTAGCTTAGCGTTAGCGACAGTATATGCCCCTGACCATTACATTTTCCAGTCACTCTGACTATTATTATTCTCACTCAGAGCAATGACACACTTCCTGATTTTATGAAAATGCCACTGGCAGTACGTACTTCTAATGAATTGAATAACTGAATTTCGGGATGCATCCTTTGTTGTTTCTTAGGGTGAGAATAAGTGCATTTCCAGCTGTATATATCTGCTCTAATCAAAATATTGGAATAACATGGGGAAGTGTTCCAGGTGTCACGCTCAGCATGTCCACAGTACTGCACACACAGCTCAGTACAGCAGCTCTGCATGTCCACGGTACTGCACACACAGCTCAGTACAGCAGCTCTGCATGTCCACGGTACTGCACACACAGCTCAGTACAGCAGCTCTGCATGTCCACAGTACTGCACACACAGCTCAGTACAGCAGCTCTGCATGTCCACAGTACTGCACACACAGCTCAGTACAGCAGCTCTGCATATCCACAGTACTGCACACACAGCTCAGTACAGCAGCTCTGCATATCCACAGTACTGCACACACAGCTCAGTACAGCAGCTCTGCATGTCCACGGTACTGCACATACAGCTCAGTACAGCAGCTCTGCATGTCCACAGTACTGCACACACAGCTCAGTACAGCAGCTCTGCATGTCCACGGTACTGCACATACAGCTCAGTACAGCAGCTCTGCATGTCCACGGTACTGCACACACAGCTCAGTACAGCACCTCTGCATGTCCACGGTACTGCACATACAGCTCAGTACAGCAGCTCTGCATATCCACGGTACTGCACATACAGCTCAGTACAGCAGCTCTGCATGTCCACGGTACTGCACACACAGCTCAGTACAGCAGCTCTGCATGTTCACGGTACTGCACATACAGCTCAGTACAGCAGCTCTGCATATCCACGGTACTGCACATACAGCTCAGTACAGCAGCTCTGCATGTCCACGGTACTGCACACACAGCTCAGTACAGCAGCTCTGCATGTCCACGGTACTGCACACACAGCTCAGTACAGCAGCTCTGCATGTTCACGGTACTGCACACACAGCTCAGTACAGCAGCTCTGCATGTTCACGGTACTGCACATACAGCTCAGTACAGCAGCTCTGCATATCCACGGTACTGCACACACAGCTTAGTACAGCAGCTCTGCATGTCCACAGTACTGCACACACAGCTCAGTACAGCAGCTCTGCATGTCCACGGTACTGCACACACAGCTCAGTACAGCACCTCTGCATGTCCACAGTACTGCACACACATGTCCTCGGATGCACCCTTGTGCACAAGCATGTTACTTTCATGATCTCATAGACCGCTCCTGTTTCATAGCAATGAGAATTCCTTAAATGTGTCTTTACTATAAGAGCAGCATTTAATGTATGCAATTCTATTTATTATTTTATATACGAACCAGAACAACTAAAATCATAATTTTAGAAATGACCATGTTTTTTGGGCTTCCAGACTATATTAATTTACATTTTACACTTTACATTCAGTTTGTACATTTGAGAACCGTATTGTTGTTTGACTGTACTCTACAGGGGGTGACTGTGGTCTACAGGTTGATGACTGTGCTCTACGGGGAGTCAACTGTGCTCTACAGGGGGACGACTGTGTTCTTCATGGGGATGATGGTGTTCTACAGGCGGATGATTATGCTCTACAGGGGGTGACTGTGTTCTACAGGGGGACGACTGTGTTCTACAGGGGGACGACTGTGTTCTACAGGTTTGACTGTTCTACAGGGGGACGACTGTGTTCTACACAGGGGTGATGGTGTTCTACAGGGGGATGACTGTGTTCTACAGGAGGATGACTGTGTTATACAGGGGGTGACTGTTCTACAGGGGGATGACTGCGTTCTACATGGGGTGACTGTGTTCTACAGGGGGATGACTGTGTTCTACACGGGGGTGACTGTTCTACAGGGGGACGACTGTGTTCTACAGGGGGTGACTGTGTTCTACAGGGAGTGACTGTGTTCTACAGGGGGGTGACTGTGTTCTACACAGGATGACTGTGTTCTACACGGGGATGATGGTGTTCTACAGGGGGATGATTGTGTCCTACAGGGAGTGACTGTGTTCTACAGGGGGGTGACTGTGTTCTACAGGGGGACGACTGTGTTCTACAGGGGGATGATGGTGTTCTACAGGGGGATGATTGTGTCCTACAGGGAGTGACTGTGTTCTACAGGGGGGTGACTGTGTTCTACAGGGGGACGACTGTGTTCTACAGGAGGATGATGGTGTTCTACAGGGGGATGATTGTGTCCTACAGGGAGTGACTGTGTTCTACAGGGGGGTGACTGTGTCCTACAGGGAGTGACTGTGTTCTACAGGGGGATGATTGTGTCTTACAGGGAGTGACTGTGTTCTACAGGGGGACGACTGTGTTCTACAGGGGGTGATGGTGTTCTACAGGGGGATGATTGGGTTCTACAGGGGGGTGACTGTTCTACAGGGGGACAACTGTGTTCTACACGGGGTGATGGTGTTCTACAGGGGGATGATTGTGTCCTACAGGGAGTGACTGTGTTCTACAGGGGGGTGACTGTGTTCTACAGGAGGACGACTGTGTTCTACAGGGGTGGACTGTGTTCTACAGGGGGGTGACTGTGTTCTACAGGGGGGTGACTGTTCTACAGGGAGTGACTGCACAGCAAAAAAATGTAGGTGTACATTTAACACCCTATGGTGTTTATATGAGACCTGACTGTACATCTTTACTAATGTAGGTGGTTTGTGCATTTAATGTTAACACATTTGTATCTAGCATCAGTTTAAATAAATAATAAACACATAAGAATAAACAATCCCAAGGGCATTTCAGTTGTCAGAAATATCTGAGTCATTATGGCATTATTACATTAGAATAGTTCAGTTAAACTGAGAGATGATCACAGGTTTCCCGGTGCCAACAAAACAACCAAAGGACCTGTCCTCACAGTGTCATTCCCATTATGCTCGCTGTTCAAGAGGTACTATTAGCCCTCCTAGTGTCCCCTGCACTAATGCGCACTGGTGCAGTTTGGCTTTATTTTTTCCCTTTGTTTTCATAAAGATATTTAGAGTGCAATTTATCCGTGTTTATCTCCCGAGAGCTAAATTGCAGGGTAATAAATGCCCGTGTGAGGCCGATGAGATTAGCGAAGGAGGTCGACGCTAATTGTTCTCGATCTTAAGGAGCGGCGGCGGCGCGACTCCTAGGCGCTCGATAACCAGGTGCGAGACAAAAAAGCGTCGGCGGTCTCGCGGGGTCTCGCCCGTCTCCCGAGGTTCGATCGACCTTCCGTCCGACAGGCCGCTAGGCTGCCGCGCGCTGTTGTCGGCTTGCTTTCGACTACAACCCGGTGACGTTAAATCCCGCCGCGCTGCTGCGAAGGTTAGTCGCAAGGTGCACCTGTTTTAAATAACCTATAAACAATCCGGCCGTGTGACAACTGTCAGAATGCGCCGTGTTTCAGAACAAATAAATCCCTGTTTAATCGCGTCTCTCTGGTGGGCTGGTTGCCAGAGCCGTGCGAGCCATTTATAAAAGCAAGGATTTAAAAAAACGAAAATAAATTACAAATTAAAATGACAGGAATTAAAATAAGCCCTTCAAAAACTGTTTCAGGTAACATCTCCAGGGCCTGATATCATACATAATCAGTGAAGGAGATTATAATCTAGGTCATAGACTGTATTATAGCATAGTAATTTTGAAGCAGTGTTGACGGTAATTCTGCATGAGTCATAGTAATAGTTTTGATTGACATTTCCAGATGCCGGTTTAAGGCTAATGAGTCACTGCGCAAAAGTGTCATTCCATTAAAGTAAAAAGAAAATTGCACAACTAAAATTGTCCTGTAGCGTGTCTGTCAACATGTTATTTTGATCAATCAATCTTGTCTACCAAGCACAAGGAGCAGGCTGCACTACAGATATTTATACAGGAATCTTGCTTTCTTATTCACATTACTTTTGTAATATGTGTGATTAATATTTTGAAGGGCTGACAGAAATATTTTTTTTTGTGTCAAAACACAGCATTACATTTTGTTTTATGCATGTTTCCAGGGACATTAATGCAGTTTCAACCACTTTTGTACTTTGGCCTGGTTTCAAAAAGGGTTTGTCTTTAACACCTAAGAAAAAAATCACACATTCCCACAACACATTTTGGCTTAATTTTGGCTGCTGAATTCGACAAGCAAACATTTGAATTTAAGACCAGGATTCAATATATCTCTAACTTTCTACTCGTAATAAAACACAAGTTGGCAAGTTAATTTTGGTGATTTATGAATTCATGATTTTTTTTGGAAGATATGAAATTACTTTTGCATTCATATGCAAGTCAAAAGTAAAAAAAAAATGTTGCTTCTTCCCTCAGGTAGGAGCTGTAGGGCCCCCTCAGTGTAATCTGAACAGGCACAAGAACCCCTTTATCTCCCTGTCAATCAAACTCCTTAACAACAGTAGCTATGGCCTGGGTGGGTCCAATAAAATATACTGCACATATGAACTGTTTGTGACTTAAATAAAATGATCTATGCATGTATTTCAGTCCAGCTTTCCCATAAATGTGGCGTTGAAAGCAGTGTTCATTTCAGTCATTCCTAAAGAGGTGTAATTGCTGCGTAAAATAGTATGCTATACTGTATATACAGTATTTAAAACATTTCTATAACAATTATTGTACGTAATGAGTGCAGCTCTCCACCCACGTATAGACTCCACGCTGATTATCTTTCCCACCTGTGGCAGTTAAAGCTGTAGAAGATCTGTTACAGTGGGTTTACTGTGCTCTACAGGGTGTGACTGTGCTCTACAGGGGTTTGCTGTGTTCTACAGGGGGTGACTGTGTTCTACAGGGGGCTGACTGCTCTACAGGGGGGTGACTGCACTGCAAAAATGGAGGTGTACATTTATATGAGACCGTGTGACTGCTTTACATTTGGGATGCCTGTGCTCTACAGGGGGTGGCTGTGTTGTACAGGGGATGATGATGCTCTACAGGGGGTGATGCTGCTCTACAGGGGGTAGTGGTGCTCTACACGGGGTGATGGTGCTCTACAGGGGGTGATGGTGCTCTACAGGGGGTGATGGTGCTCTACAGGGGGATACCTGTGCTCTACAGGGGGTGATGGTGCTCTACAGGGGGATACATGTGCTCTACAGGGGGTGATGGTGCTCTACAGGGGGATACCTGTGCTCTACAGGGGGTGATGGTGCTCTACAGGGGGATAGTGCTCTACAGGGGGTGATGGTGCTGTACAGGGGGTGATGATGCTCTACAGGGGGTGATGGTGCTCTACAGGGGGTGATGATGCTCTACAGGGGGTGATGGTGCTCTATAGGGGGTGATGGTGCTGTACAGGGGTTGATGATGCTCTACAGGGGGTGATGATGCTCTACAGGGGGTGATGGTGCTCTACAGGGGGTGATGGTGCTCTACAGGGGGTGATGATTCTCTACAGGGGGTGATGGTGCTCTACAGGGGGTGATGGTGCTCTACAGGGGGTGATGGTGCTCTACAGGGGGTGATGATGCTCTACAGGGGGTGATGGTGCTCTACAGGGGTTGATGGTGCTCTACAGGGGGTGATGATGCTCTACAGGGGGTGATGGTGCTCTACAGGGGGTGATGGTGCTCTACAGGGGGTGATGGTTCTCTACAGGGGGTGATGATGCTCTACAGTGGGTGATGGTGCTTTACAGGGGGTGATGGTGCTCTACAGGGGGATAACTGTGCTATACAGGGGGTGATGGTGCTCTGCAGGGGGTGATGGTGCTCTACAGGGGGTGATGGTGCTCTACAGGGGGTGATCCTCTACAGGTTACAGGCCAAAGCAACAGCAAAGTCAGCATTTTTTTCTTTCGAAATAACCCAGATCCTTTTTTTGAGAGTCACAAAAGATCACAAATTTGCGGTCTTATTGCTTGTGACAAATTTAGGTCAGCTGACTTGGAGAGCCAAAGTTGACATCCATTTATTTGAATGTGGTGTTAAGCATAGTATAAAATGTGCTTGCAACGCTCAAAATTGAAAAAAAACAAAAACACATAGCTTCCTGCAGTCAGTGTGGCGTTCAGAAACGTGACCTCACAAATTCTGACCTCATCAGTCCACAGAACTGTTTCATTGAGCTACAATCAGCGTGACTTGACGTCACTTCCTTACGTGCACGTGCAACCTACATCGGTTTGGGAGCACACAATTAGAACGATATCCTCGAGGCTTGTTGTGGAGCTAATCTGTGTTTATGCAGTGCTTGGTTCGCATATTTAACTTGCGCGAGCAGGTGCTCCTGCTTTGTTGCGTCTTTACTCTCTGGTCTGGGAACGCTCTTAGCCAGGGCTGGCAGTGTCGTTCATATTAATCAGCCGAATGCACTTATGTTCTCCAAGGCTGTAAGTGGGTCTGGATAAGAGCATCTGCTAAGTGCATGCAATGTAATGCACAATTCTCCATGGCAGTACACAACAGGCAGTATACATTTAATTAGCCTGGAATTACGCCTTTATCTGTGACAGTGTTAACACCCCTTACCTCTCTCTGTGAATGAGTAAGACCCACGTGAGGCTCTTAAACATGTGAGCCTTTCAGGCGCGTAGAACGGGCGTACAATCGCGCTGTCAAAAGCCACGGTCGAGGACTGGCGGCGCAGCTGATCTGTGGCAAGATTAGGGGAGAACGATCCGCGGCACATCGGCCTGCGAATAATCAATGGAGAAGGTGCAAGGTGGAGCGCGGCTCAAATTAGCAGAGCCAGTCGAACGGAAAGCATTTAAAAATGCATGCTGCTTCCAGAGAGCTGGAAAGAAAAGGAGGGAGGGAGGGAGGTAGGGGCATGATTGATTGAGGTTGTTCAGGTTTAACCACACATCGCTTCAAACTGTACAGAGTATTTTTTTTTTTTACGGAATTGTCAGTGCCAGGCAGGGCAGGGAGAGAGTTTCCCTCTGGGTGATACCATTGGAGGCATGTGAGGTTGGAGATGTCCAACAGCTGTTTGAGACAGGTGCGGAATATGGAAGCCGAGTGGTGAAACGTGACGGGGTTCCGGACGTATGAAAATAGCGCATATTTAATCTAGCACGCCAGGTGTTCTGCTGAGTGTTTGCATAGCACAGACCAATTACGCCATAACAACCTGGACCAGATATCGCGTGAGGATGTGTTAAGCAATTACGAAATAATGCAAATAATCACACGGCATTTACTAAGAAATCAAACAAAGGTGTTCTTCTGAAACTGGCCACACCGCGCGTTTGAGTCGCGCATATTGGTTTTGCAAATACCGCGTTAGAATTCGAGGATTTTAGTTCCACGTTTGTTTTTCTCACAGCCCACGGGACGTGTTCAAAATGCGCACGCTTCTGCTATCTGCACGGCTTCTTTATACTTTGATGTTTCGGTAACCGTCAAGATTATAGCGTTACACGCGGTGCAGAAAACAAGATGCCCCTGCTGAGATGTGGAGAAAACATCTCGCAATGAGAAAGCGGTGGGAGGAACAGAGAGATGCACAGCGCACAGCCATTTCTCGCTAATTTAAAGCGTGCTGTGATATTTCTGAAACTTTAATTGCGAACTTTGAAATGTAATCATTCTCAGAGACGATAAAACCGTATCATTGTTTGCACCCTTATTACTCGGGATGAAATTTTCTGCATAAAATGTGCGGCAATCGCCACACCGTGTGTGGCACGTCTACATGAATGGGACCTTTTGGCGATTTGCACGCCTAATTTGGTAGGTTTGTCTTTGTGCTTTTTCAGAATCTCGCCTGCTACCGAGTTTATCACGCGAGCGGCGTTTCTTCACCCGTCCAAAACGCCGGAGCTGCGGCTGGTACAGCGGCGCAGACGTTCGCCTGCGGGGGGCCGTGGAACATTCTGGAATCGCTGGGCTGTAGCATCCCAGAGGGGAAGTGCTTTTCAGATGACAGCTCTGTGCTGTAAAGAGAGACGGGTCGTCCATATTTGAATTTGCGTGCAGAGCATATCACAGGATATCCTCGGCATCGGCTTGAGTCGCGGCGGAGGGCACAGAATAGATACGCACGGCTGCGGGGGGGTGGGGGGGGGGCTTGTGTCGAGCCCAGCGGCCGTCTCAAGCAGGCAATGGAGCAGAAGCATGTTAGTCAAAGTTGTGTTTAAAAGGTGAAAAGGCTCCGGTGTCCGTGCGGTTGTGAGGACGGCTCCATCGGGTGGAAGGCCCCTCCCCCCCCAATGTGCTGTTCCGCAGCCGATCTCCACAGTCTACTGATGGCAAGGACACCACATTTCCACCTGAGATGGTCAAGGTCCCCCTAAAGGTGCTCACTTCCTGCTCTTCAGGGGATCTAAAAGTCCGAGGCCATTTTTTTTCTCCTTTATTTTACCAGGGCTGTATTCGGATCCAAATTTTATGCTTTCTTCCTGTCGTTCCCTTCCCTTGCTTCAAGGGGGGAATCCCCAAAATGCCAGGATGAAATATGGCAGCCACACCAAGTGGCATTCGGTTCCAATTTAGGAAAGGGGAGGGAGTAATTATATCCCGTCGCTCACTCGTTTATCTTCCCTTCCACCAAGGGTATAAAATACAAGCTTCCAGCAAGAAGAGAATCCCACAATGCAATGCTCCACATGGAAAAGGTGGGCGGTCACATTTCAACTCTATGTTGTAGCACTACCTATAAGTTGGGAGGGCGGTTCAGTTCCATTTTTGTTTGTTTCTCGTCAATTCTCCCTTGCAGAGCACCTGTTAAGTTTGTTTACTGCTTGTAGCAAATTACATCACTAGCTAGCTCACTCGAGGGAAGACAGCAAGGGAAGGGAATGTGTAAAATTGGATTGGAATGCAGCCCAGGTGAGTCCCATTGACATTTACAAGGGAGCCCTGGCCAAGCGAAGCAGCAAGCAGTCAGTTTACAACACAAGACCATACACAAAGCAACATCAATAAAACTACAAATTATACATTACACATTTCAGATCAAACAATTACAAATGTCAGTTTTAAGGTCTCCGATATCCTTTTTAAATCATCCAGAGGGATGAGGTAGCCCAGCTTAATGTCCTTCTGGAGCTGGTTCCAGAACTATGGGGCATAATAACTAAAAACCTATCTTTCCAAATTATGTGTAAGGGGAAAAAAGTTCCAGTTAAAAAGGCAATTTCAATGGCTAGGGAGTTGCCCTATAACGGCTTTGCAAATGTAAATGTACCATTGATACCATCTGTTATGTTCTGAGTCTGTGTTTTGTATTTCTGTCATGTTTAGTATTGTCACAGTTTATTTTTCTGTTCTTGTCATGCTTGTGTTCTGTTTGTTACGATGCAGTTTATGAAGCATACATTTTTCCATGTTTTTCCGCAGCCTTGCGTTCATACTGCTTCTCTCTCTTGCTGTCACTCACGCTTCCCTTATTGTTTCATTCTCCCGTGTCTATTTACTAATCTACTAACGTTAGATCAGGATTGGGTAATACTAACTCTCTAACCATGTGTTCATGTTACCTTACGTTTCTCGTGCATGTCATTTACTAATTTACTAACGCTAGGTCAGGATAGGTTTATTACTAACGAGTACTAATTATCTTGTTATCTTGTCAACCCTCCACACCTGATTTATTTTCGCATGCTGCTCTCAAGCTAAGTGTCTGCACCTGTCTACACCTGCATTTATACCAGTAGTCTTAGTCCCTCGTTGCGAGTTCGTCACATATTGATAGTTTTTGTTTGTTACCAATCTGTCTAGTTTTCGAGTATCTGGTCTTCCGAGTCTGTGTTATCTGTTTGTTTTCCGAGTTTTTGTTTCGTGAGTTAGTATTTTAGTATTGGGTTTTCCCAGAGTTTTCTTTGTTTAGTTTGTTCGTTTTATGTTTTGTGTTTCTTTGATCTCCTGGTTTTTCGACTTCTGCCTGTGTTCTCGCGACCCCGTTCCTGGACTGTGATTGTGTACCTCTACCGTGCTTTCCCGTTACTGACCCCTGCCTGTTTTTGACTTCTCTTTGGATTTGGATTTGTACCTTTATTGAACATTAAACTACGGTTTTCTGTACCCCTGCCTGCTATTGAATGTAGTCATTAAGCACACACAGTAACACCATCTGCGGTAAACGAAAGATGGCAAGCCTGCCATTTCACGCAAAAAAACAAGTGAGAGATTTGGCTTCAGTAATGAAGCGTAAGGCACCATGATATACTGTGTCAATAGCCCTTAGAGTAGAAGCAGAGGCATGTATAGGACATCACCATGTTCAATCATTGGAAGAAAGGTGACTAGGACCAATTTCTTTCTAGCTGCAAAATGGAAGCATTGCCTACATCTAAAATGAAACCCCAGTTTAACCTTCTGCTTTTTAACCCCTTGTGTAGCACAGGCCCCTTTAGTTTATTTGCATTCATTGCAATATTTTACAGTGAAATCTTTTAACGATCAATTTAGCAAATTTCCACTGTGTTTGAGCCTTTGTTACTTTCTTTCAGTAATACTTTGAATAATTCTCATTCTTGATAAACAAACTCAAGGGTTTCCTTACAGAAGAGACCAGGATTATCCCTGTCATCGTAAAGTTTCAAAATCAGTAACTTTTTAATTTTCTGGCTTGTGTTCAAAATAGGTGGTGATAGAGAAGGGATTAACAAGAATGTCAATGTGCATTTTAAAACCGAGCTTTTCATGAGCACATAAATTGACCTCTTACCTCATAAGGGAAATGAGTGGGCCTACATGTGTTCCATGTAGTCGTGATTTGTTGTGTCAGTCAGTGTCAATCTTGGCACAGCTTTTAAGGAATTTCAGTGGAGCTATGTTATGACAACTGGCATTTTTTACTGCAACTTCAGAAATAACTTTAGTTACACAGTTAACTTGAATTGATTCAGCTTTGTAAATGAATAGGATTTATACGTATTTGATATGATATAACAATGGGTAAAATGTATGATTGGTATAATGATGCATATAATGGATGTGTGTGTTGTTGGGCGTAATGCGTGTAAAGCTGGGTATAGTTCAGTGTTTCCTCAGCACTGTTCCTGGGGACCCCCTGTATATGTGGGTTTTTGTTCCAACCATAACAACAAGCTCTATATTGTAATGAGCTGCTAATTGTTTGCAATTACACAGTCTATTTAGGGATGATTTAGCCTCTTAATGCCACAATATGCCAGAAACAGCTATGTATGTCCTAAAAAATACATTTCCTATATTAACATCCCAGGAATTTTAGTAGTTCCAACAAAATGTGACTTTTATTTACTGTGCTATATGTACTATATGGTACATCATTTAAATTGAAAGAAGTTCCATTTTTAAATGACTCAATTACAAACTGGCAGGTGAAATCAGTTCCAGTCCAATTTGCTGAGAGTGTGGTAACCTATGTAAAACCACCATGTAAAATTGATTTACAGAGAGCAAATGACAACAAGCCAAACCTGCATTGTGTTCAAATACATTTAATGACACAATTATGGTAGAACTTGAACAACCTGAATTGATCAAGAGAGATTGACATTGACAAGAATCAGCAGACACAGTAAGTCCCCAGGAACAGTGTTGAGAAAAACTGGTATGTGCGTGATTTGTAGCCAATCCACTGTGTGTGCTTAATGACTACATTCAATGTGACAACAGTCTCACGTGAAAAAAGCATAGATTCTAACAGCAATTTCTTACGCTAGTGCAGGTATCACCGAAACATGTTGTAAGAACTGACTGCAGCTGTCGAGGTGCAAGGAGAGCCCTCGTGGGATATTTACGGAGGTGGTGGTGCTACGACGGGCTCAAACCCACAGCGGGTGACTGAAACTCCTCCCTGCCCTTCTGTAAACGGCTGTGTTTTTGTGTCCGGTTTTATGACATCACCAAAAGATAACAGCCCATTGGATGACCCCAGGCTACACTTGAGCGGGGAGCTAGAGAAGGGAAAATCATGAGACTGCATGACATATAGGTGCCAACAGGGAAGAGAAGAGATCCCCCGGAGAGAACAGATGCAAGCTTGCTGCTTCAAAGGTTTAATTTCTATTCAAATGCTTAAATTCTATTTGATTACTTTTCATAAAACGGAAAAGGGGTGACAATGAGATGCCATCTCTCCTGAAGAAATATTTTCATCTGGCGTTATAAACCCTGGCGTTGCCGGCGAACTAAAGGTCGTGCTAGTTCAGTTCATTGGCCTCGAAGTAAACAATAACATTTTTCAGAAAAATTCATAACGGTTAATTCGAACAGCCCTTCGCGAGGAGAGGAGCCAGATGAAGTGGAACCAATCTGTACACAGCATTCATTTCAGCGGGACAAGATGAAAAGGTTACGCTCACAAACACACCAAATGCCCTAAGGTTAATGAGCAGAGTATAGAAAAATCATACGCAGATCTGACATTTAATTAAAGCAGCACTGTGCTTGAGATGGTGAGCCCCTGTTACTCCACGGTTAATCTATGTGTGCGCGCTCTCTATAGTTCACAACAGGAAGAGCTCCCAGATACGGGCTTTATTTATGAAGCACTGTGTGTCTATCTGAAAAAACAACTATTTGACTGGTTTCCATTTATGAGACTGCATACAATATTCCAACCAAAGAAAGGGTGCAATTTGTAACACATAACTATTTTACACAAAGTATACATTTAACCACCGTAGGTTATAGCTGAGGGAGATAATGAAAACGGATAAGAAACGGTTCATTTTTACAGCATATATAGAACATCTGTGGCAATTCCACTGTGAAACATCCTTTGTTGCCGTCTGAAGAAACATCACCACTGCAGCTGCTGTCTCGTGCGGTTTAAATACAAAATGCTGCCTCCAATCTCTTTGGAATTGTCCAGGATTGATGCAAGGCAATATCACAAACTAATGTGTCCCTGTTGGAATTCAAGCCCAGTCGCATTTTGAGTCTTGAGTTTCAAGCTCTTAGTCCTACTCCATACTGGTGTCATAATGCTATTGCGAGATTATTAATTATTAATAGACGGTGAATACATGAATAGTACGTTCTTACTGCTTCATAACAAATCAGGGGAAAGATGGCAAACTTATACTACGCAAGTCACATAGTGAGAGAAATATGCTTTTTCTTCAGCTCATAAGCCCTGCGTTGCCTTCTGCCTTTTTTTAAAATTCTAACAGGCAAGAGAGACCTAATTAATTGATATACTTGTGCACACTCATACCCGTCCGTATGTTATATTAGCAGAAATGTACTTAGCCTCGGTTTGAACCCCATATCAGTCAAGAGAGTAATTACAAGAGAAATGAGCATGCCTGTTTTTACCACTACTGGGAAGAGCCATTCCTGTTATGCTAAGAGACCTACATTTTACTTCTACTCAAGGCACTAGAAATTATGCTTTTCCCTCCATAATTTCCTCAGAGGACTGCAGCATTCTCTTCTGGGTAAATACATGTCTGACCGCCGTTCCACAAACTGCCTTTTCTCTAGCCATTTGTTTCTTGTTTTTAGACTTTTGTGTTTTACGACAAGTAAAACGCCAGGGGCGTAAGAGTTATGTTGGCCACAAACATAACTGAAAGGAGCTCAAAGCGACGGAAATGATGGCTGTCCAACCCAGCACATCACTCACAAACTCACCATTTGATTAAAAAAAAAAAACATTGAACAAGGCATTAAAAAAAAAAAGCATGAGAGACTAATGTCTCGCACGCGGTATATTTTGAGCGGCATATTTTTGCAGTCTAATGCATTGCGTGCATTTTTATACCTGAGTAGCAACCGTCGGTGGCGCCGCTGCGCCAAAATGAAATCTCACTTCAGAGGCTTCTGGAAACGGCAGCTTGTTGTCTCTGGGCGACTCTCTGTTACTCCATACCTCATTGCTAACAGAAAATGCAGTCCGCGTAGCCTTAGATAAGGCTCCAGATTGAATTCTTATCAAAGATGAATGGCCTAATGCCCACACTAGAGATAGGCTGAGGACTTGTGAGCAGAGCGCTCCGAGCCGCTCCGAGCCAGTTTCTACGGCGCTATAGAGCCGCGCGTCCCGGCCCTCGCACTGCATTCTTTAAAAAAAACAAAACTGTTATTCGCCACCCCGGGGCTGTACAAGTCATATTCCCACCCCAATCTGGAATGGCCAACCGTCTGCAACCGCGGCTGCGTTCCACGCGCAAGCCACCCTGCCGGGAGAGCAGGGACGTCCACGGTTGCCCTTTGAAACATGCGCCCTCCAACCGCTGCTCCTCATCGAAGACCGCAGCTACGCTCGTACAGAGAAGCGACCTTTCACGTGCGGCTTTCGACACGCAGTCTTACGAGCGCCCTTATCGGCCAGCGGGGGTCGCCCCAAGATCGATGAAACGCGGATCCAACAGAACTCTCCCGTCGCCCGGGCGACGCGGACACCAACTGTGGAGCTACCGGCCGCAGCCGGCACCGGCACGGTGCGGGATCGATCCGAAGACGTGAGGCTTGTCCGCGCACCACAGCGCGGTGCCTTAACCGAATGACCCGTCCAGCGGCCGCACTGCGTTTCTAATAAATAACTGAACAACGGCTTTGCTTATTCAGTGCGCTTCCTGAAACTGCTTTGCCAAAACAGGACAGAGCAGCAGATGTAATTAAAAGGCAAAGGAATGTAAAAAAAAAAAACACAGACATGATATAAAATGACATCAAATATGCAGTGCAATAAATAAATACACAGCATAAAATAACAGGAGGAGAAGAACTATTAATTAAAAGCAAGAATGAATAATGAGTATTTTAAAGAGATTTAAAACACTCAAGTGTTTCTGGATTTGTAAATTCAATAAATTAATAAATACAGAATGTACAATAACAGGATTAAGACTCAAATTAATTAAAAGCAAGTATAGGGGTGTCTCAGTGGTGTAGCCTGTAGAGCACCGTCCACATGCTCATTGCGAGCCGCGACGTCGGAGGTTCTCTCGCTCCCATTCTTCCTGTCTCTCTGCACTGTGCTAAAAATATATATCTCTTAAATAATATCAATAACGTGTCTTTAAAGAGAGATTTAAAATGTCCACGTCTTTCTGGATTTGTAACAATCTCTGGGAAATTCGTAGTGTAGGAGCCGTACAGTAAAGACTCGAGCGTATCTGGCTTTTAGCCTTGCTAATGGAACATTCCCCGGATCCGTCTCTTAGCTCACCTACCCTGCATTCCCGGCTTGCAGCTAGTGAACTTTGATTCTGCAGTCTCGGGCCGATAGGGAAGAGTTCTGAGCATCGCCGAGCCAGAAAGGGGTCGTCTAGACGAGCGGCAGGTCGGCCTTTCCACCCCCATCGCTGGGGTCACCGCCTTGGCCTACAAATCGCTGCTAATGAATAAAGGCATGCAAAGGCCCCTGACCGGGCCGTTCGGGGCAGCGCGGCCTGGAAAACAAGTAAATACAACACAACTAAAAAGATCAATTGATAGAACAGAAGAGCCCTCTGGTGCAGAAACAGACATGCTAGTGTGCGGTCACCAACCTCAGTCAACCAACCCAGTCCTGCCCAGACAGGGGAGAAGGCCCCGGAGAGAATAACCGACTGGGCCCCTTTAGCGGGCGTGAGGCATATTGCAAATAATATGCCTCTCCAGCTTTGGGCCCCCGAGAATAATTCCCACCATTCTGCGCACGTACGGCGGCGCTGGTCTGCGTGTTTACAGCGTTACAGCGTTTGCTTTTAAAACTGTTGGTTACCCCTCTCGCTCGGTTCCTTCTGTCAAAATCAACAGACTCTGTAGCTGTCCGTGACGAGAGCTGGCAAGTCCTGGCATAGATCGGAGGGAACCTGCTGACACCCTTAATTGTTTTCCGTTGCTTTAATATTTAATTTAATGGTACGGGATACTGGTTAATCCAGCATCCCCTGTTTATTATTCCTTTAGCGCTTCGTTCGGTGGCTGTTTATAGTGATAGTCTGTCAGAGTATAGGACCTGCACTGTGAGTTAAATGCCCTGTAGCAAATTAGCACTTAGCGCAAGTCCCTGTAATTCCTGTCAACCGGTGCTTGAACACATTCTCAGATCAAGTCATTTCAAAACTCTGCAAAGATAGCCTCTGTTTTTCCATGCGAGCCACACAACGCGCGCACCAGGAACCTCCTCAGATAGTCTGCCGGCGCAAAAAAAAAGTACTACTGCCAATACGAGGAAGATCGATGCGGAAATTGTGGCTCACATAAAAAAAATTTGAAAAAAAAACGCAGCGTCAGAAGCGGATATAGAAATTGCGTCGTTATGTGGCCGTCACACGGGACCGGATTATGGCTTTGGCTTTTTGCCATAATCAGATTCCAGCGTAAACCGACATCATGCTCCTGTCGTCCGGCGTAAACCGCACAATGGACAAGCTGACCCGAGCTGATGTCTTCAGTTCAGTCGGTAGGGTTGCTACGGTTATTCAGGATATTAGACATGCTGAATAGGCTCCATTAAGAAGAAGGGAAACAGATTGTTCATCTTGTACATTCTATAGGTAAACAAAGCCCCAGTATTTAAATTGGTGATGATAAGATCCCTTGCAGCGTAGCGTACCCTGATAAACATGCCCGTCTTGATTGATGACAGAGATGGATTGCTGTCCCTAGGGCGCTATGAGCAATTAAGTTATTTATAATTGAGATTTTACAGAGGCGTATTAACACGCTGCAGGGCATCCAGCATTAGGAGCGCTCAGTTTTACCTCCGCTTTATTTCCCCACACAACGGGAACTGCACCAGTTCAGCCTGCAGTAATGAGCGGCTGTGGGAGAACCGGCGAGGAGAGGCGGGGTCGTCGAGGTCCCGCCTCCGGGGCGGCGAGAACGCGATCAATCGCCGCACCCCCACCGCCACGCTCTTCTCCGCCTTTAAACCTGGGTGCTGGCGGCAGGGCGCGGCCGCTTTCGACTCGGGCGGCGGGCTCGACCCTCTAATCCCACCTCGAGGAAGCGTGCCACGTTCATTAGCACCGGAGGAGATCAGATGTTTGATCCTTCCGGAAGGGGCCGGGGAGGAAGACGTCGGCGGATCTGACATGTGTATCGACGTTGTAATTTAGCACCGTCTCGGAAGAATCCAAAGCAGGCCTCAGATGCACTCTGTCCCAGGATTAATCGGCCTGTGGGGGGGGGGGCTCTGCCCACTCCCGCAGACACTGAGCTGAGGCCTGACAGAAAAGGGAATGAAGGCGGTTTCAGCTCTACGCCCTACACTCCGCTGCCTTTTCAGCCGACACATTTTCTCTTCTCATATTTACTAATTTATCAGTTTCTGAGTAAAACAAATAAATAAAAGATACGTGCAGAGGATTTGTCGTTCTTCGGGGGCCGGATCGACTGCGTGCAAGAAACTCGTGTTGGAGAGTTTTCCGCCGTGTTTCTGAAACAATTTGCGCAGGTATTTTATTATTAGCTCTGTGTGCATACCCGGAGCACTGATGAAGAGCAGGCTTTATACTCACACAAACAAGCCATCGCCTTCTCAGACTTTTATTTTGACATGAGCAGCAGGAAGTTCTATGCTGAAGCTCCAAGAGAAGACACGGTTCCACGCAGCTGTTAATCGACGTACGATTTCCCACCCAAGAATCAGCCATTATTAATTATCAATGGCCAGCAAGGGCATCAATGTGTAACAGTTGGCGTTCTGTTACGTTGGGGTTCACAATTATTGGTTAAAATAAATAAATGAATGAAGCCTCATTTAGTTCCTGTTCAGCAGAAAACAAAAATTTGTTTGCCCATTGTTGGCACTTGGGTTCAAGAGGAACAGTTCACCATTGATTGCCTTTAAACAGAGAGGGGAAAAAAAGACAAATTCTATTAATTTGGTTGCTTGACAAATTGGCTAACTGAACAGCAGCATTTAGAAATTAATTATGCATTATATTACTTTCCTGCTGGTAAAATGGCCTTCTTTCAGGGGAACATTTGGAAACCAGCAGTATAAAGAAGAATTAATTTATTACTCTCCTACAAGCCGCTTCCTAACAAACAAGGACAGATTCAGGCATAGGAAATGTTTTGCTCATTTTGTTCATATTTTCTGTTCACTTTTTCACTGTCTTTTTTTCCATTTTCCTTGTTTTTTGCATGCATGCATTCCCCACCTGTGCTACAAGCAAGTTACTGTATCTATAAATGGTCACTAATGGTTGTGACCTGAATTGCTGGCATTATTGTTCTTTGACAAGAATACTGAACTCTTCAGGATTGCCTTTTCAAAGTGCACTGAACAGCGCGTGCGTGTGTGTGTAGTATATATAATATGTATTATATGTTATTTCTTAAAAGCATTCAGTAGGGTAGGCAACTTTCATGAGGAGGCAACATGAATTATATCTGAACAATCATGAACAAGCGTGCGAACAAAACGTTCTTTGAAGAGCGCATTGACGGGTTCTGTGTGCTGCAGCTTTTGACCTTGTGCAGGAGAGTGCTCCGGAGGCTTTTAGGTGGCAAATCGATACCACACCATTTTACCCCCTCTGCTTCTGTGTGCCAAAATACCTGCGCTAATAGCGGCTTTCACCCTACTGATCTGGGAAATCCACAACACATAATCATTGCCAGTTATAATCAGTGTAGCCCTGAGGGGAAATAAGATACGAAGGAAAGAAAGGTTAACGTCACTGAGCAACAGATCCTCAGAATGTGATTTTCAAATATCAATGTAGCAGTGCAGACAATGGCTTAGGTAGAAGTCTCTTGGTAGCGCTGCGTTTGTAAAAGACTTTCTGTTGTAGCGCTAATTTTCCTTTCACCGGAACGCTCACAGTTCTTCTGTGCTCACAGTGAATGCCCCATCCCCCCCCCCCCCCCCTTCTAGACACGGCCCTGGTTGAAATGAAAACCTACAGGACGGTAGATCTCCAGGAGATGGGGACCACTGCCATACGGGGTTGCTATTCTGTGTATTTTGCGAAACAAAGACTCTTCCACGCGTTCATTGCCTGATAGAATGAGTACTATCTTTATGTAGAAAAGTGAAGGAGCTAGCTCTACGTAGTTGCAGTTGCAGTGATTCTTAATGCCGGTGCCATGTTTCAGCTCAGTCTGGGATTTTCAATTGCTGCTTCAGAGGCTGTCATTGCTGCAGCACCCTGCATCAGTTTGCCAGAGTATGCGCATCTGCTGCGGACCACTGCAGCACAGCTGCGCGTGTGGTGCAGGCAGGCTGCAGTAACCCAGTTTGGCACACTCCAGAGACTGCATCCCTGCCTCCCTGGGTCAGGTTATACGGCCAGTTTTTCCGATTTTAAATATAAACAGCCCAGCCCCTTTTCAAGTGATCTACGACAAAAAAGTCAAGCCTGCCAATCAAAGACTCTTGTTCTCTTGTGTAAATTGTATTGGATTCGGGTGAATTCTGCAGTTTTGACATGAGAAAAAATAGGGAGGGTTGAGCATACAAACAGAAGTTTCTATGGTTCAGTTCCAGGGTGGGTTTTGCAGGGCTGTTTTGCCAGAGGCAAGGACTGCCATTTCGGCCTTGCTGTGAACCATAACTCTGGGATATTCTAAAGTTATTCTGAAGTTATAGTTCAGCAAAGTGCTGTGTAAACATTCTGATCATACAGCATTATTTAGCTGCATTTATTTTGATATGAATTATTGATTCCTCACTATGCAACCTGTTTTTACCTTATGTGTGGACCATGGGCATTTTGAAGGATTCCAGTGCCACAGGTCCAGGTGTCTTGATGAAGTAAACTGACAGAATGTAATATTAAGTTTGTATTTTTCAGATACAGAGCAAGAATGCGCGAGATTTCAGCTTTTACTTTGCAGTCTCTGGGAATTGATTGTATTTTTGACATAGTGCTTTTTCTGTTGATGTTTATTCAAAGTTGCCTTTGAATAAACATCAGAATTCAGTCATGTCACTCGATCACTATTCTTTCCCTCAGCACAAGGAATTGCTTTAAAATGTGCTTGAAGAAAATGCATATTCAGAAGAATATGTGAACTGGTACCTTTGTTGTGATCTTTCAAGAATACCATGGTTTAAATTGTATTTCTATTATCATGATATCTATCTAACATATGCAGGGACCAAAATGAACACCCGCCAAGTGCCAAATACAGGTAAATATTTTCTCTGGCAGGTAAATCACGCAGGCCAACCCGCCATTCTGGCATATAAAAAAAATAGAACCCACATTTTAATTTTTTGGTAAAATCGCCCTAATTTTTTATAAAATTATTTTTGAAGAAAACTAAATCACCAATAAACACAATTGATAAGTCTTCTAGACTCTAGTTCATACACTCTGGGGTTGATTTACTAAAGTTTTGCATGTACAAAATCACGTGTAAAACTGTTACCACCCGCAAAAAGTAATCTGTGGTGATTCAGAGCTAACGAGGTTCAAAGAGGACTGCGTGTGTTAAAATGGAAAGATACATGGATTTTTCGTTTTTGCGGTTAGCCTGAATTAATATGCAAAATTGGGTGTCCCTACGTTATTTTGTGAAATAGTAAGAGGAGGTTAGGCAAATAGATTTCTTTAGCATGTGTAATGTGATTTACTAAGACCAAAAGCAAGTTTGGGAAATGCACTTGCGGGAGCATTGTAGTACAAATGGAAAGGAGGGTTTAAAGGACGCACAATCGATGTGTGTGTTTAGAATATCCATATTTGTATATCCATACATAGGCTACATCATGAACAGTAAGAATAAATACATTTTTGAAGCAAATTAAGCAAATTGTGTTGCAGAATACAAGATAGCAACTAGTATTTGACTCAAACAAGCAATACAACATCTATTATAACAACCAGTGAATAACAAAGCAAATAAAAACTTTATCAAAATAAAACCAATCATCAAAAGGAAATGTGATTTTATATGACACTTAATGGCGCGTGTAGTGCAAGTAAGTATAGTTACAATTGTTTCAGTCTTGACAAACATGTCTGTGACAAACTGTGACTCCCGGTAGAAAGTAAGAGACATCCCGAGAAACAGTTTGTTGCAAACCACCAACCTGCTTGCCAGTCTTTTCACCGCTTTCTTATGAGATATTTTACAGTGTAAACATTCCAAACACACAACATTTCACATTTAAATATGGCTGTTTTTTGGCTGGAGTAACTTACATAATGACTGTTAGTTGATCACCCGCAAAGTGTGAAATGATAACACATGCAAATGCTTTGGCTGTGCCCGCAAAATAACACCCCCTTTGAGATCTTAGAAAAAATGTGTGTGAACGGCATGCTATCTGCCTGAACTATAGTATAGCATAACTGAAGAACACATCTCGTTTCATTGGCAGCTAAAATGTGCCAGCTAACGATTTCGATTTAGCATCTTATTCCAATGTGGAGACATTTTCCTGCTATCAAACCACCACAGAAAAAGAAGAGACTGTCCCTGAAAAATGATAGCGAGTTTAATTTAAAATGTTTGTATTAACCCTGTGTAAATATCCATTTTGTTTTACCAATATTACTTAATAATATCTAAGACAATCTTTAGGAATGGCTTAGCCTATACTTTAATAAATTATCTTCTTTGCACTAAATCCTTGAGTGTTCTTTCTCATTTAAAATGGTGTTCTATGTCTAATTTAAATGTTATTGCCATTTGACAGTGTAAACACGACACCATCTTTAGGACCTATTTCGCGGTGCAGCGGTCCCTCACGCTCAGTCAGCGGGTCACGGGTGGGGAAGAGATGGCTAATGTTAGCCACATTTTTTCATCAGCAGTGAGGTGCGCGATTTCTTTAAGTTAGCTGATGGTAAATTTGGTTTAGCAAATTTAACGCCAACTTCACTAACGTTAAAGCCATTGCTTTCACCGTTGTTGCCTAACGTTATCTTATGCCCTTTACTAAACGGGCTAGCTAGCAAGCGCATGTGTGCCAATAGGAGCCTGAAGAAAAAGTTAACTATGCAATTCACAAATTGCTTACATGGCAATAAGTAAGAGTGGCTGCTCTCCTGCTACAAACTGTATAATGGTGTCCTATATAAAAGGGCAATGGCACTCATTTGATGCAAAGCTATAACGTTATTTGGCAAAAGTCAATATTACCATTTTTTGCTAGCTGTCTACGGCGCATAGGATGCATGTGAAACCATGACAATTCTTTTGAACCTCATTTAGGCTACCATTTGTGGTCTTAGACTAAAAGGTGCATTTTGCCCACTGACAGGAAACTATATTTCTCAATACTCCCATGACATTACGTGAAAATAACTGTCAAAAATCCAAAAAATCCCATAAAGTCTCTTTATAGCTAACTAGTTTACAATATCTTGACTTCTGGCTAATGTTGCAGTGCTTCCCCTAACTTGACTCATCTGTGGCACACCTCCACATCATGGCCACAGAATAAAGTCAGTAGGCTACATAGTCGTCACTAATGGGACTTATTTAGCAGAGGCTTGTTTGGAGACGCACTGTCACCAAACGTATGGGGAAATATTGCTTGATGCTAACAGTAGCTAGGCATGATGGCTGATCGAACTAGCTACCTAGCCTCACAGCAAGCAACGCTATTTTATTAATTGGTAGTTAGATAGTAGCAAACACTTACCATATGATTTCGCGTTTCACGTTCTAGCTGAATCTGAAGGAGCCGAGTGAACGGATAGGACAGCATCAGTCTCACACGGTCCTGTTTTCGAAATCCCATCCTGAACTCCATCATTATATCCCCGGGGACATAATCCTTCTCCTAAAATAGCTCCTGATGGGAAAAACGTATGCCATGTCAGGCGAGAGTTTGTGCAGCCTGCACAAACACAAAAGTTCACCATCCTAAATCGCTGTGAAACGACTAAAACGGAAACTAACTAAACTACTACAGTTAAGTAACTGACTGACTGACCTCACTAACTGGTGAATACCAACCAGCTACTGCACTGTGTGGCTCGTTACAAACTATGGACCAATGGGATAGATCAGAGCTTCTGCTCTTTTATATCCATTGCTGAACTTTATTGGCCTTGGTGGGGTGGATGACAAGGGAGGGAAATGCCTACAGTTTTACTGTGGGCATTCTAGTTGTGCATGCAAGTGATGCCCATTCTGTGTTGTTCCAGATTATTTAATTAAAACAAACTTTATTGATCTTTAGTAAGAATAAATAATTATTCATATCGTGCACAGCTGATCTGTTGGGTTGCCTAAATATACCGGTTTCTCAGTACTGTCATAGTAGATGTGCGCATGCAACGCTGAGGCAGAATATTCAATATTTCTGATTGGCTGCCGCTCATCAGTTATTTTCATATCGGTTGCGTAGGCTAAATAAACAAACACAATCAGTGCCATCACTGGGGTAAGACCTCCAGCGCCCGGCATGCACTAGGTTTTTTTTTCTTTCATCTACCCGCCACCTTGTCAGGTAGCCAAAACAGTTCATTTTGGACCCTGTAGATTTATTAATAATCACAGTGAAGTTTATGAAGATACTGTGTGTCATCATGTTCTGTGTGATCCGGGATTGATGTCATCCAGAAGCCAATTATCATACCAACTCCACATGAAATTCTCAACATGCCCCCCAGCAGACAGTATTTTCTATTAACTGTGGCAAATTTTCATCAGTAATGTGAGTTTAAGATTTCCTTAATGAAGGTTGTGTGCCTATTTTTTATAAACCGAGGTTTCTTCACCGTTTCTAATTTATTATATTGAGACCATGTATCTGTGTGCGTGTGTGTATATGGTATATGTACAGTATGTGTGTAGGAAAGACAGGAAAGACAGGATAACATGTATTTTCAGAGCCTGACATTATGCAAAGTCTAATGAAGTTATTCAGATTTGAAAGGTATGCCAAAAGAGTGGTAATATTTATAAAGTGTGGTGTTCAAACACTCACAAACTGTAATTACAGTGCTTAATTGTATTTAAAGTTCTCTTTTTGTTTGATGTATTTCAGTACCACAGAGAAAATGAAACTAATTATATTTCTCTTGTTTTCTTTCCTGTCTGTGATGATGCTGTCTGGTAAACCCTCATATGTGGCTGCTGCAGGTAAGAAACAATGCCTTGCTGCTTATTACCAAGGATGTGTATTTCACACTACAACATCGCCATTTGTATTTATGAGTGTTTCTTCTTCTTCTTCTTCTTCTTCTTCTTCTTCTTCTTCTTCTTCTCTTTTTCTTCTTCTCTTCTTCTTTTTCTTCTTCTTCTTCTTCGGGGATGTGCTGTGTAAGCATTCTGATCATACAGCATTATTTAGCGCCATTTATTTTGTTATAAATTATTGATTCTTCACTATGCAACCTGCTCTTACCTTATGTGTGGAGCCTAGGCATTTTGAAGGATTTAGCATTCCAGTGCCACAGGTCCAGGTGTTTCTTCTTCTTCTTCTTCTTGTTCTTCTTCTTCTTCTTCTTGTTCTTCTTCTTCTTCTTCTTCTTTTTCTTTTTCTTCTTCTGCTTCTATCTATATACTCCTCTTCTTATTCTACCATTAATAACTAATACAAATTATTGAAATAATGGAAAACAAAAACTCAAAAAGAAAGAAAACAATCAAACAAAACGTTACTAGGGATTCATTCCTCTCTCTCTCACACTATGAAGACTTTTGCTTGCTTCAGCAATCACATCAGTCTCTTCAAGGAACCCTCGCATGTATTAGCCCACCTTATATTAGAGGTCTTCATGGGTACATGTGGACCCGACAACCCGAGGTCGGACCCGAGACCAGAGCGGGATCGGGTCCACGGCTCGGACTCATCTCTCGGGTACGGGTCGGAACTGAAGTAATAGCCACGGATCTTGGGAATTTGCAACTTTAACTGACTTACCCGAGAGAACCCGACCTGCTTTTAGTAATATAGCTGACATTTTAAAATTGAGTTTAATTGATGTTAAACTAGCTAAATAAATAGCTAGTTAGCTACCCTCTGCCCAAGATCACAGATAATATGATTCACTCATCATCACGGCATCGATAAGTCATTTAGCCTACTGAGCACATGATGTATTCTGATCAGCCCCAGGTCTATGCACAATCATTTATCTTTCGCATGACGAATTTCGGGTCCAATCGAACACGGGTCCGACTGTCCTCAGAACGGGTATTTAAAAAAAAAAAAAAAAAATTTATGCTGGTCACATTAGGGTAACAGAGCCCACGGGTCCATTTCGGAACGAGGGCCAACATTACGGACCCATGAAGACCTCTACCTTATATACCCCGCCCGATAACTACCATTTCCAAACATGGAAGTCACTACAGAATCTTAAAATCTCCCAGCTAGTTAATAGCAAGCTCTATCACATTAGACATAACAGGGAGAAAACAAATGTCCAGAAAATGGAAATTTATATCAGACAGCCACCAAAATGCCGTAAAGGGATAAACAAATTGTTCACATGCACTGGCGAGCACGCCCACTATAGCACCATCCTGTGATGCAACATCGTGTGCAGTAAGTATCACTTTCACTTTGCAGATTTAAAACTGACTGACACCATTTGGCTTTCACATCACATTATGAATGGAAAATTACCAAAATTAAACAGGAATACTCTGGATTATAGTGGCTGTGTTCCGGGCACCCAGAAGTATGTGCACTTCTAAAAATGAGTAATACAAAACCAGCCATGGTGAATAAAACATGAACCGTAGGCGCAACACAGTACTTTATTTTCAAAAAAACAGGGACAGGGAATATTTTTGCCTACAGATCACAATGTTTGCAAACGTAATTTCTATGCTGAGCGAGGAGCAAACACAGGCTCACTTCCTAAAATGGTTTCGTTAGTGAGGGTGTCGGCAGCAAACCACGTGATCACATACAGTGTATAACCAGGAGTGGAATATGTACCCTACATCTTAGTGAAAACTGTGCCAATAGGCTTCCTTATAATATATGCTTATCAGCATTTGTTTAAATATGGCTGTTAACATGAAGTGATCTGCATGCTGAAACTATAATTCCAGTTCACTTCACCATACAGAATATGAGAGCATGTATTTTGATTTTGGCTTAAGTGTATTGTCAGTTTAAAATTTAAGTCCTAATTTTCAACATCAGACATTGAAACTGGTTGCTAGGAATGATTTTAAAAGGTTGACCCCAAAGGCCAGTTGTAAGGTGTATTGGAAGGTCAGTAGCACGATGAGAATGGCATGCCTTTATAATTGCAGTGACGGACATAGCCTGTCAGTGCCACGACTTCCTACATTTCCCAGATGATCAAACTATCAGTGTGGCGAGAAACTTGTCGATGAATTAAAGTGGGTCGTACAATTTGAAAAGGGTAGATGAGGAGCTCAATCATTTAGTCGAATTTGACTTCACATAGTATTCTATAAAAATAATAGTTTGACGGCTCTTCAAAGTCTCCATTGGCGATGATATTCTCCACTGTCATGAGAATATGAATGTGCTATTTCACATGTTCTGTTTTGTAAGCAGCATCTTTAGTTATTTGCATGTGTCTATTGTATTTCAGGCATGCCCTTGTCCCTTTGGTCTTGGAATCTATGCTGTTTTTTCGGCATTGAAATTAGAAGTGAAGTTATCTACCATGCAAGGTTGTAGGTTTATAGAAGAAGGTACTATGCGAACAGATGTTTCTTGCACACAGGAAATATACAGTGTTATAGGAGAGGAGAGCAGCATTGTCCCCTGAATGTTAGCATGCTATTATCTCTGTGCAGCTGGCTCAATAGGAAGAAAAAGGACTGAATTGAATGGTAGGTTACAGCACTGTTGATAATTAGTTTGGTTGCTTGGCAACTACATACTGAAATTCCATGACTGAAGGTCTGTGGATACTTTTTATCTTTCTTTGAAGTAGAGGAATGATACACTTTGGGTTATGGAATAAGTTGTTTCCATTTTGCTTGATAGTGCTATGTACATATATGTATATGTTTTTTTATTTTGACATGCAAGGACACCAGCTTTCAGAATATTAAGCTTTACGTACTGAATGACCTTTAGATTCAACTCTAGTTGGTGGCGTAATGTGCTTCGAAATTATATGAATGAGGCAGCAATGTAGAACAATGATTATAGAACTCAAATTGTAACTCCAAGGTTCAATTCCATGGTTGTACCCTTGAGCTAGGTACTTAGCCTAAAATTGCCTCAGTATCCATCTGTATAAATGGATTGTATGCATGTACATACCTTTTATTACAGGAAGTTTCAGTATTTTCAACAGTAGTAATTATCTGTGACAACTGTAACCTAACTTATTATCTCACCTGAATCACTATCAGGCTGAGGATGTATCTTTATTGCCAGAATGCCATAAGTATTAGTGACCACTTGTTGGAAACTTTGGTTGCTTTCCAAAGAGATCTGGCCCCTCTACTCTCAATAGCTGCTTGTAGTCCGTTTATTGAACACAATGCAGGCACAGTGCTCATAAGAATACAGGGGTGTTTAACGATTTCACTCCCCAAACAGCATTACCAGGGGGATGAGACCAAAAAATTGCTAAAAACATATATAGACTGTGACAAGAGAAGATACAGGGTCATAGATGGATACATTATCTCAGGTAATATTTGCGACTGCTTATTTCAAGCATTTCACTTTTTGAAACATCGGGGGGGGGGGGGGGGCAATTTGGGACTTGTTCCATATGTCTCTAATATCATCTAAAGTAAAAGGTTAGGCAAGTATATCACTTCAAAGCTCAATGGTGAAATATAGTCAGAAAAAAGTTAGAGAATTAAAATAGCTTTTCTGCTAAAGCCATTAACCCTTGCATTGATCTGTTTTGAGGGTAGGATCTGAGCAAGGCTAACATCTTACGTACTGGCTAGCTTGTGCTAAACCATCATCTTGCTTTCCAGGTTGGTAAACAGCCAAGCAAACGTTAGCTAGTATATATTTATGTGCCATTTATGCTGGCATTGAGAGCTTTCGGTACTAGTGACACCTTAACGTTGGATGTCCCCCTAATTACCATCGTCCCCTTAATGCGCTTAAGTGCCTCTCCTGCGTGGATTTAACGCACGCTGACTTACGCCGTTTTCCAACTTGTGTTGCGCAGGTGTTTATCTCAAAATGTGGGTGGTGCAGGGTGTGATATTCTAATGACCTGTTTCTTGTACCTGCCCCCTGGGTTGCCAGGTATCGACATTTTTTTTTGTGGATTTTTACCTTAAAAGTACATTTTAAACATACTTCAAATTAAGTACAAAACGGAAAAGTATACTTGTAATAACTTTTGTATGCGTAAATTATATTTTTATAACACTAAGGTATACTACTTTTTCACCTGGGTAGAAATGATCAGTTTAAAAAAAAAATGATGAAAAATGTGGTACTATTGGAAATGCTATTAATATAATTTTTGATTGATATTTTTTGCCAGCCCTGATGTATGTTGGCTGTTTTAGGTCTTGAGAGTGTAACTCTGTGTAAAAAATATATATGTTGAGCCAAAAAAAAATATTTTCAAAGTTTAGAACATATATCTGGTATGTTACGGGTTGTGCCAGTGTCTTCATAAGCAAGTAACTGAGGTTAATGGCAGGCTACAGGTAGACAACACATCTTAAATAAAAACATTTTAATCTAAAGCAGTTTTATTGTAAATCCAATCAGGCTGTGTACTGTGATGTGTGTTGAGTCTGTCCAGGCAATCTTCGTTACCTCCCCGCCACGGCTTTGTTTAAGTGATAAATAGACTGCTATCTCCCCTGGTGTAATCCAAACCTTGAAATAAGCATGACCAGCATGCTAATTATGCCTGCATTTCACAGCGGATTTTTAGGTTCACGCACTTCCATTACCAAGAGAGAATGATAATTCAGGGTGAGGAGGCTCCATCAGAATCCTGATGGAATTGAACATGTAGATGCGATGGACTGTTAATTTTGAAATGCCAGGTGAAATCACACGTATGGTTGCTGATCAACAATTGTATGTGTGATTTCACGTATATCCAACTTAATAATTTGGCTCCTGTGATGTTATTCACATTGAAGGAGAAAGTTGAAGTGAAGTGAATGGAAGCGCAATGAAGTGGAGTATAAAATAACCCTTATGCATTACAGATAGCCAATCTATTACGTTTTTTCTCCAAAAGGATTAGGATTTAAAGGCAATGGCCAACCGTTGCTTATGCTGCTGACATTAGCTGCTATTTTCTGCTGTTCATATTCAAGTATATGGTTGATTCACAAATCAATCAGAAACAAATTATATACAGTATACAATTTCACATAAATGCACACTAACTCAATTGAAAGAAATATATGAATGGATGGCAATGTTATGTATAAGCAAAATAAGGTAAATCTGCATGATAATCTGCATAGGTAATTTTTTAAAGCATTATTTAATTATTATTTTTAAATAATATATATATATTTTTTTTTTTAAAGACATTTTTTTCAGATTTTCCCCCATTTTTTCCCAATTTGGTAGCCAATTGTACCCTAGTACAATTCAATTCCCCATGTACTGCTGAGCACCCGCTGCTACGCAACCCCGTCGGCCAGCGGTAGGAAGGAGGACGTCACGTCTTCTTCAAGGCGTGACTCCTCGCGCCCCTGACCGTGATCCCAGCACTGCGTGGAGCCGATATGTGTGCGATGATTCTCCCCCGCCGAGTCCCACGCCCAACCCCAGGAGCGGCCGCTCCCTCGAGGCACTGGCAACACCCAGGCACGAACCCTGGCCCTCGGTGTGCAACTGCTTTTACCGCAATTATTTGTTCTATTCGCTTTCATTCACTTTCTGTAAAAAAACTGACAATGTTCAGTGCTAGTCGTGCATCACAGAGAGAAACAATTCAAAGTAGAGAACGCTATATTTAACAGATAGTGCCAAATATTGGAATAGTATCCAGCCGGAGAGACAGGACACAGATTGAAATCTGGCACAGTTTACTGGAGTATACAGTGGAAGCAGTTATGATTGTAAAGTACATGGTTTAGTACAGTAATGATAGGATAGCAGTGCGGTCAGTGCTATAGGGACACGGTTGAACCTTCCAGAAGCCAGCAGGTGGAGGATGTCAGGAAAGATAAGAATGGGAAGGGGGTGGACCAGGCAGATTGTCCCTTTCTGGATCTGTTTGAGTGGCTCAGACTGTATTGGCTTGGAGGCCAGCCAGAACAGAGGTACAGGTGTCCAAGCATGAGAAGCCTGATTCTCTAACCCAGCAGCTGGGATATTGTAAGTGTGCAGTGTGCAGTGTAAGTACTGAGGAGTGGGCAGTGTGCAGGAGTGTACAGTGTAAGTGTGCAGTGTAAGTACTGAGGAGTGGGCAGTATGCAGGAGTGTACAGTGTAAGTGTGCAGTGTAAGTACTGAGGTGTGTGCAGGAGTGTGCAGTTTAAGTACTGAGGAGTGGGCACGGATGGGACAATAATGAATATAACTATATATCGCAATAAAAAACATTAAAGATTATTTAATTGTCATATATTTATGATATCGAAATAACCGTCTGTTACACTTTAGCATTGGTCATATAAAACTGAAGAAGAGTATAACTAGCTACGGACACGGGGGGAGCACTTCTTATTGTCTGACTCTCAGTAGACACAGTGACATAAAGGAAGTTTCCATTGTACCATAGGAGTAGAAGTCATACATCACCGCAGCAGGAGAGAACGTTAGCAGAAACAAACGGAGCTTTGCCCCCGTCAAAATGTTTACATTTACTTCAATAAGTTGCATGTTTTTGTATTTACGTCCATTATTTTGTGAAAACTAGATTTTGGCATGGCCAAAATATTAACATTTTTACATAATGCTTAACAATAAAACATGTAAATAGTACTTTTTAAGTAACTGAAGTACGTTTAATACTGTTTTAAGACTTTCAACTTTTTTCAATAATTATCGAGATAATATTGTATATCATGAAAATGTCGGCCAAGATAATCGTACTATGAAATTTTTATATCGGCACATGCCTAGTGGGCAGTGTGCAGTGTAAGTACTAAGGAGTGTGCAGTGTAAGTACTGAGGAGTGAGCAGCGTAAGTACTGAGGAGTGTGCAGCGTAAGTACTGAGGAGCGGGCAGTTTAAGTACTGAGGAGTGTGCAGTGTAAGTACTGAGGAGCGGGCAGTTTAAGTACTGAGGAGTGTGCAGTGTAAGTACTGAGGAGTGTGCTGTGTAAGTACTGAGGAGTGTGCAGTGTAAGTACTGAGGAGTGTGGTGTGCAGTGTAAGTACTGAGGAGTGTGGTGTGCAGTGTAAGTACTGAGGAGTGTGCTGTGTAAGTACTGAGGAGTGTGCAGTGTAAGTACTGAGGAGTGTGGTGTGCAGTGTAAGTACTGAGGAGTGTGCAGTGTAAGTACTGAGGAGTGTGCAGTGTAAGTACTGAGGAGCGGGCAGTTTAAGTACTGAGGAGTGTGCAGTGTAAGTACTGAGGAGTGTGCAGTGTAAGTACTGAGGAGTGTGCAGTGTAAGTACTGAGGAGCGGGCAGTTTAAGTACTGAGGAGTGTGCAGTGTAAGTACTGAGGAGTGTGCTGTGTAAGTACTGAGGAGTGTGCAGTGTAAGTACTGAGGAGTGTGGTGTGCAGTGTAAGTACTGAGGAGTGTGGTGTGCAGTGTAAGTACTGAGGAGTGTGCTGTGTAAGTACTGAGGAGTATGCAGTGTAAGTACTGAGGAGTGTGGTGTGCAGTGTAAGTACTGAGGAGTGTGCAGTGTAAGTACTGAGGAGTGTGCAGTGTAAGTACTGAGGAGTGTGCAGTGTAAGTACTGAGGAGCGGGCAGTTTAAGTACTGAGGAGTGTGCAGTGTAAGTACTGAGGAGTGTGCAGTGTAAGTACTGAGGAGTGTGCAGTGTAAGTACTGAGGAGCGGGCAGTTTAAGTACTGAGGAGTGTGCAGTGTAAGTACTGAGGAGTGTGCTGTGTAAGTACTGAGGAGTGGGCAGTGTAAGTACTGAGGAGTGTGCAGTGTAAGTACTGAGGAGTGTGGTGTGCAGTGTAAGTACTGAGGAGTGTGCTGTGTAAGTACTGAGGAGCGGGCAGTTTAAGTACTGAGGAGTGTGCAGTGTAAGTACTGAGGAGCGGGCAGTTTAAGTACTGAGGAGTGTGCAGTGTAAGTACTGAGGAGTGTGCAGTGTAAGTACTGAGGAGCGGGCAGTTTAAGTACTGAGGAGTGTGCAGTGTAAGTACTGAGGAGTGTGCAGTGTAAGTACTGAGGAGTGTGCGGTGTAAGTACTGAGGAGTGTGCAGTGTAAGTACTGAGGAGCGTGTAGTGTAATTACTGAGGAGCAGGCAGTGTAAGTACTGAGGAGCGGGCAGTTTAAGTACTGAGGAGTGTGCAGTGTAAGTACTGAGGAGTGTGCTGTGTAAGTACTGAGGAGTGTGCAGTGTAAGTACTGAGGAGTGTGGTGTGCAGTGTAAGTACTGAGGAGTGTGCTGTGTAAGTACTGAGGAGTGCAGTGTAAGTACTGAGGAGTGTGCAGTGTAAGTACTGAGGAATGTGCATTGTAAATACTGAGGAGTGTGCAGTGTAAGTACTGAGGAGTGTGCGGTGTAAGTACTGAGGAGTGTGCGGTGTAAGTACTGAGGAGTGTGCAGTGTAAGTACTGAGGAGTGTGCAGTGTAAGTACTGAGGAGTGTGCGGTGTAAGTACTGAGGAGTGTGCAGTGTAAGTACTGAGGAGCGGGCAGTGTAAGTACTGAGGAGCGGGCAGTGTAAGTACTGAGGAGCGGGCAGTGTAAGTACTGAGGAGTGTGGTGTGCAGTGTAAGTACTGAGGAGTGTGCTGTTTAAGTACTGAGGAGTGTGCAGTGTAAGTACTGAGGAGCGTGCAGTGTAATTACTGAGGAGCAGGCAGTGTAAGTACTGAGGAGCGCTTGGGTGGGTGGGTGGAGGTCACTGACCCAATGTTCTGAGAGGCGGTGAGGGACGGCGTCAGTGCTGTGCTGATCACAGGAGAGCGGGAGAGAGGGAGGAGAGTAGTGGATTTGTAAGGACTTTAATGAGAGGTCTACGAGGTCAAATCTGGGGAGGGTAAGCCTGAGTCTGTGGGCGCTCATCCAGTCTGAGATCTCATTGACGAGAGTCCGGCTCTTTAAGAGGAAAATTAAAGAAATAAATCACAGTCGACATCTTTGCACAGTAGTGACTTGATGAGACCCAGCGCAGCCCTCCCATGGGACCCGCCGTGGAATAAAAATGGACACTAATGACCAGGCCTTGGGTTTTATTGGTTAACAGGGTCAGGTCAAAGGCCAAGTGTCTCCAGAAGGCCTGCATGATCAGCTTTTGCATGTGAGATATGGACCGGCGAAAATTCTCTTGTAATCAACGGCCGTTTTTTTCCGATCCACTGCTACCCCAAGCCCAGGTTTCTACTCATCTTCAGTTGTGTAGCTTGTGACTTCTCTCTTTGCAGATGCAAACTAGTGGGCTGAGCGCTGCTGGCCTCCATCACCTTTAATGTCCCCTGCCTCATTACTCTGCAGATTAATGTCACCAGTTTAGAGAATCGACTGCAGGAAAAACTGCATTATTTCACCAATATCTCCGTGCGTAGTAATTCACGGAGAGAATGAGGAGGGGGAAAAGTAAAAGAAGAAGTACCTCGCGGATTAATCGCCCTGGATGAACGCGCGCCTTCAGTAATTGTGTAATGTGTGTGCTTTTAATTCATTGGCTGATAATGGCAGAGGGACGCTGTCTGTCAACATTTGTATCTTAATGAGTCTGAAGGCAAGAGGATGCTTTTAAATAAATTAACAAGGAGATTAGCCAAATATTGGAATAGTATCCAGCCGGGGAGATTGCTTGATTTGATGGAAGATTAAATCAAATCAAGAGAACTGCTGGCTGGCTCATTCTGTTAAGGCACTGCTCCACTGTGTGGATGGGCCCCACGGTCTGGTATCTGTTAAGGCACTGTTCCAGTGTGTGGATGGGCCCCATGGTCTGGTATATGTTAAGGCGCTGTTGCAGTGTGTGGATGGGCCCCACGGTCTGGTATCTGTTAAGGCACTGTTCCAGTCTGTCAATGGGCCCCACGGTCTGGTATCTGTTAAGGCACTGTTCCAGTCTGTCAATGGGCCCCACGGTCTGGTATCTGTTAAAGCACAACTGAAATTTGGTAGAACTTTGGGTTGTGTAGTTACCTGGCCATGATATGAGTCCAAATGGTGGCAAAATATGTTCGTTACTTGCTCTGTGATCCCCTGGGGTGATAATCCAGAATAGGGTATTTGTCACTCTCCATTCACAACTATAGGGCATCTAAAACGGTCTCAAAAGGACACTTCGAGCAAGTGTAAGAATACGAACAAAGCGGATTCTGTCAATACAAACAATAACCAGTCCTCATATGTATTTTTTCTGTGTAATTATTTATAAAAGTACTATTTTCTTTAATGTTGTTTGCAAGCTACCAGAAAAGACTAGCAAAATGTCGGCAGGTTGGTTTGTTTACAATAGATATATACTACCAGGAACGCTTGCTTCTGTGGAAATTTGGACCAATGAGTGGTTTCCGACGCATCGGCACATTAACACTGTTTCCGGCGCAAGAATTACCTACATTCCAAATAAAATATGAAAATGCCAGGAAAGGGCGATTTAATTTTCAACAAAAAAAAAAAATGTATGAGGACTGGTTATTGTTTGTATTTACAGAATCCGTTTCGAAACTACCACGGTTCTGTTCCAATGTGTGGATGGGCCCCATGGTCTTGTATCTCTGTTCCACTGTGTGAATACACTGCTCTCTCCTGCAGTAACAGGCTGAATACACTGCTTTCTCCTGCAATAACAGAGGAGGGTGAATACACTGCGCTCTCCTGCAGTAACAGAGGCTGAATACGCTGCTCTCTTCTGCAGTACCAGAGGCTGAATACGCTGCTCTCTTCTGCAGTAACAGAGGCTGAATATGCTGCTCTCTCCTGCAGTAACAGGCTGAATACGTTGCTCTCTCCTGCAGTAACAGAGGAGGCTGAATACACTGCTTTCTCCTGCAGTAACAGGCTGAATATGCTGCTCTCTCCTGCAGTAACAGGCTGAATACGCTGCTCTCTCCTGCAGTAACAGGCTGAATACATTGCTCTCTCCTGCAGTAACATGCTGCTCTCTCCTGCAGTAACAGGCTGAATACGCTGCTCTCTCCTGCAGTAACAGGCTGAATACGTTGCTCTCTCCTGCAGTAACAGGCTGAATACGCTGCTCTCTCCTGCAGTAACAGGCTGAATACGCTGCTCTCCTGCAGTAACGGGCTGAATACGTTGCTCTCTCCTGCAGTAACAGGCTGAATACGCTGCTCTCTCCTGCAGTAACAGGCTGAATATGCTGCTCTCTCCTGCAGTAGCAGGCTGAATATGCTGCTCTCTCCTGCAGTAGCAGGCTGAATATGCTGCTCTCTCCTGCAGTAAGAGAGGCTGAATATGCTGCTCTCCTGCAGTAAGAGAGGCTGAATATGCTGCTCTTCCTGTGCATTCCAAAATGGGAGAAAACAGGTGTAAAATAAATAACAAGGAAAATCCAGTTGAGAATAACTCTCACTTATCTAATATATTCTACATGGCATTTAGCACCCCAAATGTGTCCCTGCGACTGAACTTAGTAAGCAACCACAAGTGGGGTGTTACCCACATAAGGAGAACACAGCAAAGAAGAGTTAAGTGTCGTTGACTTTCTCCTAGCTAAGAATGTTTTACATTTTCCAGTGCACTCAAATTTTCCATAAAAAAAGATGGCCATGATGAGACGGGTGTGTGCGGGTTGGACCCGTAATGCACGACTCAGAACACTGACGTAATAATAAACGCCCGCAAGGGCTTTATTATGGGGAAATCCAAAAACGTAGTCACACAAGCAAAGTCCAAAAACCAATAAATCCAGCCAGACCAAAGATACAGTACCGAGGGAGAAGGCAGTCTCGAAGTCGGTATCCATGCAAGAGTTCGTTAACCAGAGTAGCTGTCAGCGGAGCAGAAGTACAAAACAGGGAAAAAGCAAAGTTCGTAGTCGTGGGGTGTAGCAGGAGTCAGACCGAAGTCCTATCCGCGGGGCAGAGGTACAAACAGACAGCAGGCAAAACTCGTGGTCAAAAACAGGCAGTGGAAACAATAGGCAGGCAGTAACGATGGTCAATAAACAGGCTAGATCAATAACGGTGGTCAAAACAATGGAAAAACGCTCAAGAGTGACAATAGTAAACTAAGGCAACAATTTCGCAACGAACAGACATGAACACTGAGCTTAAATGCAGGTGTAGACAGGTGCAAACATTTAGCTTGAGAGCAGCAGGAAATTCACAACAGCTTGAGAAAATGAGACACGTAACGAGGCAATTAGTAAATCGTTAGTAGTTAACCTATCCTGACCTAGCGTTAGTAAATTAGTAATCAACATGCACGAGAAACGTAAGGTAAACATGAACACATGGTTAGATAGTTAGTATTACCCAATCCTGATCTAATGTTAGTATATTAGTAACTAGACAAGGGAGAATGAAACAATTAGGGAAGCGTGAGTGACAGCAAGAGAAGAAACAGCAAGGAAGGAACGCAAGGCTGCGGAAAAACATGGAAATATATATGCAAACAATGAACTGCATTGTAACATAAACAGAAAATAAACTGTGACAAACACTAAACATGAAACATGGCATAAACATGACAGAAACATAACACATGACACATCCCAGGGATTTTCGATGCACTTTGGCAAGCTGGGAGATGTGACATCTCACCCCGGCTCGAACATTCAGTCCTAATGCACCATGTTTATCTTGCAAGGCTGCGGTGGGCTTTGAAAAAGACTTACAGATGCACGCTGCCTTTAATGGTGTATTTACCATGCATTTCATTTTCTGTTCCCCCTGAGTTCTCCCAAGCCTTCATTCAGCGCCTTACCCCTGACCCCCTCCTCCCCCAGCACGCTGTATGAGTGCACTGGTGAAAGTAGAAATGCAGTCTTGCGGATGAAGGACTGCTCATTAAGATAAGAAGCGGCGTAATCCTGACATGAAAAGGTTACACTGGGGCTAGCCTCATCCTGCTGTCTACGGATTTTAATTCTGTTTCTCGACGGCTCCGGGGAGAGTGGGGTACTTTGTGGAATCCCACTGAGCCCAGAGGGCCGTGCAAAATCTGTGTCCCCTGTACAGGACCGGCATGGGATCGGGGAATAATGCCTATTGCTGACATGGGCCCAGAAGGACACACCATGGGATTTGTGTTCATTACACACCCAAAGTGTTTCACGGTTCTGTTAGGAGACCTCTTCCTATACTTGAAAATATATACTGTATTTATATATATATTTTTTGCACACTTCCCTGGAAGAAGTGGGCGGCAGTGTAGTATAATTGCTAAAGAACTGGCCTTGTAACTGAAAAGTTGCAGGTTCGATTCCCAGGTAGGACACTGCTATTGTACCCTTGAGCAAGGTACTTAGCCTGAATTGCTAATGCTAAAAAGTTGTGTAAATCGCTCTGGATAAGAGCGTCTGCTAAATGTCTCTAATGTAAAGAGATTTGGCCTTCTGATGAGTTTTGATTGTTTGGTGAGGTGCTTTCATGATAACGGCAGATTGTGAGAATCAGAAGCCTTTTATTTCTTTGAGCGTTGTGCTCAAGGAAATATACACTTTCAAAACAACCATCCTCAACAGCTGTGTTGATTGCAGTGTTTTTTTTATGCGTAACCATTGTGGGGACACTAACTGCACATGGAGACGGTGATATCAGGCTGAAATGCAGAGAGAATAGACATTCCCAATTTGTACACAATTTGCTTTTGTTCATCCTGGTTTGGAGGGACCTCAATGGAAAGGTAACACTGCTTATACGTGTGTACAGCACGCAGCTCAGAAAAGCTAAACGTTTATTTTCAAGTGTGAACTGTCACTGAAACATGAACAATCCTTTGCTAGTATCAGTAAGAAAATCCGCCTCTGTTCCTGCAGGAGAGAGCAGTGTATTGAAAATGGCATTTCACACAGGATTAATCTTGTTTTGGGTTAAACCTGCTGTTGAATTAATCCTGCTATCATATCTAGGCCTGGCTTAAACCAGCTGTATCTGGGCTTGGGATAAACCCATTATTGTATCTGCCGTTAACAGATGTCCAATGTTGGGCAAGTATGAGTTAGCCACAGTTTAGGGTGTGGCAGCTCTGAATCCAGCTGTCTTATTTAATGATCCCCTCTTAACAGGTTACCCCTCTGAAAGCTAACTTAAAGGAACAATCAGCAGAAGACCTTACATGTATTAACATAGTACACAATTGAAATGATGAATTATTATGTAAAATATGAATCCCATTCTAAATCTCCAAATTTGTAGGCACATCAGTTGAACTTTAAACTGCCAAAGCCAAAACAAACTCTATATCAGGTTTTAGATTAAATACATGTATTTAGTTAACAAACAATATTTGGTAAAATAGCTCATTTAAATCATGCACTCACTAATGAATGTAGGCTCTCTACTGATAATTAACTAAAAAGAGAACATTAAACCAGACATTTGGAATTACCGGCAAAGAGACAAGTAACCAGACCTTGCCAGAGTGTTATTCCAGTGGACGAACAACAGGAGCAAAGGAAAACAAGATAGAAAGCTAAGATTTAGTGAGCCCACAAAAAAGGAACCACCATCAAAAACAAAAGAACAAGAATGTTTCTTCTCTTCGGCTCAAACTCAACTCGCCTTTCCCTTGGCAGTCATAAATACTTCACCCAGTCAGGATTCCCCCTGATTGGATGGTGCTGGCCCCAGGGTTTGAGAATATGGCCCTGATTCGGTGACGCATTGAAGGCGGTGGCTTACCTAAGGTCTGACAAAATCCCTATTATTAAAATTAGTCTAAGTTGCCAGAAGCAGAGCAAAGGAACATAATATTATTACCAAAAGGTTTGATGTTTTGCGTATGAATATGTTGAATTTGTCAATAGCTAAGCTTAATTAGAGCTAAGAGCTAAGGCCTCCAATGTTACTTATGTGGGAATTAAATTTATATTACTTTTTTATTGTAGACTCTGAGCATTCCGGTGGATATAGTAATCCTGTGGTGTTGTGTAGCCATTCTAGGCCCTCCTTATCTTGCTAGTTTGTGTCCCTGGTGCTTCGTCGGAGAGGTGATTAACCTCCCAGTCATGGTAATAATCAAGGCCGCCCAACCCATTTGTTTATGTATGAGAGCCTCAGCATGTTCTAATTGCCAGATAAATTTCTTTCGATGGGAGTTGGGAAGGGAGAGAGAGAGAAACAGACATTGGCTGGTCAGGTTAGACAGAATATGCCCCTTTGTAACAATGTACCATGGTATGGAGCACGAACAAGTTACGCATATCAAAGCCGACAGTCCCTCTCGAGTGCTGTGGTCTGAAAACTAGATAGCCTGTCGGGTGAGAGTTAGCCGGGGGAAGTTTCCGGAGGAAGCCCCGCCTGGTTTGCACAAGTGCCGCTTTATGGACCCATTTGTGAAAAAAGAAAGCAGGCTGGTGTCCATCACGTTTACAACATCCTAGGCCTGCAAGCGGAAATAATGAATTACGCAGACTAGGAGATTATTGACGGCAGTTTTCTCATGTGAAAAGCATGTGGAAAACATGGCTCCACAGGCATTTCCACATGAAATCTCTTCCAAAGATCTGTGTGTAACCGCGCTGCACTTCGGACGCCGTGGTCTTTGCTAACAGCAGGGAGCAAGGAGGGTGAACGTAATGGCGGTATGGCTGGAAAAGGAGCAGTAGAGATCTGACCGGTTCTGGCGAACCAAAGCCTATTGTGACATCATAAATCCCAGAGGTGGAAATCCAGGGGACATAAAGTAAAAGTCCTCCCCAGTATTTTGCTCCAATCACCTGGATTTACTAATTAACATAATTTTTCAGCGAGGCGGTAGAACTAATTTGTGAAATCAGCTGAGTCTATGGGTGGAAGAAACACACGGTAGGACTTTTACTTTATATCCCCTGGATTTCCACTGCTGATAAATCCACCAACCCCCCCCCCCCCCCCCCCCCCCACCCCAGCTGGGTTCTTTTATAAAAGATCCTGTTTAAGACCCCACTGGCTTATTTACTGTGAAACCCATATAAAGGTAATCCTGACTGCCTTCTAATGCCAAGGCTGCTTTCTATACATTCCGGTGTGGCTTTCAAGGAATTTCTCTCATGTCCCAGCCAATCGTCTTTCCGTTACGTAGACAGTCTCTGTGTTCTGTTCTATTCTATTGTAATGATATGCCTGAAATTGTTACAGAATAATAGCGGAGGGAATTGCTGTTCCACCCAGATCAATTTTCTCATAAAGACTGCGCTTGTGTGGCCGGTACTCAAACTGTAAATAAACACGGTCACAAACTCGATACGCATAATTGAAACTGGTGTGTCCTGGATGTAAATGTTCTTTATTATTACTATTTGTTGTCATTGTCATGCTAAATGTAGTGTGTGTAGCAGTATTTAGGTCCATTAAGACACTCTGACTAAACGTCACGCTCCCTCCACTCAGATTATGACTAAATGTCACGCTCCCTCTACTCACACTCTGACTAAACGTCACGCCCTCTCTATTCACGCTCACAGACTACATGGCAGAAGGAAACGCAAAGGACATTTTATTTCTGTTGGAATGTACAAATCCCCGACTTTTCTAGAAAAATCTACCCTGTTTCATACCCTTGAGGGCAATGCAATATATTGCTTCTACAAAAAGACCCCATGCAGTTAAGCAATAACTGTTATTGTTTCGTAAGTTTATTTTGATCCATTTCACGGAACAAGATTTGCATTTTCATTCTTTAATTCTCAGTATTTGCCTTCTCTTGAGAAAGACTAATAATTAATAAGAGTATCATGGGTGCTTACAGTAATACCGACGATGGTTCAGATCCATGCAGTCATATTTTAACTTATTAATTTAACTTAATGAATGAAAGCTCTTTATACAGTGTTGTCTGTAAAATGACTGGAGATTAAAAAATGATTAAAGGAGTAAGGAAATTAACATAAGCCTCATCCAGTTCAACATTCTTCCTAATTAAAATCACTCATCTGTAGCCACTTCGTTTTTCCCCCAAAGCTCTCGTGGGATTCATTTTTATTTTATTTTATTTTTTTAACAGCATTTGCTCGTGTTTTCTCACTCGCGTATTAGACACGGTAGGACGGCTTTTTCAGATGCAAGACCCGCGCCATTTATTGTTCTGTGATTCTAGCCTGTTCCAAGCATCGGAGGCGGGGACAGCCTCTTCGTCTGGCCAGACGAGGCACAAGCTGTCGCGAAATATGCCTGGATTAAGGCGCGCGTTAATCCTGCCGCGCACGCATCAGCATGGGAGTGAATGGGGACAGTATTCTGAATATTTGTCGCAGCCTTTATTCAGAACGACAGATAGGTGATCGTATATCTGCCGTACAACCCTAGCTCTTTATGTTTCAGTTGTCATGTTGAAATAATGATAGGATGTTGCTTAATTAGGATAGGCTTAATACCATTTAAGACAAAAACCTCAGATAGCATAAAGGTGGTTAGGTGACGAATGACCCGTGAATTACTGCTCTGTATTCAGAAGTTTTGCGTGATAGTATAAGACACTTTTACAACGAGGATATAATTTATGGCATTGCAGATGTACATACTGCAGAAATACATTTAGCTTGGGAAAGTTATCGCACCGAACAGGTTGTTTCATTTTTAACACCTAAACATGGGTTGCACTTCCAAAAGAAACTGAAGCCAAAAGTTGTTGTTTTTTTCTTCACAAAAACAGTTTGGCACATTCCTCTTGATGACTGCTGAACTAGCCAAATTGTGTTTGTGACAAAAAAAAAAACTAAGGTGATAATTTATGTATTAGTCTAAGTTAAGGACACATACATTTAATTGGGGCCACAGTGTTGGTTTGGTTCTTGCTTGGACACAAATGAGAATCATTGGAGTAGTTTTTTTTTTTTAGTCATGGTGAAGCCACACGCAAATCCCATTTCTGCTAATGAATTACAGTATATTTCCTTTATTCAAATTGCCTATAAATCTGTAAATCCCTTGGCAGTCTATGAAATGGGAGTGAAAACTGTAGACGTTCCGCCCAGCACAGAGTATTACTTCCACATTTTAAAATGTTGTACGAAGGTGTACTAACATTGGGGTGGATAATAACATTGTATCAAAGTTTAGTTTTCTTGGTCACACATATATTGCAGTAATATCTTGTCATTGTTGGGATTAACAGCTGTGTTGTAGCTTGTGTGCCAATCAATGAAGTCTCTCCAAAATTGGACTCCACTGTATTCCTTTTGAGTAAGTCCGCATATGGCTGGGGAATGTACGAAGGGGGGTTATTTCTGTTGACTTCTTAAAGCTCTCTCTGCAGTTTATTCAAATTGATACTCTAATCTCTAATCTTGAATGTTTTTATTCAAGTACCCAGCTCTTTAGACACATTCACTACCATGTAAGAAGTACTCCTACTTGGCTTTATTTAAAATGGGGGCTTTAGAGAAGCAGGAAAGGACTGTCAACACATGCCCTGCAATTCATTTTGAAACTTTTAGCATGAGGTAACCATTAACTCTGCCTGTGCGCTTTTCTGTACAGGCCTGGTACATGATAGCATAAGAACTTGAAGCAATATTTCATTGATGCTGTGATATTTATATAATTATAAGCTATTCATTCAACTTGATATTTTTTCAGCTTGATATTTAAGATCAAATGCAGATCCACTTTGTGAGGTGACAAGACTACTTCTCTACTTCTCTGCAGCAGCTCAAAAATGGCTTCCGTAGCTTGCTCATTATTTTCCGGTGTGGAAATTCTATGAAAATGAGTTGCCCTTAAGGGGACTTGATAGCCTGACATATTTCCAGTTCAATATTGTGTCTGTAATTACAGCCAATCAGTCCTCAGGGGTCAGCTGCAGAAGCTCTATGTTTCTGTTTACATTCCATGGTAGGTAATCAATCTGTTGTTGGTATTGATTTTATAGTAGGTGATGATTCCATCCGTAGTAGGTGTTGATTCTGTAGTAGGTATTTATTCTGTAGTTAATGTTGATAGGTATTGATTCTGTAGTTGGTACTGATTCCGTAGTAGGTACTGATTATGTAGTAGGTATTGATTCTGTAGTTAATGTTGATAGGTATTGATTCTGTAGTTGGTACTGATTCCGTAGTAGGTACTGATTATGTAGTAGGTATTGATTCTGTAGTTGGTGTTGATTCCGTAGTAGGTATTGATTCTGTAGTAGGTATTTATTCTGTAGTTAATGTTGATAGGTATTGATTCTGTAGTTGGTACTGATTCCGTAGTAGGTACTGATTATGTAGTAGGTATTGATTCTGTAGTTGGTGTTGATTCTGTAGTAGGTATTGATTCTGTAGTTGGTACTGATTCCGTAGTAGGTACTGATTATGTAGTAGGTATTGATTCTGTAGTTGGTGTTGATTCCGTAGTAGGTATTGATTCTGTAGTAGGTATTGATTATGTAGTAGGTATTGATTCTGTAGTTGGTGTTGATTCTGTAGTAGCTATTGATTCTGTAGTAGGTATTGATTCTGTAGTAGGTATTGATTATGTAGTAGGTATTGATTCTGTAGTTGGTGTTGATTCCGTAGTAGGTATTGATTCTGTAGTTGGTGTTGATTCTGTAGTGGTCTTGAGTCCACAGCAGATATTGATTCCAAAGTATGCGTCGATTCCGTAGTAGGTATTGATTCTGTAGTAGGTAGCCTATTGATTCCTCAGTAGGTATTGATTCCATATTATGTGTTGATTCCGTAGTAGGTATTGATTCTGTAGTAGGTAATTATTCCATGGTAGGTAATTACTCCATATTTCTGAAAATAACTTGTCAGATGCATTCAGCTATAAAAACATCAATTTTCATAGAAAAGTGTTTTCCTTTGGAAAGGATTTGTATAACATATTTTAATATTCTGGGCTGCACTGCAGTATTAAACCTAAACAAGGAAACTTGCTTCTAGGAATAGTATCCATCCCAGGAAATTTTTATCTCACAAGCAGTACAGTCGCAGAAGTGAATTGTATACATAAACTACAGTCATGTTTTATTAACATAGCATCAGTGAAGAGACCCAGGCTTGGTTTTAAGGAAATCCACTGTGTGGTAAACCTATCTTTATTTTCAGGATTTCTAACAGAGGAACCACAATGCCATGTTGCATCTCAACTTCCCTAAACGCAGGGTTTCCATGGGACTTTTCCTACACTTTACTTTCACAACTGCAGCATACTATTAGCAGTTTGTTTTATTGTTAATGAACAATTTACAAAAAAAGTATATTCTAAGTGTATGGCCAAATTTACTATTGAAATGCAAATGAACAGTTTTAATCATGCCGCCGTGTAATTTGGAAGCAGTTGCACAGCACCTCTCAGTGCTAGTTTCCCATTTGACAAACCTGTCTAACGTTAAAGAAGGTTCCTCCATGTTCTTTTGGTCGCTTTGCACGTTGACAGTTGTTACCCGTCTCCCTGATATGGCAGGAGAGTTTTTAGAGTGCGTCGGGGGTGCTCAGAGAATCGCGCCCGCTCGTTTCATCTTCGCGCTGTTCGGACGGGAGACGCCGGCGGAAAGAAGCCTTTTTTCCAGCTGCCTCGTCGGAGAACAGACACATACTTCCTGTGATCTTGTTTACCTAAACAGTTTACACGGGGCTGTGAGACATGGGGAAGGCCGGGCGGGAGTTGAACGCACAGATTTCAAAGAGAAAATGCCCTTTGTCGCCTCATTTATTATTAAGAGGAAGCATATGTCATTTTACGGCATTGATGGATTGTGCTTTCTGTGAATATTTAATACTAATAAAAAATGACAGGGCCAAACATTATTCTTAGAAACAGAGTGCTTTATTATTTAAACATCATTGGAACAGGAATGATTCTGTCCGGCATATTTTCATCATCGCATTTCAGCTAATCCTGTATCCCAGTTATTCCACATTTCTACATCTCAGGTAATGCTGTATCTTGGTTATTCCACATTCCTACATCTCAGCTAATCCTGTATCCCAGTTATTCCACATTTCTACATCTCAGCTAATGCTGTATCTCGGTTATTCCACATTCCTACATCTCAGATAATCCTGTATCCCAGTTATTCCACATTCCTACATCTCAGCTAATCCTGTATTCCAGTTATTCCACATTCCTACATCTCAGCTAATCCTGTATTCCAGTTATTTCACATTCCTACATCTCAGCTAATCCTGTATCCCAGTTATTCCTACCATCCTGCGGAAGACTCTCGCAACACCAGTGCATTCGCCGCTCTTCTCTATCTCTGTAGTCTGTTACCACCTCCGCCTTTATTGTTTGACACAGATCTCACTCTTACCCATTATACTGGGATAATCCCTGCTCACCTCTTCTAATACTCTACAATTCAGGGAGGAAATAACATTTGGTTTGCAGAGCGGTTTTTCAACAGTCGCTGTCATTTGAATTGGTAGCTTATGGGAAAGATTTAGCGATTGTCTAACTGTTTACTTTTGTGCTTGTTTATTATTTGAACTGCCAGTATCACTGTGATATGAAAACATGGCATTATGGATCACCTTCAACAGTCTTTTGAGTATTTTACACTTGTACGTATTAAATAATAATAAGAAGAATAATAACAGTTTGCAGAAGCCATTTTGCACAGGTACTGTATATATTCCCCATAGATCACCTGACGTGGAGGACAAGGGATTATGAAGCCAGTTAAAATGGGGCGATTGAATGACCAGACAAACAGGGCAGTGTGGGAATGTATCCAGGATGAGGGTGACCCTACTTAATGTCAGGGGACATTTTAATTACCGCAGTGGGTAGTGTCCCCTGTTTTAATGTCTCATCTACTCTGGTCCCCCTAGTGGTGGAATGAGCTCCACTACAGTCAGTACAGCAGATTCATGACCACAAGCTGAGAATACAGCTGTCTAAACTGCATCTCAGGTCACCTGTGCTACATCTAAATGATATCTTCAAATTTGCTACTGGAAGCATTACATTCTCAGTTTCCCTCTCGCACCAGGCATGGTGCTAAATTATATGTTGTAAGATTTTGTATTTACTACTCAGTAAGTCGTATAAATGTGTAAACTATCAGTCGTATTAATGTATAAACTATCGGTCGCGACCCAAATGACTTGGCTTCAGCTCTTTATTGGCCAATCGTATTTGAATGCATCTATATAAGTCACTCTGGATAAGAGCCTCCTAGATGCCTAAAGTTAAACTCTGAGCCCAAGGCCTTTCCTCTGGAATCTGGGGTAGGAGCACACGTCATTTTCCTGGTTATGTTTTTTGGCTTCATTAAACTGCAGACATGTTTGGAATGGAAAGGGCGCCATAAACTGTTTTAAGATTATTTTTAAAGGTGGTATTTCACCATTATTATGTACCCTGGTACCCAGATAAAGAGTGGTGATCATCCTTAATTATTTAGTTTTTTTCTTCTAAAAACACGTGTTTTTCGGGTTGTTGAGATTTGCTGATGAAGGGAAGTTGAAAGCAGTCCCGCTCTCTGAAATACATAGCGGTTTAACTGCCAGACTTACCTCTATGAAGTCAAGGGTGATAACAAATCTTTGAAACGCAGTCTTCTACTTTCCGAGACGCTGCCACAAATTTACAAAGATGCATCGGTTTATTCGACGAGGGCTGACAAAGTGCGGCTGTCGCTTCACAGCGTAGGCAGACCGATAAACTGGTCACATCGTTCATTTTGAGCGCTAATCTCTATTAAATTGCAAGAAAAAATAATTGTCAGAGCGGTTGCGGGATTCTTCAGTTTTAGATTGCCTTGTGTGCACCAAAGCATATAATTATTTCAGGTTGAATGATTATGAATTCTGCAAATAACTGCAAATCAGAACTTGCACTATTTACACTAAAGTCTCCCATTAAGGCTTCTGTTCATCTGTTCATTTACAATGCGCTGCATAAATCACAAACTGATTGCGTATAGTTTGAAAGAGTTGGAGAGAGAGAGAGAGAGAGAGATATGTTTTTTTCTAAGAACCATTTTAATTTTGTCCCTACTTGGAGTCCTGTGTTGATACTTGGCAGGGCTATGATAATGTTTCAGGCATTACGATTCACCTTTTTCAGAAAATCCAGACAAAAATGGTGAATTCAAAGATGAACAATTTTAAGCATTCTTCAGTCATTGTCAATTTTATAGCTTAAGCCTTAGTTCTTAAAATCAAAATAAGTTATATATTGGCTGCATGATGACAATATCAGTTTCTTCTTTGTTTGTTGTCTAATTAGTCATGTCGAGTAAAACCTTGATAGGTGTCCAGGAAACATGTAGGGTTCTATTTTCCAGCTGGCGCATGGCGGGTGGCGAGCCAGCGCATTGGCAAAGTGACATTGTGCTGAAGTGGGTGGAGAGTCGCTAGTGGAGGTGTGTCAGTCCAGATCGAACATCGAACGGTGCAAATTCGGAGCTCTATTTTCCGGCCGCCGGCGAGCCATCATTGGCGGATGTGCACACATCTGAGCCCGTTTGGTGGGAGGGATGCCGCTGTTGGGGGGTGTGTCCGTCAAAGGGAGCAGCCCAGTTTAATTTTAGTGCAGCGGAATGCACGCTTGCACTGCCCTCCAGGTGAAACCACGTTTAAGGCGCAAATTGCACCACAGTGTACGGTGAGTTGCTAATTTCAGGGTTTTCCTGAGCAATGCATGCAGGAACCTATTAAAAACCAATCAACTGTTTTGTGGATCATATGCGGTCCAATCTCGCTTAATCTGAAATAAATCCCCCAAGCAGGAAAAATGTATACTTTGCATTTATTGTTCGTTGTCTTTTTTCTTTATTATGTTAGGCTAATCCCGGTATTTATTTATGTTTTTAATTGTTTATGGCTGTTATTATACTGCATTAGTAGGCTATTCTTTCTTACACCCGTCTGTAATTAGAAGAATGACACTTGGTGCATACATTCACTTTTAATGCACGTATAGCAATAAAAACGTACCTCTTAACTCAATTGCATTAAATTAAATCAATGCAAAATAGATAGCCTATTGTCTTCCACTGTGGAAATTGACAGTGGGTGGGTGCTCCTTGGAAGCTCTTATTTCCCAGTTGCTAAATCGTAATTACGAGCTTGACACATTCACATGCTCGGAAATCGGAATTAGGCAAACATGGTGGTCTAGAAAGTAGGCTAAATGTTTCTTTTGATCCTTTACAGGAAAAAATAAAACACACAGAGAGCTGCTATCACTTTCTGCATGAGAAAGAATAGGAAAGGAAACGAGGAGAGGAGAGCATTTTATGATAATATTAAAGTATATTTTACTAATTGGTTGTGTGCTGTGTGTGCGTGACCATCAATATGATAATCTGCTGCCTGGTTGCATTGTCATACGTGAATCTATCGTATTTTCTGCCATCTCGATTTGGCTACTGGGAAATAGGAGCTTCCGAGGAGCACTTGAAGGATAAAAAGGATAAAGAGAGGTAAAAGGTCAGTGGTGAAATGTCACATATCGGGAACTCGGGTAGCAAAATTATATCGGACTTTCCCACTTGTAATTACGACCTGGAGTTTCGTTCAAGTGCAACTTCCATGTCAGAAACCGTATTTCCGATAATTCTGACAGCAGTTGAAGGCGGCATAAAAAGGACTGAAAGGAGGTCATTTGATTAGCTACGGTTGAATTCAGCTGAAGCACACCCACTGATAAATATTCAGCGTAACCCAGCCCATTTTCACCCTGCGCAGTGAGCTGTGAGCTCCTCGCCTCTGGTCTGAAAATAGCTCAATTTAGTAGCCACGCCCAGTGCACCATGCGATACGCCATTGATTATGACGGCTCGCCGCACGCCATACGCTTGCCGGAAAATAGAGCCCGTAAAGTTTTCCTTCAGTAGCCATGCTTTAAATCTAGCAATAGTAATATCTAAAAATGTATAAGCTCTTGCACTCTGTTCTGAACATTTCTAAACTCCTACACTCTGACCATTGCCATCATAGAAGCCATCAGTACCTCTGCTTATCCCATTGAAAAGTGTAGACTTCTTGAACTAATTGCTACCGTCGCTTACAATGAGTTTACAGTGAGCTGGTCTTTTTTTTTTTTCTTTATATACTTGCTCTGGGTAGGTGTACAGGCAGTTGGATAAGCCATTTGGGGGTGTGAGTAGGCACTGAAGCATGACACACATAGCTACAGAAGCGCATAATTAATCCACCTTGAAAAAGCTATGCCTGTAATATCGTAACACACGACTGGGACTGTTTGCCCGTTAAAGATATTGATCCTGTTGAGGAGCAGTCCAGATGCTGTTATCGTAACTGTATTACACAAAAAATAAATCGGTCACCGTATTAATTCATACTGAACTCCCATAACATAGAATCGTTAATAAATGAAACATTGATTGTGTTGTCACTGAGCCTCTGCTATTAGAATTCAATCACTCAGTCGCATCAGTTTATTTGTGCTACACAAACCTGCAGAGAAGGTCAGCCCAGTTCGAGAGAAACCCAGAGAGCTTTTCTACATATGGTCACACGCAAACAAACCCATTGCTTTTCCAAACCCTTTCACTCATTTTTTAGCAGTCGCCTCACGAGCGCTCCGATGTGATAATCTAAAGAAGTTACAGAGAAAGCTCTAGAGCCAGAGCCCGTGTACAGTATAAGTCTATCATCTGCCTTTAGTCTAACTGAAAGGAGGAAGAGACTGAATCCCAGATAAAGCTCCGCAGCCTTCAACAAGTGGTTTCTGAGAACTGCTGCAATGGTTCTTTGTTGTTGTCAGGGCAACAGCAGTTCCGTCACTCAACAGTGCAATTTATGTTTAAAAAAAAAGGGGGGGGGGATCTGTAATGTGATGTTCGGGTTGTTTGCGAAACAAAATAGCGTGTAACACGTGTTTGGCATTTATCATGGGTCTGATCTTTCAGACTGACCAACACTGACCTTTCAATAGCCGGTTCGCTACCAGCCGAAAGGCTGGCCGATTGCAGATATTTACTGCACGTATGCCGCACGGGATGCATTTTCAACGTGGAGACGGTGTCATGCATTCTACCCATGACTTCTAGACAGCGAACTATCAATCTCCGGCTAGCTAGCTGCGCATCGTGTTATGTTTTCATTGGGAATTTGCGACCGGAAACACTTGAAAGTTCATGTAATAGCACAATAAATGGACTGTGATGTCTGAGACCTTGTGATGCGAAACATGCGCTGTTACAGCAGATAAAGCGGAGAAATGGCTGCCGACGGAAGTGTCCGTTCTGAGGGTATGTTCACAAGTGTCTGATCGGCCAGAGTGTAGCCTCGCCTTCTTCACAGGGTTTACCTACAAGCCCATGGGGCACTTTGCATGTTTGGTACCACCACTATTTATTACCTGAATTTTCCAATTTGTGTCCCTAAATCATTATACACATTACACTCTGAAGAAAAGGTACAAAAAGTGCCTAAAAAGGTATAAATGCTTGTCACTGGGGTGGTACATGAAATTGTCCCCCTAGTTAGCAGTATATAATACATTAGTACCTTTTTTGCTTGTAAAAGGTACTTATTAGTACCCAAATAGAACATTTTTGTACGTACTCTCAGAGTATATTTCTGAAATTTGCTCCTTAACAAAGAAAAATGTATCTCCACTGTACCTTATATTTGAGAGAGTGCACATACGTTTTTACACAGCACGTGTCATATATGGAAATGCACCTAAATTGAGACAGTGATGAGTCTTTAGGTTTTAATGTAAATAATGGGCCATTTTTATCTATTCCATTTATGTGATTAATTTTAAGTTACACAAAAAGATAATCCGCCATCTGTTTTCAAAATTCAACACTCACTTTTATTTTTACCATAAGTTTCGAGTTACTATTCTGTTATCGCACAGCAATATTTGCAGTTGACTGGTACGATGCAATTAAAACATCCATCTGCAAAAGCAGCTGTTTGTTAGAAGATGTATTAGTACCATTCATTTGTAGAATAATGTCAATACGCACATCTGTGTTCGATTGTGTTTTTATAAACATTACTGCACTGTCAAAGCAATAAAGTTTCATTTTTAAACAATCAAAAAATGTAACTATTTTATTTATATTTAACTCGACTCCCCCTTTTCAAATCTACATGTCCAGCTGTCCAATTAATTAATCTATTCGGTGGGCTTTTTTAGCCATGGAGGTTGGGAATCCGTTATAGATCCTCTTCCATGCAAATTTTCTGCTGGCAGTAGCACTGGTTAACAAAAACAAAAAAGTGAAAAAAAAACCCAAAAAACTAAATCTATTCTCCCATGTGAGCAAACCTTACGTGGTGATGGCAATACATAGATTCCCTACTAATTTAGGGCTGATATGTAAGATAGAACCTGCCTCTGCTGTTTCATAGCCTACATTAATGTGATTATACGATGACTATAAAGTCCAAATATTGTGACAAATATTGATATGTTACGCTCCGAGGAAGGATGTCAGTCAAAATTGTGGCATCTGAAATGTTTAACTAAGAGGCAGTAAACAACTGAGTTTGGCATTAGCGCCCGCTGTATCCACCCGTCTGTGAAATGGCCTTCATTTCATGCCATTTTCACAGAGGGACGTGAACAAAATACATTGTTGTTGTTTTTTTCGTCAGTAAATTAGACATGGAGAAGTTTCATAATTTTTGCTGCTTTCCGAAATCCTGTCAAAGCTTGCCGTCGTGAAGCGGCGAGACGGTGAGACCGGTCGCACGGTGCCAGGGCTCAGCGAAAAGAGCCACCTCTTTGCGCTTAGATTGGTGTTTCCGCCTCCGTGGTGATGCGACGTTTTTTTCTAACGGCAGAAATCCAGTAGAAACCGGGCTCTCAGGGAGAGGCCACTTAAAGGAATTGTGATGCGAATAACTAAAAGCTTGTTAAGTAAGGCTAGACTGGAAGCAGACAGATGGACCTTACGGGGACACGTCTTGGCACGCGATGAGGTTATGCTGTGGAGGTTGGATAGCAGAGGTGGGTGTTGCGGTGTCACTCTGAGGCGTCTGTCCTCGGGGGAGGAATCCCTCCTCCCTCCCCCCCCCCCATCAGCATCACTTTGATCCAGTGTTAAATAATTAGAAGCACGAGATGTCCGCCAGGTTACCGACAGTGCCTCCCGTTTACGGTAGTGAAGCTGATTTAACGGAGCGGTGATTGAGTCCGCAGAAAGAAGCGGGGGAATAACGCTTACAAATTCATTTTTCAGTGGGGGAAATGCTTCTTTGTCTGAGGGCAATATAAATGGACATAGTCTGCTGCGTTTCCATAGCAACAAACCAATTTCACCATTCAATGAGGAGAATAGGGTTGTGGGTTTGCTGTTGTTATTGTTGTTGTGTAAGTTTCATCATATTTTGTTACAATCATTTTCTGCTTGGGCACAGTATTCATAAGAGGCACAATGCAATAATGACAGAAACCTCTCCCTTATAATTTATACAAAGCAGCTGAAAAAATATGTTCCGATATTTATCAGAAGTCTTATATGCAGCATGCTTTCGGCTTCTCTTATATTTCACATGACCTGCACTTAGTTTCATAGACATAAAAGCAATAATCAATGGCTTGCTAAAGTACACGTACAATCTTTAACATAATTACGTGGTTAATGACACTTGAAATTCCCCCACAGGACAGAGTCACTTAAATGTTGCCGGTGTTGTCCACTGCCATATTTCACAGGTGGGAAAGTGATGCATGAATTCGTAACGCTCTGGGTTGAACCGCGGAGCATTCGGAAAGCCTGAAAACACTCAGTTACTCTTCTCGTTTTCCTCATCCCGCTACTTTGCTCCTGTCAGCGCTGTTCTCTGTTCTCCGGTTCTCCCGAAGATTACACTTTTCAGCTCGCAGAAAGACATTGGCCTCTTCCGCAATTAGGTGGGCGTGTTTAGTCTGATAGGTTGTTAAAAATAAACTCTGTGTTGTAGGGGTATGTGTGTTGAGGTTGATCAGCTGGAGATCTCTTGGAAAAAGAAAACAGCAGCTATTCATTTTGTCCTTTCCTGTATTCTTTACCTTTCCATAAAAGGCAGCGCATAGCTGCTCAATAGTCACTCAGCTGTAAATAAATTCCATTAGCACTTAACAAACAAGAACGTGTTCCTGATAGACTGAAACTAGAATGATAAAGCTTTAACATAAGACAATCTTGTCCTGTTGTTGCTAGGCCATGCACAGGATGGCTTCAAATTACCTATCAGAAAGAATACTTACATGGGCAAGAGGTACTTACAAGCCCTGCTCTGTAACTCTGCAGAATACAAATTTAACGAATAATTGAATCTGTGATGCAAATCTGTTTTATACACATTGTGTCAGGTTATAAGACTGCTCCAAGTAATCCCCTCCCTAATATGAACAGTAAGGTGAGTGTAAGATAGGGCGTCTCCATGTACACCATAACACGGGTAATTTTCTATGTTGTCTTACAGTGGATTTTGGATCGATAACAGGACTTTCTGGTATAAGTACTGGACTTTGTGGTATGAGTACAGGACTTCCTGGAATAAAGCTTTGATGATTGCCTGTGTGTCCTCTGATGGGCAGATACTGGGGACAACGCAACACATCCGTGCAATCTATTCTTTTCTTACCTTTGTAGGAAGGAATAAAATCACATCGCTAACTGTGAAATATGAGATAATGCTTTTATTTCCCATGGAAAGCAGTAATATTGTATATATGTCAAACTAAATTCATACAAGGTGATGCCCTTCTTTTCCCCTGATAGATTCGATGGTTCCTAATGAAGGTGGTAGTCAGTTAATTGTAAATATTTAAGTTCTTACATTTGAAAGATGAAAGTCTGTACCATAGTTATGTCTCAGGGTATTGATAGGATCATTAATGGCACACTGGAAGTGTACCTGCTTACAGCTGCTGGCGTATCAGTGAATTGTGCCCATTGCTCCAACTTGAAATAAGCAAAATAAGTTCCTTTTTTCTGATGAACGTTTCTGTATCCCCGCCGAACATGAATGACATGACGTACCCACAGGGCTGGAGTGGAGCGCTCAGCACCTTCCAGCTTTTCCTGTGTGTTCGGACTGCTTCTCTATGTTTACAGACTTTTCTCCATATGTACAGACTTCTTCCCTGTGTGTACGGACGTCTGTATCTACGGACTTCTTCTCCATATGTACGGACTTCTTCCCTGTGTGTACGGACGTCTGTATCTACGGACTTCTTCTCCATATGTACGGACTTCTTCCCTGTGTGTACGGACGTCTGTATCTACGGACTTCTTCTCCATATGTACAGACTTCTTCCCTGTGTGTACGGACGTCTGTATCTACGGACTTCTTCCCAGTGTGTACGGACGTCTGTTTCTACGGACTTCTTCTCCATATGTATGGACTTCTTCCCTGTGTGTACGGACGTCTGTATCTACGGACTTCTTCTCCATATGTACGGACTTCTTCCCTGTGTGTACGGACGTCTGTATCTACGGACTTCTTCTCCATATGTACGGACTTCTTCCCTGTGTGTACGGACGTCTGTATCTACGGACTTCTTCTCCATATGTATGGACTTCTTCCCTGTGTGTACGGACGTCTGTATCTACGGACTTCTTCTCCATATGTATGGACTTCTTCCCTGTGTGTACGGACGTCTGTATCTACGGACTTCTTCTCCATATGTACAGACTTCTTCCCTGTGTGTACGGACGTCTGTATCTACGGACTTCTTCTCCATATGTACAGACTTCTTCCCTGTGTGTACAGACGTCTGTATCTACGGACTTCTTCCCTGTGTGTACGGACGTCTGTATCTACGGACTTCTTCTCCATATGTATGGACTTCTTCCCTGTGTGTACGGACGTCTGTATCTACGGACTTCTTCTCCATATGTACGGACTTCTTCCCTGTGTGTACGGACGTCTGTATCTACGGACTTCTTCTCCATATGTACGGACTTCTTCCCTGTGTGTACGGACGTCTGTATCTACGGACTTCTTCTCCATATGTATGGACTTCTTCCCTGTGTGTACGGACGTCTGTATCTACGGACGTCTTCTCCATATGTATGGACTTCTTCCCTGTGTGTACGGACGTCTGTATCTACGGACTTCTTCTCCATATGTATGGACTTCTTCCCCGCCTGGGGAAGAGCTTCTTCACTATGTGTACAAACTTCTTCCCTGTCTGTACAGACTTATTCTCCGTCTGTATGGACTTATTCCCTGTATGTACGGACGTCTTCGCTGTGTGTAGGAACTTCTTCCCCGTGTGAACAGACATCTTCCGTATATGTACAGACTTTTTCACTGTCTGTAGGGACTTCTTACCTGTCTGTAGGGATTTCTTTCCCGTGTGTATGGATTTATTTCCCGTGTGTACGGACTTCTACCCCGCCATGTGTACGGACTTCTCATACACAGGTCGAGTAACAGATACGCAGCTGCGATTCGCAAGGAGTTCGGTACCCAACAGTGGCGCTCCGCATCAGTCATTTTCTGAGCTCAAGATCAGAAGCGTCTGATTTTCCCGGCAGCGAGAGGATCGCTGTGAAGTTGAAAGGGGGGCCCTTTCCCAGCAGCCGCATCTTCGTCCGGCAGCCGGGGGTAATTAGTCGCTGTATCTCTGCTGGGTGGCGTCTGCGGAGAGCTGCCGTGAAGTGTTTTTGTGTGTATTACCCTCCCCACTGTTTCGGTCCCCCCCCCGGCCGTGGCCTCAACACCATCTGATGCACACAGACTGACATTCAACGCCCTTGGATGCCAAGAGCGAGTGCCCAGCGTGGAGCCACATGCCAAACAGCCAGTCCCCACGGCGTGGATTAAAAAAAAGAACCATCTACAGAGTTCGCCGTCTACTTTGGATTCAAATCCTGCTTTCAGCAGCTGAATGATGTCAGTGCGTCATTTAATTTGCGTTATTGGCTTTAACGTATGTGGCCCGCTCCCCAAAGGGGGCCTTTCATTTGGCGGCTCGTTAAGGCTGTCAATGTCTAACATGCATAGTGCAGACTGCATGTTTTTCATTAGTGTTCCATTTAATTTCATCCCTGTTTTACCGCTGCTATATTTATTGTGCTTGTTTAGGTTATAATGCCATGGTTCCTAAATGCCTCATTTGAATATGTTCCATTCATGCATGTGCATTTTAAAGAAATCTGTCAATCTCTTGCTGTATAATCATATTACCTTTCCCTGTACCAATACTTTATAGAGAAAACCATGCATATCATATATAGATATCTTCTGGAAAATGAAGGGACATCAAAATATATGCAAACAAGGGCTTTTTAAAATTTATTTAAATGGTACATAGCGGTTTGCTTAATTCTTATGACCTATTTTTGCAGCTAAGACGCATTCATCCAGCATGTCTCTATATGAGTGATGCCGTCTCAGATGTTGAAAGATTTAACTATATAAATAACAGACTTGTTTAACAATGCTTTCTAAATGAAGAGCAGCTAAATATAGACTGGCATCCATGTGTGTGTATGATCACATGATAGTACCTGTTATTGTAAAAATATTGAGACGAAGTGCATGGAGGGTTGGACCCGAGAAGCACGACTCAGAACAATGGATGTAATAAATACCCGCAAGGGCTTTATTAAGGAAAGTCCAGTAATCGTTGTCTTAGCACAAGCAAAGGTCATACACAAAAAAATCCAGCCAATAAACAAAAGTACCGAGGGAGAAGGCAGTCTCGTCGTCGGTAAGCCAGGCAGTAGTTCGGAACCAGGAAGGCAATCAGTGTGGCAGAGGTACAAAAGGGAGAAGGCAAAAGAATAGTCGAAAAACAAGCAGGGTCAGACCGGAGTCCTCGCCGCGTGGCAAAAGTACAAAATCAGCAAGCAGGAATCGTGGTCAGGACAGGCAGTGAAAACAAAAGGCTGGCAGTAAACAGTGGTCAAAAAACAGGCTTGGATCAAAACAGGAAATCAGAATGCGTAGACTTGACAAATGCTTAAGAGTGCTAGTGAGGCAACAATTTCGCAAGGACATGACATGAACACTGATCTTATATGCAGGTGTAGACAAGTGCAGACACTTAGCTTGAGAGCAGCAGGAAATTCACAACAGCTTGAGAAAATGAGACACGTAACGAGGCAATTAGTAAATCGTTAGTAGTTAACCTATCCTGACCTAGCATTAGTAAATCAGTAATTAACATGTACGAGAAACGTAAGGTAAACATGAACACATGGTTAGATAGTTAGTATTACCCAATCCTGATCTAATGTTAGTATATTAGTAATTAGACAAGGGAGAATGAAACAATTAGGGAAGCGTGAGTGACAGCAAGAGAAGAAACAGCATGAACGCAAGGCTGCGGAAAAACATGGAAATATGTATGCAAACTAATAAACTATGACAGAACGTGAATACAAATAAGGGCGTGACATAACAATAAACATAAAACATGGCGTGGAACGGTTAGAACCGTAACAAATATAATAGAACTTCCGCTCTCCCCTAGTGGGTGGAAGTCCCAAATTACACTATTCCAAGTCTGAGATGTTTGTAATGATGATTCCAAATCAGTTACATTCAAATAATTCACATTCACACGTTTTGTATTGTTTTTGTGTGTTTAATTGGATGGATAAAAAAAACAAACATACTGCCATCTGCCGTTTCATGATGCGCCCTTCTCCGGCAGTCAAAGGGTGAAACAAATGTGGCCTTGGTGCTGCTGGAAGTTGTGTTAGTGGACCAGTGCGGGCACTCTTCTATTTGGACCAAATACAGCCCAGTAATCGGAACCCTGCGCTGTAGGAGATGCTGTCTTTCAGATGAGATGTTAAACCTAGGTCCTGATTCGCTGCCGTCATTCGTGATCCCCCATGGTACTTCTCACACAGAGTAGGGGGTTCCCCCATGGTGCTTCTCACACGGAGTAGGGAGTTCCCCCATGGTGCTTCTCACACAGAGTAGGGGGTTCCCCCATGGTGCTTCTGACATGGAGTAGGGGGTTCCCCCATGGTGCTTCTCGCACAGAGTAGGGGGTTCCCCAGTCTTGGAGAAATTCCCAACCCTGATCTGTCAGCCTGGCACCTAATCATGCCCCAGTGAAACTGGCTCAGTGATCTCCTCCCTCTCCACCTCAGCTGAGTGTTCCGATGTAAAATGACTGCCGTGCATCACCCAGGTGGGGGCTACACACTGGTGGGGGTTGAGGTGAGCGCTCGGCCCCTTCACTCTCTTCATATTGTGTTGCAATCCGTTCTTCTTCTTCTTCTTCTTATAATCGTAATAGTAGTCATAGTAGTAGAGTAGTTGTATTATTATTATTATTATTATTATCATTATCACCAGTAGTAGTAGTTTGGCACAAAAATATAACATTTTATACGGCCTGTAGTCTGAAAAATATTACATATGGGGATTTATCCTGTTAAGAGAACATAGAGTGCAACAGTAGAAAAGGAAAAAAAAACTAACCTGGAGTACTCTGCAGCTAAACAAATGGCCAGTCTTTGAAGCTCCCTTTATGTACAGAGATACAGCTGAAAGTAGCACTCAGAAACTAAGACGAGGCATACATTTAAATGCACATATTTTTTTAAAGTGTATCTATTCTGGGAAACTATTAAACGCTTAAGAAGAAAAGATTGTCTCCGCTGTCAGCATGAGCTAATGAACAGCAACCCACGCAGCATAGCAATGAATGTTTACACAGTATCCCTCAATTCACAGGTAGGATTTATTCATGAGCAATAATTGCGTGTAAATTAGTGTTACAGTTGGCACGGAGTGAATTGAATGAATGTATGACAGACAATTGAAAGTGTTAAAAAGGATTCACACTAGTAATTCAAATCTGAGATATCTTTTGTTGTTTGCAGAAAAAGTCATTTAAAACATTGATAATGGTAGAAATAGATTATTTAATTAAAATATACAGGTGTTATTAGTGTTATTATATCCTTAATGAGGGAGTTCAGAAAAGCAGTTTGTACACTGCAGGCCTGACTTTGTGGGCCCTATTTTGGTTATACAAACTCAACCGCCAAACTCAAAGGATGTGGTGGCCAATCAGAACCCTTGCCATGTCCCACTTCCTCTTGCCCATGGTGCATTGCCAGCCAAGAAGGAAAGCTTCCAGAACACCGCAGAACATTTCCCATTTGGTCATGAGATAATCCTAGGATGAGGACATTCCACAGATAGAAAACATTTGCTGTTTGAAACATTCTGTCAAGGTCACAGAAACAAGAGCCATTTTATAATGAGCTGAAGCCAAGGCAGAAAAAAAGAGATACAGTAAGTGAACTGTATGAACATTCATAAAAATAAAAATAAACAGCTGCATAGTGATACCATTAATGCAGCCAATAAAGATATGGTTTTACGTATTGTGTTCTTGTAGCGATCGTATGCTGCTTTGTTATATATTCAAGGAACGATACACTTCTGCCGACGAGGGGTATCTGTGCCCGAAGCACGGCGTTTCAAACTAGCCGTGAAGCAGAGATGTGCATCTCCCCAAGTGATGTATTTGCATTAAGCAGCCCAGTCTTTAAGCAGAGAATGCTTCAGTGTAGGAAAGCTGCAGTTTTTGTTGGCAACCCAGCGGATTTTTTAAAAGTCTGTCGGTGAAGGAGAGAACTGCAGAGCAGGAGATATGTATATGTCGGTGTACTGCATTAGTGGTAGATGCCTGATGCCTCATCCAAGGAGCAGAAGCAGGTTAGGTTTAACAGAGGACTTGACAAAGATCACTGTCAGTTTGGGGACTTTTCTCAGTAGTCAGGAGGACCTCAAGGCCTACAACTGGACATTGCAATACTTTCCTTGCTTTCAAACTAAAATGATGTCGATTGACATTGGGGACTTGCAATCCATTTGGGGTCTGCATTGATAGGACTAACCAGATAATTTTTTTTTTTTGCTCTAGGTCAGGGGTCCTCAATCTTAACCAGAAAGGGCTGGTGTTGGTGTTGGTGTTGGCTTTTGTTCCAATCAAAAAATGACGCACCTGATTATACTAATCAACCACTAGAGTCTTTGCTAAAGACCATGATTAGTAGAATCAGGTGTGTTACTGCTCGACTGAAACAACAGCCTGCTCCCTTATCCGGCCCTTTCTGGATAAGATTGAGGACCCCTGCTCTAGGTCCTTTCATATTTTTGAAAGCTAATTTGGGAAGTGTTTGCTTCCCTCAAATCTCTGCAAACACGGAGGTGTGCCTGATTCATTTCTCATAGCACAGACTGAATTGAGGCCTGGGTGAGATGCGTTTGAGCTTTCATTGAAAATGCAGTCTAATCCAAAAATGTAAATTGTTTTCATTATATATTATTAAGCACAGTCAAGGATGATATCATGACTGTATTATTCTTACAGTATATATCCGTTATTATACATTCTACAATATTATATATGAAGTATGGGCATAAAGTTTGAACTGAAAGGGGACCACATTGTCTGTAAGTGAGGTGTAGGAGAGGTGGTCCCCTAAACTGGGCTCTTCCACCTCAGCTCTTGTAGTTTTATTTGTTTTACAAGGTTTGCTCAGGTGCACTTTTCTCTACTGCAACTCCAAAATTCCCCAAACTGCTTTTTGGGTCATGAGTGTGCCTTAATAAGGAGGCCCGTGGGAAGTCACTGTCACCCAGCTACATCACATGACGAATGTGGCATTCCAAAATAAAATAACGTGTTTGTGTTGTTTTCTGAATCGGGTTCCGTGCAATATATCATCATACTGCTTTTTACGTCAGTCTTTTCAACCAGATCGGTCGAGCCTGTTTATTTTAGCCAGTTAAATATATCCTTGGATTTTTTTCAACAGGAAAATAAAGAAAAAAATAAGAAATGTGTAATTCTGAAGAAGGTTATAATTATGCAAATTAGCATGGTTTCAGCAAGTGATCAGTTGTTGAGATGACCACCGAGCCATTATTGAAATGGAAAAGTGCAGCATTACCTCGAATCACAGAACGCTGACAGAAGCGGTTGACCTACCCTTCCAGAAGGGATTTGTTTGAGTGGCAATTCGGGTATCACAGAAAGGCTCAGCCCCCCCGAATACTTTTGTCTGAAATCCTTTTAATTGCCTCTTTTCCTCCCTGGCAAAGACCGTCACAATACACACAATTCCCATGTACCAGGAGGAAAAAGAGCACAGGGCCTGGAAGAATTTTCCAGACTGGCAACACATGTTTAAGCGTGGAAATCTGTGTCGTACATACGGGTTCCAATATACTCTTCCTGTATTGCTTTTTAGAAGATTTGCCAAACAAAAGTTAAGAAGTACCAAACCAAAATTAAGAAATGGAACACGAATGTCCTTGTTTGTCTTGTTGATTTAAGAAGGGAAACGAAACATATCACAATAAATCAGAAATCATGAAATGCATACATATCTGTTGGCCAATGGCAGCAAATATGTAGCCTGAGCTATAATTATGCTAATGTTTGGCTGTAAGAAATGTATGCCTAAACAACGTGTAAGGTCAAAGAAAGAGTCGCCGTACAACTTAATGGTCTTTCAGACATGGTTTCATTTTCAATTATTGTTCAAACATGGTGATGCATTCTGACAAGTGCTCGTGTTAATTCTGAAGTACCGGCTTCCAAAAGAATCTTCCATTAATGTGCAGTCAGCCCTGCCTAAAAAGACATTGCCTATGCAATTCAGACTCTTGCAGAGTAAATTAGTTTCTGCCCAAACTGAAGTCATGTTCAATTTAGCTTTTCTTGAAGCAGCAATTTCATCTTCATCTGGATGCAAACGGTAAGTAAGGATTCGCTGGCTGTGTTTCTCCTGTTCTCCGACACAAGCCAATGAGGTTTATTTCCTCTCCAAATTACCTTCCAAAAGTTTTGGTAAAATGTCTGCAGCTACAGAAACTGCACTATGAAGCAAAATGCTCACCTAAAGGCAGCAGTCTGAATTGAATGATTTCATTAAGCACACATGCTCATTTCTGAAAGCTTTAATTAAAGACAAATGCAGGCCCTTGAATGCGACTAATAGTGTGGAACCCACTCATTCTGATTGCCATTTAGACATTAAATAAATGTAATACTGAGGTGATAGAACTGCCCTCTTTCCTTTTCATTTCCAATGATAGTCATTTTGTGTAGTCAGACATTTAAGCCATTATATCACAGCTGTTATATTTGTATTATATTATATATTATATATATATAATTTTTTATTTTTTTTGGAATACAGGCATCTATGTAATAGAAAAGACATAACGGAAAAAGGGACCATATTAATTTTTTACATTCAGTTGCAACCAATATATATATATATTAATGAAAAATTGTTATGTGGCAGGTACAGCTCCTTGCTCTTCTCCACCTCTACAGTTAGATCTTGACCTTGTCCATCCATCCCATGCTTAACTCTATATACACAGTTGTTTTGGGGTCCACTGTCAGGTGGGGACAACTGGGTATGTTGGTGTTGGAGGGGGCCCCAGTCATCTGTGAATAAAACATATTATTGTCCAGGGCCCAGGAATAATATAATATCATTTTGTCCCAGGCCTGGGACTTTTACCTGGCAGCCCTGCTGGGGTCAAACCTCCTCCACTCGCCCCGCACCAGCCACATTAGTCCACGTGTTATTCAGGAACTATTGATCCCCTCCACAACATCTACCTTGTTTGCCTTGCATATTGATGTTGATGTTAACCCTCCACCACAAACCTGTTATTTGGTCTGTCATTAAGCTGAATTAAAAAAATATATATCTATGAAAAGTGTTATTGAAAATTGGTGTGCTTTTTCTATATTTATGTAAGTCTATAGCAGGGGCGTCAAATTCGAGTCCTGGAGGGCCACATTACCTGCATGTATGTGGGTTCCTTTCAATAAGCAGGGAAATGAATCGTTGAGGACAAAGTGTGTGGGTTTTTTTAGCCAATCAGGAGCCAACCTAAATGAATCACTGGTGTTGAAACACACCAAAAACCAGCAGCCCTCCGAGTTTTTACATCTGACCTCATTTTTATATTTTGTATATTTATATTTTATATGTTTACATCTGCTGTAATTAAAAAGTTTGGTCACACTTTAAACAAAGTCTCTCATATAAAGGTTTTATATAGCATATATAAAGCCTTCATAAACATGACATAATGGCCTCATAAATCAGACATAAGTGAATGACATGACGGGTGACATAACACCTTCTTATGCAATATGTTATGCCAAATGTGACATAACCAACAATGTCACCTGGCTAATGGCTAAACATTATACAGGGTGACATAAAAAATGCTTATGTAGAATTATAGGCTAACTGTGACACATTTGGCATAACATGTTGCATGAGAAGGTGTCACCCATTATGAAGCATGACATTTGCTTATGATTTATGAAGCCGTTATGTCACTTTAATGATTTTAAATAAGTACCTTTCATAGAAGCTTGATATCTGAATTAACATTGAACAAACATAAGGCAGAAAAAAAACATTGCACACCTTATGAATAGCAGGCAAGTCTTACACAGCAGTGTTAAATAAACTCTAACCAAGTTGAGTCCAACAGGGACCCTCAGTACTCCATGAAAGTTAATAAAAGCACTTTGTCTGTGGATTGAGTTTGCAGTTTGCTGCGTACCCATAGCATGTACTATCTGTGTCCTCTACTGAGGTTATAGGAGATGTCTTCCAATTATAGGCCCACTATATCTTCTAAAAGCTGACATGGTGTTCTCTCACAGATTAATGTGTTAGTTCAGTTATCCACATTTGGAGTCAGGTTATGTTGTATGTAGTTATTTCTACATTAGGCAGTATGATATGGCCGGTTGTGTGGCTTTTGTTTTCTTGGATAAGGTTTCTGATATGCCAGAATTATTAATGGTGCTTCTGGTGTAACAAGATATTCATTTCTTCATGCTAATCTCACTACAATCCTACTCCAGCGGTGTGCACTGAATAGTAGGCTAACTCATGTGCTGCCTACTCTCGCCTTACTCCAGCAGTGTGCACTGAAGAGTAGGTTAACCCATGTGCTCCCTCCTAAAATCCTACTTCAGCGGTGTGCACTGATGAGTAGGCTAAACAATGTGCTCCCTACTCCAGCAGTGTGCACTGAAGCGTAGGCTATGTGCTCTCTACTCCAGCCTTACTCCAGCAGTGTGCACTGAAGAGTAGGCTAAACAATGTGCTCTCTACTCCAGCCTTACTCCAGCAGTGTGCACTGAAGAGTAGGCTAACCCATGTGCTCTCTACTCCAGCCTTACTCCAGCAGTGTGCACTGAAGAGTAGGCTAACCCATGTGCTCCCTACTCCAGCCTTACTCCAGCAGTGTGCACTGAAGAGTAGGCTAAACCATGTGCTACTTAAATATTGTATTGTTGACATTAGTGAAATTATTTTTTTCTCCCTTTGCACACAAATAACTTTAACCTGGTAAGAGCTAGGCTTGCCCAATTTGATAGTCTTGTTTGGATGATTTTTAGTCATTTAGAATTTTCAGAAAAACACTGGAAAAATATACCTTGCGCAACATTTGGTACAGTGCATCTATGGACCTACCTCTATAAATGTATTGCTTTTCTTGTGGATTCATGATGATGATGTCTGGTTGAAGCAACCGGAGATAACAAAAAGTAATTTTATATGGGCATGCGAAGTAGCAAAACGGTTGTCTAACTCTGTTATTTGCTCTGGCCCCATCCCTTCTTTGTGTGGAGATGAAACATATAGCAGACTAACATCCCTCAATCATTGGCTGTCTGAGTGGTGTCCCTCTAATAACGTTGGCTATATAGATCATCGGCACACTTTTTGGGGGAGGCCTACTTTTTTAAAAAGAGATGGTGTTCACCCCACGTGGGAGGGTTCAGCTCTTATCTCTAATAATCTGGCCTATAGTTTTATTGAAATTCAAGTTCCTGACTAATTAGAGCCAAGGCCAGAAAGCAGAACTACTTGTCTGCGTGTTCCCCTAAACCGTCAACTAGGGTTCACCCTTTAGAAATTGAAACTGTGTCTGTCTCCTGAATATAAAAGCATGTCAAATCTAAAAACCCTGAAGTTTGTTTCAATAATCTGATTAATATTTAAACAAAACACAATCCTATTACTTCAAGTGATATTACTACCATGAGAGTTGGCTTATTAAATATAAGATCCCTTAAGATCCCACAGCTCTTGTGAATGAACTATTCTCAGATTGCTCTCTGGATATATTATGTTTAACTGAAACATGGCTGAAAGCGGATGAGAACTTTACATTAAATGAATCCTCTCCGCCTGGGTTCATATATAACCAAAACCCCCATCTCTCTCGAAGAGGGGGTGGGGTTGCTGTTATTAATCTGTCTTTCAGTCAATTCCAAAATTAGAGTATGTATTTGATTTGTTTGAAGTGTTAGTTATGAACATTCAGCCAGCAGTTGTGGTAGAAACTGCCCCTCTTCTCAGCCTATTGTACTTGTGACTGTCTATAGACCTCCTGGCCCATATTCTGGCTTTATTCATGAATTTGCTGATTTTCTTTCTCATTTAGCTGTAAGTCATGACAAAGTGTTAATATTGGGTGATTTTAACCTGCATTTTGAAAATACAGATGATCCTTTTACCTCAGCATTTATGACCATTTTGGAATCAATTGGCTTCATTCAAAATGTTGTCGGCCCCACACATTATTGAAGTCATACTTTAGACCTGGTTTTAAGTCTTGGTATTGTATTGTTAATGTTAAAATTCACTCGCATAATCTTATTCTGTCTGACCATTTTCTCATTACTCTGCATGTAAAATTAGTCCACCCTGTTAGCATCTGAATCTAGAATGTATACAGGTTGCACTATCACTACCTCCACTACTAGAAACTTTATTCATGTGCTACCTAATTACTTTGATCTAGCTCCCTGTCAACCGATGGTCTGGCAGAGGGATTAGCTACTGCTCTACGCAAAACCCTTAATGTAGTTGCTCCATTAAAAAGTAAAAATGTAATTGAGAAGAGGCTTGCTCCCACACGCTCTTAAACAAAAGTCTTGTCAGCTTGAACGCAAATGGCATTCCACTAAACTGCAGGTACTTGGCCTGGAAAGAGAGTTTTAGTACTTATAAGCATGCTCTCTCCACTATTAGGTCCTCTTACTTTTCGAAGCTTATAGAAGAAAATTTAGTGGTAAAATAATTGGAATTATGAAAAAGCTAACACAAGTTAATGATCGTGGTTTTTCCAATATAGAACTGCCAGACAGCGAAGGATGGGCACCCCCTCTCTTGTCAGGTTCCTTCTCATTGGGGAGTTTTTTCTCGCCACTGTTGAGTGTTTTTTCTTCCCACCGGGGAGTTTTTTACCTCGTTTTGCTGGTTTGGGGTTAAGACCGTTTTTTTGCTCAATTTTCTTTATGTTTCTCTGTGCAGCATTCTTTGTGACAGTTCTCTGTAAAAGGCTCAATACAAATTAAATTGAATCAAAGGATGGAAGATTGACAAGAAATTAATGCTGAAGAAATGCTTATGAATCCCTAATGGTTTGACAAAAAATTATGAAATGTATTCAACAGAAAAATCACTGCATCTTATAGGTCTTAAATGCATGCTATGCTGGATTGTTAGCTTTGCTGTGGTCCTGTGTTTACAATCAAAGAAGTTCCCTCCTCTGTCCTCAACCCCACCCACTTACCATAGCTAGCTGGATAGCTAGTGCAAACGCTACTTACAGGTCGAACAGAAAACACGCAACTCCATGTAGCATTTCATCCCCTTGGTGAACTTGAGCTCTCGCCATTGAGAAAAATCAATTCCAAGTTTGGTTTTTGAAGGAGCCATGTCAGGCTTGTCGTTTCGCTTTTTGGTGTACTTGTGCTTCTTTACCTTCGCCAGGGCCGGCTCTGACCAATTGGCTGCCCTAGGCAGGATTTTATCTGGCGCCCCCTTGCATCACAGTTTATTCACTACCAATAACATGCACTCACACTTTTGTTTTCACATTTTTCTTTTACTGAATATAACCCACAAAATCAAACAGTTAACATCAAAACAGTGAACAAGTGACATTATTATTATAGATATTTACAATATATTATCTTTAATATATATATTAAAGAAACCAGTAGCCTACTGCCATAAATAAAGTAAGGTAAAATATAGAAGAAGAGTGTATGACCATTGGGTGTTCGTCTATTAGTATTTTTTTTTTTTTACAAGAATAAAGATGAAAAACTTTAAAAGATGCATGTCTGCTATACTGTACATAAGATGGGCATGCATACTAATGGAAATTTAATTAAACATTATTGTCATTACAATGAAATGTAGATTTACATTTACAGTCCAAAAAAAGCAGTAAACTGCAGTTTAATACTAATATAGCATAATGGGAAAGCTTATTTGGCATTAACATTAATGATATGCACTTTAAAACACTTATGTAACTAACTATATAAACTAACTTTAGAGATTATGAACTGTAACACAAAAAACCAAAGGCTTACTACAACAATTAATTGTAAAGGAGATGAAAAGGAATAGCATTTTGATTACAGGGTAACCAGATGTCAATAAAAATGTAGCCTACAGTATGACACAGGACTAACACCTGCTGAATAGACCAAATTTCCCTGATGATGACTGGTACTACAGTTCTCTTATTTTTATTAGTTATGTAGCCTACTTTTATTTTATGTAGGCTACTGTTATGCACGCATAGTCTATGCATTTTTCAAGATGAGGCGACCATTCTCTTGCCGCTGTTCAGACTGAGAGAGCTGATGTGTGTGTGTGAGTTAGAGGGTGGATACCCGACCCGAACCCGACGGGGCCCGACGGGTCGGGCCGGGCTCGGACTAAACTTTTAAAATGATGTTCGGGCTCGGTCACGGCGGCCGAACAACTAGCGAACATTTAACTTTTGAACTACTAATTAGGATGGGTTAGCCTACTTCACATGGTACTTCAAGTTGTTTTTGGTGAAAATATAGTGTGAAATAAATAAAAATGATACCGAATATTGTGTGTGTCACTACACACGCAGTGAAAACAGTGAGAAATTATCATGCCACGTTATCAGTACTGTCATTCATGCTAGGCTCATTCGTAACTTCAGGCAGAGAAAACACATTTTCTCCAGCTAAATCATTACCGAAAATAAAAGACACGGCTTTAATCGGCAACTGAGAACAAAAAGCTACTTTCACAAGTCCAGAAACAACCTCCAAATGCAATTAAACAATGTGCAAAGGAACGTTCACAATGGCCAGCAGAGGCGGGTAGAGTACCAAAAAACTGTATTCAAGTAAAAGTATGATTACCAACAGAAAAATAGTTCAACGTACACGTGTCTCTCCAATAGAGGTGCAGGTTGCAGCAAGAGTACGTCCAAAAAAAGAGAAGTGGCACACTGAGCTTTGTCCAATAATTGATGGTTCAGTGTAAACAGCACACTCAACACAAGAACAACCTTATTATAAATATATTATTTTATTTTTTGACGGTCATTTAGGTGCCCAGTGTCCACTAAACAGGGAAGCTGTAACCATGGTAACAACAACTGCGTGACAGGGAAACACTATGTCAGCGCTTCAGTGCCTTACATTAACTGCGTCGGGCTCAGGTCGGGTTCGGACATAAAAAGCAGAATTCCTGTCGGGTTCGGGTCGGGCTCGGTTACTACTATCTCGGACTCGGTCGGGTTCGGACAGAAATATGCGGCCCGATCCGCACTCTAGTGTGAGTGACTAGCTAATGTAACGCTCGGCTCGGCTACAGTAATATTAGCTAGCTAATTTAAGTTATCTGGCACTATCCTCTTCAACCCAAGCGCCCCCGGTACCGGGGCAGGATGCGCCTAAAGTCAGAGAGCACTAGACAATTCATTTCATCGCATTAACGCTACTGTACCTCTGCCCTTTTCACGTTGTTCCTCCTCTTCTTTCCTTCTTTTCCTTCCCTGAGCACCGGACAACTTTGGTCTTTTCGACATGTTGATAGCATATAATGCGAGGGTCACGTCAGATAGCCACACTTTACCATTGCCCAGAGAGGGAGCGCAGGTAAAGTCTAATTGCCTGGCTGGAGGGGGGCGGGGTGACATGAACTAAGAAATTATTATTATTTAATTAGAGCTACGCTGGTTGTTGTGGGGTTATTTAATATTTCGAAATAACAGTGTTAACTAGTAGTATTAGTAAAAAATGATTTTTTTTAAAGCGAAACTTTTTTTCTTTTTTTTTTCTCCCATTTGTTGTGCCCCCTCTGGGTGGTGGCGCCCTTAGCATTTGCCTATACTGCCTATGCCAAAAACCGGCTCTGACCTTCGCTACAAACTCTCCGCAGAAACCTGATCCCACTCCGCATCCCCTGTAGCCACACCCACCCCTCCCCACACAGAAAAGAAAGTCATGCTCAGAAACGTCCCGAACACATCTTAGAAGAATCCAGGCAGAGAATTCTGATTTGGAAAATGTGCGCAAAAAACAGATTTCCAGTGCATCATAGATATGACTTATTTTGCTAAATGTAGTGGTCCATCCCATGAGCAGGAACACATGGACAGCATAACAGGTGCTTGGACCTTGGAAACTACTTTCAGCTATACGTGGATTTACGTTTCATAACTCTAAGCCATCTTTTCAAAAGCTTTTAAAATTGGTTCACTGTATGTAAATAGATCACCCATTAGACATTCAAATTCCTTTGGCTGCTGAGGTAAATTTTATGTTTATTCAAGAAAAAAGGTCCCTGCAGGGTCACATATGCAGAAATTTACTGTAATTGCATATGTGCTACTTACAGATGTGACAGGTAATATGCTCCTGAAATTAATATTATGCAGAGGCTTCAAAAGCAGTGACAGTTTAACTGTGAAAGGGGATTTTAATTTGGCATAAACTTGAATCGCTAAATATGCGAACTTCTCAGAACCCGTCTTTAAAGGAAGAGTCTGCAACAGGGTCATTTTCTGTAACGCTGACGCAAGTTTACTTTTCGGAAAATACTTTTTCATCCTCATATATTTCCAAAGTAAGGGTGCGCAGTACATTTGTAGAGTTTGCAGAGATTGTGTTTTTGGGATAAACAATGAATATATATTTTTTATAGTTTTATATCGTTTTTCTGTTCATGAACTCCAAAAAAGGTCATGTGTGAGAGCGCCTTTGACCTTTTTGCTGATAAAACAGACAGACTAAGCATCATTTTCTGATATGCATGAACAAGTCAATATTTTTTGTTGGCAAAAGTGTTACTGAATGAGTGTCAAGTGTAATTTTTCTCTAAAGTTTTGGATTGCAAACAGAACTCATAAATTATAAAATCAATATTTTACAGCCCTCCTGAGTTGTAAAAGTAGACTTTAAAGTTTATTCAAAATGGTATTGAAGAGTCACTTTAATTTGTTATGTGTAGCAGGTAAACGATTGACTGTGCTTGGGGCTACACTAGCCTTGCACAGAAGCTGTTGTGATTCTCAAAGAACCGTTCATTCTTTCATTTGGCTTCAAGAATCTTGGCATCGTCTGCTTAACCCGTGAATTATGGAGCGACTTTGGTTTCGAAATTAAGTTATGAAATTACGTGATAAAACGATCACAATTTTTTGCAGACATGTATTTGTATTGTATTCGTATTCACATTTTTGGCATTGTTTTTGGTGTTGCTCAGTGTGTATTTTATCAGCCAGCAGCTCTGTTTATTGTTCAGGTACCAATTCAGTATATCTCACTTTATCTTTGGAGCCTCACAGGGAACAGTGTGTCTTTTCAGAAAAGCTCTGTGAGAGTGTTTACTAAATAAGCAAGAAAGGCATTTCTGGGTTTTTGTTCTACTCATGAAAAGCTGCACCTTCACCTTTTATGCACAGAAAAAAATAGACTTTGGACCAGGAACCCAACAAAGGTTTATTAAGCATATATAACTGTTAAACGCATGATTGCTAATGTTAAAAGGGGCGTGGTTTACAATTTTTCTAATATCATAGATTCCTTAAATATGGACAATATATGGAAAACCAAAAGATTGGTATTCTTCATTTGCTGAGTTACAGAGCAGAAGGAGTAGAGTGGTGTACATGGAATGTGGAATGCTCGTTGATCCCCCCCCCCCAAACACACACACTAAAGGAGTTACTGAATGGTGTAGTATGCTCCATGGTCAGAGATGCTCCACCCCAAACACACACACTAAAGGAGTTACTGAATGGTGTAGTATGCTCCATGGTCAGAGATACTCCACCCCAAACACACACACTAAAGGAGTTACTGAATGGTGTAGTATGCTCCATGGTCAGAGATACTCCACCCCAAACACAGACACTAAAGGAGTTACTGAATGGTGTAGTATGCTCCATGGTCAGATACTTTTTTTCACGTTTGCTCCGAATAAAGTCCCCGTACACTCAGAGCGCAGGCAAAGAACTGTGCCACTTGTTGCTGCTTGGTGTTCGAAGTGCTGACCGCGGTTATTAATTCAGTTCTCTTTAGTGCAGTTTGTTAATGCACAATAAACCCTGTGCATCCCAGTCGCCTGAACACAAGGGCACGGAGGCTCGGTGGACGATAAAACAAAGCCTGCGCAGGTAAACAGAGCCAGCTCAGCTTGTAAATACAGTTGTTGAGCCGACGGCAATGTGTGTTTGCATAGCCCGAGAGATGTGGCTATTTCAGCAGAACTCGATCACAGAAAGGTACACTTGCTGTTGCGGCAAAAATGCAGTGAACATGGGTTTGCTCTCAGCTTGAATTCATTAGGAGGGAAATGCATAGGCCTTTAGGAAACTGCCCAGTGGTGGTCTGGTGGAGGGTTTGGCATAGTCAAAAAGCTACTTTAATGGCAGTTGGGCTCATGGTGACGCCATAACGGTAAGTTGAATCTAAAATGTGTAAACAATGAAACGACCACAAAACATGATGTTAAGGGGGTACGATAACAGCTGGACTCTCAACTTAAAAACCTTGTTTGTTTTTTTTACAAACTTGGCTGTATATTAACTGGCCTCATTTCAGCTCTACAGCTTGTAGCTGTGTTGCTGCTTGCTGCAGTTTTATTGGGCAGCTGTGTTGCTGCTTGCTGCAGTTTTATTGGTCAGCTGTGCTGCTGCTTGCTGCAGTTTTATTGGGCAGTTGTGTTGCTGCTTGCTGCAGTTTTATTGGGCAGCTGTGTTGCTGCTTGCTGCAGTTTTATTGGTCAGCTGTGTTGCTGCTTGCTGCAGTTTTATTGGTCAGCTGTGTTGCTGCTTGTTGCAGTTTAATTGGTCAGCTGTGTTGCTGCTTGCTGCAGTTTTATTGGGCAGCTGTGTTGAAATATGGGTCCATCAAAACTAAACAATAGTTATACGACACTTATCCCATGTGTGAGTCTGTAATGCTTGGTCACATTATAACCCCTCATAACGAGTGATACATGCCAGGCACTGTAATACTGCTGAGTTTGTTCTGCAGCTATGCCTTTTTAGATGATTTTACAGAGTGTCTCTCATGTGACTCATTGTCTACTGCGCTTCAGTTCTTCCCACCCAATCATTTGTCTGCCAATCCACCCCTCCCGGGACAGAATTTAGGTGCCCCCGGCTCGCCTTTCACGTTAGCATTAAAGGTCCTTCCGACGCTTGTGGTGTTTGCCAAATGCGCTTTTAGTCATACCTGCATCCTCAGAGGAGCTCTTGGTGGCCTAGATATTCCATCTGCGGTGTTTTTTGTTTTCAAACCACAGTCTTTCACTTCTTTTATTCCCTGACGGTAGAATGAAATAAATCAGCCAACTTTAGACCCCCACACGTCGTTTTGTCTTCAGTTCTAATTATAATTGTCATAATTTTTCTCTTTTTTAATAATGCATCTCCCCCCCCCCAGACATACTCCATTGTACCTAGATATGTTACACAAAAGACAATAATGAGTCAGGCCTTTATTACTCTCGGCTACTGTACAAACACTTTTTCATTTTTGATGCCAAATTGTCACTTTTAAAAAATTTTAGCTCCCTAAAAAGCCACAAAATATAATAGGCCTGTCAAAATGGATCAATAGATGAATGTGCAATAGATTTTTTTTCATGCGCTGTTTGTTAGGAGAGAGGGTAAGGTTAAAAAATTCTAAATTGCATCTTTAATGTGGATTGGATGCCTCTTCAACATTCTGTGCACACAGTGTTGTCCTGGCGTTCATTCTGAAAACAGCTGTCTGCTTTCCTCAAGGAGTGCAGTTGAACAGAACAACCAATTCCTGTCACGGCATTACTGTTTAATGCAGATAAGTGGGAAGTGACTAGCACCGTAGCCTAGCACTTAGCACCAGAAATATCTAGATTGACTTATTCTTTATTGAAAGCACAACTAATGTTCTCCCCAACAGGAGTCAGACTATATTTAGCACAAGAAGATCTGAGGTGTTAATAAAATAGCTCCCAGGCTCTATTTTAATATATATTTAAATTATATCTGGATGTACTTGGATTTAAAATTGCTGACTTAGATTAGATCATTAAATATTTATTTAGTCACACCAAGAGGACATACATTTAAGTAAATAATGTAATGTAAATAAGAGCACATAATTCAGACCAGTACGTCTGTAAAACGCAGTACAACACTGTACATGTACAACAATCTACATTTGATATTTGGTTTATAACTTTAAGAGCAGTTATACTTTAAGAGATGTGATGCATGCATACATACACACACACACACACACACACACACACACACATATGCACACACGCAGACAAAACCACAAACATGGGTATACACATATGCACACAGGCACACACACACAAGCACAAGTGACCTAGTTTGGTTAAATAAAAATAAATATCTACACCTGTAACTATACCTCAGAAACACATTTTGTGGCCATATATAACAATTCAGCCATTTTGTTTCATATTATTTCTCACAAGAAATGTATTTCATAGAAACAAGGGGATCATGTAACCTTCATTACGTAATGTGATGAATTTTTATAGTGCCTTTTGTTTCAATATCTCTCTCTCTCTCTCTCTCTATATATATATATATGTACTACCATAATAGTACTAGAATAAATTAAACAAGAACAATCAGTCTCGGGCAGGGGTGTCAAATCTTATCCGAAAAGGGCCGATATGGGTGCAGGTTTTTGCTTTAGCCCAGGATTAAGACACCCGTTTCTCCATCAATGTCTTGATTGAAGACCACGATTAGTTAATTAGTTGAATCGGGTGTTGGGCTAAAACAAAAACCTGCACCCACAATGGCTCTTTGCGGATAGGACATCTGTGGTCTAGGGGCATGACGAACTGGGCCGATTGAAAGAAACAGGTTACAAATAAGAACACTAAGTTGACATTAGCATACCTTCTGTTTATAACATGCCATTGGGATTGTTAATAGTAAGGACCGGACTACTGACTACTGGGATCGTTAGCATAATGTTAACATAAGGGTTTGGCTGTTAAACATGCCACCTGGAGGCAGAGCCTACACTGGATTACCAATCTGTACTGGACCTCATCTAACCCGGTAATGCCACTGTAAGCATCAGCCCTGTGTTTCTAAAGGTCTCTAGACATAGGATGTCAAACTTAAACCTTATTTGTGTAAATAATGTGTGTGTCTACTGTACAAGTACTGGGCTTTTGCAAAGGTCACCCAGCTTGTTGTGTGTCTGTCTACTCAACAAAGTTTGAGCAGACATTTATAGATACACCGATGTCCAATTGCCGATGTTTAGCAGATTTTCTTCTTCAGATTAGTTAGGCATCAGTATTGTTTGAGTGTACTGGCCAACTCAAATGAAAAAAAAAAAGTGAGATGGTTTTTGTTATTTTTGATTTTTCCAAATGAGAAAAATGTAGTAGAGACATTGTAAAATACAAACAAACAGGAGAAAATTGAAAAATATATAACTGTACTGGGAGTAAACAAAAAATGTAAAAGTAAAACCAAAAATAACTCACATTGTCCCATATGACACGCGTGTGAGCTGCTCTGATCTATGTTGTGTGTCTGTGTGTGTGTGTGCACATGTGAGTGTGTATATGTGTGTATGTGCATGTGTGTGTGTTTGTGTGAGTGTGGGTGATGCTCATTTAGGCATCCCCCGTGTTTCAGGTCCTCTTTAAGGCAAGAGGGCTTTCTCCTCTTCCTGTAACTGCTGTGAGAAACCGTGCTCAGCTCAGAGTTGCAGAGGGGACAGGCTCTCCCGTACTTGCTCCATGTAGGGGTGGCTTCAGTACACACATGAGGCTTACTGGCAGCTTAGCTTGTGCACACCTTGTAGTAGTATACAGTAGGTACTCTGCAGTACAGGAATCACTGAGTATTGATATGTTACAGTAAATAACAATAGAGCAGATCTACCTATTCTCATTTCTAAATGTTTGTCAGCCATTGTTCTCCAATACAGGAGAGCTCACATTTTACCATTTTATTTGTGCTAAAGCTCTGATTGCTGTAGTAATAATTAAATCAACAAATGTTTTACCTGTGAATAATGGGTGTGTTCATTTGATAATTGGAGTTTATAGTTTTTAATGGCAGTGTTTTCCAAGTGAAAACAAGAGATATACTTTTTGAAAATTGTGCCAAAAGAGGATAATTGTGTGAAGTGTATTCAAAAAGTGTTAAAAAGACTGAAATTTGTGTTACAGTTTTTCTCAATTGTTTAGACACTAAAATTGGTATTATGACCCTATAAATAAAACATTAAGTTTATGTGCCAAAAGATCTTTTCACAATTTTAAGCATGATTTTGCTTGTTTTAACACAAATTTCAGTCTTTTTAACAGTTTTTTAAATACATTTCACACAATTTTTCTGTTTTAGGCACCGTTTTCAAAAAAGTATATCTCTTTTTTTCATGTGAAAAACACTGCCATTACAAACTATGAACTCCAATATCAATTAACAGACACATCATTCACAGGTAAAACACTAGTAGTTTTAATTATTCAATCAGCAGAGGGGCAAAATGTGAGCTCTCCTGTGTGTGGATAAAAATGGCTGACAAATATTTAGAAACGAGAATAGGTAGACTTGCTCTATTGTTATTCACTGTAACATATCAATACTCAGTGATTCCTGTACTGCAGAGTACCTAATGTAGACTTCTACAAGGGGACCACAGTACAGACAGCATAGTGTGCACAAGCTAAGCTGGCAGTATCCCTTGTGTGCATACCGAATCCACCCCTACATGGAGCATATACGGGAGAGCCTTTCCCCTCTGCAGCTCAGAGTAGCAAAGCACGGTCTTAGCATCTTACCAGCCTTACTGTAAAGAGGACCTGAATCACAGGGGAAATATGCCTTTTGCAGCGCTGCAGAAATTTGCTCCACACACATTCACACAGACACACACACATATAGTACACTCTCACACGTGCACACACTTACACACACATGCACACACACAGACGCAAGATAGACCAGAGCAGTTCACATGTGTTGTCATATGGGACAATGTGAGTTTCCACCGTGATGCTCTGTTTCAAAGTTGGTTCAATGAAACCATTGCTTTTTCATTTCTCATTCATGTCAATGGTGGCTGTGTCATTCCAAAAGACACTTTTCCCACTGCTTGTACAGAGAAAATATAATGTGTGATGTACATGAGAATATGTGGCCTGATCAGACTAATTCATTTTTGGTTTTACTTTTACATTTTTTGTTTATTCCAGGTACAGTAGTTTACAGTAGAATATCTGGACACACCCAAGATGTAGTCTGAAGAGGTAGCTAGCCAATGACTCTGCTGCGCTGACCACTTTGGCTTATTTCTTCTACCACTGTGGGGGCAGCACAGACAGACAGGTGACTCAATAATAATAAAAAATCAATAATTATATTAATCAAGGAAACAGCAGCTGTCCATTAGGGATTCAAAATCATGACAGGCCGATATTTCAGTGGACTGGCCACTACAAATCTGTTAATGTTTCATGTATGCTTTTCAGATACATATACGTTGAATCAAAAATATATTTCATGGTTTTTGCAACCTCACGATACAGCAGTGTGCAGAAAACAACCCGAGCGTAATACCTGGCAGTCTACAACATTCACCGCTATTGAGAAAGTCATTTTCCAGGCCATTAGTCCTCAGTCATTCCGATTGCATTCATGAGCATTCCTACCTGTAGCACCTTCACTAATTGATGCACAATTACACACAGTCACCTCACGTTCTCCGGTTCCGCATTTCTGATTATAACTTTAGCTATATCACTCGCTGAGAGCATGGCTCTGGAAAGCATTAGTCTTCCGCAAACAGTTCATTTATCTTGTGCATTGTCTTTCTTTAAAAATTCATTTCACTTCAGGCAATTTAATTAACTTAAAGGCGCCGATGTGGCGTCATAGGTAGAAGACGCTTTGAAGCTGAGGCTTCCTTCTTCCTTAATTAAGCTGAGCAGAATGATATTCGTTAGGATTGTGCGATAGTGTGTGCATCTGTGCATGAGTGCGTGTGTCTATGCGTGAGTGCGTGTGCGTTTCAGCGTGTGCATGTGTGTGTGTGTGTGTAAAGATTTGACAAGTGTTTTGGATTGAAGAATCTGTCAGGCTGTGCTGAGGATGATATCCGGTCTCTGTAAATGTTGATAAAAGCATTTTACAAAAGCTCTTTAAACAGGAGTGACTCGCCAACATTAGTGTTGTTGTGTGGTGTTTGTGAGTTTTAGAGAGACTCGCACGTTGATATGCTACATCCTATTGCGGTTATTTTCTTTTTTTCTTTATTGCATTTGTTTTGGTTATAACTTGCAGCCAGCTTAGGACGACATTGAAAAGAAACATATTATCCTTTTTATTGTTGTTGTAACATTTAATTGCGTTCCATGGGGGGACATCAAAGCGCTGCACTTGCACCTAATCAAAATTCTAATTGGCCGCCAGCAACCCTCGCCGACGGGTCATTTCACCTATTACCCAACTCATTTGTGCGATTTGACGACCAGTCACTGTTGCTAAATAAGACGGATGCAATGCTTGTATGATTTTGTGACTTAATGGTCTGATTGAGCTAACAAATGTGTTCAACATCGCAGTTAGAGTGCCAATTAACCATTAATAGTTGAGAGAATTCTTATTTATTTATTTATGTGTTTTTTTTTGTTGTTGCAGCAGGCCATACATCGAAAACGCGTCCACAGCGCTCTTTGAAAGCCTTTGCCTTTCTATTGTATTGCCTGAGAAGCAGTTCAGCGACATGCGGGTCAGGAATGGCTCGCTGGTCCCTCTGAATCAATCGGTTTTTCAATCTGACCCTGAACCTTCTAAACAAATACGCCCCTGCCAATAAACAGGGCGAGAAGCAGACAGGCTCCTTGAGTTTGCTTTGCTCTAACCTAATTTCACCCTGAACAGAGTCAAGCCAGCTGTCCTGTAGGTTGCATTCATTTACTCTGGCTTTTCTAAGGTGCACTTGAGAATTACCCTGGAACAATAAATCCAGCCCTGACAGATTACGGGAGATAGCACTTTCACCTCCAGGTCTAAACTCAGTCAATGTTTGTCTTTAACTTCAAATTATATATATATATATTTAAAAAAGTGTTTGTTTGTTTCTTCACAAGCACAGTTTGGAAAGCTAACTTTGGACATTGCTGATTTTGCCAACTGTGCTTGTGGGGGTAAAAAAACAAGACTTGCATTTATTTGTAAGTGAAAATTAATGGCAGATGTCCAGGACTTAATCGAGTATCAAGGAGAAAGTCTCTTTATTTCTTGTGTTTGCCAAACCGTCAGCAATGATACGGGCCTCGATTCAATCAAGGTGTTGTAGAGAGAGAGAAAAACACTAACAATTATTTTTAATTGAGAGTCAAAGAGAAGCCAGGTGCCAGAATTCTAGAATATTCTCATCTTAATAGTGTACTTAAAAGTCATGGCACACACTGCTCAAATAAAGAGATGAAATGCGCCAGTTGGTGCTAAATGAGTGGTACCCCCAAAATAAGCTTAATTATTGTCTTCTATTGCCAGTGGGAAACTCCACAGGGCATATAACATATAGACCACAGCTTAAATTAGCTGTTTTAATTACAGCCTGCTCTTTCTTGTCAAAATAAATCATTTAATAATTTCCCACAAAAACAGCTGGAATTTTTTTATTTTGATTTTGGACATACTTTACTCTTTTTAACTCATTCAATGCCAGATTGTCCCAGAACACTAGAATCCCTGCACAGTGCCAAGCCAATATGGCTGCCAAAATTCTACATTTTAAGATTGATTCTTAAATTGAACGTCTTATTATATTATTTTACCTATTGGACTTATAATAACTTGTTAATCATCGGTGATGTGTAATAGTGAAAACAGTTTTAGATCAAAATCAGCTCTTGCTTGAGAGATTTTTAAGTTGGACACAGCTGGACAGTTTTACAGTATCTGTTTTGACACATCACAAGCGCTTTGTATTTTTTGAGTAAATGGATAAACAATAAACTGAACAAATACATGTGTGCCCTGCTCCGTCATTATAATCTTTCAACTCAAAATATTAAGCGAGATACGCTCATTTAAAATGTGACCGTCACCAAACCGTGTTTTCGATTTATTCAAATAAATCAGAGCTGTAGCGATCGGTTCAGTTCGTTACAGAACATTCATTCAGACATAACTCAGCATTAATATAGTCAGCCCACACGTTATATTGGCGTAGCCTACGTGCACAATTTAGGTATGTTGTTGTGTTTGTACCTTGTGTTTTAAACTTGCCAACATACCGCTAGATGAACATGAGTAAATGCTTTGAACAGGATGTCTGATTATTTATTTATTTGTCACTCTCGACTGGTTGTGCATCTGCCAGGACTGTAGTCAAACATTTTTAACTCAATGGAAAAATAAGCCAGGAGAACCAGCCCTTATCCCCTTCGCGCAGCGGCTTAATTTTACCCATTTTCGTTTGTTTTGTACCGTTCTGTTTAAAGCTTTATAACTCCAGATATCAACGTTACACAAACACCAATAATGGCTTAAATTAAAGAAGACCCTGGTACCATATTATCATGCCTTACATTCATTTATTTTCATAATTAATATGTAAATTACGGGCAGTGAATACACAACCCCCGGTGAAAATTTAAGTTCCACCTCTAGTTTACAGTGAACCCCTGAGAGTCACATATGTGCATAAGGTAAAACTTTACATTTTCTGGTTCGGGTTGAAACAGTGTACCTTGGTGTCCAAAAATCTATCCAAAATGGATAATTGTGCATCACAGTAATTCAGGAGATACTAAAAAAAATTCAACAGATAAACTCTTTTGACTCATTGGAAATACACTACATGGCCAAATGTATATTGACACCTGCTCATCCAACATCTCATTCCAAAAGCATGGGCATTAATATGGAGTTGGTCCCCGTTTGCTGCTACAACAGCATCCACTCTCCTGGGAAGGCTTTCCACTAGATCCACTAGGGATTTTTTTCCACAGACTCCCCATACTTTATCATTGAGCCTTATTCAGGTTTAGGTTTAGAAAAAAAAATGATTTCCCAAGTTACCCCTTATGAGGGCCCCTTATGAGTTTGCACTGGCCATTCAGTGTACTGCAGCCTTTATGTAGGAAGAATTTGGTCCCTCTTGTGTTGACATTTTTACCAGCATTTGTTTAATCCTCCTGGGAATATGGTGTTGAGTTTTCTAATCCAATGTCTTTCTGTCCTACGTCTGTCCTCCTGTAACCACTTAATGTTAGAATGCAGGCCTGATATTTATACTGCTTCAAGTCCATGGTGTAGGATATTAGCCACTATGTATGTGCCTGTTTTTCTATGATTTTGTATGCTATATATGTGTTGTGCCAATCTGGTCTTAATTGCATTTCCTGTATTTTATGTCACAGTGTGTGCACTTTATGACATATATGCAGTTATATGTGTTAGCTGTTAGTGTTTGTTTAATAAGATATGTTGTGTTTGTAGTGTTGTTTTTCACTGTAGTGGCCTGTTTGTAAAATATCGGGTCTTGTGTGGGTAAAATGTTGATTTCCGGTAGTTTACTACTTACCAGATGATTTTTAAGGTGTTTGTTTCTTTTGTAGGCTGAAATTATTTCATATTTTTGGAGCAGGTTTGTGTTTTGCAGAATCCTGGCCTCATTCCGTGTCCTGTTGTTTTGTAGCCAAGAAGGTTTTCCGGTTTAGCTTAAAGCTAGTACCTAAAAGGTTTCTAGCTAACTAGGTATGAACTACATTAAACTAAACTAAACCTGAATAAGACATCCCGTATCAACAGTGTCATTTGTTTTTTATGCTTATGTATATATTTATTCTTAGAATATGTGTATTGCGTCTCTGCCCAAATATTATGATAAAATCACAGCAGGTGGAAGGAACAACAAAAAGAGGAGGGGACAACCTTTGACTCTTAAAGTGAGCATTTATTGGTTTCACAACACTGAATTGAGTGACTCAGCTAGTATGTGCCCTCACACACACACTTGTGTACACACGTTCGACTACTTTTATTTAGAAAAGTTTCTGACCACCAGCCTGTTTTGTAATGGCTGCTATAGGGGAATTCAGGGGTTTGTGGTTTAATGTTGCATTTACGACATGTGGGAATTATGGTTTGAATGACTTGCTTGCTCGTAACAACAGCTTGGAAGCTTTCACCCGTTTAAAGCCAAGATCATTAGAGATCTGGGGAAGGTTTCTGAGGTCACTAAAAAGATGGAGGCTTGTTGGAAACTTTTGGTTTTGCTGTTCGCCATTTTGGTGCATTTTGCTCAATTTTGCAGAGCATTTGATTCAACTGTAGGTAGCCAGCAAACTTTTGACATGTCATCAGGTAATCCGTTAAATCCGATACACGAGTGTAATTTTTTCAGATTATTTGATGAACGTATGCTTTTTTCTTGTGTTTGACCACAGAATTGTGGGTGGGACAAGATTTAGCTGTAAATTATGCTGTAACAGTATGGAATACATGGTTTGTGAAATGGCTGTAAGTTATCAAGGGTCTGAGGTATCAAACGAGCCTCAAGCCATCGCTCTGCTGCCAGATATGCAGTAGATATGGATGGATCACTTTAAGGGTTGTTTCTCCTGACAATTTTTTCTATTGAACTCTATAGAAAAATAAGTCAGGAGAAGAAACCCTTCAAGTTATCCATCCATATCTACTGCATATCTGGCAGCAGAGTGATGGTTTAAGGCTTGTTTGATACACCATACCCTGGATGACTTAGAGCCATTTAGCCAACCATGTGTTCCATACTGTTCCAGTGTAATTTACTGCTAAATCTAGTCCCACCCCCCAATTCCCATAGCGATCCATTCAAATGCAGAGAGGTTATAGTATCGCCTCAAGGAGCACCAGAAAATAAGATATCAAGAGTGATATTGTTGGGTCACAGACATCAGGCATGCAAAGAATATGCGATCAAATATAAAAAATTATTACTTTATTCTACATTATGTTAAACTGTCCAATATTTTTTGATACCCGAAAATGGGGGGGACTATGTACCAAATGTTCGATAATTTCTAAATGGTTCATCTGATGAAAATACCCTCAAATTAAAGCTGACAGTGCACTTCAACCTCATTGTTATTGTATCCTTTCAAACTCAAAGTGCTAAGTGCTAGAGTACAGAACCAAAATAACAAAAAATGTGTCACTGTCCAATTAATTATGGTACTCACTGTACGTGCTAGAAGTGTAATTTTGAGACCGTTTTAGCTGCGCTATAGAAGTGAATGGAGAGCGACAAATACCATATTCTCGATTATCACCCCAGGGGAGCACAGAGCAACAAATTAACACATTTCACCACCATTTGGATTCATATCATGGCCAGATAACTACATGACCCAAAGTTCTACCAAAGTATCATTTTGCTTTAAGCAAGGAAATGCCTGCTTTATAATAGCTGGTATAGGGGCATTCTGGGGTTTGTGGTCCAAAGCAAGGAAATGCCTGCTTTATAATGGCTGGTATAGGCAAATTCTGGGGGTTATACTCTAAATAGAAATGCACTTCAGGTAATGCAGGCTGTATTATACATTGTATTGTTTGCTTACAATTATAAATGTAAAAATATATTGTTTTATATTGTGCCAGTACTTCCACTGCACTTAATGTGCTATACTGAGTGAGGTACACAGTAGAAGTGTTTAATGAACTCTTTACACTGATATTTTACATTATGTTGGACTTTTATAACTCTTGATTCTGATTTGTCAATGAGCAGTCATTGTTTCTGTATGATCACTGTATGATGCCTGCTATATCCCTCCGTCCTCTACTTATGTAGTGGTTCGTGACTGTTTTGTTTTCTTTTACTTTTCGGCTCTCGTCCTGCTGTTCCGATTGTGAATTTAAGTTTCTCACTTCTGCTTCACCGGTGCTTGATTGCCTTACGACATTGCATTCGAGCCAGGTATAGCCAGGTTACTAGCGACCTCCTGATATTAAACATTGTTTATGTTCAGGGGAGACTTGCTAGTTAGCTACTTAATCGGGTATAGGATTTGTTTTTCCTCCTGGTAGCATTCTGGGCTATCTTTTTCGCACTTTTCTGTTCTCTTGGAGACAGTTTTTCTTTTTACTTTCGTTTTGGTTTTACACTTCTCCGGCTCTGAGCTAAGGCAGCCGAGGGTGTTCTTTTGTTTACTACGTTTCCCGTTCTTGTGTCATTATTTTTGTTCGGGAGATTTAGTTATTTACTAGTTTTCTAGTTTGCCCGTTTTTGTGGGTTTGTTTTCGTTTTGGCTGTTTAGCTTTAAGGAATTACGTTCCTGTTTTTTCTTTCCTACTTTATTATTTTCTCTCCCTTAATTATTGGTTCTCACGTCTTGTGAGCTGACTTGTTCAGATTCCTCCCACCTTCGCATTTGAATCTCAGAACAATTAAGAAACCCATTACAACTTAACCATGTGCTCAGGCCAGGTTGCCCTATCTAGTGTTGGTAACAAACATTAACATGAACTAGGCGATATGGGGAAAAAGGTCAGACAGGAGAAAAGGAAAATTAAAAAAGCTTGCTACGACAACAGCTGACACTCCAAACCTGGCTATCAACATCATAAAAATAACTCCTTTAAATTGATGCACTTCAAAATAAATGGAAATGTCTTGTTCAATTTGTCTAAGGTAACTACCATTACAAACATTATGAGCTAGCTTGTTTGTGGTTGCTAGGATACTAAGAGCCTTTGTTGCTGCTGTTTGTCAGAAATATTTTTGTGGGGTAGCTAAAGTTAGAAATGTAAAAACCTGCATAATAAATGACATTCAAAAATAATGTTGTGGCAGATACTGACTGGAAAATAGCCATTGTATAAGCAGGGTAATGTACAGCAAGCAAGTCAATCTCTTTCAAAATAAGCCCCTTCAGTGTCATTAAAATCCCTTTGCTTTGTGTCACATAACTTTGTTGGGGATTATTTTGAACTGACTCACTAGCTGTACATTATCTTTTACGTACAGTAGATTAAAATAAAAACTGACCAATCGCTGTGAATTTGTACTCAGGGTGTACCCTCCAGTACATATTAATTTTGTATAATGTTAAGAGCACAATAAATGCAGTATTCAGATGGCAGGCGACCCAACCTCACGTTGTCCTCAGCACGGCGAAATTTATTACATCTCCTCAAGAGCCAAAAACAGGTGAAGGTCTGTTCCTTCGCATGTGTCAAATGGAGGAGAAATGTTTGACTGCTTATGGTTCCCAGAAATGATTCGCTCACAAAGGACCACTCATTTACGACTCGCATGCCATGAGAATTGAGAGGACAGAGAGCTGTTTATGATTCTGGAAGGTGCGTCAAAATGAACCCTTAACTGCTTGAGAGTGAAATGAACCCATAAGTACATTGGTCTTTTTTTCTCTCTTGCTTTGAAGTGGGACTAAGCTTTCTGTAAGGTTAACTTTAAAGTTCTACAAGATCCTTAGTTGAAATTGTATCTCTGTTGGTAGCACTGCCTCGAATGAGGTCACGCTAAACATGCGTATCGCTTAACATAACAAGTTAACAACTTATAAATCACCCATCACAGTCAGTTTTGTTTTGTTCTTTTTTTAGCCAGTCTGTCACAGGTTTCATCAGACTGTCTGCATTTTCTATTTTGTTGGTGTTCAGATTACAAGTCAGTAATCCAGATGGTGAAAGAAAACATCATGTTTCCAGTTTTCACTTAAAGGCTTTGTGGCATCACCTTCTGCCTTGAGTGTGACTGGAATCAGAACAAACAGTCTGAATGCGCTGCACCTGGAGCCCCAGCATTCCACCACTAGAGGCGCTAGATAGGACGAGAAAGCAGTAAAGAATCCACAGCCAAAATGAACACTGCTGTAGAAGTTATTTTTCTTGTGGCTACAGAAAATGAATAAAGTTATTTCCGGCACTGTTTTCTCTCTGGCTGTGAACGTGTGAACTGACAAGAACACACTTAAGGAGCAGATAAGAAAATTGAGGTCTGTTGCTTACTGTTCCATAAACAAATGGTTTTGCATTGGGGGCTTAAAGTACATTAGACTAGTAGAGTGAATAGACTAGTTTTCTTTTTTTTTTGCATTACAATGGCACTGGAGTTGAAACAGGCAAGGTTGAGGGTCGATTGGATTTAAATGCTTCATGAGCAGGGGTTTTAGATTCCAGTCCTGGTGGGATAGCAGACGCCTTGGAACCGAGGTGCATGGACTCACTAACTTCAGTTCAATTAAAGAGAAATATCTGAAAGCAGCAATACTCTTTATATTGGCCATATATTCAGAGGTTTTATGATAATTTATTTAAAGTATTATTTGATTATATTCCATTTCCAAATGTTGGGTTTGATGACTTTCTTTTTATTTTTCTTCACAATACAATTGTGCTGGTAAATTTTTGCGAAGAAAAAAAGTGAATTATTATTTTAAAAATAAATTTTGAGTCAAATTCAGGAAATGCAGTATTCTTGTATCCAGACCTAAGTAATACCTAATGGAATCTACAATGTTTTCTTTTGAACACTGCAGTACCTTTTGAAAGCCACTGAAAGACAAACTAATCGATAAAAGGAAAAACAATCTTGCTGCATTCGGACATTCAGAAGATCTTCCCTCCAAAAGCAAGACTCAATCTGCTTAGAGTGGATTACACAATATTGGAAGTGAAAAAGGTTTTTAAATTGTGTCTATTGCTCTCTCTCTCTTTCTTTCTTTCTCTCTCTCTCTCTTTCTCTCTCTCTCTCTGTCTCTCTCTCTATCTTTCACTCATATGAGTTGCTGTGATGCGGTTCAGAGCCCAGCCACCCGGCCTCACTAATCAGAGCAGTTTTAGCAGGGATTTGCCTCAGGAGGCAGCTGGCACACTCTGTCGCCGAGATTCTCCTCAGGCTGCTCCTCAGGTAACCTTAGAGCACCGTACCATACAGCGCTCAGCCCCAGAATGGCGGCCGGAGAGGCAGGTTCTCCTCCTGCAGGGCCGGGGTTTGGAGGGAGAGCAGGGCAATCAACCAGATGCTCCACTTCTGCGGTATTGAACCTCATGGCACACTAGACACTACTGGCTACTTCTGCGGTCCCAAAAACAGCAGTTTTGTTTTCAAATGAGGAACGTAGAAGGGGGGGCTTGTGTGAGTGTTGGGTATTTCAGAACCCAGTGTACATCTGCATCCTTCCTGGATTTACTTTTATTTTTTTTGTTTTTAAAAAAAGTCAAAACAGATGAAAAGTAGCTCCATTGTGAAATAGAATTTATATTTCAAGTGGTCATGGTGGGTACCCCTTTTTGTCTCTTTGGAAGCCTGTATCTGTTTGAAAAGTCCCTGTATTTTTTTTCAAGCTGAAAGTAGTGTTATGTGCACATACACTGCAGTTATTCACCGGTATGGTTTGTTACACCTCCCGGGCTAATTCTTGTGTGGTTGTATGAGGCTTTTATGACCATTGTGAGATTTTGTGCCGCCTTCCTGCTAATGTGTGCGGTACAGTGAGAGCTTAAAGAATTGGTTGTTAAAAGCTCAGGGCTGTTTGGCGGAGAGCAGCAGAATTTTAGGGTGACTCAGAATCCAATCTGTATCTTAATTTCCTGAAACTCGCCCGTCGCTCTCCGAAACGTCGCAGCAGAAGAATTGAGAAATCTTGTTGGACAGCAGCATTAGCAGGAGCTTGTGTTTCTCCAGTACCTGCTTCTGCAGAGAGAGAGAGAGAGAGAGACATAAGAGAGAGAGAGAGAAAGAGAGGTGTGAGGTCTAAGTGTGAAAGAGAACCAGGCAGAGCTCGCGACACACACTTATCTAAGGGAAATGACTGCCAGTGCCCTACCTGATTCTCTGCGTACTCTCATTGGGCCTCATTCAGGAAATGTGAGCAGAACAAAATTGCACGTAAATCGTTCATATTAGCAATTTTGTTCGTATTTTGGCATTCGTCACAATTTTCGTATTTCTGATTTGTTCGTACGAACAAACATGAATTTACATCTGCTCAGGACCGTACTGCATCCGTAAAATCTAAATGTCGCTAAATGTAGCTTCTGAATGTAAATTAGAATAGGCCTATTCATTTATTTTTATTTTCAGTAAAATTCACAAGACTAAATGTAGCCTTTGAAGTGCACAATGCAAACATATTAATTACGACTGTAAGCAAGCACTTTAGATTAAGCCTATTAATCAATTGTAAGCTATACATTAATGTAATTAGACACACAACTTAGTTAATGCTGCCCTACTATTTTTCTGAATTGAATAAATTAAAATGTTATATGACGTTAAATATGCTAAATAAAACACACCTTTAATCATTGAATGAAATTTGCTATAAAGTTACTTACAGGTCTGTATCGCCAGCGTTGCAATGGCTGATATTGTGCTGTTGGAGGAGTTGCCTCCTTAGGAGAGAACGCATCTTTAGGATCGCGCATAGGCTATTTGTTAGCTGAGAGTGTCATTTTCGGTTCTTGATGAACTTGCCAACCTGCCCAATGTTATTGGTACCGTAACTGTACTGCACAAGCATTATTTTATTTATTTCCAGGCTGCGAGAAAGACCATAGTGCTTGGCAGATGGAGACAATGCGTTGACAAAGGCTTGAACTTTAACAGTTTGTGTGATGGGAGATTCTGAATTGCCTGCATGTTATATCCAGTCAGGTCTTTTTACTTTACCATGTAGGCTACTCTACTATTTATGACACCGGAATGTACAATACTAAACTTTTTTTTTCCCCCTTGATTGAACAGCTGCTAATAAAACTTTGATTTCAGTGTCGGAATAATAATTTCTTTTGCTCTTTCTGGGCCATTTTGACTTCGTATGCACCTTTAAATGGAAGTGACAACTTCCATATTAGGCAATTCATGGGCGTGGATTTATGCTAATCGCAAAATGAGGTGAACAAGCTTGTCATTTACGATGAATCGGCATGTTTGAACATTGGAATGCGAAAAAAATCCACACGGTTTGATGAATCCGCCGTAAATTTTTCGTACTACCTTGTTTCGTACGTAAATGTACGCGCATATTTAGGACCGTTTCATGAATGAGGCCCATTATATGAAAGCCTGAGTTTAAATTAAATAATAAACAAACCAGGGGTAGTCAGAATCTCATTGGGGCATTCATTATGTTGAATCTCTAACATTACGCATCCCTTCCAATGCCCTTCTATCTTTGGCCTCATTATCCAGCCGTTTGATTTTGTTTTCCCCTTTTTATAAGAAACACCATTGATATGTTATATTGGGATGGCAGGTATGCCATCCGCCAAGTTACGGCTTGGCGGGGCATGCCCCATATCAATACAGCACCGAGAGTTTGGCACTTTTCAGGATTTTTTACAGAAGTAATCACAATGACTCCAGACTCTCAGCCCTTAAAAACATTAACTTCTGTATGTTCTGACCTCATGTAACCACACAGCATTAACGTACAACTTCACACATCCACACAATAAAGCCCCAAACTTGGGTTATTTTGCCATTTTTCTCCTTCTGCTTCTTATTCTTCTTCTTATTTTCCTGTCTACCCAGAAACCCTCACTACCAGCCTGCCTCCGTACCCTCAAACAATAATTATCCCCATCGGATAACAACATCGCATACCTGTTCTCCCAAGCGTATCGCCCAATAAAAGAAGAAGAAGCTGTATTCAGAAATTTGCAACAAAATAAATTTATTTCAGAATAGTCACTAGTAGCTATATACATAATAACCACAACATAATGCATTTAAATACGTTTTCTACTCTACACAATAACAGCAACATGTTTTAGCCCTAATTAGTGCGATAGAGTCGCTGTGGAAATGTCGACTGTACAGGACTGTAACAAGATAAACTCTTCAGGGTTAATCACAAAACAGCTGTAGCTCAATATACTGGTAAGTACTTGGTTTCCTAAACATATTTATACGAGAGATTACGGAGAACAACAATTAGGTGTCTTCTAAACCGAAAGTGCATCAGGTACTGTATATAGTACAGTCAGCAAGGGAAAACGGCAAATGCTTATTTGTACTACAACATGCTTTACTAATATTATTGTTCTTACATGTGAACATGATTTTCTTAGCGTGTATAAACGGTGCATTTTACAGTCTATGGCTGTGGCGAGAGGATCGGTCGTAAGTCAAACTTTACGTGATTTTCTTAAAGCTGCAGTTCTTAATTTTATACAAACATGAATACTGTAATTGAGACGGATACTAGGGGCAAAGTTTATACAGTTCAAATAGGCTACGTACCGTCATGTTCATTTAGTTGTAGTTCATGGTAGGCTAAAGCACAGAACTGACGCCTATGTCTTTCTTTGAGCTACAATGCATGCGTGTGTCTGCATGTATTCTGTATGCCTGTCTCTCTTGATTTCATTATCTTCATGCATTATCATCATTAGTTAGCTACCAAACACATTACATTAGTACACAAAAATAAGTGATATCTCACCGAAAAATATGTTTTCAACGTAAAAAAAATGCCAAGTTACTCACACATAGCCTACAAAGCACGGTCTGTAAGTCCTTAATTCCAACTTGCAAAAACAAGGCCTGCCTTTAAAAGGATTGATATCAAATTGATATCAACTAACAATATTGCCTATCGTAGCTTACACTAATTAAACTAGCTCTATTCCAAAGCAATTCTATCCAAACTTTCCTAAATTATTTAATGCAACTTGGCCCTGTGTTTTTTCATCTTACCATCTCAAGACAATGTGGTCAATGAAACTGTAGCCTATTTGCCACATCAAACTGAAAGGACAAACTTTTGCATCCAGTGCTTTGGGTCTATGAAAAGCACAACATGAATAAACTGTATTATTATTATTATTATTAGGTATTAATTGATGCATTTATTTATTTGAAATATTTGGATTTCTATAGAAACCTGTGTGGTCCTACAGAGCCTAGATATTCTCGTGTTCACAAAATTATGTTTGCAAATAACGTAACAATTATTATGGTAACAAATTAGTACTATTACTTATTTGGCATCATCTGACCCACAAACATACAGTAGGCTACATTGACAGGGCGAACATGTTTGGATAGGTTTGTAAAAATGCTATATGTAGGCTATTTTCAATGTCATCATATTTTTATCTGCATTTATTTATTCATCCCCCTTTTCTCTATTGTAAATTATCTTTCTTGGTGTAAATGTCTGTTTGTGAATTGTAGAAAAATCTGTAGCAGCAGCGAACATTTTAAAACCTGTACATTTTCTAAAGTAAACTTGACAACAAAGTATAAACATATACTTTCTGGAGTGTAATTATTTGTCAACTGTTTAAACCATTAATTGAAATGATATGTTGTTCCATGAGGCCATTTTTGTTATTTGACGTTTAATGTTTGAATGACCACAATCTCTTCACATGCTAAGATGAAAAAACACAGAGCCAATTTGCATTAAATAATTTAGGAAAGTTTGGATAGCATTGCTTTGGAATAGAGCTAGTTTAATTAGTGTGAGCTACGATAGGCAATATTGTTAGTTGTAACGTGGCCACATTTTGACATCAATATTTTTAAAGGCAGGCCTAGAAATGAATAACTTGGCATTTTTTTAATGTTGAAAACATATTCTTTTGGTGAGATTGTATTCTACAACAATAGTGCTGAAGCATCCTTCAATGCCTCATTTTGATTGCCTTTTTAAAAATTACTAATGGAAAGTGCATTAATTTTCATCTAAAGCTTGCCTTTTCGCATCAGTGATAAAGATGAGCTTGATATTAATAAGGTACAATTGCATCTTACTTCTGGTGTTTGTACCCTATTCAGTTGACTGATCCATCCATAACTCAGATTCTCAAATGTATTATTTTTTATTTATTTTTTATTATTATTATTATTAGTTGTGTAGTAAGTATGACAATTTCATAATTTTTTGTGACGTACTTCTGTGTTTGTAATACACGTGTGTGCAGTAACATTAAAGGTTAGTTAAAGTGAGTCTTCTCAAGAGAGCAGGACTGGGGATGGTCTTCGCTAAAGTAGCGTGGTCAGCAGATATTAAACCTTCTCTGAAAGCTTAAAAGTAACAACTAATGTGCCACTGGAAAAGTGTTCTTCACAAATGACGTAACCCTCAGACATAAAACATGCCTTAAGAGATTACTTTGTGTATATCTCTAATGAATGTTTAGCAATTGAGTTAAGGAGAAGGTTTTTCTTAGGCAGGGGGTCTCTAACCCACGTAATAAATGGCAGATGGTGGCTGTTAGAGCCGTGTTTACTGGCAATTACTGAACTTGCCTTGGGTAACTGAAAGCATATGATTTTTTTATGTTCATTTTTTTTTCTTCTCTTTGTTCACGTTTGTTCATGACTATGTGTGTAGGCATCTAAATACAGTTTTATTGTGACAAAATATTGACATATTATTGGGAAATGGGATTGAAATAAGAAAATTCTAATCTAAGCTAGCCAAAGAATATTCTGTTGTCGTCACATTTGGTTTATGTTCATGGCAAGTGAATGGCAAGCCCACTGTTTAAGCCCAGTGAAATGAGCTACCTGACCTTGTATACATCCACTGCTTCATTCGATCCTTTCTGGACAGGGGCACCATCTATGAGCATGAAGGCTAGAAGAAATGATACAAGAAAATCAATAAATCATGTATTCTTTCGCTTGTGGTGCTGTGGACAATCTCAGGTTGGGTCTCTGGGAATTAAATATACAGAAAGATGAGGTCTAAACATTAGGACGTCTAAGCATTAAGAAGTCTAAAAATGAGAAAGTCTTAACTTTAGGAAGTCCAAACATTAGGGGCCAGTTTCCCAGACATTGATTAAGCCTCGTCCTAGGCTAATGAAACATTCTACGAAAATCTCCTTTGAAAAACGAATTTAGTCTTGAACTAGGCTTAATCCATGTCTGCTAAACCAGCCCTAGGAAGTCTAAACATTAGGAAGCCTAAGGAAGTTTTACTAAGAAAATTGTCACTTGGCATTTTTAAAACATGCTATATTGTTGCTCTGTTGTGGCCCTGTTGTGGTCACAGATACCAACACTTTGACGATTGATTTACGAAGCCTATAAACGGCGATAATGCAGTCAAATAAAATGTAGGAGACACCCATAAAAAGGGTCTGGCACATTTACACATCCAAGGTGCCAACAAATGAATACAGAGCAACCAGGTGCAGATTGCAAAGTAACCACAAGAAAAGGAAGACTTAAATATATAGAACATGGAATAGAGGTAATGATCAATGAGGAGCAGCATCACAATGCCATATTACAGCACAGGAATACAACACTAACAGCGAAGAGAAATTTGGAGTGACGTCGCAAAGAAAATTAATTTGTTAGGAATAACAAAATGAACAGCACATGATGTGACGAGAAGATGGCATGATGTTAGGCGGCAAGCAAAAGAAAAATGCTTCCTACCAAATAATGCAGGCGAAAGACACAGGCAGAGGTCTGAACGAGCAAAAGAATATTAGCACCGATGGAACAACATGTGGCACGATCTCCGCAAGATGAGCGAGCGGTGGGGGTGGAAGGAATAGGCATGGCTGAACTTGTCACGGAAGAAGGCTGCAGAACGTCTGAAGGCATAACTGAGTGATGACCGCTGCCGTTTTTGGGAGAGATAACTCCTTATTAACACTAGAACCGCCAGGCTTTTTTCAAGACCGAAAACCGCCAGAGCCAACGTCAAAATCTCTTTGTTCTCACTGATGGCCCATTAGTCCTCCATCCCCCTTAGTGCACGAAGCGATAATGGCCGAAGCCCAGATCCCAACAAGTTTCCAATAGACTTTGCAACAAACACAATCAAAATAAAACCTCGATGAGTGCCTCTTTTGAGGAATTACATGGCTCCCTTTTGAAAATAAACAATTAATTCGTAATTGGAATGTAACTTCACTAGGCTACACCTGATGTTAACCGCATATAGGCTAAAACCATACAATTGCGGCAAATGCTTAAAAGTATTTCCCTCTTGAAAAATAAAACAACTAATTGTAATCAATTCAAACATTTTTATTTGGATAAATTACATAATTACCAAGGATAAACAAGCAAAGGAATTAGGCTACACCGTTTGCAATACAACTACAACATTAGGCTACAAGGGAATTAGGCTACATCATTTGCATTTTCAGAAGGAAAAAAAACTTTCCAAAGTCCCGCTGCAGTAGTCAAACACAATCAGGTACCTTATCAGAATAAAGCCTAGATGAGTGGCTCTTTTGATAAATTGCATGGGAAATACATAATGAATTCTTACGTGGAAGGTAACTTTGCTACACCCGATGTTATTAGGAGTTCTAAACCGCGTATAGGCTGAAAGCTGAAACCATACCAATTGCCGCGAATGCCTAAAATGAAAACAACTGATTTAAAAAAAAAAAAAAGTTGTTCATCAACAGTTATGTTCAGCCCAGGCCTATAACAGATGACGGAGTTCTTCACAAACCTGTTCCAAATGTCTGAAATCAGTGCAAATATGTCTGTCAGCAGACGCTGGGGTCACGTCTCCTTGTTGTGAAAATGCAGAAATAAAATTATTTCGCGAAAGCGAAAGTGGCATGGTCTCTGAAAAAGTACATTCCAAATTTTTTCTGACCAGTTACTCTCCATGTCCATGTTTTTGCCACCATTACATTGCACGTACATATCAAATAGCAATGAAACTCATCATTTCATACACAGTGAATTCCCGTGTCACTGTCGAGACGACTGGCTATTCTTGCTTTTGCATGATGCGTCGGTCCTGCTGTCTCCGTGAAAACGTTGTGTGCAGGCCGCCTTCCAACACCGTGCGCACCACCGGCAGGTTGTTCTATCCACACGGTGCCGTCTCGTGCTTTCTCCGTTATCTCTGTGGGAAAGCAAATTACCACCTGCTTTCAGGAGTTCCTAAAATACACACGCAAAAAAGGAGAGTCGCACTTAAGGCACACTTTAGTAAATTACTTACTTCACCTAATTTACAAAATCTCCACCCTGTTCTAGCATGTTCACCCCAGGTGTACATATGCACAAACAGATTTATATATCTATCAAAATGAAAGTCACAGAGTGACATAATCCTCACGAATCACACCCTAGTAACTATTTTGGCCACTTTGTAAATCTGTGGTACCTTGCTGTGACTGCTTTTGCATTCAAAAAGCAGTCACAATCCTTAAGCAAATCTGGCCCAACAGCTGGTGCAGCCACGAACACTGAAACTTCTTATATCTTTCTGTGGTTCTTAGGACATCGTATAATAAACGCACCTTTACATTCCCACGGCCGGTCGTTGTGACAATGATATAGTATGTAATACTTTTGGGCTGTTTTTGTTTGTTTGTTTTATCAGGCTGCGCTGCGAAACATTTCCCGGTATTATATTTAGCTTTTTCCTCACAGTATCACGACAGACTGTTCTTATCGGGTTTTGGTGTTCTGTGTGTGTGCTTCACAGTCCTCGTATTTGACATTTGAATGGAACACATTATCACATTATGACGGGTGCCTGTCAGGCAATTCGTCTTTTATTCAAAATGTTCGAATAGTTTTTTTAGGGGCGGTGTAAAATATTGGTGCACTTAGCACGGCTACAAAAAGTGCATTGTGTTTAAAACAAAGGCTCCTTCAATTCAAAGCCACATGCTGGGGCCTGCCTGGGCATTAGTTGGCAGCTTTTCCATATATGAAAAAATAAGTAATGTGCCTGCTCTCCAGGTGAGCTTGCTCAGAATTCATGGGAGCAGGCAGGGAGTTTTACCTCTTTCACACACAAAACCTGGGATTGACACAGGATATTGGACATGGGTTCGTCCTGCATTTGAGCATTCACACCACACAAGTTTTTACGTAAGCGAGAGCGAACCTAAAGAAGCACTTAGTGCTTCTCTGCATATATTGCAAAGCACTTAGTGTTTCTTATTGAATTTTGACAAATTTAAATAATATATTTATAATAGGGTTGTTCCTGTGTTGAGTGTGCGGTTTACACTGAACCATGAATTCAGTGTGCCACTTCTTTTTTTGGACGTACTCTTGCTGCAACCTGCACCTCTATTGAAGAAACACGTGTGCATTGAACAATCTTTTCTGCTGGTATGATTCCAGAGTTGTTTGGTTCTAATATGCATTCACACGAATAGCCTGCGGTCTCCGTCATGAATATAAAGGTTTTGGAACATCGTTTCCACACAAGTTAAAGACATGACAAGATCGACGGTTGGTCAAATAACCGTGCCGCATAGAGTAACCGTTTCGCACCGAAGCCAAGCCTTGTCGGACCCACGTAAATCCCAGGTCATGAGCAGGGTCGCGGACTTGGGTCGGATAACCCAGGTTGACCCATTCACACCAACGGCAAACAAGGGTTTTACCCGAGGCATTGTTTCGGTAAGAAAGGGCTCTTCTCTTTTAATGTTTCCCCAGGCCTAGAGACACCACACCAGGCAGGCAAGGATATAGAAAGGCCATTAGATTAGGGCAAGATGGGTGAGTGAGTCAGTAATAACCTTAAGCCTTAACCGTACGATACTTAACCAAAATGTTCCTAGTATCGTGCTAATTAATGCTAGCTTTATTGCGAACGGTGAAAATGTGTTAATGTATTGATATAATAATGTCCCATCTTCACATCGTGCTGATTGTGCTATATTGCAAACAATTTCATTAAGAGGTAACAAAATAATTTAACTGATAAAATTGAAGTGCTGAACTAGAGCACTGTGGATATTGCAGCTGAAATTACATAGACGCTGAGTGATACCAGAGATGCTTTGATGCTTATATATATATATATATATCTCAATTTGATTTATTGTGGTTGCTGTAATGCTGGTCATTTTTCCTCTAGGAGTGTTAGTAAAAAATGCTAGGTGCTTGGCAATCAAAAACACACGGCTACAACTTAGATTTGTCATTGCCACCTTGAGCAATGGTGTTAAATGAACAAACAATTCAGAGCCTGCAGCAGAAGAAACCTGTCCAAGTCAATGGGATTGGTGGATTGCTTTATTGCCTACAGTTTCACAGACTGTACAGGCCTTACACCCCCAGGAAGAGAGAATGTACAATAGACTGCGCTGAAGCTTTAATGCGATGTTTGCCGCGGTTTCCAGGAGGAAACCGCTTGTGCCGAACACAAATGATAACCGAAAGACATCTGTTGTTTTCGGCGCATCCAAGCAAATTGCATCGCTCTCCTGAACCGAAGATGCTAATTCTGACTCATTGGTGGAGCTCCTCCATGTCGGGCCCGAGGACACGGCTCTGATTGGCCCTGAAATAGAGCGGCTCTGTCAGCCCCGGATAGACAGATAGCGCTTCAACCCAATTTTTCACAAGGCCTTTTTTTGTGATGTAGGCAGAGTGGAGCACATAAAGTTGTTTCACCTGCAGCACCGTTTTAACGGGCATAAAGAAAAATGACACGGCCGGCTGCGATGAAATGAAAGACATCTCTCAACTCCATGACCGACAGCAAGAAACCCATTTAAATGCATTAGGAATATGCAGGGGCTTGTGGTTCGAACCAATTTATTTCTATATGGAGTTACTAGCTCAGACACAAAAAGAAAATAGGCTTCTAACAAACAGGATTTCTTGCTTTGGTCTTTTTTTTGACATTTTAAATGCTTATATCTTGAGTAGAACAAAGAAAAAAAATAATAAACTACACCCTTTACCTGTGAGCAGTTTATATTATCCTGGCAAAAAAGGGCGGCTTAAAGTGTAGTTTCGGGGGCTGGGAAGGTGTGCTTACAAGCTTCCAGGCAACTCATGGGTTATTAATTTATGTGTAGAAAAATTAGCTTTCTAATTTTGGTATCCCCTATGTAAGAGGAGAGAGGTGTTTTTCATCAAACAGGGGAGAAGATAAAAGCAGGCTATTCTGTGCATACTGTCACATGGGCAATCTATGGAAGCGTGAATACATTTTCAACATTTTGCATGGGGACAAGGTTTGCCTAATGTATGACAGTCGTTAGTAGACACAAAGCAAAAGGAAGCCCTTGCTTGGAGTTTAATGAGCTGGAGTTTGCTTTGCCTTTGAAAGATAAATTATTTTTCTTGGTTTCATGTTTTGGTTGCAGACTTCGACAGACGTGAACTAACGCAGTCTCTCAAAAACCGTATAAAACATTTTCCTTTAATGCAAAATGAAATTGTTCACTGATAATTCAACTTATAATATTAAGCATTTTTTCCTTAATGCACAAGTGTTCAGTGATAATTCAACACCAAGCAGGCTTTATATGAATCATAAAGGGACAGATGTACTCCATCAAAGTAAGTTTACTCTATCAGAGTTGACTTAACACTGCACATTTTGCCTTGCGGCATTGATTAAGTGGCATTCTCCTACAGTGGGAAGGGTTGATTACTTGTTGTAACTAAATGAATGTTCTTGTGGAGTCAATCCGTCCTGCATTCATTTCCCTTGTGTTCCTTCTGTTTTTTCAACCGTTTATCACCCTTGACAAACTACTACTCACAGCATAATGTTCTGAGGCACACTATTACACTACTACTCACATCATAATGTTCTGAGAAACACTACTACACTACTACTCACGGCATAATCTTCTGAGGCACACTATTACACTATTACTCACAGCATAATGTTCTGAGACACACTATTACACTACTACTCACAACATAATGTTCTGAGACACACTATTACACTACTACTCACAACATAATGTTCTGAGACACACTATTACACTACTACTCACATCATAATGTTCTGAGACACACTATTACACTACTACTCACATCATAACATTCTGAGGTACACTATTACACTACTACTCACAGCATAATGTTCTGAGCCACACGATTACACTACTACTCACAGCATAATGTTCTGAGGCACACTATTACACTACTACTCACAGCATAATGTTCTGAGACACACTATTACACTACTACTCACATCATAATGTTCTGAGACACACTATTACACTACTACTCACATCATAATGTTCTGAGCCACACGATTACACTACTACTCACAGCATAATGTTCTGAGCCACACGATTACACTACTACTCACAGCATAATGTTCTGAGGCACACTATTACACTACTACTCACAGCATGACGTTCTGAGACACACTATTACACTACTACTCACAACATAATGTTCTGAGACACACTATTACACTACTACTCACAGCATAATGTTCTGACACACACTATTACACTACTACTCACAGCATAATGTTCTGAGGCACACTATTACACTACTACTCACATCATAATGTTCTGAGACACACTATTACACTACTACTCACAACATAATGTTCTGAGAAACACTACTACACTACTACTCACGGCATAATCTTCTGAGGCACACTATTACACTACTCCTCACAACATAATGTTCTGAGACACACTATTACACTACTACTCACAACATAATGTTCTGAGACACACTATTACACTACTACTCACAGCATAATGTTCTGAGACACACTACTACAATACTACACTACTACACACAAAGTAACATGCTGAGGCTTGGCACACTAATAAACTACTATGCACAGCATAACGTGCTATGGGTTGGCACACACTAGTATACACAGTGTGGTAGTCCGAGAATACTCCGACATCTACCGGAGTGAACACTCACAGATGGATATTGCTAAATAAATAAATAAGTAAATAACTGTAGATGTACTTCTGTACATGCAAAATATATGGAAGCTCATGGTGGTAAAGATAAATGTCAGAATATTGAAATTGGGGCCATTTTACAGGATTACTGATCTACTTCTCTGCTTTCAGCCTGGACATTTCAAAAGCCAGATATTTTTTCAGTGCGGCACTTTACTTTCTCACTCCTGTCAAAAGGCTCATATAAAATTGACAAAAAGTAATGCCAGTGATAAACTACAAGTTAATTATTATTTAAATATTTTTCATATTGAAATCAACGGGGCAGTTGCCCTTTTCGTCGTTTGTTGTTAGGGTAATTCCATGAGGGTTGACATCACGCCAACTTCTTTCATTGCTGTCCCGAATCACAATGTGTAATCAAATGTCAGTGTCCAATGAGTTTTGAAGGTTTTGAGTAGTCTCCAAGGACTAGGAGGAACAGCTTCTGGGGCTCAGTTATATTTATGTTGTGCAAAGTCTGAATCGGAGAGGACATTTCGCCAGATCAATGTGGGTGGCCAGCGGGAAAGGAAGAAACGGCGAATTAGCGGCAGCTTGAAAATGGAGAGTCGATTAGCAGTCTTAGCATGGACTGCGCGGGGGAGCCATTGAAGGAGACCTTGTCTCGTTCCTGTTTGCCTCATTCAGCTGGTCTTAGTCATGGAGAGTGCATTAAGCCCTGTTTGTACTGCTGGAAGGAAGAGAACATAAAGCGGGACACACAGAGACTGTTCTGCCTGCTTTGGCGAAGGAAACTGGCGTCGGGGAAAACTATGCTTAATGAGGCCGTGTGACATGAAGACGTGAAGCGGGAATCATACGCGGTCTGACTGCAAGCTGACTGGCCTGAGGGCCTGGTGTACCAGAGCTGCTACATAACTGTTTCGCTGATCCCATTATACTTTTGTTGTTTTATTTCTTCGTCCTCCCCCCTGCCACATACATAATGAGCTAAAACATTCGGTACATATGCTTGTTCTCTCAGTTTTAGACAGTAATTCCAGATGAGACAGGATGTGAAGGCTTTTCGCAATTATAGTGGAACTAGGAGGCCGAATGTGTTTTTCATTCCGGCGCGCGAGGAGCATTTCTGTGAACCTCTCGGAATTACAATGCTAATGAGGAGATGTTTCCCACCTTGCTTGAGCTAGTGTGACCCTTAGCTTAGTTTGATGCTGTTTATTCTCAGGAGGACATCACAGGCTTTCTTCTGGTCTTTGAAATTCCCATTTGAAAGAGGATCTAATGAGCATTGTTAAAAGGAATCCTGACTCCACCGAGGGGGGAAACCGAGCATCGTTGCCGCTGTGCCGAAGTGGGTCAATGTGAAATCTTTGGGAAGGTTGCCGAGCTGTCACCCCTCATTGTCCTTGGAAACGCATCTCCCAGCCAAAAACCGGCGTGAGCAGAGGAACAGCCCCCATTTGGGCGTGGTGCGCTGCAGAAGTCAAGCCAAGACAGGTGTGCTGATCGTTCAACATACTGAACTCGGATTCCGTTTCTGACTGCGGCTAAAAGCCCCTCAGGGCAGTGTGTGATTGGCCGGAGCTTCGCCCAGGGAGGAGGGCTTTCCATCTGTAGGATTTTACCCATCTCATTGCATGCCCTCAGACATTTAATTTTAAATTCAACTCGAAATGCCAACTAGAAATGAATGCAATTGTGTAATCAAGGATAAAGCATGGAAATAAAAGCCGGTTTCTCAGTGAGATCAACTTGAACCTTGCTACTTCTTTATCTCCTCTGTTGATTTCCATGAGTTTTGATGGCTTAACCTTTCATGTTCTATTTCCAAATATATTTTTAATTGCTATATTGTTACGCAATAATGAACAACTAACAACATATTGATAAAATATGTTGTACTAGAATCTAACCCCCTTCTGTGCAAATATGTTTAACACCCTTGAAAACAGGCATCACGTGCGTGTGAGATAGGCTTTGCAATGCCAGGCATGCTATGCTTTGATACACCGAATGTGCAGCCATGCAGAGATGTCTCCCCTCTGAATTCCATAAGTACCAGCTCCAACCCTCCCGACTTGTTTTTTGAGGAATCGTCCAGCCGGTACTTACGCAAGCCGCTGGGAAACGACAGCGGACGCAACACAACTATGTCTGAATCATCCAACATGGCGTCTGTTGTAAATATGCACTGTGTGGCAGTATGGTGTGTGCATAAACACACACACCGTGCATGAAGCATGAGAGCTGTAACAAGTCATTTGTTTTTTTTTGAATATTCAAGGCCAACTCGGCCTGTATCTCCATTATGGTTCTAACACTTTAACTGCTTTTGTTATCAAGCCTCTGATAAGCCATGGCAGCTGATTTTAGGGTATTCTGCCCATTTTACCAGTCCATCTGCGTTGCTTTTAGCAAAGTTGTACAGAACCTTTTTTTTTCATTTAAGCTGGGGACAAGGTCTAAGCTAGTGAGCAGTGGGAGTTCTTAGCATGTTGAGGTGACACTGAATTTGTCATAATAATGTATTTTAGAACCATGGAGGCAAATGTCACCCCACAGAATTTACAGAATACATTTTCAATCTGTTTTATTTTACTTCTTTTATAAGGACACAATACTGGCCACAGCTTGTTAGTTGTAGGCAATACTATTCTCATGCCTTCTCCGAGACATTTCTCTCTTTCTGAAACGCCATTAATGACAGCTTCATCAAAGATCGGCGTCCGTATGAATGATTAATCAGTTCTCAGTCGGGATGAAGAGGTGGCTGAGCTGTCAATGGGAGCTGATTATCAGTTTCTCACTGTGCCTGCAGATCGCAATCGCTGTTGCCTGGCGCTACAGCCGCCAATAAATAATGCAGGAACAGCAGCCGAAACTGTCAGTGCCCCGGCGCTTTGCAGACTAGTTCAAACGAGAGCTGCAGCACAGAGAGTGAGTTCTGGTGTCAGTCACCTTTAAGGTGCACAGACAGATAATTGCAAAGGCTAACCCCTTCGTCAGGAAAACATGCAATTACTTCCCACGAGCCGGAGCTAAACCTAATGAAATGTACAGAGGAAGGAGAGCTTAAACGCAGGGGTTTTATGCTTAATGATCAATCTGACGTGCCTTCATTTTTAGCAGATGATAGTACAGACTGGTGTCTCATTACATGGCCTGTAGACCTTTGTTAGTCGTTACAGTTAACCTTGAATTGATCCGCAGGCTCCAGTTGTGATGTGAATTGCTTCCGCTGATATACATATTTTTTGAAAGATGAGGTGTCCATTTGCCTAATGGTCACCTGCCGCATGCCGGCCCTCAGATTCGTATTGCGGCATATGTTCTGAGTCACACTACATATGAACGAAATGCCGAAAAGTGCCCGGACCAGAAGTCCCGCTGTTGCAGCTCAACATCAGCATGTAGCCGTATGCTAATAATAAGGTGGAAGGAGTCCAGGTTCTGCCCGGCGCTGGTCTGCGGTGGCGGGAGATCTTCTCCTGCCTGCCCGAGCAGGGGGGGGGGGGTCGGGGGACAGCTGTGTGGAGACGGTCCAATTGAGGCTCCTGGATCCTTTTCGAACATCAGGTGCCAGGGCTGAGCTGCCAGCTTTGAACGCTCGGAGAATAAATGGCGATTTATCTCTGAACGCGCCGTGACTCGGTTCACTACCAGGAGGCTCTGCACTGCAGAAAGCCCCTGGCTATGTCTATCAGTGATCTTCTCTCAGTTACTTTTTCTGGTGTCGTATGATCCTCTCAAATTATCCTTTGATTAAGTAGCTGGGGAAATAAGTGACTCCTTTTGCTCCCAGTCCTATTTTTGTATGGCTGTCTTCCCACTCAGCGCAAAGATATGCAAATTTTCAAAGATATTTTGTGTTACTTACTCCAACACGTCTCGATCAACTAGTAGCTTGTGGACAAATGCAGAGATTTCACTGATATTAAACACTGATTAGTTCTTTCTTTTAAATTCCCAAACAATTCTCCTGCTTTTCAGATGGATTATTTTAAGTAGGCAGCAGATTGCATCCACTGGTGAATCCCTTTTAGACTTTTAAAAACTTAATAAAATAAACAACTAAACTGAAGGTCATAAAGAGAATGTTTTGTTTGTTGTCAGTGATTAGTCACCATGGTGATGGAGATCAGTTCAGACCAGTTGACTGTATTAGCTGTGGGTGGTTTCCCAGTATTTATGTTACTATTAAATTTGAATAACTCCATTAGCTTTTATCACTACCAGACCCAATAGGCTAAAATTAAAAAGCACTTATTCTTTGGAAAAAATGGCTACGGCCTACACAGGCACCTTAAGTAGAAATGATGGATGATACATTTAATATATTATGATATAATTAATACTCTATGTAAGTGCACATCTTTACATGCCAATTAATTAGTAATTTGGAACACACTCACCCTGCAAAGTTTAGTTAATTTTCTATGAAAAGTAAAAAACACTTTTTAACCCCTTAGCGCAGATGGCAAATTTGGTCAATTCTCGCCTATTTAGGGGGTGTTCTGTTTAAGGCTTTATAACTCCAGGTGTGAGCATCAGAGAAACTTGGCTTAAATGAAACAAGACAGTTTTACCATTTACACTATGAACTTTGTATTTGTTTATTTTCAGAATTTAAGTCAAAACAAAGTGCCACAAATGCAAAGAAAATGGCTAAATTGTGTACAAAAAAAAAATTTTTCAAGTGAGAATTACTATCTTATCATCAGTATAGGGGGCAGATATATATGGGACGAAAACCCTATCCAATACACGTCATAAAATTAATAAAATGGGTTTTGTCCATTATAAAGCATATACATTTTCCCATTGTGATGGTTTAAGATGAAAACATTGATATCACACTGCTACACACACCTAAATATGTAGCCTAATCATTCATTATTGTACCTCAATAAAATATCAGTTTTCCCTGTACTCTACAGTATGTATTATTCTGCCCTGGCATTTTTCTGTAGTTAAAAAAAAAAAATGACTTCAAGGAAAAGTTTTGCATTCATCTATATATCAGCGCACAGTAAATTGGAATGAGTATTTCCCATGCCCTTAGTGACAAGTATAGCACAGGAAGATAAGCCTATAGCCTATATTGTGTATGATAACACTGCAATAATATAATATTCCGCCAAAAGGAAAATGCTGCCAAATGTTCTAGCTTCAATGAAAGTCGGTACATCAAACAGAAAACATGATTGAGCAATGAACGTTTACACTACAGTGTGTGAAATGCACTCAAAATGCGTAAATAACCATATCTAACATAGCCTACTGGACAAGACAGTAATCGAGTAGAAAAACGAACGTACATATGTAGCCCGCGAGAAGAACTGCGAATCGGTACTTGTTTCATATAGCGGAAGAAAAACTCCCATCAGCGAATGTGTTTTCTGTAGCTGTTTGTAGCTGTACATTGACTAGATTAAGAATTCTGTTACGCTGGCCTGCAAAATATTGTTCAAAGCATCCCAGAAAAAATGACAAACACCATTATATACTGTGCTCTATCGGACGAAACTGTAAAACTGGAATCACGTGAAATACTTCAGAGCTGCAGGTACAGTATATGGGGTGTTGTGTAATAACAAGCTAAACTGGTGCGTATTTCTCAAATAGATTGTCCAAGGCAATAAATTACCATGCAGTTTTGAAAGGGACATTTCTATGCTTAAAACCAATGGTAGGATTGTATATTTATTTAATATTTAGTAGCAGATATTTATAGTAGAATATGACACAATAATTTCACGTTTATTTAGCATTTGAGTGAGCAGGGCTTTTCATGGCTTTTTTGGCATATGATCAGGCTATTGTTGGGTTTATCTTGTAACGGACTAATTTTATATGATGAATAAATATATTTATTAACTCACACATAGACACTATTGTCCACTATTGTCACGCATGGGTAGGTATAGACTGGGTAGGCGGTTGCTTGTTAAATAGACTTGCTACGGGAAAATAGTGACACTTAGAAACTACGTATTCTGCAGATTTGTCACGAATCGTGCACTAATAAAGATAAAACACAGAGTTTGAGGTTTCCATTAATAGTTTGGCTGCAGGAGCAACGAATGTCACAGTTGAGCAAAATCTTGGCGCCGGCGTCCTGGTCACTAGGCATCTGCGCAAACGAGTTAATAGTTGCTTCATTTACGTGGCAGTTCAATGCATGTCAGTGTTTATAACTGTAATTAAACCAAACCGAAATCAGCACACTAGCTAAATCTGTTTCCATGCTCATTAGCCAGCAATCTCGCAATAAAGAATCTGACAAAGCAGCCAGTTCAGTTAATTTTCAACCTCACTTTGAGAAATCAATTTAAATAGAAAGCACAACATTTTGGCATTAGCAAAAATATATTTAGTTAGATAGGCAGTTAACTATCTTGATAGCTAGTTATCTTGCTATAATCTCCACTGTTTAGATTACTAAATTTAGCTAGCTATCCAGAAAGTTGTAGCTAGCTAGCTAGCAAACAAATTGTCCTGGCAGTTATTTTTTCCTTACAAGGACACCAGCTAGTATACTTTGGATCATGACCATGACACATACCTACTGCTCTGACTTGGCTTGACTTTGAGTTAGACTTAGCTTTAGCCCTTAGCAGCTGGCTCCATCATACAGAAGGGTTCTTCATATTTTCCAGAGAAATACTAACAAACTTTTTTTTTTGAGAGAAGGCATGTAAAGGAAGTGCTATTCTAAATATTCTATTCTAAATTTATGACACTTATTGTTTGTGAGATTATTCATTTTGGCTAAAATAACTGCTTCAAAGTCTGAGGTGAGATTAGAATATCAGGATAAAATGGCAGTAATCCTCTGCACTTTGCTTAGAGTGGCAGTGTTAGGTTTCCCTTATATTACATTTCTCTCTATTTAATGTTTTAGTGACTGTGACTTTTTACATTTCTATTATTTCCCTAGGATTCTGACATCATAGAACATGATTGTAGTGATGAAATAACATTAGTGATCTGAAAGCGAATAAGACAAGATATCGGCAGTCTGGCAGCGAAAACTTATAAACAAGGCCAGCACATTCAGCCTTGTCTTAAGACCCGCTATTCACAAACACTCCTGTGGCTCTCACCTCGGTTCGACCTGTGGAATTTGTTTAGTGCTACATCACGTACTGATAAACCTCCCTCTTCTGTCTCCTCTTCCTGTAAAAGTGCTCAGGTGCGTCTGGGGACAGGTGGCCGGAATCAGCTACGGCGGAGTCCTCAAATCGGTCTAATTGGATTTAAGCGTCACTGAGAGGCTGATCATTTCATGCGAATCGTATAAATCATTGCCTCGTCAAAGTCCTATTACTCTCCGCCTCTGAGACCTTTATAAAGGTTGACAGTGCTCGCTATGGCTGTGGTGACGAAGCTCTAATAAAATAGGTCTAAATGTAGCATTTGAGATGTAACTTCATATGTATTTGGCGTGGACATTAGTATGACTTAACAAGCGGGGCTAAGCACACAGACCTCCACAAAGAATATATAAGTAGAATGTTATCATTAGTAGTAGAGCTGCGAGCTACAGCTAAAAAAGGCTAAAACAAAAAACCCCAAAGCCTCCAAGATCCAAGATCACATCCAGGCAGCGTTAACCCAAGGTAGCATTAGAATCAGAACTGCATCAATTGCAAGGTACACATATGAAGAGAGGAATAAATGCAAAGCCCACTGTTAAGGAAAGGAAGGGAAATCTGGTATTTTACTGTGTGTAAGTATTGACTGGCAGCTTAGCTGGATAAACGGAGAGTGAAATAACAATGCATGTGGTTTGCCTGCATTGCTCCTCTTTTTAAAGAGACCTGAGTTTGAACTTGCCTTACAAAGTCTCTTTTAGGTGCTTCAGAGGCGTGTGTTTTCAGGGGTACTCTGTAAACAGCAGTATGATTTGTATGACACTTACAGTGAGAGCTGAAATACGTGCGCGCGCATTGACTGGAGACTTGACGTGCAATAAAAAATAAACAAATACATAAAAAGCACATTATGTCAGCCTTTGGAGTGTGCCCAGAATATTCTCAGACATGTATTTCCCATCTACCTCTGATGGAAGGAAAAAGGCAGAGGCATCCTTGCGTTTTTTAAAGTTTTTTAGTTTTTTTCTTGCGTGTATGTGTGTGTGGTTCACACGCTTAGTGTATGAACTCTGTGTCCTTTTGCCTCACTTTCACCTCTGGGCACACGGAGTGCAGGCCCAACACTGTCAGGGAGATTAACGGCACTCTCTACTCTCAGGTGGTCTGTGTTAGAGCTTTAAATTACTTTCCTCAACTCTATCGGCACTCTGCTTGAGTATTCTTTGAAACCAAATTCAGTTTCAAGAAAGTGTCCCCCGTGTTGCTCTCACTCATTAGCCTGGCGCTTGTCTGAAAGCTCTCTTTTTATTTTACCATAACTACATTTAAAATGCCCTGTGAAGCTCTGTAATTAGCACCAGCTGCATTTGTGATGCATTTTTGTCAATATTTGTAATATTGGTCTCATTTACTGCTTTTTGTTCTCTGTGGTAATTTTCTTTTGTAGCCTGACTGCTTTGCTTGATTTCTGTATTATTACCTTTCAAACGCTTCATCACGATGCCTAAGATTGGCTCAATTCGCTGGTGATTCAACTTCATTCTGTATTACATCCTGCCCCAGGAGTATTTCCTAAGTCGAGAAGGAAAATGCTCTGAAAGTATCAAAATTCAATAGAAATAAATGAGGGCTTATTTTCTAGAAAACACTTAAACTTAGGCTTATCTTTTACGAAGCTCTCAGTTAAAATAATACCCAATAATAACGACAGATGTGCTCATTTTATTTATTTATTTTATAAATTTGATCCAATGTGGGGCCTACCATGCGCAATTCTCACTATGATTTGGAATGGCCAACTATCTGCAACCGCAGCCATGTTCGCAAAGCCTATTGCCAATTTGGACGAGTTTTGAGATCCACGGTTCTCCTTCAAAACATGTGGTGTCACCAGCCCGCTTCTGCACACCGCAGACAACAGCCAAGCTCTCATCGAGTGGAGTCGGAGGAAGACTTTTCATATGCAGCTTTGACGATCAGTCCACGGGCCCGACCAACCAGCGGGGGTCGCTAGAGAGATGAAACACAGACCGACTGAACATTCCCGTACCCTGAACCCTCCGATATCCTGGGCGATGCAATTGCCAGTTGCTTGTCGCCCTGTGGAGCTACCGACCACAGTCGGCACCGGTACAGTCTGGGTTAGACCCGAGACCATGGGGTTCATCCATGCACCACGGCATGGCGCCTTAAAGGGGCAATTCACCCAAAAATTAAAATTAGCTATGCGTCTATATACCCGGAGTACTATCTAGCCATCCAGATAGTTTCGCTGAGATTTTACTAGTTTTATAGGTATATGTTGCAGGTCACCTTGATTTCACCCTGATACAATGAACCTCAATGGGTCCAATGTTGTGACGGTCAAAAATTTACCTTAGAAAAAATTAACAGCAACGTCTCGTTCGAAATATATGACAGAGGTACTCATGAACATCCAGAGACCTTGTTGAGCACGGCTTTTTTGGAAACTACTTTCTACCAAAAATGTACAAATCACTGCTTTCTGCTTTTATGTGCATTTTACATACTGTCCCAACTTTTTGGGAATTGGGGTTTGTATATTTCTAGATCATTATGCGATGTAATTGGACATAATGCAATGCAAATATACAAAATATGCATAATATGCAATCTCTTTACAATGGAATGAATGGGAAATGGTTCAGGATTCTATGCAATTACCCAAATTATCGATAATCCGTTATGCAATTAAGTGGACTGTATATTTAACAAAGAATGTGTTTATGTTGGTAATACTAGGCTATGTAAAATCCCAGAGCACTGCAACAGCACAAGTGTCCATAAATTGAAGAGGAAATTGGCAGATGCAAAGGAAGGAAACTTTAAATAAAGACGTTTAATTAAACGGGAGCAAATTCTGCACAGGGTCGGTCCCGGCCTCCTTAAATGAAACGTTTATCTCAGCAGCTGTTGGAGCTGCAAGGTTGTTTTGCCTCCTGCAGAAGGGGGAAGTCAGCAGCTTCGCAGCGCGCAAGTGCGAGCGCGTGATGTTGTGTTCTTACCGCCGGCATTCACTCCTTCCACATTGCCCACATTTTTGCTTTTGTTCTGTAAAAATCGGCTGTGATATGATCCAGCGATTTTCACAAAAGAATGAAAACCGCTTCTGCTAATACACGGGTGTAGCCTAACTGTGTATTTATAAATACAATTTATAAGACAGTTTTATGGAAATTTCATGGCGACAGTAAAATGCCTAATTTTGAAAGGTAAAACGCAGACTGTTGGTGGCTGCAGCTTAAGCGGCGGGTGAAACGGCAGAAATGCTCTCAGATCCAGTTTCATTGGAAAACGGACTCCGCCAAACTCAATGAGGCCGCGGCCACCCAGACGGCCCGCTGCCAATTAGCTCCCGGCTCGGATTTCCTCCTGTTAATGCAGGGCACGGCGCTCAAAATCGCAGCTAATGGAACCCAGCCGCCGGAGTGGACCACAGAAACTGCGGCCACCCGAATTATAAGACGCAGGGGGACAGCGGAGCACTCGCAATCTCGCATACTCACCTTATACTTAATTTAGATCTAAAAGACTGTTATTTTCTTGGCCCGGTGATTATGAGAGGCGACAGGGCCGTGTGGTCCGGACAAAGCCATTACCAGTCGTACTGTCACTTTAAAGCCATACGCCGCATGTCCAGCTGTCATTTGGGCGCTACCTGTGACAGGGAGGAAATTGGTAAAGCAGAGAGCTGCGAAATGAAAGTTTCTCGCTTGATGTAAACCAAAGCCGTACAGCAACGGCATAAAGTGATGCCGTAATAAACCGCAAGAATTTCGGGGGCGGGGATGTGTGGAGGGGGGGGGGGGGGGGGGGGGGTTTTATGGCTACAGGCATTTCCAATTAGAGTGCAAAATAAATTAAATGTCAGTTCTGGACCGACATAACTTAACCTCTGTTTTATTCTAAACGACTTTGGCAAGGAGTGTAAGTAAACCCTAGCTGAGTTAAGTGAAATTCTACAGATCAGGGCCTGTATATAGAGTTATTTTCCGTGGATTTACAATATAATCCATTGTGTGCCTTCCCACCCATTACAGTGAATGTAGTAATCTAGTATTTACATGCACACAGGCACCGTGAGCAAGGTAAAAGAGTCTGGAGCACAAACATAACAATAATGGTGTTTTCAATAATGGTATAATGGTATTTTCACACTAATCTTAATTTCCCACCAAAGTGTGCAGTACTTGTCACAGAAATATGTGTGTTCAGAGGAACTTGAAAAATAAACACATACACTGCGCCTGTCTTTGTGATACTATATTCCAAGTTGCAGACAGAATGCCTGTTTTATTTTGACAATGGAAACCCCTGTAATAACACTTCGTAAAAATGTGTGAAATATTTCAGTGTTGCTGTTCTGGTTCCACCCAAATAACATTGGATTTTATTTTTGAATCTTCCTTGGTTCATTTTCACATATGGACATGCCGCAGCATATTTTGCATCAGTACATTGGTTATATGCCAGTTCCTTGTCATGTACAATATTCAATAATTTGAAGTAATTTAAGTAATTGACTTCCCAGAAGTCAGCTATTTCACAAATGGTAATACCTAGCATTACTGAGGGATGTATCATTAAAAGTAGTTATCTTTGCCGAAAGGGGGTAAATATATCAAAAGTAGTTGCCGTCATAACTGTTAGAGAGAAGAAAGCTTGGAGTTAAAGGCTATAGATATCACATTTTTATGGAGAAAAAATATATGTTTTTTATTTAATACATCCACAGAGCTTGCTGAAAGATGTAGAATAAAAGTACTGCTTTTCCATATAAATAAAAATTGATTATGAATTTCAAAATCATGACAACAATTTTTTTTACGAGCCTTAAAAGAGTGCAGTGTTTGTCTGTCTAAGTTTGGTTCCCACCTCTAACCAAGCTTCTGAGACGTTGGTACCGCACCCATCTCTGTATCAGGAGTCTCAATTGGTTGCCAGATTCAGCTAGTCCAACAGTGATGGCAGAATTTGATGCCAATCGCCCGGCTCCACCTACGAAGCCCTCATTCAGCAGTAACGTTAGACCCAAGAAACCACGGCACCAGTCCTAAGTCCTTAACTCTATTTACTTTGGCCCTCCAGAGGCAATTTACACCTAGATTCTATGAGTTTTATTTAACTGTCAATATCTCCAAAAATATTCCCTGCGCATCTGTGGTTTAATCCTCCGAGGTCGACCATGTTGCCGGCAACATGGAATCAGTGCTCATACGTTTTGTTTAATAACTTTGCTCTCATTTTCTGTAGGAACTTACCGTGAATTGTGGCGTGAAGCCTAGCCTTGTCGCTACAAGTAGAGCCCACCGTGTTTCTAGACCAGGGGTGGCCAATTCCAGGCCTCGCGGGCCGGTGTGTATGCAGGTTTTTGCTGCCGCCAGTTAACAATTATTTAATTAGCCCAATCGTTTACACGATCTGATATTTTAATCTACATATCCGCGATATGAAAAGCAGCTGATTAATGTTCTTGTGCCGGTATGCGTCAATGCGTGTATTGTAGCATTTTATCGTTCTGTAATTTACAAGTGAATCGGTGATTGTGTGTATGACTAATTAGCTGATTGAACCGTGGTAACTGGTGGCAGTAAAAACCTGCATACACACCGGCCCGCGAGGCCTGGAATTGGCCACCCCTGTTCTAGACCAACCAGAGGTTTCTTTCTAGAGGTTTTTACACAACAACAGCAATGTATTTCAGCCCTAAGTGCGATAGGTGGTCGCTGTGGAAATGTCAGCTCTACGGGACTTTGGCGAAATGTAACAAGATAAACTCTTCAGAGTTAATCAGAAAACAGCTGTAGCTGAATATACTGGTAAGTACTTGGTCATATTTATATGAGAAATTTGGTGTCTTCTAAACCGAAAGTCCATCAGGTACTGTATATAGTACAGTAAGCAAGGGAAAACGACGAATGTTCATTTGCACAACGTTTAAAAAATATATTATTTTTCTATATGTGAACATGATTTTCTTAGCGTGTATAAACGGTGGATTTTATGCATTTTACAGTCTGTGGCTGTGGTGATAAGAGGGTCAAAAGTGCTTTGGGCTATTAATAGCACCCTCCTATTTTATTGCACTGCAGTGTAACTGGAGAAGCTGAGGTTTTCGCAAAAGGCTAGCCTTTTAATCAATACTGCATCAAAATGTACTGGGTATTCTTAAAGCTGTAGTTTATGATTTCAGACATGAATACTGTAACTGAGATGGATACGTCTCAACCACTAGGGTTGAAGTTTATTGAGTCAATGACAAGAACTGGAGCAAGACGAGGGTAATCCTTGGCTCGGCATTTGGTCGTTGGAGGGAGCTCCAAGAATGGCCACTTTTCTACTCGGCCGGTAAGCTAACGCGTTAGCTAGCAAGCAAACTATCAGATAACATTCGGTTATCAGATCGATCATATAATGTTAGCTATTTTCTTCCTTGTTAAGCTGGAGTTCGAACTGTAATTTATTACAGCATGACCAGAAATTTTAGCATTTAGCTTTTTTGTTTATCTCACACTGAGACATTAGCATTAGCTAGTTTGCTACCCAGATAGCAAGAGGCTAGCATTCAACATTGGGTCACCAGCGGACGAGTTGGTGGACTCCCGGCATAATATGCTGTCGGGCTGCTAGCTGTTGGCGCATTGGTTTACGAGAGGTCATCTAGCGTTTGTCCAACAGAGACCCATTAGTGACTGGCAGAATCAGCTGGCAGCTCAGTTTACCAGCGGAAATCTATCGGACTCAGATGTCTGCAGGTTTTTCTGGTTCAACAGAGACCCGTCAGCAAATCCGATGATTGAGCCTGATTCTGTCTCTGACTCCACTCTTCACACTCAGATGAAGTAACATCATGTACACAAATTGCAGATGAAACGAGTCAATTTGGCAACCAGTTGAGGGGCGTGTGCTTCAAACAAGTTTCGGCTGTGTTGTTAAAAATGCTATCTCCATATGAGACACTAGATGGGGTAAAATAGTTGTCAGGGAGGCTTTTCAGGAAAATGTCTGGGAGACACTGTTTTTTCTTGAAGTACTGTCTCAGAGCGGGGGTTTTGGGGGTATGTGAGCATGGAATCTTCCAGATTTCAATAAAACAATCGAGACACATTTAAATAAAACAATAGTGACCCAATCCATTTCCAGGAATTTTTTCATATTTTGTGTGAATGCTGAAGTCCAGCTTTAATGACTCCAGGAACTTCCACGAGCTGTCAGCCATTATATTTGTGGTTCTGTGGATGAGGGAAGCGGAGGGATACTACACGTATCCGCCCACTGTGAACCCACAGAATGCTCCCTGGATTAAATCAGCATAGCTTGGCATAACTAAGTTTCATCCAAAATGAACATACCAAAGATGTAATTGAATCCAGGCATTGTGATTGTCTTTGCTTTGGAGAAAGGTGCAGAATTAGTGCTCTATCACACAGGGGTAGCCTAGGCTGTTCTTTCATCGTATTGGTTACTGACAGCTTTGTAATAAATGAGTGAGTATACAGTGCAGCATTTACTAATTAAAACGAGGAGATCATGGCTAAGAAAAGCATGACTGTAATATATTCCAGTAAATGATGTAATCATGCCTTAAGTAGGGCTCAAGGCCATGGCACTGTTGAGTGCTCTGTTTTTTTTTCACTAGATAATGCAAATACATGTCAGTAAATAGGCTGTGTTTTGCAGTGGTAGGCTGTAGTAGCTAAAAGGAGCAGAGCTCATCTCTGGCAATATCATTGAATTTGAAAGTGAATGAACACACATACTTACGTACAGTGTATACATTGTGATTGAAGCATATCATCTGGAGGTGACTGAAATTTCACTATGGACCACGATGAGAAGATCAAACAGCAGTTACACATCCATTTTCAAATACACAGCAAAACTAACTGAACACACTATACTAGACTATACACAGTCAGAACCCTTATCACCACTTATAGACTGTACACAGGCCCCTTATCACTGCGCGTATACTGGACACAGTCAGACCCATTATGACTGCTCATAGACTGTACACAGTCAGACCCCTTATGACTGCTCATAGACTGTATACAGTCAGATCCCTAATCGCTGATCATGGACTGTAGACAGTCAGACCCCTTATCACAACACAGAGACTGTAAATGCTCATACCCGTTATAACTGCTCATAGACTATGCAGTCAGACTTTTGATGACTGCTCATAGACTGTATGCAGTCAGACTTTTGATGACTGCTCATAGACTGTATGCAGTCAGACTTTTGATGACTGCTCATAGACTGTATGCAGTCAGACCTTTCATGACTGTACACAGTCAAACCCCTTAAATGGACTGTACACAGTCAGACTTCTTATCACTGCTCATAGACTGTACTCAGTCAAACGCCGTATCACTGTTCATAGACTGTACAAAGTCAGACCAGCACACAGCATCTACAGAGGGATAAGCCCGTGTGCCAATATCTTATTTAATGTGATTTAATTGGATTTTAAACCGGCTGAGATATTTTTGTATTAAGTGGGATTTTGGTATGTTGGTTCATTCTGCCATTCCCTTTTCTCTCTTGTGTATTCGTTTATGAGGTGAGTGATATGTAGATGTTATGGTGCGGTCTCCATTCCAATGAGTGCAGAGATTCTTCTCTACGGCTCCCGGCTTCTGAAGCTTAATACCTGATAATACAGCAAAACATGGCAGTGTGTTCCAGCCTGGGCCTTTCTGAGGTTAGCTCGATTTCAGTATTCAAACAGATACAGTACATTTAAGTGCAGTTCTACAATCAAGGTGAAATTCCTCACTCCTGACTTTTCATCTAGAGTATGTTGGTTATATAATATACTATGAATCCCATGTAGTGCAATACCTAGCAAAAGCTAGTAGATTGCAAGTACCAATATAAATAGTAGTTGAGTAGCAGTGTCAAATCATTGATAAGTAACCAAGTTATGATGAATCGGTATCGTTTGTAAGGTGTAATTTTGCCATTGACTCAAAATTCAGCTGCAAATTTTCTGTAATAACCCTGGCGCTACTTAGAATGAAATGTTTTTGTTAAGAGACCATTTTTGAATGCTACATGCTCCACTGGTTTTACTTTGGAATGTATCACACATTGCACATTTTCATAAATCTGGTTCTGGTGCAGGGGAATGGATCCAGTGCAGTCTGATGCAGGCAATGCACCCAGTCCAGTCTGATGCAGGCAATGCATCCAGTCCAGTCAGATGCAAGCAATGCATCCAGTCCAGTCAGATGCAAGCAATGCATCCAGTCCAGTCAAATGCAGGCAATGCACCCAGTCCAGTCAGATGCAAGCAATGCATCCAGTCCAGTCAGATGCAGGCAATACGCCCGGTTCAGTCTGATGCAGGCAATGCATCCAGTCCAGTCAGATGCAGGCAATGCACCCAGTCCAGTCAGATGCAGGCAATGCACCCAGTCCAGTCTGATGCAGGCAATGCATCCAGTCCAGTCAGATGCAGACAATGCACCCAGTCCAGTCTGATGCAGGCAATGCACCCAGTCCAGTCTGATGCAGGCAATGCACCCAGTCCAGTCTGATGCAAGAAATGTCAGTGAGCTCAGTCTGTACAAAACAACATCACACATCTGCAGCTCACAGTTGACATATGTGTGGTCCTCAATAAATTATTGAAGACTAATGATTTAGTCAGTGTTAAGGGTGGTTCTCCTATGTCTTTCTTAAAATGCATTTACATCACTTTGCAGAATACTATTCTTGAGCCACTATTAATGTTTAATGATAGCATAGCTCAGCGTTTCAGTGTCAAGGTGAAGGAACTGAAAGGATAAAATCAAAGATATGGGCTTTAGAATATCCCAACTCTTGGGAATAAAATTAAACGTAAACGCAGATAATAAATCACGTATTGTGCTTTTTCTGCTGTTGTTGTTATTGTTGGGTACAAAATGCTTTTAGTTTTCGTGCATCCCCAAGTGAAGGTGACGAAGGACGTTGTTTGTGTAATGTTGTTTGTTCCAAGGTCCTTGGAGATCTTCCAATTAGGAGTCTGGAAGATACCCTGCGGGAATTTTATGGAATTTAGCTTTTCCTGTCGCTGACACGTTTAGATTGAGAATTTGGAACCAGAATCAGAAATCAAAATCTACTTCAATTTAAAAAAAGTATTGGTTTTAATATTAAATCTTAAACTTTAATATTAAAGTATCTCTCTCTCACTCTCTCTGGGCTCTATGTTGATGATCTTAGCGCATGGTCTGAAACGCGTGCCGCAAGTGCATTTAGGGCATGTCCAACCCTTAAAGGGCGCATATTGTAAGGTTCAAATAGGCTGAACTTAGCCTCTTCATTAATTATAGTTGTGTCTTGGGCATAACATGCAGTAAACCAATCACAGTGTTATCTCCCATTCTCATTAAAAGCTACCTGCATTTGCACCTTGGTGGATTGCTAATATAATGGTGAATTTAATAAGACTGAAAAAAGAGCGATTTACAGCTGGGGAAACCAACTCATGCAAGGTTGAAGTGTGCGAGCAAGGAATATATGGATCAATATTAGGATCAATATTATTTGGACTAACCATTATGACGGGTTTTCTTATGCACCATAATAATCTTAAACAGTTGGGTTCCCATAACAGGTTCCCGTTAATTCCCGACCAAACTATTTCCTATTAAATATATGTGGTTTAATTTCATTAAAAGCACCTCCAACATCGGGGAATAAGCTACCAGAACTTGGTTCCCAGCTCACCTTAGAAAATGCTAAATCAGCCTGCTTGTTTAACAAATGTTGTTTGATTATACAATGAAGCATTGTCAAACATCAATTTCATGAGGCTGTTCTCACAGCAGACAGATCACAGGCAATGAATGAAGCTTCGTCTGAAGTTCATATTACATGCATTCTAATATTGATTATTAGCACAAATAGTGTTATTTTGCCTTAATGATGACAATAAATACACTAAAGCTGTCCGGTTGGGAACGCATAGGTTTACACATATTTTGCCTTGTTTTATATTGTCCTTCTTATGGAAATATGACCAACGCATTTTTACTGGTAGTTTTATGCTTTAAAACAAGCCCACTTTCCCGCGATTCCTGGGACAAAGTGTGTCTATTTCGGGAGAGAAAATGTTTTATATTGGGGAAAAATATGAATCTCCATTTCAATCTCCATGTAATCTTCATAGTTGTGCATGTTTGTACACGCTCTTGTGTGTAACAGACAGGAGGGTGTATGCGCATTGTGTACACACTTATGTGGACGCATATTACTATCTTAATATTGCGCAGTTAAAATAACATTGAAACAACCTCAACATGACTTTAGACCATGCAGGTTTGTGGTGGTTTTAGCACAAGCGCTTTCTGCTGGCTCAAGATAGCAATATGCCAAAAAATGATCTTGGCCACACCTCATCTTAAGACCAACCCGTCCAGTTCACTTGCTATGGGCGCAAGTTCATTTGCGATTTAAAGGACCCTTGCGCCGGTCTGAAACTACCAAAGACACTTGCGTTTGGGTTACCACCGCTTAGCGCCGGGTATAAGATGGGGTTCTCTCTCTCTCTCTCTCTCTCTCACACACACAAAAATATATTATTTTATTTTATATATTTTATATTTATTTAACCAACTTATTTTTTAATTATGTTGTACAGTGTGTTCTCTGCTTGCACGTTAGAGTCAGATTTGATCAGGAAAGCCAGACCTTCAAATTCAGAATTAAATATGAGTGTGTGACAGGAGTGTGCCAGTGTGTTGTGCATTGTCACCTAGATGCTGCTGGTGTTGACTATCTGTGGTTTGGGTCAGACCAGGTGTTTACTTTGAAGAGGCACTGCAGTTCTGTTGCTCAAATGATCTAGCTCTTCATAGTTGAAATTGAAAAGCTGGTGGGTATGATATGACAATATGTTAAACTGTGTAATGGCTCTCATAATATATGAATTATTTTTATAAGGAAACTTGAAATACTTGAAGGACTGAATGCATTATTACGAAGGTATTATTGTGTTTTTATTATTATTACTATTATAATTATTAATGTTGTTGTTGCTGCTTCTGCCTTGGCTGTAGAAATATTTATGGAAAGTGAAGAAAAGGCATTGAATGCGTTAGGTACGGATGCAAAGACAACAGATGCGTTCACTGTGTCAGACAGACAGGAAGGTTTTCATGCATTTCCACTTGGAATCTGTTCTGAAGGGTGACAGCCAAAGGAGTGAAACAGCTCTCTGAAACTGATTGTTACGTGCACTTTTACCATCGTTTCAAAGATCTTCAGTTTCAAAATAGGGCATGTGCTGGAATCATTCAGAAATGGAAGCCATTGGTTTTTTGTTTCTTTAGCAGTTTTCTTCCTCAGTTACAAGACGGCAGGAATGTGGGGACTCAACATTTATTGTGGATAGGTCTCGGAACCAGTCCCATCTCATACCTTACAGCCCAAACATGTTGCCGGGGACCCAATGTGTGTGCTGGTTTTCATTCCAACCGTTATTGCATCCTCTGAATTGTAACAAGCTGCTAATGGTTCTTAATAGATACTTTCAATGCCAATTGGCCATATTATGTCAGAAACAGAGAAGCAGACTATGAAGAATACATGCGACATGTTCACATTCCAGGACTTCTAATCAGTCAGGTCAACTAGCGCTTTCATTCTCTGTAATGTGCTATATGAGAAATTATTCAGATAAAAAGAGGTTACATTTTTAATTGATCTAATTATAGATTGGCTGGTGAAAGCAGTTGGGCCCATAATTGCTGAAAAAGTGGACACCTGCTCTCTGAAAATAAACCATTTGTGGAAATGGAGAGTTCAGAGACAAAGTAAATAAGTGACAACCCAAACCTGTATTATGTTTAATTAAGTTCATAAAAATAATTACAGTGGAACTTAAAAACATGGTTTCAACAACCTTAATTGATCAAAAGATGTGAAAATAATTTGCATACAGAGTGGGTCTCCCTGGACCAAGTTTGATAACCCCTGCCGTACAGTATAACAGGCTGTTGCTATTGCTAGCAGACTAGGGGCCACATGTATACACAGTGCTGAGCAGAAAAATGCCCTCAGAAAGCTGCGTAAGCGATTTTCTATGCAGAAATTCAGATATTATTATTCAGATGTATAAAATAAGAGAACCTGCGTACCTCTACACACACTGGACACCATACGTACGTGTTTGGAGTCAGTGTGATATGGCGACACCATGATGAAAAGACAGAGGGAGAATATGCAAAACTTTGCGTAAGCAGATTTCCGACTTTCTCCCTGAGCATTCTTTTACGCATTCTTTTACTCAGAGTTTTATGCATGTGGCCACAGGGCTGTTTAAACTTGCGGAACGGTTTCTGGAGGAACCTATTTATTTATTTATTTTACTCCTATACTGAAAAATAATGATCCTTCCTACCATACCATAATTTCCAGTGTGATAAATACACACAACCTCCAAGTTATCCTAGTAATTGTCAGGCTGACAATTACTAGGATAACTGGGAGGTTGTGTGTATTTATCACACTGGAAATGATGGTATGGTAGGAAGGATCATTATTTTTCAGTAGCCTCATTATATATTTGGAAAAGAAACATCACAGGCTTCCGATATGTAGATGGGTTTTTTAATCTCCCAAGGAGATGAAGTAATGCACTTTTATCTGGAAAAGGGACCACTGTTAGTCATCTATTTTCTCCATCTTCTTATCAACATTATCTATTTCTTATTATTTATATCCTCTTTTTGAACCAAAATGAGCTGGTTTAAGCAAGTTGTTTTTTCAAGGAAGAGCTTCCTGGCAGTTTCCTCGATGTGTCAAATTAAGTTGAACTTAGTTTAGAAGTTTTGCAATATTTCAATGATTATTATTATATATGTCTTTGTTAGTATTGTGAGACCTGTGAATGACTTGGGCATAAAATATTTCACAGATCTGTATAGTTATTGGACAGGCTTCCCATGGAATGCAAACAAGCCTCTCTGTACATCATATCTGCAGTTGATTCTTACCTTGCGATAATGAATTAAACATGTATTACATGTATTATTATATTAGGGTTTTTTTTTTAATAAGCATAATCATTCAGAACTATGTCAAAAATAGATAACACTGTATATTAGCGAAGGGTGTAACATAATCTATCTTAGGTATAGAACAGATAATTGCTCTCTTTTGGACATAGAAGACGCCAGTGCTCTCTCTTATGTATAGAAGAGTTAAGTGCTCTCTTTTAGGTATAGAACAGGTAAGGGCTCTCTCTTCAGTACGGAAAATATACGTGCTCACTTATGTATGGAAGAGGTAAGTACTTTTTCTAAGTATAGAAAAGGTCATTGCTGTCTCTTAGGTATCTAATTAAGTTCTCTCTTCGGTATAGAACTGGTACACGTTCTTTCCTAGGTATAGAAGAACTAGGTGCTCTCTCCACCCTCGTTTGGGGTATTTGATATTAACCGTGAGAGGGCAGTGGTTTTTCCAACAGGTATAATGGACGGGAAGGGTGGGTAAGGATTTTACAAGCGAGATTAGATCAGATTACTGTTCAGACAGAGATATGATGCTCTTCAACCAGATGACTTAAATCTTGCTACTGAGTTTATTTATTGTGTCCAGTTTGTACTTATTTAGGACATGGGTGTAAAAATTCAGCACACTCTGTACTAACCTTTTGTAAAACAGAATCAATGTTGTTTGGTCAAGTATCTTTGCACAAAAAAGATGTGTTTCTTTGTATTGGTACCTTCCAGAAACCTGAGTCAGTTCCAGTTTAATCTTTTTAATTGGGTTTTAGTTTTGGTCCTTTATCTGCTTGTTGGAGAAATATGTCAGGATTTATAGAATTGATAATCCTAGTGCTATCGGTGTCTGTTTTTTTCCCCATTAAAACGGAGGTATGTATATAGGAGCAAGTGGCAAGTACTGATATTAACAGTTACTGAAAATACAATATTTTCTTCCCCTCTATGTCCAAGTTATTTATCTTGTGCAAAGGCCTACTGATTGTGGAAATATTTTTTAAAGTAAAAAAGGTGATGAATCAAGTTGTATTTTTAATATACGTTTCCCATACATTGGAGGTCTATGGTCTATCAGTCTGGATTATAAAGGCTAATTGCCTATCAGCTGATACTGGTGCCAATATCTTTTTCATATTAAGAATTGATAATTTACAATAAAACTTTTTACTAATGAAGAACTGAATACTTTTTGTTTAACTGGGTTGTCATGGTTTCTCAGCCTGCTCTTCTCTTGTTGGCCACTTCCCTGGGGAGCGCTCTTGTAGCGTTTGTTTTCATTGTCCGTTCCGTGTTTTGGTTTTTCTTTCTGCTCAGCGTTTTCACCTGTTCTGCATTTCCTTTCATTATTTAAACCTCGCGTCGTCTTTGTTTGACGCTTCCATATTGCCATTGATTTGACAAGGAAAGCCGCTAATTCACGGTGTAGGACTGACAGTTCGTTACGACCGTATCACTTCAACGTGTTGTCGTTACACGGGACTTGTTTCGGGTGTTTGTAGAGTTTTCTAGAAACTTAGCCTAGTTTCTTCTCTACCCTTTGTTTGTCCCTTCCCGGAACCTCTGTCTCCCTGTCCTAGTCGGATATGTCTTCGCTGTCTTCTTTTCTTCTTGTTTGTGTTTTTCGGCTCCCTCGTCGTGAGCTATAGGTCTTTCTTTGTTTTTGTATTGTCTTATTTTCTAGTGTTAGAGTTTTTTGCCCAATACGGGTCGCTTTGAGTTTGGTAGCGGATTCTCTCGTTGTAAGGCGAGTTTATTATTTTCTTCTATTGATATTGACTCCCTGGCTGCGGGTTTTCCCCTCGCTTTTGTGGTGTTCGTTTAGAGCACTTAAGGAACCCCCACTGTTGCGTTTGGTTCTTCGTTCCGTATGCTTCCCCTGACATGAATATCAAAAGGTAGTTTTGATATCCTGTTAAAAACTCAAACTTGTGCATATGCAATTCAGTGTAAAGTACAGCACAATCTCTATGATACAAACACATTCAAAACAAATTGTATGGGGATTGTTATAAAATTTTAAATGGATGTCAAAACAGACCATGCTTTATTGGAATAAATGTATCAACATGATCTTTTTTTCCCATGTTGGGGTTCTGAACAATAGCCTACATTTATTTTTCATTGATTCACGACGTTTAACACTTCGATTTCCTCCCACAGTCCAAAGACATGCAGGTTAGCTTAATTGGGGTATGAATGTGTGAGTGCATGGCATGTGGGCCCTGTGATGGATTGGTGACCTGTCCAGGATGTATTCCTGCCTCTCACCTGATGTATGCTGGGATAGGCTCCAGCCCACCAGCGACCCTTACCAGGATTAAGAGGTTTCGAAAATTAATGGATGGATGGACTATGTTTGACCGCAAACAGTGAAATATAGAAGGGGCAAAAAGCGTTTCACCTATGACAGCATAAGAATGACAGCATAAGAACAGAGTTTGGAAAAGAAAAGTTCTACCCATCTTGTCTTCTCAAAAACTAAACATTCCAAAGTGTTGAACCGGGAGGCCTTGTGGTGCAGTTCATAGGGTGGCTGGCTCTCAGCCCATTCACAAACCCCCCTGTGTGGCCGGGGGTTTAATTCCCCGCTGTGGCACCTTCTGCATTATCTCTCTCCCTCTCTGTTCCCCCCTCCCTTTCTGAACTAAACAGAAAAACACACAAGGAGGCCGGACCGTCTGTTCTGCTTTAAAACAAACAAATACAAAAATTAAAATGCATGAGTGTTTGTATATTACAGAGAAAACTGAAAGCTCTTGGCCAGGAAATGCGATAGGTAGCAAACATGAGCCAGAGTGTGAGTTCAAAGCAAGGCACGGATGATTTTTATGGGGTAAAAAAAAAAAACACCAAAAAAACACAAAACGGTATTTCATTGAGGGAACATTAAAATGGAGCAGCGGTCTGCCAAGGAGCAGGTGGCTTTTGCCTACCCAGCACAGAGTTAACTGCTTCTCGCACTGTTAAGAGAGTAAGTGCATTCGTCAATGTCAGGGATTTAACGCTCCACAAATCAGCGAACAGGGATCATGAACAGGTGTAAGTAGTTCTTCAGACACTCCAAATTAGGGTGAGAAAAGGATATGACGATTTAAAAAGAATAAAAGTGTAACAATGTACTTAATTTATATTATTTATGATGATACAAATTAGATGGCACTAGCTTTTGGAAGTGAAAAGCACTGGCGTTTGGGTGTCATTTAGTTACTTGTGTGTGACATTTGAGGCAGGTATGCCAACCCGCGGGAAGTTCCATCCATGGATATTTGTGGCAGATCTTACCGTTATGAGCATATGTGCGTGGGTAGAGATACATTTTCATTGATTGGCAGCAGGATTTTTGTTACCATTGGTATTACAGCTGAGACAATAATTGACAGAGTCCCAGGGCCAGTTGTAACAGGTATGGGTTGCACTACCACGGACAGCTCGAAACATTAAGACGCATTGGAAAAGAAGACTTGTATCAGCAGCTAACATCGGGTGTTCTACTTTGAGGACTGATGACTGCCACTTCAGGTTCAGCCTTCATTGCCACTGTTGAGTTCAGGAGACGAGTTGTGAAACTCCCAACGTACAAGGAACGCCTGAAACACTCCCACTCCGCCAAGAGCAGGCGGGAGTAAAAGCTTTCAGGTTGTTATTTTGCTTGGTGTGGAAGGGTTTGATGGCTGTGAGTGTTACCTGTGAGGGGGAAGGAGTGGGCTCTAGAGAGCCCAGGGCACACCATGAACTCAATCTAAACTCCTCACCTAAAGAGCTCTGTGCTGTTTATCAGCTGTTACTCCCCAAGCACCCAAACCCTGAAAAGTGTTCTCTCAAATCTCAACTCCACACACAAGAGCTCTTTCTGTTCTGGTTTTGAGCTCCATCCCTGTTCATCCACAGTTGCACAGAGTCGCAATAGTTTTTCAGTAACAATAGCTTCGTAGGACTTACACAAAAGTGTCGGACATCATCGGAAGTCGCAGAATGCAACCCTGGAGGGTCAGAGTTTCTCCCGTTCCATTTAAAAAACGGAAAGCGCGTGACTTGCGCTGGCGTCCTTCTGAGTCATGCAGTGATTAGGAAGCGGTCATCATGACCGTCGCTTTCAACCGTTTCTTGCAATACAGAAAATGGCATTACTGGAAGGTAGAATTATTAGGGGGCGTAGGAAAAACAAGGGACACAACAGGCCAAATTAACTCTATTTAACGATTCGCTCCAGTGGATTCTTCTTTATTGTGCAATTTTGTATAATCGCCCTCTGGGATTTAACATGTGTGCTTCTCATCACAAATTCCTGATGATACAGGAAAGAAATTGTATAATAATTGACAGCTCGAGACTTGTAATTAAACTGCCAGTCATAATGCGAAGAAGCGGAGTAATGCGGGTGAATATTCATAAGAAGAAATGTTTACATACGTACGCAGGGAGTGGGTGAATAGACGTGTCTGCATGTCACTCTCATGAAGCGCTTCGTGAGATGCACTTAATCAGCGCGCACGATTTATGTAACCTGTGTAAGAAGACATCAATCCTCCGAAGAGCCACTTGTGCGTTCCCATTCCTACAGTGTGCGTTCATTTTGAACACCGCCGCTGACTGAGGCTGACAGATTGTAATGTAACTGCGAGCTCGGATGATGAACTGCTTGATTTGTATAGCTACGGTAAAGCAACAGGCTACGCAAATTGCAAATCCACGTAATTCTATTTCTAGACTTGCGCTGAAAACGACTTTGCTCTTGCAAGTATTGTGCCACGTGAGAGATTATATTATATCCTGGAGAAGAGGACGTGTCAGCTCTTACAGAACCGACTGTGTTGATTATATGTAGGTGTTTATAAAATCATGGCTTATACTCTGGTATTTTTCCTGTAAATTAGATATGACAGGCTTGCAGCTAAGTAGTCTTAGCGCCAGTATTTCCACCTCGCGCATCATGCATGTACCACGATGATATAATGAGGTCTGTTATCATCCATTACTCAAGGATAGCAGACCTTCAAGGACATATTTGTGTACCTCCACACTCATTTGCTGCAGGACCTTTGGTATTTTAGTAATGCCAGGAGCAGGGCTGTTTCTAGTTTAGAGGTGGAATATTGTTGGACCCATAGTAAATGTGATTATCAGGGAGTGGTGCATTCATGCTTTGAGTTACAATAGAATAGAATAGAATAACTTTTTTTCTCTGGGGAAACTTCAGTTGAAGTAGCCAGCATACTATAACTATTTACATAAATTGCAATAAGAAATATCTTTACTCTATTGCCTTTCACAAATGGTAGACAAAAAGACCAACCCATTGTTTACATCAAATTATTTGAAACCCTGTAATTCAAGGTAAAAGTCATAGCATTATTTACACAAATCATGTAAATGCAGCCGGTCCTCCAAGTAAGCTGTACACTTGAAGTTGAGCGCTGCAATCAGTTGCATTACAGTGAGTGGTAAAAATGTGGGTAACTGCCATTTTGAATACAGTCCTGCTGGATTGCAATTAGTCTGCGATACACAGACTCCTAGAATAATGGTATATAGCAGGGAATTGTAATAATATATTATCTCTTTGAGCACATAATGTTTTATGCTAATGTAAGGCCAACTTTGATAAATCTAATATTAGATTTATACTGAAATTTTAATTATACATAATTTTTTTTAGACGGGCATTTTTTTGACGGGACCAGATCGCCAGCCAGCCAAATTCCTTCCAGCAGCAACAGTTACCCATAGAGAGAGGAATGCTCTCTGTCTTACTCTTACCGATTGTGAAACAACACACTTTTTTTCACACAGCGCGGTTTATGAATGCATGCGGTGATTTAGGCTAGTAGAATATGCTCCTGGATCAACCATCGCTATTAAACAATCATATATGCTCCTGGATCAACCATCGCTATTAAACAATCATTGCCTTCTGATGTCATCACTGTGTGCCGAACAGCCTCTCAGCCATTTCAAAGTTCTTCCAGAACACCCTGATTTATAAAGTTATTGTATAGCTCCCCATTTCAGATGACCATCCTGGATCAACAAGGCGATAATAATCCTGGCTCAACATTAGCAAAACTATACAGGATCAGTAATATGATGATCGTCCTGGATCAACATGGTGATAATAATCCTGGCTCAACATTAGCAAAGCTATACAGGATGAACAATATGACGATCATCCTGGATCAACATAGCGATAATGATCCTGGCTCAACATTAGCACATATATATCTGGGATCAACACTCCGATGACGATCAGGGGTCAACACTAGCAAATCCTCAATTGGGGGAATATATTCTAGTAAATGAAATGTTAACAAATAATGAATCTAAATATTACTTAGTACTGCAATTAATTAATTATTAATTACTTGCAAGTTTATCAGAATATTAGTTTATCATGACTGAGGCATAGTTGATGACAAACTAATATGTTAACACATGAATAGTTAATTATTAATAACTAGCATTAATTTGTGAACGGTAAAGTGTTACCAGGAAAATTTAACTAGCAACTAGCTAGCTATCTTAGCTCAGTTAGACACTGCATTGCCTCAGCTACAAATACAAGTAATTAATAGGGCTCATATACTGGTGCCACTAAAATATTTTCAATAAACCTACAAACAGAAATGCAGAGCTATGGCTTTCTTCTCTGAAAAACCAGGGCGTTTTGGAGGGAATTTTGAAATAGTGGGAGGTTTTTCGGCACAGCACTGATAACATAAGTTGGCAATGATTGGTCAATAGGAATGTTGTTCCAAGAACAACAAGGAATGTTGATCCCGGAACATGTCCTGCTTGGGTAAATCACGTTATCCGTTTAGCACCGTCGCCTTTTGGAGACGCGAGTCTGAGAGGAGAAGTGCACCGTTTTCGCAGTTTTGGGAAACACTCCATACCATTTTTCAGGGTGCCACCGTAAAGTCACTTCCACTGGCAAGGTAGAGAAGCGAAAAGCGCATGTGCCCACATGGCTAACGTAGCCCCCACGAGTCGGCCTCTCCCCTCGCCCGTGCATTTCAGCCACCAGTGAATATTTACCGCTTTATTATCGTTGCTGCGCTGTATTGTCGTGAATTCCATCTCTTTCATTCCATATCTGAGGCCATGTTTGAGCGCCGGGGTTCATTTAAATTTAGAGGAAAACATTATGTTGCGGCTCCCTCGCTTATCTGTTGCATTTATGGTGGGAAATAACGTGACACACCTGCGCTGCTTTCCATTTTCCCATGTTAGACTTCTGTTTGACGCCTATCTACACTCAGTCAAATCTAATTTTCATCTGATTTCGACAATACCACCACACTTCCTTCTCAATGTCCCCCCTGTACCGATATTCGAAGTAAAATGTTAGTGTGAAAATATTATATTAGTTCAGCTTAACAATGCCATTTGTGCGTGTGTGTGTGCGTGCGTGTGTGTGTGTGTGTGTGTGTGTATCTGTGCGTGTTCTTCAGATAATATTTTAAAAAATATTTATATGATACTCCTATTTGTAGGGAGCTGCTGCATTGGTGTTTATTCAAGGCATTTAATTTGGCATCATGGGAAAAAGCTACACTTTGTGCAAGAGCGTATAATTGCATTATAGCTGCAGATCTTAGCTGCAGATATGTCCGAGAACCGCATATCTTCTCTATTTTTGGTGCCTACGGAATAAGCTTCATCAGTTTCCAGACAGTGTATCTCTGTTTGGATCTCTTTAAAAATGAAGAATGTTGTGCACTGAGTACGGTGTAGATCGAACTGATAGGGAGAGGTGCGTTTGGTTTTAAAGATTAGGAAGAGGCGCAGGGAAAGCATTCGTTCCATAACCACCTGATAGTGTGCGTAATGTGAAAGGAAAGGACGCTATTCCAAAGATTGAAGGTGACTTGTTGAAATGTATCCTGAGTGTTTTTGCACTTATCCCTGTTTACACTGAATCTTTCACGATGATGTTGGCACAGTTAGTTTGACATTTAAAACAGCTTTTCATACATGCAAAAATTGCTGGCAGCAGACACGTAGAGAGAAGATGTGTTGCTGCTCACAAGGCCACGGAGCTCAGAGGTTGTTCTCATTACTTTAAGCTCACCTATTTGCACATTGCAAGTTACTCTGCTTTTTATTACCCACTGAATGGACTATTGATAATGCGAGGCTCGTGGGAACAAGCTACTTTTCTCTGCTCGGTATCAGCCAGCCTTCTTTTGCCTGTAGTCGTCGTAATGCTTATATAATAAATGAATGTGTGTGTGTGTGTGTGTGTGTGTGTGTGTATCTCTGCATTTATGCACGTATGTGAGTGTGTGTTTATGCATACGTGTGTGTCTGTGTGTTGCATGTGTGTGTATATGTGTGTGCTTAAGCATGTGTGTTTGTGTATCTGTGTGTTTGTAATGGTACGTGTGTACATGTGTGTGTGTGTGTGTGTACTGTGTACGTGTGTCTGTGTTTATGTGTGTATCTGTGTTTTTGCATGTGTTCGGGTTTAAGCATGTGTGTGTGTGTGTGTGTTTGTGTGTTTCTGGTGGTGTGTGTTTGTGTGTGTGTGTGTGTGTGTTCGTAATGCAGGTGAAACACTGGCTCTGAGGAGTGTGATATCAGCCCACATGTTCCGCCCTCTGTAGTTAAATCCTGAAACTACCAGGAGATACATGGGCCGACATGTCATTTACAAACAGAGGCTGACTGCTTGTGTTCTGGGGGACACACATGTGCTTAGCGTGTGCCCTTCCAAAATGAGAATGGAGCATGTTGCAGTGCCGAGACACTCCAAAGCTGGCGATGAAGGCATGATTTTTTAAATCCCGAATGTATCTGTATTCATTAGATCTGTACTCTGCTGAGGAACATAGTTTCTGTATATCACATTTAACACAGAAATGTTCATGCATAAGGCCATACAAAATTGATTACCAGTTTAACATATTATTCGTACTGAAGTGATCATTAAGCACCATTAGAAGACTCAAAGTAAATTGTATTTGTATAGTGCTATTTAGAAAGAGAGTGGCATCATTTCAGCAAAACCTAGTGTTCGGTAGAGTGAAATCACATGAAGCCTATAGCCGCTAAAAGACAAAAACATGAATTGTACGGAAGTGTCCGATGCTCTCGATGAAAGCCATATTTACTTCAACAACGATCATCGTGACAAAACAATGAATTGTTCTGCTACGCAGGATGAATGAATGCAGAATTCTGCATTTTTCAAGCAGAAAAAAAACCATGCAGTGCATTCTGAGAAGGGTGCCTCTGTCGCAACATTGAGAGTTGAGTTGAGAGGTTTCTGTATTGATTCACAAAACCTGCGCATAACACCAACACTCAGCTGGGACACAGATGGATGGATGCAGATCGCATCAATTTATCCTCAATGCAAAACACACACAAAATAGGCTATGCTATCTCTAGCCCTCCAAAACAACAGCAGCGATGCTAAATGACAAGCTTTGAAGTTGCATACTTTTCGGTTTTTGACTGCGAGTATGTAACTAAAACACAGCACAGATCAGGTGAAAGGTGAAGCGCCTGGTTGAATGCAATTTATTTTTGAAAATAGAAGCAGATGTTTTACCATCTACAAACCCCAATTCCAAAAAAGTTGGGACAGTATGTAAAGTGCACATAAAAGCAGAAAGCAGTGATTTGTAAATTCAATTTTACATATATTTAATTGAAAACAGTACAAAGAAAATATATTTAATGTTTTACCTGATCAACTTTATTTATTTTTGTAAATATACGCTAATTCCGAATTTGATGCCTGCAACACGTTCCAAAAAAGTTGGGACGGGCAAAAAAAAGACTGGGAAGTTCAAAGAACACCTGTTTGGAACATTCCACAGGTAAACAGGTGACGCTATCATGACTGGGTATAAAAGGATATCAAAAGACTCTTTGGGGGGTAGAACTAGATTCATCTGTAAATTACATGGGAATAGTATGGAACCCATGGTTGGCTAAATGGCTGTAAGTCATCAAGGGTCTGCGGTATCAAACAAGCCTCATACCACCACTCTGCTGCCAGATATGCAGTAGATATGGATGGATCACTTTAAGGGTTGTTTCTCCTGACTAATTTTTCTATTGAACTCTATGGAAAAATAAGTCAGGAGAAACAACCCACGAGGGATACTGCCAGCATAGCTTCTAGTGTTTAGCTACGTTTACATTGTGTATTTCAGAGGCTACATTTTGTCATGTGGATTTAACATAAAATAAAAATAAATTCATATTCTAATTAGCACCCAGAAGCTACATTTACCGGCAATCTGAATTTACGAACGCGTGTTTTACCTGTGAAGAAAGGGTGTGTTAATTGATGACTGAGTTTATAATTTTTAATGGCAGTGTTTTTCATGTGAAAACAAGAGATATACTTTTTGAAAATTGTGCCTGAAACAGGAGAATTGTGTGAAATGTGTTCAAAAAGTGTTAATTTGTGTTAAAACAAGCAAAATTGTGCTTATAATTTTGAAAAGATGGTCTTCCTTTTGGCACATTATTAATTGGGTCATAACACCAATTTTAGTGCGTAAACAATTGAGAAACATTTTGGGAAAAAGCTAAACGGGACGTGTTTAACTATGAATTTGTGTGGCATAAGTGATAGTATGTTATTCAATGTTTCAATATGAAGTGCGTGTGTGGTGTGTGACGACGTGTGATGTTGTGTCATAGTGTGTGATCGGGATGGTGTATGTGACAGTGTGTGATTGTGACAGTGTGGTAGTGTTTGCTGGTGTGTGGTGGCGTGTTATTGTGTGTGATGGTGTGTTACAGTGTATGATAGTGTGTTATATCATGTGATGGTGTGCTATAGAATGTGATGGTGTGCTATAGTGTGTCATGGTGTGTTGTAGTGTGTGATGGTGTGTTGTAGTTTGTTATAGTGTGTGATAGTCTGTGATTCTGCTGTAATGTCTGAGCATGCAGCTGTTGAGAATGTGAAGGGATTGTGAGGGCTGACCCAGAAAAGCAGTTTCATCTCAGATTCATTTCTGTGGTTTATGTCAGTTCAGGGGCCACATGTATAAACAGTGCTGAGCAGAGCAGAAAAATGCCCTCAGAAAGCTGCATAAGCAAATTTCCACGCAGAAATTCAGATGTATAATATAACACATGCTGTGAGAATCTGCGTACCTCTGCACATGATAGACACCATACGTACGCAATGTTTGGAGTCCATGTGATATGGCGACACCGTGACAAAGGCAGAGGTAGAAAATGCAGAACTTTTTTAAAGCAAATTTCCGACTTTCACCCTGAGCACTCTTTTACGCATTTATTTCAGATATTTTTTCCAATTTAGTAGCCAATTGAACCCCTGTTCTATAATTAAATTATCCGTGTAGCAACCTTTAGAGAATCACCACTACACAACCCTGTCAGCCAGCAGTAGGACCGGAGGGCGCCACGTCCTCTTCAGGGTGCGACTCCTCCTAGGCTTCTGACTGTGATTCCAACCCGTCCAGGGCTGCTATGCGCGCAGTGATTCTCTCCGAGCTCCTCCCCCCCACCCGGAAGCAGCCGCCAATTGCCGCTCCCACAGGGTGCCGGCTATGCTCGGATCTGGCAGGGCCGGGGCGCGAACCCCGATCCTCGGAGTACAACTGCACCGACTGAAAGACGGCGCTCTTACCGTTGTACCACTGCAACAGCCCTTTACGCAGTTATTTTACTCAGAGTTTTATACATGTGGCCCCTGGTCTTCCTGTAATCACACCCACGCGTTTGGCTGATTGAAAAGCATAAAGACACGACTATATTTGCTCCGAGTGACTGCTGTGTACAAATGTCTCAGGGAACAATAAGGTACATAAGTTATGTTTTTATGTTAACTGTCGGAACATGTGCCTCTGATCAGGAATGCGTGTCCATACGTCTGCAAGTTTCTGCCATTTACCCAGTGAACACCATGACAGCGACAGCTGCCTCATTGGAAAGTGTTTTATCCTTTAACATGTCGAGTGCCGCAACCGAGTTTCCTTTAGAAAAATATAAATCACCTGTTATACCATTCTTACAACACTGGCGTACACCGTGAATGAATGACACTGTACCTTGCCTTAGACAATTCTCTAATGGAAGACCATCTAACAGACGCAACAGCAGTTTTATTTAATTTCATTAAATGCTATTTCCATGCTGACTATAGTCTATAAAGGAAAACCAGAGCGGATTGCACGTATCCTCATCTCATAGTTAATGATGAATATAATTACACTAACAAACACTGCGTTCTTCAGGCATCTCACACATAAGCAAGCATGTTTGAAAGGAGCGAAACCAATATTCCCTAGGATTCCACATCACACTTTTTAATGAACCATTTTTGATAGAAAGTAGCAACACTTGCCTACAAAGGTTTTTCATCCAGTGTCACGAAGGCATTTGCTACGAAGTAAAGAAAAATAGATATAAATATTTTTTGGTTTAAATAAATAGAAAATATACATATATACAGTGCCCTCCATAATGTTTGGGACAAAGACCCAAACATTTTTTGATTTGGCTCTGTACTCAACAATTTTATATTTGTAATCAAACAATTCACAAGTGTTAAAGGGGCAGTTTCTCAGCTCTTATTAAAAGGTGTTTTTATATATTTGGGTTTCACAAAGTGTGTGTGTGTGTGTGTTGAAAAGCTGTTAGACTGGCAATGTGATCAGAGAAGAGTAGGGAAACATTATCTGTGGGTTTTTTTGTTGAATCTGGGCATTTTATTGATGTAACTAGTAAAAACAGCTTTCTGTCCATTCGTCATGAAGGTATTTTATCTGTTGCCGTTGTGACGCAAGTTACATACTAATATAAACATGCTGTCAGACAATTATACAGTCAAGCCGGAAAGTATGCACACCCCTTTCACCTTCTCCACGTTTTATTACGTTACAGACTTATACTACAATAGATTGAGTTAATTTTTTGCTTCAAACATCTACACACAATAGCCAATAATGATGAAGTGAAAACAGGTTTTTAGAAAATATGCAATTTTATTTTACTGACAAAAATAGGTTATTTAGGGGTTACATATCTGTACACACCCTTAGCCTAATACTTGGTTGCTGCACCTTTGGCAGCGATTACAGCTTCAAGGTGTCGTGGGAAAGAAGCTACGAGCTTGGCACACTTGTTTCTGGACATTTTTTCCCATTCCTCTTGGCATATCCTTGCAAGCTCTGTCAGGTTGGATGGGGAGCGTCGGTACACAGCCATTTTCAGCTCTTTCCACAGATGTTCAATCGGATTCAGATCTGGGCTCTGGCTGGGCCACTCAAGGACATACACAGACTTTCTCCGAAGCCACTCCTTTGTTCTCTTGGCCAGTCTGAGGTCCAGAGCGCTCTGGAGCAGGTTTTCTTCAAGGATCTCGGTGTACTTAGCTGCATTCATCTTTCCCTCTATCAGGACTAGTCGCCCCGTTCCCGCTTCTGAAAAACCTCCCCACATCATGATGCTGCCACCGCCATGCTTCACTGTAGGGATGGTATTAACCAGGTGATGAGCGATGCCTGGTTTCCTCCAGACGTGACGCTTGGTATTCAGGCTAAAAAGTTCAATTTTGGTTTCATCAGACCAGAGAATCTTGATTCTCATGGTTTGAAAGTCCTCTAGGTGCCTTTTAGCAAACTCCAAGCGGGCTGTGATGTGCCTTTTACTAAGGAGGGTCTTCCGTCTGGCCACTCTACCATAAAGGCCTGATTGGTGGAGTGCTGCCTGGATGGTTGATCTTCTGAAAGGTTCTCCCATCTCCACAAGGATATGCTGGAGCTCTGTCAGAGTGACCCTCTGGTTCTTGCTCACCTCCCTGGCTAAGGCCCGTCTTCCCTGATTGCTCAGTTTGGCCGGGCAGCCTGGTCTAGGAAGATTCTTGGTGGTTCCAAACTTATTCCATTTACGAAAAGACCCTTCTCCAGATCTATGCCTTGACACAATCCTGTTTCTGAGGTCTGTGGATAATTCCTTTGACCCCATGGCTTGGAGTTTGCTGTGACATGCACTGTCAACTGTGGGACCTTATATAGGTAGGTGTTGGCAATCCCCAATCATGTCCAATCAATTTAATGTATCACAGGTGGACTCCAATTAAGTTGTAGAAACATCTCAAGCAGTATCAGTGGAAACAAAATGCACCTCAGCTCACTTTTGGGTGTCATATCAAAGGTTGTGCACACCTGTGTACATACGATATTTTACATTTAGATTTTTAATAAATTAGCACAAATGTCTAAAAACCTGTTTTCACTTTGTCATTATGGGCTATTTTGTGTAGAATTTTGAGACAAAAAATGAACTCAATCTATTGTAGAATATGTCTGTAACATAATAAAACGTGGAGAAGGTGAAAGGGGTGTGCAGACTTTTCGGCTTGACTGAAAATCTTGACTTAATTTTGTAAGCTTAAGCTCCAAAGAATCTTATAGTTCAAGCGTCACTTATAGGGCCTCATTCAGAAAACGTGAGCAAAATGAATTTGCACGTAAATCGTTCGTATTGCCAGTTTTGCCCGTATTTTGTCATTCATCAACGTTTTGGTATCTGAGATTTGATCTGACGTACTAACAAATTTTCCACATGGTCAAGAACGCACGTACCGCGTTCGTAAAATGCCGCTAAATGTAGCTTCTGGGTGCTAATTAGAATATTAATTTATTTTAATTTTATGTTAAATTCACATGACAAAATGTAGCCTCTGAAATACACAATGTAAACTAATAAATTACGATTGTAAAAAGCAAACACTTTAGATGATTCCTATTAATCAATTGTAGGCTATGAACTTGTTTAATTAGTCTCATAAGCGTAATTAATGCTCCCAGTACTATTTTTTTTAAATTGGTCAAATTTAAATGCTAACTTATATGATGTGAAATATGCTATTTAAAACACACATTTGACCAATGAACAAAATGTGCTCTAAATTGCCTACAGGTCTGTAGCCAGCGTTGCAATGGCTGACCTGTTGGAGGAGTTGGCTGCTTAGGAGAGAAACAAACGCATCTTAAGATTGCGCAAAAGCTTTTTGTTGGCTGAGAGTGATATATGGCTGGTTAGTTGTTTTCGGGTTTGTATGATATTGACAACCTGCTCAGCAGCAATGTTATTGGTGCCGTAACTGTACTGCACAAACGCATAGCCTCAAGACTCCATCCAAATATTCGTTTGCAAAATATGAATAGAAAGGGCTGTCACATCTGTGCAGCTCCATGTCATGTCATGCGAAATGTATTGCTCAACGTCCTGGCTCGATTGCCTGGTGAGACCATAGACGGATGGGACAGCTTCAGTTGGCTGGCTTTAGTGGCTTATTGGTGTAGCTACATCAAACTGTGTCAGACAGTAAGTAGGCCTACCTCTTTCCATCACTAGGGGGTCGGGAATTCAAACCATCTCTCGCACTCACAGAACACCAACAAAATGACAAAATTAATAAATTCATGATTTTATTTCCAGTCCGCGTGAAAGACCACAGCCTAGTGCTTGGCATATAGAGGCAATGCGCTTGTCCGATGCAGAGAGGCTTGTACTTCAACAGCTCTTGTAATGGGAGATTCCTATTTTTACTTTACCATGTGGGCTACTTTACAATTTACTTTATTACACCGGAACGTGTTTATTAAACTATTTATTTTCCTTGATTGAACATCTGCTAATAAAACCTCGATTTCAGTGTCAGAATAATGATTTATTTTGCTCTTTCTGGGCCATTTTTCACTTCGTATGGAGCTTTAAATGGAAGTGACAACCTCCATATAAGGCAATTCATGCGCGTGGATTTATGCTAATCACAAAATAACATGGACGTGCATCGTAAGTGAATACGAAAAAATCTACCTTTTCCACGCGGTTTGATGAATCCGGCGTCAATTTTTGCGTATCAACTCCCTTCGGACATAAATGTACGCGTATATTTAGGAACGCTTCATGAACGAGGCCCATAATGTCCAAAGTAATTAAACAAGTTTAATGAATGGAATCATCGAGTACTGCAAAGTCTGCTGGCTGTATCAACTCTTAAATATTTCTTTGAAACAATATATTCAGGAGAAACAGAAATATACTGCTCAGTGACGATAATTTTTTATGATTGTGGTCAGAATATAAATTTTGAATTCAGAATTTTGTCACATGATACAATAACTAATTTCAAGACATGACACAGGATATTTTCAGTGTTGTTTTACACTGTCGACGGGGAGAGCAGTATAATTTCTGTAATAGATGGAAATATTTATGACTGAGCATTTGAGACCGTGGTATGGACAGGCTCCATATCTTCTCTTGGCAATTGCTTCATACATCTTCCAGGAGTAATACGCTCACTGTAGTTGCAGAATTCCTGATGTACGATGCGGAGAATACCGGCTCTCCACCCCAATATCCGCTTAACTCTGCAGCACAGAATATTACGGAGCCGGGAATATAAATCGACCTAGCACCACTTGCTTCGGTATTGTATGCTTTCCTTTTGTTTCTTGAATGTGCCCTTAGAAACGAGTCAGCTTGTAAGACAGTACATTTAAAAACAGAAGCTGGGGCTGTTGCCATGCTGTCTGTGAGGCAGATGGCTCTTTCACCGGAAAGCCCATAACTTATGTGCGTTTGTGTGTCTGTTCTCCTTCTGCCACACTGAGAGGTAATTGGTCTCCCGAACTGAAGCCGCATGCGCAGAGCCCATTGTGTCCCCTGCTCTGAGAGGAGCAGTCAGCCTTGGCATCTGTCTGGTACCTCATTAAAGCTCGGCCCAAGCCAGGCTCCAACGCCAGGGCTCCCCAAGGCCAGACCTGCGCCACAGCGACAGGAGAGACAGCCGTCAGAAGAGCCCACGGCGAGGAGGCCCTGACAGAAATGAGGAAAATAAATAATGAAATGAGAGAGCCAGCTGCTTGGGAGTCTGAGAATCTGGAGCCATTTTAAGAATGTGGCTTGTTAGTGTGAGGAGGAAGAAGAAGAGTAACACCTGGCCTTTGGTCAGTCTCATGTGTTCTTAAGAAAAGGCCGAGGAGAATCGCCCAGCAGGACTTTTTTATTTATTTTTTTATAGCTGCCCCACAAATCATTGCTTGAAGATTTAACATCTGAGGGAGCTTCAAGTGCCTGGCTCTATCGCCCTTTCTCCTGGACAGGAGAATAAAATGTCAGCCCTAGAGGCTACAGGAGAAAACCTAACCTCACTTTTTAGGACTAATACCGTTATATACAATCCGTAAGGTCACTGCACAGATGCATCCTTAAAGCATGCTGCCGGTTACAGGGATATAGCTTCAGGTCTAACAGCAAGTGTAGCTACTCTTTAAACTCTAGAAACTCACTCCATTTAATGAACAGCATACAATTTCAGCCCATATTACACAGTACACTCCTCTCCCCAGTCAATGCTGCATAAGCACTTTGGGCAACACTTTTCATCCATAAACCGAAACAACCATATTGCAAAATATATGAACAATAATGCAAGGAAATATAGGACAGCTGTCTTAGTGTTGCGTGCAGTGTGGCTGCCTGCCTATCTATCTATCTGCTCGCCTGCCGACCTATCTATTGAATTATCTATCTGTCCGCCTGTCTGTCTATCTATCTATCTATCTATCTCGATTCCACCATCACCTTCATCACCACTCGTTTTGTGGTGTGTTGGCAGTAGAACAACAGGAGGCGAACTGGCTCTATCCAGTAAGTGCAGTGGCTTTGCGGGCCTTCATCTTTCCCTCTGGTAAAACGCACATCATTACTGCAGTCTGTCGCTGAGAGACCCACTCACTCAACCTACCTAAGGGTGCCCCTTACGGGCTTTCTTTCTCCTGACCCTAATCTCCTGTGACATGTCTGGCTCTGCTGAATCCAAGCCCTGTTTTTTATCAATCTAAAATAAATGCCAAACCTCTCTAACTGATACCTAACCTTATATCTTAAAACATGTATAATAGGCTCAAAGAGCACACTATAGCAAAATAAATAACTTTTTGGATAACGTAAATATTATATTTCTCAAAAACACAATTTATATTCTTCCTGTAATTGTGTTTTGAGCATTTATTTTTCAATATTTGAACGATGATAATCTAAGTATTGGTTTATGGATGTTGTTACTCTGCTAGTTGCATGCTAACAGGAGATATTTTATATTGGGCAGTCAAGGCAAAGTTTTACACAGAAGAGCTTCTTACACAGAACCTTGGCCTGCAGGTTTAAAGTTTTTTTTTCTCATAGATTCAGAAGTTGATTTTGATGATTTCAGAACCGCCAAACTGAGTGTAGCCCTTAAATAGAATTTTCAGAGTTACATTGAAATAATGTTTTGGAATCCTGACCACAGTATGATGCGTTTATAGGGGCCTATTCACATTTGAGATATGCACGCAAATTCAACTTAAGTCCAAAATTTCATTGATAGGGATGTGTCTAATTATGAATACAAATGTGCATTATACTGTAATTAGTCAAGTCTAAAACTATTTCCATGAGCTAGTAATGAGTTTGGAATTAACAACAATGTAGTTCTGTAAATTTGACCTCTTATCTGTTTAACTATGGACATCCAGAGGTGTAAAATCCGGGTTCAGAAAGTAAAAGTCCTCCCCAGTATTTGGTTCTAATCACCTGGATTTGCTAATTAGCACCATTATTCTGCCAGAAGGTAGAACTAATTGGTGAAATCAGCTGAGTGGAATCAGAGTGAGTTCATGGGTGGAAGAAAAACATGGCCGGACTTTTACTTTCTGACCCGTGGATTTTACACCACTGTGGACATCATAAGAGTTATTTCAAGCAAAGATGAATGAATTGCAATGCGATTGCATTTGATGTGTTTACACTGAGAAGGATTTTGCAAAGAGTTTCTGCAAAGCTCCATTTGCGGCCAATGTGGGTTCTAGATTAAAGCTCCCCTGACCATAATTTGAAGCCAATTTCACCCATTTGTGCATTCAAAATGTAAAGTAGGAGGAGATAAACACCTTTTTTTAAGGTGGCTTGCAGCTTCATTATTGAAATGATCAATTTCCCCCTCGTTTCAACACAGCCTTACATGATGAGAGCCAGAAGAATGCGGTCTCATCATCTTGGCCAAATAGAAACAAAATATGGACTTTAAATCAATATGTAGTATTATTTATTTACTTATTTACTTTCAGCTGTATGTGACAACTTGCAGTGATATTATCCCGTGAATGCCCAGAAACCGCCTCTTGGATTCACGCCTGCCTTAATTTCATAGTTTTTCATTATTAAAGTCTCATCTGTGTTCAGAGGAATTGGAGATACTAGGAATGCAGTCGAGATGTAATTCAAGTGCCAGAATCTTTGTCCAGCTGTGGGTTTGTGGTTAAAATGAGCAAATCAAATTTTTCCAGTGCATACAAGTAGGAACTCTTCCAAGAACAGGACCTATGGAGACGTTCGGTTGAATCACGACCACAGTGTGATGCATTTAAAAAGAAATGAATCCTGACCGCAGAAGGAGTTTTAAATATCGCTTTTGAAATCCGGCACCCGCAGCGAAGGTGGGGGGTCGGTTCCATTTAATTTCAGCAAATTCATGAAATTACTTGAAAGTCAATTTGCGAATTGAAAACTCCTCATAGAGCATTATGGGTATTTTTTTTTTCATTTAATGAAGGGAATTGCAGTTAGTTTCTTTAATTGTGATGGATTTGACCCCAGGCCTGGCTTCGTTTTTCTGGGTGTGTAATCTATAACTGTGCCTCGGATGAAGTTAGTGATTGCATTGCTTGTTTCCAGACAACAGGAAATAGAAAACTGCATGGGAATGGAATAGAATATAGCAGACTCATTGCCATGTTTCTACCCGGGCAATGGGGTGTTCTCCAAATTAAAGTATTTGGAATTGACCTCTGTACAGTATATCATGTGAGGCAGAACCATCCTGGGCTTAAATATAAAGAAATAGGAAGCCAGTGCAAATGCGTTCCTCTCTCAGGCACAAAAAAAGGTAAACAAGCATAATGTGAAGGCAGTGATTGTATGTAAGCAGCCGGGTCTGGTGAGAATGAGCCGTTACGCCAGTAAAGTTGGGTGCTGAGCAGACCTGAGCTAACTAGCAACTGAGATAAGATCAGAGAGCTTCAATGGTCATCTGTGAGAATGACTTTTTTTGTACAAACCCAGATATGAAGAAATTCAAAGCGTCCGAGGGGTGAACAGTTAACGTGTACGTACACATAAAAGAAGTATGCGGCACACTCGTCTTCAACAGCTTTCCGCATACTTATGGCGACACGTGATCAATCGTCATTACAGTTTAACTTCTAAAGCGCTGATCCTGCTTTTTAAGCGCTGCCCTACTGCCTGGATTACACGTGTTATCAGTGTGAAGGAACACAAAATAAACCGTCTCTATCCTGCCTTTGTTTTGTCCTCTTCATTGTCACTATGCATCTGAGCTGCTTTAATCAAAGTTCTGTCTTCAGGTGCACAGGTAGCACGTCCAGGTAAGGGCTGGTCCTCGGTGCAGTGAATGACTCTTGACTGAGTCTCACAGGGGGGACCCAAAATTGGCCGCGGCCTTGCCCGGGAATTGTGGGGAGTCTGCATTGTCTCGTCGCACCTCCTCCATTCGATTTTGGTTGGGCCCACAAATTTTTGCATTTAAGGGCTTTGCTGATTAGAGATAAAAGGGTTGAATGGGTTTTGCATTATTTAAAAAAACCCACTTCTCTCTGAAAGGCTTGTGAGTCTTGCCACGGAGGTCAGATGGTGCTGTTCAGAGAATCGCAAAATTGGCACCTCACCTCTTTCTACTTTTTGCCCCCTTTTCAGTGCCATTTTGAGCATCCCCAACTGAGAGTCTAACTACCTGAGGGGCACAGTTATCAACAAGTAAAGTTCACCATCACACAGAGAGAGAACCCTGGTGCGCTCTTAATGTATTCTAGTCATGGACATACCTTTGACTGGAACTTGGCCTATTTTTTTTTTTTATTGAAAAAAAAATGTTCCTCCTTTCTGTCACTCGGTTGACCGGAGCCACCTCTCCCACCCCCTGTCATCCACTTGCCGTTGGGCACATTTCTGTAGAAAGAGATATTTTTATTCCCTTCAGAGTGTCTGGATAACCAATATTTTATTTTACATAGAAACAAAGCAGCTACTGCCATTTAACACAGTAAAAATATAGTTATGTTCCTGCATGTGCTGTGAGTTCAAATTTATTTATTACAGAAACAATTTATTACAGAAACAAAACTGAGTATTCCAGACAATGCAAAAATAAAAAAGGAGGGAAAATAATTCGTTTTAAAGCGTTTATTGTAATGGCTATAACCTTTGAAAAGTCAGGACATAAGAAAAGCCAACATGTTTCGACCACAGCTGGTCTTCATCGGAGCTGAATTACAGCTTTGAGATTGATCTTAACGAGGTGAATCTGGCTCCAAAATAATTAATTGTGTTGGAAAAAAGCATTGTCACATAAAAAAGGTTTGCCTGGATGTACCACAATGCTTTCAACACTTGCTTTAATTAGAGATTGTTACACCATTTCAGTTAAGCAGTCAGTTTTTAATATTCTCTTATTATCTGAGATAAGGCTGATGTATGGCCAAAAATAATTCTAAAGATGCTGTTTCATAAAGCAGTTAGACTAAGGAGGCCGTAGTATGTTGTAAGTTTGTCACAGTTAAAGGGCGTCGGGTAGAATCACAGCAAATGGCTGGCTGTTAGCCGCTACTATAGATGTTACTCTTCGGAGAGAACTAATACAGTATATGGCAGTTTCTAAAATTTATGATTGCTCTATCAAAAAAGTTCACTTTTGACTGACATGCTTTGGGCATGTGATAAAATTAGGGAGTTTTGTCAGTGATGAAATGATGGACTTTGGTCAGTGGTTAAAGGAGGGAGTTTAGTCAGTCATTAATGGTGGGAGTTTGGTCAGTGGTTAAAGGAGGGAGTTTAGTCAGTGATTAACGGTGGGAGTTTGATCAGTGGTTAAAGGAGGGAGTTTAGTCAGTCATTAATGGTGGGAGTTTGATCAGTGGTTAAAGGAGGGAGTTTAGTCAGTCATTAATGGTGGGAGTTTGATCAGTGGTTAAAGGAGGGAGTTTAGTCAGTCATTAATGGTGGGAGTTTGATCAGTGGTTAAAGGAGGGAGTTTAGTCAGTCATTAATGGTGGGAGTTTGGTCAGTGGTTAAAGGAGGGAGTTTAGTCAGTGATTCACATGGGAGTTTGATCAGTGGTTAAAGGAGGGAGTTTGATCGATCATTGAATGAGGGAGTTTTGACATGTGTGTCGTAAATTGTGTGCTGTACCAATGAGACAGTGTGCTGTACCAATGAGTTCTCACAGGAACTGACTGGCTGTGATCAGCTTACGAGTCACAGAACAGATGTAACCGTGTCCCTGTCATGTGCAGTGGAGTCGCAGAGCCTCGTCTGTGTCTCAAAATGTATAGTGTACCCAGTGAGAGATTTCTGGTACTGAGTATCAGCTTTTACAGATAGATAGCCAATACCCCCTTCTGCTCATCAGCAAGCAAAAGGCGAGAGCCCGCACTCTCTTTTTGCTCTGCACTGGGATTGACCCAGATGGCTTGCTGCCAATCTACTTTTCATATGTATATTAAATGCAAGAGCCTGTACGCCTTTAACCTCCCATTTACAGTTGCAGGCGAAATTTTGGTAATGGCTCTTTATTAAAGGTTGCATACGGAATGAGAAACAGTGCAGTCTCGCAGGAACGGGCATAGCTAACCCCTGCCCCAGAATAAATAGCACATTAGGGGGTTGCGGAGGGGTCAGGGGTGAGAGCTGCGACTGAGATGGAGTTGGCCTTTCATGGTCTGAAAGTGAAAGCTATGTGTGTTGAAGTTGCTTCCATCCATTCTTATGAGATTTATGAAAGTCAAAGACAGTCAAAAAGAGTAAAATTATACTCTGGAAACAATTCCAAAGCAGTGTATTTCTGGCTGTGCGTGGCGGCTCTTCCATGAGTGAGTGTTATAACCTTTCATTTAAAAGGGTTTGGCTGCGTGCGATTGAAATAAGACAAGTTGCAATGTATGCCGGAAATATTGATGAACCGAAATGCGCAACCGAAGTATTTGCACGTTTTATCATTTCACTCTTTGCGGGTGATCAACAAAGAGGCATTATGTGAATGACTCCAGCCGCAAACAGCCATATTTAAATGATAGATTTTGGTTGTTTGGAATGGTTAGGTTAGTATAGGCTAGTCTTGCCAAGGCCAGACTCGAACACAAAATCAAGGTCCATAGACTTGCCTAACGCGGCAAGTTATAACAAGTTAACAAGTTGGCGCCTTTGATTGACGTGCAATATAACCAACCACAGACCATCTATGTTCCGTGACGTATTAAGGTGGTACAGACGGTTGATTCAGAAACAGCGCTACAAGAAAAACAGACTCGCGTGAAACAAATTTACACAAATGGCACGGCGATCTCCAGTAAACATCGAAGCACATCTAGGCGATCTAGCACATCGAAGAAATGTTGTGAACTTCAAAAACTTTTTTCAATCCAGCGTTAAGCTCTTGGTCCGAAACACTCATTGTTCTTGATGGATTCGCAGCTACCGATTAGCACAACTTGTTTCCTGGCAGACTGATAAAACCCAATGCACCGCGTCGTACCGGAAATACGCACACACTCCTGTGATTGACAGTGCTGCTAGCCAATGAGTGCTAACTGTCAGTTTCCTACACTTCTACCCAGCTTATGCAAGTCTATGCATAAGACGCTGCGTACAAAGTGTTAGGTATAGGTATACTATAACACTAAACAAGCTGGCAGTTTACAACAAACTTTTTCACTGGATGTCTCTTAGATATAGAGGTAGTTTGTCAGCACTGAAATTATTGTAATTATACTTAGCCTATACTATACTACTCGTGCTGTAAGTTTCACATAAAATCACATTTTCATTTGATGATGGCTTTTATTTTGACAAAGTTTTTATTTTCTTTGTTATAATAGACATTGTAGGCTATTGCTTGTTTGATTCAAACACTTGTTACTCTTCTATTCTGTAACATAATTAGCTTCATGATTAAAAATCTATTTATTCTTACTGTTCATGATGTATGTATCAATATTAATATGAATAAATATTGGAAACCACAAACATTTAGAGGGGGTAACTAGGCCATACAAAATGTGTTTATTTGGATCGCTTGTCACAGTAAGAGTCTTAGTTTCCAGTTTTTTTTTTGTATGGACAGCAGCATAAAACGCCATCATTCTTATTTCTGTGTAATGGCCCAATACAGCTGATGGGTTGGATTTCATTGTACATGTCAGGGCTATTTCCAGAAAGCGCCGCCAGAAAATATTTTCGTGTTCAGTTCAAATATAAAAAGAAAAGCTCATAGTGAGGGCACAATCCCTGAGGGTTGCACATGAAACATGTCAGACATTTGCTGTCAGGTTTACTTACGGTGACGGTTAATTTCACGCTTATGTTATAATATTTCACCCAGAAATTAAACGCTATCCCCTTGATTGGCATATTAGACCAGACTGCTGATTGCGGATGACAGAACACTTGTAGGAACTGAACGTTGAGGAGCAAAGCTTAGCCATTCTGAGCAGATGTACGGGACCTCATCTCACCCACGATTCGCGGTCTCAATCAGCTAGTAATCGAAAGGTCGTTTCAAACCTGCATGTCTGCGGTGACTGGATTTAAGCTAATTCCTCAATTAACAAAAGCTATACTGGTGGTCTGCAAAGTCTTTGGAAATGTCAGGGTGTTTTTTTCTCCATCATTGCGCTTGAATGCTTTCTGTTGGTGTGCGGAGCAAAGTAATCCTTACAAGCGCATTTGCTAAGTTCAGTCTGAAATGGTCCCTATTTAACAGGCCGACCTTGAAAGCAAGTAGCTGCTGAATATGACTGTATTTTTAAAGCGTGGCAAGGCTTTAGACGTATTTATATGATGAACACATATCCAGTTCACTTAATTAACGGTGCATAATGGCATCGCTGAATATTTCTCGTTTGTGGTTTTTGACACCAGCTTCAAAAAATATTCGGCAAGTAATTCGGTATTTTAAGAAAACGCTGTCGATCAGAATGCACCATTCACCGTGGAACAGCATCGCTGAAGCTCCTCCAGACTTGATCAAAACTGACAGTGTTGCTGCTTGTCAAGCCAGTTTCAGACCCCAGTGACAGTTTTTGGCATTGAAACCAAATGAAGCGAAATAAAGTCGACAGCCACTTACGCGTTGAAGGGTCGGGGGCCGCGGCCACCAAATGTAACTTAAAATCGCTCCAGACACCCAGGGACAAGAAACAGGAGTAATCACGAGCTTAACTGGATCTCTCTCTTTTCCCTCTCTGTGGACCAGTCTCTGTCTGAGAGTCTGGCTTAATTCTCTTTATTCCTCTCCACCCCTGAAAGGTTGTTATTAAGCTTGCCTTGTCTGCACCATACAGCCTCCTCTCCGTCTTACTCTTCACGGATTGTTTCTTTTTCTTGGCGTTACTGGAAAAATCACCAGTAAGGCCACGCTGTGTGGGCAAACGGAACATTCGGGAGTCATTTTGAGAAGACAAAATGAGACCGTGTCCTTCTCCGTGGTTTTAGTTACACAGACGTGATGTGGCGCTGTTGACAGTTGGTTCTGTCCATTCGCAAATATTGGACACCTGGAACCAGTGCTGAAGTTGATCTGATCACGCACAAGTAATTTCCCAAAATAAGCGTTACAATGAATTACCAGATGTGTTTTTTTTTCGTCGAGCACGGGAGATCTGTGGTTGATGCACTGATCTGAAATTGGGATTTGCACAAGGGCAAATACCTGAAGGAAATGAGGATTCCGTTTCCATCCTCTTACAAAATATAAGCACACATTCAGTAGTTTTCTCTTATGTCAGTAATGGATTAATACCATTATATTTACATTTTAAGCATTTAGCTGACGCTCTTATCCAGAGCGACTTACAATTAGTACACAAAGAAAAGGCCTAGATTCGTAAATCCGCAACATTCGATGTAGCAATTAATGAGAGTGCAATGGTTGGGCCCTAACACACCGGCGATAGGTACTCCTTTGTCACGAGAATGAACACGTGGAAGGGAAAATAACAAGCATTTGTTTTATATCATAAATATGTTTCCATAAATTGTGTGTAATGTGACATTTGGGTGAGGTATTACCTCTTTCATAAAAATTCTGAAACTAAATATGACACCTTTTGCAATGCGTGCTGAAGCATGCTTCAAGCAGGATCTCGAGAGACAGTTGAAACTCAGCTGCCTTGTGATCGCACGCTCAGTTTTCCCTGTTTTTGTTTCCACACAGGTGCTACGTGGATGACAAAGTGTCAAAGGTAGCTTGGCTGAACCGCTCCAACATCATCTTTGCCGGGGAGGACAAGTGGTCTCTGGACCCTCGAGTGGACCTGGTCACTAAAGGCCAGCTGGAATACAGCTTGCGCATTCAGAAGGTGGACGTGTATGACGAGGGGCCGTACACCTGTTCCATACAGACCAAACAGCAACCCAAAACCTCCCAGGTCTATCTCATCGTCCAAGGTAGGTCAAAGCACTCTGGGTGACAGGAGAGCCCACCACGTCGTTTTATTAACCGGCAAATCCAAGAGACACTTCCTTTTTAACATGTTACACTGAGTGGCATCTGACAGGTCTTCTGCGTCTCTGCCTGTCATAGTTTGAGATATCACGCTGAAGGGAATCATAAAAAAAGAAGAAATATTACGCTGGCCCTTTGTGTCAGCCATCTTGGACACTTGCCAGAATGTGATTCCGTGAGGATTTGGGCTCCTGTACGAGCTCTTGCTTTGCACCGCCGCTTAGGATGTGTGCTGTCACTACAGCGAAGGACAATGCCACTCTGAAAGAAGGAACTAGAAAACTTGACAAATGCTTGACGACTTCTACTTCTTGTCATCTTATTTCTGAGGACAGCAAAGATTTATCTAGGATGAGAAAATTGATTGCTTCTAACCATAAGTAGATGGATGGCTCTATAAATGTTACTGCAGTCATCCTTGTAAAATATTCAGTGTCAACAGCAAATATAGCCCAGCGTTAAATATCCCTTCATGTACGCATCACAGTTATACTCCCCTGACATTTTCAAAGTAGGCAAAAGATAAAAAAGCTCCATTATGTGTGAAATTTTGATTGGGTTAGAGAGAGGAATAATCTTACCATTAAACGAATTCAGAGCTCAGTAATCTTTTATTTCTCCTGTATCCAGTTTGGGTGGTTTTCTTATATCAGGAAATTTGTTGTGCCTGAAAAGGCTTTTTGGGGATTTACACTAGAAGGATGAAGCGACTTACTTACTGTTGCATGATCTTCTATGCAATGCTGCCAAATTTTGACAAATCGTCTTCAGATAATTAATTTCTGGTACAGCTGTGTACATAAACATGCACAGCTGCGCCAGTAAACCATTCAGTAAAATATGCTGTATGTTTGAAAGCAGGAATGCACAAAGGTATAATGTCACGCATTACTACTGTGCGCTAGTTTTGAATGTTTGGAGACTTGGTTTTTATCCTTTCTGTCACATAGGTAACTGGATTACAATTGTTATCTTAGCCTTGAAATGAATCTTCCCAACATTACAGACATATTATACAATAGATTGAGTTAATTTTTTGTCTCAAGATTCTACACAAAATAGCCCATAATGACAAAGTGAAAACATGTTTTTAGAAATTTTTGCAAATGTATTAAAAATCGAAATCTTTCATTTACATAAGTATTCATACCCTCTGCTTTAACATATTTTTAAAGTATCATATTTAATATTTGGTCGCATATCCTTTGCATGCTGTTACTTCCTAAAGTCTGTGACCCATCAACATCAAAAGACTCTCGATATCTTATTTCCAGGTACTGTTACAAGCGATACTATAAGCTCTCTGCATTTGAATGGATCTCTATGGGAATTGGGGGGTGAGACTAGATTCAGCTGTAAATGACACTGGTACAGTATGGAACACATGGCTGGCTAAATGGCTGTAAGTCATCAAGGGTCTGAGCTATCGAACGAGCCCCAAACCATCACTCTGTTGCCAGATATGGAGTAGATGTGGATGGATCACTGCAAGGGTTATTTCTCCTGACTCATTTTCCTATAGAACTCTATGGGGAAAAAAGTCAGGAGAAACAACCCTTAAAGGGATCCATCCACATCTACTCCATATCTGGCCGCAGAGTGATGGTTTGGGGCTTGGGGCAGTGATTATGGGCTATTTTGTGTAGAATTTTGAGACAAAAAATGAACTCAATCTATTGTAGAATATGTCTGTAATGTAATCAAACGTGGAGAAGGTGAAAGGGGTGTTCAGACTTTCGGGCTTGACTGTATATATATACAGTATATGTATTTATTTATTTATTTATTTGCAAACCATTTTGCAGTTCAATGTACCTTAAACTGCTACAACACAGTCATCTACCTTAACCAATCCCTATTCAAATGTTAATAATGCTGGCACTGCAGAAGATCAGTGAAGGACCATTTTACCATCACTCAACACAGATTCAAATATCTTCCCTTTTTTATGAATTCGTTAGAAATGTCCCTGCAAGAAGTACACTTATTGCTTAAGGTCAAGACTTTAATCAGAGCCATTGAGCTTAATTGTTCAAAGTGGATCTATACGAGTAATTTGTACAGTGTTGCTGAAATCCATAGTAGCTCATTAAACATGAGATGAAGGTTACAATTTCTCTACATCTCTCTTTATTTTAGCGCGGCATAATGGCCATGTGACATTTTAATTACTTTGAGCAGAGAGCCGCTACAGATGAGCACATTCCTAATGGATTGTTTGGCAGCAGGTCCTTTTCTTACCTAATCCAAACATGAGCGCTCAGTAGCTGTCTTCAGAGCTCTCCTCTGTCAAGTTGTGTCTGTCTGAAAACATATTTCATAACTTCATTCATGAATTTTCTTTTTTTCTACCAACAAGGCAATGCGACTAGTCACCGGGGTGTACTTTAAGAGTATGCCTAGTCATAATACCTTATGTAGGACTAATCTGAAATAATTCAGGAGTGTTCCCTTTGTTAGAAATTGCAAAATGGTGATCTTTAAGACCTTTTGAGAATTCGGTCCCTTTACCGTAAATGAGCGGAGGAGAGAATTTTGTGATCTAAATGTGTCGCTCTGAAAGTCGACTGTTAGAGTCAGTTGTCAGGTTCTCTTGTGTTGTATGGTTTGAGTCAGTCAAACTTGTGTCAGAGTCACTAAGGATTGTGTCCCAGCCACTCAAACTCAGATGTCACAATGAATTGTCAATCACTCAGTATGACACCGACTTATGATTGGAGGTAGGTGTGAGTTTTGAAGTTGTATGTTTACAGTAAATCACCATAGCCCATTACTTGCTTTTATTGTTTCCGCTGCACTGAAATTTAGACGTGAACTGAACGTTGGCACTGATGATACTGCAAGAGGAGGGTAGTAACACAACCCGTGTGATCATGCCAAGACTCCCTAGATCTTCAATAGAGTTAGTGTGGGTCTGTTTCTATTTCATTGAATTAATTGTGATGTACTTCCTCCTGCAATAGTATCAAACCACTTATAATAACCAGAGTGAATTTGCATTTTATATTTATTTTGCAATTACCCTGATATAGAAAAAAAAATTTTTTTTGTCTGATGTGTTTTTCAATCCCTCCTTTGTCAGCGTCTAACACAGAACTCACTCACCCAGTCGATTCATACACACACTCAAATTATCAATGGGCTAATTGTCCTCCGATTCGGGCCCTATAGCGACAACATTCCAATCCTATTACTCTCATCTCAGAAATACATTTTTGTAGTACGTGTCAGACCCTTGTATAGTCATTGTGCATGTTACAATGTTGTTACTCAATACCTAAGTATAGATAAAGCAATACATTAATATAAACATAGGACTCCTATCAGAATATGAAGGTTGTGAAGGTTTCATGTGTAGTTACACTTCCTTCTTCCTCTGCACATGACCGATATAAAGAATTCTATGACAATAGAAAACGTAAATATTAGGCTAAACTTGAACCAAAATTAACATCTATGGTATTTAACTTGAATGTAATTTTCCATTTTTCATCCAAAGCAAATGAGATTAGAGGAAGCGACTTTCTTCATAAATGTGAAATGCTTTGTAATAATTGGCTGATTGAATGTAAAAATGCCACTCCCACTCCTGCCCACTTCTAATCAGACATCTGTCACTCAGACGTCAGTCACTATGTGCTATAATAGATGTCACAAACTGATGCAAGTCTGATGCAACAGACACCTTCACAGCAATTGCTGACCAATGATAAAAATGCAGGTGCGTTTGACTGCTGACTGCTGAAAGCTGATAAAGTCCAAATATGGCCATTACCATGCCATAACCCCTCAAACAGCTACGAACCCCCTCCCCACCCTCCACCCCAAAGCAGACAGAACAATAAAAAACTGAAAATCACACGCCATCTTTGAAAAGTGAATAAATGAGACAAAGTTAAATAGAACAATTAAGATAAATTAAGTCTGAACAAAGGTCTCTGTATCATAACAGAATCTTCTAAATAAAGATAACTCCCATAGCCTGCATAAAGCCTGGTCTTAGCGTCCTTAGGCTACTGGCACTTTCCATTAGGATTGTAATAAATGTATGATAATCCCTCTTAAAAATTGTTGCTGTGTGAACGCATTTCAGCCAGTATTGACCCAACACTTGTATCGAACTGTTCAGCTGAGGTTCTGTTTTTGTAGCAGAAGAAATTACAGTAGATAACAGTGGGGCAGCCAGCTATGTTTTTCTATAATTATCTGCTTTTAAATTCAGGATGGCATGTTAGTGGATTCAAATAGTCCAGTTGATTGCCAATACAAATTCAACTGCATTTCAAACAGCCATGCATATTAGAAACAGGGCCAGGAGATAAGGTTGAATCATGAATGTCAGTCGTCTCACCTCGACAAATTGCTGCAAACATGAGAATATTCCTATATTACCAGAGCCTGTGCGCAAACCATCTTGTGACTATAATGTTGTGAAAGGAAGGTGCATGTTTGTTAAAGTGATGGGGGAAGCTACCCTATCCTTTCAATAACACGTTCAGGCCAGCATTAACTTGTGCATCACCGTCACAACTCGTATTTTTTAATTCCAGTTGAAAATAGCATTTTAATGACTCGGCTAAGACGTGACAAAGCCTCCCACTTCTTTAAATATGTTTCATTTGAATTGCTAGGAGAATTCACTCATGTGAGTTTTAAGAATGTGAGTTTTAATACTCTCTGGCATACTTTAAATGGCCCGTCTACTAAGGCTTGATCTTTTATTAAATCTGTCTTCAGCATCTTTACAATGGTAATTGATATGGGCACCAGTAGCACTCCCAATCCAGTCTGAGCCGTTCTAGGTTTTCACATGCTCTCAGTGGAATATTCTCGTTAGTAAGTTGCTTCTAGTAAGACCTTTTTTGGCACAAAACTTTGATGCACTAAAATAAGCTTGCTAGTTTTAAAACTAAACTGGTGAACGAGGTGCTTGGATGACTTGGCCGTGTGTGGGAAATATGTTAACATGAATATGTTAATATGTTAACATTTAACTGGCCAATGCATGTCACACACTTACAGGAAGATTGTTGCTCTTATTATAGTTAACATTACATCTGGTTTATCTGAACTTAGGAAAGAAACATGATTGATGTAACAGGTAGCGTAGCGTCAATGGGGATGCTGAAATAAGATTAAGAACCAGACTGCATTCATTAAAATGTCAAAAGTGGCGGAGCGCTGCATTATAGACACAACTGACTCAGTCCATTGATGAAATTGCATTAATAGGAAACAGAACAGTGGGGAATTCTCTCTGCAACTTGAACATGGTGCTCAGCACTGCAAAATGGACTGCAAGCCTGGTGTGGCCTGACACATAACAGTCTTTATATTAGGCACCATCCATTGTGCAATACATCTATCAGCCTCTAAACAGTGCGCATTTGTCTTTTTGCTGTATTTTTTTTTGAGAGTATTGTCTTTTTCGGATCCATATATAATTAGTCTTTGCAGGTTAATCTTATTATCAAAAGTAAAGCTTAATCCACTAGCTGGCAAATAATATAGCTGCTTAACCATGGTTATATAGCATTGGCAAGCTAGCTAGCTAACTGTTTAACAACGGATGCAGTATAATAACCATGACACAAATTAGTATGGTAATATTGCATTGTGTTGGTCTTCATTTACAGGTTACATTATGTCAAAAATTAGCTTGCATTACAAAACTTAACTAACTTAGGAGCCTGGCTGACGTTGTTCGTCAGCTAGTTAAAAATACAATTATGAGAGGTATTAAAATCCTGATAGTTGAACTGTGTGAAATCATGGCGCTTTGTACTGTATATATATATATATTTGGAATATGTCACAACAGGAGTGGTATTTGGCCGACATTATTAATCTAAAAATTTGATTACTTTGTATAATTTGTTTTAATGCTATAACATTTGCTAAGTAAGGTAGTCAGTCAACTAAAAGTGCCATGGAATCAGCAAGCATAGCTTGTAACGTTGGCAGCATGGTGGTTTGCAAAGGCTTCAATGTCAGCGATACTTTTATATATTACATGATTACAAGTAATGGATTCATTCAATTAACACTTCCTCAAATGAAGTGCCAAATTAAGATATGTTAGAAGCTTCGGTGGGGTTTCATACTACTTCCTCTGTGCCACAACTTTCAGACGTTTGAGAGGACAATCCACGATCACACGGTCCAGGAGGTCGCAACCAATGTGAGGGAGAACTATTTCCACATTAGAGGACGTTAATGACTGCGCAAGAATATACTATACATACATAAGAATAAAAATATCCGTCCTCAGTTTGAACTGGAATTGAAAGAGACGTTTCACTGCCCCTTACTTTCATTGTGTGTGATTAAAAATACATTGGGTGTGTCGGTGACACCTAGTACCCGTTTCAGAATCCATAACTCTTTCACACACGCAAGGCTCAGCTTACTGCAGACCTCTCTGTTAACTGTTACACTTTCACTCATTTTGTAGTTTGTGCCAGTATTGATTTTGCAGTAGTGGAAATTCCTTTGTCGTGGAATTTCCACGATACAAGAATTCTTGTTGTTTTCCCTGCTTTTTGGCATTGCTTTAAATGTTGCATTGCTCTCACTTTAAATGTGCTTGTTTTTTCACCAGCGCCGCCATTATGCTCAATAGGCATCTTTATATTGTATATTCATATTTTCTTCATACCTCTGATTTCTTCCTTCAGAAAAGTCCAATTTTAAGGGCCACATTATGCAGCAAATAAAAGCAATTCAAGTGAGATATTAAATGAATGTGTAACCCATCAGTCTCAGAAAGAACAATAACATTTACCCAAGAGGCTTTTTATGGTATTTCCCAAGAGCCTCCTCATACAATTTCCCTCTTGATTCGTTCACAGAGTTGTCAAGGTGGGGCACAATTTGCTCAGGACTGAGGGGAAAAAATCATATTTGATAAAACAGGCTGACTCCGCGATAAGATTGGATTTTAGACTGCACTATAGTTTTATGTCACTGGAAACCACTGTCATATAGGCTGCCAATCAACATTGACCTTTGTGACATCGCCACCTGACATATAAATGACATAATTTCAAGTAGTCCAGTTTAGTTTCAACAGAACCTAAAGGTAATAGATACTGTGTATATCTTCTGTTTTTTTCTATGCATATAACAAAAAATGTCTTAAATTTTAATTGCGCAAGGTCTGATTAAATATTTAACTGCACACTGAAATGAAATGTCCACATTCTACCTGCGGGGATAGTGTGGTATTTAAGGAGGGAATCTAAAGACTGTACTTCAGCCTTTAGACTGGGGGAGTTTGTGGTTTTCATGTGTCCTTGGAGTAGCAGAGTGGGGAATATACATTGTCTGCTTTCAAGACTGGACAAAGAAGAAGACTTGACCTTTAGCAATTATCACGGGACAATCGAAACCTTTCAGCATCACTTCCAAAGCCAAAGCCCCCCGTCGCTTCAAAAGCTCCTTATCGACACTCTATTGTAAGAGATATTCCGGTACTTCCCCCTGTCTCACGTTCTCATGGGGGTGGGCATTGTTAACACTAGAGATGCCGAGCGCTTCGACGGGCAGGCCTTCACTGTGACAAACCTGGCGGCTTCCTTCCTCGTGATCTTTCCGTTTGTTTTAATGTCGCTGTGTACAGAGGGCAGGCTTGCTGAAGAGCCGCTCTGCCGGCCTGCCCCCTTTGAACCCCATAATGAAAGGGAATGCTTTATGTTTTAGTCAAAGAAACAATTTAGCATTCCGCTTTCTCCTCGTAGACCTGCCTACAGCCCCGGAAAAGGCATCTCCTTTAATCTTTATTTTATGCCTGGCAGAGGGGCACCTCATGCATTTAAATGGGACTATCAGCTGATGTGTGTAACTCAGGGAGTATCTATAGGGCTTCAGGTAGAGGGGTGCTATATTTTATATGGTGAGGGAAAAGTTGAGAAGACTCATCATTCCTGGGGCCCTCATTCTTTATTTTATCAGTAACGGCTTCCACTGTTCCCAGCCCTGCTGATATATAGGCTAACATATCCCGCCCTGTCTCTTAACCCAGGTATCCAAATAACACTTATTTTTCTCCGGTTGCAGAAGGTTATAAAGGTTTGTTGGCAGTCGGACAAAATAATGAGAGCACATCTCCTGCAGGGAACAAGTATAAATGTGGTTTTGAAACTATTTACAACATAGCAGGGATGTTGCGGTTCGGGGAGGCGGCAGAAGAAATGTTGTGAAAACATTGCCATAACCTTGTTGTCGGCCGTAACTTCGCTGCAACAGCGTGGAAACTCGCAGTAACGTACTGAGAAGTAAAGAGAAGTATAATTTGACGCCCTCGTCTTGTTTTTAAATGGCTGCCCCTGAGGACTGACGATAAGGCTGCGCTCGCACAGATTTCTACAGGATTAATCTCTCCTCGGCAGCTTCATTGCCATTTTTATTAACCAAAATCACATAATAAACAGTGTGATCAACAGTGATAAACAGTATTTGTTTATGACATTGTTTTATTTTACTGATGGCGTGATTTGAGTATGAACCTTCCCGTAATAATAATACTGCTAATAATAATGATAAATAATATTATTATTATGTAATTAATATTATTATCATATGAATAATAATGATAATAATAATAATAATAATTGAGATGAGAAGGGGAGTGACGTGGCTCGGGATCTTCTGGATGAGCCGCAGAGTTCTGATGGCAGACGCAGGGAGGCCAGCATGGAGGGAGTGGCAGTAGTCCAGACGGGAGATGGTCAATGCCTGGGCTAAGAGCTGGGCGGAGTAGGTGGTGAGAAAGGTGTGCGTTCTCCAGATGTTTCACGGGAAGAATCTGCACGCCCAACAAAGTGCCATGATGTTCTTGGAAAGGGACAGTTTGTTGTCCAGTACCACTCCTGAGATTCCTAGCAGATGAAGAGGGTGACACTTTTGTGCCAAATAGGGTGAAGGATAGTTCCAGCAGGGGGTTATTTTTAAAAACAGTAATGTGAAATGCAAAGATTTTTACCATCCGATTTTTTTACGTGTACACTGTGTGTGATATGCTGTTGCATAGAGGATATTTTGGCATGAATCTCTATTCCCATAGGTGGGGCTATACTTAAAGGATTGTAGTGACAGTATTCAGAGTTCAGTCTGCTCTGCAGTATATTTCTGGCGTGCTATCCTCCCTTTTCTATTTTTCATGGCCTGCCTTTTTGAAAATGTTCATAGTGAAATCTGATCTTTTAACTGTTATTAATTCGATTAATCATCCTGCCATGAATTCTTAACATGCAGAGTTACGGTGTGCGTTTGCATAAAGTCTAAGAAAAGATGGGCTGTTGCTGATTAACATTGGGCCAGGGTTCTATTTTTGTACGTATTTTTGAGTGTCTTTTCACATTTTTGTCATCACCATGCTGTATATATTATTCACTGTCAGTGCTTCACTGCATTATAAATAAACAACAGCTTTCACTGGAAGTTCAAAGTGTTTCTGTCCTTGCAATGAGCACACACTTACACACACACACAAACACACGCACACACAGACAGACACACACACACACACAAACACACGCACACACCTTGTGATAGACATAGTAAAAGTGGGGACCAATAAGGAAACCGCAAAAACTGGGCTTTAGATGAAAGGGACACTGTTTAGGATTCAAGTGAATGCCGGTGTGAAAACTTTCTGCTTTTGACATGATAACTCCTCTTTTGTATGCTCCTGTTTTTCTTGCATACAATGGAAACTGCAGTTCAAGGACATCGGCTCAATTCATCCACCATTTATCATCTGGTGTTAAACTCTTCCGCCCTCTAATATCAGATGTGTCATCCCCAAATTTGTGTTTAACCTTGCAGTTCTGATATTCCTCCCAGTCCTTATCTACTTTTTGGCTTTGCGTGCACTTCTTCCCCGAGGATATCATAGCCCCTCTGACTGTGTGAAACCAGTAGTTGTGAATTTCAGCCATAATTGAAATCTAATGGCTGCGATGGGTGCGATCATGGGGCATGGTGCTTTGTCACTGTCCTGAAAGAAGTTCTAGTGTATTCCATTCATCGTACAAAATGTATCTTTTCCTACTAAGATTAGACCCTACATGGTCTCAAGGGTTCTATGTGCAGCAGCAGTGAAGCAAATCAAATGTTCCCAATGCGATATACAAAACGTACTTTTTCTTCTATATCTACTGCATAGAAATATATTCACTGAAATAGCATTAGTAGTAGTAGTTGTAGTGTAGTAGCATACTGTATAGTATAAATTAGTTCATTCTGCAGTCTTACTTAGGTTATAGAATTCTAATAGTATAGAATGTAACAGCATTGTTAATCTTCACAATCTTTAAAATCAAAACCTCATGTGCAATGGCAAGACCCTGGCTTTGACACGCAAATACTCCCACAGAACTCTCTAATACTCCTCAGTAAGTACTCCCACAGTGCTCTCTAATACTCCTCAGTAAGTACTCCCACAGTGCTCTCTCATACTGTATTTGACAAGCACAATTTCTAGGCTATAGGGTCCAGCCTGAGTCTTTAATAAGCACAGTGGCTAGGCTATAGGGTCCAGCCTGCATCTTTAATAAGCACAGTGTCTAGACTATAGGGTCCAGCCTGTGTCTTGGCTATCGGTTCAAGCTTGTGTCTTTAATCAACGCAATTAAAATAAAATAAAAAATCTAAGTATTCAGCTATCCTATAGGATTCGCTGTTGCAGTCTGAAATAATAGGCTTTCCTGCCGGGACCTCATACAGTATGCTCCAGGATTCTGGTGGCTTGTGTATTTTAGAGAGGAGGTAAAAAATCTAGGTTTCGGGTTGTCCTCTCCCCTCAGGTAAAAACTTATACTAGTGTCTGTATGATGGCATTTCCTGAGCCGTGTCTGGGTATATGGGTCCATCAAATTTTTTGTAATGTGTAATCTTGTGAAGTTGTCTATAGGCTTCCTGTGTGTATTGTGTTCTATTCATAATAACTATGGCACTTTTATTATCTGCTGGTTTGATAATAATCTGTTTGTTGTTAGCCAGCTGTAGTAGCACTTGGCTCTCCTCTCTGCTGAGGTTGTTTTGGTCTTTGTGGGTTTGTGGGTTCAGTGCCTTAATCAGTGTGTTGTCCTCTTTAATAATTTGTGCAATCTCTTTAGGGATTTCTTCCGGTCTGTGTTCCCAGTTGGATTTTGGTGTGAAAAGTGTCTGTTCCATGGTTTCTTAATAAGCACAGTGCCTAAACTATCGGGTCCAGCCTGTGTCTTTAATAAGCACAGTGTCGATGCTATATGGTCCAGCCTGTGTCTTTAATAAGCACAGTGTCTAGGCTATAGGGTGCAGCCTGTGTCTTTAATAAGCACAGTGTCTAGGCTATAGGTTTCAGCCTGCGTCTTTAATAAGCACAGTGTCTAGGCTATAGGTTCCAGCCTGCGTCTTTAATAAGCACAGTGTCTAGGCTATAGGTTCCAGCCTGTGTCTTTAATAAGCACAGTGTCTAAGCTATAGGGTCCAGCCTCCGTCTTTAATAAGCACAGTGTCTACGCTATAGGGTCCAGCCTGTGTATTTATAAGCATGGTGTCTAAGATATAGGGTCCAGCCCCTGTCTTTAATAAGCACAGTGTCTAGGCTATAGGGTCTAGCCTGTGTCTTTAGTGGTTCGTGGCTGTTGTTCTTTTCTTTTGCGATTCTCATTCTGGTTTTCACGATTGTGAATCAATCAGATTTTTTTGCAGTTCTCATTATTGTTTTCACCTTTGCTTCTGCCTGCAGGGTATTTAAGTTCCTCACTTCCGCTTCTCCAGTGCTTGTTTGTCTTACGACATTGCATTCGAGCCAGGTATAGCCAGGTCCTTGCGACCTGCTGATATTAAACTTGTTTATGTTCAGGGGGGACTTGCTATGAGCTACGTAATCAGGTATAGGATTGTTTTCCTCCTGGTAGCGTTCTGCGCTGTCTATTTTGTACATTGCTGTTCTCTAGGAGACAGTTTTTCTTTGTACTTTCGTTTTGGTTTTACACTCTTCTGGCTTTGAGCTACGGTAGCCGAAGGTGTTCTTTTGTTTTCTAAGTTTCCCGTTCTGCTCATTACTTGAGCCCTGGAAATTTAGTTGGGAATTCACTAGTTTTCTAGTTCGGCCGTTTTTGTAGGTTGATTTTCGTTTGTGGCTGTTAGCCTTCAGGAATTACGTTCTTGTCTTTTCTTTGTTACTTTATTATTTTAGCTTCCAATTATTTGCTGACTTGTTCTGACCCCCCCCCCCCCACTTTCGCGTTTGAACCTCCGAACCATTAAGAAACCCATTACAGCATCTTTAATAAGCACAGTGTCTAGGCTATCAGGTCGAGCCTGTTTCTTTAATAAGCACAGTGTTGAGGCTATAGGGTCCAGCCTGTGTTTTTAATAAGCACAGTGTCTAAGCTATAGGGTCCAACCTGCATCTTTAATAAGCACAGTGTCTAAGCTATAGGGTCCAGCCTGTGCTCATGATTACTGCCTTTAAAGACTGGGTCACTCATACCACATTTCCATGATGAACACTTTTCAAACTGGTAAGCTAGTGGTATTAGTAGGGCTTTGCAAAAATAATGACAAAAATAAACAGAAAACAAAATAAACATGAATGTGACAATAATGGCTACAATAATTTGGTAGCATACCCCTCAGATATGAATTAGCTTTAGTGTAAGGCTGTACATAAGCACCACGTTTCTATTGTAATAAAGAAAAAAATTCTTCCTTTTGGTGTTAAGGTGGTGATGAATTTTTCATTACTTGAGTGCAGCAGAAAGTCTTTGAACTGCTTTCCGTGTATCTCTAGTCCCCACTCAACAAAAAAAAGGCCAGAGTCAAAGTCTCCATGTGGTTTTATTGCCTCTTCTACTTTGCTCATTATCTCCTTCCAGGATTTCTTGAAATCTGTTGAATGCAAATTGAAACTTTTCTTTCCTCAGAAAATAGGTACATTAGATGGAAGGTGGCATTATAAAAAGCATGCCCTACATTGCCTTTGCAGATTACAAATTAATTTCAGTTTCCTAAAGATGTGAATTATGTCTTAAACAATTTCGACCAAAACTGAAACAAGCCCTGTTTGTTGATTTTTCACGCACATTGCCTTCACTACCCTGTGAAAGCATTAGGCTGCGACATGCGGCTAATCGCTGAGCACACACAGATATGCATTGTCGCCACGCTCCCTTCACTGTAAACAGCAGTTTAACCAACCCCCTTTGGAATCTGTGTTCTCAGTTGCTGTAGAAACAAGTACAGTAGCATCCCGGTGTCTCTAAAAATACATTTTAATTAACAAGGGATTTCTCCCTCAAAGACCAGAGAAAAAGAGCGTAATCCGGGCACCGGGAAATGCTTGAGGATTTTTTTAGACTGAAAGCCCCCTCCAGAAAGGCCCCTGATGGGCGCTGGCATATTTCATCTCTTCTGTTCCCTGCGAAAGTTCAGAGGAAGCTTCAGTGGAGATCATCGAATGCTGGGGGCTATGATTATGTTGGTGGAACAACTTCTCCAGTCGTGCTGCCAAAAGTGAAGAATGAAATCTGAGAAGTTCCTCTTCAGACGAGTACGCCCGCGCGGGAACGAGACAGAAAAAAAGGCGAGCCCGGTCTGCAGGAGTCGACGCACTTTGTAGCCTGCGTTTGATTTGCTCCTCGGTTAGAGTCTACAGTATCTGGCCGCAAAAGCCGCGAAGCAAAACCGATTTTTTTCCCCTTGCTACTTTCTCTGAGCATTTTTCTTTCTTAAGGGGATCTGCAGAGATAGTATTGTTGAGTTTTTCTGCGCGTTAGAAGCAGGGTGCGATTGGTGCTCCATGTGACCTCGTGCCCCCACCCCCTCCTCCCAGCCTGCCGGGATTGATGAGCTCCTCTGAGGCGAAGCCCTACAATGGACGAGATTGCTTGTCTCTCTCTTCTCCCTATCAGATTACCTCATTGGGTCAAGGTAGAAAAACCTGCACACCGGCCGGCCGGTCCTGGACTGGTTTGAGGTAACGTTATTAAATTTAGGAGCTGTCACAGCGCCTTCCCCGGACCTCCACCTGAAGCTGTGCGCTAAGCTAACAGACTAGTCCGTGCCTTGAGGTGCTGGTGAAGGATTCATAGTGGTGTAGTGACCTTGTTTCGCAACGCAAACGTAATTGACAGTTATTTTTAAAGCCGCGCGGAAAGCCGGGGGCCTTGTTTGGTGATTAAGTTGCTGCGATCGGAATATGAGAACTGTGATTGCCTTGCTTTGTTCTGCGCTCAGCCAGAGAGGTGTCTGGACTGGGAGGCAAAAGTCAAGGATAAAATTGAGAGGGGGGTGGGGGGGGGGGCAAAGGGGACCCAGTTCTGAGCCGTCAGAAAAGAACAAAGTGGCAAATAATTTTCGATAATTCAATAATTCCCTCAATGGAAAACCGTCACATGACAAGATAAAGATATTATGCAAATGTTTTTCCATTGCATGTAGGGGGCGGTTATCTATTCATTTGTACAAAATACCTTCGGAATTTAACTTTAACAAAACAAAAAAAGACCGTTAACGACACGTTTCTGTACAGGTGCGTGTGGGGGTGAGTGTGCTTACGTACATGTGCATGTGAGCGTGTGTGTGTGTGAGAGAGAGAGAGAGAGTGTTTGAGTGTGGGTTAATCAGCCTACTAGCTGTGAGTTATGTTGGATTTCACTGTCTCTGAGAGTATGCGGCGAAAATATGAGCCATACGCGGTTTAAATGGCTAAGAATTGACAGTATGATAATGAGACACGTTTATGCAGACTGGTGCAGACAGTTGGTACTGGAATCAGCGCGACAGTAGGTTTTAGCCATCGGCACCAATCCCTCAGCACTCAGACATCTGTTGAGCTGTTAGGATTGCGCAAGTGTCAGATGCTCGCAAAAGGTCGATTTGTTTTTAAATAATGTATAAGATGCAAGACCACGGGTCTGATCTGCAGAAAATCAAACAGCATTTCCCAACCCTTTCAGAAAACCACTGTTCCCAACGGAAAAATCAATGAGAATAGTAACAAGATGAAGTCCAGTTAAATGGTGATTGATGTGTCGATATTGCTTTGTGTCTGAAAAATGTATCCACACCATGCTACGACAGCAGGAATATGTGTTGCATAGAAGTTGCCTAACAAGTTTTGACAAACGGCTGACATTGATATTTCCCTTTGAGAGACATCCATCATCTGTCAGTGTTTTTTTTGTATCTGCCACTTCTCTAATACCCCTGTCAACCATCTTATTGTACAAATCAACCAATTAGTCAGTTAAACAGCTGTGTGGTAAAAATACATTTATTTGCCAGGTCATTAAGTTTCAGAAATTATATGTGCTTTAGTACATGGGAGAAAATTATATGTTTAGATAAAAGCCACGTTTTATATATTAATAAATGTCACTTTAATATTACAATATACTTTACAATATACTCCACAATCTATCTACAATCTTTCATACATAGGACCTGTATTATTTTATATGGGTCTAACATATGACACGTGTTTCATACTAAAACATATTTATGTCCCTGTTGTTTTTTTATTACATTTTTTTTTGCATTTGACTTTTCCCTGCAGTGTTGCTTTCCTGTCTGTGGTTTTTCTGAATTGTGTATTTCTTGATACATATCTATTATTAAATCAGGGCTGCCAACACAACTGTGTCTAAGCTACAAGAAAACAAAAGCAATATGCATTATGTATGTAATTGAATTAGATTCCCGCCGGCTTTAATCTTGACATATCGTGAGAAGGCCACTTTAGCAGACCTGCTCGATTTGAGGGAGCGTTCGCAACTCTCCGGGTAGGAAAAAAAAGAAAAGTCTACCGTGAGAAAGACTCAGATAAATCTAAATAGGGTTTTTAGGATAATAAATCTCCTCAGATAATCCTTGAACTGCACAGCGTTGGGTGTAATTGAAAAATCTTGGCTGGGTTCAGCTCCGACTGTACCTGAAAAACAGATAGTAATTGGTTGTCCTCCAGGATGCAACCCCGCTTTTTAAAATGTGTTCCATTCATTTCCGTCAGTTGTAATGGGGACTTTCTGTTTGGATGCAAACCTGCTAAAACCACTACCGGGTCCGAGGGGACGTTCATAAAAATAAAAATTAAAAATAAAATTAAAAATGCATGTTACTTTGGTCCAATTCTATGTTCCTATTATCGATTCCATTTGTGATTTGTGCTAACTGATTTGTAGCCAATCTATTCCCCTTGTCCCTTCACCTCCTATGCAGTGATAAACGGCCCATCTTTGATCGGTTTTATCAGTCGTATGCCCTGGTGACACAGCCCAAATACTTAATCCTGCCGCTTAATTCTCAAATGTAAGAGGCGCGAGTTTATATGCACGGCTTCTGCCCTGCGTTACACGCACCCCTCCGAGCACGGACGTGTCTTGCGTAAAAGCGTCTCATTTAAGGGTGCGTGTGGGTTCAGCCCAGGAGGGTACGCATTACCCACCTCTCCTGAAGGAATACGGCGACTTTAGCGATAACGAATATGAATCCAAAAGGATTAACGTCAAGCTGTCTCTGTTGTTAGGGTGGGCAATGCGATGCTGGATTTGATGCAGCACTTGAGACTCACTCCATTTGGCTGATTTTGATGTATGATTTTATGAGTATTATACACGGGACCAAAGTTTCTGATAGTGAGCCAGCTCATATAATAATAAGTTTATTGTATAAATTTGGTGTTGTAGTAAAAATCTTTCTTTCCATTCCACCGCTATCGCAAAATAGCCAAACTATGCTATTGGCATATAAAGTGCCGTCCGTAAGTATTTGGACAATGACACTCTTTTTGTTGTTTTGGCTCTGTACTCCAGCATATTTGGATTTGGAATTACATTCATATCCAGTGATCCATGTAGGAATTACAGCCTTACATAGTCCCCCCCCCCCCCACCAAATTTTAGGGGACTAATTCTAAGTGGACAAATTAACATAAAAATACATTTATCATATTGAGTACTTGGTTGCAAATCCTTTGCAGTCGATAACTGAAGTCTGAAACCCATAGACATAACCTGATGCTGCATATCTTCCCTGGTGATGCTCTGCCAGGCCTGTACTGCAGCCATCTTAAGTTCTTGGTTGTTTTGGGGGATTTTTTCCATCATTTTGCCATTTTGTCTTTATCAAATGAAACGCATGTTCAATAGGACTTTGGTTGGGTGATTGACTTAACTAGTCAGAAAAACTCCTTCATTGCTTCAGCATTGTTTAGAGTCAGTGTCATTCTGTAAGGTGAAGTGCCGTCCAATGAGTTTTTAGGCATTCGGATGGATGTGAGCATGTTTCTGTACACTTCAGAACTCATACTGCTGCTGCCGTCAGCAGTCACAACATCAATAAAGAGTGAGCCAGTTCCAGGACTCAAGCAAGGAGTTTTTTTTTGGCTCATGACTCAGTTCCTTTCTTTCTCCTTGGAAGAGGACTGCTCTGTTCTACTTGGAACAGGACTTAGATCTGTTCCTCTTGGAATAGGACTCTGCTCTGTTCCACTTGGAAGAGGAATCTGCTCTATTACACTTGGAAAAGTACTCTGCTTTGTTCCACTTGGATAAGGACTCTGCTCTGTTGCATTTGGAAGAAGACTCTGATTTGTTCCACTTGGAAGAGGACTCTGAAATGTTCCACTTGGAAAATGACTATGCTCTCTTCCCTGTTCCCTTCAGCATTCTTGGTTCACACTTTAAAAACTGAGATCATGCAACGTCATTCCACCAGTGCAAGTTGGGTAAATGATAGCTCCTGATGAGTTATGTATAACAGCTGTTGGCCAATGTGTTTTTCGAGATATGAATGAATATTCTGAGAAAAAAAATCCCTCATCAAGAAATAATTATTTTTAACAAAACCACGTGGGCCACAATTATTGGCACCCCTAGAAATTATTATGAACAAAGTGTAACTGAAGCATTTTTTCAATTTATATTTTACTTTTTAAAGTTGATCCGAGTGTTTAGGAACTTTCAAGCAGTAACTTGTGACTTCCTGTTTCACTGGGGTTAAATATGAGGTGACACAGAGGCCATATTCTCTTATTCATATATCAACATGGGAAAGATAAGAAAATACACAAATCAAATGTGTGTTGAGCTTCATAAGTTAGGGAATGGCTATAAAAAATAACTACTCACTTGAAAATGCCCATATCTACCGTTAGGGCAATACTTAAGTTCAAAGCACCTGGAACTGTTACAAACTTGCCTGGAAGAGGACCCAAGTTTATTTTGCCCCCACGCACAGTGAGGAGGATGGTAAGACAGGCAAAAAAATCCCCAAGGATCACGGTTGGAGATTTACATAGGAAAGTAGCATATTGGGGTCATCAAGTCTCCAAAACTACCATTAGACGTCACTTCCATGCCAACAATTATTTTTTTCTTGTCATTTCCCCACAAAAGTAAGTGCCTGGAGTTTGCTAAACGCTACTAGAACTTTGACTGGAACCGTGTTCTGTGGTCAGATGAAACGAAAATAACCTGAATAACCTGATCCCCAGTGTTAAGTATGGTGGAGGTTCTGTGTTGTGGGGCTGTTTTTCCTCCAAAGGCCCTGGGAACCTTGTTAGGGTACATGGCATTGTGGGAGTTAAGAAACAGCGAGACAGTAGACGTAGGTGAGTCGAGGTAGTTTACTTCTCTCCACATAAAGTATATACATACACTGCGGTCAGCAACAACAACCACCACATCAACCCGGAACCGGAAGACACTCCGAACATAAACCCCCGCTCTTAAAGGCACAAACCCTCTTTGGTGAATGTCTCTCGTAGTCTCTATATGTGGATCACCACAGCATCATGAATACCAGGAAATTTTAAATCTGAATCTGGCTGCCTCTGCCAGGAAACTAAAACTGGGTCATCATTGGATTTTCCAGCAGGACAATGATCCAAAACATACGTCCAAATCAACACAAAAATGGTTAACTGAACACAAAATCAGGCTTCTGCCATGGCCATCTCAGTCCCCTGACCTAAACCCCATTGAAAACCTGTGGGCTGAGCTGAAGAAGAGAGTGCACAAGAGAGGACCTAGGACTCTGGATGATCTGGAGAGATTCTGTAAAGAGGAATGGTCTGAAATTCCTTGCTCTGTATTCTCCAACCTTATTAGATGTTATGGGAGAAGACTGTTTTAGTGCTGTTTTATTGGCAAAGGGGGGTTGTACAAAGTATCAAATGCAGGGGTGCCAATAATTGTGGCACACGTGGTTTTGTAAAAAATAATTATTTCTTGATGAGGGATTTTTTTTTCTCAGAATAAATTTACTTCAATTAAAGGTTTGATTTTTCTCATTTTTTCAGTGTGAGATTAAGCTCATTCACCAAACGGTGAATTTTTTATAATTCTTTTTACTAATTTTTACCAGGGGTGCCAATAATTGTGGAGTGCACTGTATAATCTTCTCCCTGCTGTAGTCACTGTTGTGGATCTGTGGATTTAGAACTGCATGGCTGAGCTACGTAAAACCCATTTTAATTGTAATAAGCCCGAATGAATAATTTTCTGGACATTCATATTCCTCGATAGTTTTTTTTTACTAAGATGTTCAGCCTAATATTTTGTCATTTAAGTTTTTATTGAGTTGGCTGCTGTGTCGTCACTGTGGCCGATTCGCTAGTGAACTGCAGCACAGAAGCTTAGTCTCAACTGATTATTCATTGGATTGTCGGTGCATGCGAGGTCTATAATGTAATCCAGTGGGGATAATAGACTGCAGGCAATCTATTATCATATTGGGGTATCTTTTGCTGAGTTTGCTTGCAAGGATTTTTTCTGGTACCAGCAATGTTACCAGACCCATATAACTTTTTGTAATTATACCACGTCATTCTACTATCAATATCTGCTACTAAATATGAGATAAATATCCAATCCTACCATTGGTTGTACGCATAGAGATGTCCCTTTCAAAATGCAGTGGTCATTTATTGTCTGGGGCAATCTGTGTGAAAAATAAACAACACTTTATAACGGTATTACACTATCTGGATCGTTGATGCGTAATAGCCCATGCTCTGCAAACTCGTCTCATTCATTCCAGTTCATTTTGGTTTCATTGTCAATTTTTTAATCCAATATAGGACATTATTACCTTAGCAACAGAGTTTGCAATGTCTTAGATTTTGCACACTTGTGGACACAGAGTTGATTCAGGAAACATATTGATTTACCTGTGATGTAACCTGAAATAAACTAATCTAAAGTATTGTAAATGGTACAACTGTCTTGTTTTATTTAAGCCATGTTCCAAGTCTCTGTGATGTTCACACCTGCAGTTATAAAGCCTTAAATAGAACACCCCCTAAATAGGTGAGAATTGACCAAATTTGGCATCTGCGTGAAGGGGTTAAGTATTATTCTGTGTAGACAAAGTTTGTTCACAAAGTCACACGTTCCATATAACTGGAAGTTAATATTTTTGTATTGAATTTGTGCAGGTGCTTGACTTTATTGTAGGAAGAATTATCACAGCTTTAAGGTTATAATGGAAAGGTAACCACTATTACATGCTTGGTTATCAAATCCAAGGTAACCAAGAATAAGGCTTTGTTCCCATTTTTGTCTGCGAGCATGTTTTTTTATAATTACAATAAGACACAGCTCTTGATTGCTGAGTCTTAAAGCATACCAGGCCATGCCATGCTGTACCAAAATGTTATTAGCAGCTGTCGTCAGTTTCTGTGTTTCTCCACTCACCCTTTTATGCACATTAAGTATCATTACATATCTATCTCAGTCAAATTTCAGTTAACACAATTGTAAAAAGGGCTTTGAAATCCGTATTTCAAAGGGCTCTTTTTGCAGTGGAGAGGATTATTCACTTTCACTTGTGTTGCTGCGAGCTAAACATGCTAGCTTCCTTAATAACAAAAACTAAACAATCTCAGCGCCCAATTCCCATCGCATCATGAAATATAAACGCCTCTGTCACACGATTTAAACATATGCGCCGGGCGCTGTTCCATCCCCGTCCTCTAGCGGTGCGTAAAAAAGGGCGGCAGGAACTCAGCAGTCACTTCCTCATTACGGCGAGGGCGCTTGCATTTTCTCAGCTCCCTTTTTTTCCCCTCATCACCTCCAGCTGGAGGTTTCTAAAGCGGAGCGGAAAAACCCGAGCTTCCCCACTTTTCTGTCCTGGTGTGCAGGCATCTTTTAGATCCAGTTAGTGGAGCGATATTCCCGTCTCTTCGCTCGGTAGCACGGACGCGCGTGGCGTGGCGGGGAGGGCGGCGAACTGGAGCTGGGGGAAAATATCTGAGCCAAAACGTGCTGCACGGACCTGTCCCGATAGGCCAATCTGAGCCTCATCTTTTCACACTTCTAAAGGGCTTATTAAAATATTCCCACTATGCCGTGCAGCCAGCGTTCAGCCTAATATTTACTTTCTACAATGACATGAGTAACTCAGAGCTCTTGGCTGTCATGGCAGTAACTCAATCTTTTGATGAGGAGGGAAAACGAGGCTAGTGAGCCGCCCCTTACATTTTGAATCAATTTATTTCCTAACTAAACTCCAGACACTGGAGGGTTCAGAGGTTTGAGATGAAACAAGAGGAAAGCAACGTAGAGCAAAATTCTCCCTGAGAAAGAAGCTTTCCATTTCTCCTTACAGAAAATCAAGACGAGAGCCCGGAAGTTTGAGATAGGAGTTACAGACTTTAATAATAATTCATTATAATTCCCCTTCTCTGACCTGTCTTTTCTCATCACCCTTATCGCCTCATACATTTTATTTTTTTTTACTTATGATTTGTCTGCATTGTAAAATCTTTGTGTGCCATCATTTTGAGAATTATTGGTTGATAAAACAACCATGGTGTCAGCCGCTTCGTGATAAGGAAAATAAACCTTTTTTGTGAATGATATTAATATTTTGAAGGTGTCCGACTTTCAAGAGAGAACTGCATAACTAGCATTATTGCATGTAATCCATCCAGATGTGTTTTACTAATGGAATATATTAATCATTTCTCCCTGATTATTTTCTGGTGTTTAGATTAATTGCTCCTGCTTTGAAATGCTGAACAAAAAAAGTTGTGTATCTTCTGGAATTGATTTGGTCTGTTTATTTTGGTTGGGAGCCTTGTTTGTTTGCTTGTGATGTAAAGCAAAATTGTGTGTGGTTATTAAGTGGTACCTGTAAATTATATTAAATTGAATTGCTTCCTCTCAGCGGTATTGTACATCTTACTAGTTTGCAAGGCAACCTCCAACTGCAGTGTTACAAAAACTTTAGCTTATAGCTAAGGCCAGGAGTGATGGGAACCATGTATGCACACACTGCACTTTCACAACAGTAGTAACTCATCTGACCATGACATATTTATCACATAGGTAGGTTTATAACCAGGTAGCTTGACTGAGAACTTAATTCTCTTTTGCAGTGATGACCTGGGTACTAACGAAGCCCAGTCCTGCTTAACTTCAGTACTCTCCATGCCCAGCCCTGCTTAGCTCCAGTACCATCCAAGCCCAGCCATGCTTAGCTTCAGTTCTAAGTTACCAAACCCAGCCTATTTAGCTTCAGCTTTCCATGAGAAGGGTACAGGCCAGTATGGCTGCTGGCGGTTGTATGATAGACTCACTGTAGATGTCTTGCTGAGTTAAGATTTCAGGTATATTAAAAATCAGTTTCAATGTTTTTGATAAGAGACTATTAACAAAGGATAATGCTAGTTTTATTAATACTGAACACACACACTCACACTCATACGCACAAGCACACACACGCACACTCATGCTCACACACACACAAACACGCATACATGCACACACATATGCATATACACACTCATACTCACATCCACATGCACTCACATACACACACTCACATGCACACATTTTGAGTCACACTTTTTCATTGGGTGTCCTTTAGTGCTTTGAAACAGACTGTCAATGTTTTTTTTTGTTTTTTTTATTTTAAGATGGAAGGTGTGGAGGCTTACTAGTTCTCATGTATCATTTAATTTGGGTGGAACAAGCTAGACTAGAAATCGTACAAGGTACCATTACCTCCTGGGCCAGCATGGCGCAAACTATCGAGAAACCCCAGAGAAAAGATTACTTATTTAGTTTGGTCAAACTCGTGTTACATATGTGCGGCTTTTGTAATGACATTTTACTCGGCTACTTAACGCGACTGATAATAACAGATGATCTCGTTCTCTGTTCCAGTTCCCGCAAATATTTACAAAGTTTCAGAAGACATCACTGTCAACGAGGGTAGCAACGTGACATTGAGTTGTCTAGCCAATGGGAGGCCAGATCCATCCATCACCTGGAGACTGCTCAATCCATCAGGTAAGAGTCGCTGGCCATCCCCAGCATCCATCCGTTTGCAGGACAGCGTACGTTCCCAGGTACGCATAGATCACTTGTGACCGTGCCATGAATGCCTTTATATTTGACCCTAGTTCTTAACAATCAGAAAGAACGAGGAGGTTAGACGTCTATTTTGAGACTTATAGAATCATCACTGGCAACAAATCTAATGCTTTCCTTCCTGACCAGCTGTTCCCGTTAAAAACGTCCCCCCCCCCCCCCCAAGGTTGGGTTCCAGGCCTTTAAGGATGTTTGTGTTGTTGTGTTTTATGGTAGACGTTGCTTCCCATCAGGAAGGTTGCCTTTAAGCTGTGGAAGATGAGGTTTGCTTATGGGCCGTGAAGGGTGGCTAATTAAGTGTGTTGCTGTCGCTGATCTTGGCGCGTTCAGTACATCCTAGCCGTCTCAATATTGCAGTATTGTAGCCGTGCCGTGGTGTCAACATCTGTCCACTGTTGCCCGTTATGTGCACTTGTGTGTTCTTACACTCTCAAAACAGTGCTAAAAACAACACACCTCCGTGTCTAAAGGACAACACATCTTTTTTTGAGAGTATAATTGAATTTATCCCATGTTGAATCACATTTGAAGACGTATAGTCTTATAGCATTTCTCCTTCCGTCTGAGGTGTGCGCGTACGCATGAGAATGAACAAAATCTGATTTCATTTAAAAACACTGCTTGGATTTGCATTCGCATATCAACTCGGATTTGTTTATTTATATGCAAATCTCAGTTGGTATCAGCTTACTGGTACGTCCTTTTGGTTTGTACACTGCCAGCTAAGCCAGGCTTCCTTTTGACTGTCTGAAAGCACATTAGCATCTCAGTGTTTAGGTTTTATTTTCCCAGCAGGAAGGCAAGGCTTTGCAATTGAAAGTAAATATAATGCATGTAGGAAAGAGGGCTCCATTTATCTCTGGCCCTTTAGAGATTCCATGAGGAAAGATTGAAAAATAATATCTCATTGTGCGGAATGTATTGGTTGGACCGCGTGGGCAGCCGAATCTCAGCCCACATAAGAATCGGCCCTTACGGCCAGGGGTTTGAGTCCCCACCGGTGCCCTTTTATGTACTGTGATCCCATCTCTATCTTTAACTGTCCGCTTTCCCCTGACAATAAAGTATTAAAGATGCATAAGGGAATGGACTGTCTGCTCTCTTTTAGAAAAAAAGGCAAAAATCCAAAGCAAAAAATCCAGCGTAAAGATACTATTTTTTTCTTCAAAAATCTTTTCATCATATATTAATAAATTCAGTGTAATCAAACTGAAAGGCTTTTTAAGGGCCCTCCACTCAATCCTGCCACTTCCCAGTCTTCTTCTTCCTTGCCTTATTTTATTATTTTTTAATTTTATTGTCACTCAAGCAGGGGCGCGGGAAGACATTCTAAGTAGAGGGTGCTGCCAACGAAATCTAAAAGTGTGACGTAATTTTTTTTTTTCCTGAGAATTTTATTTATTTATTTTTTTCACATCAGAGTCATTTTCGTAGAGCGGGTCACATATTTGCCACATTATAGCTATGAATGATGATAGTATTAGCTTGCTCGGTACATCGGGTGGCTTGCTACAGTGTGACTAATGGTTTACACGGTATACCACATACATGCGCCAGATAGCCTACTGAGATTTGATGTAACAAACACACAAAAACAAATCATTCGTTGGAGGAAATGCTTTAGGGCAGGGGTGCACAAACTTTTTCAGCGATGACCCAAAGATATCCATACTTTTCGCGACCCAAACTAATGTAATTTTCATCAATTAACAATTAATTGTTAAACTGCTGACAATGGCCATGTTTTTAATACATAAAAGATAAATGATGGGACAAAGTTACTGAAAACAGCAGGTAATTAATCGCAAAAAGCATAGTGAAACGAACAGAATCTTATTCCCTTTTCACACTGGACTAGCATTAGGCTACTTGGGAACCGCATGCGATTTAGAAACCCCCCCGGCTGTGTTTCATGCAGAGCATTCGCACAGACGATGTCTGTATTTCACTCGAATGTAGCCGACTGAGCAAAACCAAAGGATTTTCACTGGATACGATTGAAACATTACTTCCACATTGTGAGTTCGCAAAGAGTTATTTCTGCACATTTAAGGAAGGGTATGCAGATTGGTGCGTTGACGGTGGCTACAGGGTTAGATTATATACAATTCACTTTCAATTAAGTCAATTCAGGAGTAGGCCTAGCCTACATTTAAAAACTTTTGGCACAAGAGCTGCACCCAAAATGTTGTCAATATTCACATTAATAAAAAATATGTAAAAATATCACCCCGGTGCTGGTTCACACGGGACGAATAGGCTACTATCAGATGACCTCTGGGTTTTGCGAAATATACGAAGCCTGATTCGCGGTGGAAGTTTTACTTTACAAATTATGGATTTGGAAGATTCGTAGGGGATTAAGATCACAGATGACCTCTGCAATTATTAGCCTACAATAATCACACGAGGTCCCCAGGTAATACTAGCGAATAGGGTATTAGGCTTCATCAATGAAGGATAGTAAGGGTAAAGTGCTCAAAGCTGCCAGACAGACAACCGTATCTAGATAAATGAGTAGGCTACTAAAATGTTACACTCATCATCCGTGTGTCTCTTTTTGCTGGGATGTAGCCAATTAGCCACTTATCCTTTTCAACAAAGTATCCAATATTTCAATACAGCCAATATTTCATTAGCCTACAGATTTTGTATGTCAATAGCACAAATTATTAGCTAATCGCGATGATTAGCTAAAGCTGTTAACTATCTTATGTTGTAATAAACAAGTAATTAGCTATAGGCTAGCTAGCTAGTAACTAAGAGCATCAAGTGCAACTGTTATCAGCATTTTGGCGAATCGGCGCGATCTCGTGGAGTGCAGTGATGGTCAAGGTCAAGATTAAATAAAGTAGGCATTTAGGCTTTTGTGATCATATGACACACAGTCATCCTCATCTGTATTGTTCATTTTCTTATTTTTTGAATTGCTGTTTAAAAAAAGGCAGAAATTTGCTTCTGGTTGCTGTTCGCCATTTTACTTGCCCACTGTCATATTGTGGGCTGCCTGCTTTAGAGTGTTTGGTGTCAAGAGCGTAGTTGATTGGCTGTCAAACATACGTTTTCTCAACAAATAATTTCCTCAATAAATAACCAAAAGTATTATTTCACACAACCTCTCTCCCACCGTTTAAACTGTTGTCAGTGTCACGGTCACTACTAGCTATATCGATTTTTAAAAAAAAGAAGTCATTTCAGCATGTCACAGGTTAGGCTACTGATGTGTCTAAAATGGCAACTATTCCCATATCCGCTAGGCAGTGCGCAGTACCCCCCTTACAGCGCTAGGGGGTGCTGCAGCACCCACAGCACCCCCTTCCAGCGCCCCTGCACTCAAGGCTGAGAGAGTCAGTGGAAATGGAGGAAACAGAATTGTAGGCTCTGGGAGAATCCACTGGCCTTTAAAGTGACTGTTTGTCTGAGATCAGTTTCACAACTTCAGTAACCATAATATTTGTCCACACGGACCAGAGCGAGAGTTTGTTCCTGGTTGCTTGTCAGAATTCTCTTGCGTTTACAGTGAAACACTTGCTGAAGGTAATCGATACCGAGCAGAAGATGCATAAGCTGTGCTAATAATAATAATAATAATAATAATAATAATAACGGAGTGTGTTATTATGCTCATCTGTGGAACTCTGCGTTTGCCCCCATCAGTAACAAGTGCCCTGCTGTAATCTGTCAAACTCTACACTCCTACGCGAATTATGAATTCACCCAGCACCCCCATTTCAGCTTGTGTAAAAAGAATTCAGCCAGGAAGCCATTTTCCAGACTGAAAACAGATGAAACCCTCACCTTTCTGAGGAGGTGTGCGAGATATTGTCCCTCGCTGCTTTGTTCACCTTGCCTTGCGAGTCGGTCTCCTCCGTGTCTTCAGTGCGCTGTACCGCCGCCGCCGCAGCAGCAGACAGCTGAACCGACACGTCCAGCGAACAGCCGTCTCTGAAATCCGACCGGGCCTGAAATACAGCTGCACCAAATCCTAATGCCTTCATCCAGCACTCTCTCAGTTGCACGCCTGCACACCCAGGTTTTTAAGCCTCTTCGCATAATTTTTGATATGAATGAATACGTCAGGTCGTTTCAATTAGTATTTTCCCCATTTCTGGCTATAATTTTTCGTGAGGAAATTTGATTGAATTGAACACTCCGAGCAGTTTATCTACCCATTAAGGGCAAGCTGTCATGGTGCATTAATATTATTCATAAGAAGTTGTGCAGGTTTGACTGAGAATCTGTGACAAAATTAAAAGGGTTCTCCGCCCTATTTGCAAGTTTTACCTGAGGAGGTCCTGTAATATAATTTTTACTCATAATGTGGGTAATTTCAGCGGTGCATTTATACGGGATGAAAGATAGTAGGGATGTGAACCTTCCTGCTTTATCAAGGATTCCTGCTTTTTGTACACAACATTCACATTAATTTCCAATGGAGATTTCTATACAGTATATAGCAAGCAGTCTTACCAAAGGTGGCTACACATGCAATCCACCTCGTGTATTTGCAATATTTTCCTCTTCGGTCGTTTTTTCCTCCTGTAAATGGGTCTCCATGCTGGGGTGGTTGAACATATGGAATAAAAATAAACTATTAAATCTGCTCAGCAGAGACTTTGCAGCAGCCTCCATGTTCCCTGCGAGGAGAAATTAGCACCGAAATTCAAGTGAACAAATAGCATTTTCAGAGATGTCTATTCATGTGGGATTAGTATGATATAAGGACCTCTGGGTTTGACTGAAAAACAGATAATTGGGGCTGGAATTTTCACTCTCCCAATCTGTAAAAATGATGGACATGGACGATTGTATAGGGATTAAAATCAAAGGAGTAATATGTGATACGTACAATTACAGGAAGTCCCGGGGTAAAACTATTCCTGTGCGAATAGGGCTAAAGTTAACTTCAGTTTCACTCAGCTGCATTGCGCCATTGGATACTCAGAGGTTATCTCTCTTTTATTCTGGGAACTCTGTGTTTATTAGCTTTCCCTCCCTTTTTGTTTGCATGTCACACATACGAGTGCAAACATTCCGAATCTGTATCCAGGATGTACGTCTGACCTCTGGCTGAACGCCAAAAGTGCCACAGGATTATGGTCTTCTTGTGTTGAGCTTTGGTTACACCTACAGCAACAGGGAATTAAACTGGTATGTTTGGACACAGACACACATGGGGCCTGATTTACTAAGGCTTTTAGCGTGTGCAAAACCTTTTAGCACACGCAAAACCAATAACATGACAAATGATTGGTTATGGCATTTGTTTTGCACCAATCATTGATTGTGTTATTAGTTTTGCGTGTGCTAAAACATTTTTCTCCCGCTAAAGGTTTTAGTAAATCAGGCCCGTGATTTTTTTCGTGTTGTATAGGAGTGCTGAAACTATTTTCAACATGGACCATGGATTGTCGGGTGGCGGGTGAAAGGAGATCCACCTACATATTAGAGTGGTGGTAGTGCCGAAAACCATTCATTATTGTCTGCAACTTATCGTTGACTTTGAATAGTATGAAATGGTAACTTGAATCTATTCTGAGTTGGCAAATACTGATTAAGAGTAAATTATGTTGAAAATGCAGAAGACATACAAGCCATACAAGCCATACATACAAGCAGTACTAAATTGGTTTGGGATTTTGGTTTACATTTTTGATTCTTGATTGCCAGCTGGGTGTGTCTGAACGATACAAATACAATTGCGTTCAGTGCTCAGTTATATGTTAGCTTACACTCCAAAGTTTGTAAATTATTAAAGTGATTTCTGAACTTCACATATGACATTTCATCATGTTCTTGCAAAGAACATTAAATATTTATTACATTATATCATAACTATATATGTAATACTACAGCCTGTTAAATGATTGATATGGCAGCAGTATTATTATGTAAGAACTAAATTATTATGCTAAACTACAAAAACATTTTGTGCAGCTTGGTGTTTTGAGAATTGCTGTTTGAAATGTTAACTGTGTTCAAAAGACATTTATGAACTGGCACCACTACTGAATATAAAACTACTTACAGGTATATGGAACTGGTGCTAATTTAAACATATTCTTCTGTTTGAGATGTTTAACCTTATTCAGCATCAGGGTTTGGGATTTGTTTATCAGGATATAAATGCACATCTTGCTGGATGCATTGCTGATGTGTAGAGAACACAGCTGTTGTGTTTCCTTTTTTAAGTAATCACAGCTTTTTTTTCATAAAGCCAGTTTCCACTTCAGGAAGAAAGTGGTGGCTTGTCAGCACCACAGATTAGTCTGTTGTTGTCACGCTAGCCTGGGATGCTCCGGAAAGTGAGGTGGCGTATCTATAGACGTGCTTATCACACATTTTCACCCAACTTGAGCAAAAGAGCAGTTATATTCCAGGCCCACTTGTGGTAGCTGATGCAAATTAAGCTTAATGGCCACGTGCTTCTTGTAAACAAAGAAACGACTCTTATTATTCAGTGTTATGGAAAATGACAAGCTGTGTTTCTTTGGAGTTAGTCTTGAAGCTGCCATAGTAGGCGGCATGTGTTTTCCTGTGGACTGGATTTACTGATTTCAGCACTGATCCGCCATCTCTTTCCCACATAATTAGAAATTCTATTTTTTAAAACTTCAGAAAAATCGGGACATATGCGCCCCAGAGGAGAGGACAAACACAGACTTTTCCCCAAACTTTATTTTGTTGTAGATCTGTCAAAGAAAAACTAAATTCAGCTGCCTGGACAGATACAGACACTGTTTGATTAGGGAAAATGGATCGTCTGTCATACGCGGCCCGTAATTGCATTTTATATATGAGAATAATATAGAATGCATATGAGATTCTTTGGCTGGAAATTAAACCGGAGCTTTATTAAACTGTGCCTTTTAATAATAAAAAAACAATTGCATGAAAGAATCGGGCCCCTGCTGCTGAATTATGAATCTTTTTTCAGGGGTGGTGATTCATATTGTTTGTTAAAGGCGTCGCGTTTTGACAAATGGGAGTTGTCAGCTTTGTTTCTACCCTGGGTGTGATTCACTAGGCTGCACAAAGTAGTCTAATAACGGATAAGCTTCTCTCTGTTCACCGTGCTATTGTTGGGGAAATTAGTATTCTTATAGAGAGAGAACAGCCTGCTCTATACTCAGCTCAGGGAATATATTATCCATTATGCTGACAGGCTGTGGGTCATGTTCTAGGTAACACGCTAAAAGGTGAAAGGAAAGCTTTTTCCATCTTTATATTACCTCGGTAAATGTAACATGTTTTTAAACCTTGATTTTGTTTTTATTGCCAAATACGCCAATTGTGTACTAGGTAACGACACTTTGTCAGTTGCTCGCTCTGAATATTTCCTCAATCGCTTACTCTTATAACCTGTTAAATTGCATGCATCGAACTGAATTTAGCGAGTTAGCTTATTAACGTGGCATTTTATCTGCGGTGAAGTTTAGAGTGTATTCACATTTCTCTGTAAATTCACCACTCACGGTGTGTGTTTCCCTAATTGGACACACTCACACTAGTGCTTCGGAGGGCTTTCATCAGCAGAGAGGAGGAAGGAAATTCTGGACTCCCCTGCCTGCTGCCTTCAAATGCCCAGAAACTCAACTGATTTTAAATCATTTTAGCCCTCAGAATTCTTCATTGATTCATCCTCCCTGCTGGCTACATTAGCTGCATTGTCCCTGCTGGCTACATTAGCTGCATTGTTCCCCACAGATTGCTGTATTTTACCAGGATGTAGCCTCACTCCTGGGTTCTGGGGTTCAGCCGAAGCCCGGAGGCCCTCCACATTGTCAGACGGCTGACGCGAACTCGGTTTTGCCGCGACGCGACGCCGTAGTCATTCGTAAAGCGTCGGCTGAAGCCCGGGGGGGAAAAAAGGAAACATCGCGATTGTCGATCTCGCGATTACCAGCTGTGCACTGTCAGCTTCTGCGCCTTTAGGACTCTCAGCGCTGTTAGCTGGACTCTTTTTTGGCATTTCTCTATTTAAAAATGTCCTACCGGAGTTCTAAGTGCATCATCGGCAGGGAATAATCCTACTGTGCTCTAGTGATGCTGCCTCACAGATATATTTCCAAAGGCTGGGCTGTATTAGGACAGTTTAGGAATAAATGAGTGAGATTGCGCACTGAATTCTTGTGATTGATTGTTAGCTTATTACAGAGGATAAACCCTGATGCATGCGCTTGAGCTCTTATTAGACTCAAGGGGACATCCACAGAAGGATTGTGATGCTTTTGGGGCCCGCTAGACTGTTCCAGTAGCAGGGAAATAAATTATGTACGATCCACGAAGCACCCGCGTGCGTGGAAAGCACGTACAACTGCACTACAAGGGAAATAGTGACACCGTGTAATTTCTGGGTCACGACTCATTTTTATGTAAAGGAGGCTCAAGACAGGACAGGGCTGATTCACAAAAACGCTCGCAAATTACCGCTGACAAATACGCACAGGCTTTTTAACGCAACTTGAAACCTGCGGTTAATGCACCGTAGTCTGTTTAAAAGCCGTGCGATGTATACTTGTCAACTTGTCAATAACCATGGGAGCCATTATAGTTGCTAAATGAAGAAATCACTAACATATACTGCAATAGTGGTTTGCTTTGTGACAAAGATGACACTAAACCAGCCCCCAGTAATTCGTTTTCTGTCATAATTTAAGTTGACCTTTTCATTGTACGGAGGCAAATATTTTAGACAACTCCAATAAGCGTGCTACTTTAATAAAAATTATTTATTCAAAATGGTTCAATTCTATGACTTGAAACAGAAAGTTGTTCCTAGAAATAATGAAGATTTGCTGGTCGTTCAGCCAATCGCATCTGTGGCTCAATTGTTCTTTTTGTTATTATTCCGCCATTATTTATTCGCTACATTAAAATGTATTCCTTGAAAAATGACAAGCAAGTTTCCTATTTATGTTAACAATTCAGACAAGGCATAGCCTCAATATAAACTTTGCACGACCCTCACTCAAAACATATTTCAGGAAGGTTCAACTGATGACAAAAATGTATTGTTGGCTATACACTCAAACGATGCTCAAGTGAATCCGTCATTATACAGCTCGGATAGTGTTGTGCAATAAAGAGCACTAACCTTGCTCATTATTTTGTCTTAGCAGATCTACCCCTCAGTTTTTTTAAACCAAAATTAATGATGTAAACACACACAGACACACACAGTCTGTATTATCGCCTGAACTGGCCTGGATTCTTCAACATTCAGCTTACCTCCTAAATACTTTATTGCCTTGAACATTGAACATATAGAAAATGATTTATATTTAATTAAACCTGACACATACTGTTTTATTTTCAAAGATAAATTTTTAAAAAAAAGGAAAGCTAGTGAGCTATAAATTAGATGGTATAGTATTCCATAAAGGTTCTCTCTACTTGGTTAACTTGCAGGTTTTTGAAAAGTTTTCCTGTTCTCTGAAAGCATATACAGTATATTCCCAGACTTCTGTATATTCATGAAACCATGTAAGTGGTCTGGGAGCACCCATTGTTTCAGATCGGCCTATAAGTGTAAAACAAAAGCTTTTGTCCTGAATTATTCAGCACATTGCACAGCACCCCCCTCAACAATGGCTCCGTAGAGAAATTGAATGTGTGTCAAAGCATTCAGTGTGGAGCGGAACGGCACAGCATGGAAGTTAAAATGTTTTTTTTTCCCCCCATGTTGTATAAAGAGCTGTACCTTCAGGTGTTTTGTGTGTGTGTCGAGGTATCTGTGAGTAAAGAATATTGATCTGGCCAGTCCTCCTACTTCGCTACCTTCTTAAGAAAGGTGCTCCGTAAAAGCTAAATGTATTACTTACAGCAGGGGTGTCCAATCTTCTCTGAAAAGGGTGCGGGTTTTTGTTTTAGTTCAGCACAAAAACACCTGATTCTACTTATGAAGGTCTTGATTGAAGACCGTGATTAGTTCATTAGTTGAATCAGGTGTCGTTGTGCTGGGCTGAAACAAACAGGCCCTTTGCGGATAAGATTGGACACCCCTGACTTACAGAGGATGGTATCATTGATCAGTAGTTCAGCGGGCGGTCTCATATGGATGTGTGTAAAACATGGCTCAGAGAGTTAGTAACCGCGGGGAGACCAGAAAAGGCCACGAATGAGCAGCAGGGAACAGGAGTACATGTTCGCTGTCACTTATCCACAGATCCCGGCTCAGGGTAGCTGAGCTGATCCTGCGGATTATAATTGTGCGGCTTCCTGAAATGACCCGAGGTGAAGCCTGTTGTTGAAATCGAGCGTGTTGATTTTAAGCTCAGAATGATTGGCGTGCGGTCAGGGCTCTGGACTCTCCTCTCTGTGTGTCCCCGGCAGTTAACATGACAGGTGGCTGACTCGACCGTGTGCTCCTCTGCTCTGTCTGCATTCCTTTCCAGCTGCCTACAACTACAGGTGCCAGAGCAAAGCGTCCTTTTTTCATTTTCCACGAGCGAGGACCTCCAATCCTTCATTACACGCACATCATGGACACATCATGGGCATGTCCCACTACTGACACCAATGTGGGCAAGTGGAGTGTTCTCGAGTGTTTACTTTACTTTATAATGCCCATTTAAGGACACCGTCATACACGTGCGTACGGTGGCCATTTTAGGAAGCTGTATCAGAATCAGACAAACATCCATCACTCTGAGTCTGTCTCACTGTCTGCAAGATCGCAGTCAGGCTCAGGTGCCTCATTCATGGCCAGACTTGCGTGGTGCGGAACATATGAGAGTCGGGCGATTAAACGTCACAGGCTAAAAAAAAAAAAGGTTTTCTCTTCAGGGAGGCGTTTCTACTTTGAAAAGCTTTCCACAAATATGCCATGGCAAAATGAGATTGATGGGTAGAATTATGTGCACGAATGTGAGAAACCCCAAGCTGGATTTTCAGAGTGTGATGGTTAAAAGTAAAATACTTTAGATATTAAAATGACTCTGCTGCTGCATCATGAGGGATTTGGATGTGGTTGTTTGGTGTTTGTTCTCTGTTATTACTTTGTGGTTATTCTCTCTCTTGTTATTTTGCGTTTAATCGCTTTGTTGTTATTTGGTAGTTATTCTCTCGCTTGTTATTTTTTGTTTATTCTCTCTGTTGTTATTTTGTGGTTGTTCGCTCTATTGTCGTTTGGTGGTTAATCTCTCACGTTAGTTTCAGAGCTCACAAAGATTAAAAACGTATTTTTATAGATTACTTTGACACTGTTGTGGCTAAGAAAGTGATCAGATGTTTGGTACGATCGTGCTACGTCGTCAGGAATGGAATGTTGGTATTGCATTGCGATTTAATGGTCCTCCTCTAAAACTGATGTAGGGTCATATTACAGCTCAAATGATTACGTAAATTTCTTGCTGTGTTAATGTCAATAAGCCAATGTGAAACCAATAAATGAACAAGTAAAAATAACAAAACATTATTCCGTGTCTCTTTTCCTCAAGTAAAGGGTGCTCCTTGGACAGTTTTAATGAGACCGTGACCACATATCAATTAACAGTGGCATACATTTAATATTTCATCTGAGGCTATTTGTGAATAACTCTGATAGGATTCCAACCCTTATTTCACGGTATTATTTTAGCATTGTGTTAACACTGTGCCACAGGAGATTCTGACAGCGGGCAGAGGTCTGCCTACTAACGCTATCTCTCCAGAGCAGCGATATTACCGCTGTCCACATCCTGCAGAGGTGTAGCATAGCTCCATTGTTGTCTGCATAACTTATAAATATAAATTCTCCATATCTTAATGCATTTTCCAGCAGCAATTTGAATGTTTTTTTCCCCCCTGTAAGTTGAACAATTGAACAAGTTTGCCAACAAAAGCAGTTAAGAAATCTAGGAATGTGACTGAGGCACACAGAGAGGTCTTGAAGATTCACAGCATCCTGTGTGCTTTCATTCATTTGGATAATGTGAGGGTGAAATCGGTCTCAGCTAATGTGCTGCAGTCGGTCCCAATTTAAATGCCGCAATTGATCCCAATTAATAATAAGCTATTATCTTTCTCTTTGAAGGGATGTCATTGCCAAAGTTTAGTGTCGTATATTTGTGAGTGCCGTGACATCAGGAATGGCATGACAAGGACAGGAAGGGTGTGAGTGGACAGAGAGGCTGTGACTGGGATAGGAAGGCTGTGAGTGGACAGAGAGGTTGTGACTGGGATAGGAAGGGTGTGAGTGGACAGAGAGGTTTAGACTGGGATAGTAAGGGTGTGAGTGGACAGAGAGGTTTTGACTGGGATAGGAAGGGTGTGAGTGGACAGAGAGGTTGTGACTGGGATAGGAAGGGTGTGAGTGGACAAAGAGGCTGTGACTGGGATAGTAAGGGTGTGAGTGGTGTTAGCAATTAAAAGTATATTGCTTTTCGTGGTCAAGGAGGTAGATCAAGGATACTCTTCAATTCAATTCGAAAGATTAAAACACTGTATTTATTTGTCAGCTCGAAGTCTTTACAGAAGAATACAATGGGTTAATACATCTGTGGTCCTCGTGCACGCTCTCGCTCGTGGACCCCCTCCATCTCTGCTACTGTGGTGCTTATATACTGTAAAGTAAAAAGGGGTATGTCTTCTACCTTCCATTTTCATACATCACTGGGCGTATAATTCAAACCAATCAAACGTTTAGAATTACACGTGTTCAGTTCATGTCTAGTATTTTTCCATTATGATAGAAACTCATCTATGAGTTTTGGCGTTTCCTGTTTTGCATAAACTGGCTCTGCTTTTGTGGCAAATCCTTTATCTGAAGAATGTTGTGGCCCTCCCTCTCAGAACTCTCAGAACACAGGCCCAAGGTCACCCATTCGAAACTCAACTACCACAGACAAGTTTATACATTCTATTTACAACATATACTTTTATAGGATTAAATGTTAAATTCCCACAGTGGACAGAGAGGTTTTGACTGAGATAGGAAGGGTGTGAGTGGACAGAGAGGTTGTGACTGGGATAGGAAGGGTGTGAGTGGACAGAGAGGTTGTGACTGGGATTGGAAGGGTGTGAGTGGACAAAGAGGTTGTGACTGGGATAGGAAGGGTGTGAGTGGACAGAGAGGTTATGACTGGGATAGGAAGGATGTGAGTGGACAGAGAGGTTGTGACTGGGATAGGAAGGGTGTGAGTGGACAGAGAGGTTGTGACTGGGATAGGAAGGGTGTGAGTGGACAGAGAGGTTGTGACTGTTGTCTGGAGAAGTAGGACGCAGGGTAGCCGAAAGGTCTCCCTCCCTAGACTTAAGGAGTAGGCCTTTATATCGCTCAGGCAACCGGTAGCAGCTGCCTTGATGGGCAACACTGTGGCTGAGAGTTAAGTCCTCGCACGCTGTCCATGGACCTGATAGAGGACTCACTGGACAGAACAACCCTCTGCTCCTGACACACTCTTCCTGCTCCAGTCACACCCTTCCTATCCCAGTCAAAACCTCTATGTCCACTCACATCCTTCCTATCCCAGTTACAACCTCTCTGTCCACTCACACCCTTCCTATCCCAGTCACAACCTCTCTGACCACTCACACCCTTCCTATCCCAGTCACAACCTCTCTGTCCACTCACACCCTTCCTATCCCAGTCACAACCTCTCTGTCCACTCACATCCTTCATATCCCAGTCACAGTGTTGCCCATCAAGGCAGCTGCTACCAGTTGCCTGAGCGATATAAAGGCCTACTCCTTAAGTCTAGGGAGGGAGACCTTTCGGCTACCCTGCGTCCTACCTCTCCAGACTTTAGGTGGCTGATTTTTGCGATGTTTATTTTTGTGACTTCATTTCCTGTTCTCCTCTCATGAGGAGGAGCTGATAAAGGGTGGTAAGCCACCGCCCTGCTTCTGTGCGTGTCGCCTGTTCACCACCTGACAGGGTGACCCACCCTGCTCCGTGCCACTTTGCTTATTCAGCGGTCAAAATTTGTTCCGTGGGGGCCCAGAACTTTGGAAGGGCCAAAAACAGGATCTCCTGAGGGCAATTCCGATTGTGCTAGCTTTAATGGCATAAAGAAAACATTATCTTTTCAGTTTAGTTTCACCGCATAACAAATGTTTGGTGCAGAAATAAGAACTGTTCGCAAACTGCCTGGTGAAGATCAATCAATCAATCAATCAATAACCTTTATTTAAACTCAAAGGACACTGAGGTTGCCCTCATGTACAGTGATGTTGAGTAAGAGATAAAATAACACAAGATAAAAATGACAACATAAAGGCACAACACAAAATGATAAAATAAATAAAAGATTTTAAAAAATAAAAAGATAAAAAGATAAGAACAAGAACAGAAAATTCAGCTAAAAACAATTACATTGTGAGGTGCAAAATTCAGCAATCATAGTTTTAAAATGTCCAACAGACGGAAGACTGTCCATTTTTGTGGATGTGAGTTTCATTTCAAATGCAGTTCAGTTATATGCTAACCTTGAGTAGCTACCGCAATTATGTGGCCTGCAGTGGTGCCGTGGAACAGCATGACATTGCACTTAATCTTTGTCACACCGATTCCATCAGATAGGGTGTTACTTTAAAAATATGGTAACACTTTATAATAATGTCATAGATCATATAATACTAGATCATTAGTAAGGCATTTGTTATATATTTACTTACAATTTATAAATTGTTATTTTTACATTCAGAAACATCTATAAATGTATTAATTAACATGTGTTTAGAGACCCATGTTGGTGATAATGCATTTTAAATACAATTTGATTGATTTATTGATTTACAGATACACGCGCACACACACACACACACACACACACACACACACACACACACACACAGACATACACACACGCATCGCTCCACTTTACCACGCTCCTCTTCTAATAATTCATTTGAAGTGACAGAATTTCCTGTCTGATAAGAGCCCAGAGCAAGTACAGTTAAGGGGCCTAGCTCCAGCCCCACCCACTAGAAGCAGGAGCATATATAAGACAAATTGTTCACATGTTTTCTTCCAGTTGACCAGCGAGTCTCTGATCTTTACTTAACTCATGTTAATTAATGCATGTGTAGATGTTTGTGAATTTATAAATTGTAAGTCAATGATGAAAAAATGCCTTACTAATGATCTGTTTCAAGACATTAGTGTTACCAAAAATATGCATGCATTTGATTGATGATTTGCTTGGCAGAATAAATTATACGAGAGCACGGTATGTTGATTGTAGGGACAGTTCTTGATATTAGCATTTAGTTGAAATGGCTGGCGGACTGACCTTGGCTGGCAGACTCAGACTCTACAAATGTTCATCACAACAGTTATGTACAATAAGTGTATGTATTGTGTGATTTCCCCAGTAAATAACAACTAATTAAACATATTACGGTTTTCAAATCCCATTGCAAAAATAGAAAAAGTTATAATAATAATATTAATAATAATAATAATAATAATCATCAGTCACCGTTTTTTGAGCAGAGTGTGGAAAATATTCCAACAATTTATGTCACTGTTATTTGGAATGTGACATTGTGTTTGCCCATGCAATAACCCCATATTCAAATGGCACCACTGCATTTTTGTGGGCTTATTAATTAGATTACTTTCCAGTTAGCAGCCATTACAGGAGCTGTCATGCCTTTGCACTGGATACAATGAAACTGCCTGTCCTTCAACAGTTCCTTTTGAATGTGTGTTAATGGAGCCTTTCAGTTCTGATAAAGGGAGTGTGGTTGGAACTGAATGCGGTGCCCTACACAGGAAACCGAGGAATTAAGGGTCTCGCCATTTGAATATATTTCACCACTGTGATTCTGTTCATCCAGGTCTGATTGAAAAGGTCAACTGTATTTGCAAACTGTATTTATTCACACTTGTTTTTATATGGTGTGAACTAATCCGGCCTTAAGTTGTTTATGTACTTGTAACTAAAAGTACACAATATACAGTAAAGTGCAATAGTATTGGGGCAGTGACACAATTTGTGTTGTTTTGGTTCTCTACTCTCGCACATTGGATTAAAACTAAAGCAATGAATATGATGTTAAAGTGTAGACTGTCAACTTTAATTTGACAGTATTCACATCCATATTGGGTGATCCGTGTAGGAATTACAGCTCTTTTTATACACAGTGTTACCTTTTAGACATTCGCTTTTTCGATGCCATTGTCCTTGCTGTTTATTTTTATTAATGTGTTTTTATTAATTATGTCCTAATTAAGCAACCGTAATCTACTGTAGTCAGAATCTAACCTGCGGCAGCCAGCTAGTAGCCCAAGATAAGGAATTTGTAGTAGCTGTCTAATTAGCTCTCTAGCCTGTGAAGCTTTATCCAACAAACATATTCTCTGCTATTCATAGCATCAGGACGACAACATCAACCTAGCTAGCTCTAGACTATGAGGAAATTAATGTATACTAAGCTATTTGCATTTTAGATTATTTTAAAGGAAAATAGGTAGCACAGGCTTATTCAGTCATCATAATTTTGCTTGCAAACTTGTTTGTTGTTAAATTCTACCATAGCTATCAGGTAAGCTGCATCGGAGTACTATAGACCTAAACAAAGTGTATAGTAAATGTGATTCTTGCGATTTATAGGCTAATGTTAGTATACAATGTTCTCTGTGATAAACCTTTTCTGTGAGAAATATGGCATTATTGGTGATAAACAGGGCATTATCTGTGATAAACAGGGTGTTCACTGTGATGAGCAGGGTATTCTCTGTGATAAACAGAATGGTATCTGTGATACAGGGCATTCTCTGTGAGAAATAGGGCATTCTCTGTGATAAACAGGGTGTTATCTGTGATAAACAGGGTGTTCACTGTGATGAGCAGGGTGTTATACGTATGTGATAAATTTGGTGTTCTCTGTGATAAATAGGTCCTTTTCTGTGATTAACAAGGTGTTCACTGTGATGAGCAGGATATTCTCTGTGATAAACAGGCCATTCTCTGTGATAAACAGGATGCTATCTGTGATAAACAGGATGTTCACTGTGACGAGCAGGGTGTTATATGTGATAAATAAGGTGCTCTCTGTGATACACAGGTCCTTTTCTGTGAGAAATAGGGCATTCTCTGTGATAAACAGGGTGTTGTCTCTGATAAACAGGTAATTCTATGGGATGAACAGGGGCACATTATGGGCACATCATCAGCACATCTTACTTATGAAACCAGTGTTGTAAGCAGGGTATTGTTGGGTACTTTTGTTGAATGTGGAATCTGAGCTCTAGTTTCTCACAGCAAAAGCATCTGAATGTAGACAAACAATGACAACAATGATAATGTGATGAACAATAGCAATAATATAACTTTCCTTTTTCATTTTTTATTCATTTTGGCAGCTGCCATTATCAAGTTTACAAACTATTTACAGACACAGTTTTGAAGAGGCTGTCTTCTGAATAATAGTTGTACTGAAACTGTGGAGAAATCCATATTTTTATTGTATTGTCTCGTGCAGGTGCAACATTATGGAATTTAACTAACCCGGAAATTATACCCTTGGTTCCTCGTAGGGATAATTTTGCTGTCTGTACCAAAAAATATCTGTGCATTAGTAACATAGAACGAGAGGAGCTGTAATGTGTTTTATGAACTTATTAACAACTAATCATTTTTCCCTAACACTTTGTGAGCAGTAGTCTATTGTCAATTAAAAATCTGCGCTGTAGGCACAAACTGAATTAATAGGATATTTTTGTATTAGGCAATTCTTTCCGCTAAGCAGAATTAAAGATTAGGAATCCTCTAATAAAGTAAACATGTTTCCATCCTGCATCATGTAATTTGTGGATCAACCAGTCTACTGAATTGTCATTCTGAAGTTTGAATTCACCAAACAACAGTGGGCTCGTCTGGGATCATTTTGGTTTTGGCCGTTGTCTTTGTGATGATGTAAATCTTATTAGATTTGTCCTCTGTATCATGGAAATGACACGTGAATCCGCAAGATCTCCATGAGATTTTCCATCAGAATACTGTAGGAATTCTGTCCTTTGTAAAGTAAAACTTGTTCCAAAGTTTAGGTCAATAGCAATTTAATTACAATGCAAAATAGTCTTCATTACAGTGTACAAGATACCGGGTAATAGCAAGGCAGTTCAATCACAAAATAGTCTTCATTACAGTATACAAGATACCGGGTAATAGTAAGGCAGTTCAATCAAAAAATAGTGTGGTGTGGGGTACAAGCTTTATACCTCAAACCTGAAATAAAATGCTAAAATAAAATGCAGGTTTTGCCTGTCCCTAATTGGGTGTGGGCGGGAACCAAATGGTTATTGTCACCTAGGTATGCTGGCTAACTCCCGTCTCACACCCTAGTGGTGCGGTCGTCACCCGGCTTTGTTTCTTGATAATTGAGTAAGGCTGATTGTGTTAGGTGACCATCCAAGAACAGTGAAGCAGGAAATGTATTTTTCCCACAATACGAAAGCTCAGGGAATACTGACTGTTTACAATTCCCATAATTCCCTGTGATGGTGACCTTTAGGGACCTTGTCTAGCTTTCCCAACTGTCTCATCTCCCTTTAATGTAGGGAAAAGAAAAATGGTTGTGCTTTATAGTTTTACAGTGCACTCCAAAAGTGATTTTTTACATGGGACGCGACAGTCGCTTGGTCTCCATTCATTTTCAATGAGAAGCAAGCGGGGAGGACCCGCCCACGTGCTCAATGAGGCCAGGTAGGATTGAATTTAATATTTTGACAGTGCTGTGCGGGATGACGTTAAATGCTCTTCGGTAATATCCTTTCTCCCTCACTGGTCTGCTGCAGCTATAAGTTACTTGCCCAAGCTGGAAGCATTGTGTTGTGTTGGACTAGGCCTACTCCTCTGTAGCCTACCGAGGTAATTGGGGGATGGAAGTTGATATTGAACAGTGAGTTGAAAATGCACGTGAAATAAAGTATAACGTTAGCCAGCCACTGCCCCATGTTGAATTCACATAGCGAACGTTAGCTAGCTAAACTTTGCTGTTTATGTTTCAGGGATTCAATAATAAATAGCCTACATTTTTTTGGACTGGTAAATAGCCTATAGACTACTTGGCTAAAAAGTAGGCTATCACGCATCAGCGATGCGCGACATCAACATATTATCTAGAAATAGCGTAATCAGTAACACCATTGCCATCTAGTAAAAGATGGACACTTAACTGTCACGTTAGTAACATTAGTTTATGTTTCCCGACAGGTAAGGTAACGTTAAGTGCCAAGCCACTATTCGCTTATCTAACAGGCTACATGACAATATTGTACCGTTTTCCTTCGTTCGGATTCGGGACTGTAAGCTTCAGGCTGTTTCCACTTTTAGCCACTTTTCACTGCGAAAAACTGTGAGAGCGAATAGTCCAACAACATTTCTCAATGCAAAATTGCAAGGAATTTAGGGATTTCACCGTCTACAGTTCATAATATTATTAAAACATTCAGAGAATCTGGAGAACTCTCCGTGCGTAAAGGGCACAGCCGAAAGCCAATATTGAATGCCTGTAACCTTCGATCCCTCAGACCGCACTGCATTAAAAACCTAAATACTTCTGTAATGAATATAACCACATGGTCTCTGGAATACTTCGGAAAACCGTCGTCAGTAAACACAGTTCATCGCTGCATCTACAAATGAAAGTTAAGACTACTATGCAAAGTGTAAGCCATATATCAACAATATCTAGAAACGCCGCCGACTTCTCTGGGCTCGAGCTCATCTGAGATGGACTGACGCAAAGTGGAAATGTGAGCTGTGGTCTGACGAGTCCACCTTTCACATTGTTTTTGGAAATAATTGATGTTGTGTCCCCCGGGCCAAAGAGGAAAAGGACCATCCCGATTGTTACCTACGCAAGGTTCAAAAGCCAGCGTCTGTCATGGTATGGGGGTGCGTTAATGCTAGGGTTGCCAACTATCAGACATTTAAATAAGGGACACCTTAGCGGCCCTCGCGGCACAGGGAAATTTTTAAACCTTTTTTTACACCTGCATTACTGCATTATTACTACACTTTAACATATAATATAGGCCTACTTGGTTGTAACAAGTCCTATCCATATACCAGACATGCATCTGTAATAAGCCCATGTACTAAGACACACAAACCTGAATTCGATCAGTTTTGTATTTTTGAGGAATACGTGGGAAACATTATCATTCAATAATTTATTTTGTCAGCGCAAAATAACAGTTCTTCAACACTATGTCGAACTTCAATTTAAAGTAAAATAACTACAATTTCACAGTTTAAAGAACAATATAAAAACATATAAAGTATAAAAACATTTAACATTAGTAGTAGTGCAAACATCTTTGGCTTGTACTTATTTGAGAGAACTCAGTGCAAAACAGAAATGTTTACTTATTCTTCGGAATAAGTCATTAGTGCAAAAATCATCTTTTAACTGTAAACTTCAAAGGCCATGACTACACTTGTGTAGCCTACCAACAACTACTACAGAACTTGACATCATCTGAACAAAGGAAAAATCAATGAGCTGCTGTGAGCTCTTAAAGACTAAAAGACAAAATAAACTGCATTGTGTGTGCACACTGAAGCAGAAAATGAAAATGAAAACAAAATCCAGCCGCAGAGCGAATCGCATTGAGGCACAAGGGCCGATCTATCCTAGCAACACTGACAGCAATTCGAGTCATGACCAATTAGCTGAGTGCATTCTCGCACATAGACAAGATTACCGTAATTTCTCATATAAATCGCTCTGTCATTCATTGAGTCCCCAAAATAAGGGACAAACTGCGTCCCTTATCAGTTCGTTAAGGGACGGGTCTTTTATTTTCCAAAAAAGGGACGGTCCCTTATTTCAAGGGACGGTTGGCAACACTAGTTAATGCCCATGGCATGGGTAACTTGCACATTTGTGAAGGCACCATTAACATAAATTAAATTACATAAAGTACATATGCATTTTGGAGCAACATATGCTCCCATCTAGACAACGTCTTTTTCAAGGACGTCCCTGCTTATTTCAGCAAGACAATGCCAAGCCACATTCTGCACATGTTACAATAGTGTGGCTTCGTAGTCAGAGAGTGCGGGTGTCTCCCATTGAAAACGTGTGGCACATGAAGCGCAAAATATGGCAATGGAGACTTTTTATATCAAGCAAGAATAGGAAACAATTCAGCTTTCAAAACTAAAACAATTAGTGCCCTCAGTTCCCAAAAGATTACTGAGTGTTGTTAAAAGGAAAGGTGTTGTAACACAGTGGTGAACATGCCCCTGTTCATTTTTTGGGATGTGTTGCAGGCATCAAATTTAGAATGAGTGTATATTTACAAAAAGTAAAGTACAAATTTGTCTTTGTACTGTTTTCAATTGAATACAGGTCAAAATGGATTTGCAAATCATTGCTTTCTGTTTGTATTTGCATTTAATACACTGTCCCAACATTTTCGGAATTGAGGTTTGTAAAATTGCTACACGGTTCACCTGATATGGGTGTAAAAACTTTCAAATGAAAGCTGAAAGTCTGCACTTTAACCTCATAGTCACTGTTCCATTTCAAATCTAATGTGCTGGAGTACAGAACCAAAACAACAAAAAAATGTGTCACAGTCCTAACACTGTTGGAGTGCCCTGTATATAGATGTTGGTTGTATGAATTTATGATTTGTATAATGGTTCTAGGTTGGCTAAGTTGAAATACATTTGGGACCTGATTTTACTGAGACCTTCAGCATATGCAACACATTTTAGCACACGCAAAACCAATAGCATGTTGTGTTATTAGTTTTGCGTGTGCTCGAATGTTTTCACTTGCTCAAGGTCTCAGTAAATCAGGCCATTGGTGTTTTAATGACGTTGCAGATGTACTGGTCTGGGAATGTTGTTAGCCAAATCTGGTACTGCTTTTCACATAACTCAAGTGGGTGCCCTTATGTTTTCTCACATTGTAAGGCAAATTGATGTAATGTAATGATGCAATGAAAATTATTCGATAGAATATCCTATATCAAGTGTAGCTGTGCACAGCATTACCTTTGCTATACTTGTTTGTAGCATTAAAGCTTTTAATACATAAACACTGCATTAGAAATACTGGGTATTACAGGTAAAAGAAGCATGGCTAAATCAGTGTGCACTGCAGGTCTGTTGAATGAAAGAGAGAGTTTGCAGTTTGTAGATTATTTGGATTAAAAATACTTGACTATTCCGTTGATCTTACTGAGTGTTAAGAGGTGAAAACTTTTGATGAGTTATTAAATTTGAATTAGCCTTCAGCACTTGAATAACCCACAGACATGTGAGTAATTATGCATTTAAGGAAACTGTTTATTTGCATATTTAAACACTGAGGGGTTTTATGTAGATTTCTTTGCCATGTCATTAGCTCAAAGCCACGTACGAGAGATGTATCTATGGATTCTTTTCAGCTTTCCCAGCAGGGTAGCTCAGAGAAACGTCATGGCTGTTTGTATTTCACATTCTACCAGCTTTTGTTTCGATGTCTCAGGCAAATGTGCCCTGGGCGTTTCTTTGCTGGACCGATGGTTCCACTTTCCTGAAAATGAAATCTGGGGGGGGGGGGGTCTGAGGGCACCCGCCTGTGCCTTTCACTCACTCCAGAAAAAAGCATTTCCAGCAGGCCTCGTTCGAGGAAGACCACGGGCCTGGCACGATCCATTTCTGTCGCTATCGATCGGCGCTCTGCAGTATGCCCACAGTGAGAGCCCGGTCAATATTGGTGACAGCACCTCTAGCATTTCCTTTAGTTAACTACTTTTTAAGGTAGCCTGGTGTTTGTTAAATATTGAGGAAGTCTCCTCCGTTTCTCAGCACCACCTACCCAGACCTGGTTTCCAGAGCTGGGAGTCACTTTCCAACTGAGACTCTGCTGACTGTAAACCATCCAGTCTGGCCCTCAATCCTTAGAAGCTACATGCTGCTCTGGGCTGTTCATCACTAAATGCAATATTGGCACAATTGCAGTATTACCCTGGTTGTAGGAATTCGCTATGCAAACAGCAAGCGTAGAGCAAACCTGCTTCTGAAGTAAAGCCGGGGGGTGGGGGGGGGGGGGGGGGACTTTTTTCTCATTTGGAGGAAATAAAATATTGTGTCCTAATATTCAAGTTACAAAGTCAAGTTAATTAGCATTAGCTGAATTAATTTAAAAAGCATCTGTCCAAGCACAGTGCATGTCATTTTGAAACAGATATCTGTAACGTTGCATGGCAGTAATAATTTGTACTGCATGGAGCATTGCAGTGTGTTTCCATGTAGTGTGGGCGACGCTATTTTTTAAGCACATGACTGTGGTGGCTGGGACATGTAGAAACTAAGAATGCAGGTAAAACCATGACCACTGGTGAGGGGTTTTGTACAACCCTGGCTTGTTTTTTCTCTGCTAATAGCTGTATTTGGCAAAGCTGAATGAATACTGTGCTGTGTGTCACATATATTCGCCATAAAGTCCATTTTGACAGATTCGTCATAAATACGTCATCAAAAATGCAAATGAACATTACTTATCCTCATGTTATTTATAATAATTGTGCAGGTATAAATAGAAGATGACGTAAATAAAATAGAACACATCGATTTTCACTGTAAAAAAAAACATGAAAATGTGTGTTTTGGAGCTCTGGAAAACCAAACTGTTACAAATGCACAAGAAGCTACGCAAAGCATTTAGAGATGATAAAAGTCAGAAATGGGGCCCTGTATACTACGGTGGGTGTAGTGCAAAGCCTTTGTGCACGAGCCAGTTGACCAGTGTACCCCTACGTCACTATGTCACTCAATCCCTGTAATCAAATGAAATATTAACGCTTGTTAAATATCGCTGCTCAAGCCGACCCATACTTACAAGGCAACCCAACTGTGAAACTCATTAATTTATCATTAATTTACCAGTCCTGCTGGTTTTTTGGAGAGTTTCAGCACTTAAGCGCTTAAGTTAAGTCATCGATTGGCCAATGTGTCTACACACCTTTTTTCACACCAAAAGTGTGTGTTGAAAGGAAATAACAGACTCCGGCACCGAAAGAGAGGATATCTCTCATTAAAGGCAGCTGATGTCATATCACATTTATACAGTATTACTGCAGTACAATAATGTTCAGTATGACCTTGTACTGAAGTGTTGGCTTATTTTCACTCCTTTTTTAGTAGGAAACAGAAGAAGAAACAAAAAATCTAAAATTTGATTAATTTCTGATTGACATAGAATCTGAATATGCTCTTAGCTGATTGCTCTGGATTTATTGTTTTCTGTAAAGTGTTTTAGTCGCAATGAATCTTACAATTATGGAGTCAGCGAAGACATCACCCGTCACTATCCAATTTGCCTGAAGTTGACAATGACAATTTCCAGCTCCAGCTTAAAGTTAAACCAAACATGACTAATGTCAGCCAATCGCTGCTAGGATCATGTTGGCCATGTAGAGAAAGTTAAGTCATTAAATAAGACTGGCTAACACTGGCTAAAAAACAAAAAGATTATAGTTTTCTTGTCTTATGTACAGAAAGGTTCTGCATCATACTATCAGTTCAAGCACATGCAGTGACTCAATCTGGACCTAGGTAGCTAGCTTAGCTAGCAATGTTGGCTGTCATCAGCCATGTTGTTATGTGCCGGTAACTGTTCTGGACCCGGAAATTGGCAAGATGAACTCCAGGCAAATCTGGTAGTGATACCTCCCTCTGTCACATTGTGAATTATCAATGGGAATTATACTGCATTATTTTGACAGGCAAACATCGGGCTTAAACCTGCAGAGCAGCAGTTTTCCTCTGAAATTGCTTTTGGGTTTCCGAAAAAAATCACTGCAACTAAAATGTCTTTCCAAATCGAGTTCTACGATGCCAATTACTCGATGTATCAACTGTATTATTTAATGAGCTTGCAACCACCTGGATTAAAATGTGTCTGTGCAGATGTGATGCATTCATGTGTGATTATAATTAACACACGATATGTGAAAATCATCCCTCACCTGTCACAAGGTTATGAATCATAATTTTACTGAAATTTCTCACACCAGGGTACCTATGCACTATTGTCCTGCAACTCATGGTCCTCGAAGGCCGAGAACTGCTGGTTTGGATTCGAGGGCCAGATTTGAGTATCTAGGCGCAAGTGATCGAGCTAGCAAACTGCTGCTGTTACTTTTCTCCTTCTTATTTTAAACTCATTTTGTGGCGATTCAGATAGTTATAGAACTCAGTCACCATGCATGTAAGCTTGGGAAGCTGTGTTGGCATGGTCAGGCTCTGGAATTGGCCTAATATGAGCAGACAGTAGCTAATCGTATAATGTCTTTGGGATGATTTCAATTTGAAAAAGATTTTATTTATTTTTGCCCGAAAGACGGAGGGAGTGGGGGCAGTGTTTTTTTGTAACTTTAAGGCGGACGTTTTTATTCCGTGCGCATGGAAATGTAGTCTTTCTCCATCTGTATTGAGCAGACGATGTCTGAGATGTCTTTCTAAGTCAGCCTCCCCTGGCGCACAATCAAGCCCAGGGACGAGCTGAGCCCACTGTCTGAGACTACGTCTGAATGCAGGATGAAAGCATTTTATTATGGTCAAAGACAAAGCATTCTCCACTGCCCATTGCAGTGCTTCTGGGGGGGAGCGTGTCTGAATAGGCACATCCACCGGATTTTCTGTAGATTCTCTTCAAACAAAAACTTGTTTAATGGCAAATCTAACTGAACACGATGGGCACGACCAACATGACATTTTGCCAGCAGGAAGACAAATGCCGTGGAATGCTTTGTTTACACAGAGCTGTTGTCTGGAACTGATGCAGTTCAAGTTTTTCATTCCATGCTGTGACTGTCATTTAAAATGTGTCCGTGTTTTTAATGTATAAATAATATCAAATTATTATAAGACACATATTCTTAAGCAAATTCTTCTTTTGTCAAAATATATCTTTTGTTTCTGATCAACAAAAAAGAAAATAATGCAAAGAGAATCTTGTGTTCATGGAATGTAGAGGCATGCAAAAATACAGCAAGAATGCAAAGATGATGAGGATGATGATGAGGATGATGATGATGATTAATCTCATAGATGCTTATTTTATCATTTTAAATCTTCATATGAAACAAACTAAAACTTTAACCACACTACGCTTGTCGAGCTTTGCACACAGTGAACATTTCCCAAGGGCCCATTTGAGAAATCAATAACTGTGCTCATAGTAAAACAATACTTAAAAGCCCCGATTCATTAGAATGGATATTCTTATCTCAGCTACTTTGAGCTCTGGCCTCTTTAACTGGCTGATTTATGAGCTTGCCGGATATTATTCTGGCTATTGTGAAATGATGTCACCATGTCTCTCTTTGGGCATAAATCAGCAACTTAAGCAAAGACAATGCAAATTTCAAGGATTTAAAAGTTTTTTTTTTGTGTTACGTTGTTGATGCACTGATGCACTTTGGAAGTTTAAACTGTGCTGATCTAGAAAGATGAGAATGTAAGAACAGAATATTCATATCATGTAAATTTTATAAATGTTTTTGACTGTATAAATGTAACAGTAAATCTATTTAAAATAAAATATTTAATGAACAGCCTGAGCTCTTGTGAATCAACAAATGATTGACCCTTCTTTGTAGTGCAGTTTTTTTTAAAGTCTAATTCCCCAAAACTCTTAAGTTTAAGCTAAAAAGCAAGTTTGGTGTTTTCATTAAAAGCCCTTCTGAAGATATGAAAGGCAGTGTAGACAAAAGAAAATAAAAGGCGTGGAGCGGCTTCTCTCTGATGTTATTCTCGTGAAGTTTACCGATACAACTGCTTTACATAAATTAGTATTCACAAAATAAATGTAACATACCAAAGAGTGTGAATGAAGCTCGTGAATAATGCATGCGAATGCAAATGAACATCCAGTTGCCAGCCGCGATAGCTCTGTACTCTGTACTCTGTACGTTTCTCCTCACGAGAAGCTTTGTTCTTCGTTGTTTCCAATCAGCTTTCTAGCTCCTTAGAAAAGGTTTCTTCTCCAGCGCTCGCAGTAATTTCATGACTGAGGAAACATGCAACCTGGAGCACTGGCCACGCTGATCGTTTGGCGAGACAGCTTGCTGAAGCCAGATTGCCGCAGTGTGCGCTTTCAAACGCGAAGACATTTGCTTCTTCTGAGTGTATGTGATCCTGAGAAGTGATAGCCAGGGGATTCTCTGGTCTGAAGTGAAGACTCTTACTGATCCTGTCATTGAGAACGTCTTGAGTCAGGGCTTGACTGAGGTGCAGGTGTCCTTTTGCTGTTTATATTGATTACATGTAAAGGCTGCACTCTGGGGCCTAATTCACTGTGTTTTCACACAGCCATATTCAGCCCTATTTTTGTACACAGCAGCACAGTCGCATGGGAAAATGCTACTGAAATCAGGACAGTACATACACACACACACGCACACACACACACACGCACAGACAGTAGCGGCGCTCCTTTTTCAGGCTTGCGTGACATAATAATTATATTATTATGACTCGCAGCCTTGAGCACGCTCGTCTTTCTGCGGATTTCGTCCCCGATATCGCTCCTACCTCAGGCCCACGTCAGGCGGCGCGCCGCTGTTTCCTCTAAGCTCCACGACCTCTAACTGGAGTGCTGAGAGGCTCTTTGTACTCAGTGTTGGAGATCGTATTGAGATTGGATCTGGTATCAGCTTATGTGAGAGCAGAGTCGCTCAGGGGTTTGTGGTCATGGCGGGTTGTGTAACTGGCTTTGCCGCTCCCAAGCATCACAGACACTGCTGTCCACTCATTTGTCTGCAAAGAAAAAATCTGATAAAAAAATAAAATAAAATCTTATAAATACTTCCTGGCTTCACATTCCTGGTTCAGAAGTTGCCCTTTCGATACAAACTGCATCAGGTCCAAACGTAGCAGGTTTCTCGTTTTTTGGATATCTTATATTACAGTGTGGTGGAGTTGTCCATAGAAATCTACACACAGAAAATGGAAACAATATAGCTGGTGTGTCATAAAGGCACCATATTTCACACAACCCAGGAGGTATCATATGACTCTCAGCTCTGTGTCGCAACATAGTGTGACTCATCGCGGAACCAAATGGAGAGAAACAGATAATCGAAGTTGCCTTTAAAAGATGTTTATTTTCCACACATAATACAGAGAGGCCCATGTTTCAGCTCATGGAGTTCACTTTAACATTGTGGGATTCCAATTGCCAAATCAAGGACCTCTATTATTTCACCAGGACGAATCGGGGGACTAATAGGATAAAGGGATTCTCTACATATTCCAAGATTCTAAGGAGCGCTTCTCTGCCAAGGTCGTCAGAAAACAACAGCATGGAGCCGTGGCTTTCCATGTCTTTCAGAGCGTTATTTTCTGTCTTCTCCTCCCTCCACTGTGTGAGCCTGATCCTTGTGACTGCAAACTGGCCCAGAGAACACAACGTCCATTATTTCCAAAAACAATTTGAAAAGTGGACTCATGAGACAACAGTACACGTTTCCACTGTGCATCAGTCCATCTCAGATGAGCTCGAGCCCAGAGAAGTCGGCGCCGTTTCTGGATGTTGTTGATATATGGCTTACGCTTTGCGTAGTAGAGTCTTAACTTGCATTTGTAGATGCAGTGACGAAATGTGCTTACTTACTTTCCGAAGTATTTCCAAGCCCATGTGGTTATATTCACGAGCATTCAATATTGGTTTTCGGCCTTGCCCTTTATGCACAGAGATTTTGTATATCTTTGAATAATATTATGGACTATAGATAGTGAAATCCCTAAATTCCTTGCAATTGTGCATTGAGAAACGTTGTTCTTAAACTGTTTGACTATTCTCTCACGCAGTTTTTTCGCAAAATGGCGAACCTCGACCCATCCTTGCCATGGTTTCTCAGCCTGCTCTTCTCTGTTTGGCCACTTCCCTGGGGAGCGCTCTTGTAGCGTCTCTTTCTTTTGTTTTCGTTGTCCGTGCCGTATTTTGGTTTTTCTTTCTGCTCAGTGTTTTCACCTGTGCCGCATTTCCTTTCATTACTTAAACCCAGTTTTATGTTGCCGCTTTCCCAACTTTTTTGTAACGTATTGCAGGCATTAAATTTGTAATGAGCGTATATTTACAAAAATCAATAAAGTTTATTAAAACATTAAATATCTTTTCTTTGTACTGTTTTCAATGTAAAAGAGAATTTACAAATCACAATTTTCTGCTTTTATTTGCATTTTACATACTGTCCCAACTTTTTTGTAATTTTTTTGTAATCAAAGCTTGAGTTTGCAACTTTTTTTTGGAAAAATATCTGGGAACGGTCATGCTTAGTTAGTAGCAATCACAGAAATAACTGTTGTGAGAGAAATCCAGTACCATAAACTGTGTTTATACCCTCAAATTCAGCATTCTAAAACCAGCGATTCAGCCCAAATTTTTGTTTTCAAAACAAAGTGGCTCATGTCATGAAGCAATTGAAGAGACAGGCCGGGTCACATCGCGAACCAATTGACAATGAGATTTACCTTGCGCATTCACATAAGCCCAGCTAGATGCAACGGTTGCATCGCCGGTGCTATTTCATAAAGAAAAAGAAAAGAGAATTGGATAAAGCTCACTCTAAAACTAGAATAAACATGGGTGCTCATTTTAGAAGGTGGTGCGATCTGATTGGTTTGAGGACAGTCGTGGAGCTCGTATTGTTTCTATTGGACAGATAGGTCAGAAGTTTCAACGCTAATTTAGGCTACCTGGACTTTCTGCTTGCCAGTCAATTGTAATTACCTATAATGAATAGTTGCTAGGTTGCTCGTATTGATGACTTTTACTTCACTTGGCGGCTAGTTCTTGGGAGAAGGCTAACGTTATCTGTCATAGGCTGTAGGCTAGATCGCATTCGCTAGAACTGGCTATTGAGCTATAATTATTCATGCCAGCTGTAGCCAAATAATGCCTGGTTCAATAAAGTTACAGGAATTTGATGTGATCTGTCTATCGTCCTAAAAGTAGCAAGTTTTATGATGCTTTGATCGCCAAATTTGACAGTGGGACAAAGATATCTTGTAGCATAAGTTTATCTGGAGTCTTTATAAGATTGGCTAGCTATATAATTCAGCTAGCCATCACTGTCAATTGTAGTGTTTTAGTAAAACCGGCTCGCTGAAAGTTGGCTCCTTTATTTATTTTCTCCGTTTCTCCTTCCTGCTGTCAGAAGGATCCTATTGTAAAACGTCTAACTTAGCTGAGTACCGGGTAACTAAGCCCGGGATAGAGGGTAACGTTAGCCTTGTTCAACAATTTAAAAAATTTAATATTTTGCGAAGTTCTGAAGTTACACAGTTCTGTGCTTAGAACTTAGCAAAACCATCACTTCTTTAGGGAGTTTGGTGACTAAATGGTAAATGTTTCATTGCGTTATTTTTAAACTGTGCAACAACAGAAAAGATTTTGTTGTTTTACCTGAACTCTTGTATCTGACATTTTTACTGTAACATTAGCTATAGGCTACCAGTCTGTAATCCTATCTAGAAAACTTGGACAAGGGGGTGGGGGGGCATTTCTCTGTGGGCAGGGCCAAGTGGTGTTATGACTTAAAAATGTTTTGAAAACAAATGTGACCGAAGTTGCATACTCTAGCTTTAATTGTTATGTACAAAAAATTAAAAAAGGTGCAAAAGTCACTTTAAAACATACTTTATTCTTGGGTCAGTCTGGCCTTCATCAGATAAGAATAAGTTATGCCCATATGACCAGCACACAATCCAAAATCCATCAAAATAATGCAGTGCAAAGCTACTTCCAGTCATCAGAACCACAGAAATGTAAGTCATGCCCCTCAATGAAATCCAATGCACTTAGCCGTTTTAAGGCCATGCGCAATTCAATCAGACCAGAGATAAGTTGTCAGCTCTTTAAGACTGAAAACTTCAAGAATCAGGAAAGAATCAGCCGGAAAATTATACCAGGACAGGAGACAAGATTTTTTTGTTTAAAGAAAACTTACCCTTTCCGTTGGCCTGTCTCCAACTTCACATTCCTCACTGAAAAGTAATCAAATATAATCAAAGAAGGAAATTTAAAAAATATTTATTGAATAGAGGAATATCAACAAACTTGATTCATACAACATTTTAGGATTATTAAACAATGTAGTCATTTCCCAGATTTGGCCCATAGTATTTTGTGAGATTAGCATTAATAATGAAGAGAAGAGAAACGAACATTGACACTATTTCAACTGCTAACAGTAGCATAAACCATGCTGATGCCATTGGGTTACAGTGTTCCATACAATAGTTATTTGGTGGTATTGTGATTGTATTGAATGACGAATAAGGAGATCAGATTTTTAGCAGACGTCTTACATATGGTACTTGTACTTTAGCTTGCCTCCTAAAGATCACAGCACTCAACCAGACTTAATTTCTGTTCATTCTGACTACAGCATTCTTTCCTTCCTTGTGCTACATAATAAGAGGTCATTTTTTTCACTGAATACTAGTTGCTGGTATTTTTTTTATTTTTATGAAAGTAGTAAGCGATGCCTTTCAATCTAAAAATAATGGCACATTTTTTCTACTAAAAAATAATAATAAACATGATGTGTAGTCTGGCCAATATTACCTATGCCTCTTGCATTAGTCACTCACTTGCAAAATGGCACATTTTCTGAGCATGTCTCATAGTAGTAACACGCATTCACATGTTTTCAGTGGACGCCATATCGCAAGTACAGTGTTACCAAAATGTTTATTCCAGAGTGAATTATAATTAGTTTGAATAGGTAATAAGTAAAACCAACAGCCAGCTGAAAGCCTTTTACATAAACAGCGATTGTCACTTTAAGAAAGGGGAAGCACCTCAGGCGACATCAAATGAGCGCGCGACATTTAACACCCGCATCACACAATGCTCAGGTGTGAAGTTTCCCGGTGGAAGCTTTTTCATGTCGCAATTCAAATATCAAACAATATTTTATAGTGTGAATTTGCCCCGCCGCAACTTCACAACCGTTGCAAACTACAGGACTGATCGCACTAACGAGCAAACTTGCAAGTCCAAACGGATATCTAGCCTTCACACTCACCGCTGGGACTTAGTTTTAGTTTCGTTTTGTTTTGGTCTCCTGCTGGTGCAATCTCAAATACTCACCAGAGTGAAACACTCAAATTAAAGAAGGCGTTTTTTTCAGGTCTGAGAATTGCACTCGGTGGTACCGGTGAATTTTGGCCTCGAAGGCCAGCTTAAAGGACTGAACGGGGAAAAACACTTGTCCGCACTTTCCCGTCTGTGGAAAAAGCTTCTGCCTTAATTTCTTACGTTACCCTTGATTCACCCTTATTTTTTAAATACCGCACCTCTCATTTTTGGCAGATTCCCCTTTTCCCATTTTCTCCTTGTTTGGTTTGATTACGTGAGACGTGTTATGATTTCTGTTGTAATAATGCTAAAAACGCTCAGGTATACGGGCTCCTGTTTGCAGTGTCAAACTCGGAAATTGTATGTGACTTGACACCATCCCGCAGGGAGAGAAGTTCAATGCGAGACGCTGTAGTGAAGCCCAGAGACAGTGTCAGCAGCATTATGTGCAGAAGACAGCTCAGCTGAAATGGTGACATACTCAGAACTTTTGCAATGACAGAAACTTGGATGTCACCTATACATTTGTCAGGATACCAGAATAATCAAATTATCTCGGAACAGTCCATGATAGAAGCACTCAATTATTGATTATGATTATATACCATAATCTCAGCTCATTTATCCTCTTGAAAGAGAGAAAGACAGAACAGGAGATCACTTAACTCTGCAGAGGTAAGTATTCTGTCAGAACGGGAAGCTGTCCAAAATAAAAACAAATCAACAATAATTACAGGCGAAAACAAGAAGGGGTGACACAGCGGTGCCGTGGGTAGCACTGTCGCCTCAGGGAAAGAAGGTCCCGAGTTTGAATCCCGGATGGGACGGGACACAATCGCGAATGGGAGAAAAAAGTTGAATGTGAAAATAAACCAGGGTCATTTTAAAATCCTAAATGAGTCAATTATAGATGGTGCTAATGGATAAGGTCGACAATAACCAAATAACCCCCCTGAACGAGATGTCCACTAACTCATTCTGAATTTAAGATCCAATCATAATAATAATAATTATTACATCATAACTCTATTTTTTTTTTCATTAAAGGTGTTGGTAAGCTACTTCAAAGACATACATTCATATTTAAATGTTTAGTTGTTTTTTGATAGAATTGAGTACATTTTCAAAATAACTATTCAAAAAATCTTACTGAAGTTACTGAACTCAGTTTCCAGTTGGTTAAGGTGTCTTTTAGTCTAATTTGTATCCCAATGGACACACTGTTTTCTCTGTTCTGATTTGGCTGAAGGTTACATATGAGTTCTTCCAAAACCATTGCATTCAAGCGGCACCCCCAGCTATCTACTAATGTGTGTGAGCATCATGGAGTCGCCAGAGAGAGCGCAAACGTAGCTCCAGCCACACTGAGGCGCCGGAGAGAGTGCAAACATAGCTCCAGCCACACCACGGCGCCAGAGAGAGCGCAAACGTAGCCTGAGCCACACTGAGGCGCCGGAGAGAGTGCAAACATAGCTCCAGCCACACTGAGGCGCCAGAGAGAGTGCAAACGTAGCCCCAGCCACACCACGGCACCAGAGAGAGTGCAAACATAGCTCCAGCCACACTGAGGCGCCAGAGAGAGCGCAAACATAGCCCCAGCCACACCACGGCGCCAGAGAGAGTGCAAACAAAGCCCCAGCCACACTGAGCCGCCAGAGAGAGCGCAAACGTAGCTCCAGCCACACTGAGGCGCCAGAGAGAGCACAAATGTAGCTCCAGCCACACTGAGGCGTCAGAGAGAGTACAAACATAGCTCCAGCCACACTGAGGCGTCAGAGAGAGTACAAACATAGCTCCAGCCACACTGAGGCGCCAGAGAGAGCGCAAACATAGCCCCAGCCACACTGAGGCGTCAGAGAGAGTACAAACATAGCTCCAGCCACACTGAGGCGTCAGAGAGAGTACAAACATAGCTCCAGCCACACTGAGGCGCCAGAGAGAGCGCAAACATAGCTCCAGCCACACTGAGGCGCCAGAGAGAGCGCAAACATAGCTCCAGCCACACTGAGGCGCCAGAGAGAGCGCAAACATAGCCCCAGCCACACTGAGGCGTCAGAGAGAGCGCAAACGTAGCTCCAGCCACACTGAGGCGCCAGAGAGAGCGCAAACATAGCCCCAGCCACACTGAGGCGTCAGAGAGAGTACAAACATAGCTCCAGCCACACTGAGGCGCCAGAGAGAGCGCAAACATAGCTCCAGCCACACTGAGGCGCCAGAGAGAGCGCAAACATAGCTCCAGCCACACTGAGGCGCCAGAGAGAGCGCAAACATAGCCCCAGCCACACTGAGGCGTCAGAGAGAGCGCAAACGTAGCCCGAGCCACACTGAGGCGTCAGAGAGAGCGCAAACGTAGCCAGAGCCACACTGAGGCGCCAGAGAGAGCGCAAACATAGCCCCAGCCACACTGAGGCGCCAGAGAGAGCGCAAACATAGCCCCAGCCACACTGAGGCGTCAGAGAGCGCAAACATAGCCCCAGCCACACTGAGGCGTCAGAGAGCGCAAACGTAGCCAGAGCCACACTGAGGCGTCAGAGAGAGAGTAAACACAACCCCCCGCCACACCGGGAAGCCAGAGAGAGCCCAAACACAGCCTTCACCCACACTCGTGCACTGCAAGTATGATGAATAGCCAGAGAGAAAGTGAGGAAGGAGTAATGTGTTCTGAGAGAGTTGACGCGAGCAGGAACAGGGAAGGGGCGCTGGAGGTGGGGGGAAGGGGGTAAAATGGATAAAAAAGTGAGTAAATGGATAAATGGAGAAAAACATTTCTAACCAAAACAGAAATAATGACCAGTAGATGCTGAGGTAGAGGAGTCAGATCTTTTGTAATAGCAGCTTCCAGCATCATTACACCTCAGATGTGGGACCTTGTGAAGACAGAATATTATTCAGCTGGTGTCATTTTAGCTTTTTCTACACTACTGCTTAAAACTGGTGCAGCTGAAATCCAGCTGAGGCTTGCAGATACATCCAGGTATTTCGCACCTGGCCATAAAATGACCTTGCAGTTTCTGTAACGATCTCATTCAGGAGGAAAACTTTCCCATTCAAAACTGAGACTGCATTCCGATTGTCAAAAAAATAGCTTCTTTTTCCTTTCCTTGAAACTTTTCCTTGACCTCGCCAGAAAACGTCATGGGGTCGACAAAATTACGATAAAAGGCGCATCATTGCCGTCTGCATTTCACTTGAACCGTTCGTTTTAGCCTCCTAACAAATTTGGTGTAGAGGCTGATTGTGTCATTGTTTGTTTACTTTCTATTATAATCCAATACTAACCAACAATACTAGCTATTCACATTTATATTTCTGGCATTTCTCAGATGTTCGCCTTGTTGTTTGAATTCGGTAATTCGGTAGGTTCCGGAAAACTGATGCTAATGAAAACATTGGCAGCATTGCATTGTGGGGCGCGAATGCTACCTTCCTTCTGAAAAGGATAGTCCAGAGCATCCTTTGTGAAAGGACGGATAAAAGGAATTGTGAAGCTCTTTTTAATTTGAACGGTCATTAGCATAGCTGCCCGGGAAATATTTCCAGTGAATTTGATCTACCCCTATACAGTCAAGCCGGAAAGTCTGCCCACCCCTTTCACCTTCTCCACGTTTTATTACATTACAGACATATTCTACAATAGATTGAGTTCATTTTTTGTCTCAAAATTCTACACAAAATAGCCCATAATGACAAAGTGAAAACATGTTTTTAGAAATTTTTGAAAATGTATTAAAAATCGAAATCTTCCATTTACATAAGTATTCATATTCTCTCTGCATTTGAACTGATCTCTATGAGAATTGGGGGGTGAGACTAGATTCAGCTGTAAATTACGCTGGTACAGTATGGAACACATGACTGCCGAAATGGCTGTACGTCATCAAAACGATCCTTCCTTTCTCAAACTATTCGAATGACTATTTGAATGCAGCCAAAGTTCTATTCAGCATTCTTGCTTATTTTATTTATTTTTTATTTTTTGCTAAGTCACTAATCTATCTTCATAACATCTACTCTATATAGAGTACTCAATTGACTACATCACACTGGCTTCGGAAGTAAATTAATTTAGAGTGTAGAGTGTAGACATTAACTAAAACTTACTTTTAAACCAATTATAGTGATTATACTGTCAATTTTCTGGATTGTTCAATATAACGCCCGTTCGCAAACTACGTCGTTTTTCTAGACCAGCTTCGAGTATATTTTACGCTTCAGTATTTTTTTGTGAATATACCAGCGCTGCTGCTGTTTAAAAACTCGCCATCCCATAATTCCCTCCGTACGAGCGTAGCATTGTCTCCAAACGTTGTCATATAATGTTAGCCAGCAGTAGCACACAGCTCTGTTTTTAAACACTTTTTTCTAACATTAGCTAGCTAGCTTGAAGGACTAAAAGCTAGAATTGCTTTATGTGGTTAACCGTAGCATAGTTTCTGACCTTGTCGGGTGGGCTTCTCAACTTAGCTAATGGTAGCTCGCCTTCAGTGGCAGCACAGCCAAAAATGTCCAGACAAAATGATGATTGGTCGAGAACCACCCGTATGTTGCAGTATTGGATATGTAGTCCGTTAAAGTGGTCTACAAGATTAACTACAACCATGAATCCATTACTTTAGAAAATAAAAATTGGAACATGCGATATATGGTCTATATCCTTATACCACTCCGGCTAACCCAGGAACGTTTCGGCTCATTCTATGAATCAGATTTCAAGAAATTGCCGATAGTCTCCAAAGCCCGTTCTATCTGTCATAGGGAATTTACTTCCGAAACCAGACTCCGCCCATGTCTGACGTACTCACTTGAGTACTCTATTCAGGATCCGGCTTTAATGATTGATGGTGACATTTTAAAAAGACAGCTAGAATACGTAATGTCTAGTCATGTTATAAAATGCCAGGGTGCTAAATTAACTAGGCTACACTAGACCGGTTGGTTTTTGGTTTATCAAGTAAAATATTTAATGACTGTTTTCACAAACTAAAATATAAATCAATCCTTTAATAACAAATTTTCAGACCACCCCTCCAAGTCCCGTCTTTGATACAGCGTAACACAGTAGAGCTACTGTTTACTGAAGAAGTACTGAAAGTACTTAAATGACTATTAAACTTAAAATAATGTGAAAATTTGAAATGGGGAAACTGAATACTTTTTTTAGCCACTCTTTAATGTTTTATTTTGGTATCTCTATTAATTTTGTTTTATGGAAACAAACAGCTTTCTTTATTTTTTTGTATTATTTAAAAAAATTGTGAGGAATGTTTCACTCACAAAAGTTTGTATAGCCAGGAGGTTTTGTGTCACACATGAATAATTGCTGCTGAAGCAGAAGGACATGAAATCCATCCAAATAAAGTATAATCGCATACAGAACATAATGCGGTTTAGATTAATAGGTTACTTCCAGGATGGAAATAATATCTTATTTACACATGGACTGCATGCTGTCGCTTGATCTTGATCCGTGAGAGGAGGCGTTGTAGACCATTGCTTTTTGATAACGTGATTAAGGTTAGCTGTGTCTACCCTCCGAGAGGGACACAGTCCGCACAGGCACCAGCAGGTTTATGGCTGGTGATGCTGCGTGTAACCCTGTGATTACCATCTATGTGTGGCTTCTATGTGTGGCCTAACCATTCACTATGTTGGGTGCACCAGCATAGTTTTGGGACGTAAACAAATTGCATGGCAGCTAGTTGTCCCACGGGCTGGCATATGTTTATATAGTAGATAGTTGAAGTAATTTATATGACCTACATATAACATACATTGTTAGTCTGACTGACTGGTAATAAATTACCTTTTATCACCAGAATGGGGCTGTAGTGGACATTTTTGGCACTGGAAACTAAACTGAGACAAAGAAATTGATTTTCTAAGGGTCATTCCCCTGTATTTGCCTTGTCATACGATGTAATAATGTGCTTCGAATAGACAATAAAGCTGTGTTCATGTTTCGGCAGGTTTGCATAGGTTTAGGTATTTTGATATGTTTACATAGGTCTTCCTTGGTTTTCATAGGTTTGGGTAGGTATTTGGACACCTACATCCATTCCCCTAATCTTTCGCAAAAGTTGTAAATTCTATATATTTTTTGACACCAAGGTACACTGTCTCAAATTGCCTCCTGGGACTTGAGCAGTAATACATATCCATTTTATATTTTGTACACATGCAGACAATGTTTGTGAACCAGAGAATGTAAGGTTTTACCTTTTTTACACCATTGACTCTCAGGTGTTCACTGTAAACTAGAGTGGTGGAACTTCTTTTATCACCGGGGGTTGTGTATTCACTGCCAATAATTTACATATGAATTAATAATGGCATAATAATAAATTGTACAAGGGTCTTCTGTAATTTAAGCCATTATTGGTGTTTGTGTTGACATCTAGAGTTATAAAGCTTTAAACAGAACAGTACAGAACAGGTGACAATGGGCTAAATTAAGCCTCTGCACAAAGGAGTCAAAAAGATTTACTATCATGGGAGTGAACATCCACTGGCAAAATGGTGAGAGATAAGTAGTGGAACTGATCTTATCTAGTCTCACTAAATCGTGACCAAGACTGAAGGTTGCAAGCAGACATGCATCAAATGAATCTAATTGTGGTTAAATTTAGTCCCACTCAAGGACCCTGGCATTCATTGGGATTTGTCAGTTTAGTTTAAACACACAACCATCACACAGGCTATATGAATGCACGCGTATGAGTCACCTTAAAAGAATCATTGCCTTAAATTTGTCCTTAAATGACCCAGTGTTGAACACCAGGCAACATTTTGTGTGCATTCTATGAAGTGTCTCTCATCTATCAATTTCTTCATTGCAGCTGCATATAAAGGTTGCGCTCTAAACAAAAAAATGTTGTTCGGCCTGTTCAATTAGAGAGCCAGTTTCCAGAGGTGGAAAATCCAGGTTCAGGGAGTAAAAGTCCTCCCTAACATTTTGTTCCAATCACCTGGATTTGCTAATTAGCACAATTTTTTAACCAGGAGGTAGAACTAATTAGTGAAATCAGCTGGCTGAGTTCATGGGTGGAAGAAACACATGGCAGGACTTTTTCTTTCTGACCCCTAGACTTTTACTTTCTGCCAGTTCCTTACCACGATAACAGAAAGATCAGTTGAGGTAAAGGTAACAAATTTGTAAAGAATCTGTCCTGAATATTTTGTGTTCATTCTTTTCACTGAGACACAGATTCAAACACAGTAGGTCAATTGCAGCATGCTTAGCCGAAGTCTAAACCTCGGGTTTAAACCCCTAGACCAGGGGTCTTCAATCTTATCCAGTAAGGGCCGGTGTGGGTACAGGCTTTTGTTCCAACCGAGCAGCTACACACCTGATTCTACTAATCAAGGTGCTTAGTAAAGACTCTAGTGATTGATTAGTGGAATCAGGTGTGTAACTGCTTGGTTGGAACAAAAGCCTGCACCCTCACCGGCCCTTTCTGGATAAGATTGAGGACCCCTGCCCTAGACTATTGAACTGCATTGCAACTGGAAGAGTTAATCCTTATTTCACAGACTCTGATAGCTGTTCCAGCTGTAATGTAGTTCTATGGCCTAGGTGAGGTTTAAACTCCAGCAAAGCATGCTGAAATTGACCCAAATAATATTATGATATACTGTGTTCCCACTTGGAAAAAAAAAAGATTATCCCTTTTACAAAAGCCTGATTTTCACAATAACAAACATGGAAATTAAAGTAAGGCACAAGTAAAATTTTTGTTAAGTTATTCTTGTTACATATGTTGATAGAAATCCAATTAGAGAAGTGGGTTCCAAACAGAACACGATACAGTTATATATTTAGTTGATTAATTAAATGGAAGATCAAAAAAGCTAGTGTGTGTCACACTTGGGAGAAATCAATAGGTCAACTATAATCACACCTACACAGACATACAATTAAATGAATACTTAATGCTAAACATATTTATTTTTAATGAATAAAGTTGGCAAAGTTATGTCTTCTTCAACCATAATAACTGAAACTATAAAGCAGGCACTTAATTTTGGCACCAGGTAGTAGTTTGGTTTCCAAAGGTGTTGACTCTAGCTGATAATGCCATTCTGGAGAAATATTAATTACCATACTGACTGTATCGTGTGCACATTTGAATGCAGTTTTTATGACAAACACACCACTCTGCCTCCTCTACACATGAACCTAGATATGACCCCTCTCTTCAGAGGAGATAATTATGGTGGAACTGCTTGTATGTAACACTGTTGGGTGTTATTGTAGAGTTGCAGGTAACTTTCAAAACAAATAACTCAAAGATTTAAAATCGATAATAATCAGTGAAGGTCTATTATTCTCAAACTCTTATATTTCACTGAACCTTAAGAAAATATAATCTGTCTTTTCACCATGGATAAAAAGATCTCATGTTTGACATTGCTTTTCCTGTGCTAGCATTAAACAGAGAGGATGCTATGCTGGAAACATCAGAGGAAACAGCATGTTACAGAAGACCAAATACAGTGTCGTGGATCACCCACACGAATGCATGGGCTGCTCATTGCTATCGGCAACACATCTACAATCCTTTCCATCTCATTATATCCTGTTGCTCAGCACAGTCTGGACTGTCTGGATAAAGAGCTTCAGGATTTGCACTATGACACATTTAGTCAAATTAAAAATGAAAAAGCACATCTACATACAATGAGTGTTCCTGTATGTAATGTTTTGTGGTTTAAACTTAACATGTAGCAGGCGTAACCAATAGGGGCAGTCTTCTTTTTGAACCCTCCACCTTAACTGGCTCAATAAACCCCTCCCTCTGCATGCATCACCCAGGTGTGGGCTACATATTCCGTTGGATTCATACTGGCTGCTCTGGTACAGCTGAATTGTAGTCATAAAGGTTTTCTGAAGTGAAAAGCAGGCAGGAAAATGTCCTGAACTGGGCACTTAGCCCTAATAAAATCTCCCCTCTGCAAATTGTAAAAACTCTATATTGCTAATATTTCATTAGCAAACACTCACTCTCATAGCTGCTCGACGTATTAATACTTGCTCACGGACACCGCATTCTTTGTGAAATCTAATGGGTTTTTTAAGGGCAGAATGTCATCTAGAGGAGCTATTTCTGCTTTAGTTGTTGGCAGCGTGTCAGAGTGGGTTTACTTGGCCGAAGCGGAGCTGAGAATTGGAGTCGATAGTGCGAGTGGCAGCTCAGTGGAGTTACTTTAATGACAACAGCGCTCAGATGGAATTTAAGAGCAAATTTATCACATGCGAAGCATCGAATATCTAATGACATGTAAAGCAGCGAGTTCTTTCTGTTGTCGTTCCGCGAGCGCTCGACACATTCATCATAACAGCAGGTAACGATGTATTAGGCCACCGTGCTCCAGTTTTAATATGAAAAGTTTCAGTATCTCAGCAAAATCTGGAATAAGAAGGATGGCTCTCTTGCGTTATCTGCCGCTGAGTGCGGAACCCGGCGCCGGAGCCGCCGCCACCCGCCCAGTCACGTTCCGTGTAAAATACGGCCCTGAGGAACGGTGGGAACAGCAGGACCTGACAGCACTCAGCTCCCACCAGCAGCTCCGCCTCCTGCGAGGTGTGCCACCAATCCCAGCAGGGCGGTGATATGCGAGTGACAGCTTCCGACTGCCTGCCTCTCACATGTCTTGCATTCACTTTATGAGAATGCAAGTTCAGGCAAATATGAATAATAATAATAATAATAATAATAATAATAATAATAAATGTAGCTGCATGCAAACATTTCACACGTAAGCTCAGAGCTGCAGTTTTGTGTTCAAGTACCCCCGCCAGGAGTAATCTATGGCTGCACAGCTATGAAGACAGAGTTTGAGAATCCATCCAGTCATGAGAAGGTAAACAATCCTACCCACCTATCAAGAGCCAGCCCAGGAAGATGGGGTCACAGCTGTTGACAGGTGACAGTAAGGAAAGGATGCCACTCCACATTACTCTACGGCTAAAGGCTTCTCTGGTCCTGTCTCCAGACTACAACTCGTTATAAGCCTGATCATAAAGGTGTGTTTTTAATCTAGACTTAAATATTGAGACTGTGTCTGATTCCCTTATACATTTTGGCAGGGTGTTCCACAGTAGTGGCGCTCTGTAGGAGAAAGGTCTACCACCCGTCAAGTTTTTAGATATTCTGGGGACTACTAAGAAGCCTGCGTCTTGGGAACGAAGGGATTTTTTTCGGTTTATATGGTAAAAGCAGATTACATATATATATACTGGCGCAAATCCATTTAAAGCTTTAAAGGTCAGAAGCAAAATCTTAAAGTCTATCCTATACTTAATTGATAGCCAATGAAGTGATGCTAGTACTGGGGTAATATGCTCATAGTTCATAGTTCTAGTTAAAATGTGAGCGGCTGCATTCTGCACAAGGTGGAGATTATTTAGCAAGGATTTATGGCAGCCAGATAGCAGAGCATTACAGTAACATAGCGCCCCATATGGTGAAATCAATGCCATGACAAGTTTGTGTAATTGTCTTGTAGCCACCTGTATATCTATCAAGCTTCGTCAGTTTTTGAGAATCCATCAGCATTTTTCTAATTAGTTACCTGTAATTTTATTGCCCTGTGGTGTCCATATGGTTTTATGTGGACTGAATATTTTAATTGTAAAGAGGATACTCTAAACGGGATTCAATAACCAGCCTCCACATTAGCAGATATGCCACATTACCAGATATTTACGATATTAATGAACAATTTCCAATAATGTGCTCTGGAAAATCACCTTCTCCAAATGTCCAAGTGGAAGATATTCAGTGATCTAAATATCAGAGCATATTTTAAGGCTTTGGTGTATAAGCCATTAATATGAAAAGGAAAACTATAGACTTTAGTGTCCAGACTAAAGTACTTGAATTGGCTAGGAATCAGAATGGAGGTTTCCCCACCTCTGAGAAGTCTATGGTTTTGCATAAGGTCCAAGAGGAGATTCAGTGAAAGTGGTTATATTTATATTTGCAGTTATTCCTTGGCATTAATTAATAATTGTACATAATTGATTGATATAGTAAATAAATGCCATATGGTATTTGTTAGAGGGAAGATACAATTGTCAAACATATTTAACAAAGGTCCTTACTCTCTATGGTAAAATTAGGTCATAATTGTGGACATCATTTTTTAAGTTGATGTAGTTTTTTCCCCCCGTAGCCTGCTTTCGTTACTGTACTCTTAAAGTGACGGACAAGAAAAATCAGTGAAAGGCTTATGACCACGTTATTTATGGCTATGAACATATGTATTGAGCAAAAAAAAAAAGCATGAGGAATCAATTCAATTGCAATCTCGTTTAATTTCAGTCTATCTTTATCTATTTATTCCTGTATGCTGAAAAAAATAGTCGAAAAGGGTTAAAGTTGACGTCAACTGGAACCCACAACCAATAAATAGGCCTATTTTGATCTCATTACATAGTTTGAGGTGAATAAAACTGTTCTGTACGTGTAGAGGGTGTGGATTTAGACCACACCTCTACAATCCTGAGTCTTTTCAAGACTGGGTTTATTAGCTGACTTTCAGATGTATATTAATATACCTACTGACATTTTCTTGAAAAGATATTTGATGGGTGTGTACTGGATACATGCGATATGTTGTGGTTAATTTAAGTTTTTTGAGTCCCTTGTCCATCACTTGAAATGGTTAAGTACATTTGAAGCACATACTGCCCTGGTGGACACGGGGGGAAAAAACCACGTCAACTTAAAAATGATGTCCTCAATTATGACCTCATTTTACCACAGAGAGTAAGGACCTTTGTTAAATGTGTTTGACAATTTTATCTCCCCCCTAACAAATACCATATGGTGATAAGCATTCTCATTTGACATTCTGAGCAATTATGCAGTGGTTGGACAAGTAATCCATATTGACCAACGCAAGCTGTGATGCACTTGGAATTTGCCCTTTTCCAAAAGCATTTCATGCGGCCGACCTCAGCGAATGCTTTTACCGCATAACTCAATCGTCCAGTTTCCTTTTTGCTAATATTCACCAGGATTCCCGCTGTAATCTGCCTCCAGTGCTACTTTATGCTAATGAGCCTATAAAGGTTGTAGTGACACAACACGGACACGCAATTCTATCAGTGTAATGAGGGCCCATGAAACACATTTCGGCAGTTAATGGGCCGCCATCATTGGGCTCCATCGGAGTGATAGGAAATTTGCACCGTTGCTTGGCAAACACTGTAATGGGCGGAGTATAGAATGCGCATCCCTGTGACAGCACGGGAGAACTCAGGCCCAGGATATTCGCGGGAGTGATGCCGGGACGTTGGGACCTATTATTAAGCTACAGCGCTTTTGCTGGGACAGGCCCTGTGTGTATGCTTCACTGTGAAAAAGAGTGGAAATTTTGCGAAGAAGAATATTCCAGAATGAAACAAACATAGAGGGTTAGAAAGAAAAAATAGAAGAAAGAAAACACGAAGAAAAAATAACGAGCGAAGTTGAGACTCCTTATCATGCAACAGCTGGAAATTATATCTGCCGATTGGTTCACGAAAGTGTTCATTAGGATCAATTAACTGCATCACGTGTCCAAATCATTTTAGTTGCAAATCATCAGATGAGCCTTGATTAAAAAAAATAATAATGTTGAACTAGGGTCACGCAAAGTTTCATATACCACTTTTTTTTTAATGTCAAGTTATTTCCAAAAGTCTAAATAAAGTAAAAGGTTGGCTTTACGCATGCCTTTCTGGCAGTTTGACAAGTGCGGAATGAATAACATTAATTGGGTCTTGCCTGTCATTTTGCAAAGGATTCATTTTAATTTGGCGCACAAATAGTGGTGTGTGAATTATGATTAAAAACTATCGAGCCACAGATGAGACCGCCTGAATGACCAGCAAATTGACCTCTTCAATATTTCTTGGAACAACTTTCTATCTCAATTCATAGAATTGGACCATTTTGAATATGTGATTTTTATTAAAGTAGCCTGGTTATTGGAGATGTCAAAATATTTGTCTCCGTACAATTAAATGGCCAACTTCAATTTTAGCAGAAAAACTTTCTTTACCGAGGCCTGGTTCAACATCCCCTTCGTCATCAAGCAATCCCAGTATTGCACACCCAAAATGTTAGTGGTGTCTTCCTCTTCCAACTACACTGCCTGGCCAAAAATAAAAAGTTGCACACTCTAATATTTAGTCGGACCGCCTTTAGCTTTGATTATGGTGCGCATTCGTCGTGGCATTGTTTCGACAACCTTATGCAACGTCACAACATTTATTTACGTCCAGAGTTGCATTCATTTTTGGCCGAGATCTTGTATTGACGACGGGAGAGTCGAACCACTCCGTCATGTCTTCTCCAGCACATCCCAAACACTTTCAATGGGGTTAAAGTCAGGACTCTGGTGGCCAATTCATGTGTGAAAATGATTCCTCATGCTCCCTGAACCAATCTTTCACAATTTGTGCCCGATGAATCTTGGCATTGTCGTGCTGGAATAAGCCCATTGATGGGATAGCCTGGTCATTCAGTACATTCAGGTACTCGGCTGAGTTCATTTTATTGCTGCATAACGTTGCTGAGCCTAGACCTGACCAATTGAAGCAACCCCAGATTATAACACTGCCTCCAGAGGCTTGTACAGTGGGCACTATGCATGACGGGTGCAACGGTGACTTTTTTTTTTGGCCAGGCAGTGTATAGTGGTTGAAGTTAGAATGTAGAAGTTGACAAGTACATATTGCATGGCTTTCAAATAGTCTATACTGAATCAGTTTTTCTTTTCTATACTTCTTGTGAGTGCTTATTTGCAATCATCTTTGTGAATTGGCCATGCCTGCATTGAGCCCAATTAGCATAAAAATGAATCATTTTGGCACTGAAATTTATGTAGATAATGCAACTTAAATATGCTTGACCCAGAAATTACACAGTGTCACTATTTCCCTGTTGGCACAGTATGCTGTCCACCCACTGCACACGCCTTGTGAATAGTGGGGTAATTTTTCTTCTGGTACCTGCGATGTTTTATTGGTTTCAAAAGCACCACATTTCTTTTGCGGATTCGCCCTCAGTTTCTAAAAAAAGGAAATAAAGAATTGTATGTGATTACAAATTAATCTGTGCTACATTCTCAAAAACCCAAAGATCCGAAGCCTCCAAATTACTGCAGTTCTCATGTTTAAAAGAGGCAGAGCACTGACTCGAATAATGAGAAAGTGCTGCTTTTCCCAATATATATAGTATGCTGTGTATATACGTATATATAGAATATACACAGAGAGAGATGGAAAGTGAGAGAGCGGGATAGAGAGCTATAGAGCGAGAGAGAGCGCGCTCAGGATGTCAGGTTGTTAGCTCTCGTTCGCTGCTTGCCTGTGCACCTGCTCAGTGAACGCTGGGACTGGAGCCAGATAAGGGCGAGATGAAGCTGGGTTAAGGACAGGAGAGAGAGAGGCCGCACGCTCGCTCTACATGCAGATAAGGGCGAGATGAAGCTGGGTTAAGGACAGGAGAGAGAGGGGCCGCACGCTCGCTCTACATGCAGATAAGGGCGAGATGAAGCTGGGTTAAGGACAGGAGAGAGAGGGGCCGCACGCTCGCTCTACATGCAGATAAGGGCGAGATGAAGCTGGGTTAAGGACAGGAGAGAGAGGCCGCACGCTCGCTCTACATGCAGATAAGGGTGAGATGAAGCTGGGTTAAGGACAGGAGAGAGAGGGGCCGCACGCTCGCTCTACATGCAGAAAAGGGCGAGATGAAGCTGGGTTAAGGACAGGAGAGAGAGGGGCCGCACGCTCGCTCTACATGCAGATAAGGGCGAGATGAAGCTGGGTTAAGGACAGGAGAGAGAGGGGCCGCACGCTCGCTCTACATGCAGATAAGGGCGAGATGAAGCTGGGTTAAGGACAGGAGAGAGGCCGTGCGCTCGCTCTACATGCAGATAAGGGCGAGATGAAGCTGGGTTAAGGACAGGAGAGAGAGGCCGCACGCTCGCTCTACATGCAGATAAGGGCGAGATGAAGCTGGGTTAAGGACAGGAGAGAGAGGGGCCGCACGCTCGCTCTACATGCAGATAAGGGCGAGATGAAGCTGGGTTAAGGACAGGAGAGAGGCCGTGCGCTCGCTCTACATGCAGATAAGGGCGAGATGAAGCTGGGTTAAGGACAGGAGAGAGGCCGTGCGCTCGCTCTACATGCAGATAAGGGTGAGATGAAGCTGGGTTAAGGACAGGAGAGAGAGGCCGCACGCTCGCTCTACATGCAGATAAGGGCGAGATGAAGCTGGGTTAAGGACAGGAGAGAGAGGCCGCACGCTCGCTCTACATGCAGATAAGGGCGAGATGAAGCTGGGTTAAGGACAGGAGAGAGAGGGGCCGCATGCTCGCTCTACATGCAGATAAGGGCGAGATGAAGCTGGGTTAAGGACAGGAGAGAGGGCTGGGCTGTGCTGTGCTGGGCTGGGCTGTGCTACACGCACTCAGGCAGCCTTGCAGGATCGCCTGCGGAGGTGAACAGATTGCTTTTCTTTATCTGAACGAACCCGGGACTTGACGGGGAAAAGCTGCAGGGGATCGCGCAGTTCTGTTACGGGGGTGAGAGCAAGCTCTCAGAAACACGTGCACACGCACTGCACACGCACACACACACACCGCAGACATGCACGCGCACACACTCACACACACTGCTCACACACGCACACACAGACGCGCGCACACACACGCACAAACACCCACACACACACACATTCGCACAGACATATGCATGCGCACCTGTGTGCACATACACACTAACATGCACATGCATGGATGCACGCTCTTGTACACACACACACACACATGCACACACAAACACACAGATAAACATGTACGTACACACACACACACACACACACACACATGCTGGCATGCACACACACATAAACACACACACACACACACACACACACACACACCTGCATTACCCTTTCCAGACCCTACAACTGTAAAAAGCACATCACTGGTGCACAGAGCCCTGCTGTGTGTGTATTTTTCTGGCCGGATTGTGGAGAGAGTGGCTGAGCCCCACTGCGACTCTGAGTCTTTAACCTCTCTACAAACGACTCAGCGGGCATGGAGGTATCAGGCCATTAATGGGAAGGGTGGCTGAATCTCAATTAACTCTCTCCTCTGCCAGCCCGTTCTCGTTCTCTCACGCAGCCTCCCGCGGTAACAACAGGTTCGCTTCACGCCCTGTGTCTCTCACAAATGCCACTGACCCACACTGGCTGGCGGGGGCACCTGCACAGGTGTATCTTGGTTTGATGGATTGATGTCTTGGGCCACCTGGATGAAGGGCTGCGTGTGGTGGAAGAGGACAGCCAGCAGCCTGGATTCAACCGCTTGCCCTTCACTTTCCCTTTAAATTCAACGGTTTAAGCTGGGTGGCTCATCCTGTTAAGGCACTGTTCCAGTGTGTGGATGGGCCCCAGGGTCTGTTATCTGCTAAGGCACTGTTCCAGTGTGTGGTTGAGCCCCATGGTGTGCTATCGGTTAAGGCACTGTTCCAGTGAATGGGTGAACCCCGTGGTCTGGTATCTTTTAGGCACTTTTCCAGTGTGTGGATAGGCCACGTGGTCTGGTATTTATTATGACACTGTCCCAGTGTGTGAATGGCCCCCATGATCTGGTATCATTTAAGGCACTGTTCCTGTGTGTGGATGGGCCCCATGGTCTGGTATCTATTAAAGCACTGCTTCTGTGTGTGGATGGGCCCCATGGTCTGGTATCTATTAAAGCACTGCTTCTGTGTGTGGATGGGCCCCATGGTCTGGTATCTGTTAAAAGCACTGTTCCAGTGTGTGGATGGGCCCCATGGTCTAGTATCTGTTAAAGGCACTGTTTCTGTGTGTGGATGGGCCCCATGGTCTGGTATCTGTTAAAGCACTGTTTCAGTGTGTGGATGGGCCCCATGGTCTGGTATCTGTTAAAGCACTGTTCCAGTGTGTGGTTGGGACTGGTATTGGTTAAGGCACTGTTCCAGTGTGTCGATGGACCCCATGTTCTAGTATCTGTTAAGACACTGTTCCAGTGTTTGGATGGGTTACAGTGTGATCAGGTGCCTCTGATCCGCCTATTGAGCTGCACACGAAGTGTCTTCCTCTGACTCGTGTGCCTAGTCCCGCCTTTCTACTGCGGTGTAAAAAGACGCAGCGTCTAACACGACATCGAGCTCATGCTTGTCTGCGCTCTACCGCATCGATAACAGAAACTTCAGCGGAGAGAGCGTGCTTGTCTGTGCTCTACCGCATCGATAACAAAGACTGCAGTAATGAGCACTGCTAAATTATGAAAAAAATGGGGGGGTGGGGGGGGATAAATAAATAATGCAACATTTGTAATCTTCACTTACACGCTGCGCTGATTGTGAAGAAATAAAATCAGCACATGCATTTATTTGTGAGGACATGTTGATAGCATTCAGGCCTATGACAGTGATAGGACGTTTTTGTAGCAATACGCTTCAGTTTTGTTTTTAATTCTGTATTCCTAATGAGCTGATGAATGAATTCTCCCCGATTTAATGTTTTTTTATTTGTGCCCTGTATATGTATAATCTCAGTCTCTGCTGTAGCCTGGAAACTAGTCGAGACAAACTAGTTTTCTATCCTTCGCGTAATATTCCTTTCGCTCAAAGCACAAATGTTTAGTTTTTTTTCCGTGGCCTTGCCTTCTATTTGGGTAATTTCCCGGATTTCGTCAGCGCGGCCGATGTTCAATCTGTCCAGGCCAGGGGCTTTTATCTTCCAGCTCTCTGCTGCGATGATTAGATTCTGTTTTATGGTATGAAGTAGATTGGCTGGTGCAGACGGCACGTAGGGGCAGTCACCTGCCAAACACATCAGTCGGCCAATCAGGCTCCTGCCGCGTGGACGTTTTGGAGACGGCCCGCCGCGCGCAGACGGGTGTAGGTGTGCTGATTATGCTGGGGTGAGGCCCTGCCCCTCCCTTTAATGCGCCTCTTTATTCTCGCGTAAATTGCTTTGTTTTGTTTTTGTTTATCCGAGCAGCGGGATGACCTTTGAGCCTGAAATTTTATCTTCGCCTTCGGTAAATTGACAGGACCGGGGCGCTCTGTGAAGAACGCGCACATTTCAATGAGCTTTGCACGCTGGCGCCTGGAGGAGTCTGTCTGCGTGATCGTTCCCCACGTACCAGTTGTGTGTGTGTGTGTGTGTGTGTGTGTGTGTGTGTGTGTGCGCGCATCTCAGCCCCCTCCCTGTCATCTCACACGCTCTTGCGCCTCACAAACTCTGTTCTGGAAACTAGGGCTAAGGGCTCTGACTCAGTTCTGCTTTCTCTGTGCCTCAGTCATGCTTTCTCTCTGACTCAGTCCTGCTTTCTCCCTGACTCAGTCCTGCTTTCTCTCTGACTCAGTCCTGCTTTTTTTTTGACTCAGTCCTGCTTTCTCTGTGACTCAGCCCTGCTTTCTCTGTGACTCAGTCCTGCTTTCTCTGTGACTCAGCCCTGCTTTTTCTCTGACTCAGTCCTGCTTTCTCTGTGACTCAGTCCTGCTTTCTCCCTGACTCAGTCCTGCTATCTTTCTGACTCAGTCCTGCTTTCTTTCTGACTCAGTCCTGCTTTCTCTGTGACTCAGCCCTGCTTTCTCTGTGACTCAGCCCTGCTTTTTCTCTGACTCAGTCCTGCTTTCTCTCTGACTCAGTCCTGCTTTTTTGTGACTCAGTCCTGCTTTTTTGTGACTCAGTCCTGCTTTCTCCCTGACTCAGTCCTGCTTTCTCCCTGACTCAGTCCTGCGTTCTCTGTGACTCAGCCCTGCTTTTTCTCTGACTCAGTCCTGCTTTCTCTGTGACTCAGCCCTGTTTTCTCTCTGACTCAGTCATGCTTTCTCCCTGACTCAGCCCTGCTTTATCTCTGACTCAGTACTGCTTTCTCTCTAACTCAGGTTTTAGAAAAACTATATATGCCCATTTGATCTTGTTTGTTCCTAGACCTGTATTGATCACCTTGAATTGACAGTTTAGTTCATCATGGGGGTTGCTGTGTGGGTCATTTGGTTAAGGCGCCACGCTGTGGTGCATGGATGAGCCCCACGGTCTCTAATCGAATCTGGACCTTGCCAAGTGTGGCTGGTAGCGCCATAGGATGACGCGTAATTGATGTAATTGCTTCTCCCCGGGTACGGGAGGGTTCAGTTGGTTAGGGGTCCGTGCTTCATCGTTATCTAGTGTCGATCACGTGCCCATGGACTGCAGGTTTAAGCCGCACTTTATGCAAGCTTAGCATGTCTGGGATGTGATAAGAAGCAGCTGCTAACTCCACACGTTTCTTCTGAGAACCGGCCACGGTTGCAGATAATTGGACATTTCGAATTAGGATGGGATTTTCATACTTACCGCCCCACATTGGCACCAAACTTATATTAAGAAAAAAATAATCAAATAATTAGCTCAGTATACTGTTTTTGCAGGTAAAGCCAGCGTCGCCTGCAGTGTCCGATTCAGTCCAGGCCTTAGTCTTCATTCGCCTGTATAATGAAAAGCACACTGCTAACAGGGAAAGGGCTGATGCCAGCGAGAAGCAGGCTTTGAAAGGATTTTGTAGAATGGCTGGCAGCCTTTCCAATGATCGCGTGTTCAAGAGACTGAGGAATACATGTGTCCTAGCGCTCATTGCACAGTGCTTGCTACAGCTGAGCGCATGACGTGGCGTGTTTGCATTACCTTTAACCAGGCCCCGAGCACGCCGAGCAGAAACATGTGTTGCATTGCTTGCTGATTCGTAATGGCTTCTCACGCGTGCAAACAAACAGTGGAGTCAGCGAGATGTGTGGTTCCATACACAAATTCCCCCTGCGTGGCTGGGGATTCGATTCCCCGCCACGGCACTTTCTAAGCTGCGATTCCCCTTCACTATCTGTTACCTTCTCTGTGATTCCCCTTCACTATGTTACCTTCTCTGTGATTCCCCTTCACTATCTGTTACCTTCTCTGTGATTCCCCTTCACTATCTGTTACCTTCTCTGTGATTCCCCTTCACTATCTGTTACCTTCTCTGTGATTCCCCTTCACTATCTGTTACCTTCTCTGCGATTCCCCTTCAATATATGTTACCTTCTCTGTGATTCCCCTTCAATATCTGTTACCTTCTCTGTGATTCCCCTTCACTATCTGTTACCTTCTCTGTGATTCCCCTTCAATATCTGTTACCTTCTCTGCGATTCCCCTTCAATATCTGTTACCTTCTCTGTGATTCCCCTTCACTATGTTACCTTCTCTGTGATTCCCCTTCACTATCTGTTACCTTCTCTGTGATTCCCCTTCACTATCTGTTACCTTCTCTGTGATTCCCCTTCACTATGTTACCTTCTCTGTGATTCCCCTTCACTATCTGTTACCTTCTCTGTGATTCCCCTTCACTATCTGTTACCTTCTCTGCGATTCCCCTTCAATATATGTTACCTTCTCTGCGATTCCCCTTCAATATCGGTTACCTTCTCTGTGATTCCCCTTCACTATCTGTTACCTTCTCTGTGATTCCCCTTCACTATCTGTTACCTTCTCTGTGATTCCCCTTCACTATCTGTTACCTTTTCTGTGATTCCCCTTCACTATCTGTTACCTTCTCTGTGATTCCCCTTCACTATCTGTTACCTTCTCTGTGATTCCCCTTCACTATCTGTTACCTTCTCTGTGATTCCCCTTCACTATCTGTTACCTTCTCTGCATCCCTCTGTCTGAAAGGCAGCAGCTAGTTATACTGAGGGCTAGTTCCCTGCGGCCTCCGCCGTCAGTTTACTACCTGTTAGGCACTAAGCACAGTGTGTCAGGTAGGGGTGTGTATTTTCTGTGTGTTTTATATTGTCATATGATTCCTTTATGTTTTTGTATTGATCTTAATGCTGAATCAGTTGCTCTCTGGGATCATAACAAAGTCTGAGTCGGAATACAATGAAGTCAAAGAAGGCCAGACTGTCCCCTCTACTGTAAAAAATAGAATAAAATAAAATTGGTTCCACATCCCAGTCCAGGTTCGGAAATGAAAGCACGGTAATACGCCCTGACCCCGCCCCGTTCCCTTTATTAAACTGTACACTAAGAAAACTGTTTAACCAGACCACCCCGTTCCCTTTATTAAACTGTACACTAAGAAAACTGTTTAACCAGACCACCCCGTTTCCTTTATTAAACTGTACACTAAGAAAACTGTTTAACCAGACCACCCCGTTTCCTTTATTAAACTGTACACTAAGAAAACTGTTTAACCAGACCACCCCGTTTCCTTTATTAAACTGTACACTAAGAAAACTGTTTAACCAGACCACCCCGTTCCCTTTATTAAACTGTACACTAAGAAAACTGTTTAACCAGACCACCCCGTTCCCTTTATTAAACTGTACACTAAGAAAACTGTTTAACCAGACCACCCCGTTTCCTTTATTAAACTGTACACTAAGAAAACTGTTTAACCAGACCACCCCGTTCCCTTTATTAAACTGTACACTAAGAAAACTGTTTAACCAGACCACCCCGTTTCCTTTATTAAACTGTACACTAAGAAAACTGTTTAACCAGACCACCCCGTTTCCTTTATTAAACTGTACACTAAGAAAACTGTTTAACCAGACCACCCCGTTCCCTTTATTAAACTGTACACTAAGAAAACTGTTTAACCAGACCACCCCGTTTCCTTTATTAAACTGTACACTAAGAAAACTGTTTAACCAGACCACCCCGTTTCCTTTATTAAACTGTACACTAAGAAAACTGTTTAACCAGACCACCCCGTTCCCTTTATTAAACTGTACACTAAGAAAACTGTTTAACCAGACCACCCCGTTTCCTTTATTAAACTGTACACTAAGAAAACTGTTTAACCAGACCACCCCGTTTCCTTTATTAAACTGTACACTAAGAAAACTGTTTAACCAGACCACCCCGTTTCCTTTATTAAACTGTACACTAAGAAAACTGTTTAACCAGACCACCCCGTTCCCTTTATTAAACTGTACACTAAGAAAACTGTTTAACCAGACCACCCCGTTCCCTTTATTAAACTGTACACTAAGAAAACTGTTTAACCAGACCACCCCGTTCCCTTTATTAAACTGTACACTAAGAAAACTGTTTAACCAGACCACCCCGTTCCCTTTATTAAACTGTACACTAAGAAAACTGTTTAACCAGACCACCCCGTTTCCTTTATTAAACTGTACACTAAGAAAACTGTTTAACCAGACCACCCCGTTTCCTTTATTAAACTGTACACTAAGAAAACTGTTTAACCAGACCACCCCGTTTCCTTTATTAAACTGTACACTAAGAAAACTGTTTAACCAGACCACCCCGTTCCCTTTATTAAACTGTACACTAAGAAAACTGTTTAACCAGACCACCCCGTTTCCTTTATTAAACTGTACACTAAGAAAACTGTTTAACCAGACCACCCCGTTTCCTTTATTAAACTGTACACTAAGAAAACTGTTTAACCAGACCACCCCGTTCCCTTTATTAAACTGTACACTAAGAAAACTGTTTAACCAGACCACCCCGTTCCCTTTATTAAACTGTACACTAAGAAAACTGTTTAACCAGACCACCCCGTTTCCTTTATTAAACTGTACACTAAGAAAACTGTTTAACCAGACCACCCCGTTTCCTTTATTAAACTGTACACTAAGAAAACTGTTTAACCAGACCACCCCGTTCCCTTTATTAAACTGTACACTAAGAAAACTGTTTAACCAGACCACCCCGTTCCCTTTATTAAACTGTACACTAAGAAAACTGTTTAACCAGACCACCCCGTTCCCTTTATTAAACTGTACACTAAGAAAACTGTTTAACCAGACCACCCCGTTTCCTTTATTAAACTGTACACTAAGAAAACTGTTTAACCAGACCACCCCGTTCCCTTTATTAAACTGTACACTAAGAAAACTGTTTAACCAGACCACCCCGTTTCCTTTATTAAACTGTACACTAAGAAAACTGTTTAACCAGACCACCCCGTTCCCTTTATTAAACTGTACACTAAGAAAACTGTTTAACCAGACCACCCCGTTCCCTTTATTAAACTGTACACTAAGAAAACTGTTTAACCAGACCAAACCATCAACTTAATGCTTTGCTTGAATTAACATGCAATGTTATTTCACCACTTGATAGGCAAATATAGCACGCTAAAGACTAAATGATTGATACCTTTTGCGAGGATGTACAACTCTGTACCACATCGTCCACACTTAGCTCTGGATGTAATGAATATTTGCCCATGACATTGGCATAAAATTGAATTGAATTGAAAAAATATATATTTTCAACAGTGCAAAAACCAAATCTTACCAAGGATTATAATCTTATATTTAGATTTTAGAATCTTATTTCTGTTACTTGCTAAATAAGACAAACTATCTGCCAGTGGGGTATGATAATTGCACAAAAAGTAAGTTCAAACAAGCTAATATTTTCCACTTTTGAGAAAAATAAATAGATTTTATGTCTCATTACAAGACCAAAAACACTTGTTAAGACAGACATATTTTGCAGTGAACATAAACACCTTTTTTTCAGATAAGCGCAATCTCTTTGAGTCAAAGTTGGACAAATATTTCTTAAACAGACAAAGTGTTGTGCAACAATAGGAAAAAAAAACAGCTTGTACAAAAACACTTTGGCTGTGTTGGCTCAAGACCAACATTTGGACAGTTGGGGTTTGAGTGAAAATATTTTTGGCTGCTCGGCGAACACTTCTCTGCTTATTAGTTTAATGAGAACGACAGCATTGTGCACTGACCTGGAGTCCCGCCTGTGACGTCACAGACCTAGAACATTAGACCCTGAGGGCTTTATCTGACTCACGGAACGACCCAATCTGTGTGAGAGGAACAGGACCTGAATCCTGTTGGACAACACCCACACAGGAATGTACCATATAAGGTTCAGTTTCTTTCGTTTTTAGTCTGGCCTTGTGATACAGGTACTATCGTGCACAAATTAACACATTTAAATAGAAGCAGTTGTATTTTATTTCCATCGCAGTAAGAGCAGGCCAAAACTGAGAATTGAGCCCAGACTCCCTCTTTCAGTTATAATTATGGTGTCACTTCGTGTGAAAGATGGCTGTTTGAATGGACTTAGCCTATTTCCATGATCGTATTAACCTACTTTACTGGAGAGCATGAATTTAAGTTTGCCGTTTTGTAACATGCGTAGTATCAGGTACTTACCAGCATCGCTGCACACTCTGAACCCTAGAACTGAACCATCCTCCTCTGCTCAAAAGCAAAAGGCCGATTCATTACAAGCCCGAAACCTTTTCAGACACCTGCCAGATCCCTTAGACACCAGGGCTCAGTGAAGCCATTTCAGCTGCATAAATACCAAATTCCCAACCAAACGGAGCGTGTTTTAATAATCGCAGTCCTGTTATTATAAAAAATGCAGCCTTATTGGCCCTAGACCCTCAACAGCTGAATGCCACACAGGAGCTCATTACCATTAAACCGATCCCTGCCTCCAGCGAAATGGCCAGACGTCTCATTTCCGAGAGTGTCAACAGTTTCAAAGGGAGCAGGGCATTGTGGGACCTAGGGTTGAGCTCAGCTGCCCTGCCACAAACCTGTCCCTAGTATGACCCCCCCCACCTCCGCTAGCCCCAAGCCGGCCCATTTATTTTGTGACTCTCTGTAATTTAATGAGTTGTCTGTTTCTCCTGCTATGCTGGCAGACAGCTCCCGCATGCCGCTCTGCTGGCCCAGGGGAATACGAGGCCCCGTATCCCAGCCAGGGGAAAACGAACACTGACAGACAACCAGGGAAATATGTTGGGAGTTTGAAAGGCAAATTAAAGAAGTGGAAGTACTTGTGCGTCTAATTAGCTGGGTTCCTGTCCCTTCGTTTCAGTTTGCTTTGTGGCAGGTTTTCTGCATTTGCTCTGTCACTTGTCATCCGCGGACCAGGTGAGTTGCAAATGATTGCGGTCTTGAGATTTGCAGCAATCTCTGTGCTCCGTGCGCTGCCTTTGGACTGCCCATCATCCTTATCCGCCCTCTTTGTGTGTCTCTCTCTCTCTTTGTCTCTCTCTCTCTTCTCTTTCTCTTTCTTTCTCTCTCTCTCCCATACAGCGGAACCCCTGGACGGGGAGGAGTACCTGGATATTTCGGGGATCATGAGGTCTCAGGCAGGCAAATACGAGTGCAAAGCCAGCAACGACGTGGCGACCCCAGACGTAAAATACGTCAACGTTGTCGTCAACTGTGAGTGTTTGCGGCAGAAAGCCTTATGTCAATCTTCTCTCGAAAAAGGGTACCGGTCCATGTCAAAATCAACCAAAGGGTCATGCATTTTACAAAGGTTCCCTTTTGACCTGCATTTCAGTATCAATATGCTAATCAAATCACTGCAAATAACACCAGGGTAATTACAAATTGTTTTCTTGATTTTCCCCTCCTCTTAACGATAGTTATTATAGCTAATTAAACATTATTAATAGCAGTGTAAAAGTTAACTCAGGAATTCTGTTCACTTTTTAATACTAGGAGGAGTTTTACCTCAGCTCAAAGTGTTATTAGTTTGGTGCATATATTAAAATCAGCAAATGATGCTTTAATAAAATGTAAATTAATCCAGAATGTAGATTATTAAGTAATGCAGAACATGGCCTGTTGGGAGGCTGAACCTGAGAAGATGCTGTTTCTGTATGTGAGACGCTTCAGTTGGCAGGATTGTCCCTGCGCACCAGCGACCTCTGCTGGTCAGGTGGGTGATTGCAGTCTGCACATGAAGTTTGCTCCTCAGGCACACTGAAAGCGCAGCTCAGCTGGTGCTCACATGACGTGAGAAACGGCTTCATGCGTCAGATGCTTCTGGGTAGAGCACATTCCCGTTTACTCTCTCCTGAACTCGCATAGGACATTGCATCAATTTGATGGGTCTACGAATGCAGTTGAACATTCCACAATTGAAGAAAAAGTTTAATAAAACATAAAATCCAGGTTTTAACATGGTTAAAAAAAATGTATTTGGGTGTTTATTTGGTGTTAAGCTCATGGGAAACTGCATATGTTTGTTATGCCTATTGCCTACACTCAAACTATATGATTACATTTATTCTAATGTTATCTCTGATCGAAATGAAATGTTTCTGTCCAAAAATTTGGGGGGAAATTAATAGTTTTTTTACAAAAGGTAATATGTGACAAAAGTATTTTGCAGAGCAAAATGCGTGGTGTAAAATTAGCTTGTTTAACTGTAATAATGTTCATATTTTGTCTTGACTGGACTTAGAGTTGATTTAACGATCAACAGTTTTGCTGTGTATCCAAACTGTTGTCTTGGTTATCATCTTTCATACTTGCTTGAATTAAAGGAGACGACATGCTGGCATCTGGAAACTACAGTATTTCAATAGAAAGCTAACCTGCGCATGGCTGGCAGCTCATTTCCAATTATGAATACAGTGTCGTGCTGAAACGTAATCTGTTGTGAACTTGTCAGGTGAGCAACATCGCTAAATAGCCTGTTAGACTGGCAAGCTAGTTAGTGTTACTTTATTTATTTGTTACATCGCAATTTCTGCTCTACCACTACTGTACTGTAGTGGTACTGTACCACAGTTCAGGTGCGCCTCGTATGTATCAATAGAATGTGATCTGTACTTTGGTTCTTTAAAAAAAAGTAACAGACTAAAAAAGCTATTGCCAGACCGGCCTGGTTTTTTTGCACTGCTGTTATGCTAAAAATGTCGAACAAACCTACAGTAACCACAGGGGTCACGTACACGCAGATAGGCCAATTCCCACTGAAAGCAGGGATTTGTACCTTTGACCGTGGTGAAAAGTTCAGTGTTAACTCAACTTTAACAAAGTTTTACAAGTAAAATAGGGCTGAAATGTACTGGTGAGACAGAATATTCTGCTCAATCTCAATTTCAGCCCCTCGCCCTGAGGCGAAGCAACAGATCGATATGTCAGCTCTCTAAGCTCATGACTGCGGTAAAACGGTAACCATGGTGAAACAGTGACTGTGGTGATGCATTACCAGCAGTGAAGCCGTAACCGTGGCGAAACAGTAACTGTGGTGAAGCAGTAACCGAGGTGAAGCAGTAACCGCGGTGATGCAGTAACCACGGTGATGCAGTAACCATGGGAGCGCAGTATTACTTTTGTAGTGATGCAGCATCTGCTCAAATACAGATGCTTTATTATCTGCGACAGGCCCAGACAGTAGTTTCACTACGGGGTCTCATTACATTTTTACAACAGTGGACCCTGTTCAAGGTTTATAATTAAAATGGGTATAAAATCCACAAAGCAGATTCTAACTGCACAGATGTATTTGACCTATTTATTTTATTTCATTTTTCAAATTGGCACCAGTGTAACTTTGCACTTCATAAGCTTGGTTCACTGTCTCTGTTAATGAGAAGCTCACATGCAAAGACAGCCCTGTTTCCAGGGACTAGCGGGGAACACAGATACCAATCTCCGCTTAGCGCGCCGCCGACTCCAGCGCGCCGGCCTCGCTCCCCGGGGACGGCGCCTCATTGGCTGCCTCGGATCCTCGTGTTTCTTTCACAAAGCGTAATGGACAGTATCGGAGCAAATGGCTGACGGGGGCAGCACATCAGCAATATTAGGGGAGGCTGGGTTTTAATGTGCCGTGCCCCAAAGGGGAAGCACAACACGGACCATTCTGAAATGAGCCAAGGGGCCAATGAGATGTTGCCATCACTAACTTTAAATCCGGCATTTTCCCACCAGTGCAATGTGCCCGCAGCAGCTTAACCCTTCATGCAAACAGCATCTTGACAGACCGTCCTTATTAACTACATCACACAAATCATAACGTGGAGGAAACCACCATAATGTGGCCAGCAGCCATACCACCATGCACTCTGCTTCTGCTGAATGGCTGAAGCTAAGCAGGTGTGGGCTTGGTTAGTACTTGGATGGGAGACCTCCTGGGAAAACCAAGTTGCTGCTGGAAGTGGTGTTGGTGGGCCAGTAGGGGGCAGTCTTCCCTCTGGTCAAATAAAAAAAAAAACACTAATGCCCCAGTGCAGTGATGGGGACACTGTGCTGTAGGAGATGCCGTCTTTCGGATGAGACGTTAAACCGAGGTCTTGACTCACTGTGGTCATTAAAGATCCCATGACACTTATCGCAAAGAGTAGGGGTTTCCCCGGTGTCCTGGCTAAACTCCCAACCCAGGCTCTTTCAATCTGCCACCTAATCATCCCCCAGTTTAATTGGCAAAAAAATTCTTCTCTCCCTCTCCACCTCAGCTGATGTGTGGTGAGCATTCTGGCGCAAAATGGCTGCCGCTGCATCACCCAGGTGGGTGCTGCACATTAGTGGTGGTTGAGGCGAGTTTCCCCCTCATCATTGTAAGCGCTTTGAGTCACCACTTGGTGAGAAAGGCGCTATATAAATGCAAGGCATTATCATTATAAAGAACATTCTCACTCTTAGCACAGTAAACAGTCATCAACTTTAGACCAAACAGCCTCGATAAGCTTCCGTAGTAAACTATAATTATATAGTTCAACTGGCTAATCAGGTTATTAATCAAACATAAATTTGAGTTTATGAATTAGATGCAAATAGAAAAACCTCAGGTCTTCCACCTCCATTAGCCATGGTTCGGTATGCGTTTAATTGGTCCAAATCGGTATGCTAATTTCCTTCTCGTGTGGGTGTATTCATCCACTGTCCACTGTCTGTTTCGTCGAAGCAGCTGTCAAAAAAAGATCCATGCCAGGCCTTTAGGGTGAAATTCTACTTAGAAAGAGTTAGTTTACTGAGAACTGAGTAGGACATCAGGTAGCACATTGAGAAAGTCAAGAGTATATTTATGAGATTTTAAACTTGAAATCTGAAGGCAAAACATATTTTTGCTCATTATTTGATTTAATTTGCTTATTATTTGTCTTATTGTTATGTATAAGACGCATCCAAAGTAAAAATTTTATCACAGGCAGTCATTTCCATATGCATTGTATATATAACTACAGGACGTATACACAGAATACAAACAGGAAGAGAGAAGCTCAAAAGGTGAGAAGCTTTTCAAACTGAACTTGTGTACTTGGCATTCGTTTGTTTAAAGTGTAAAATTAAGGGAAAAAAGTAACGGATTTCATAATGGAATAGATTTTGATGTTGACAGCAGCAAGCGAAATTAACCAACATAACATTATTTTAGCAGAATACAAACAATTGAGCAGCTCATATTTTTCTCTCACATAGACTGGTTTGCACTTCATAAAGGGGCTGTACCGTAGTATCAGTTATAAATTACCATTTTCATTGAAGCAAATTTCCCCACTTTACTAATGGAGATAGGGGTTGTCATATAGGGGTTCAGATTAATGCTATGGAAACAGGTTTGTCTATCAAGGATTACTGGCTAACCCGCAATTTTCCGTTGACGGAAACCCTTTCCCGACGGTCAACGCAGGAAAGATGGACAGTTTCAGTCCCAGAGTAAACCTCGGGTCTCGGGGACGGTTCTGCGTCGGCCTTCCACGCTGAAACAGGCTTATTTTCGAGCGTGTCTCCTTCCTCTGAATTCGGTCCTGAGAGTCTGACTGCCTCTTTAAAAGCAAGAGAGACTGAGACGAAGTGCCCCGCTGGGGGAGAGATTAGCTTAAATCTCAGAGGTGTCACTCAGGCTCGCTGTATGACTGCTGAAGTCGAACGTCTCTGAGGAGGATCTGTGCTTTTATCATTAATGAGCAGAACCCCTCTCCTTATGGCGGTAGCAAACCGCGCGGTTAAAAGTCCACCCGCAGCCTCCTGTTATAAGTATATCCCATGACTTAACAGTCACTCGTGAGAAAGATGCGTGCCGAACGTGTTGCCGAAATTATTATCGGGGAAGACCCCTTTTTAAATGAATCAACTCCTCATTGGAGGGAGCTGTGTGGTGTCCCAAAATATCTGCTTCTTTCGCCTGTTTTATAGAAGGCGGGGGAGTCCTGCTCATTTGCTGAGATTATTTTAGATGGATGATTAGACGCTGAATTTAAGAGCCTGCGGTTCTAGTGCTGCTTTTATTTTTCTATCAAGGTACTTAATCTGAAATGTTTCTATTAATCCAATCATCTAATGTATGAGACTGTAATGTATGTGCACTTAAAGATTTTTATTGTGAAAAAATATAAATGCTTTTTTTTAACTGGGCAGTGTTAAACTGATCTAGAAAACGGATGACATTTTTAATTGGTTGTGTAAAATATGCTGAGAAATTTAGAGATCCATATGTACAAACTGAAAAATAAGCGGTTTTATTTTGAATATGCTCTTGAATTTCACATAAATGAACATTTTGTGACGCTTAAAAATACATATTCTTAGTTATGACAGAGAGAATATGAAATAATTGAGATTATAATGAGGCTGGCTAAACGATAAACTATCATAGGCTTGGCTCTGCACAAAGAATGGAATCGAGCTTGCACAACTAGCTATTTAAAAAATGTAACATGTATTGTCCTAGCCCCACAACACAGAAGCAGCTTGTGGGGTCTGGAGGAAAAGAAGCTAGCCTTTTTTCTTAATGTTTGAGCAGCAGGCTAGGTGCTTAACCAAGGCGGTACTAGTGCGACCTTGTTTTACTGTTGTCCTAAGGGTACATGGACCTGAAATTGTACTCGAGAACAATTTTGTATGACAATTTTAAAAGCCAAAGTTGCCACACACTGCAATCCAGTAAATTCCATGATATAAGAGCACATTTTCTCTGATTATACTGCCACACTGTCACCACTTGAGAGCAAGCTCAGTCAGCTGGCCAAATAACCTAAAATAGACAAGACACCGGCGTAGCCAGTAGCCAGATGTGATTGTTCATAGCGCTAGTCTACTGCTGCCACCCCAAGGTACATTTAAAAACGGAGCATGCTGCTACCAACCAGTTATCTATTGTCATGGGTACAAGTCAGCGGAAAGACACTAAAACTGGCTACAGCGAGCCAGTGTTCTGACATTTTATCCTACCTATCCAGTTATCCTACCGAGTGGTATTGCACATGCGCACATCACAATTACATCCTTTTTCTCATGTTACCATCAGACCCATAAATTCATGCTACTTTTTTACTATTTTACTATTTTTGACCAAAGTTTAGTATTGCACGTTTTTCATCATTAGTGTGGTTTTTCTTAAACAAGTATATGATTTGTGATGTTAACTATACCTTTCTGAGATGAGCAGTGAGCGACGCCGTAGCCATGGAATTAGCAATCGTGAAAATGGACGAAGGGCGAAGCTTAGGCTATGTCTGACCTAATTTGGTGAACTAGTGACAACAGAAGTAAAGACGAGACAACGTGACAACAAATGTGACTTCAGGTCCAGTTTACCCTCATGTTTGAGTGTAGAGAAAAATTAGAAACATGGCATGATTTATTAATTTTAATCGTGTGAAATTTAAAATAATACATTTTAGCTCTGGCGACTAGGGGGTGCCCCCCCTCAAACTTCACCTATTATTGCATATGATTACATTAATGTTAATTAATCATCTCTTAAATGAAGACAGGTAGCAATGCTCCCCTCCTCACACTTGCTGCAGCCCTAGAACAGCCCCGCTACAGAACTTAGACAGTAAAGTCTGGCAGTAGCAGTCATAGGAACTTTATGTGTTTAATGCTGCCAATATCTTCTGTCTGGAATTTCAATTTGAATTTAATTTCAAATTCACAGCCTGGACTATTTTTTGCATCTAATAAAATAAATATGACACAAAAATATGAAAATTTTAATTCATGAAATAAAGTATTCAATAATTATTTAGAATTAGTCGTGTGAAAATATAGAATTAGTCATGTGAAACATTTGATGTATGGATGCATCGTATGAGTCATAACAATCGAAAAATAAGCTGTTACCAATTCTGGCTAGCCAGCTAGCTAGATCCAGAATGTAGATTAATTGGCAGAAACACAACTGGTATACTGTATTTCAGTATTTCCAATTAATGGGCAAGAAATGCGCTCTATCAGGTACATACAGTGCCCTCCACTATTATTGGCACCCCTGGTAAAGATGAGTAAAAAGGGTTATAAAAAATGCACCGTTCGGTAAATTAGCTTAATCTCACACTGAAATTTTTTTTTTAATCCACCCTTTAATTGAAGTAAATTTATTATGAGAAAAAATCCCTCATCAAGAAATAATTATTTTAACAAAATCACGTGTGCCACAATTATTGGCACCCCTGCATTTAGAATAAAATAATATTTGTTTTATATTTAGTCGCATATCCTTTGCATACCATGACTTCCTGATGTCTGTGACCCAACAACATCAAAAGACTCTTGATATATTATTTTATGGTACTCTTACAAGTGATACTTGGGGGTGGGACTAGATTTAGCTGACATTAATAGAGATTGTGAGAAGTGTTATGCATGTAAAATAGATCTTATTGCAGTTTTGAACGCAATTGTTTTTGAGCCCTGAAAATGTCATGTGACTAGCACTTTTAGTTATGCCGGAATTTGAGCTACCCCTAGGTACTTCAAGGGGCCATAACTCGCAGAATATTCACAGTATAAAGTAAAAATTTAGCATAGCTTTATTAAATAGATTATAGTTCATGTCCAAAAAAATCTGGTGATTTTGAGGGGGTCAGATGGGAACTTTTTCCAGAATTGATATACGTTTCATATTTTGTACACATGCAGACAGGAGGTTTGCGAACCAGAAAATATAAAGTTTTACCTTATTCACATATGTGACTCTCAGAGGTTCACTGTAAACTAGAGTGGTGGAACTTTTTCACTAGGGGTTGTGTATTCACTGCCCATAATATACATGAATTTGAGGTATGATCATAAATGGTACAAGAGTCTTCTTTAACTCTATAAACTTTGCCCCTAGTGGTTGAGATGTATCCGTCTCAATTACAGTATTCATGTTTGTCAGAAATGATAAACTACAGGTTTAAGAAGACTCCATACATTTTGACGCAGAATTGTTTAAAAGGGTAGCTGCTTGCGATAACCTCAGCTTTTCCAGTTACACTGCAGGACAATACAATAGGAGGGTGTTAATAATAGCCCAAAGCACTTACAACCGATCTTCCCACCACAGCCACAGACTGTAAAATGCATAAAATTCACCATTTATACACGCTAAGAAAATCATGTTCACATATAGGAATAATAATTTTAATAATTCACCAAAGTCCCGTACAGTCGACCACCTGTCGCACTTGCAATATGTTGCTGTTCTTGTGTAAAAATATGCACTTTTGTAAGTTTTTAAAAAAACGTATTAAAATACATTAGGCTACATATGTTATGGTTATTATGTATATACTGTACGTGACTATTCTGAAATAAATGTATTATGTTGCAAATTCCTGAATGATACAGCTTCTACTTCAATTCGACCTTTAAACCATTCATGTGCAGGGAATATTTTTAGAGATATTGACATTTAACCAGGAGAAACTAGGTGGAAATTGCCTCTGGAGGGCCAAAGTTAATACAGGTAATTTATTGGTGTTTGTGTAACGTTGACATCTGGAGTTATAAAGCTTTAAACAGAACGGTACAAAACAGATGAAAATGGATAAAATGAAGCCTCTGCACAAAGAGGTCAATGTTTATGATGTGTTATGGATGGCTGGTAACTGTACACATATGTAACTTATGTTAATGATTATGGTGCATTATCGGTGGTTGGGAACTGTGTACTGTGCTGTATGTAACTTGTGCTAAGGATTACAATGTGTAATGGTTGGCAACTACACTATATGTAACTTCTATAATCTACCTGATTAGAATGTTTTGAAAGGTTATTTAGTTATAATCTACATTGTATCATTTCAGCATATTTGATTTGTCATTCATTTCAAAGAACATTGACTCTGGGTCATTTACAGTATGATTGAAAATACGATAAGTACGTTCTGAAAAAGTACAGTACACTTGTTTTTATAGATTGTGGGTGTACACCAATATTGCATGGGTGTAAACCTCTGGAGAGAACTGCCCTTCAACCGGATTTAACATTATCTACCTATTATCTATTAAAATCATTAGCCACTACAGTTATTTGTCTGATTCAATTTTATTTTATATATTCCATCCTGTATTTAGCTTTTCACATGATAATGTCCTCTGTACATATAAATTCAGCAAGGTGCTAAGTTATCCATTAATTAATTCACTAAATTGACTCATAGCCACCACATTAAAACGTCATTATCTAATTTTGGTCAAAATTGCATAAACATGAACATTGTCCAGTCATATCCATTTAACTGTTCGCTAGGTTAACAACGTTAGATAGTTAGTTCTAACCACTTTGTGGTTCATTGTCATAAAGTGCATTTATTAGATTATAGTCCTGCACTACTTGCTTTTCCCACAGCCTCGGAAATCGAGAGAATAGCAAAGAGAGGGAGATACAAAATGTGACTGCTGCGATTAACCTAATTAAGTCAAAAATGGTTGGGGGAAAAAAACGTATTAGACTAGATTTCCCATATCATAACCTTATATGCCTGTATACCTTCGAAAAGGTGGAAAACCTGTATTTAATATGGGCAAACCGTATGGGTTGACACCTATGATATTGTCTATTTTCATACATTTTGTGAGTTCTGTTGTTTATAGAGATGTTTATTCAGTATGCAGAAGGATATTAACGTATTAGAAGTGTTATAATACAGTGTCCAATGAAAAAACCGTGGAAATAAATTTTAGATATTGCACAAGGCAATATCTACACCTACACCAAAGAATCAATCAATCATGAATGCCTGTGCCAGGATATGACTATACATCACAGCTCAAGATAAAAATGGATACTTTCGAAAGAAAGTATATTTTTAAGATATGTTTCATATACTGACAGGGTGAAACCCCTTAATCTTCATGTCTCAAATAAAATATGCACTATGAACATGGAGACTGCTTTTGGACTATAGGAATTAAAAATAAATGCATGTATCTGCTTCTTATGGAGAGCTGCTGTCCGTTATAAGAATAAGACCATCGAAAAAATGTATTATTACAGCAAATGTTCATTTGAGTTTATTCTGTGGCGCTCAAATGAGATTCATCGACGAATATAAATGTATTGGCAGCATTGCACCGTCGTTCCCGCTCGCCTGTACTCCATAGAGCATTGTCCGTGCATCTTTCTCTCGCCTCATTCTGATGTGCTTCTCCACAAAAGGAGCTTTTTCATGCAGAATCATATTAAAATGTAGTGTGGTAATTATTTAAACTGCTCCCCGGAGGGAGCACCACGGGTTTTCAAACCTCTTTGTTATTTTCAGAGCACATGAAAGGCTTCTTAAAGAGGAGACAGGCGCAGCGTAATTAAGAAGGAATCATAAATATTTGGGCTTCCAGCAAATGCAAACTTGCTTCCATTTGATATTGGAATGGTAGATAATATGAGATGGATGTGTGTGTCCTGGGGGGTGAGGGTGAGAGGCTGGTGGGCATTACACTTTTGCCCTCCGGTATCTTCACAAATCTCATTTTACGTTCCTTTTAGTCGTCCCCCTGGACATGTGACTGCCCACATGACCTGACTGAAGCAGGGACACAAGGGGAATCATCCCCACTATATGACAGCCCTGTTACTGACCTGACTGAAGCAGGGGCACAAGGGGAACCATCCCCACTATATGACAGCCCTGTTACTGACCTGACTGAAGCAGGGGCACAAGGGGAACCATCCCCACTATATGACAGCCCTGTTACTGACCTGACTGAAGCAGTAACACAAGGGGAACCATCCCCACTATATGACAGCCCTGTTACTGACCTGACTGAAGCAGTAACACAAGGGGAACCATCCCCACTATATGACAGCCCTGTTACTGACCTGACTGAAGCAGGGACATGAGGGGAACCATCCCCACTATATGACAGCCCTGTTACTGACCTGACTGAAGCAGTAACACAAGGGGAACCATCCCCACTATATGACAGCCCTGTTACTGACCTGACTGAAGCAGGGGCACAAGGGGAATCATCCCCACTATATGACAGCCCTGTTACTGACCTGACTGAAGCAGGGACACAAGGGGAACCATCCCCACTATATGACAGCCCTGTTACTGACCTGACTGAAGCAGGAACACAAGGGGAATCATCCCCACTATGTGCTGATGTCATGTCATTCCCAAACAAATCCTTAAATCAGCTTTATGTAGATTTTCAGCAGCGTAGGGGGGGGGGGTTATGGCATGTCCCTCCTTAGCCGTGTCTCACCATGCAAAAACTGGGATCTGGCTGCCCGTTCCAGCTGTTCGGCAGTACCTCACGGGTCTGCGTTTGATGCTAAGTCAGAGCCAAATGAGAGCTGAGCTGAGGCTCTCTGCGCTCTGTCTTCAGGGACAGCGCGTCCACCCACCCAGCCACTTTCCGCAGCAGAATAACAACAGCTGTGCCATTGCCCATTTGAAACCGGAGAGGAATGTATGCATCCTCCTGTAACAGTCTATTATTTCACATCCACACAACTATGGAGTTTGGTAAAATAATAATAATATTCATCATCATCATAATAATAACTAATCATATTAACAATAATAATAATAATAATAATAATCATCATTTTGTTTCACAAAACCATTGGTTTTGGATGTCACTCCAGATATACTGTATGCGCCTATAGCAGGGGTCTCACACTCCACTCTTGGAGGGCTGCAGGCTCTGTAGGTTTTTACGCTGTCATTTCAGTCAGCAGCCAGCCTAGGCCTCGGAAACATGGTGCGCGGACCCTTTAGCCAATCAATGACTTAAATTAAGCACTGAAACACACAGAAAGCTGGCAGACACTGGGGCCCTCCTGGACTTGCATTGTATACAGCAAAATGGTATCTGGAACTAATAACAGCTTAGCTACACACTAGAGTCAAGCTCTGGTTCTGAAAATAAAAATAAAAACTGATATTGGACCTATAGATTTATTTATAGTTATATCATCAGTTATGGAATGCTATATCAAATTACAGAGTTGGCATGTATGTAATTTATTACAAAGGAATACAGCTCATGGTTTGTGGCACATGAGAGCTGCACTCATATCTGTTCTGAAGTGGGATTCTATGGTTCTTGTGTGAGAATCGTTCTCCCTGTGCAGCGAACAGCTCTTTGACAAGTTATTATAAAAAGCACATCTCTGCCCGGCAGGGGATTGACACCTGCTAATGACCATGTGCTTATAGAGTGCACAGGCTTTCATTTTTTTAACCCAAATATTTTTACCTCTCTTCATTTTCTGAAAAGCACTTTGTGCTGTATTGCTTTGAAAGGTGCTATATTTATTATTATTATTATTATTATTATTATTATTAATATTATTATTAATTTCTGTCAATGGTCCCTCTGCCTTCATTTTGTGAATCTCAAGGCATTCACCTTCACAGTAGTAGTGATTTGGTTGTAGCTTTGCCCATCTGTAAAGCCAAAGTGCACTTATTGTAAGTTATTTTGGCGAAAATATTCAGATTAACAAAGCTACATGATGAATCAATTAAAGGTACGCATCCAATCATTATTTTAAAGTGCTGACTGAAGTAGGGAAAGTGTTTTTCCATTTTATTTAAATGTTTTTTAATCTAATTCAGCTGCATATGAGGGGTTGATATATAGAGCAGTAGTGGTCAGAAAAATTTAAAACTAGTAATTAATCCAAATTCAGCAATTATTGTGCATTTAATCACACATATATCTCAGCAGCTGGTGGGTGGGTAGTAATACTGACGAGGCCTGGGGCAATTATTATGCAGCAATCTATAATGAATAAATTATAATTATCCCTTAATGTCAGAATCCTTGCTCTCATCGTGCCCTTGAAAAGCTCATTCCTGTCACCCCAGCAGGGAGGCTACATCGATTGCGCTTTCATCTATTGGGTACTCAGTTCGTATTCTACCGAGTACCCTTGTGAAATTGTGAATTTGCATTGCTGCGCGCTTTAGAATTTTACAACCTCAAAAATAAAAATTCTAAATTCTAAGAATTGTTTAAATTTACTTCCAGAACTAAGAACAATAGCTATGTATGAATATGCTTTATCATTAAATGTACTTCTGATTACTATATACATAGTATTAATATAGTATATACATAGATAAGTGAATCAGTCCCTTTGCTTGGATTTAGTCAATATTTGCCCTTAAATATGACTTGCAATGACTGTTGGTAATTGTTGAACATGCCACTGTGGAACTGGAACACTTGTGTTTAGAGTTTTGGCAAGTTTAACTGTTGATTGAACTCAGGCAACTATCTGTAGTATCTCTGTTGTTAGTGTATTTTGTTTTTTAAAATAAAACTTCTAGTTGAGGCTCTCTCTGTGATTTTATGTCTTCTTTCTTCACCAAAGTCAGTTTTATTTACTTCTGAGTTCTGACCTGCTTTCTCCCTTCTGAAAAAAGATGGAAAAAAGAGAGATTTAACAGCCGTACTGTCACGCTGAAATACAGTGTCTACTGTACAGGAGCCTTGTTGCCGCGGCAGCAGCAGCAGCGATAAAAGTGGATTTTATATGTGGTCCTTCTCAGATCCTCCCTTCATCAAAGACGTGAAGAGCTCCGAGACCCAAGTGGGCCGCCTGGGTGTTCTTCAGTGCGATGCCACTGCTGTGCCCAAGCCAGAGTTTGAGTGGTACAGAGATGACAAGCGGTAAGCCTGTTCTTATACTGCAGACTCCAGAACCCTGGGTGCCATTACAGAAACGCACTGAAATATACGAACAATAAATTGGTAAAAAATATATTCAAGATACAGTATATATGCATTTTTCTAAATTGCTATATACAATGCTGAGAAGTACATATTCCATTATATATTTCGTTAAAGGCCACATAATGCAATATATTGCCTCACATTTAATTTCCTTAAGGGTACAGGTGTAGTAGCTTGAAAGTAGATTTGCAGATCCGTCTGAATATGCCCATTTTCTTGTACAGAGACACATGGATGATTAATCATGAATTGTCAAGAATGCTACGTGAGCCCCCACAACAGGACATTTCCATCTGCCCTTATTTTTAGATTTTCTCGTCTTTCTTGTGCGTATGAGCTGGTTTTTTAAAAGCTGGCCTGCAGTTTGTTATTTTTCAACAACAAAAAAACAGATGCCAATTTAGTTTCTTTCCTTTACATTAGGGAGTTTATTGTTTATTAGTAAAGACTGCGTTTTTGTTCGGAATATTTTCCAATTTAAAATAATTGAAATACAAGTTGAACACTTCTCTAATCCAGTATAATTATTATACATGCATGCTTTAGTGTTCAGTACTGACAGTGCTTATGCTGATGAAAGATTCTATTAAAAACCAACAAACATGGTTTAAAATACCAAGGAACAGACAGAAGTGCAGAACTCACTGGGGGGGGCTTTCTCATTTGCATTTACTGTGTGTGTCTGTTTAATGAGGTCTCATTACACAGGTGTTTTTATGGCCTTTAACGGTCCTCACAGTCCTCACAAATACTCATCTGTGCTCCTTCATAGGCTATCCAACGCCCAAGGCGTCAGCATTCAGATCTTTGGAACCCGCACTCTCCTCCTGGTGTCCAATGTAACAGAGGACGACTATGGCAACTACACGTGTGTGGCAACTAACAGACTGGGAGTTAACAGCGCCAGCCTGTTCCTATACAGTAAGTAGACAAACGTGTCGCTACCTCCGGAGAGTACCGTGAGAAACTCTTCCTTTCTTTGGCTGCATAAAAAATCAAGCTTCTAATCAAACTTCAGGGGGAAAGAAATGTATGCGTTTGCATCCTGCGCAATGGTCTGGTATCTCCTACAACCAGATATTCTCTCTCCTTTGTAGTCCATTTGATTTATAGTCCTGTAAAAATAAATAACAAAACAGAAATGCATCATGTAATAGGTTAGATCTTCGGGTAAGGACATGCACTTTGTATTCACTGGGAGTGTGTTATCTATTATATATTATTAGACAGAAGAGGTCTGAGAAGGGAAGTATAGCGTCGGAACTCTGGGCAAAGGGCGGTCTTCCAGATGCGCACAAAGACTGCGGAAGTGTGACTCTCTGGACATGAGGGGAGTTTTACATTTTAAAGGAAAGGGGATCTGGCTCTGAATATTTATGCAGCACCTCCAACACAGGGCCTCCTGACCCATTTATTTATTTAGATCCAACCCAAGTGATGGAAAGTGCGAAATTTAGACCGGCTATGTTGTGAAAAAAGAGGAACGGGAAGATGGCATGCATCACTTTTCCCTATGGGATTCTAGGATATCCCAAATCGATAGTATTTCCATCTGCTCTTGTGTTGTGTAAGTCTAAGTCCTTATAAGGCTGTTAGTGTGTGCCACTTCTCCCAGTTTGGGCATCTGGTGTGCTTGTTCATTGGTTAATTAATGCGACCACTGATTAAATATTTCACACAGTTGCTGAGTTGATATATACAATGGGGAAACACGACTGTAAATGGTAATAAGAACATACCACCAACACTGCACGGGTTGTATTTTACATGCATCTGTTCACAGCAAATGCTTCTCATGTTCGAGGGACCTCATTTCATCTGGATGGGAGATTACTGGGTGCTGATGTTTACACGGGTCCCATCCGTATGATATGAGATTTATTCTGCCTGCTCTAGGGGGAATGTCCATAAACTAGCCCTACCAATGGCAAAAGGTTAATGGAAGAAGTATAGAACAGGTAACAGGAAAGGTCTTGTTCTTGGGTTTGTATGTGAGTGCATGCGTGTGTGCCTATGTGTGTATGTGTGACTGAAAAGTGATTTAGCTAGCATGAAAATATGAGTACCAACATATACAACATACTGACGCATACTCTAATTGCCTACTCCTACTTCCATTTCTCAAAAGGGTGTAGTTCGGGGAGATGTGGGGGTGTGCACTGCGCCCACCTTGAACAATGCCTGCTTTCTGCATGGTGGGTATGTTAAGTAACTGAGCCGCTCAACTTGAGAATTTTCAGGAGGAGCGAAATTTTAACCACTTAGGGGTCGATTTACTAAGATCCCAAATAAGGGGTGTTATTTTGCGTGCACAGCCAAAGTATTTGCAAGTGTTGTAATTTCACACTTTGCAAATGATCAACTAAGAGTCATTATGTAAATTACTCCAACCAAAAAACAGCCATATTTAAATGGGACATTTTGCGTGTTTGGAATGGTTACACAGTAAAAAAATATCTCATAAGAAAACGGTGTCGCTGGCAACATGGCCTCCTTTTTTATGGTGTTTTTTACAGTGTATGTATAGGCTACTGTTACACTGAACAAGCTGGCGGTTAGATAGATTCTTTATTGTCCTCCTTAGAGGAAATTTGTTTTCACAGTCTGTACACACACAAACGGTTAGGTAACATCCAGCAAACACAGAACATAGCCACGGGGAACACAAAAACAGTCGCAAAGGTATGACAATCAAACAAAAATCCACAAGCACAGGGGCACAGGTCCATTTCAATGTCATTCTTACAGTTTGTTGAGGGCAGTGATGGCAGAAGGCAGGAAGCTCTTACTGTAGCGTGCTTTTTTGCGGATAAGGGATCTGTATCTGCGGCCGGATAGGAGTAGAGTGAAGCATGGGTTAAGGGGGTGGCAGGGGTCGTGTGCTATGATGCATGCTTTGCGAGTGATGGCAGTGTTAATGAGGGCTGGGAGGTTGGGAGTAGGGAGACCAATGAGCTTGGAGGCGGTGTGTGGGATTTTGAGAAGTTTGTTTCCATTGGTGACAGTGAGCATGGTGAAGTAGCATGTGGAGCAGTAGAGAGAGATGGGGGCTATGGGTGCTCCTATACAGGAGGAGGAGGAGGGTGTGTGTGAACTGAGAGTGCCCTGATTTTCCGGATGGCGGAGAGGCTCTGTTGGCGTTTATGGATATCGGTGGTGTGGTGTGTTGTTCGAGTTGTTTTTTTAGGTCAAGGTGGGTGGTAAAGTATTTGAAACTCTTCCTCTCACTCAACTTGTGTTGAGTTGAGGCATGATGATGGGGGGGGGGGGGGGTTTTTTTTGCGAGTGTAGATGACGAGTTCCTTGGTCTTGGGGACATTCAGATGTAGTAGGTTGTCTGTGCAACTCTGAGTGAAGTGGGAGATGGAGTGCTGATAGGCTATGACTGAGTTATTGTTCTTGAGGAGTGCAAGTATGGCTGTGTCACCTGAGTATTTGAAGTATCTTGTGATGGGGGAGGAGCTGAGGCAGTCATTAGTGTAAAGGGTGTAGAGAAAGGGGCTCAGAACACAGCCTTGGGGGGCTCCGGTGTTAGTGATGATGGTGGGTGATGTAATGGTGCCCACCCTGATGGCTTGGGGTCTGTCACTGAGGAAACTGTGGACCTAGCAGATGAAGAGAGGGGAGACAGTGAGATGGTTGAGTTTGCTAATCATCAGGTGCCGTTGGGAGGGTGTTGAAGGCAGAGCTGAAATCGACGAGGGGAGTCCAGGTGCTGAATGAGGGTATGAAGGAGACATGCCACAGCATCCTCCATCCCCAGTTTGGCTTTATATGCAAACTGGTCGGGGTTCAGTTGTGGGCAGATAACAGGGAGGATGGAGTTTAACACTAGTTTTTTAAAACATTTCATGATTATGGAGTGCTACTGGTCTGAAGTGGTTTGGCTCAGAGGGGCGGGGTTTCTTTGGGACTGGTATGATAGTGGATGTTTTCCAGAGAATGGGTACAGTTGCAGTCTGGAGGGATTCACAAAAGATGGAGTGGAAGACAGGGGAGAGTTCCATGGCGCAGATCTTGAGCAGCCGTCCTGGGATGCTATCCGGACCCGGGGCCTTGCTCGGTTCGCACCTCGCCAGCTGTCGACGGACATCCTTTTCTGTGAAGGGGACAGGGTGTGTCTGCTCAGGGGTGGGTAAGGTCCCTAGCAGTCTCTCACACTCATTAGAGCAGTTGTGGGTGTCAAAACGGGCATAAAATGTGTTCAGATTTCTTGTGAGCGAGGCAGGATCAGTGGGTGATGATATGTTGGATTTTGTGTCGTTCCCTGTGAGTGTTCTCACCCTCTGAAAGGCCTGTTTAGTGTTCATACTGCAGAATTTCTGTTCGAGTTTGTTCTTATATTTGAGTTTGGCTTTCCCAATGTAATTTTTCACTGAGCGGTTTATGGCTTTGAGGGAAATCCATGAAAGGCCTGTTGTTTCTCCTTTAGTCTGTGTTTGATTTTGGGAGTAATCCATGGTTTTGAGTTGGGATACCTTTTAACTCTTCTGACTGGGATGGTGGTTGACATACAAAACTTGGTGTAATCTGTATTAACCCTGTCGTCCAGATTGCCATCAAAGATGCTCCAGTCAGTACATGCAAGGGACCCCTGCAGTTGTGCAATGGTGTACTCCGACCACTGGTTGACGCTGTATGTTTGTGGCTTGTGACGTTTCAGTGCTTGTTTGCATTGCGGAAGCAGTAGGACAATGTTATAGTCCGCGGAGCCCAGAGATGGCTGTGCTCGAGCCGTGTAGGCATCGTTAATGTTGCCATAGCATAAGTCCAAAATGTTTTCCCTTCTTGTCAGGATATTCACATACTGCTTGAAAGAGGGCAGAACACTATCCAGTCTGCACCTGTTAAAATATCCCATGATGAACACCGGGGCTTCGGGGTATTTACCTAGCATAGCTTGGGTTCTCTGTGCTGCTAGATCAGCTGAGGCTTTGGTGTTAACGCCATGTGGAATGTAAACACAGCTGATTACTACAGAGGGTAAATTCCCTCGGGAGGTAAAAAAGGGCGTGTAGATAGGGTTAGCATCTCCAGGTCTGGTGTACAGACCCTGTCGTGAATCCTGATGTTACTACACCGTCGGTTGTTAACGTAGATACAAACCCCGCCGCCCCTCTCCTTACCAGACTTTCTCATCCTATCTGTCCTGATGATGGTGAAGTTGTCCAGGCCAACCTCTTTGTCAGAAACGGAGTCGTTCCAGCCAGGTCTCGGTCAGGGCGATAACACAAGCCTCCCAAAAAGGCCTTCTCCGCCAGGCACCTGGCACGTAATACATCCATTTTACTCCGGAGGGATTGTACATTCGCCAGTACGACTGAGGGAAGAGGAGGGTTGAAGGGACGCTTCCTCAATCCGGTGCGCAATCCTCCCCGCTTTTCTCTCTTCCTCGGCCGGGGGTAGGATGTCTGCTGGGATAGCAACAGATGGTTTGGAGCTGCAGAGCACGGAGCTCCGGAGAAGTAGGAGATTCTCCCGGGTGAAGGTGTGTCTGTTGTCGCCCCGCTCCCCAGGGTGTAGTGCAGCACTTTTAAAGTCACTGATGATCCATAAAAGAATAAACTTAGACAGGACAGGATGCAGACGTGGACGAGAGTACGGACTGTGTCGTCGCAGCAGAGCATGCGCCAAACTACCCGTCGAACTACCCGCCAAACTACCCGCCGAACTATGACAGACAAAGCTATAGCCAATGTTATAGGAGCTGTTTCAATGGATGTCTCTTCGTTTCTGCCAGGAGTTACAGATGTTTGTCAGGACTGAAATGATCGTAACTTTACTTACTAGCACTACTCACGCCGTTAGTGTCACAAATAATCATATTTCCATAGTTTGATAAAGTTTTTTTACTTGCTTTGTTATTCACTGATTGTTATAATTGACGTTGTATTGCTTGTTTGATTCAAATACGTGATTGCGGTTCGTCTTGCTCCATCAAGCCAAAAATATGCATAAACCGTAAGTAAAATACATTTTCATAAAATACTGTGAAATCTTTACTGAAAATCGCAGGTGTCTCCAAATAACACCATGAAGTGGGATTTAATTGCTTGTACAATCTCAAAAGTATGTATTTATTTATTTATCTTTTTTTATACAGGGTAGGTTGACTTTTACAGCAACAATCAAAAATATTACCAGCAGGTGAAAAGTTCACGTCTTGGAAAGTTCACACCATGTTCACATCTTTTTCTTCCGTATCAGTTGAAAATTCACCTTCTTTTCTTGTCTGCATGTAACTCGACTTATTTCATTTCCATTGAAATATATCTAATGTTATTTAATTGGGTACATAAGGCCCTCAGATAAACAATGATTCACATTACTGGGGGGTTATGGAAGTAATGAAGTTATGTAAATAAAACTGAAATATATGAGCACAGACTGTGCACACACCAGAAATAGTTTGCAAACAGAATTAAATAGATCATGACTAAGCTCCAGCTAAAGAGCTTGCGCAGGCATACGTTAAAAGTCTGCACACACAGTGGAAACACACAACTTTAAGTATCTCAATCACATTCCCGTTGTAGCCAGTCTCAGCTGTGTCGCCAGTCTCGCAGAGCTTCAGCACAGCGCCGTCAAAATGGCGGGGTTTTGGGTCGCGTGGGCACAAGGTTATGAACCGGACAATAAGCAACACAGCAGCCTGTGTTCCATTGAAATAAGTGTGCTGTCTGATAGGGCGATGCTATACATGACAGAAAACTGAACGATAAGCGCTCTGTACTGGCGGACAATGAACAGACGCTGCAGGCTATATCCGCGTGGTTTCCGCAGCGACGCGTTGTCGCCAATCCGGCCTACTTCAGTGCAGCTTGTGCAGTTTTTGTTTCCACGCAAACTTCTATCCTCGCGAGCAAACCCAGGAATGAAAGGGTTTGGTATGTACGTGCAGTTTTGTTAGGAGGTGCACTCCACCAGTCCAGATGGCAAGGGAAGACCAGCTCTCCTGCATGTTGTCTGGATGCCCCGACCCCCATCTGGAAAGCTTAGCTGTAGAGGGCTCTTACCCAGCTGTTTCCGTACCGAAACGGAGGAAAGCCGGCCCACTACTCGGGGCAAAGCATCCCGGGGCACTGTGGACTGGCACGTGCGGCACTTCTCCCAGGGCCTCGGATGGAGCAGGAGCCGGTACAGGGTACGGTACAGTCCAGTCTGCACTTGCCGTGAGCAACACCTACGGCATAAAAGGCGCTATCAAGTTCAAATGGAAAATTCACCAAAAACCAAAAAAATGGTATTTGACTGTCGGCAGAGACGGTAGTTCGTGCTCTTTGTTTCACAACCGCTGCCAACACTGTCCAAGCCATATTAATGGCTGATAAGTATTGATGAAAAGCAAGTAACCGTGTAAGCACAGCCAAGTAGTGAGCACAGTTCACAAGTACAATATTACATCATTCATTATATTTTTTCAGTTGCAAAACATGATGTTTCAGCCATTAAATTAACCTTCATAAGATATTTTTTGAGCACGGGTCGCACCGAGTTTCTGAGCACACACACGTTTTTGTAACTCAAAAACCAGTCTTGGTGTCAGGTTTTCTCTGAATGCACAAATAAAGTAAAAGGCTGGTTTTGCTCAGACCTTTTTTTGAGGTTCAGCAGGCACTGATTCAATAACATTAATTGGATACTTTCCTGTCATTTTACACAGGATTCATTTTAATTTGGCGAACAAATAATGGTCCGGGAATAATAATGACTAGATGATTGACTAGCACATTGACCTCTTCAATATTTCTTGGATCATTTCGAATGCATGATTTTTATTAAAGTAGAATGGTTGTTGGAGCTGTCTAAATATTTTTCACCGTACAATGAAACAGCCAACTTCAATTATAGCAATAAAATTCAAAAATAAAATACAGGGGGCTGATTCAATGTTACCTTTGTTGTCACTCCTAGTATTGCATTATATGTTATTGGTGTCTTCCTCTTGCAACTATGATGGCTTCCATGGTCATTGACAAGTTGACAAGTACACATTTCATGGCTTTTGAATAGTGTGGACCTCATTACTGCCAGCTGTCAGGTTTAAAAAATACATGCCATTTGCGAGGGGTAATATGCCATCGTATTTATGAATAGGACATGCCCTGCGTTGAGCCCCATTAGCATAAAATGTATCATTTTGGCACTGAACGTTATGTAGATAAGACTATTTAAATATGCATGACCCAGACATTACACTGTGTCACTATGTCCCTGGTTGTGCAGTCCACCCACTGCGGATGCTTTGTGGATCATACGTAATTTGTTTCTGGTACTTGCGACAGTTTATCGGGCGCAAAGGCATCACCGTCCTTTCATAGATTCCCCCTCTGAGGGAGATCTCGGGGCGGGGCTCTCACACATTTCCATTTTATGGGCACCCACAAAAACACTCGTGTGTAATTACAGTCGCTAGCTAGCTAAACACTGCATTATTGCCCGAAGGCACTTACCAACGATTCCCTTACAAAAATACAGGCCTTCTGGCGAATATGCGTCAAACCTTTGGCATTTTTGCCGCAGGTTTGCGGCAAGCTCATATTTTCACATGCAAATTAGCTTTGTGGGAACTGCCATTCACTTCTGGCAAAGTTTTTAGTTCACAACAACTGGCAAACTCTGACAAACCTCTGGCAACATTTTGTGGTAAACAATTGTGTTTGTGGCAAATGCGCTACATATTAGCTGCAAGTTTGCAGCAAACTATCCAGTTTTGTAAGGGTTATCATTATGTCTTAGCTGCGTAACCCGTGCACTATACGCCTGCCCACACCAGCCCTAAGGTTCGGCTGCTTGGAAGCCTAAACTAATCTACTGCAGCTCTTAAACTGGGAACTCAGTTCTGAGTCTGATGTAAGTTTTGCTTTCCTTAGCTGCGGTAGAAACGAAGGCACGGTCGGTACTCGGCTACGTAAGGAAAAGGAGCCGTTACGCGCGAGACATATTCATTGCCTGCAGAAGGACACCCGCATTCAGGAGCTGGATTAAAGGCTGATCAATAGTGTGGGGAGCCGTCCTTGCTCTCAAGCACCCAGTGAATGGTAAACAGACGGCAAAAGATTTCTGATATATTGCACGACTACACAGATTACTGCATCCATGTTTTCTTCAAGACAATGTAGAATTCTGTTGAATTGATTTGTGTTTTTGTGTTGCTTTCGAAGTTAAAAGGCCACTGGATGGCAACTCATTTCATTCAGGTGCCGTCCGTTTTTTTTGTCAGGAAATTTGGAGCTTGTTTGAAATTTGGAGCATGTCTGTGCAAGTAACTAGTTGTGTGGTTGTATAATTTATAACACAAATTGTTGAATTCAAGAGACCTATTCCAAGAGCGCAAGTGGGATGTATTTCAATGGTGTGTGTAGAAGGTCGGGGCATTTCCATCCAACAAATTATGAAACATGTTGTAGTTGTATTAAGCTGTGTGTGTGTGTGTGTGTGTGTGTGTGTGTGTGTGTGTGTGTGTGTGCCTGCCTAATGTGTCTGCACTGCATACATGTCTTTCCAATATTATGGGGTTTATGCACCCATATGTCTGCACAGAAGTCTTTGTGGATTTATAGACACAGGAGAGCTTCTGGCAGCTGTACTGGACACAGGAGACGTGCTATCTGTATTCCCTCTCCCTGCTTCTCGGATCAATACATACCCGCGCGCGAGAGAGGGTTTTCGCACACGGATTACCCCTGCAAGCGGCTCGGCTCGGCTGCGTCGCGGGCTAACCCTGGCCAAGCGACACGGCCGAGTTAATCAATACCAACCCTCAGCTCTGAAGAAGCACCACGCCATTATATCACAAAGCATGCGTCCCCTCCACGCTGCACGCAAAGCACGAGCACGTTCTCAATCTGTAGTTTCGCCGAACGCGAATTCATACATGGTCGACTCTCTGTGCTGTCCCGTATTGCACCCAGCCTTCGTTCGTCTGCGATCATGTTTGGGGCCGCATGTTTGACAAACTAATTTCCCCTCGGGGATTAATAAAGTGCATCTCATCTCGTCTTCATCTCAAGGAATTTGGAAGGCAGAAGTTCTCGACATCGGCGCTGCAGGTTGGCAGATGGACCGGAGCCGTTGAAGTGTCATGTCATGTAATTGCCATATGCGCCGTCCAAGAATTTCCCACACAGCGGCGAGCGTGATAGTCACTTCAGTTTCCTACAGAGGGGAATACACTTGGCCAACAGGCTCTGACCTCTCCTCCGATTCCTGGCGGGAATTTTATACGTTTTTTCATCATTTAAAAAAGTCAACCACTCTGAGGAGGAGAATCCCTCTAATTTTACAGGCAGTTTCAAAATGTGACATTTCAGCATGGGCGTGTGAAAAGGACTGAAATAACTCTAACTGCTAGAATTATTTGGGTCCCTGTTTTGCACCCACAGAAAAAAAATATTTTAATTGTTTTGGTGTAATTGTTTTTACTGGATATTTGGCACAGAGATCAGAATAGGTTTAATCATTATTTATTAGGAAATAGTGTACCTAAATACTTAATTTAACTACAACTTGGCACTAGTATGAATTATTTAAATATTTGTACAGTTTAATATAATGGACGAAACTTTTAGGTGAGAGGGTTCCTGCTTCCCACATCATTTCAGCTATTGATCTTTATAGTCATAAATTTTATTAAATTAAAAACATTTTCCATTTTATTCCCATTTTGACTGCTTTTCATATTTTAATAGTTCTAACGATCGGTGGAAGGGTAATGCTTGGACCGTATCACGCTGCCGTTATTGAGAAAGGGAATTTTGTTCTTCTTATAGGCGTGTTTGAATATAGCAGCATGTGTAATTCAATAAAGGAAGCATCCATACATCTGAAGGTCATTTTTTTAGCCCTGGTGCAACAAAGATACTAAGGTAGACCTTTGTCAGAGTGTTCTCTGTTCATTGCAATGCCCGGAAGGTCCTCTGATTGAAGGCTCACCTCTACTCTCTACCTCAGTATGCTGACGTTTCTTTGTGTGTGTGTGTGTGTGTGTAGCGTATACTGTATGCCATTTGGTTTCCCTACCTGTTCATACCTGATTTATTTGGTAATGGTATTCTTTCCCATCCACAATCCACACTGTTATGTTTTACTGTTATTGTTATGGTACACTTTCAAATTTAAATATATATATATATTTTTTTTTTATTATTTACAGATTTTTGTTGGTTAAAATGTGTTTCCTGTTGCATTCTATACCATTTGAAGTGAGTCACTGTTGCTCAGTACAACAGTGACTGCTCAGACAACAAGCTGAGGTTATCATGTTCCTGTAGTCACATGACAAAAAATACCATCCAGCTTGTAGTCCCATGACATATTCATCTTGTAATCACAGTACCAACATATTGGCCATTGCATAATTAAAATGGCATGTGCAGTAAGGAAAATGCTATTACATATGTGAAGTGAAGTGAAGAAATTATCTGTTAGACCTCCAGCTTTCTTGTGTAAGAAATGCAGATTATGAATGAGTGCTAAATATGTATTCTTCTTTTTCTTTAAAATCATCAGGATGTCATGAAATCACAAGATTTGGTGTTTAATAATTTTTCACATAAGCTTTATGCATGAGGATAATTTTACCCTTGTTAGGTAGTTAAATGAGGACATTTTCACATGAGAAAGTGTTTATCGAGGGATACCTCCAAAGAGCAGGATAGAGCTTTTTTTTCAGATAAAATGGTGTTCTTATCCATTTAATTACAACTATCACAATGGATTAAGCAAATTCAGCATGTGCTGATTGCCTTTCAAAGTCTCAAGCATGCGCTAAGAAGCACTTCCATTTTATAGCAAGTAATTAATTATTGCTCTGGTGTCTGGTGTTTAAGGATGTTAAAAAGCAATTTAGATGTGCTTTATCTGTGGTTGAATTGTAGGACCAGTGAGAACGCCAGTACCACCCAGTCCTTCTGTACAATACATGATCAATTATCCACTGTGTATTAAATTGTCACTAAAAGCACAGCGCAAACCATTTTTTTAATATTCAATTAAGCGTAGCAGTATGAATATTGGTATTCTTTGAGCCAAATCTATTTGCAAAACAACAACAATTAAAAAAACACCACTGTCAGGGACAATATTTTAAAGTGCATTCCTCAAATTTGTGGTGTAGATGACACACAGACTGCGAGCAGCCTCCGCAAAGTCATGTTCTGCTTTCAGCAGGAACTGTATGTGTGTGCAGTCTGTATATGTGTTCCAGTCTACATGCTAATCCAGAATGTTCCAGGGTGAATTGTTTCATGCCAAAGTCCATATCTAAATGGTAAGTAGTCATCCAGTTCTCAATAAACTGCCTCTCACCACATGTGGACTGGTAAAGGTCTCATTATTCCACATCTGAGGCAGCAACGTGTAAAAACTGTGCAATCAGAACAATTTTGCAAGCCGCTGTGTCAACGTGTGACTTTAATGTGTGTGCCTTCACTTAGATGCTATCAGTGTATAGCAAGAGATCACATGACAAAGAGGGGTTTTGTGGATTTTGTTAAAATTGTGACAAACATTTTTTTGCAAACCAGAAAGTGTTCCCATTTGAGAGTGTAAGTTTCATATAATAACATATATATATATATACAAAATATTGACCCTATATTTAATTTAGAGAGGTAAGTTCTGGAAAGGTCAGTTTTGGTTTTTTATGGAGATGGTCTGTATATATGCTGTTCAAATCCCAAGAAAAGACTTGGTTAAAAACTATTTGTTCCGATAATCTGTGACAATTGATATGATTGGGCGATAGGATTGATTCGCTTTGGCTGTGTGTTACAAAGCTGACTTGATCCTAAATCGCTGTTTTCTAACCATGTGAACAAAACCTTTTGTTTCCCCCCCCCCTAGAGCTCGACTTACCCACAATCAGATATCCTACCAGAGGTCAGTATGGATCAGTTCTTTGCTAACAATGGTAATGTTCACATTAAATGTGTAAGCATGGAGCCAAAATGGCTGCTCTGAGTTATAGATAACAAAAAGCGGTGTTTCCATCAAGTTGTCAGGCTCCCATTAGAAACCCTGAGACCGTATAAATTAAGGGTCATGGTGGCGATTTATAAATCACATGCCCTCTAAAACCTGAGCACATGATTAGAAAGCTGGGATAAATGTCACCACTTTACAAATAGCACCTAAAGCATCAAGCTTTTGTTTATTTATTGATTGATTTAACCATTGAAGGAAATCGCACCAAGAAACAAGCTCTCTGTTTCCAGTGAAAGCTTGATAATAGTGTATGACTGCTGTTCATGTCACTAGCGTCGCTGACCACATATTTACTGTGAACATCCAACTCTGCGTAGGTTACCAGTTGTAGGTGTAGAAACAAAGCGGCTCTTCATAACAAAATGAGCATTTGTTTTCTGTAACTTTTTTTTCTCACAAAAAAACTAATTATTTGAGTCTTTGCCTTCTTCTATCCCCTTTCTTTTCTTTACATCAACACTCGCAGCGTGAAAAATGCCTGTAAGTTCACGGCTAGCCCAGAGGTTCATACAGAGGTTGCATATGAAAGACACGGATGAACGGCGTCGCTTAAGTCCGATTGTTGCAGAATTCAATTACACGCAGACAGCGACACCTGCACCCGGTCTGTAAAATCCGGAGCAAATGCGCGTAAACGGCTTCCAGCGAACGGGCTGGACGTGGAACACTCACTGATGCGAGGTGGGAGAGAGGCTTTTCATTTCACGGTGGAAAAAGTGCTTCGCATTTGGACCGCGTTGCTTTGATGCGCAAAACCTAGGCATTATATAAATGCAGATCAAACAGAGATAATGAGGCCCGTGCACAGGGAATATCTCTGATTCTCAGTCACGGCGTGCCGTTCCTGTTGCAGTGCGTGCTATGCCACAGGGAAGAGAGCGTAGTGGTGGGCTCTAATTGTACATTGAGTGGGTTTATTCTGAACGCTGCCATGAAAACACGCCTGTGGTTTCTATGAAGGATAAAAGAAAAACAACTATCACAGGCTTTAAAAGACTTTGTTTATTCCATTGCAAAAAGTTGTTGATCAAAGTTGGTTGACAAGCCATTTCTAGTTGTGTCCTAATTATGCAATATAACGGTAGCCTAATGTAATATTACTGCTCTGTTATAATGCTGCTCTGTAATGATTGCCACTCTGCATGGCAGAAAATGCATTATCATGTGGCTCATTATTGCATCATGTTACCGAGGCCAAAACACTGCAGGGCAGGCGGGTATTGTTTTGTTTTGGGTTGCCTGCTCTCCGTTCTCTGCAGTACTTTAAAAATCTCATTAAATTATCAATTATCAATAGTATTACTGCTTCAAGTTGAGGTCCATTAAAATTATGTAGAGAAAATAGATGTGTTCTGTATTCTATCATGGTTTGCATAATCCAGAGCAGAAAATATGCTATTTTACCAATGCAAATAAGGCCTGACTTACTGGCCAAACCTGATCACAGGTCAAGCACCATATTCAAAGTAAAAACAGCCCCACAATTAATTTACTGTATAGCTAACTAGCTTCATTAGTCATTTACAAGGAATTGTGTTTCAGGCATTTTCAACACGTTAAAACATCACGTTACTTCCCAAATATTGTAAGAAGTGTATTCAGCTAATTTAAATGTAGGTCTAGCTGCTATCAAATCCAAAACAATAGGGCAAAATGTTATACATCATTAAAAAACATCACAACAAAATGTTACCGCAAGAGTGAACGGAATAAGTAATGAGTTAAGCATGAGACAGATGGACGAGGGAGTTTTCCTGTTTCCTGATGCTGTGGGTTGGGACCAACTATATAATTTGGTGGTTGGGACAGAGGCCTGCTATGGATGGCTGTGGAGTTGGATGTCCTGAAACGGGCACTGTACAGTCACAGGGCCGGATTCAGAGATGGCCAACTTAAGTTATGCGCTTAAGTGCCTCTCCTGCGCGGATTTAACACGGGATGAGATACACCGTATTCTAACCTGCACTACGCGGGTGCGTTTCTCAAAATGTGGGTGGCACAGGGCATGATATTCTAATGACCGGTTTCTTGTACCTGCCCCCTGTATTGCCAGCTTTCTACTAAAAAAATGTTTGTGGGGTATACATTTTCAACGTGTCTGTTGTGGTTTAGAACACTGGTATGGACCCAAATGCAGGACTCTGAGGCAAACTCATACAAAAACTCCGCAGGGAGTATATTTATTCAGAACAATGAGCAAGACAAGGCAAACGAACAGGGAAGGCTAGGTGACGGGCTGGAATCAGGGTTGGTGAAACTAACTGGGCTGGATAGGAGACAGGCCAGGAGCGAACAGGATGGGAAGCAGGCTGGACGGGCTCGAGCGAGGAATAGAAAAAAACAACAAGTTAGGTAGGTTTAGCAAAACCAACAGAATGGCCGGGGAATGTCTATAACGGAGCTGAGACAAATAACAAACTGGAAGTGAGTGAATTAAACTGGGGAGTTTAAATAGAGTGAAGAACAGGTGAGAGTACTGATGGAATAATAGGAGAGCATGCGGAATGTAAGCAGAGGGGGGAGAGTGATAGGCTAAATGATAACGCGGAGAAAACGAGGAACAAAATGGGGAACCACGCCGAGCCTGCACAAATAAGGAACTAGACAAACAGGGTGAACAGAAAAACATGACATGGAACAAGAGGAATGGGAAAACAGGAGAAACAAAAGGAAGGTGGACTGGAGGGAAACGGCAGATCTTACCGTGTCAGTGACATTGCCTTTAATAACCGCATTTGCCTTTGTGAAATCCTACGTTTGTGCATCGTAGTTGCTCGTGCATGATGGGGAAGGCAGTGAACGTATTAATCTGTCGCATTGATAAAATGGTCTGGTATCATACACCAGACGGTCAATCATAGCCTACTTTTACATGTTTCTTTTTATGGCAGCTCTTTGATAATTGTAAGTAGGCTAGGCAAAGGAAAATAAGACCAATATAATTATTTTTTTAAATGCACTCATTCTAATATCCTTTTTTGCAAAAGATGCTGTATTTTTCACAATCATCTATTGGCAGCGCTAGACATAAAATAGGCCTACCTTTTTTTTACAAGCAAATTATTAAGTGAAAACTCTTGCATGACTGGCAGAAATGCCTAATTTTCATCAAATCTCCACCCCGCGCGCATTCTTCTTCTTCTTCTTCTTCTTCTTATTCTTTTTCTTATTCTTTTTTTTCTTTTTCTTTGTCTTCTTCTGTCCTGACTGCTTTTTCCAGTTTTTACCCTCCAACCACATCTTCCACTTGGTGTTCAGTTACCTGGATGTCCGTCTGTTTGTCTGTCAGACCAATCATTTCTGGGGAATCTGGTCTTGTTTTTGGACCCAATGCCATACCTTAATGATTTCTGTTTCAGGCATCTACATCATGCATTTATGCATCTACAGCATAAATGCAAGTGATATGTGACTGCAATCATAATTTATATATGTTTAAAGATTAGATGAGTATGTGGAATGCACATTTTAAAAAGGTGAACGATGTCAGGAATGTAAAACAATGGCATTGGAAATCAGAAATCCTGTAAGCTGAAGGTCTATTCTGCCTGGGATTCACATGCTACCAAAACCGTAAAAAAAATTTGATACACTGAAGAAAGTTTACGTAAGGAAATAAAAAATTATGTCATTCTTAAATATGAAACCCATCTTACCTAAAGGCATTTGAAAACATTATAGATCCATGTCATTATAGATCCATTTGTTTTTTAATTCCCAGACTGCAAGCCCCTTCTTTATCCGAAGCAGCTTTCATAAATGGGTTTTACTCCAGCAAGCAGTTGGGCCTGACAGTGAGCAATTAAGCACCAGCCTCCATCTGTGCATCTGCTAGTGGAGAAGTACCTCAATGCCGTCCATGACTGCCATGGTCACTGTATGCACTCCGCTGCTGAATTATTCAATGTCTGAATTATGCTTCATGTAGTTTTCTTAGGCTGCGATCACACAGGACGTGCTTTGTAGGCTTCAAAATGTGAGGAGCACTTTTTACGAAAGCCTACTCTGAAAAAGGCATTGGAGGCGTCTTTTTTGCTGTTGCTAGGCAACTGAAATTCACTCCTGTCAATCATTAGCTTACGTTGTTAACTGTGTTAACTGTTAAGTTTACCCGAAAGTTTGCTTTGTTATTTGTCTTTAAAAAGCCGCGTATAAGCGGAGTGCCTTGGACCGCTTATTTTTATCATGGTATTCACGATGAGTGAAATCATATAACTCCTGGTGCGCTGAAACGCCAACTAACGTAACTAATTTCTCCTCAATCGTCTTTGTTTACACGGAACCGACTGGCAGAATCAAGGCCCGCCCCTACTTTCGTGCGATTGGACACAGGAGAAAAGAGTGACAGTGACGTGGGGCGCCTTTTCCTCGGAGTGCTTCAAGATAAAATAATTTCAACTCCGTGTGCACCAAGCGTTTTTCGAAAAACAGCGAGGCGCCCTAAATGGTTAAACGCGAGGCGCCTGGGGCGCAAAAGCAGCGTAGAATATGCTTCAAACTCATTGAAAACAATTAGGAAAAAGGCGCCCCCAGCTGTTAAAGCGGATCCAGTGTGATCGCGGCCTTACTCTGTTCTTTCATTGATTTTCAAAGCTCAGCATAACAGCCTTAACCAGCCTGGCCTCTACCCCTGTCTCATCTAGCAAGCAAAGAGATTGTATAATTCACACGCCCAAAGACTTGGTGAAACTCTCTTTGCCCTCCTTTTGAACTTTAAATGATTTAACCTTTAAAGATTTTTTTCATTCATTTAAATATCCTCCTCTGGTCCGTGGTGTGTTAAAAACCCATAACTTTTTTCTTGACAAGATAACAAGGGCATACAGATAAGAGTAAAGGTTGAACAATCTGGTGCAGAACAGCAGGACATGACTATACTACATCACAAACTCTCGTCGTTATTCTATTACTTGTAGTACCATCTGCCTGTAGGCAATGGGGTTTAACGCAGCGTGCTACAATCTGCTTTAGTCGGGGAAGAGCGTAAAGTTTAATGGGACAGGATTTTTCACTCTACGTTTCCAGATATTGAATTTATATCTTAAATTTAAAATCATGCAGTGAATATATGTATGAACTTGTCCTTTAAATTTAGATATAAGACTATTGTTATAATTACTATGACAATATTAGCTGTATTACTTTTTCTATACAACTATTATATAAAAAATTATGACCACTATTTTGACCACTAATGTCTGTAGTCCTTCACCTGTGACTCTGGTAATTACCTTCAGTCTACTTTGTGTTTGTCTTTTTTTCTGAACGGAAGGAGGAAGAGGAGGTAGATAATCTATTGCACTTGTATTATTGCACTTCTATGTAATTTCCAGTGCAGAAGCAGCCTCTCAAAAACGGTAAACTCATTGATTTCTGCATTGAAAAAAATATATATTTCTCTGCTGCTTTCACCCATTATTTTAACAATAGATTTACTGTTGTACAGCTCAGAAAACATTGAGACTTTTTTTTTACCTTCCTCTTATATGAGCCTTTTTTTGTGTTTTACTGTTCTCTTCACCAAAGTTTTTGAATCCGTTTTTTTCTGAATTCTCACAAAAGTTAACTAAGTTTTTTTTTTTTTTTTGAATATCTAAATGGGTACATTAACCCTGATCTAAGTCAGAACCTTTTGTTAATTTAAAAGAGTGGGGGTGGACTTCAAGACTTTAAGAGTTGTCAAAAGACTTTTTGGTACCATGCTGGCAGTTCCTCAGGAACCATTGTAAACTTTCCCTAATGATAATGCTAAATGCACAGTAAAATAACTGGCTCTAAACGAGTGCAACCTCCGTTCTTATGGATCAGTTCTTTCCTGCCGTATTTTGTTTTTTAGTCGTTTTGATAAAAGGGAGATCATTTTAAAGATTCTTGTTAATGGTTTATAAATGATCTCTACTTTCTTTCAGAACCCATAGTTGCATTGTATAGCGAAGCCTGCTGACATTTTTGTAAAATTTTCCAATTTTTTATCATGACATATTTCAATGTGTCTGCCGCATCCAGACCATTCATTCTGACTGCTGGCGTACATGTAGAGCAATAACTGAGTCTGTCTGCAATATATTCCACTTCATAAAACAGGCCTCTTGCTCTGTTAATGCAACAGACATATTTCAGTATTGTCCATTGAACTGAAACAAGCTTTTAACTTCTTTGTGCAGATGCATAGTGAAGGTGGTGCCACCTTTTTGCTCAACTGAGACATTCGTTGCTCCTGCAGCCAAACTATTGGTGGAAATCACAAATTCTGTGTTTTAACTTTATTGGTAGACGATTTGTGACAACTCTGCTAAATAGAGAGTTTCTAAGTGTCACTATTTTCCCGTAGCAAGTCAATTTAACAAGAACCCCCCCACCGAGTCTATACCTACCTATGCGTGCCATAGTGGACAATAGCGTCTATGTGTGAGTTCATAAATATATTCATTCATCATATGAAATTAGTATCATATTGAAATTCTATCATAGCAACTAGATAAACCCAACAATAGCCTGATCGTATGCCAAAAACGCAGTGAAAAGCCCTGCTCACTCAAATGCTAAATATACGTGAAATTATTGTCTCATTGTACCACGTATTCCACAATGAATATATGCTACTAAATATTAAATAGATATACAATCCTATAATTGGTTTTATAGATAGAGATGTTCCTTCAAAATTCAGTGGTCATTTATTGTCTGGTACAATCTGTTTGAGAAATATACAACAGTTTATGCCGCTATTATCTGAAACATCGACTTGTAATACCTGTGGTAGAAGGTCAAAATGTATACCTGACGTATACCTCTACCGAATTTTCAACTTTATATTCAATTAACTCACAACAGATTTTTTTTTGGGCCAGCCACACACAAAGACTTAATTAGTTGCGCCTTTATCTGTTCAATAAGGTTAATGTTGTTTTTGGGTGGAATTACCCTTTAATGCTTATACAGTGCAGTCCGTAAGTATTTTGACAGAGACACGACTTTTGATTTATGTTTTTGCTCTGTTTTCTAGCATATTGGATGGATATGAGGTTATCTTGCATGAATATGAGGTTAAGGTGCAGACTGCCAGCTTTAATTTGCGGGTATTTACGTCCATATCGGGTGAACCATGTAGGAATTTCAGCCATTTTTATACACAGTCCCACAATTTTGGGGGACCAAAAGTAACTGGGCTATAGGCTGCTCAGCTGTTTCTTGGCCAGATATGTGTTGCATCATTATTTCATGCACAAGAAAGCTAAGCAAAGGTCTAGAGTAGATTCTAGGTGTGGAATTTGCATTTGGAGTCTGTTGTTGTCTCTCAAGATGACGACCAAAGAAGTGTCAATGATGACATCATGGGGTGGAAAAATCTGAATAAAGAACGCACTGGTGAGCTGAGTGAATAGTTCTATTTGTGAAGAAAAATCTCTTTTCAACTGTCAAACATATGAAGAACACTCTCGAAGATGCATAAATGTGTCAAAGACTAAAATAAAAGGAAGACTACACCAACATATTTCCAAAGGTTTCACTGCAAAATGTAAACCAAAATGTAAGCCTGAAGAAGAGTTTGCTAAAAAAAACTGTAGAGTTCTGGAACAAACTGTTATGGACATACGACATTAGTATTAACCTGTACCAAAGTGATGGAAAGAGAAAAATGAACTGCTCATAATCCAAAGAATACACACACACACACACACACACACACACCCTAATTTTTGAAACATGGTGGAAATAGTGCATGTATGGCTACCACTGAACTGGCTCACTTGTCTTAATTAATGACGTGACTGCAAAATGTACAGAAACATCTTATTGGCTCAGATCCAACTAAATGCCTCAAAACTCATTGGACAGCATTTCACATTGCAGAAGCCCAGACCCGGAGGCATAATTATATGGAAGGACGGGCCTCTAATTTTTTAGGGCTGGCACATATTGATCAATATTTTCAAGCAAAATACCAGCTCATCTACACGGAATATTGTTTTCACAAACCACAACCAGTAGTAGGCTATAGCCTACATGATCATGTCGGCATTAAGGATGTCTTAAACACAGGGAAACACAACTCTCCATAAACAAATAGCATCACCAAATAGGCTACTTTCCTCCAATCCAAATCAATGAACTAAGGCTGGGTGTTTGTCATGGAAGTCGCAGGTGCCAGGATTCCACTTTTTTTTAAAAATGAAAGCACTTATTACTGTTGCTACAGCCCAAGGTAGCCTATGTTCCTTCCCTCAGTGACTACTGGAAAGCAGCCGCCACCTCCAAATGCATTACAGTTATATGGGAAAATACATGTAATTCTAAAACACACAGCAGCTGCGCACAAGTAGGCTACTGCTATTTAACTGAACAAAACAAAGACCCTCCGTGTGCGCAAGGGCAATCTTAATCTAATTAGCGAACTACAAGCTAAATACTTAGTGATTTCTGCCACTAATGTTTTTCACTAAGGTTTTTTGTGATTTTCGACAACTTTGCTGTGACTGCTTCGTGACTTTATCCAATAGGCTATTTTCTGTGACAAACACCCGGCCTTAACAGACATGACAGCAACCAATTTGGCAACTGCACACACAAGACTATAGTTTAGGCTACCACCTCTTGCCACTGCCTCTCTTTGCCTAAGAACGCAGTTAGGCTATGTTATTTTGGCAATCTTGGTGCTTGGAGCATGGCGTAAAGTACATTTAGAGCGTGTCCAAGTCCATTTTTGCTAGTTTACTGGCGTGTATTTTGGGCGCTAAGCACGACGCAATGCGCAAATGGGCTGAACCTATTCTCTTCATTAATTATAGGTGTATCTTGGGCGTGACATGCAATAAACCAATCAAAATGTTATATTCTATTCCCTTTAAAAGCCTGCTTTTTCATCTTGGCGGGTTGCTTGATGGCTAAACAGACATGCTTGTGTGTGTTTAGTGCGATGAAGGAATAGGCTAAATGGATAAATAGTCAATATTATTCGGACTAATCATTAACCTATGAGTTCCCGGTAATTCCCGACATGGCTGTTATTTTACAAAATATATGCGGTTACATTTCGTTAAAAGGACCTGCAACATCTGAGAATAAGCTGTCGATGGCTTCAGTCTCACCTTAGAAAACGCCAAATTAGCCTGCTTGTTCAACGAATTTCGTTTTATTATGCAATGAAAGTGTCAAACATCAATTCCATGAGGCTGTTCTCATGGAGTTCTCAAAGTTCAAGCTTCATCCAAAGTTCATTAGGCTACCTGCATAGTAATATTGATTAATAACATGAATACCGTTATTTTGCCTTAATGATTACACTAAATACAATAAAGCTGTCAGGTTGGCAACCCATATGTTCACGCATATTTCCCCTTGTTTTATAATGTCCTGCTTATGGAAATGTGACCAACCTGTTTTACTCTTAGCGTAATGCTTTAAAACAATCCACTTTAAGACCGTGAAACGTGTGACTTACAGCAGGGGAAACAGAGAGCATGCAGCGCACATGCAGAGAATGGCATTAAAATTTATGTAACATGCTGCAAATTTTAGTTTCTAATTAGACGCTTAGTTCTCTTCTCGTTTTGTTCAGTTATGGAATAACAGGTGAAATCAGCTGGGTTTTAATAAGCTGAGAGTATAGAAACCTTGTCACTGTAATTTAAAAAATATGAAGGACGAAGAATAGGCTACTAAGGTTCAAATTCAGTTAACATGGTGACAATTATCTCCGTTGTTTAACCGTAGGCTATAGAAAAAACCTTATGCACAGCGAATCCGCTGTAGCTTAGGTTATTTGAATGTTTGGATGTTGATGGAGTGGGCTGAAAGCAATTTAATTCAGCATTCCCCTTCGCTGAGGGACAGGTAGCTATGTGGTCTTTGACTGATGGACCCTTTTATTATTATGCATTTTTAAATATATAGCCTACACAATAATAATATTTCACATTGTATTCTCGATATTTTAGTCATGCTTGTGCGCGCCCCTGTGTGTAACAGACAGAAGGGTGTACGCACGTTGTGCACATGCCTATGTAGACACACTTATTTGCGCCGTTAAAATAACAACTGCGACATGACTTTAGACCAGGTTTGTGGTGGTTTTAGCGCAAGTGCTTTCTGCTGCCTCAAGATAGCAATACGCCCAAAATAATCCTGGCCACTCCTCATCTTAAAACCAACATGCCCAGTTCACTTGTAATGGGCGCATGAACATGGTATTTAAACGACGTGAACGCAAGGCATTATAATGAACCGTGCGCCGGGTGTAAGATAGCAACGACACTTGCGTTTGGGTTAGCGGCGCTTAGCGCCGGGTGTAAGACTATTACTAGTAGGCTTATAATAATAATAATTCATAGGGTAATTATTGTTTGTCAGCAGCTGGAGGGGAGGGACGGGCGGGGGGGCCTAGAGGTCATCCAGGATGGGCCCCCAAATTCCGGCCCATAACACTGGGCCTACAGCAGGCCATGATGTCGAACACACTGCTAAAGCAATCAAGAAGTTTTTCAGGGCCAAAACTGGGAATGTTCTTGACTCACTAAGTCAATCAACCGACTAGAATCCAATTGAACATGTGTTTCACTTGCTGAAGAAAAGACGGCAAAACTTTTTCAGAAGAGGAACTGAAGATGCTTGCAGAACAGGCCTGGCAGAGCATCACCAGAGAAGATACCCAGCGTCTGGTGATGTTTATGCATTCTTCAAATCAGGCAGGCAGTCTTCAAATGCAAAGGATTTCCAACCAAGTACTAAATATGATGACTTTATTTAAGATAATGTACAATTTTTAAATTACATTTGGTCACTTAAAATGAGGGGTACGATGTGTAAATGTGTAAAACGATGTGATGTTTCAAATCCAATCTGCTGGGGTTTAGAGCCAAAACAAAAAAATGTGTCACTGTCCATACTTGGACTGCACTGTATATACAGTATGGGACAAAAACTTTTTTTTTTGATTTGGCTCTGTACTCCACAATTTTAGATTTGTAATCAAACTATTTTAAAAAATGTGCTTAAAGTGCAGATTCTCAGCTTTTATGAAAGGGTATTTTTACACATTTTGTTTTCACCATGTAGAAATGACAGCACTTTTTTTGCATGGCCCCCCTATTCACAGAACCATAATGTTTGGGACATCCTTATTGTGTGATCTGCGTAGGAATCACTGCCTTTGTTACATAGTCCCCCCATTTTAGTAGAGAAAAAGTAATTGGACAAATTTACATAATCTGAAATAAAGTCACCATATTTAGTACTTGGTTGCGTAGTATCTTTGGCATTCGATGACTGACTGGAGTGTGCGACTCACAGACATCACCAGACACTGGTTATCTTCCCTGGTGCCAGGCCTGTACTGCAGCCATCTACAGTTCCTGTTTGTTTCATTCAATGTTTTGGCCCTGAAAAACTCCCTGGTCACTTTAGGAGTATGTTTTGCATCATTGTCCTGCTGCAAGGTGAAACGCTGTCCAATGAGTTTTTTGAGGCATTTGGTACACTTCAGAATTCATCCTGCTGCTGGTGTTTCTGGTCAGAAAATAAACTTGTGATCCTCTAAACAAGGACCCATCTGCAACACATATTTTTCATTCCTCAGTCACAGTTTTCATCACAGTGTTTCAATCTTTTCAAACATTTTTTTAACACTACAAACAATGTTTGTTGATACTCACAAATAAAATCTGCATTCAAGCTTTATTTATGCAAGATCACAAATGTGTTGTCATGTGGCAGGTATAATCCTTTGTAAATCACCCAAAAAGAACCTCACAAGAATCACAGGAATAGACTATGTAAAAATAGCAACATACATAAAAGACCAGCTCAGTGCAACAGGAAAATCAGCCAAACTCTCAGCAACCATACAAAACCACAAAGAAAATGTTCTCTGACTGTTGGCCATTTTTTGTGTATATAAAAAAAAAAAAAAACGAATTTGAACTGATTTTAACTGGTGTTTACCATCCCATGATTAGTTAGCGCGACTATCATCTATGGATCTATATTCTCCCTCCCCAAATAGGGGTGTTCTATTCAGCTGAGGGCTTACTTAGCGCTTCAGTGTAATCAGCTCTTCCATGTGTGCAGGTGCCATAGAATGATGAGCTGGAAAGCACTGCAATGACTGGTTGGTTTGGGACCCCAGAGTTTGAATTATCTTGTATAACCCAACCATCAAATACAAATTTAAAAAAAAATATTAACACATACTATACTGCACTTGATAAAATGATATGTTATCATTTATAGTTAAATATGACATAAATGTATCAAGATAAATGTATAAATCATGCATACAGTTAACTGAAACAAATATATATTTTCTGTTCATATTCACTTCATGTATGCATGAATGGTTTGAGGCAAAATGTTTTGTTTCAACTGAATGCAATTTTATTATGTTTATTTCACAAGAATACTTTTGCAAGCATGTCTGCAGTTACATTATTACAGGAGAAATTAGGGGTCCAAGCAGCAAAGTTGCTGGAACCCTATTGGGATTGTTCGGATTATTATTATTATTAGTATTATATTATTATTCATTATTGTTCTGCACTAAAAGTATCTGGATCTCAAAAACCAAAAGGTGTAGAGCTACAAAAGTTTGCTTGCAAATCACTACTCAAGTCCCCAAACCCCGTCCACATTGACCTGATGGTGGTGCTATAACAAGGCATTTTATCTTTTGGTCTGTATCTCATGAACATGAAGGCCTAGAAACATGATATTTTTTTGTCTGAATCATTCGGTCATGCAGAATCCAACACAGACATTGTTTACGATTTCCACCATATTGGATTCCTCACAATTTTGCGATTTCTGAATGTTTTCCAAATGTAAACGTAAAGCACCACGACCAACATTGCTATGGAAATGACCGGCTCTTTAGTTAAATAAACAGAAATGTGTTGCTCTATAGTGCCACTATCAGATGAAGCGTGTAGGCTATTTAAAAAATATTTTTGACTCTTAAGGGCTCTATTTTCCGGCTGGCACATGGCTGGTGGCGAGGCAGCGCAATACATTTTCGGTATTTTTACGCTTTTCAGCCCGTTTGACTCGCCGTGCACCGGAAGTGGGAGGAGAGTTGCTGGTGGAGGTGTGTCAGTCCAGAGCGAGCAGGGGCTCTATTTTCCGGCCGGTGGCGAGCCATCACTGGCAAGTAGGGATGGGTATCAAGAACCGGTATTAAACTGGTACTGGCTCTTGATTGGTCAGGACCGAAATACCGATAAGCTCCTGGACAAACAGTGCTGCTATCGATATTCGAACGTAATTCACTAATTAATTCTAACATAGCTGGCAGGCATTTTTAAATTACCTAACGTAAAATATATGTTTCTACTCGGGTCCTAATGATGACAAGTTTGTTTTTCCCTTCGGATGATGATGCGCTGCACGCGTCAGGCGATTACGTTCGACGTTGTCTGTTTACGTTCTATGCACTGCAGCTTTAAGACGTTCAGAAGTGTGGGCCCACTTTACCAAAGCGAACATAAACACAACAAAATGCAATTTATGTAAAAAAAAACATTTTTAAAAAGAGAGCAATCTAATGAAAGACTTACAAATGCAACATGCCATAAATCTGAAGCAGTGCAGTAGCCTATATTTGACTGCTTGTGCAAAGTGGCCACTGCACCATTCCCCAATATTACTGTATTGTTTCATAGCTATAGAATGATTGGAGTGGGATTATTTCAAAACGGTGCATTACCCAAATAATTTCAGATGTATAACAGTACCTGGTGTTTCATATACAGTATAGAACTAGGCTATCAGAATGTTGAGACAATTAGATTTAGTGGAAAAAAAGAAAAAGCAGAAGGATGACCGTGAAAGCATACAATGACTTTTCACGACCGATTTAATGTAATTTTGAATGAGGAGCTGCGAATCAGTGTCGTCCATTCCCCTCAGTGCAGCCCTCGATCCGTCACCGAAGCTGATGCGATTCCCCAAAAATAATGTGACTGTCTGGACCTCATCAAGTCAAGGTAACATTCGTTATAAGATAGTTATAGTATTTATTAACTTCGGAAAATAACACCGTCAGCATTTACTAGATGGCAAGCCACATGGGCAACGATAGGCTGTAGGCTATTGTATGTTAAATGACCTGGAACAACGACAGTATTCAAGTTTTGTTGCTCCAAAGCATTCTCTGTTACCTGTTCGTAATGTAGGCCTGCATGAAATATCTTTCCCGAAAACTCACCGGAAAGTAGTTTAAACAAAATTAAGGAGAGTAGTATCGATAAGAGTATCGATAAGTATCGCTATCAATAAGCAGTACCGTTACCGGTATCGGTATCAATAAAATCCTAACGATACCCATCCCTACTGGCGAGGTAGAAATGTTATCGTGGATTTGCACGCGCCTGAGCTCGTTTGGAAATTTGGGGGAGGGAAGCCGCTGCTCGGGGGGGGTGCCCGTCAAGAGGGAGCAGCCCAGTTCAATTTTACTGCAGCAGAATGCTATTTTGGGCTAAATTACACTGCGATTCACACTCACGCTGCCCGCCAGGTGAGACCACGTTAATGGCACAAATCGCACCACAGCGTATGGCTCGTTTTAGGGCTTTCCCCAATGCGTGCATGATCATAACCTATTCAAAAGCCAATCAACCGTTTTCGTGGATCATATGCGGTCCAATTTCACTTAAAATAAATAAATAAATAAATAAATAAGTAGGAAAAAATTATACTTTGCATTTATTGCTCATTGCCTTTTTTATAATGCTAATTATTGTATATTCTTTCTGTTTTGAATTGTTTAAGGCTGTTATTATACTGCACTGTGTTCCCAGGGGTACTGTATTCTTTCTTACACCCATCTGTAATGAGAATAAGGACAAACTTGGTGCATACATTCACTCTTATTGCACGTGTTAGTGATAAAAACACATGTTGTACAGTACCCTCCACTCTTATTGGCACCCCTGGTAAAGATGAGTAAAAAAAATTAACCATTTGGTGAATTAGCTTAATCTCACACTGAAAAAATTGAAAAATCCTAAATTGAAGAAAATGTATTATGAGAAAACAAAATTCCTCATCAAGAAATTGTCATTTTTAACAAAACCATGTGTGCCACAATTATTGGCACCCCTGCATTTATATATAGAATAAAGTAATATTTGGTCGCATATCCTAATAATATATTAAATAAATTTAATATTTGGTCGCATATCTTTTGCATGACTTCATGACTGATGTCTGTGAGCCAACAACATCAAAAGACTTTTGATATCTTATTTCCTGGTACTTTTACAAGCGATACTATAACGTCTCTGTATTTGAATGGATCTCTATGGGAATTGGGGGGTGGGACTAGATTTAGCTGTAAATGACACTGGAGCAGTATGGAACACATGGTTGGCTAAACGGCTCTAAGTCATCAAGGGTCTGACATATCAAACAAGCCTTAAACCATCACTCTGCTGCCAGGTATGCAGTAGATATGGATGGATAACTTGAAGGGTTTCTTCTCCTGACTTATTTTTTCATAGAGTTCAATTGGAAAATTTGCCAGGAGAAACAACCCTTAAAGTGATCCATCCATATGCTATATTTAGTAATAATTTTAATTCAACATACAATAACATTCTCTTGTGATTTAAACGTAAATGTCCCTCATACAGTTCACTACACATTTATCTTATTTTCACCTATCGACTGTGGAGACATTTTATTCAATGTGCTTTTTCCTTGGTTTTGAAATGTGTAGACAGAATGCTGAAAGCAATTTTTTTAAATGCGAACCACTTCTCCAAGCTCCTCTTTTTAAAAGGCCGATCTCGGTCTACGCCACATAGATTTTCTCTCATGGAACTGAAGTCAGCCTGTCAGAAATTGAAAACCCCAGCGTTAGATGAGATGGCTTTGACTTGGCAGGAAAGAAAGAAGGCACAATATGAACACACACTGCCACCTGTCAGCTTCTGTGGGATTACTTGTGTGTTAATCTTACTTCTGTCAAATATGATCTTCCTGTAGGAATGTGCGTTTGCTGTGAAGGACAGGAAAATCACACAAGCCTCTGAGGCTCTTGTTCATATGTTCCGTAAGCCATAATTTATACTACATATGTCATTACATCATTGTATTTTCTTTTGAAATGTAAAAATATATTTTGGCGGGTTTCTCTATATTATTGACTTCCAGGCAGTAGTTTAATTGCATGACTATAGTCGTGAAACCGCTGATGGATACACGTTATCCTTGTTGAAAGTCTTTGAGACCCCCCAGGGAGAGCTCCAGGCTGCATTCCCACTATCACTGCAATTAAATGAAAGGGTTAAAAAACATGTACGGAAACTGAATTTGAACATGGCTGTCAATAGTATAGAATGCCGGCCTGCAGTGTAACCGAATCCTCAGTTGTGATTGCGATGTTCTTTTTTCTTTTCAAATGCCATTTGGCCATTTATTCTGTGTGCGTTTTGGTGTGAGGTCAAAGGCTGGGAATATGTACTGCGTTACATTATTGTAATATATTGAAACTATTTGATTTTGGTGTTAGTACGCTTTCATATTAATTTGGATATAACCCACATTCTCAGGAGCCAATCATATGCATGCCTTATGTTTTGACTTCAGTCTCCTGTAGTGCAGCGTGGAAGGATTCACACTCGAATGTTCGCAAACCATTTGTCTCAGTGGGATAGGAATCAGTGGCCAGTGTCCATATTTATTTTCTTTTTTTTACTTTTTATTTACATTTTTTGCAATATTTTACATAACAAAACATTTCTTGACATAGGATCCCTTATAAAGATAGATTAATAATAATAATTAATAAAAATACAATAAAATAAAAATAAAAAGGATAAAATAATAAATAATAATAATAATAATAATAACAATAATAAAAGATTTATAATAATAAAATAATAGTAATAATAATTTAGTATAAAAATAAAAATAGATTTACAGGAGGGGTGGCATTTGCAGCTAAACGGAGTCAGTTACAGAGGAACCTATAGTACCAATGGCATTTTCGATGGCATTCCATTATAATAACACATTTTTGTTACAACCCGTCTCATTTTATTTGACATCAAGATATAAGGTAACACAAGTCCACCTTTGTATAAAAATATAAATTTTCAGCTGCAGACTTGCAGTCATTCGTTCCATTGTGTAAACCTGTTTCAGTCTCTGCACCCACTGAGGTATGGTTGGTGGTTTTTTATCCTTCCAGTTCACAGTTATCATCTTCTTGGCGGTCAATACAAGTATCCGTAGTATATACCAGTGTCCATATTTCAATGATTATTATCGAACAGAGCAAGTACAAAAGTATTCCACGTAACATTATCTAGCCTCCGCCTAACCTAAAAGATATGCTCATCTCTTCTGAATCAATTAACCTGTTAAACATCATTACTTTAGTACTCTACAGGTGTAGTATATACTTTTATTCAGTAATGAGTGACTTTAAAGTAGAATTTAAAAGGCTAATTTGCCTTATCTTAACTGTCCATTAGGATTCCAGGGTAAAAATGAACCCAAATGGGAATGGTCCAAAAAGAAGGAGGCTCAAGGGTGGGACCCAATAATGGCATAGTTCTGGTGACTTCTAGAAAATATCTAAAACTGGCCATTAAGACAAAAGCAGATTGAAGAGTGTCACTCAGTCCAGTTTTGATAAACCGTATTTTTCAAGGTGGTATTATGTTTCTGATAAATTTGATATTTACTATTTTAATTTTACACTATTATTCTTCCTGCAAAAAACTCGACCAATTTAAAATAAGCAAAAAAATTCTCAAAAATTAGATTTTCTCAAAAGTGGTCAAAGAGGACTGACTGAGTTTTGGAAAAACACTTTTTGATTGTTTAATGTAAAATATGCGCCGTTTTCTCTTCTGCATAAGTTGCACAGTTGTTCAAATGGTTCTGTAAACAGTCTATTTTAACATTTTAACACCTCTGTACTGTTGTTTAGCTGTGCAAAAAAAAGAAACCTGTTTAAGTTGACATTTCAGTGAATAATTGCAAATGCTCCATGGCCAATTACACAGATCTCGTCTTACCTCATTATCTTCACTCTGTGAAAGCAGGAGACCTCATAGACATCTCATGCTGTTGTCGTTAAGGGTTAGTTTAGAATCCAATTAATACTGCTAATTAATGTTGTGAATGTACTCATTTCTTTCATGTATGCTTCTGTCTAGTTAAAGTGCTGAATTGTTTTCTAGATTTAAAAGGTGAATTGCGCCCAGGGGTTAAATTGGGCCGGAGCTCAGCCCCACCTTCTTCCGTCCAATATGCACCCAGCCAGAGCTGAGCTCCGCCTCCTCCTGTCACACCTTTATATTTTATTCTCCCAATAATAGTTATTCGATAGAAGATGTTAATAGAAATATGTATTAGTAATTATTACTTAAAGCTGAAATCCAGTAATCGTACACCAACGCCAATTAATTTTTATGGTTGAATTGTTATCTAATCATCATTACAATACCACAAATGCCGACGCAGCGCGCCTCTGCATTTTCACGAAAAGTATGGATTGATAACTTTGGGCCATCACTGAAAACGTTTGTGCAACCCTGAGCTAGACTAACGTTAGCTGTCTAACTAGACCTAGCCCTAGTCTTGTAGCTAGTTAGCTAGCTAGCTGTGTACCGTCTATGGAGATGTGTATAATTTGCTTGCTAATCGCTTCAGAAAGTGTGTAAAGTACGCTGCAAAGATTTATGTTTTTCAGTTTTATTTCTGGCTCAAAAAGAGGCTTAGTTGGTGCCTAATCGCAGCTGGTCTAGCTTCTTTATTGCGGCTATTTTAACACCTATACCCATTCTATTCAAATTTTATTATTTGATAGACACCACTTTTTGGCATAGATGCATAGATTAACACAACACTGTCCTAATTTGTGCATTCTTTAGACTTTCAATTTTATTAATTTGTCCATGGCTAAGAGGACCAGAGCAGGTGCATGTCAGTATTAATTAATCACTTTATTTGTTCCCAACAGAGATCTTGATAAGTGGCTGGGATTGTACTTTAATTTCATTAGAGATTGTTTTCATTGCTTTCACAATCATAAATGATACAGAGGCAACTCATTGAGACAGTGCAAATGGACAATTTTGCCCACAAATGTGACCAATAGTATTTTTTCACTAAACTTTATTTTCTTAGAGCCCACCATGTTTTACTCACTGATTTTTGTTCTATTTGCTTATCTCTGTCCCTTTTGCATATTTCCCATAAAGGGTCAGCAACGTGTATTAGGTTTTAATTGTCTTTTTTCAGAGAATGTATGTCACTTTGGAAAAGGTAGGCATTGTGCTTGCATTTCGTCAGATAATTGAATTTTTACATTCTTTTTTATGTTTTGCTTGTATACTTGCTTCTGCCACCTCCAACAAATCTTGTATTCATTTTTTTATGGATAGAAAAGAGCCCGGCTTTGTGCTATCCCAACAGGAAACATGACTTTACTAACGTTACTACTACTACTGTTCACACGGAGCGCAAGTGGTAATGTAATGTATTTATCAAACAGTGTGTCTTGATTCAATTATCGATGGCGGTGCGTGCGTTTATCCCCTTATTATAACACATTGATATAATATTAAGTAAAATTGGTAGGCCCTATTGGTTGTTTTCTGGTGCATTTACTCAGGTAAAAATACTAAAAATCTCTGCTGGGGACGGTGTGTTTTTACACGTAAAATGTGGGTGAAATGTGCTCTAAACAAGGTCTAAATGTGAACGTCTAATAGACAACAGTTTAAAATTCTCACTTTTAAATTATTTTCAGAGATGTCTATTAGACATCTACCATAGATGTCTATTTAACATCTTTTACACCAAAAAATGCTAACTGGGTCTGTAGGCCTAGAGCGTCTTTGAGACGGTTCTCTGTAAAAAACGCTATAGGAAATGATAGATTTCGCTTGCCCACTGTCGAGGAGCCACAGTGTGAAACGTTGCTATGTAAATCTAGTCAGAAGTATTCAGCATTGTTATTTGTTACGTACACTTTGCGGAACCCTTGTCGTCATTAACATGAATATAGCCAGAATCCGTTTAAAGCATTAACCAATAAGCTGGGAGTTTAATGTTGTAAGGCGGTATTTATCCAGTGTCCAGACTCCAGCAAAATAAATACACGGACCGTTTGTAACCCTGAAGCGCACGAAGCGTGCATTACATCGACTCTATTCATTTTCAATGAGAGGCAATTGTTCGCTTCGGCAAGGCATAGCCTATTGGGATTGCTTGCGGTGCGAGGCAAGGCATAGCCTATTGGGATTGCTTGCGGTGCGAGGCAAGGCATAGCCTATTGGGATTGCTTGCGGTGCGAGGCAAGGCATAGCCTATTGGGATTGCTTGCGGTACGAGGCAAGGCATAGCCTATTGGGATTGCTTGCGGTGCAAAAGGCAAGCAGGCCAAGCGACCGACAATTAAAAATCCGACTTGTAAATAGTCCCCTATTTCAAATTTGATTTCCCTATTCCTAGTTCTGTCATGGATGACCCATTAATTATTGTTTTGCGGGGATTTCCCATGGAATAAGATGCATATAATTAAATAAACACGGTGCTTTAAAAATAGCACACAAGACACGCACCGGTTGAGACCGGTTGTGGGAAGCGAGAGCGATGCGTTTCAATGCAGGAGAAACCCAGAATAATATATTTTGGAGTGTCTGCTGTATTGCTGACTGTGCATTTATGTTTGACTGTCTCACACTACTAGTATTGAGGCAAATTTGATAAAGCAAACTGATTAAATGTATGCAAGGAAATGTAAATGTCAAATCTCAGGACCCTTACTCAAATTTTGTCAGATAAACCAGTGCTTTCCTTTTCTGTAATGTGCTGTATAGCAAACGATTCCTTTAGAAAGGTGTTACAATTTATTACATTATAGACTGACAGGTGAAACCAGTGTGGTCCTAATTGTGGAAAAGTGGGGACACCTGGTCTCTGAAAGTAAACCATTTGTGGAAAATGAAGAATTCTTAATTATTTATGAAAAATATATATGAATAATTTTTTGACTCTTTTTTTAATGTAAACTGGCCAATTGTAGTTCAGAATGGAAACAGAGACTTAAATTATATGATTTTAATCTTAATCTTGTCGGTAATTTCCAATCAAGGCTCACATGAGCCGAAGGAAAGGAGTTAGCATACAAAATAATTAAAGGGGTGCACTCATGAGGCAGCCTAGGGACGTAACACCCCCACCCATAGGCAGTGACTAATCTGTCTAATAAAAAACACGACATTAGTAGATTAGACATTGAAAACAGAGCAAAATCTCCCACAAGACAAATAAAAATGACTGAATGCCACAGGCCCAAAGAGCAAATACCAATATACTATCAGAGATGATAGCCTGCTCAGTAGCACTACAACGTAGCATAGAGCACCACAATTAAGTAAATGTACTACTAATAGTGAGAAAGTCCAAGTGCCAACTCTTACCCAAAGAGCACTCTGGCTACCTACCCAAAACTTTACTAATGCCTAACTGTCTTCATTGAGGTTTGCCGAGCACGAGGCCACTTCAAACACTGAAACCTCTGGCCTACAAGACTGAGACCAAAAGCCTTGAAATGTGTACCCCGACCAGAGACTTAATCCCCACCCAGGATTACCTCAAAATAAAAAAGGAAATAATGGGCCGATGGAAAACCAAACAAGTTTGATCAACTGGCCCACTCGGCGCCTACCTACCAGTGTTGCTCAAAACAAAAAACACCAAGAAAAACTTTAGGTTACTGTCGTAACCCCGGTTCTTTGAGTAATATGAGCGAGATGTCTCGCTATGGGATGTGACCCTCCGCAGCCCTGACAGAAGTACCTATCTCAAATAACCAATCCTGATTGGTCAGAGAAGCGTGTCCCTCCGCTGCGTGATGTAGTCCCCCCCACTACAAATACCGCAACAGGAGGACACGCCCGCCATTCTAAAGCCCGAAATTCCTTCTCACCGCCCAGCAAGAAGGGTTGTCTGGCGAGACATCTCGCTCATATTACTCAAAGAACCGGGGTTACGACAGTAACCTAAAGTTCTTTTTCATAATCTGAGCTCAATGTCTCGCTATGGGATGTGGTTACTCCCGAATTGCCAGACAGCTTTATCGAACAGCAACCAACCGATGGGAGGGTCCAGATGTCCAGATGCTAGGTCTGAAGGACCGCGCTGGCAACGCACGGGCCCGACACATCCAGCATGTAGAATCGGACAAAAGTCAGAGGCGAAGTCCAACTCGCCGCCGCACAAATGTCCTGAATAGACACCCCCCTGAACAAGGCCCAGGATGCAGCCATGCCCCGCGTAGAGTGAGCGCGCAGGCCCGCAGGCGGGCGCAACCCCTCATTAGCGTAGGCCAAAGTTATAGCTTCCACCAGCCAGTGTGAGAGGCGCTGCCTCGAAACAGGCTGACCTTTCCTGGGATTAGCCCAGGAAATAAAGAGCTGGTCGCTCCGTCGGAAGCACTGAGTCCTGTCCACATAACAACGTATGGCCCGGACCGGACACAATGTATGAGCCCGCTGGTCAGCAGCTGGAGCTGTGAACGCAGCGAGAGAAATCGGGGAGCATGAACCCACCACCTTAGGCACAAAGGCTGGGTTAGGTCTCAGCGACACCCTTACGTCCCCTGGGGCAAACTGAGTGCATGATGGATGCACCGAGAGTGCATGAATATCGCTGACCCGCTTCGCGGAAGCGAGCGCCAGCAACAACATTGTCTTAAGAGACAAATGCTTCAAACTAGCACCCTGTAACGGCTCAAAGGGGGGACCCTTAAGCCCCTCCAAAACCACCGTCAGATCCCACGGGGGCATAAGCGGCCTGGAGACTGGGAGCAGTCTACGGGCACCCTTCATAAAGCGGCACACCAGAGGGTGCTGACTCACTGTTTTGTCCCCAAAGCCCACGTGACTGGCGGCAATGGCCGCCAGATACACTTTGACTGTCGAGAAGGCTCTGCCATCATCGATGAGGCTCTGAAGGAATGATAAGACCACCGGAACAGAGCACTGAAAAGGGGCGTGATTCCGATCATGGCACCACCGCTCAAACACCCCCCACTTACCAGTGTACAAAGACCTGGTAGAGGGGGCCCGAGCATTCTGAATAGTGTTAATCACACTCGGAGGAAGGCCCGCAGTGGTCATAGAGAGCCACTCAGGGGCCACGCCCACAGTTGTAACCTGTCCGGGTGTGGGTGGAACACCGTCCCCCCCCCCTGTGACAACAGGTCCCTGCGTATTGGCAACTGCCAAGGCCGGGCGCACAGCAACTGATAAATCTCCGCCAACCAGTGCATCGCCGGCCAGTGTGGAGCTATCAGGATAAGAGAGTGTCTGTGTTCCCTCACCCTCGCCAGGGTGGGAGGAACCAGCGCCAGAGGGGGAAACGCATAGAGCAGCTCGTGAGGCCAGTCGTGCGCCAGAGCGTCCAGCCCCAAGGGGGCCCCCCGACTGTGTAGGGAGAAGAACAGCTGACACTAGGTGTTCCCCTCCGACGCAAACAGGTCCACTTTGGCGCGGCCATAAATGGACCAAATCTGCGTCACCACGAGAGGGTGTAAAGTCCATTCTCCGTATACGGGCGCACCCCTGGACAAGAGGTCCGCCCCCACGTTCAGGGTCCCCGGGACATGCGTTGCCCGCAATGACAGGAGACGCACACTGCTCCACAGGATCAGTTTGCGTGCCAATATGTGTAATTGACGTGAGTGCAAACCCCCCTGGTGATTTATGTACGCCACCGTGGTCGTATTGTCCGTCCTCACCAGGACATGATGACACCTGAGGAATGGGAGGAAATGTTTCAGAGAGAGAAACACTGCCGAGAGCTCCAGAAAATTTATGTGATGTCGCTGGAGACCCAGGCTCCAGCGGCCCCTCACAGATCTGCCCTCGTGAATGCCGCCCCACCCCTGGAGGCTGGCATCCGTAGTGACCACTTTCCTGGACAGGACGGTGCCCAGGGGCACACCCTGAGTCAGAAAAGAGGGCGCCCGCCAGTGACGTAGGGCCAACACGCAATCCGACGTCACCAAAATCCTCCGTGCGCCATGACGCACGGGGTCCAGCCTGAGCGCAGCAACCCAGCGCTGAAACTCCCTCATGTGGAGGCGACCGAGGCGTATTACGTGTATAGCCGAGGCCATCAGGCCCAGCAGGCGCAGACACACCCTGAATGGAACGTAACAGTGTCTCTGAAAAAGAGCAAGACATGCCTTGAAACTGTTCGCCCTCTCCTCCGAGAGGCGCGCAGTGAACGGCATTGATAACAGCTGTAACCCGAGGAAGATTATTTCTCGACCCGGTGAGAGATTGCTCTTTTCCGTGTTTATCACAAAGCCCAACTCTGACAGATGACGTGTGACAAACTCCGTGTGCGACCTGGCCTCCTGCTCCGAGCGCGCTAGGAGAAGCCAGTCGTCCAAATATGTGGCCAGGCGTATTCCCCCCCGCCTTAGCGGGGCGACCGCCGCGTCCGTACACTTCACGAACACCCTCGGGCTGAGGGAAAGTCCGAACGGGAGCACTCGGTACTGATAGCACACTCCCTGAAACGCAAACCTCAGATACTTTCTGTGGGCAGCGTACACTTTTATATGGAAATAAGCGTCCCTCAGATCCACTGATGTGAACCAGTCGCCTGGTTTTATTAGACGCAACAGTGATGCCTGTGTCAGCATCCTGAACTTGTATTTCCTTAAGTGACAGTTCAGAGCCCTGAGGTCCAAGATAGGGCGAATTCCTCTCCCCCCCCGTTTGGGGACGAGAAAATATCTTGAATAATACCCGGATTGACTCTGCTCGGGAGAGACGATCTGAATAGCTTTTTTGTCTAAAAGAGACATTATCTCCTCCTTTAGCACGCCAGCTAAACGTCCCTGTGCTCGTGACTGTATTATGCCGGAAAAACGAGGCGGCACAGTGTTGAACTGTAGCCGGTAACCCCGCTCTATCGTGCGTAATACCCACGGATGAGCCCCTATTTCTCTCCACTTTTGAATGTGAAAGCACAGTGAAGGGGAGAAATTCGGCTGAGGCTTTGCCAACACGGGAGGGCTCATAAGCGGTAGTATGGCTCCCTCCAGTGGCAGAGCGAGAGAATGTCCCTCGGGCCGTACTGCGCATGCGCGAACTCGCGCTGCAGCCTGGGCAAATTCCTCCGTAGCCGGAAGTGGGATGCCCAACGCCGGCAACAGAGGGACAACATGCCCGGTGGACATGTTGCTTATGTGCAAAGCATTTATTTTGTTTGTGCTTGCTTTGTTTTGGGTATTTTTCACACATTTTGTTTTCAACTTTATTACCTTGAATAAAGGCAGAACATTGTGTGTATGCGCATGCTTGTGGACATGTGAACACGGCTGTGCAACGGCAAACAGCCCGGTGACAATGTCCCTCCTCGTCTCGTCTGGCCCTGGGGCGGAGATCAGCGACTGGAGATGCGCACTTAAAACCCTCTTTGGTGGAGCCCATGAACGGGGAACTGATGGGCGCGTCACCCGGAGAAACGGCGAAGGCGGTCAAGTAGCCTTCTTCTTCCTCCTACCCTGCGCAGCTGAAGCGGCCGGTGAAGGCGGCGGGGCTGCGGGCTGAGCGCCGGGGGGACCCTTCCAACCAACCCGAGGGGCAGGCGACTGGGATCGGGCCGGGGAAGGTTGCTGCTGCGGCCTCTTCGGGACCTTAAATCGCGCAGATTCAGCAGCGGCCTGGGCGAAAGATTTTCCCCGGGGCGGGGGAGACGGCGAGGGGGCTCTACGCGGCAGGCAGAGCGCAAACGCCTCGTTATCTTTCTTCCTCGTCTCCGCTCTCTCCTGCATGGAGGTCAGAGCTGAGCCGAAGATACCCTCCGGTATGACGGGCGCATCCAGGATGTCATCTCGCTCTCTGTCAGTCAGCCTGGCGAGATTGAGCCACCTGGCTCGTTCCTGGACCACGAGAGAAGCCATAGCTTTCCCCGTGGCGAGCACCGCCACCCGCTGGACATGAAGGCACAGGTCCGAGATCACTCCCGCCTCGCGCCAAACCGCGGCGCTAGGTGCGCCGTGGAGAATGTCAGCTTGGTAAGCGGAGAGAAGCGACAGCACATTCACAGCCCTCATCGAGAGCGCGGCTTGCTTGTACGCTCTCTCGGTCAAAGCAGACTGAAGACGCTCCGATTTAGCGGGGAGGGACGGACGTCTGCTTGAGCCAGCCATGGCGCCACCCGGGTACAGATGCGCTGCAACCGGGGACTCGACCGGGGGCATGGCGAGGAGACCCAGGGCTTCCATGTTCTCGGTGTCGAGAACGGAGGCACCCGGAATCTGGTTCCTTCCGCTGTACGGCTTGTCGCTCCACATCTTGGTGAGCTCGAGCAGTAAGTCAGGGAAGACGGGAAGAAGCTGCTTGGCCGTGTTACCGCCCGGTGCTAATAGCCTGCCCTCGTAGCGAGAGCGCAAGGGCTGTGTCACCGGAGCGGGCCAGGGAATACCCATGCTCGCTGCCGCACGTTTGCACGTGTCGAGCAGGACCACAGGAACCGGGGACGAGGGACTTGCGTCCCCGCCGTCCTCCGAGCCCCCAGAAAGCAGCCCCGGCTTTGCAGCCGGCACCGGAGTGATTAAGGCCTCATCGTCATCCTCGCTCTCTGAAATGAGAGGGGGATAATCGAAGTCATCCTCTACACACTCCAGCTCTAACACATCGTCGGAAGGAAAGGCAGGAACCGGGGACATCACAGACAGGGTGGCCCAGTCGGTGTGCACCTCCGGTTCCTCCTCCACCATGAACTCCTCTTCGTCAGCGGCTACCGGGGCAGCGGCCGTCAGAAGCGGGTCCTGGTCGGACAGGCTGGCTTGGCGAGCCAGGCGGCGTCTCAAGCTTTTCGTCGTGAACATTTTACAATGCACACACGAACCGGGGACGGATAGGGACAGCCTGGCGTGGTCAGTCCCGAGACACCTCACACACACGGAGTGCGTATCCTTCCCCGAAATCCGGGCACCACAGGAGCAGGGCCGGGAGTCTCCTCTGGCATGAGGAGCAGCGGACGCCATGGGGGCAAAAAACACCGGCTGGTGTGCGGGTGTTTTTTACGGTAAGTGCTAGCTAACTGGTGTGTTAGGAGCAGGTAGCTAGCTAACTGGTGTGTTAGGAGCAGATAGCTAGCTAACTGGTGTGTTAGAAGCGAGAGGCTGATAACTGGCGTGTTAAAAGCAAGATGCTAACTGGTGTGTTAGCAGGAAACGTCGAGGGGAGCTGGCGTGCAAAACCTCGGCGAATATCGTGAGCTGAGTTAGCGTCCGTCGACAGAAGCTAATAAATAATTAATTCCGTCTGTGGACAGTTAAACTAACTTAGGCTCGGGTGAGATAATGCTTCTAGGTGAGAAGAATTTTTAGAATGGCGGGCGTGTCCTCCTGTTGCGGTATTTGTAGTGGGGGGGACTACATCACGCAGCGGAGGGACACGCTTCTCTGACCAATCAGGATTGGTTATTTGAGATAGGTACTTCTGTCAGGGCTGCGGAGGGTCACATCCCATAGCGAGACATTGAGCTCAGATTATGAAAAAGAACTCACTATAAACCAAGACACACACCTTAACCAGTACAGCACAAAACAATAGGCTAAATTAGAGCTCAGACGCACGGTGGTGAGAATTTTGGACGTGCCCCCATTTGTTACGACCCCGGCTCGAAGGGCCGCAACACAAAGGATTTCAAACACAAAACGTTACAAAATTAGTTTATTCAAATATGAAAATAAACTGACATGAAACAAGGGAAAAGGGTACTGGTAGACAGGACAATGCTCTGCCAGGAGCAAGACGAAAACAAAGACGCAACGAAAAAAGGGTTCTTACAGACTAACAGACGGTGAGACCCGACGGCCGGTGGTTTTGCACTAAGAAGCGTTGGAAACACTTGTGACTAACCTTCGCGAATTGAGAACAATTCCAAAGTCTCCACTTCAGTCAATACCAAAGTCTCCACAAGACAAAACCCCGGAATCCAAAGAGAGTTGGACGTTGAGACACGACGGCCGGCGGTTTTGCACCAGGAAGCGCCAAAATTATCCTTTTTCTTAAAGTCAGCTGAAAAGTAATTCACAAAAAAAGGTTCACAGGAATCAAGGACGCACAAACGAAGCAAGCAGTATACCAGAGCAGCATCCGTTCTTAAGTTCATTCACGCAGCTTGGCTCTGGTTTCCTTCATCTTGCCATCTAGGAATGTAGTATTTTTGGATAGTATCAGCAGAAAGTCTGCAACTAAGGTTCGCTTATGGTAATGTATAGATGTTTTCACACACAGTTTTTTTTAAACTCTCAAAGAGTCCTTGGTATTTTCTCCTAGCATGATGTAGACAGCCTGCTTGTGTTATATTTAAAAAATAAGGAGCAAGTGCATTTTTTCGCACCACCAATACTTTGATTTATTATAACAGTTAAATTAACAAAACAAGCATCTGGTCAAAAATTCTCAGACAAATGAAATCAATTTAAAGGGGTTTAATAAATGAAAGTAGGTATTGGGTATGTTACATTTGGATTTATTACAGTGAAGACTACTGAGACGGGGTCACACAATGTTGCCCCCCTCCATTGAAAACACAGATTTCTAATGGAGATTAAGTCCCAGAGACTGAGATGGCCATTGAGAAAATGAGGATTTTGTGGTCAATTAAACATTTCTTTGTGGATTTTTATGTTTGCTTGGGGGGTCATTGGCTTGCTGGAAGATCCACTTGCAGCCAAGTTTCAGCCCGCTGGCTAATGTAACCTGTTTTTTGGCAAAACTGTCCTAGTAGAGGTCTTGATACCTTTGATATTTCTTTGCCTTGCTATTAGGGCTATCTGTGTTAAGGCATTAACTCATGCAATTAATTTTTAATGAATAACGCATTTAAGGTTTTTTAAAAACGTGTTCTGTGGTCGACTGAACTCTTTCATTTGGTCTGCTACAGTCGTAAGGAAAACATTTTATTTTTCAACTGAATTTTTGATACAAAAAATGCAGAAGTGCTTAAAGAATAAAAAGCAATACATACATATACACATACATACACAAAGATTTTAATACAGACATTAATTTAGACAATGTTTCATTATTTTATCATGGTTTTCATTCACTGATTATTAGAGGCATTTGCAACCAATCATATTCGGATCTTGCATATTCAGAAGGGATTAACTGGGTTTTGCTTTTCGGATTCAGGTGTTTACACGGGCTGTATCATAACTGGAACACTTGGGTTTTCTGAATAAGATCTGCTACTGATGATGTGCATGTAAACATGGTCATTGACCTTAAGCAGGGCCCCAGTACCAGTGTTCGCATAATAGCCCGAGAACACCAAAGATCCACATATATGAGATCCTTTCTACATACGTATCTTCCTGTCAACACCAAAACCACCCCTAGTGTGTGTGCCTCTATTTTTGTCTCATATGATTCATAGGCCCCCGGTTTCAATCCAAAGTCTGTGTCGTTTACTAAACTCCAGGTGCATACATACTTCAGTGCATACAAAAAGGCAGTTGCCACAAACGGCACCGTACCACGTTTAATTTAATATTATTTTTCGGATAATATTAACACGCATTGTTCATTCAGATGTCTGTTTTCAAATTTAGATGTTGAAAACTTTCAAACTGCCTGAGGGATCTTAATCAAACTTGAGTAAAAGTTCTCAGCGGCACACAGACGGGATGTGAAATTGCAGCCCGTTTGACCCCGCCCGCTGCCGAGAAAAAAAACCCTCAAAATCGCATTCGCATAGAAAGAGCCTGCAGGCCTCAGCAACCGTATGCTTATAATGTCGTTATTTTGCTCTCCGACAGGCATCGCAATATGCCGTTTCTGTGACACCATCCTTCTTCGGTTTGAGGACAGAGTAGTGATTTTCAAAATGAATTTTCCATCTTAGACAGACTGGGAGGTGGGGGGCAAAATTCTGATTGGGTGTTCGGGGGGTTCATCTTTTTGAGATGGATTATGAATTAAAGACCACGCAGCCTTTAAAACTCTCTTTCCTATTTTGAGCAACAGGATGTCCAATAAGCGAAGTCACTGGAGAGCTACGCCTGAATATTTCTCATTTCTCCAACAGTAATGAGGTTCAAAAAGTTTTTTTTTAAAAGTGACAGTCTGTCCAATCATAGTTTTATGATAGCGGTTGCTTTAATACTCATTCTGAGCAAAGCATATAGAAATTACATCATATGTAATAATATTTACATCATCTTTACCTTCGCCCAGGATTATGGATTTGTGTCTGCCTATTAAATGTGCACAACCATGTCAGAAACAAAATCAAAGAGTTTGGCCACTAATTGACATTGTATTATTCGTTGTTATTGTCCCCCTACATTATAAAACCCTTTGATCTCAATTTCCTGAATGCAAACCTGAATAAAACCTAGTCCAAGGACTGAATCTGATAATATAACGTGGTGATGAAATGCTTCAATCAGTGATATTGATATTTGCTGTATATTATTTTATTTGTATTTTATTTTAGCGGGTAAACATACACATCTCGAATAAAACAGGCGCTAGACAAAAATTTTGAAATAAAATGAGAGAAAGTATGCACACTGCAAAATGCTCCCTAATATCAAATTTGATTAAAGGTGACGTTCCGAGCTGCCGCGCTCTTCATCAGACCCGATGAAGACGTCGGATGAAGAGCGTGGTAGCTCGAAACGTCACCTCTAATAAAATTTGATATTAGGGAGCATTTTGCAGCGTGCAGATTTAAACATAGACTTTAGTCACAGCTGGCCTTTTCACGGGTGAGGAGCATCAATTGTTTGTGTAAAGCACACACTATCTGTGCAGCATGTTATACAAACTATCTGGAAATAAAGTCGTATTATTTTTATTATTCAGCAGGGACATTGACATGTTCATACCTTGTTCCCGTTTTCACGTATTGGTATTTATTGTGCTAAATGCTACATCAGCCCTAAATGGGGCCTCAGGCTGCAGTATCACATGCAAGCCAGTGGAGACATACCACAAAGGTGATATCTGACCAGAGAAGCGATGTGCAGACATCTGACGTAAAAATTGCCACGGACTGCCCCGGCTGGATCCACTTGTTAAGTGTGTCTAAGCCCCTTTCAATGTGAAAGAGCTGGAACTGATAGACATGTGAAGAGTGTACCGTGAGTGTGTCCTGTGATGAGACGGAAGAAAAACTATTTGCTCCAGTTCTCCACAGTCTCCTATGAAGAGCCAGATAGATGTCGGTACCTCAACCAGATAAATTCTAGTCTTGCGGTGCATTGCATCAGTACATCTTTAGCCTGGCAGCACCAAGTCTAACGTCTTAAACTGTGGATTAAGAAAAATTTAATCCAGTTAGAAATTAAACTGAAGCTCAATCAAACCCACCCTTGACAAAAGAGAGAATCAATTACATTTTCTCTGTCGGCATTTATGAAAAGTTTCAAATCAGTGGCTTGCCAACAGTAAGAGACATAGCAATTTAGCTGCAGTCATAGTAACAAACTGATTTGTGCTGTGATACGAGGCTGGGGTGGCCACAGATCACATGGTAAACAGACAGGAAAAAAATATTAATATTACTATCATTTTTATTTATTTAAGTGTTGGCATGCTGCCTTTTAATTGCACAACAAACTGAAAACAAACACAAGAAAAAGCCAAGTCTGGCAACCAAAGCTTCCATAAACAAGGGCAGGAAAAAGTCCACAAAACCAACCAAAACAAAAATGGGCCTCCAGAGACACCGCAAACCATTCCCAGAAAAGTGGCACAAACAATCCTTCTCAGGTCTGATAACCAGGCCCTTTTATTCTGCCCAATAATGAGGTAATAGGCAGCAGCTGTACTGATTATAATCAATTACAGCTGCTGCCATACCTGCAAGTAGGGCTGGTGCTGCCCCCTGGTGGACAGCACTCCAACCACAGTGCATTTGTGTTTTTTGTTCCACATTCATTGTACTTGTCTTAATGGGGCAGGCATGACACCAATGTTGAAAAATAACAGCATCATATTTAACATGACCACAAGAGTTCTGAAGCAAATTTGCAGTCTTATTGGTACAAGAGTTTGTTTTTCTGTGTTTTTGAGAGCAGTTATTGTTGTTATTATTATGATAAAACACCTTTTGTGTTTCAATTCTAGTGTTCATTTTAGATTTGCAGATAAAGTTACTTTTTTCTGCTTTCGGTGTGATTTTCATGTAAGAATCCTGTTTGGGGAGGGTCTCTCTTTTGAGCTGTCCATGTGTTCCTTGGTGTGGTTTGGGGAGGCTCTGCTCGGGTGTGTGGAGACTACTTAATCAAAGATCATGCTGCACAGGTCTATATTATTCTCATCAAAGCATCGCAGACTGGTCACACACCTGTGGGCTAGTATATAACTGCAGCCTAAATAAGCATGGTTGAAACTGCAAACAATGCCAGTACATCAAAATGCAAACATTGTTTTTTTGTTTTCAATTTGTCCTTATGTCAGTTGAATGATGTAACCATGAAAGGAAGAGTCAGTTATTTACATGTATATATAAATATGAACATTGTTAAGTTTTGTAACATGTAGAATATTGCTGTCATTGTGAACTACAAAGAGATTTTGTGGTAAATTCCAGCACATATAAGGAAATAGTATTAATTTCCTGATTGTAGTGAACTAATATCCTTATTATAAGTCTCTTTTTCCAGGAAGTGGTAGGGGACAAAAGCAACTTCGAGCATATTTGTTTACTCACTATCACATCTGCCAAAGCAAAACGTCAAGCATGTGCGTGTATGATTTTCGAGGCCAAAATTCCATCCAAGTAGACTGACAAAGCTTGCTGACAGATGGGTCGGTTCGTCATTGGTAAGAAATATTTTTGCCAATGCTGCCTCCCTCGTGCTTAGAATTTTGATAATTTTGCACAGCTATGCTGTCTGCAGGAAGGTGTTAGTCTTTGTGATAAACTAGGAAACAGAATTTTCTGGTGCTCTGACCATGAATATTCACCTTGTTGTTTTTATTGTTGCTGTTGTAGTCATTGTTGCTCTTGCTGTGGTGGTGGCGGCGATGGCACTGTTATTCATAAATATGTCTCCATCATTGTTACATTACACTGCTCACAGTTCAGTTACGATTAGAAATAAGTTTGCATTCATTATTAATGTTTTTTCTGAGTTCTGTTCTGAGCTGAGAACAGAGAGGTCTGCTCTGTGCCAAACTAGAAGCCAAGAATGGAAAAGAGAGTGAAGTTCCATATTTTGGCCACCAGATGTCCCCACTGCTTCATGTATGAGTCCTCGCATTATGGCTGCCATTGCAGGCTCTATTGTTTTCTAAAGTCTTGTCCTCATGTTACCCTTTATGTTGCACTTGAATGCCACAGCAAACAACGTTAAGCAGGCTTGGCTTCCTTCAAGTTGTCCTCATTTCCTCTTTTGTCACACAACCACTGAGTTTATTTTCTCCTTGAATTATATATGGTAGGAAGAATCTATGATGTAGGCTATTTATTCAGTGAAGAATATGCAAACTGGAGTCCAGAGCAGCAGCGTTTCTGTATTTTGTGCTGTGGGTGGCGTTATGTCGTGTTATGTTTCTTAATCCATACAAATCTTTTCTAAGAAGATATGGCCTCGTTTCAGATCGGCCAAAATACTCTAACTTCAGTGACAATACTGAGCAGCTCAAACTTCCACATAACGCAGCCTCTGTGTTTCCCCCTCTCAGCAGCTGGGCTTACTCAATTTTACACAATCTGTGACCTGTTTGTGCTGTAGCATTAGCAATTAACTTACTCATAGACAGAAAGCTGTGCCGCACCTCAGGGTCAATCACATTAAGAAAATATCCGTCCTTGTTTTGTGTTGTGTCGATCCTATAGGTTATGTGCACATTATAAAGCTGTTAGAAATGATAAAACCTTTGATTATGTACATATTGGCCCTCCGGTTGTGGTGGAATGTTCTTATTGTGATGTCAGTCCCTGAGATCCGAGCCGAAACCTGACTGTGTGGTAGAGGTTACCAGACAGTATGCCCGGCCATCGGATCACCAAATGACGGAGGTGTAGAGCTGGCATGGATTTCTCAACTGTTCACACAATAGCGCCTCCTATAATCAGTTGTTTGCGTGTGCTGTCTGACTACACCACCTGTGTCAAGTGTGCGTATCTCTATCAGGCTACCGTGCAGGGAAAGACATGGCGGCTGGGTGCATGTTTTACAACGATGAGACGGACCCACTAAAGCATTTTGACAGTCCAAAATTTAGGGACAAGAGAAAAATTGGAACATTAATTTGTTCAAAGGAAAAATTTTGCTAAACTATTAGCAGTTTTTAGTCGTTAAACATTACACAGCTCTGCTTCAGTCTTCTGTACTTCAGCCTTACCGCCTACAGCGAGGAACGATAATGAAATAAACTTAAAATAGTAAAAAATAAATAAAAAAAGTCTTTGTGAGTCGAGAAGAGGAAAGCCTGATTACGGTGCATTTGCAGAGACAGTCGCTCCTTTCAAACAAACTCAGCAAGAGTGCTTTGAACTCTCTTTTTCTCTATTCAGACTTGAAAGCAGAAGTAGAGCCCGTTATCGCACTGAATGTCACAGTGTGTCGCTTGTTTGCAAGGGGACAAAGGGAAGCTGGTAGGGCCGGGAATTCAGCCCAATCCACGAGAAGCCGGCGGCACAGCTCCCCAGCTTTTTTGGGGGAGAAAGGCGGAGACCCAGCGGGGGTTAAAATGTTCCCGTTCACTTCCAGCATCTGCTCCCGGAGTTCCGGGGGAACTCGAGCCAGAGAATTCCCTGTGAAATGCGCGGCTTGCGACGCTGGCGCGGTTCGTGAGCGGGGTCACGCGTTTCCAGGGTGTCCTCGGCTCACCCTCTCGGTTCAAATGCATCTACTGATTAACAGCCACGGCTGTGTTTAATGGGGGCCGGCTGAGGGGATCGGTTATTTTTTATGGGATAATAATGAGAAATGTTTGCTTCATATCATCATATCCGTCTAATTACTAAGCACAAAGACCTCTTTTAGAATGGCGGTTATTATGTATTTTTTTTTCATTAAAAGGAACTGATTTATTTCTGATCAAAGCTACTTTGTATTAAACTGGAATTTGAATTTGAGAATAATTAAATTATTTGGATGCAAAGAATAACAGCCGTTTTTATCATGCGTCTTGCCTTTGTTCCAAAATGTCGCAATTGTTTTAAGCGTAAATCCGTGGAATACTTATCTTGGAGCACTTGTAGTGGTGTTACAAATCCCCCAGATGAGTCCCTAGATATTAAATCTTCCAGTAAGAATTGTTTTCATAAACAGAATAATTTTAGTTTGATAAGCCAGTGCAAGATTGGAAATCCTTACCTACACTGAACAAATTCTTAAATTATTTTTAGATCATAAAAAAAGTTTCAAGTTTAGTTTTTTTACATTTGGTTTTTCTTATTTACATAGTGTTTATCATGTTATAGGACTTTATACGTACAGATAAAGGGCATAAAAAGGAGATAATGTGTGTAATGCGAGGTGGGCTAGAGGCTTCAGCAAGGGACTGCTAGCATCAGCTGCTCCATGTAGAACTGAACACCGGCACAATTGCCCCGGAGGATTCTTCTCAAATCCTGCGGAGGTAATCACGCCAAGTCAAATTAAAAACGTCTCCTTGTGTCCGGTTACTGGTCAACTTTCATGCAAATCAACGGCCGTAGAGCGTGTATAAATTACCCGCTTACTGAGTTAATATTGTCTCGTAAACGACGGTAGTACAATCAAAGCACACTCGTGTAATGACCAAATGAGTAGAACTACATTCATTTTTTAAGCTGACGTTTGGAAAACATTTCCACGGAATGCAAACACCCGGTTCCTCGTCTGCGTGTATAACAGCAGTTTAGTGGACAACGCTTGGAACTAGTGTTGCCAACCGTCCCTTGAAATAAGGGACCGTCCCTTATTTGGAAAATAAAAGACCCGTCCCTTAACGAACTGATAAGGGACGCAGTTTGTCCCTTATTTTGGGGACTCAATGAATGACAGAGCGATTTATATGAGAAATTACAGTAATCTTAGTCTTTAAGAGCTCACAGCAGCTCATTGATTTTTCCTTTGTTCAGATGATGTCAAGTTCTGTAGTAGTTGTTGGTAGGCTACACAAGTGTAGTCATGGCCTTTGAAGTAAAAAAAAAAAAAAAAAAAGTGTTTTTGTTTACAGTTAAAAGATGATTTTTGCACTAATGACTTATTCCGAAGTAAACATTTCTGTTTTGCACTGAGTTCTCTCAAATAAGTACAGGCCAAAGATGTTTGCACTACTACTAATGTTAAATGTTTTTATACTTTATATGTTTTTATATTGTTCTTTAAACTGTGAAACTGTAGTTATTTTACTTTAAATTGAAGTTCGACATAGTGTTGAAGAACGTATTCCTCAAAAATACAAAACTGATCAAATTCAGGTTTGTGTGTCTTAGTACATGGGCTTATTACAGATGCATGTCTGGTATATGGATAGGACTTGTTACAACCAAGTAGGCCTATATTATATGTTAAAGTGTAGTAGTAATGCAGGTGTAAAAAAAGGTTAAAAAATTGGCCTGTGCCGCGAGGGCCGCTAAGGTGTCCCTTATTTCAATTTCTGATAGTTGGCAACCCTACTTGGAACAAATCATGACGTTACTCATAGCAAAGGCCATTTCCTCATTTTATGTGTTAAAATGTTCAATTTGACAAAAACAATAATTTAGTATTTTATTGGGGGGCGACATTTCCACTTTTTACGTGTGCTAAAATGGAATCATGTTTAGAAACAAGTAATGCTGGTTCAGAATGCACTGGATTGCTATGCATTGACCATAAGAAAACAGCAGGTGGCGGTATGCACTTTGTTCTGAACAAAGCTGAATCACAATCCTGGTAACTGTGACAACCTCTGCAGGGAGGGGCAGAGGGACAAAGAGAGAAAGGCGTGGCTCAACTGTGTGCCATTCCCTGCTTTTGGAATGTCCGTGTCCACATCAGGATCGCTTCCTGTTGCCTAATTTCCTATGGAATTTCGCAGAATTCCCACCAACTGCCATTTATTTCATGTTTTCACCTAAAAGTCGGCAGCATTTTACCACTCACATCTAATCATAATCATCACCAATACCAATTTAGGTTCATATACAGGACCACACGTTGCAAGATTCTTGCGCAATGATTTAAAAAATGGAGAAGTACATTATTTTCATTGATAAATGGGGTTGATAAATGTTTTACAGTGGACAGTAAGCCCTTACTCATTCAGTTACACATTAATCAGCCTTCACATGCAACATGGTCCAGATGTGTGCTGCATTTGTGGATTTAGAGCCTTCATTGTAATCTGTCTCATTCAACACTTCATTCCAAAGTCTCTGTTTTTAATTAGAGTTGATAATTGCGGGTCATTTTGCAATGTTTCATTCTTGCGCAGTTAGAATAGCATCATCTTCAGGTAAAATAGACATAGTGCTAAAACTCTGCAGTTTGCCCTGGGAGGTTTATTTCTTCAAAACGGCACTGAAAAAGGTTTTCTGACATATTAGGGCATGGCCATGGAGCAAAAAGGTCCACGGTCTCAAAAGGTGCCACGCCCAGATTGAGACCACGCCCCCTCCCCCCCCATATGTGCTATAGCTATAAGTTTCATTCTGGTCAGTGTAGACTTTTAAAATTTAAAAATGGTGTTTGGGTGTGTGAGTACGATGACTTTCTGATGTCTGTGACCCAACAACATCAAAAGATTACAAGCGATACTATAACATATATGCATTTTAATGGATCTCTATGGGAATTGGGGGGTGAGATTTAGCTGTAAATTACACTGGAACAGTATGGAACACATGGTGGCTAAATGGCTCTAAGTTATCAAGGCTCTGACATATCAAACAAGCCTTAAAGCATCACTCTGCTGCCAGAAATACAGTAGATATGGATGGATAACTTGAAGAGTTTCTTCTCCTGACTTATTTTTTCATAGAGTTCAATAGGGAAATTTGTCAGGAGAAACAACCCTTAAAGTGATCCATCCATATCTACTGCATATTTGGCAGCAGTGATGGTTTAAGACTCGTTTGATACCTCAGACCCTTGATGACTTAGAGCCATTTTACCAACCAAGTACTCCATACTGTTCCAGCATAATTTACAGCTAAATCTAGTCCCACCCCACAATTCTCATAGAGATCCATTCAAATGCAGAGATGTTATAGTATCGCTTGTAAGAGTACCAGAAAATAAAATATCAAGAGTATTTAGATGTTGTTGGGTCACAGACATCAGGAAGTCATGGCATGCAAAGGATATGCAACCAAATATAAAAAATTATTACTTTATTCTATATATAAATGCAGGGGTGCCAATAATTGTGGCACACATGGTTTTGTTTTGTTTTGTTTCTCATAATAAATTTGCTTCAATTAAAGGTTGGATTTTTCTAATTTTTTCAGTGTGACATTAAGCTAATTCACCAAACGGTGATTTCTTTATAACCCTTTTTACTCATCTTTACCAGGGGTGCCAATAATAGTGGAGGGCACTGTATATAGGAAAATGCATTTCATTCAATACGATGTTTCCTTGAAAGTTAAAGATTATTATATATCAAGAACAACAATTTTACTAACTTGCATGTATATTGCTCTTGAGCGTCCAGGGGTGCAGGGCAGAATTATGATATGATTCACTTCCAACAATCAAAAGAGAGGCCTCGATTCATGTCAGGCAACAATTCACAACATGCTGGAGTAGCAGGCTGAAAATTCAGTTCTATAAATCAAACGTCTTTCAATCCTGTCCGGTGTCACGGTGAAATCGCTCCCCCTTAGGGAATAAATGATGTCCCCCCCTCCTTACCGAGGGTTAGTGGTGAGGCTGGCCATTTGGTTCCATGTATTATTGATTAGAGTGCTTTGATGAACTGTTCCCACGGGGGTTCCTGTCTGGCTCCAAACAGGCTCCAGTGAGTGGACTGCTAATGAGCGAGGCCGGGCGCCGCGGAGGTCTACGGGAACAGAGATGTCACAGTGGCTATGTGGAGCGCAGCCGCTCCGTGGCAGGTGTTTCCACCTGTACCCCAGCCAAACGGGCCGTACCATCCGCCCCCACCCCCCCTGCACTCTTCCAGAGTGTCCTTTCATGCATTCAGACACAACTGCTGGAGGCGCACAGCGCCAGCTCACTTTGCCAAAGACAGGGCAGTGTAAACACCGGGAAGAGATCCACCGCTTGTGCTGAGGAAGAGAAGCGAAGAGGCCCAGAGTCGGTCCGCTCCGGTCTCTCTCGCGTCAGCTGGGGCCTCCACATCAGCGTCTGGATCTGAATGAATGGGCCCTGCCGTCTCTAGCCGAGTTATAGGTGTGCTCTGCACGCTAGCCGTTTAAATAAATAAAAATTTCATTCTATGCTTTGTCCATTTTGACCCTGAGGAACTACCAGTTCCTAAACTCCTCTATGACCTTAGAAGATTCAACAGAAGGTCGAACAGAAGGCACGCGCAAAAGTACTAAGTAAGCGTATGCTTTGTTCTTTAAATAAAAGTGATATGCAGACTAAGCTTGCAAGCAGGCCGTCTAGGTGAGAATGTATGGGCTCTTTGTGAAATTAATTAGCTATTTTTCAACTTCACAATTTACAGCGCTGTTTTTTTTCTTCCCCCCAAGGCCTGAAGAGATTCACAGCTTGTGAAAAACAGGCTAAAAATTCAGTTCTATAAATAAAACATCATGTCTGATTGAAAGATTAAGGACAGATTAACTTTAAAATAAGAAGTACAAATGAACACATTAATTTGTCCTTAATTTTTTAAAATCCCCTCCAGACAGTGACGGCCAAAGTGGGGCTAAAATGGGACAGGAACTGTAGTGTGTCCAGTGTGAGCACAGAAACAGTCCATTTTAAATGAACACTGCAATAGTGACTTGCCCAGGGTGTGTTCCTGCCTTTAACCCAATGCATGCTGGGATAGGCTCCAGCCCTCCCACGACCCTGAGCAGGAGTAAGCGGTGTAGAAGATGAATGGATGTAAATGGAAAATCCATTAGCATTCGTGGTAGAGCAATGGACACTTGACAATTGGGCGGGGGGGGTGTTTTCTGTGGTCCTTGCCATTTGCCCTGCACAACAAGAGATGTGCCAATATCACCGAGCAAAAGACCAAGGTCTCCGACTAAGGGAACCAATCGTACAGTTATTCAGGGGCCCTGAAGGTTAGCTATATCACATCCTTTAGCCAACATCCACACTAATGCTCCCAAGCTGTGTTACGGTAAAATGTGCTCATATCTACGGTGGCTCTGAAGTGCAAAACACAAAAGCAAAACGAAAAACGCAAAAACAAAATACTGTGCAAATAAGTGCAGATAGAGCCACCGAAGTGCAAAACGCAAAAACAAAAGCTCGCAGCTCTCGAAAGAAACCCTGCAAAACTCTTTCCAAACTAGTGAGGAAGTAGTTCATAATATTTTTTTAATTTTTATTGAGAATATCAATCAGTTTACATTTGACAATGGTGTTACGCGCCGTTGTTTTGTGGAGTCTGCGTGCTTGTGTTTTCTCTAGGTGCACCTGCGGCGGCCAAATGAATAAAAGTCGAATCGATGTGGAGATTCTTCTCCCATTTTCTCTCGCTGGCTCGTTTTCATTCATTTGCTGCCTTGTTTTGTCACTAGATTAAGTTGTCTTGTCTGTATTTTTCTGTTTGAAGTTGCAGGTGGACCAACAGTTATTTATTTTGTTATTGCTAAACACCGTTTTAGCTAGGCTCAGCTTAGAATTGCCGGAAGACTCACTTTTTCCTGCCTCTCGGTAGAGAGTAAGTAGCATTGTTTCAGGTTAGGCTACCTTAGCTCTAGACTGCCTACTGTTCTGTCCATCCTGTAAGTGTGGTAATGTATTGTGCGTTTTGTCTTGTCTTATATCTTCTGTGTAATAAACTATTTTTTGGGATTGTAATTTGACGTTTGCTCTTTCTGGTTGGTGTCTTTTGTGTGTTATTGTCCATTAGTGTGTTCACCGGGTTATTATAACTCCGGCGAACTTTTGGACGTAACAATGGTTACAAAGTGTAGATTATGAAGATGGAAATAACAAAAATAAAGAGTAGCACATAATATGTCCCGCCCTTGTAGGTTTTACTTCCCGAAATTGTCGGATGAGTGTGCTCCTGAATCCCCTCAATAAAACCCTGGGAAATAAGGGTTTCTCCCATTCAAAAAGCTTTAGGACGAAGTTGAATCTCTATGGTAGAATCAAATATGTGAAGGGAACATATTCGGCCACAGCCTATGTGTTTTTTTAAACACAGCCTATGTGTTTTTTTAAACACAGCCTATGTGTTTTTTTAAACACAGCCTATGTGTTTTTTTAAACACAGCCTATGTGTTTTTTTAAACACAGCCTATGTGTTTTTTTAAACACAGCCTATGTGTTTTTTTACGGTCTATAATGGTCTTGCACTTCAGAGGCCCTCGCGTTTACTTAAGCTTGTGATTTCACTGATTTGCACTTGAAAGTTGTACGTTTTTGTTTTTGTGTTTTTTCTTCTTGTATGTTTGCGTGTTGCACTTCAGAGCCGCAAGTTTTTGTTTTTGTGTTTTTGTTTAGTTTTTGTGTTTTGCACAAAAAACCACCGGACATATCTTGCGCTAGAAGGTATGGACTACGGAAGCATATCGGACGATAAATAAGTTTTAAAAAATGGTCACGATGAAATTGTAACCTAGAAGTGTTTTTGTGCTTTAACTTTGCTTTGAATGGCTACATTTCCAGAGTTGAGAATTTCAAAGCAAATTTCCCTTTAACCAGCACTGACTCACTTTTATTTGTGTGCAGTTCATTCTGAGCAAGCTCCACGCCATGAAGCCAGCAATGGCTTGCATTCATCTTTAGCATATGGGAACGGGTACATTTATTGCAGCTGTCGTGTGGGGCAAGTTGGAAAAAATATCAAGAAATAGTATATATACTATGTGCATAATGATAATACCAGAGCTTAATAATGCCCTACCTTATAAGATAGTGATCCAAAAAATGATGCTATTGTCCTCTGTCACTAAAGCAAGTTGGCATGTGAATACACTACGATGTTCCTATTTTTAAAACTTTATCTTTAAAGACAGTGTACACAGTACGCATGCATAGTTAATTGCAAAGTGCCTATGATGTCGATGGGAAGTGGTTGAAATGGTTGATGGGAATTGTATTACAATGCTGAATCAGAACTTTTGCAGAGCACATAAATGTTAGAACTTCAAATGGAAAGATGAAATGTATGAAAATTCATCAAGCCATATCTGGTATGTTACAACAACAATTAACATCAGCAACAATGGACATTTATAACAGCTGTTTTGGATTTCCCCCAAAACTACAGACTAAAAAAAACTGTAAGGCCTTCATTTTTAAAAAAGTAATCAAATGTAAATTTCTATATACAAAGTGCTCATTCCCATTAGAGAATTCACAGTACATTTTGAATTGATTTTATAAAGATTTGTATAAATGCAATGTATCCCATTGTATTGTCAAACCGTGTACAGCACCTTGGTCAACTCTTGTAGTTTTTAAATGTGCTTTATAAATAAATTGACTTGACTTGACTTGAGTGCAACAGAAATGTACTGACTTCAATTAGGATAAAAAATATGAAATGTTTCAATTTGAGGAGAGAAGGGTTTTAGATGTGATGCTGACTGATGGAGGATTATAACCGTTCTGTTCTCTCTTCCCTAGGACCTGGAACGGGGAGGGACATTAACGGATCTGCCTGCCTGACCCAGTCACTCTGGCTTCTACTGGCCTCTATCACCTGCCTTTTCTTCAAGTGTTAATAACACTGCAGAGCCCCATGAGAACCACAACTAAATTACACTGAGACTGTTTGTACAATGTAACAACAACCCCCAAGCGCTACAGCGCAAGGAAAAAAACAGTATAAAAAAAACAAAACACGAATGAGCTATTAAAATGTTTAGTTAAATACATTCAAAATGGAAGAAAAGTTACATAAGGAACAAACAGTGCTGTTTATAAGGTTCAGTTCTTGGAATATTTTTCTTTTGCCGAAGTCTTGCTAACTGCTGTCAGTATTTCTGTTGTGCTTTTTTAAATTTTTCTTTTTTTTTTTGATTTAGTGTGGATTTGGGGAAAGGTTGCAAGGCATGCCATCAAGAAAATTGAAAACCGATGTATAAACATCCAAGTCAATTCAAATATGGCAGGGATTTCAAGCCAACTACAGCCGTCACGGATAACAGTGAGAATAACTGAATATTGTTTTTCAGTTGTTTTTTTTAATCATTTCATCGTATAGTTTTACAAGGCTTCCAAGCTTATTTTGCAGTGGGTTATATTAAAAAATTCAGTTTTTTAAAATGACAACAAAAAGGTTATTGTAACTAGTGCATTATGAAACAAAACCATGGCTGCCAAATGTAAGTAGTAAAATGACTTAAAAATAGTAAACACAAACATACTATAAACCTGCTGTAAGGAAAGAGGACTGAACATGGTGGTGTGTGTAGTTAATTTAAAAAATAAACAAGGGGACTTGCACATTGATGTTAACATCTAAATGAAAATTAAAAAGGTGTAAATATTGTCAAATATATCACATTGCTTGTCCCTCAATTTTGAAAGGCCTCATCACAGGAAGAAAAATGTATTTGAAAAAGGCAAATATTGCACAGTGCAAACAGCAGAGCAGGAAGTGGAAGGGTTTCTGACGCAGATTCAGGAACTGCCTTTAAGTGCATACAGTAGCTTGTTGCATCATTCAAAGAGGGATTACTTCTTACAAAGCAAAAATACTGTACATAATAAATTTTTGTATTTTTCTTTAAGGAAAACACCTGTTCATTTACTTATAACAACAACAGTAATCATAATTGCCTAACATACATTATGTATCCTGTAAGATTAAACATAAAATAAATGGTAAGCATTTGCTGAGCAGTTTCTCTGTGGCAAGCTGTACTTAGCTTCAGAAATTGCCTGCCATATTTGCTTTAGCACCACCAACTTGTCGCATTTAATTTTGTATATGAATTACCACAAGGTTGTATAGCTGGAACCTGGGTAGACATGTATGACACCAATGAATGAAAAAGTGTTTAATTTCTTGTTTTATTTTAATCTAAGCTTTTGAAATCACTGTCTTGAGTGTTTTTAGGGTCTTATTTTTCCCATTCTTTCATTTTATAGTGTATATACTTGAATCCAATGTCCATATATACAAAAAGAAAAATTTAATATATGTCCATGTTTCTAACTAGGTTAGTAATTTGTTGATGATTAACTTGTAGTGGTCTATGGTAGCATTACTTTGCACCATGTGATAAGCATTAGAGCATAATGTTTTTAAAAGGGTTTACTACGTTTTGTGCGCTTATTGTACCTCTCCGAATACAAACAGCTTTTCCCTGGAGTTTGAGGGATTTTCCCCAATGAAAATATTAGATTTCTTATAGAATGTATGCATTTCGGTGACTGATGTTTAAAAAATGCCATGGAAGTGACCGTAGAAGGCCAAAACTGTAAAACATGTTCATTTCTAATGTGCAGTCAAGCCATCTGTCCAAATCAGACATTTATGATTTACAAAACAAAAAAATACAGCGCTTAAAAAAATCAGGCGTCAACTCAGTGTTAAAAAAAAAAAAAGAATTAAAATAAAAGTGAATGTGTAATTAATGCACATGTTTTATTGAAATGCATGTACATGCTGTATTCATACCCAAGCATAAAGTTGTGCGGAACCATGCTATGAGAGTTTTAGTTTCCATTGTCAGTAATATCAGTAACTCCTGCCTCGCTTCCTTTTAGCATCACCAGGGAATCACATATTTCTTTCTGAGAAGAAAAGGATGGGTTCTAACACACAAAACGTGTGCATTGAGTTGAGCCTGTGTCTACGTTCATGTATTGATAGTACTCAAAATAAAGATGTGATGAAACATTAAACAAAAAAAACAAAAAACAAAAAAACTGCAGTCATACAACCATTGTGCACAGGAATGATTCTTCCTTTCACGCTCATGTCCTCTTTCACTTTTCTTTGGTTAGATGTAAGGTTCTCTGTCAGCTTTTGAAATGGTATGTATGAAAAGGTACCTAAGAACAAATTCAAGAAACAAAATAAAGGTGTTTGATTTCAATGTTCTGTATTTGAAAGTGGACTGAAATGCTTTGATAAGTTAACCTTTTTGAAGTCAGCTTAAAACCTAATATCTTAATGGTACAATTGTGTTTATCGCCCTGTAACATGCTAAAATAAAATGATATTATCCGTATTGTTAATTCTCACATGAAGAGTTGTGTTTTGCTACTTGTTCATGACGAATTGTGTAACCCCTCTTAAGAACATGCATCCCCCCGCTGGGAACACACAATCATGTCAGTTATGAATGAATGGGCAGAGGTGTAAAACCCAGGTTCAGAAAGTAAAAATCATCCCCAGTATTTTGTTCCAATCCCCTGGATTTGCTAATTGGCACAATTATTCAGCCCGGTGGTAGAACTAATTAGTGAAATCAGCTGAGGTGGAAGAAACACATGGCAGAACTTTTACTTCCTGACCCCTGTATTTTACACCTCTGTGAATATGGCTTGGAGTTCAATTATAATATAGTATAAAGCTGCTTTAGTAATAACACATCTTTAAAAACAAACAAATCTCACGTGAACTAAGTTGCCTTCATTCGCTGTAGTTAATGATGCCTGAGGGTATGGTCGTATGAACGTTTTTTTAAATTTGAGGGCCATCTCGTTTGTTTAGGAATAAAACAAATTTGTGTTTAAAAAAGAATCTTCAGAGACCTGAGGAACACTCCAGTATCTAATTTCCCAAGTGTCTTGGTCTTTCTTCTGTTCCTAAAGCACGCTCCATATATACTTGAGACAACTGTTGCAATGCCAGTGACTCACAGTCTGAAGCTCATAGTTTTAATTTTGTTCATGAAAATGCATTGGAGACTGTCAGTTTCCTAATTGCTAGACCCTTTTAGCTGAAGCAACTTAGAACAAAAGTGCATTTCACATGGTAAGCAAAACTCCTGGCAGGATTAATGATATTTAACAGCCTTGTGCTCTCTGTAGAACGTTCAACTTTACTTTGTGAAATTTGAATTGACATCAACTGCTCTTTAAACTGCAGTAATATATGTAATAATCATTCTACCTGCATAATGTTTGTTATGTGAAGCAATACACACAGACAGATATAAAGACACTGGCATAGACATAGACACTCTTACAAATCCTTTAGTTTTGATAGCTGAAGGATTCAGCAGTTACATAAACATGGCATCATATTACACATTTTAGCAAATTAAGACAACAAAGTCATTTATAATAATAATAATTCCTGTTCCATCATTATAAAAAAAAAAAATGTACATGGATTTTTTGTCTTTTGTATGAAAAAAGTTTTTTCCCTGCAAATATTTTTTTTTTTCAGTTTCATCATTGCTCACTGACTGCCAGCAGCAGCTATGTGAATGTGAGTGATGTGTGTGGCTGGACCCGTAATGCACGACTCAGAACATGCCCGCAAGGGCTTTATTATGGGGAAATCCAAAATCGTAGTCACACAAGCAAAGTCCAAAAACCAATAAATCCAGCCAAACCAAAGATACAGTACCGAGGGAGAAGGTATCTCGAAATCGGTATCCGTGCACAAGTTCAGTAACCAGAGTAGCTGTCAGCGGAGCAGAAGTACAATAAAGGGGTAAAGCAAAGTTCGTAGTCGTGGGGCGTAGCAGGAGTCAGACCGAAGTCCTATCCGCGGGGCAGAGGTACAGAACAGACAGCAGGCAAAACTCGTGGTCAAAAACAGGAAGTGGAAACAATAGGCAGGCAGTAACGATGGTCAGTAAACAGACTAGATCAATAACGGTAGTCAAAACAATGGAAACCGCTCAAAAGTGACAGTAGTAAACTAAAGGCAACAATTTCGCAAAGACATGACATGAACACTGATCTTATATGCATGGGGGAGTAAGGTGCAGACACTTAGCTTGAGAGCAGCAGGAAATTAACAACAGCTTGAGAAAATGAGACACGTAACAAGGCAATTAGTAAATCGTTAGTAGTTATCCCATCCTAGACCTGACATTAGTAAATTAGTAAATGACATGCACGAGAAACGTAAGGTAAACATGAACACATAGTTAGAGAGTTAGTATTACCCAATTCTGATCAAATGTTAGTAGATTAGTAAATAGACATGAGAGAATGAAACAATTAAGGAAGCGTGAGCGACAGCAAGAGAAAGAAACAGCATGAACGCAAGGCTGCGGAAAAACATGGAAATGTGTATGCTAACAATGAACTGCATCGTAACATAAACAGAACACAAGCATGACATGAACAGAAAATAAACTGTGACAAACACTAAACATGAAACGTGGCATAAATATGACAGAAACGTAACAGTAAAAATGGCAAATTATAAGTATCACGAAACAGCAGGCTAACATTAGCTATTGTCACAAGTTGTTTAACACGGTAGGAAGGTTTACTCATTTGCTCATCAAAACTAGAACCAGAATCCTAGAAAACTTAGAAAACAGTAACCACCAAGAACCTTTTTTTGAGAAGATATACTTGCAGATTTATATAAGCAGTTATTCCAAGCACCTTAAAAATAAAAGAAATAAAGAAAACAAGCGTCAACAATCTTAGCCAGTTTTAGAATTTAATTTCTGCAAAACGCACTAGTCCATGATAAACGGAAAAAAACAGCCATTTGTGTAAAATTGAAGGACATCCCAGACTGTAATTACTAGGGCTAGAGGGCTCACACTGCTAAATCCTCACCATATTCTGAGTATATATGCATATCTGTGTGCATGTGTGTGTGCGTGTGTATGTGTGTATGCATGTGTGTGCACGTTTAAATGTGCGCCTGTGTGCATGAAAGTGTGTGTGTGTGTGTCATAAACCCTGTGCTTGGTACACAGTGTGGGCCAGGGAGTGCAAGCCGGTTGCGATGTCCTCGTCCCATGAGAGACCAACGCTGCCTGCACATGCTTAGCTGCCATCTCCCCATAGTGGACATATAAATAAATAAGATATAAAAATTCTAAATTCAAGACATATTTTATGTTTTACACAGAAGCACAATCATAGAATACATTAGGCAGGATTCAATCAAACACACATACTCCCTAAGTGCATATGTAATTGAGTCAAAGAAGCACAACCCTTCATGGATTAATCCAGCCAGTGTTGTCTCTCAATGCAGTCTGCATTGCTCGCTTTATGTCAATATGGCACCAGAAGTGAGAGGTTCTAGCCCAGGTTTAATTTAGCCCACCTGCTAGCACACCTACAGTTTTGTGAAAAAGAAAGTACACCCTCTTTCAATTTTATGGTTTTACATATTAGGACATAACTAACCCTCATCTAGCCCTCACCAAGTCCCAACAGTAGATAAATCTAACCTCATGTGACTCATAACACACAATGTTTACATTGTCATAATTTATTCAACCTAAAATAAGCCAACATGCACAAGCCATGTGTGAAAAGGTAATTGCACCCTTTGATTCAGAAGCTTGTAAAACTTCCTTCAGCAGCAATAAATGATTCATTCATAATTTTCTGTGCAAGTTGTCTGTCTCTTACATCACATGGGAGGAATTCTGGCCCACTCCTTATAAAATTGCTTCAGTTCATTAATTTCTGCGGGCTCATTATTATTATTGTTATTTTTATTGTTATTCTTTCATTATTGAATGTAAGCCTTGTTTGGCATAGTTCCTTTTTTTTTTTTACACTCCTGCATAATTAAAATGCAAATCCTTACTTTGGCTGAGCATCAAATATTCTGTCAAGCACCTTCCCTCCCACTGCTCTTCAATAGCTTGTCTGATGAAACAAACTTAATTATCACAATTAGCGTAAACCTCCCCAGCTATGATTGAAATTAGTGTGTGGTTCATATTGCAGAGGCAGTAACACAAGCTCAACTGCGGCGCTATTCAGCAGTGTGACACGCACCATTTACCAACCATTCATCAAACATTCTCCAACCATTCATCAAACATTCTCCAACCATTCATCAAACATTCTTCAACCATTTGCCAACAATTCAACTTCCATTCACAAAACATTCTCAGACCATTCTCCAACCATTCGACAACCATTCACCAACCATTCTCCAACCGTTCACCAAACATTTTCCAACCATTCATCAATTACTCACCATCCATTCACCATTAGCCTGTGGCTCTAGAACCCACAGGTGTCACGGTTTCGCAGGATTGCTGCTTCCTCTCGGCGGAGTTTGTTTTGCAGCTTTGTCCGACTTCCACGCCAAGTTTTTTCCGCCAGCTATCACTCATAGCCTACACCTGTTCAGGTCTTCCGGTCTCTGCGCTTCCATGTTGTCTTTGTTTCTCTGCCACGAAGCCTGTAATAGGTCTGGTTACTAAGCGACCACATCATTTTAAAGTTCTGCTTTAATTTTACATGGGACTTGCTTTCGTTTGTGTTAGAGTTTCTTTATAGTTTTCTCTTTCACACTTTCAGTTCCTCGTCCTGGTTCCTTACTGTTCCCTCGGAGACAGTTTTCTTTATTACCTCTTTACTTCTCATTTAGGGTTCTCTCGTATTGAGAACGAGAAGTATTCTCCTCTTTTCCGTCCAGCACTCGAGAACTTCGAGTTTTTATTCCCTTTTCTTAATTTTTTCTTAATCCATTCGTAGAAGCCTTTCCGCTCTTGTGGTTATTCCACTACGTGGAATGTATGATTTGCCATGTGAGTCACCGGACGCGACAGAGTAAATTCCCCTTTGTCGCGTCTGGTCCTCCGAACCCGACACTCCCATTATAACAGGCCAATGAATTACACTGTTGACACAGCTGTCCTTCTGAAGATTGATGCTGTACTTTGTGCAGACCCTTCTAAAGGCCTGAGTGTGTGCACACCAGACAATACAATAAAGAATTTGTTCAATCAAAAAAAAACTTGCTTGTGTTTTCATTTCTTAAAAAGTTGTTGTAAAACAGTAACAATTGTGTAATACCGTGAAGCCGTTATGAGGGATCTCTGTCAGAAACAGAGATGGGAATATTAGAGATCCAAGTGCAAGTAGTTGGGCAGTCTTAAAGTGTTCGTAAGAACACCACTAGTAACGGACAATAATCCGTAGTGGAGAAACAACTAAAAATTAAAGAACAATAAACCTCGCAATATAAACGAGGAGCTCGCTAAACGAGCAAAACAAAGGAATAAGCAATAACGCTTATCTAACTCCGTTTGTGGATCGAACGAACAAAGAAAACAAAAGCTATAAGACCCCTTTAACTGGAGTCAGCGCAGTTAGAGTGCTCGTCGGTAGAAACGGTGAAACAAAGGAAATAAGCAGACACGCTTATCTTACTCCCGTTATTGGAGTGTAACGAAAGGAAACAGAACTCAAAAGACCCAAACTTATCTTGGGTAAGAGCACTCGTAAGTTAGAGTACAAAACGAAAGAAACGAGAAAGCCTCTGCTCTGAAATGAGAGCCAAACGAAACTTTCTTACTTTCTAAAAACCCTACTTTCTAAACCCTTTCTTTTTATACTAGCTTTCTAACCAATTTCCTATACCTCTTTACCGGCTCGAATGCTAAGTGGAATAACATAGAAGCGACGAGAGAGGCCGGAAGCGGGGTATAAGTAGTGAGCGGAAATACCTACCAGGTGAACTCACTAATGACAAGGTGAAAGCAAGACCCGTGACGGAACACAGGAAAATCCGATAGACTACCGGTAAACGATAAAAACGAATAAGGCGACGTAGAGATAAGGGAAAAAAGGTCAGATCCATGACAGGACCCCCCCTCTAAGGAACGGCACCGGACGTTTCCACAACCTTATCTCTGCGGAAGTCGGTGATTAACTGCGGGTCCAGGATGTTTCTCGATGGAACCCAGCAACGTTCCTCCGGACCATAACCCTCCCAGTCAACAAGAAACCGCCACCCTCTACCTACACGTCTCTCGGCCACAATGCGGCGAACGGTATAAGCCGGGCCCCCTTCTATGAGTCGGGGAGGCGGAGGTGGTCTCTCAACCGGGGCGAGGGGGCTTACGAGTACCGGTTTCAGACGGGAGACGTGAAACGTGTTGTGGATGCGCATTGAGCGCGGCAGTTGCAGTCGAAATGTGACTGGGTTGATTCTTTTAATAATTTTGAAGGGACCCACAAAACGAGGAGCGAGTTTGCGGGACTCGACCCGCAACGGAAGGTCCCGAGTAGTAAGCCAAACCCATTGTCCCACTCTATAGGATGGTGCAGCTCGACGATGCCTATCAGCCGCAACTTTTTGTTTAGCCGAAGCCCGTATAAGAGACGACCGCACTTGTCTCCAAACCGACCGACACCGCCGAACGAACGATCCTACGGAGGGTACCTCCACCTCCTTCTCAAGCTCAGGAAAAAGAGGTGGTTGGTAACCCAGCTGAGCCTCGAAGGGGGAGAGGCCGTGGAGGCGTTACGCAGCGTGTTATGAGAGTACTCCGCCCAGGGCGAGGTGACGCTCCAGGGGGGGGGCTTGGATGCGCGGCAGGCAGCGAAGAGTATTCTTAGAGTCTGATTAGTAGTGTCTGTCTGGCCGTTCTTCTCCGAAACGAAACGGAAAAACCCGAAGCCCCCAGCAGAGAGCAAAACGCCCGCCAAAACTTGGCGGCGAACTGAGGACCGCGATCGGACACCACATCCGACGGAAGGCCATGCGGACGAAACACATGGTCAATCATAAGTTGCGCTGTCTCAGGTGCCGAGGGCAGCTTGGACAGCGCAATAAAATGGGCCGCTTTGGAAAAACGGTCGACCACCACTAAAATGGTAGTATTGCCTGAAGATAACGGCAACCCCGTGATAAAGTCCAGGGAAATATGACTCCAGGGACGGGTGGGAATAGGTAGAGGGCGAAGAAAACCCGAGGGGGGAAGGTGAGAGGCCTTGCTGCGAGCGCAAACCGGACAAGCCGCGACAAATGAGCGTACGTCTCTCTCCAGACTAGGCCACCAGAAACGCCGGGATAAAAAGTCCCTAGTTCGATGAACCCCTGGGTGCCCGGTGAGTTGGGAGGCGTGGCCCCATTGGAGGACCCGCGACCTAAGACGAGGAGGCACGAAAAGACAGTTGGCCGGTGCCCCACCTGGACCTGGGTCTGAGCGCAAGGCTCTCTGCACCGCTGCCTCAACCTCCCAAATAACCGGGGCAACAATGAGGTCAGTGGCGTTAATAGGCTCAGGAACTGAGTCTGTCTCAGAACGGTCGTAAATCCGCGAGAGAGCGTCAGGTTTGACGTTTTTAGACCCGGGGCGATACGTGATAATAAAATTAAATCTTAGAAAGAACAGCGCCCACCTAGCTTGCCGTGAATTACGCCTCTTAGCCAGCTGAACGTACTCAAGATTCTTATGGTCAGTCCAGACAGTGAATGGATGTTCCGCTCCTTCAAGCCAATGGCGCCATTCCTCCAAAGCCAACTTGACCGCAAGCAATTCTCGATCCCCTACGTCATAATTCCTCTCTGCCGATGTTAGGGCGCGAGAGAAATAAGCGCAGGGGTGCATCTTGTGGTCAGGTGGCGAACATTGGGAAAGAATGGCTCCGGCGCCTAGCTCGGAGGCGTCTACCTCTACCACAAAGGGAAGGGAGGGGTTGGGAGTAACCAAGATGGGTTCGGAAGTGAACCTTCTCTTTAATTCAGAAAATGCTGAACCTGCCTTAGAATTCCATTGGAACTGGCTGCCAAGGTTCTTCTTAGTGAGCGCAGTAATGGGCGCTGCTACCGCACTAAAATTTCGAATAAATCGCCGATAAAAATTCGCAAAACCTAAAAAACGTTGTACCTGTTTTACGGAAGACGGCGTGGGCCAGTTCTTTACAGCGGAAACCTTTTCCGGATCCATCTGTACCTTACCCTCCTTAATAAAGAAACCCAAAAATGAAACAGAGCCCGTGTGAAAAACGCACTTCTCTGCCTTTACAAATAATTGGGCTTTGAGAAGTGCAGCAAGAACCTGACGAACGTGACCGACGTGTGGTAAAATCGGGCGAAAATATTAAAATATCGTCAAGATACACGAAGACAAATTTCTCCAGCATCTCCCTCAGCACATCGTTAATCAACGCCTGAAACACAGAGGGGGCGCTAGTGAGCCCGAACGGCATGACGCGATATTCGTAGTGACCGCTGTGCGTGTTAAAAGCGGTCTTCCATTCGTCGCCTTCGCGAATCCGAATGAGGTTCTAGGCGTTCTGTAGGTCCAGTTTTAGTAAAAAAGACGCCCCCTGAAGGCGCGAAAGCGGAGTTTCATAAGAGGAGGGGGGGGTACCTGTTCTAAACCGTTATATCATTTAAGGCCTGTGTGTGGCGAAGTTCTTACGGCTCGGGAAAGGAGACACGACACGGCATCCCGTTAAATGCAGAGAATTTCTTTTATTGCTGCACTCTCAGTTAAACTGACACATCCCTGTGTCCAGTCTCTCCCTCTCCTCTCCCGCGGGCACCTTATCTCAGGCTCTCATCAGGCACTGAAACAATCAAATTGATTGGTTAAATTGATAAAATCCTATAATATCATAATATCCCCAATTGCCCCGATGCCCGCCGCTGTGCCGGCCAAACCCCGCGTCACCCTCTCTCTTCTCTTCTCTAGCTAAAAACCACGCCCCCCACCCCCCACCCCCCCCCCCCCCCGCCCCCCACCCCCCGAAGCCGGCCGGCCAATGCTCCCCCCCCCCCCCCTCCCCCCCTCCTCCTCGGACGGGAGGAAACCATCATCTGCGCTCCCGGCCTATGAATCACCTTGAAATTAAAAGGCTGTAAAGCCAGATACCACCGAGTGATTCGGGCGTTGGTATCCTTCATGCGGTGAAGCCATTGGAGGGGCGCATGGTCCGAGCAGAGGGTGAATGAGCGACCCAGCAGATAATAACGGAGGGACCCGACCGCCCATCTGATGGCCAGGCACTCCTTCTCGACCGTGCTGTACTTCGCTTCCCGCTGTGATAGCTTTCGGCTAATGTACAGCACTGGTCGGTCGACCCCCTCCACCTGCTGAGTCAAAACGGCCCCCAGCCCTCTGTTCGATGCGTCAGTCTGCAAATTAAAGGGGAGAGAGAAATTAGGGGTGAACAAGAGCGGTTTCCCACACAAAGCTTCCTTTACCCTCTCAAACGCCTGCCGACACAGCTCCGTCCACTGAACCGGATCTGAGGCACCTTTCCGAGTCAAGTCAGTCAGGGGACTGGTCAGGTCCGAGAAAGCCGGGATGAACCGTCTGTAGTACCCGGCCAGTCCCAAAAACCTCCTCACCTCTTTTTTAGTCTTAGGTCGTGGACAGGTCGCGATCGCCGCGGTTTTGTCCACCAGAGGTCGCACCTGTCCACTTCCCAAGTGGTACCCCAAATACCGTACCTCCGCTCTGCCAATCGCACACTTCTTTGGGTTAGCCGTGAGTCCCGCCTGTCTCAGGGACTCCAGTACCGCCCCCACATGCCGCACATGCTGAGCCCTGTTGTCACTATGTATTATTATATCGTCCAGATATGCTGCAGCGAAAGCCGCATGCGGACGCAGTACCCTGTCCATGAGACGTTGAAAAGTGGCAGGGGCTCCGAATAACCCAAACGGAAGTGTCCGGAATTGGTACAATCCGCCCGGAGCGGAGAAAGCCGTTTTTTCCTTGGACTCTGGAGACAAGGGAATCTACCAGTAGCCCTTGGTCAAATCCAATGTCGAAAAAAAATGAGCTGTGCCCAGCCGATCCAATAGGTCATCGACCCTTCGTTTACTTTTCGATAGTCTACACAGAAGCGAACAGATCCATCCGGCTTACTCACCAGCACGATGGGGCTATTCCACGCACTGTTAGACTCTTCTATTACGCCCAACTCCAACATTGTCTTTATTTCTGCCTGAACAACTTTCTTTTTATGTTCAGGCAGTCGGTAGGGGCGCGAACGCACCGTCACCCCCGGGGTTGTCTCAATATGGTGATTGATCAGATTGGTGTGGCCTGGTAGGGGGGAAAACACATCAGCGAACTGCTTTTGCAACTTGGCAAGATCCGTTCTCTGATTCGGTAAGAGATGGCTATCACAAAGGGGGGAGGTTTGATCGTTCGAATTTGGCACCTCCGGTCCCAGCTCATCTCTCTCCTGATCTACCGATACCAAGGAGACCGGTATCACCTCTTTCCACACTTTTAATAGATTGAGGTGATAAATCTGTTTCGCCCCCTCTCTATCAGACAGCTCCACCTCATAATCGACTTCCCCCACTCGTCGTGTGACCACAAAGGGTCCTTGCCACTTGGCGAGTAATTTTGTGCTGGAAGTCGGTAGTAATACCAAGACTTTCTCTCCCGGTGAAAATTGCCGTAGTTTCGTTCCTCTATTGTAGTGCTTTTGCTGACGTTCCTGAGCCTCGAGCAAATTCTCTCGTGATAATCTCCCCAGTGTATGGAGTTTTGCTCGCAGGTCCATAACGTATTGAATTTCGTTTTTACTGGGGCTTGGACCCTCCTCCCAGCTTTCTTTAACCAGGTCCAAAATACCCCGTGGTTTTCTACCGAACAGCAATTCAAAAGGAGAAAATCCCGTGGAGGCCTGGGGAACCTCTCGCACTGCAAACAATAGAGGAACTAACCACTTATCCCAATTTCGGCTGTCATCGTGTACAAACTTCCGAATCATGGATTTCAAAGTCCTATTAAAACGTTCCACGAGACCATCCGTTTGTGGATGGTACACGCTAGTTTTAATTGACTGAACACCCAAAAGTTCATACAGTTCGCGTAGTGTGCGTGACATGAACGAACTGCCTTGATCAGTCAGAATCTCTTTCGGGATTCCAACTCGGGAGATTATTTGAAACAATGCCTGCGCAACACTCTTAGCCGAGATATTGCGCAATGGCACTGCTTCGGGATACCGGGTTGCATAATCCACCAGAACTAATACAAATCGGTATCCCTGAGTGCTCCGTTCAAATGGCCCGATGAGGTCCATACCCACTCTATCGAACGGGACCTCAATTAATGGTAGGGGCCGCAATGGGGCTTTTGGGATGGCTGGGGAATTTACCAGCTGACAATCTGGACAGGACGCACACCACCTACGTACGTCCGCCCAGATGCCCGGCCAATAAAATCGGGCCATTATCCGGTTCAGTGTTTTTTCATATCCTAAGTGGTCAGCCATGGGGTTGAAATGAGCCGCCTGGAAAATCATTTCCCGGCGGCTTTTCGGTACCAACAACTGGGTCGTCTCCTCACCTGTCTGAGTGTCACGCCTCACTCGATATAACCTATCTTTAATAATTGCAAAATACGGGTGAGAGCGTGCAGCGTCAGGGCGCACCAGCTGACTATCAATACATATCACCTGGTCGAAGGCAAAGCGTAGGGTATCGTCTCGAGACTGAGCGAGTGGAAAATCCTCCATGGGTTGGAACACCGGCACCTGGGGAGTCTCCACTGGAGGCTCTCCCGGAGCCGCCCCCCCCCCGTCAGTGTCGGACGACCCCGCGTCACCACTTTCCACTGCACACACCTCACACTTCCCTACCAGTCGTGATCGTACCCCCATCAATTTCTCCGCTATTAGTTTAAACCCCGCCCAATCTGTACCCAAAATCAGAGGGTGCGAGAGGTGGGAGCTAACCGCAGCCTCTATGATATGTTTTTTTCCTTTTATCCGAATTTCCACTGGTACTATTGGATATTTGTGTCGATCCCCATGCACACACCTAATTACCACCCAACGTGCCGATCTCAATGCCTCGGTTCGAACCAGGCTCTGGTGAATCATGGTCTGCATAGCCCCTGAATCCAACAGCGCCCGGTGTTCACTCCCTTGCACCCTTACCGGAATGCAGTACGCCCCGTCTGAATCGGGAGCGGAGGTGGGCGGTCCGACCACCCGGACCACCTGCCCCACCTCCATGAGCGGACAATTGCGGCGCAGGTGGCCCAGCCGTCCACACCGCCAACACTCCGGTCCAGGCGTTTGAGGCACTCCCTGTGGGTCGGACTGCACCGCCACTGAGCCTGAGGGGAGAAAAGAGGGCAGAGTGTTACGGGGGTTTACAGCAGCGAAGGAGGGGTTCTGGGGACGGGAAACCGGAAAGGGGGCGGAACGAGGGGGAAATTTCTTTCTGGGCGCCGGCTCCAGCTTCTGCTGCTGGGTGAAGTGGTGTTGCGCCAGGTGGTCCTCCGCCAGGGTGACGGCGGTATCCAGGTTGGTGGGTCTATGGCACTGGACCCACCTTGCGGTCTCCGCCGGCAACCCCCCGACAAATCTTTCCAGGACCACCTGCTCCATGACTCCAGCAGCCGATCTTATTTCCGGCTGGAGCCAGCGCCTCGCCGTGTCCGCCAGCCGCTGGGCGTAGGCAAAAGGCCGGTCCTCTTCCGTCAGGTCACACTCCCGGAACCGTCGTCGGTGCTCCTCCGGGGTACCACCCGTCCGGTCGAGGACCGCCTTTTTGATGTTTCTGTACTCCGCCCTCGCGGCTGTCGGCAGGCTATGCGCCCGCCGTGCGCGCTCCCTGACAGGGGGGGGGCAGGAGTCGCAAGCACCCCTCTTATTGCCACCACCGGGTTTCCGCCCGCCCAGCTCGAAATGCTTCCAGGAAAGCGTCATCCATCCATCCTCGTCATCTCTTGGTGTTAAATTTCGGAGAGGAGACGCTCTGCCTTCCTGTGGCCTCCCCGGTGGCCGTTAATTGGAGCAGTGCCTGTGTCTGGAGGCTCGACTGCTCCCACAGGGCTTGCATCTGCTCCATGTGAGCTGCTGCCTGTCGCTCCTGCATGGCCGCCAGCCCCTCCAGCACTCTGCCCAATGTTGTCATGGACAACTCCTGCCCGCTTGGATCCATCTCCATTCTCCGTGTTTTTTTCTTCCCTTCGCCTTTTTTCTTCACTCCCCCCATACGGGCCACCACTGTGGCGAAGTTAGCTCTTACGGCTCGGGAAAGAAGACACGGCAGTCCGTTAAATGCAGAGAACGTTTCTTTATTGCGCACTCTCAGTTACAACTGACACATCCCTGTGTCCAGTCCTCTCCTTCTCCATTCCCCGCGGGCACCTTATCAAGGCTCTCAGGCTCACTGTTGAACAATCAAGGCAATTGGTTAATTGATAACAATCCTATAATCAAATAGTCCCCAATTGCCCGATTGCCGACAGCTGTGCCGGCTCCCTAAACCACCCGCGTTCACTCTCTCTCTTGCTAGCTGCGCCTAAAACCACGCCCCCCTACCACAGCCTGTAATCAATACAGGGTCTGAGACCTCCGTCTTTCTTTTTAACAAAAAAAAAACCCGCCCCAGCAGGCGAGGCGGAAGGTCTAATAAACCCATTAACCAGAGCTTCCTCAATATATTTATGCATGGCTGCGCTCTCAGGGATGCATAACGAATAAAGAGACCCTCTAGAGGGGGTAGTACCTGGGTATAGCTCTATAGCGCAGTCATAAGTTCTGTGAGGTGGTAATGAAGTGGAACGTTGTTTGCTAAATGTCTCCGCCAGATCGGCGTATTGTTTAGGAACATTAGCGGGCAGCTGGAATTCGAGTGTTCCTCCCACTTCAACATCCTCAGTGTCCGAGACAGAATGAATCTCCCAATCAATATCTGACTCGGACGTCAACTCCTGCCACGCAGGCGGTCGTTCCGCAGAGTAATCCCAGTCTAAACTTTCCTCTCCATTCTCGGAGGGGACATGAGAGGACTGCTGGTTACTAGCGTAATTATCCTCACTCTCTGAGTCAGACTGTGCATAATCTTTACCCCCTTCTCTCAACAAAAAATGACTGGCGACATAACAGTGGCGTTTGCATCTGGGACTCCATTTCTGAATAACGGGACCCGCCCCCCCCCCCCAATTAATGTGTGGGTTATGGCGAGTGAGCCAGGAATGACCCAAAACCAGTGGATAAACTGGGGATTCCACTAAAAAAAACTGAATCTCCTCCATATGTTTCCGAAACGGAACGCGCATGCGTATAGCGGCGGTAACCCGGGAGATAGTGCCAGTGCCTAGGGGACGGCCATCTAGAGCCGTGACTAGGCGAGGTAGAGATAGAGGGTGGGTGGGAATTTTGTGGGATTTAACCCAGTTGGAATCAACGAGGCACTCAACTGCCCCTGAGTCAATGAACGCTTTGCAGGAAATCTGGCGGTCGTTCCAGCGCAAATAGACCGACAGGAAGGTCCGAGGGTAATTTAATTCTAGTCCCGCTACGCGACTCGGTTCCACTAGCGGGACTAATCTTTTCCCACAAGTTTGGGACAGTGGTCCCTTAAATGGCCCTTCCTCTTACAATAACTACACCGCCATTCACGGGACTTAGCATCCCCTTTCTCGCGCATGGAGGAACTATTGACCTGCATGGACTCCTCCTGTTCAATGGGAGCAACAAACGGACTGTGAGCCGGTGCTGGCGTGTGAGAGGAAGAGTAACGAGGTGGGTGCTGTTTAAAACCCTTATAAGTCCTCTCCTTCTCTCTCTCTCTAAACCGGTTATCCAACCGAATGGCCGTAGATACAAGAGCCCCGAATGTAGCGGGTGGTTCGATACCCGCAATGGCGTCCTTTATGTTTTCAGATAAAGCATTTAGGAACAGAGCACATAGAGGCTCATCGGACCACCCTGTCACTCCCGCAAGAGCACGAAAAGTAATAGCAAATGCGGCTACGGTGTCAGTGCCCTGAGATCCAAGTGCAAGTAGTTGGGCAGTCTTAAAGTGTTTGTAAGAACACCACTAGTAACGGACAATAATCCGTAGTGGAGAAACAACTAAAAATGAAAGAACAATAAACCTCGCAATATAAACGAGGAGCTCGCTAAACGAGCAAAACAAAGGAATAAGCAATAACGCTTATCTAACTCCGTTTGTGGAGCGAACGAACAAAGAAAACAAAAACTATAAGACCCCTTTAACTGGAGTCAGCGCAGTTAGAGCGCTCGTCGGTAGAAACGGTGAAACAAAGGAAATAAGCAGACACGCTTATCTTACTCCCGTTATTGGAGTGTAACGAAAGGAAACAGAACTCAAAAGACCCAAACTTATCTTGGGTAAGAGCACTCGTAAGTTAGAGTACAAAACGAAAGAAACGAGAAAGCCTCTGCTCTGAAATGAGAGCCAAACGAAACTTTCTTACTTTCTAAAAACCCTACTTTCTAAACCCTTTCTTTTTATACTAGCTTTCTAACCAATTTCCTATACCTCTTTACCGGCTCGAATGCTAAGTGGAATAACATAGAAGCGACGAGAGAGGCCGGAAGCGGGGTATAAGTAGTGAGCGGAAATACCTACCAGGTGAACTCACTAATGACAAGGTGAAAGCAAGACCCGTGACGGAACACAGGAAAATCCGATAGACTACCGGTAAACGATAAAAACGAATAAGGCGACGTAGAGATAAGGGAAAAAAGGTCAGATCCATGACAGCCGTGAACCATGATATTTTCTGAGACGGTTATCATACCGTCAAAATCTCATACTGTTGCATCCCTATCAACAGACTCCAGACTGCATGGCATTAGGGCTGAGCGATATGGCCAAAATATCAAATATTTTTGATATTATTCACAGTATGATGGCATTTGATGGTGTTTGGCTTTCCAGTACAAATTACATGAGAATTAAAATGAAATATATTTTAACTCTGTTAAGGTTCCAGATCAGAACTGGACTCAAATGCATGACTCAGAGACAGAACACACAATAAGCTCACTGGGAGCATTTATTAATACAATAAAGCTTTCAAAGTAGAGAGAGGGGTAGGGACTGAATCCTGGGTTGGGCAAAACCATAAGGGCAGAGCAAGAGAGGGAAGCAGGCAAGGTGCTGGATGGTGACTGAATCCTGGGTTGGGTGTAGCAGGGGCAGAGCAGATGCGGGAAGCAGGGTAGCGTGGATGAAGCAGGCAGGAAACTGCAGGCTAGCGGGTACAACTAGAAAGGCAGGATAAAGTGTTAATTCAGCAAGACAAGACTGAGACCAAGTTCCAGACTAGACATGAACGAGGTTACAACGAACAAGACTTAACAAACGGGCAACAAGACAAAGAACAACGGGAAAATATATAGTGCGGTGAATGAGATAATGAGTGATTGCGTGAGAATGTATGCGAGCGTGATTGAGCAGTAACAAGGGCGTGAGGAATGAAAACGGGGAAGGAATGTAATTGCCTGGGGAGGTAGAGAGGGCGAAATGGGCAAACAAGATGGAAAAACATGTCAAGCTTGCACAACACGGAAGACAGACAGGGAAACGTAAAAACATGACAAGAGACGTGAGGAAAAGGGGAAAACACAGAGCACAAACAGGGAAGGAGACTGAGAGGGTGTAACAAACTCAGCCAAGTATATCAAAGGTCAATCAAAATGCAGTAATAATCTATTTATCATTTGTATTAGGAACGAACTGAGCTGTGTGAAATATTGAATAACATTTTTAAAAATGGATAGCACAAAACATTCAAGCAAAACATGAAAAAATCCAAGCTTTTAGGTTGGAATTAAATGATAAAATACTTAAAGACAATTATCAAAGGCATTATACCGCCCAGCCCTGGCTAGCATATCCGATACCTTCAAGGTGAAATGCTTTGTTATTCTGCAAATAATGGCTTCATAAATCATACATAAGCAAATGCCATGTTTCATAAAGGGTAACATAACACATAACATGCCAAATGCATCAATATATATATAGCATCCTACATAAGCATGCTTTATGTCACCCTGTATAATGTTTAGCCATTAGCCAGGTGGCATTGTTGGTTATGTCACATTTGGCATAACATGTTGCATAAGAAGGTGTCATGTCACCCTTTATGAAGCATGACATTTGCTTATGTATGATTTATGAAGCCATTATGTCATGTTTATAAGGCTTTATAGTGAGCGCGTTGATTCGGAATATGGCTGTTATCGGATTATTCAAATTGTCATGTAAACGCAATATTCCAAAAAGCTTTTTCGGAAAAAGGCAGTTATCGGAATATGAGAAATCCGATAACTACACCTGGATTTCTGCCGTGTTTTTCATTTTATTGGTTGCATGTAAACGCTTATTACGATCTTGTTCGTTTTTTTAAATCTGTGCATGTGCGTGTTTGACAGCAACAGCCATGGCAACAGCTACTCCGGATATTGTTAGTAACGTAACGCTAACATCAAAACAGTTGAGAGGTCAGAGAGAGATGTCAACCAATGGGAGAAGTCATTTCTGGAGCGAGGAGGAGAATCATGTAAACCTGGATTTTTCCCATTATCGCATTACTTAAGTGCATGTAAACGCATTTATCGTATTATTGCCATGTTCGGATTACTCCCAGTTATCGGAATATTGAGTGCATGTAAACGCACCCATTGATACTTTGTGTGAAGTGTGACTCACAATGCTGCACAATGTAGGTTCTGAATGTCAATTAGAATATTAATTTATTTTTATTTTCTGTTAAATTGACAAAACTAAATGTAGCCTTTGAAATGCTCAATGCAAACATAATAAATTACGAGTATAAAAAGCAAACACTTTAGATTACGCCTATTAATCAATTAAGAACCCATGTAATTAGACCCATAATGTAATGAAAGCTCCCAGTACTATTTTTCTAAATGGATAAAAATTTAAATGTTATATGATGTTAAATATGCTAAATAAAACACACATTTAACCAATGAATGAGATTTGTGGTCTGTTTTGTAATCCAGGTAATGCCAACATACATCCAGTTCCTCTACAAGTGTGATGTTCTGTTATTATGTATGTCTGTTTGTTTATCATTCATCATTGCATTCCCCTCTGTTCGTGGGTTGTCTGAGTCGCATTCGTGTGTTTGTTTACCCTGTCTCGTGTATGCACTGTTTAGGTGACTTCGGGATTTCCCAAGGTTTCGTGTTCTGCTACTTCCTGGTTCCCTTACGCTAATTGTATAGATTACTAACTCGTGCTAACAATCACTCGGGTGGTTTATTAATTAAATGCACTTACTAAACCTATTAACATAAATGTCTACTAACGAACTAACGGTCTGTCTTATAGTTAGGTATTAACAAGATTAACCAGTTTGTCCGCGATCTCTTATTCGCCCCAGCTGTTTGTATGTAGTTTCACCTCTCGTGATTACTGAGCACACTCCGCTCCACTTCGAGCCCGTTGTTTGTTATGCATGTTTCCGAGTCCCTTCCATGTCTTTGTTATGTTTACGTGATTGTTTCATTTCTACCTCATGTGTTAACCTCACTTAGTTTGTTACCCCTCCCTTTCCTATACGTATATATAGACCCACATATCCGTTTTGTTCCCTGTCAGAACGTACCCATTATTTCCTGAGCCTAAGATTGAGAAAGCCAGTGATTTATTGCATACCTGAGACAACCTTTTCCGAACGACCCGAGATAGCCTACCGTTTTTGTACCTCTGCCTTTGATTTCTGGTTTCGACTTTTGATTGTTTTTTGACTTTGCCTTGCCTGCCGATTTTGTAACTCTGCCTCTGATTTCCGGTTTTTGACGTTAGCTTCCGAACTACTCTTTGCATTCCGATTTTGTACTGTACCTTTTGATATCCTGGCTTTTTGACCTCACCTTTGGAAATAAACCTCGTTCTTGCTATTCCTTGTCTGCTATTGGGTCTCTGTGTCTGAAACGTAACAGTACGTTCTGACCAGAGATGGACCCAGCAGACAGCTCCCGGATGAGCCACGCCATCGAGCAGCAGGGTGCCATACTGGGTCGCCACCAGAACCAGTTGGATTCAGTTTCGCAGCATCTGCAAAACCTCACCCTCTGTGTTTCGCAGCTGACGGCTACGATCCAGACATTTCAGCCTGGCCACGCTCCCCAGCAACCTTCTGTTCCTGTTCCGGTTTCTGCTCCTGCTCCCTCAGCACCCCCTCCTGTTCCGGTCCGGGAACCTCGTCTTCCTCCGCCGCAGAGATACTCCGGAGAACCTGGCGGTTGTCGGCCCTTCCTCACCCAGTGCCAGCTCGTCTTCCAGCTGCAGCCTACCACCTTCCCCACTGAGCTCTCCCGGGTGGCTTATATCATCACACAGCTATCTGGTCGAGCCATGAAGTGGGGAACGGCGGCCTGGGAGGAGGGTCTTCCGTGCATCCAGACCTCATACGGGTTCGCGGAGGAGATGAAGAGGGTCTTCGACCGTTCTAAACATGGGCATGAGGCGGCAAGGGAGATGATGATGATGCGCCAGGGCAATCTCACTGTATCGGATTTCGCCATAGAATTCCAGACGTTGGCGACGTCCAGCAGATGGGAGAGCAGGGCGCTGTACGACGCATTCCTCATGGGACTGGCGGAACGGATTAAGGACGAGCTGCTGACTCGGGATCTTCCGGAGAACCTGGGGGACCTCATCGCGCTCGCCATCCGCGTTGACCATCGCCTTCAGGATCGCAGCAGGGTTCGTCAGCAAGGTACTTCTAATCAGGGAGCCTCCTGGAGAGCCCACATCAACGATACATCCATTGCCACCAAGAAACCGCCGTCCCGGGCACCAGAGACGGAGGCCATGGAGGTGGATCATACTCGTCTGTCTAAGGAGGAACGTGATCGGAGGATGAGTTCCAGAGCCTGCCTCTACTGTGGCCAACCGGGTCACTTTGTTGCCAAGTGCCCGGTAAAAGCCAACGCCCGCTAGTGACCAGAGGAGCACTAGTGGGTGTTATTCCAATTGATCACTCCTCTAGGAACCGCACCTGCCTTCCTGTGACGCTCGAGTGGGCAGATCAATCGAGGAGGACATCCGCCCTCGTCGACTCTGGAGCGGAGGAGAGCTTTCTGGACGCTGGGATGGCGTCCAGATGGGGAGTTCCTCTCCTCAAGCTGTCACACCCACTAGCCGCCAAGTCCCTCAGCGGCCAGAGATTCGCCAGCATAAACCACATCACCGCCCCACTCAAGCTGCGGATCTCAGGCAACCATCGGGAGGAGCTTCAGCTCCACATCATCGATTCTCCCAACTCTCCTATTATCCTGGGACACCCCTGGCTGGTCAAGCACAACCCCACGTTCGAGTGGTCGACACATGAGATTTTGGGCTGGAGCCCATTCTGTTCATCTCATTGTCTCCGAGAAGCCCACTCTCCTCTTCCGAGTCCCCTTCCGAGCCCCCCCTCTTCCGAGATGTGCGAGGACCTGTCCCGTATCCCTTCCAAGTACCTGGACCTCAAGGAGGTGTTCAGCAAGTCCCGAGCCGTTAATCTGCCTCCTCACCGTCCCTATGACTGTGCCATTGAGCTACAACCCAGCGCAGTTCCACCTAGAGGGCGAGTCTTCTCTCTCTCCCGACCTGAGCACGAGGCCATGGAGAAGTATCTACGGGAGTCTCTGACGGCAGGAGTCATTAGACCTTCCTCCTCGCCCGCTGGAGCGGGGTTCTTCTTCGTGGGAAAGAAGGATGGTTCCCTAAGGCCCTGCATTGACTACCGGGGTCTCAATAACCTCACGATCAAGAACCGCTACCCGCTTCCTCTCATGGCGTCCGCGTTTGAACTTCTCCAGGGGGCGTCCATTTTCACCAAGTTGGACCTCCGCAACGCATACCACCTGGTGCGTATCCGTGATGGGGATGAGTGGAAGACGGCCTTCAACACACCCACGGGCCACTGGGAATACCTGGTGATGCCATTCGGCCTCACTAATGCCCCTGGCGTATTTCAGAAATTGGTTAATGACGTGCTCGGCGACCTGCTCAACAGGGTCGTTTTTGTGTATCTGGACGATATTCTTATTTTCTCCAAGACCGAGGCCGAGCATGTTACCCATGTCCGCCAGGTGTTGAGACGCCTCCTGGAGAATAGACTGTTCGTCAAAGCAGAGAAGTGCGACTTCCACTGTTCCACCACGACCTTCTTGGGGTACATCATCTCCGCAGGGAGTCTGAGCATGGACCCCGAGAAGGTCAAAGCCGTCATGGAATGGCCTCAGCCGGAGAGCCGGAAAGACCTACAACGATTCCTGGGATTCGCTAACTTTTATCGGCGTTTCATCCGAGGATACAGCTCATTAGCCGCTCCACTCACTGCTCTCACCTCTACGAAGACGTCGTTCTCATGGAATTCTAGAGCCGGAACAGCGTTTAAGGAGCTGAAGAATCGCTTCACCACCGCTCCCATCCTGATCCACCCTGACCCCAAGGCCCAGTTCATTGTGGAGGTTGATGCCTCCAATGTCGGAGTAGGGGCGGTGCTGTCCCAACGGTCCGCTAAGGACAACAAGGTGCACCCGTGTGCATACTTTTCCCATCGTCTCACACCTACGGAGGCGAATTATGACATCGGCAACCGGGAGCTCCTGGCAGTCAAGATGGCTCTGGACGAATGGAGGCACTGGCTAGAGGGAGCTCAAGAACCTTTCTTAGTCTGGACCGATCATAAGAATTTGGAATATCTGCAGACAGCCAAGAGACTTAACTCCCGTCAAGCCCGCTGGGCTTTGTTCTTTACCCGCTTCCACTTTGTGCTCGCCTACAGACCGGGATCCAAGAATGTTAAGCCCGATGCACTGTCCCGCAGATTTGACACACCTACCAAGGAGGAGGACCCTGACACCATCCTTCCGGTTAGCTGCTTCGTCCACGCCATGGAGTTTGACGTAGAGACCACCGTGCTCAATGCACTCAAAGGCGAATCAGGTCCCAGTGGTTGTCCGACTAACAGACTTTATGTTCCTGAGGCAGTCCGGACCAACGTCCTGCAGTGGGGTCACTCCTCCAATCTGTCCTGCCACCCAGGGGTCACCAGGACACTCACGTTCATCCAGCGACGGTTCTGGTGGCCCCATATGAAGGAGGAGATCAAGGACTTTGTCGCTGCCTGCTCAGTCTGTGCCCAGAATAAGGTACCACACTCACACCCTGCAGGATTACTTCAGCCCCTCCCTATTCCTCACCGACCCTGGTCACACATCGCACTAGATTTTATCACTGGGTTGCCCACTTCCAATAATTACACCACAATTCTCACCACTGTCGATAGATTTTCTAAGGCTGTTCACTTTATTCCCCTCACTAAACTCCCCTCCGCCAAGGAAACGGCATCCATCTTAGTCCAACACATTATTAGGTTACACGGCATCCCCACAGATATAGTTTCAGATAGAGGTCCACAGTTCACAGCTAGGTTCTGGAAAGCTTTTTGCACTCTCTTAGGCACCACTGTTAGTCTGTCATCAGGTTTTCATCCCCAGAGTAATGGCCAGACTGAGCGGGCTAATCAAGTTATAGAGACAGTTCTACGGTGTTTGTGTTCAAGGAACCCCACGTCCTGGAGTCACCAACTACCTTGGGCTGAATATGCCATAAATTCTCACACCTCCTCTGCCTCTAAACTATCCCCTTTCGAGTGTTGTTTAGGCTACCAGCCGCCTCTGTTCCCGAGCCAGGAGGAGGAGGTGGGAGTGCCGTCGGCCGAAGCCTTCATCCGGCGCTGCATCCGCACCTGGAAAACTACCCGTCAGAATCTGCTTCGTGCCAGCGCCAGGATGAGGGTAACGGCCGATCGGCGTCGGTCCAAGGCACCCCAGTATCGGGTGGGGCAACGGGTGTGGCTCACGACACGGGACATTCCCCTCAAAGTGGACTCCCGCAAGTTGGCACCTCGTTACATTGGGCCCTACACCATCACTAAGGTTTTGAGTCCCACAGCCGTGAGACTCAAGTTGCCTATCACCATGCGTCGGATCCACCCGACTTTCCACGTCTCACGGCTCAAACCGGTAGTCACCCACCCCCTTTGTCCCGCCCCTGATGCCCCCCCTCCCCCCCGTCTCATCGATGGAGGCGATACGTACACTGTACGTAAACTTTTGGACTGCCGTCGTCGGGGTCGGGGCCTCCAGTACTTGGTTGACTGGGAGGGCTACGGTCCCGAGGAGAGAAGTTGGATTCCCACCAGTTTTATACTGGATAAGACTGTCATTAAGGACTTCCACAAGAACCATCCTGTGCCACCTGTTAAAGCACCAAGAGGTGCTTCTTAGGGGGGAGGGTACTGTGATGTTCTGTTATTATGTATGTCTGTTTGTTTATCATTCATCATTGCATTCCCCTCTGTTCGTGGGTTGTCTGAGTCGCATTCGTGTGTTTGTTTACCCTGTCTCGTGTATGCACTGTTTAGGTGACTTCGGGATTTCCCAAGGTTTCGTGTTCTGCTACTTCCTGGTTCCCTTACGCTAATTGTATAGATTACTAACTCGTGCTAACAATCACTCGGGTGGTTTATTAATTAAATGCACTTACTAAACCTATTAACATAAATGTCTACTAACGAACTAACGGTCTGTCTTATAGTTAGGTATTAACAAGATTAACCAGTTTGTCCGCGATCTCTTATTCGCCCCAGCTGTTTGTATGTAGTTTCACCTCTCGTGATTACTGAGCACACTCCGCTCCACTTCGAGCCCGTTGTTTGTTATGCATGTTTCCGAGTCCCTTCCATGTCTTTGTTATGTTTACGTGATTGTTTCATTTCTACCTCATGTGTTAACCTCACTTAGTTTGTTACCCCTCCCTTTCCTATACGTATATATAGACCCACATATCCGTTTTGTTCCCTGTCAGAACGTACCCATTATTTCCTGAGCCTAAGATTGAGAAAGCCAGTGATTTATTGCATACCTGAGACAACCTTTTCCGAACGACCCGAGATAGCCTACCGTTTTTGTACCTCTGCCTTTGATTTCTGGTTTCGACTTTTGATTGTTTTTTGACTTTGCCTTGCCTGCCGATTTTGTAACTCTGCCTCTGATTTCCGGTTTTTGACGTTAGCTTCCGAACTACTCTTTGCATTCCGATTTTGTACTGTACCTTTTGATATCCTGGCTTTTTGACCTCACCTTTGGAAATAAACCTCGTTCTTGCTATTCCTTGTCTGCTATTGGGTCTCTGTGTCTGAAACGTAACAACAAGATGCAAAGAAAGACATGTGGAGGTAAAGTGGGGCATGAAATTGCCAACCTGCCCAATGTTATAGGTGCCATAGCGTGCACTCAAAGGCATCAAGGCTCCCTCCAATGATGCTTTTGCGTATATGAATTAAAAGGCCATCAATGTGCAGTTCATATGTGATACGAGTGTTACGTTCGCTTGTGTGACTACGATTTTTGGATTTCCCCATAATAAAGCCCTCGCGGGCATTTATTATTACGTCAATGTTCTGAGTCGTGCATTACGGGTCCAACCTGCACACATCCGTCTCAACGAGGGGCTCTATTTTCCAGCCGGCGCATTTCTCAAGCAATGCATAACCTATTCAAAAGCCAATAAACCGTTTTGGTAGATCATATGCTGTCCAATTTGACTTTATTATAAATCCCCCAAGCAGGAAAAATGCATACTTTGCATTTATTGGGCATTGTCTTTTTTATTTTATGCTGATTCTTGTTTTTCTGTTTTTAATTGTTTATGGTTGTTATTATACTGCATAGTGGTCCCAGGGGTACGCTACTGTATTCCATTCTTTTTCATACACCCGTTTGTAATGAGAATAATGACAATAAACGCAGCTGTGCAATGCTGATGTGGACACTGTAATTATGTGTAGTATTGTAATATTTATAGCTTATTATGAACAGAAAGTGAAGCTCATTTGAAAAAATTTAGATTACTCACTGTAGGCTACAAACTGTAAATAGTAGGCTAGGCTATTGGCTCAGTCCTAATTATGATTATGAATATTCTGCAGTGTAAAAAATATCTTTTAAGAAAACCGTGAAAAGACATTGGGTACGTTTACATGCACACTAATACTCCGATCTGAACCCAGTTATGGCAATACTCTGGTTACTTAAATGGTCATGTAAACACCTTTATCTGTGTTTTCGAAACTCAATTTACACACCTGGTTTTTTGCTGCATGTGAACGATTTTTTGGTGCATGTGAACAGCTTTCTCCGGTTTCTTTTGGCTTTTCTAAACTATGCATGTCAGACAGAAGGGGCGGTGTACCGTCAAAATTGTTCAACCCGTCAACATTTGCTTGGCCTGGGGTTCATTCACGATCTCACTTCCAGGATTTTATTATTAAATTAACACATTTTACCAGTGAAAATATATTGTTCAGCGTTACGTGCTTGTGTTTGTACTAGCTAGCTGGCTAGCACATTAAATAACTTAAATTATCAGGAAATTGGCCATATTTAGTAAAGCTAGCTAGTAAAGCTAGCTAGAATAATAATATAAATCAACCACTACTAGCAATTAGCTATAAAATAACTAGCTATAATGATAACTACTAGCTAGCTATAATAATAATAATAATAATAATAATAATAATAATAATAATAATGATAATACGTAAATCTTTTACGGGTGGATCATTTTTGTTTTTACAACGGGAAGCAGATAGTAGCTACGTTTTCCACAGAGCCGATTATGGAGAGAATCATTTAAAAGCGGCTTTTGGAGTCATCACATTTCTTATGTCCATGTGAATGCGATAAGTTAAATACTGGCATAAGCTGATAGTTTACAGTAATCGGATATTGCTGTGCATGTAAACGTACCCAGTGCTGTAATATACCCTGCTCAAAAAAATGAAGGGAACACTTAATCATGACAGTATAACACCAAGTCAATTAAACCAAACCGGTCATGCTGGATGATGTTGTAGGCAGCATAACATTCGCCAAGGCGTCTCCAGACTCTTTCACGTCTGTCACATGGGCTCAGTGTGAACCTGCTCTCATCCGTGAAGAGAACGGGGCGCCAATGGCGAACATGCCAATTCTGGTGTTCTCTGGCAAATGCCAATCGAGCTGCACGGTGCTGGGCTGTGAGCACAGGTCCCACTACAGGATGTCGGGCCCTCATGCCACCCCCATGGAGTCTGTTTCTGACAGTTTGGTCAGAAACATGCACACGAGTAGTCCGCTGGAGGTCATTTGGTAGGGCTCTGGCAGTGCTCCTCCTGTTCCTCCTCGCACAAAGGAGCAGATACCGGTCTTGCCGCTGGGTTGTTGCCCTTCTACGGCCCTGTCCAGCTCTCCTTGTGTAATGGCCCATCTCCCGGTATCTCCTCTATGCTCTTGAGACTGTGCTGGGAGACACAGCAAACCTTCTTATGGATGTGCTATTCTGAAGGAGCTGGACTACCTGTGCAACCTGAATGGGCTGCAGGTACCGCCTCATGCTACCAGTAGTGACAAGGGCACTAGCAAAATGCAAAACTAGAGAAAAATCTGTCAGGAAGGATAAGGAGAGAGAAATGGTCTGTGGCCACCACCTGCAAAACCATTTACTTTTTGGGGGTTGTCTTGCTGTTGCCTCTCCTGTCCATCTGTTGTCACTTTCATTTGCACCAAAGCAGGTAAAATTTATTCACAATCTTTCACGCTTCCTAACTGGACAGATCGATATCCCAGAAGTTTAATTGACTTGGTGTTATACTGTGTTGATGAAGTGTTCCCTTAATTTTTTTGAGCAGTGTATATACATTTCCTGGATCATAAACTCCATGTCCACAAGTGTGCAAAATTTGAGGATGAAATGCAGAACTACTAAAGGTATATGATGCAAAATATAGGCAGTGTACCCTGTTGTCCATTAGTGTCTCCAAATCTATCCAAATAGCCAAATTGTGCACTGCTCTAAATAATAAGAAAAAATATATATTTAACTATAAATCATCAGTATAGGGGGGGTAGATATCTATGGGTTCAAAACCCCTATGCAAAACATGTCATAAAATTAATAAGATTTGTTTTGTCCATTATAAAGCATATATATTTGCTCCGATGGTTTAAAATAAAAACATTGATATCACAGTGTTTCAAACATCTAAATATGTAGCCTAATCATTCACTCTTGTACCTCAATAAAACATTATTTTTCCCTGTACTCTACAGTATGTATAATTTTGCCCCGGATTGCATTTTTCTGTCGTTTTTAAAATGTTTAATAATGATTAATAATGACTCCAAGACTTTTTTTTTTACATTAATCTAACACATATCAGTGCACAGCAAATTGAAATGAGCATTTGCCATGCCATAAGTGACAAGTACACTCTATACGCCATAGCCTATATTACGATAACATGAAAATAAAATAGTATTCCACCATCTGCAAAATGCTGCCATATGTTCTATCTTCAATGAAAATCGGTAGCCTACATAAAAAAGTAACGAAAATAACAATAATCATTTTGGAAAGACAGTGCTTGAGTGGAAAAAACTAATGTAGGCCTAGTACATATGTAGCCAGTGAGACCAACCGCATTTTAGATGCAAAAATACTTACATTTTGGGAAAGGGAATACTCCCCTCCCTAATGTGTTTTCTATAGAGCTTGCATAATACTAGACCATTAAAACGAAAACTGCCGTTATGCTGGCCTGCAATTCATTTTTAAAAGCACAAAATAAGACGTTGAATATACCGCTGCTAAGCTTATAATGTACTCTATTGGACAAAAAGCCAACAATTAAACCAGAATAAACTGTAATGAATGAGACGGGCTAGCAGGGAATGGGGGACATTACAAGTAGACGATTCAGATAGTGTAATAAAGTGTTGTATATTTCTCAAATGGATTGTACTAGACAATAAATGACCACTGAATTGGAACATCTCTATGTGTAAAACCAATGGTAAGATTGTATATTTATTTACTATTTAGTAACAAATATTCATTGTAGAATATGTGGTACAATGAGACAATAGTTTCACATGTTTATTGTGCATTTGAGTGAGCAGGACTTTTCACTGCATTTTTGGCATACGATCAGGCGATTGCTGGGTTTATCTTGTTGCTATTGTAGAATGTTCACGGTCTCCCTCAGTGAGGAGGGAATGGTGGTGGCTGTCATAGTAGAAGATGGGATAATTAGGAAGCCAGAATGAATGATTGATTGAATGATTGGATGATTGGAAGAGTGAGGGCTTGAATGAGTGTAGGGTACTCATGAGTGATTGGAAGGGAACGCTGGGGCTGGGTTCCCTGAGGGAATATAATGAAGCTTATCTGGGGTAAAGAAAGAGAACTGATGGAAGGCGAGAGAGAGCGTGTGTGGCTCTCTGGGCGCTTGCATCAGGCGTTTCTGTAACATCCGCCATTCTCTCCAGTCCACCTTCCTTTCGTTCGCTCTCATTTCCCCATTCCTCCTGTTTCATGTCATGTTTTCAGTTCACCCTGTTTGTCTAGTTCCGTGTTGGGCAGGCTGGGCGTGGCTTCCCCGTTTTGGTATCTCGTTTTCTCCCCATTACCAGTCAGCCAATCGCTCGCCCCCTCTGCTTGCATTCCGCACTCACTCAATTACCTCGTTAGCTCTCGCACACATTCCTCACGCCCTTTGATTATCCCCAGCACACTCTCACCTGTTTTTTCTTCTATTTAAGTTTCCCTCTGTGTTTGTGTCTTTGCCAGTTTGTAACGTTTGTCTTTGCCCTGTCTTGACATTCGCCGGCCTTTCTGTTGCGTTCGTTTGTTCGTTTGTTCGTTTGTTCGTTCTGCCCTGCCCCGTCACCCGCTTGCCCATTTAGTTCTCTAACCCCACATCCAGCCCCGTAAACAGACGGCTTCCCTGTCTGTTTGTTTTATTATTATAATCATATAATCAAATTCACTCCATCCGGAGTTATCGCTTGTGCTTGCCTCCGAGTCTTTCATTTGGGTCCATACCAGTTCTTGACTCCTATCAGAGTCGATGTCCCGCATCCAGCCCGGTGAGTGATGAGGCCAACGGGGTGTAATGAAGGCCTGGGTCCCGGGATTTGCCCGAGTGGTGGACAGAGTGACACTGAGTAGGACTCCACAACATATATATGTTTTGTGTGTTTAATATTATTTGTTTGTGGCGTGGGATGTTAGCGATTTTTGTTATTGTATGAGTATGCCGCCGTGTTTGTGTGGGCTTTCCCCTCGTGAGTATTGTGGGGCTAGGCGGCCGGCAGCCCCCTAGGTGGGCTATTGAGGGTGTGATCACATGTCTGTGTGTGCCCATCTGCAATAGCCTGAATAATTATTACAAGCACTGTGTGGCTACAAGTGGTGTGCGTGCTAGTGTGTACTGTGTGGTGTGTGTGGGGGTACTAGGCATGCTTACCTGCGGGTGGGGTCAGCTTTGTCCGGCAGAGTGGAGAGAGAGACTGGGGGGGAAAGGAACCCATAGACGGGCATAGCTTCGGTCAGCCGTGTTATACTGTGACTCATTGTTTTAAATAATTTGTAGTAAATAAAAATAATTTTTATTTCTTTCTGTTTGGGGAGTGGTGGATCCAAAAAAAACCTGGTCCAGATTCGGGCATGGGATTTGCCCGGTTCAATCCGTGACACTATGATGGAAGTCTAATTTTATATGATGAATAAATTTATTATAAACTTACACATTGATGCTATTTTCCACAGTCACGCATGGGTAGGTATAGATTGGGTGGAGGGTGCTTGTTAAATGGACTTTACGGGAAAATAGTGACACTTAGAAACTCTCTATTCAGCAGTTGTCACAAATCGTCTACCAATAGTTAAAACGGAATTTGTGATTTCCACTAATAGTTTGGCTGCAGGAGCAACAGATGTCTCAGTTGAGCAAAATTATACTAGGCATCTTCGCAAATGGGTTAAAGTGATGGACGAGGAATTCTTAAAAACTTCAAATAGCCACAACATATCAGAGGGATGACATCCACTAGACCACTACACACCCACCAAATATATTTTCAAGAAAATGTCAATAGGTATATTAATATACATCTCAAAGTCAGCTAATAAACTCTTGAAAGGACTCCACGCCCTCAACCTGAGTGCCATCGACATCATCCAGCCCTACATGTTGGAATGGTTTGAACCCGGCGAGGAATTAATTAAATCAATTCAAAGTAAAATCCAGTGCGGCTGCTATCGGAGATAAATATCACACATAAGCTCACAATCGAAGTAGGTTAACTTAAACGCTAAACAGAGTATTGCAACTGTTTGATCTAACGTTAGTCTATTTAAAGCAAACTGCAAGGCTAACATTCCACCGAATGCACGTTCCACACAAAGGTAAGTTTTATTGAGTTTTTTCATTTTTATTTCAAGGCCCACTCATTCATTTTGGTTGCTAATCGTGCGGAAATTACGTGCATGGTAACTAAGCACTTCGGTGTATCATGGTTCTCGTAATTTGTTTTACTGTAACCAGCCACAGAACAATACGACAAAACCATTTCCAAGGCATAGTTTATTTGGCAAAATCTTAGCTAACTATTCTTTTCAATGTATTACCTGACGAATGAACGAATGAAAAACGACGCATGAGTGATGATGATTGGATAAAAGCTAATGTTACTAGCTAGCACCATGGAGGATTGGATAAAAAGGTGGGGAAAAAAGATTGGGAGAGGGATAAAATTGGTATAGGGATAAGGAGAGCGAGAACAAAATAAACACTTTAGCTAACTAACTATTCCAAATCTCAAATTCCAAATGCTGATAACGTGGACAACTATTCTCAAGGGAAAACAAAACGAGTGTTTGGCTCAGACTGACTCAAAAAGGATTTTTTACTGGGACAGGACCATTTTATTCGCCTTTATACTTTTGGGAGGAGTTATATAATGAGATCAAAGTATGTATTGGTTGAGTTCTCAAGTCCATGTCAACTTGGACCCATTTTCAATCCCACCCTTTTTTTCAGCATACAGGAATAAATATAAAAAGATAGACTGATATTTAACGAGATTGCAATGGAATTGATTCCTCGTGCTTTAGTGGTGCTCAATACATTAATAGCCATAAATAACGTGGTCATAAGCTTATTATGGATTTTCTTTGTCCATCACGGTTGTTTAGCTGGTCATTTAAAAATACAAATACGCTAGCTTCTGCAAAGGCTAGTTCAGTATATGATAGACTTTGTTTTATTATAATATCCTAGGCTAACACACAAAGGCACACTTTTTTATATAGCAGTTGAGTGACAACATTCGCAGCCCGCAATGAGCAGTGTCCTCGCCTCTGGTCACGAAAATAGAGAAATTCAGACTGTGACGGCTTCCCACACGCCAAGCGCCAGACAGAAAATAGAGCCCGAAATGTGTGTTGCTCAACGTCGTGGCACCATGGCGTGTTATCTGTATCGTTCCGTAGTGGGACTCACGACAGCTTCATTCTTCAGGGCACTTCAGTTGACATTAGTTTGGAGAACGGTGCTGTGAGAAACGGCTGGCTAATTGGTAAGAATATATTAGTCAACTTGCTCATCCTTGGCCACCTCCTGTAGCTGTGGTGCTTTTGTGTGCAGCTATGCATTTATTTGCCTCCAATTAAATGTGATCCATTTCTTTTTACTACTTTTACAGCTTGTTTGATGGCTAATTCAACTCTAGCAGAGTACATATGAATCGACTCTGGCCAGATTAGGCTCATATGTACTCTGTTAGAGTTGAATTAACTCTGGACATTTTACTGTGCATTTACGGCACGTTATCTCCTGCCAGGCCTTTTTACTTTACCAGTCCCTATGACATTTACTGTGCATTTACGACACGTTATCTCCTGCCAGGCCTTTTTATTTTACCAGTCCCTATGACACCGGTACTGATACAGATTATTTTCCCATTACTGAACATCTGCCAATAAAACTTTGATTTCAGTATGAGAATTATTTTTTATTTATTCTGGGTGATTTTGAATTTGTATGCACCTGTAAATTGACTATGCAACCTCCATGGCATTTCATACCCGTGGATTTATGCAAATCGCAAAATAAAGAGCATGTGACTGTAATTTATGATGAATTGAAATGTATAAACATACGCATGGAGTACAAACAAATCTGCTATACCCGCATGGTTTGATGAATCCGGCACAACATTTTTGTACAAACTTGTTTTATGCATAAATGTATGCACATGTTTAGGAACGTTTCATGAATGAGGCCCAGTGCTTCCTGTTTGGTGCTGCAGTAGCAGATAAAGTAGGTGCAGGTATCAAATAATAAAAAAAACGACTTTTGTTTAATCTTTCATCTGCTGCCAATTGAGGTGACCCTACCAAGACCCATACTGTTGTCAAGCGTATACTCTTAAACTACAAAAAGCACATTCCAACTGACAAGACCACCTGGTAGATGAGAGCCAAATCAAAGTAGCATTCACCAAACAAGGGCAGAAAGATTTGACTGCAACAAGAAAAACGTCTGTGAATTGTATTCCTGTAGCCTTACTGTGCACAAGGCCAACTCAACTCAATGATCAATCTGCGCATACAGGATATACTGTCGGCAAACAGAGTCGATGTGTTCGTTACCATTCAGCTGTGCGCGTTTTCAGACAATATGCACTTCTTTAAATGAAAATTCTGTCTGAATAAATCCACTTTGCCTCTGAAAGGATTTTCATATAAAGAAAATGTAGTCACTACATTTAGCCAATACCAGTCCCACTCTGAGGGCATTGGCAATGTAACTCATGGCCAACGTTTCCTGCACAGAATGTGCTCCATTGAATGGACAATATACAATATAGCTGTTGCACTAAAATAATGACTATTTTACACCGGCCTAAATGTGTGCAAATCAGAACACAGCCGAGAAACTGTTTTAAAAGACACACAATGGTGGCCTAATGCACACACCAGCACTGCTTGTGGTAGCAAATTTAAATGTGGGCAACACATTTACTAGTACTAGGACAGAAACTAGCACTCGCATGAATTTCAGGCATAGTAAGATCAATACTGCTCACTCCAATGCAGAGATCACTTAGTCACAATTATACCCCCTCAAATACTGCGACTGAACACCAAATGGTCAATAAACCAGTGGGTTAACTGTCAAGCCTGGACTGGGTCGGGACGTGGTCTAGATTTTTTAATTTATTATATATAATACATATTAGCTGGCGGGGCTGACCTTTGTCATCCCCACAAATATATTTGGGCCGAAGTTTGATTCTGGCTGTTGCCAACCCGCGTCTCTCTGTCTTTCTCTTTCTCTGTCACGTCGAATGGGCTGGTACAGAGTCATATTGGGCCATGGTTGTAGAGTCAGCCGGGACAAATCAGAGTCAGCCGGGCCACGGCCACCTAAATAGTATCTTAGCCCATTTATCTTGAACCACCGTATCCATATTGTGAATGTAGAGGCAATCTATGTTATCTACATAGGCTAACATGCCTTTACTTTTTTAATAATCGCTGTGTTAAAAAAATATTTTTGTTGCTGCTCACCAGCTATTGAAATAATGTAGCCTAGGCGACACTCACAATCTACCAAGAGTCTCCAAAGCGTTCACTGATCTTACTTAATGTTTAAGTCATTTAAATCATAGGCTGCTATATTTCTGACCAATAAGAAGGTTTTATGAATGCAATGGGGAGGTGCATGTGATGCAATTGGTTATCATGTCTCTGTGAGAAATTCGTCATATTTTTAAAAAGGCGCCAGAGGTTATACGCCGTCACTAATTCAGTTCGTTTTTGCAATTAAGATAGCTAACTTACTCGTTTTTATCGGCTTAGCTAAAATGGCTAAACAAATAACCTATCAATCACTTAGCTTTAAAAAACACGCTTGGAGGAGATTGTGACTAGCAGCTAGGGTCAAACTGAGCAAGACCGGTGAAGTAAAGTACAGTAAAGCTAGGGATGCAGTGTGGAGTCTGCAGACACTTTCCGGAGGTGCATACAGAGATTGTGTTCATTACAGAAGGGTTTAAATGAAATATTTTAGGCAGGCTTGTTCAAAACATGAGAACAGCAAACAGCATCATGTAGCACAAGTGCCAAGTCTTGCGGTGCTAAATCACCTGGTGATGCTATGAACATTTAATTCATAAAGAGAAACCACCAGCATGTGAAATTGTTATTAGACATTGTAATGATGTGGGAAAAGCATGATATTCCACTTCGAGGGCACAGGGAAATGGTAGAGGCACTTAACAAATCGAACTTTATAGAAATATTCAGAAATGTTGTCTTTGGACAATGATGACACAACCATATTCAACACCAAGGCCGGGTGTCTACGTATATTTTTTAAATATTTTTTTTGTGCTCGCCATGTTATAGTTATGTGTTCAGCCTCAAGTGGCTGTTGAAAGTAATATCGATATAATCTCATTAGGGTGTGTGCTTGCTAATCAGCATTAACTTTTATGTTAATTTTCCTTGCCTCTCCACTGGAGGCTAAGTAATTGGATTATGTGCTGTACACAATCCATGTTAGGTATTTTGCTTTCCTAAATGGCATCACGCAACTTTGTTTGGTTATATTGGGAGTCAGATCACTTGTGTCCTAGTTTATACTATAGATTCTGTTGAGACAAGTGATTTGGTTTTTGATTATTCCTTATGGGGAGAACATTGTTGTAGGGTGTTCCTATGCGAACCACTGCATATGGTTTGTTATAGGCTGTCTGTTGGAGTGCATATATTTGATTTTTAAATCAACCTAATTTTGCTCAGGCCCACCCGAAAACCAATTCCTGGCTACGCTACTGATCTACTACCTTGGGTATTGAGGGGGAGATAAGAACAGCCCCTGCCAATTTGGATCGATCCTCGTTTTTCTTGAAATCCGATTGGCTCAGTAGTAGTCATCAAGTTTTTATCTCTGTTTGATCAGTGACAGTGAAAGTGGCACATTATGTTGCTGGCTATTGTTCTGAAATGGAGAAAAGTAAAAAAAGAAAGGGGGGTGCTGAAAAAGCAAGACTAAAAAACTGAAGTCCCGAGAGGAAAATGCTGCCAAATGCTTGCACTATTTGCATTTCTCTACATCTTCGTGTACCTAATAAATCACTCCGATATTGTACTCGGAGGACAATAGTGTTTATTTTGATTCACTGAGCCCATGCTTTCAGGTAAATGCTGTGCTGATCAAGTGGTAGGTTTAATGAGCTGATATTTGTTTGTGCCTACATTTTGCAGGATGTGTGCACTGCGAAAAAGGTTAGTAGTTTTGTAAATATTAACAAAACAACTAACCATTACACACAGGCGGGGCTTGCTCCACAAAAATAGAAATGATTGGTGAAAATATGAGTGTTGAACTATGTATGCAAAAGTGGGTAAAATACTGAAATATAAAACTTTATCGCCCAAAGTTCACTTTGGTCTTGAATAAAAAATAGTTTCTGTACTCACACCCCCAGGGCTGGTCTCATGCCCAAGGCGTCATAAAGTGACAATTGGACAGCAGCCTAAGGCATCATGCTTTAGACACAGAAGGAGGCCTTTTGCATGAGCATGTTGACGCACTCGGTCGCAAATTTATGAATTCTACTATGGCGAAGGCTTTGCTCATGAATATTCACTGCAAGCATGCCCACTCAGTCTTCGCCGTGTGCGCATTGATTTTTGTGAGCTTGTGATTCCCGTAACCCACCCCCAACCCATAAACATAACCTCACAAGAGTTCATGTAACTTGGGCTCATGCCCGAACTGTTAAGATAGTGGGCGAGCCCGACCACAGGAGTTCAAGTAACTCTGTACCGGATGAAGAAAAGCATAATATTGAAGTGCCACAACCAAAGAAAAGTTATGTGGCCACAAGCATCAATATACAAGGCAAAAGGCTGCGTCAATATACGATGCAAAAGGCTACCTTTGCCTGGAAGTTTATTTTACCCCCACACACAGTGAGGAGGATGATAAGAGAGGAAAACAAATCCCCAATGATCACTGTTGGAGAATTACAGAGGAAAGTAGCATCTTGGGGTCATCAAGTCTCCAAAACGACCATTAGATTTTCCAACAAATTATTTGGAAAGCATGCCAGAAAAAAGCCTTTCCTGTCATTTCACCACAAACGTAAGCGCCTGGAGTTTGCTAAATGCTACTGAAGCTTTGACTGGAACCATGTTCTATGGTCAGATGAAACAAAAATTTTGCTTTTCGGCAACTAACACTCAAGGTGGGTTTGGCGTAAAAAATATGGCTATACCGAAAATAACCTGATCCCCACTGTTAAGTATGGTGGAAGTTCCGTGATGTTGTGGGGCTGTTTTTTCTCCAAAGGCCCTGGGAATCTTGTTAGGGTACATGCATCATGAACTTCATGAAATACCAAGAAATGTTACATCTGAATCTGGCTGCCTCTGCCAGGAAACTAAAACTGGGTCATCGTTGGATCTTCCAGCAGGACAATGATCCAAAACATACATCCAAATCAACACAAAAATGGTTAACTGAACACAAAATCAAGCTTCTGCCATGGCCATCTCAGTCCCCTGGCCTAAACCCCATTGAAAACCTGTGGGCTGAGCTGAAGAGGAGAGTGCACAAGAGAGGACCTAGAACTTTTAATTATCTGGAGAGATTCTGTAAAGAGAAATGGTCTCAGATTCCTTGCTCTGTGTTCTTATCTCTTATTAGATGTTACGGGAGAAGACTCAGTGCTGTTTTATTGGCAAAGGAAGGTTGTACAAAGTATTAAATGCAGGGGTGCCAATAATTGTGGCACACATGGTTTTGTTAAAAATAATTACTTTTTGATGAGGGATTTTTTTTTTTTCTCCAAATAAATTTACTTTAATTAAAGGTTGGATTTTTCTTCTTTATCAGGGGTGCCAATAATTGTGGAGGGCACTGCATATAAGAAATATGGAAAACATTATGCAGGTCAAAACAAAGCCGTGTCAGAAATGCTTGAAGAGTGTGATAATTGAGATGGATAGAAGCGCTCAGAACACCATGGATTGCTTTTAAATAAATGTTTACTGCCTGCAGGCAACCCATTGCACAAGAGCTTCTAATTCAGCATTTTGACAGGATTATGCTGAAAGTGACACTTCTGCAGAGGGCAGGCAGTAATCAAGTTAAAGTGAAAATGGATGAAAAGCGAAGCGAACTTGAGACCCTACGTTTTACAATGATTGAAATGAAAATAACCTTGCAGTTGCATATTTTGCCAAAATCCATACTTGTCATTTCACACACATTCTTTATCACAGATTCTGTGTAATTTTACAAGTGCTTTGAGGAAAGGATCAGATGGAAAAATGATATAAACATAAAGTCTGTAGCACTGCCTGTTGGTAGATCACAGAATATCTCAGAATATCTGAGAGAGATATCACAATCGGATCAATGTTCCCAAGCCTATGTGTGAATCGTCCCCATTCTAGCAATCTACCCAAAAAGATGGTAGCCATTCAGCAGCGTTTCAGCCGGCTTCTTGGGGGGTCAAAATCGAGGATGGACACAGGAATCAGAATGTACATGGGAATTACATTCTAGGGCTGTGTCTGAGTCAGCACCCTTCCATACTATTGAGCATGCTTGTTGAGTACACTGGATGAGAAAGTTGTTAAGTAGGCAACATTTTCTCTAAATGCAGTGTACTTAAAATGCTGGATGATATACTTATTTCCAAAGGTTTGAATGAGTATATTCGGGGGAATACTTTTCAAGAAGTAAGTGAACATTTTTATTGCATAATATGACGCACAGCTTCGCAACATTTTTCTTCAACAGCAACAAAAAATTACATGTGAGCATGGCTGCGCAAGGGCGGTACGTGTTGTTACACTTTCACAGTACGGTTGGAAAATAGTATGGGGCATATTTTTTGCATACTGCATGTCATGTACTAAACAGTATACACTAAAGAGTACACAGTCTGCTATCACAAAGGGTGAAAGGACACAGGATGCAGTAGATAGGGTTCTGATTCGGAGACAGCCTTAGATCCTCTGGTACCGGTATGTTGACTGGGGGTGGCTGAGTGATGTCACTTAATTTGGTGTGCTTCTAAAAAATGTTACTCCAATCTTAAATTCTTAAAATGTTCATTGTCCTAAGTACGTTTTTTATTTTATCTCTGGTTATGGCCTGCCAAGTAACACCAGTTTAAAAGTAACCAAGAATGAGTCACTTGTTGATTCCCTTTTATCTTGAAAAAAATTAACTGCAGGAATGAGCATCTGTGTAATAAATGTAAACGTAAGTGAACGTGTAACTGACCTGGGGGGTATTCCACAAAACAGGATAATCAAGATAACTGTGAGATTAGTGAGATTTCAGTCAATTAAAAGGCACTAGAATCTGGTTTAGAAGTCATACATATTGTTAGCTACTAATATTGAAGAAGTTTCTGAGGTTATTTCATGGTATTATTTTAGAGTTATCTGGCTAACTTGCTCATCCTGCTTTGAGTAATACCCACTGGACGACTGAGTGACACAAACTGAAAACAGGCTTGGTGAAAGAAGAAGATCAGAGTGTCAATTCCAGGAAACCCTGGGGCAAAAAGAAAAATAATTAGAAGAACGAAATGTAGTCAGCTTAGAATACTTTCTTTAAAAAAGCACTCCTACAGCTACTAGGTGAGAACTTCCCATCACGTCTGACAATCCTGCAAACTCACCAGAGAGCTGCACGGCAAAGGAAGGAGAGGAAGAAAGAAAACATTATAATTATTCCTGAATGTTTGCTTCAGTGGTGAGCTGATATCTTCTGAGTGAACTCTTTTTCTTATTGGCAGCTATAAGTAAGAATGATATTGAATATTCTACTTGGGGCAACAGGTCTTTTTTTTATTAAAATCTTTTCTGTAAGTACTTACCGGGATAGATAGATACCTGGGTGCGACAGTCTTGTGCCTGCACTGACCTGGCGTCTAATAAAGAGATTTTAATATGGGGTGCCAGATACAACATTAAATGCTATTATTTTACAAAGCATTTTTCCCACCTTTAACCCCTTTGTGCAGAGGCTTAATTTTATCAATTTCTGTCTGTTTTGTACTGTTCTGTTTAAAGCTTTATAACTCCAGGTATCAATGTAACACAAACAACAATAATGGCTTACATTAAAGAAATGCTTTAAATTAAGTTATTTTCATAACTCAGATGTGAATTATGGGCAGTGAATGCACAACACCTGGTGAAAAAAAGTTCCACCACTCTAGTTTATAGTGAACACCTGAGAGTCAAATATGTGCATAAGGTTAAACCATTTTCTGGTTTGCAAACCCCCTGTCTGCATGTATATAAAATATAAAAGTATCTATGAGGCAATTTGAAACGGTGTGCCTTGGTGTCCAAAAATCTACCCACAATAGATAATTGTGCATCACAGTAATTCAGGAGATAATCAAAATCTTTCAACAAATAAACTCTTTTGACTCATTGGAAATATATTTGCATCTATATCATTAGATAATTTCAAACTTTTGCAAAAGATTAGGGGAATGGTTATAGGTGTCCAAAAACATACCCAAACCTTTCCAAACCCATGAAAACCCATGGGAACATATGCAAAGTATCCAAGCTGTCCAAAGCTATTCAAAGTTATCCAAACATGAACACAACCTTAGTGTCCATTTGAAGCACATTATTACGTCCTATGAGGAGGCAATTAATGAGGGGAATGACCTTTAGATAATCTATTTATTTGTTTCAGTTTAGTTTCCAGTGGCAAAAATGTCCAGCACGGCCCCGTAATAAAAGGTCATTTATTACCAACCAGTTAGACTAACAATGTATAAGAACATGCACACAATTTACAGTGTCATATAAATGACTACAACTATTACTATTACAACTACTATAATTATCGCCTATATAAACATATGCCAGCCCATGGATTACTGTACGGGACAACAAGCTGCCATGTCATCCAATTATGTCCCTATATTAGCTATGCTTGTTTCACCCAATGTAATGAATGGCTAGGCCACACATGAAAGCTTCTACTATAGTGTTGTATAAATTCCCAATAAAGTTACAGTCTAGTCATAATATATTGACAGCTCACCACCATTGTCATTACTTATGGTATACAAATCCAAGTCGCCTCAGACAGGGACGTTTTTTCACAGACTCCCCATACTTTATTACTGAGTCTTATGCAGGCTTAGCTAATAGGTTTCTAGGTAACTAGGTATAAACTAAATTAAACCAGAATAAAAGAGACTACAGGTCCTTTAATTCTGAATTCAGCACCACTGTAAAACTCTGTGACATCATAAACAATAATAACACAACCTGGCTAGCCTTTCTCTGGCTAGCTAGCTATATTATTATGAATACAACACCATAAAACATACATGCACAATTTTACACAAGGCAACATTTAGCTATGGAATCCATGCTGTCTGCTTCAGATGAAGAGTCATGGATGTAAATCTCATCTGAATCCAGAGGACGGCTCCAGCATCTAGCAGTTTCAAGCACTGAAAATCTTTTTTGTCACTTCGACTTTATACAAATAAAACGATTTCTCACCGGAGTTCACTAGTGATTCTTATGCACTCTTTTGCCCAAAATATTTTAATATTAACTAAATGTATAAAATATTTAGCTAAATGCTTGAAAAGTTTTCTACATTTATAAATGCGTGAAAACTCATGTAATTGAGCTTCTCCTCTGGAGTATTATTCCAAAATTGAGTTGGAAAAAGGAACGGATTAGCTAATGACTGACATCTGCATTTTTTGCTCTCTTCTTACTGTGCAGACTTGGAGGATAGCTAGCAGTCTCTCGCAAAAAATGTTTTATTTAAATTAACGTTACATGTAAAATAACAACAACAACACAACCATCCCAAATATTCATTCAGCATTTAAACAGATAGTTATAGCCTGCTACATGCAATTAATATGAAAATTAATGGATTGAAACAAGGGTGGGATAAGCATTGCACCTCGGTAAAACGATAATATACTTGTTGCTCATGCACACAAACATTGGAACTGATAGTCTAGTTGTTAGAGCCGGTCTGTAATCCCGCAGGTCACAGTTCACGACCTGCCACTGAATTATTTTCATATATACAGTACCTTTTTTTGCTGGGGTGTTTCAGATTTGTTTTAATGTTAGAACAAGAAGTACTGATCAAAGTAAAACTGTCTTTAATTTAGATTTACATTTAGTTCAATGTTGGATGTTGATCACATCATAACTTAAAAATACAATATAAATGTTGAATTTTTTGGGAGTTTTTCTGATGTCGTGTACAAAGGCCTGTACGTCTCCCGGTCTGGAAGTGACGTGAGGTAAACAAACAAGCTAATCGAGTGAGTTAAAGTAACCACCCACAAAGTTTAATCACTCATATGATCTAAATGGAATGTTCAATCTCAACCACTGCATATTTATATTGTTTATGTTTATATAGCTTGCAGAGGATTTACTGTCATGCAGGTGACTTTTCTGAAAGTCTGAGCACTTATCTGCTGGGATGGAGTGGGCTAGCCTTTCCATTCTGAATTACGTATATGCAATACTTATATTGAAATATGTTAATATTATTTCAGATAAAAACTGGTATTTTGTTTTTTGGCAAACACCCCTGTTGTCTATTCCCCAAATTTAGACAACACTCAATTTTCAATTCCATGTTTTAAAATATATATTTTTTTATCTCTTCTTGACTTATTTCCTTATTCTTGGAGGGAATTGTATCTGTTTAACTGCTTGCATCCAGTATTGGATTGCTCACCTCTTTGTAAAATCTATCTGAGAAGATTATTTTTCTTAGACATCAACATAATTACCTGTGTTCACGAATGCCACTGTTGGGAGTGGTGTCTGTGATCACATGGCTTCTGCATGTTGGCTTAATTTTGGTTGAATAAATAATGACAAAGTAAAGTTTGTGTGTGTTATGAGTCGCATGAGGTTAGATTTAGGACTTGGTGAGGGCTAGATGAGGGTTAGTTATGTCCTAATATGTAAAACCATATAATTGAAAGAGGGTGTACTTTCTGATTCACATCACTGTAATTACATAACTCAGTTTTTTGCTACTGCGGTAATAGATAACACATACTCTTACTGCTGCCCAATTGGATCAAGAAACACAACAGCAGTACACCTCATCACCACTGATATTGTCACTGGTAACTGAGCCACTTGCTTGCACACTTTGCTGTGTTACATGGTGGGATATGGAACAAGGGGTCTCTGTTTACACACATAGCAGACCCATAGAACTCACTTTGCAGTCTACTGCAGTCTATTTTGAGTAAATTCCCTTGATATGAACTGACTTTAAACAATACAGAATTGTTCTTGATCAATGATTACATATCAACATTTCCATAAGCCGCCCTACATTCTAAAATAGGAAAGACCAAATGAAACCGTATATTAGAATATCAGTGAATAAGGCACCCATAACATTTTTTTTTATTTAAAAAAGTTTTGATCTTGGACTAGGTCAAACAGGATTTGACAGGATTCTGCCTCTAGCACCTCTGGGCATGTTAACTCAGTTAAAATGAATGTGCTCCCTAAACATTTTTCAGCCTGCTCTTGTTTTCAAACTTAATTTATAATTATTTTATGCTCTTTCCCCCATTTTCTCCCTGGTTTGCAAGGCCCATTCATATGGAGTAGACAAGCACACACTCTCCTCTGAAGCATGTGATGTCACCCGCTGCCTACAAGCTAGGCTTGCACAGACATGGGTCAGAGGAGGACACTTCCTGTGCAGCTTTAGCAAGCAGACCGGGGCACCTGATTGACCAGTAGGGGTTGCTAGAGAGTGATGAGATGCAAATCCCAGCTGACAGAACCCTCTAACTCTGGGGGTTGCAACCGCTAATTAGGCATCGGCCTGCAGAGCTCCTTGCCACAGTTAGTCAGTACTCGGTACAGTCAGGATTCCACCCCAGAGCGTGGGACCCACTGGTGTTTTTACATTAGGGGCAGGTGGGGCAGTGCCCCACCAGACGTGGCGCTGTTGTACAAGATACTCGTAACATCTGAACGTTGTGGCAAAATGTATTTTATATTTGAAACAAAACAGTGATTCAATTGGCGTGTATAAATATAATAAACTCACACTTATAGTGCTGTTTTTGAATAGTTTCCTTTGTGTGTATGTGTGTGCTCACGCTGCGGACTGCGCTTCCTGTCCTATAGTCTCTGCTGTGGGGCAGCGGAGCATTCTGCCCCACCATTGCTAGGGAAACAACGTGAGCGTGAACTGCGTAAGCAGGGAAAACCTGTAGCAAATTATGTCGGGCGGTTTAAACGTTAAGTTTAAAAGGGTCCCTTTTTCAGAACAAGGCGCCCATACACTCCATGGCATTTCAGCAGTTTGTCAGTTTTACCAGCTACGTCCGTGAATTGTAACCAAGTGACCAGAAACACACAAAAAAATCAACTAAATTTCTAGTATTCTACATTAACCTTTTGAGCCCAACGGGCTCCGTTCCAGTAGAACGACACCCTAAATAACTGCCTGTAAAAAGGTCATAAAATGTTGTGGTGGTCTTTTTTTCCGGAATGTTTCAAAAAGACGAGGCCTCCCAGCACCCTAGGCTTAAGAGGATAAAGCAGTCACTGCAATATAAAGCTTCAGGAGACACAAACTCCCACAAGCCTCTCTAGAGCTAGCCTACTTCATTTGAATTACGGTCCAAGTTGTCTCTGTTTGAACACAGAATATGTAAACACAGGGTTGATGCGAATAACCCACTGTAGTACTGATTTGTAAAAAGTTGGCGTATCTATTAACTGCCATGAGATCTTTAATGTAATCAAAATACAGACTGAATGTGACAGAATTGTATTATTTTGTCATATCGAAAGCTACAGAATCTGTTCTCTAACATTTTTCTCTTTAACTTTTATCTCTGTCATCTTTGAAAGAGGCAATATTGTGTGATAGTGTGTTGTGATTCCAAATTAATCTTTGCCTGAGTTATAGATAAATAGAGCAGCCAGCTAATCCAAACTATGACTGCTTAGAAAGTCATTTTAAAATGTTAAAATTCATGGAATGTGTAGTCCTGGATTTATCCTGACATTCGTGAAGCGTACTGTATGAATGCTTCTCTGAACATGATTTGACTTCAATGTCAGTCTGATACTGTGCACATAATACTTTTTTTTGTTTTCTGTTTTCTAAATCCTGAACAAAGCAGATTAGATAGTGAGTATTTCAATTTATGCACAACAAAAATTATAAATTAATTACTTTCACCGATTCATTATGCTACACAATAACACAATATTGATTTCTATGATAAATCATAGACCTTTTTTACACTTGATACAGTATACATTATCAACAACATATCTGAACTATAGGTGTATAGGTGTATCTTCTTGCTGGGAACATTTCATTTTAGTTAATTTAATTCAAAGATGAGATTGAAAGAATTAAAGCACGTAGATACATAAGCCACAGTGTTTTGTCATGCAAAACCATTCGGCAAATCTTTTATTTGACAGAAAAAAACACACTATACTGTAATTGGCACATTGCTTTATTCTGAAAACAGACAAAAAAGTTATTTCCCACCACACTGAATTGAAACCATTTATTCACTATGAATTTTAACTTCTTATATCTAAACGGAACATTGCACTCACTGAACAGAAAATAATCAGAGTAATTTTGTATTTTTTTTCAAATTTTGTTAAATTGTCGTTGTTTTTAATACAGTGCAATAATAATTCCAAATGATTGGTCATATCAAACTGTCATAACAACACCAAGAACACCTAAAAGAAGCCACACTTTATTTATTTTTTTCGTATTGTGACTGCAAAACGTTCCTGTCGATTGGGGGGGTTTCCATTGCATTCTTTAAATGACTCAAGCGATTCTTGTCCTGATGAATGAAATTGATATTCCCTGCTGGGTTTGTATACATTCTACAAGGCAAGCTGCTTGCCACCCAACCACATTATGAATTTTAAACGTGTTTGGGGGGGGAGGGGAAGGGGGTGTGATTAACCAAATACATCAGAAACACGTGGAATAATGTGTAAACAGCCTTGATCGGCTCAAGGTAAAGGAACTGTTCCTTTATGTTTTGCTAGTTTGGAATGTGTAGTCCTGGACTTATCCTGACATCCGTTAAGCATACTGTATGAATGCACACTGATGCTAGCTTGGGCCAAATGCCTCATATAGGAACTCCCCCAATTTTAGAAAATCATTGCCACACAAAAAAATAAAATCAATTAAATAAAAATTGACGGTCCTCACAATCAATAGGCTTAGAGAAACCTTTTTTTAAATTTTATGTTTAATCCTTTTATTTTCAGACTTTGTCTTGGTTAGCATTCGCCTCTTCATTGCCTGCCTCTACTTGGGCAGAACTTTCAGTTGGTTTGGATTCATCTGCAGCATCTGAAAAGGAACATAAAGAGAAACAATTATACTTTTCAGTTTTAATTAACGAACGTCTGGAGTCTACGACTGTGGAACAATCACAGTCGCAGTAGGTGTGCCACTCAAAAGAAGAAATTAATTCAGTTCATTATGCATGTCAGCCTTACTGTATATGATACATAAATGAAAACATGAAGCTGTACTGCTGTCCTTTTAACACTTAACATGGCATCAAATGAAGGGTTTTACCTTACTTAACTGCGATTGGCTGGTTTTTATATTTGAGCTACGGTATAATGATGAACAACACCACACACTCAGTACAAAATTACACAACCCACTCCACTCAGTATATCCACACACAGTACAGCACCGCCCACTAAGTGCAGCCCCATCCACTTACAGTACAAATGGTCTACTTGACCTTCTGCCCCCCTGATATCAGACTCCTGATATCTTTATACCACTTCCCAAGCAATCTCAATCTTTCCTTCTTTCAAAGCCTCTTATGAGACGTATGTTTCTGTGTTATCTCCCAAACTCACTGGTGAACCATTTTTCCCCTTTTCCCTCAAATCTCTACCTGTACTGTTGCATTACATGTATTGCTATGGCAGACACTCCAAATAATAAAGATAACTAGTACAGATTAGACTATAAAAACTACTGCAAAGCAGATCAGACCCAGATCTATCTATTTATCTATCTCTCTAAACATCTACATCATCTTATGTCCACTGAAGTCCTGTACCATGTAAAAATTCAGCTTGAACAAACAACACTTAAACTGTTCTCTGCCTTCTCCTTTAAACCCACCTCCTCTTTCTCCAATGTGTAATTCACACAACTAACACATAATGTTCTTTTCCTCAGGCCTATCTCCACTAAGAGGCACTGCTTTTATTCACAAAATCAACAAATCATTTCTGAAAGCTGACAGACGACAACTGGACTGGACTTGGTAGTTTAAGTAAGATGTGGTTTGGAACTTTATTAATAATTCTGTTTTATCTAAGTTGTACGAAGGCGATAAATACTCAAGTCATCTGACAAAGCAGCTGGATCGGAAAGATCTGTGAAATTGATTACACTTCGCTATCCTTGTGTTAAACGACAACAGTATCGATCAGTTCAATGCATAAATTCAGACTACATGTGCTGAGTTGAGCTGTTGAGTGTCTCCTCTCTGTACACTAAGCGGATTTGTTTTACAGCAGCTGATATCCCCCTTGAGTGAGGTATTCATAAATAACGATTGTCTTTTCATTTACAAAACGATCTACTGAACTGCCACCAGTCTGGATGGAGTTCTGATCACTGGATGGAGGGAAAGTTCTGTCTGTGTGGCCATTGTCTTCTACTCTACATGTGCAGGCCTGCCATCACTCATTGCCTTCTCTGATCTATCTGGGGCCTTGAACACAACAAAACCGTTCTGTATTCCCTCTTAGAGGTGGAGGGGCTGGAAGTGGATGAAGAATGGCAGTGGGCACACATTTGATGAGTGTGAAGCAAATTGATAAGGATGAAGAGAACCCACACATTGTCAGGTATAGCTATCACATATGTAGTGATATCTATACCTCTTTGAAAGTGCCCTGTCCTAGTGTCCCTCCTCCTCAATCTCTGCTCTCACACGCTCAGAGATCTGGGCTCACTGCTTCTCCCCTTACTGCTCTATCTCTGCTCTCACACTCTCAGGGATCTGGGCTCGCTGCATCTCTCCTTACTGCTGTACCTCTGCTCTCACACGCTCAGGGATCTGGGCTCGCTGCATCTCCCCTTACTGCTCTATCTCTGCTCTCACACTCTCAGGGATCTGGGCTTGCTGCATCTCTCCTTATTGCTGTACCTCTGCTCTCACACGCTCAGGGATCTGGGCTCGCTGCATCTCCCCTTACTGCTCTACTTCTGCTCTCACACGCTCACAAATTTGGGCTCACTGCATCTCCCATTACTCCTCTACCTCTGCTCTCAAACACTCAGGGATCTGGGCTCGCTGCATCTCCACTTACTGCTCTAGCTCTGCTCTCAAACCCTCAGGGATCTGGGCTCGCTGCATCTCCCCTTACTCCTCTACCTCTGCTCTCACACGCTCAGGGATCTGGGCTCGCTGCATCTCCCCTTACTCCTCTACCTCTGCTCTCACACGCTCAGAGATCTGGGCTCGCTGCATCTCCCCTTACTCCTCTACCTCTGCTCTCACACGCTCAGGGATCTGGGCTCACTGCATCTCCCCTTACTCCTCTACCTCTGCTCTCACACGCTCAGAGATCTGGGCTCGCTGCATCTCCCCTTACTCCTCTACCTCTGCTCTCACACGCTCAGGGATCTGGGCTCACTGCATCTCCCCTTACTCCTCTACCTCTACTCTCAAAAGTACACAAGCACACTTCCTCTTCAGCTGGAGATGGCCCTCTCAAAAGCCCCTTCACCGGGTTGTAGGAACTAAAAGAGGGCAGAAACTATCCAAAACGGGGGACTAGATGGATCCTAGAGCGTGTTTGTGTTTGTTTTCCCACAGCACCTCGAGAACCGTGAAGATTAGGAAAATAGGAGGAAGAGATGGCAAAAAAAAGCCACAGTTACATTTAAGAAGTATTGTGGTCTTTTTTTTTGTGCAATTCTACTTCAGTTTTTTTATTTTTAACTGAGCGGTCTAAGCACAGTTCAGCAAAACACAAAACAAATCTTTTGATACACCTTTCCGTTCAGGGTTGCCACTCGTTTCTCCCGTATGAATAATAAAATGTTGCATTCCTTATTGAATCAATGTAGGACACAAGTACACAAGTACTCCTATCGCGTGCAGATAGGAACCATGCCCCAGAAACCAATATCGGCTCTGGTTCCTCCGGAGGAAAAGGGGCTTTAGTTCCTGAGTTCCGCAAAAAGTTCCTGAGTTTCATAAAAAAAAAGACACTACACACTTCCTCAACAACTGGAGATAACCCTCTCAAAGAAAGTGCACATTTCCCGAACAAGACATCACTGTCGTCTGATGACTTCACAACGTCAGTGCTGAGTCATGCTTGCAGCTCGTTCAGTGCTCAAAATAATCCACTTATTTCTCTTTACAGCTTGTTACATTTACAAATGCAAGGCAATGTGTGTGCTGTGAAAACAGGAATTCTGCAAACACGGATTCACAGGCATCTGAATTCCGTGGTATCCCACCTGATTTTACCACACCAACAAAGCGGTAATCGCAATGAAATCCAACACTGCAGCAATTCGCTTTTTAAAAAAAATTGTATTGATTATGTGCCATCGCGCATTTCACAGTTCGCAGAATTGACAAGGAAATCTGATGAGCGGTTTCTAGAAACTATAGATTCCAATCAACGACAGAAAGACAGAAATAAATCAATGTAGCAGTCTGCCTCCATTAATAATTTGCTGAAAGCAGTAGGACTCCCGTGTAGCACCAAGCGCTTGGGCAGGGGGTATGGCTTATTCATACCCGGCTCAGCTGCTGGTGAGGTAACCCAATCCCCTCCCCCTACACACAGCTCTGGGAAGCGCAGAGATGACAGCCTGGAATCAAAGATCCCTGCAGCTATTTACAACCTGACTGGGATCCGCTCCCTCTCAGGATGCTCTCTCATTCTCCCTTACAACCTGACAGCTGTCTTTTGTCGGTTGGCAGAAGCAATTGACCTTTGTTTCCACACATCTATAATGAAATCCAGCGGGTCTGTGCTATAAAGCCACTCCCTGAATCTCACTGTCAATTGCCATTTATGTCTGTTCGGTTTTTTCTATCCCTTCCACTACTGCAATACAGCATATAGTCAGAGGTGGAAAATCCAGATCCAGAAAGTAAAAGTCCTCCCCAGTATTTAGTTCCAATCACCTTGATTTGCTAATTAGCACAATTCTTCAGCCAGGAGGTAGATATAATTAGTGAAATCAGCTGGTTGAGTTCATAGGTGGAAGAAACGCATGGCAGGACTTTTTCTTTCTGACGCCTGGATTTTCCACTATAGTCAAATGTTCTCTAATTCAGGTTTCAGGAGTTCCATCAATACCATCCAGCGAACAAACAAACTCAGCTAGGCTAATCCAAAAGACCAAACCAGCACAGCTGTTTCTAGGCCATTCCATAATTCAAGCTGTGCTTTAATTGTAAATCTATTTTCTGTTCGAATAGTAAATATTTGAACAGCCTCGCCAAAACTAAGCGGCCACATTAAGAAGTAGTTGGGAAAATGGCAGCCAGGTTTTTGTTTGATGTTTCATCATCAATAAATGTGAAAAATAAGTTATTTTGATCCAGGAACCAAATGAGAGATATTCTACATTGACCATTCTCCGCATTTTGAATAGATTTTTTTCCAGTTGAAGTTTGTATGCATTCAGAATTGCAGACAATTTTGTAAGCATGGTGAACTCATGCTAATACCTTAGTGATGTTACATTTATACTCTGATCTGGGAATGCTGTTCGACAGGTCTGGCACTACTTCTCACATTAACCAGGTGAATTCACATGTTTATCCTACATTGTAAGTTGCTCTGGATAAGAGCATCTGCAAAATTTAAATTACATTAATAACGACTTCATACACTATATTAATGACCCAAATTATAAGGTACAAAATTATTTTTCACTTACAATATTTTGCTATACACTCTCATTTCCTGATATGTTTTCAGGAAAATAAATATTCAGGTTAAATAATTCAATTTGTTTCCCAGTGTTGCCAACTTGCTTTTGTCACAGGATTTGGCACATTTTTGGACTGGATTTTCATGTCTAGCAACAAATGTAGCACTGAGAAATATGCAGCGTGAGTAGGCTATAGGAAAGTGTAGGAAAGTGTATGAAAGTGGAACAGATATTCCCCTCCCCCATTTAATGTGATTCTGTGTTGCTTACAAAACCAAGCACCAAAGCACGCTACGGTGCAGTCTGCCCCCATGCAGGCTAAAGTCTCACCTTCACAATGTAAACATATGTAATGTGCATTGCAATCAGTATCAAGATCCCTTCAGCGATGTGACATGATAAAAGGTTGCCAACAGCTCCTTTAAAACCATTCCAGCTATGCGCAGGTTATAAACGTCACACCCCCATTCCCCCTATGCACAGATTCTAAAACATCACAAACCCATTCCCCTATGCACAGGTTATAAACATCACAAACCCATTCCCCTATGCGCAAGCTATAAACATCACAAACCCATTACCCTATGCGCAGGCTATAAACATCACAAACCCATTCCCCTATGCGCAGGCTATAAACATCACACCCCCATCCTCCCTATGCACAGGTTATAAACATCACAAACCCATTCCCCTATGCGCAAGCTATAAACATCACAAACCCATTACCCTATGCGCAGGCTATAAACATCACAAACCCATTCCCCTATGCACAGGTTATAAACATCGCACCCCCATCCCCCCTATGCATAGGTTATAAACATGACACCCCCATCCCCCCTATGCGTAGGCTATAAATCACTATGCAAGGAAACAGAGCCAGAGAGTTTCTGGCCTAACATTTTATTCATGTACTTTGTGTTTAAGAGACTGGATAAGAGTTCTGTTTGATGCCTGATGTTCAGATTCAGCTTTCTTTCCAAAACTATGGGCTGTATTTAATAAACATTTTGCTTTTAATTTTGACTTATAAAATAAATGTTACTACTAAAGTTAGCTTTTTCTTTGCAAACAAAAGTTCACCAATAATGAAAAGTAAATATGCAAACAATTTATGTATGTTTAAACATTAGGGTGAATGGTTAATTAATTCCAGGTCAAATTGTCACAAAGGGCGGATAAGCCGAGTACGCCTCACCTTTCTCCTCAGGCAAGCCAGACTCTGTCTCTTGGCTTTGGGCCTTGTTGGGCGTGGTCTCGCTGTCGTTGGCGGCAGGCACATCGGCTTGTTTGGGCTCCTCCTTTACCTCTGGCTCCGCAGGCTTTGCCGACGGGGTGCTTTCAGCGGGGGCGTCAGCAGCGCCGTCTTTCTTAGCAGCGGGAGTCGTCTCTTTGCTTTCGCTCGCCGGCGCCACCTTCTCCTCCGCCTTCTCCTCCGCCTCTTTGGAATTTTCTTTAGCTTTTGCAGCCTCCTCTGGCTCGGCTTCGTCTTTCCTGGGTTCGGAAGCGACGGGAGAGGCCGCGGTGGGGGTGGCAACAGCGGCAGCAGCCGCGGGAGAATTCACCGGCTTTTCTTTTTCTGGGCTTTTGGCTTCGTTCGGTGCGCCGCTGCTATCGTTTGCAGGCTCGGCGGCCGCTGACTCGGTCACTGGAGAGGGCTTCTCCTTCTTCTCCTCTCCCTCTGTTGCCCCCTCTTGGACGGGAGGACTGTCCTCCATCTTATCGTCCTGAAGCTTTTTCCGGATTATGTGTCCCCGGAAGCTGGCCTGGATTTTGGTTGCAGCCTTGTGGGCTTTGTCCTCTGGCTTGTTGGCATCTTGCTCGATTTTCAGGTCAGCATCTTCATTCTTCTCAACCTGAGGGAATAGAGTTTAATATCATAAGCCAGGAAACTGGAACAAGCCGCAAACCGACACTGATGGTAAAAAAAAAGTTCGCCTTTTGAACACAAGGTAACTAAATAACATTGGTACCTCTTGGTAGTTATTACTTATTCTGTATATTGTACATATAAATAAACAGTATTTTTTTATGCCAGTTATGTGATTAAGAGCTTAATATTGTGCTCAGTTCAAGTGCAGTAATATACAAGACAGCCAAACATGCTGTGCAGTTCTTTAAGCTGGCACTCTGCCTGCAAGCCAAAAAGAGGCCAAGTACACCGATGAGATTCAATTAAAAAACCTGATCAGATGTGAACAGCACACCAGTTAATGTCGACATGGCCACATGGCCCCAGTCTTTCCTGGGCTAAGAAAAGGTCATCTCACGGTTATTCTTCCAAAAGTCTGTTTCCAAAAGTCTGTTTGCTATTTAATTTGTGGTTTTACTGTTTAGCATTTAATCTTCATAATCATTGTCAATATAAGCAAAGGAATTACAAAATGTTTTGCGTAAACAATTTCTTATCCGAATGCGTCCAGTTTTTCCTCAAATTTCATAAACAGAAACTATGCACTTGTAAAGATGATATATTGGTACATTCAGTGTTGAATAGCTCCCCATATCCACTCCCTAGCATCTCATCCACCCCCTAGCAGCAGGAGGGGGGGGGGGAGGGGGGTGTTTTAGCACATTTCTGTCATGCAATGCCAGATATAAACTGAGTGAGAAAGACAGGGAGCCAATCCTAACAGAGGAGACCCGTAAACTCTTCCACAGCTGACTGAGAGCTCCAATGTGGGACAGACTTCCTGATGTCAGTGAACCAATCATTACTGCCCTAGACTTCTAGAGTTCACATCCCTAGGCCTTGTGCGTCTGATGAGAGACATTCTCCAGAAGGCTGGGACTCCACTTATAAACACAGCAATACTCTTCACCTATTTTTGGTGCAAATACTTACAACTGAAGCTAAAGAGTAAGCCTGAGGTTGACATATTGGTTTGAGTGGAAAAAATAACCAGTAGGAGAGAAGAAGGTCTAGAGTCCCTCTGTGTCACTGCACAGCCAAAAGACATCTGCTCCACACCCACACAAGAGCAGCTCTCCCACACAGTACAGGTACACCACACCCACATGAGAGTAGCTCTCCCACACAGTACAGGTACACCACACCCACATGAGAGCAGCTCTCCCACACAGGACAGTTAAACCACACCCACACCAGAGCAGCTCTCCCACACAGCACAGGTAAACCACACCCACACCAGCTCTCCCATACAAGCCAGGTACACCACGTCCACACCAGAGCAGCTCTCCCACACAGTACAGGTACACCACACCCACATGAGAGCAGCTCTCCCACACAGTACAGGTACACCACACCCACATGAGAGCAACTCTCCCACACAGGACAGTTACACCATGTCCACACCAGAGCAGCTCTCCCACACAGCACAGGTAAACCACACCCACACCAGCTCTCCCATACAAGCCAGGTACACCACGTCCACACCAGAGCAGCTCTCCCACACAGTACAGGTACACCACACCCACACCAGAACAGCTGAATCTGTGTGACCACAGCAACCGCCAACCATACAACAGCTGCGTACAAAACAACAGCTGTGTTTCAGCAAAGTATATGCTATCTTTTCTCATAATGTCTTTTGCAAATTATTTCTAAATACATGTTATCAGTTACAAATTAATTGTTGGGCTCTACTGGTTGCAAATTGCAATTATATGTTCACTCATTTAGGAGTTCACTCTTAAATTATTATTAATTGTTCATGATAATTTACTAAGTGGCACCCTGGATTGGAGGAAACCCTTGATATAAGGCCATCACCACTACAGTATATTGTACTTCAGAATGTGAGAATACTGAGACTCGTTGAGGCTGACATCATCAGGGGAAGAAACGGGAGGGGATTTGTCTCACTGAATGCCAGGGTTTTTTCAAAAATTAACATTCACAATTTTGTGGCTGGTGTACCGTACACTGTAGCTAACTACCATCAAAGCACTACAATTGAAAAAATTGTTTTCCAAGACATTGAGTAAAAATATATTTCCGGTGTACAGGATTACTTGGAAACTACAGACGCTTGTGTAATCATTGGCTGACGGCCAAACCAGACACAGACTATAGGAGGTTAAGAGGGGAGTTTGCCTCATGTAGCTTTTTGTTTAGGGCAGACATCAATCTTAATAATACTGTACATTGAATAGTCATAGAGATTGTTCTTGTCCTTCAAGCAGTGACACACGCAATCTCTTTATTTTACTTGAGAGACACAGGGACAAGTGTGTATATCAGCCCTAAACTTATTTTAATACAATAAACAACAAAAATGCTATTTTTGTGAAACTTTTAGATACAAAAGAGGTATTTTTAGTCTACTAAGTTTGAATGAAAAAGTGTTATTTTCCTGCTGTTACTGTCTCTATTGCCAGTTAAATGTCTTCACCTTATTCCTAAAACTGGTCATTGCTTCTGTCAAGTCACCATCTTTATCGCTGGCAGTGTCTCCAGGAGAGTCCTCCCAGAGAATGCCATAAGCACGTCCAACAAGACTGTTTGAGATGCAGCATTTTGTGACATCTGTCGTGAGTGTTTTCCAAGCCTCCACAATCCAATTTTGCAGAGGTGTGCACAAGAATCTGCCGGCAGGTGTCAGCTGCTGGTCATTCTCTGAGATGCTGCAGCTGTGCTGCCTTCTTAACCTTCTCTTGAATGCCACCTCAGATATCTGGATCTACTACTAGATTTGACTTTTTCACTTGAAAAAATGAGTGGGCACCAACTGGTATAAAATACAATAGAGTATCCAAGAAGATACATTTTATGGTATCTAATAAGAAACATTCTATGGTATCTAAACACTATCTAATGAAATACATTTTGTGGTATAAATCATTGTTAAAAAGAACTATCCCATAACACAATACACCTCCATGTAATGTTTCACACTTAACATTACATTTGAAAGTTTATTTTGCACAGAATGATTGTATATGCTTTATTTTATAATAAATATATATTATAACACTTTAAAACACATCTTCATACTTATTATAATGACACGTCTATCGCAAATATATGAATACTACAAATTATATAATGAATATGTTTGACAAAATAGTTTTCTGTGTCAACTGCAGTGGAGAAACTGAATTCCCTTTTGTCCTCTGACCACATAGACAGTAAACAGTGTGTTATGCGTGGTACTAACTTTAACAAAAAATAAAAGCCCTTTCACAAGGTGGCAAAGTGGCACATGAAAATCGGTCACCGAAATGAATCACCGACAGAGCTGGATCTAGGCATAGGCAAACTAGGCAGCTGCCCAGGATTTAAGGGGGCCCAGACAGAGGGGTAAAAAACATTTGGCCTGTAAAAAAAATTATAACATTTTTTTTTTAAATATAAAAACTCGCTATTTAAAAGATTATTTCAGATAAAAAATGTATAAAAACCTAATCTAAAACTTTTATTTCAATCAACGTAGGTTTAAAAAAAAAAAAAAAATCATGCAGAACATAGCCTAGCCGTGTGCGAAAAAGTATTTCCGGTTCAGTGCAGGTCATGCTTTCTATGTAGCAAAACGCAAATAAAAATTTTAAATGTAGAGGAAGAAAAAAAAAAGCGAAGTGGTTTTTCAAAGGTTCCTGTCAGGCTCTGGTCCGGCATCAGGGGGAGAAGACATCCATGGAAATGGAAAGGGCCAGAGAGCGTGAACCAAACATTTTTTTCACACAACCTCTCGACCCAGACAGCAGACAGGGTGCTAGTAAACTATTCACCCAACCCTGCAAAGTGGGGTAAAATGGGGGGTGGGGATTGTCTGCCTAGTGCAATCTATCCATTTAATCCGGACCTGATCACTGGAGTGGGATGAAAAGCAACCCAAGCATCTATTTTAGCACCTCTGAATATTTCAGTGGTCAATGGTCAGAGAACTGGGGGGTATACTACGAGTAGGATTTAGCTGGATAACTGCACCTTGTAAAACCTGGGAACCCTCCCCAATCTGGAACATGGACTGAAGCAAAAATAGCTATTCCAGGTTTTACTCAGAGCAGTTATCCAGCTAACTCAATAATCCTGTTCCATAGTATACCCCCTTGGACTAAGTCAGAGGTGGGGCACTGCTGTTGTACACTTAAATGTGCACTATGAAGGATTTTGAGCCTTTCTGTGGTCCTGTGTTTACAATCAAAGAATCTCCTTCTCTGCCAAGATACCCGACTGTGGCCAGCTCATAGATCGCAAATGTCTCATTCACCCTGTTCAAATGTTCGCCCTATTCAAAATATCTGGCAACAGAGTGATGGTTTGAGGCTTGTTTGATATCTCAGACCCATGATGACTTACAGCCATTTAGCCAACCATGTGTTCCGTACTAGGGCTGGGCAATCGTCTCGATTTTCAGATCGTCATTTTGTTACGTTAAAATCAAGTTAGGATTTAGCCTACGTGTTGGCCTGCATTGTATGCGTGTGAATGACTGTTGTCCCGATAATTTGCTGTCGGCTGAACACGTGTCAAATGAACACGTGATCGCAATGAAAAAGGCTGAATATATAATACATTTAGCATACATAAATGATCACATAGCCTACTATTTGAAAGAGATTAACTATTTTGCAAATGTTAGCCTACTTCCCGTAAAATTGTCAATGTTGTCGTCAGGGGTGTAGGCTGGTGCTGTAAAAGCGCACCGGAGTGATGCTCCCAGCATTTCTTTTTAATCGTCAAAAATGGCTCTTTTTTAAATGATCAACACATTGTCAACTAAAATTAATCCGTCCCATCTCTGCATTCTGTGTTGCGCTTGAGCGCTGAAGCGATAGGCTACATCGTATTCAGTTTTGAAATCTCAATCTTTCTGTTGCCGGGGTCCCTACGTCACAGACGTAAAATAGTCACGGAATGCAAAAGATATGTTACTAAATACTAAACATGGCTACTTTATTTTACACTATGTTCATTTGTCTCAATACTTTAGTTGGCCTGAAATAGGGGAACTAAAAAAATAAGTGTTATAACTTAAACGGTCAATCCAATATTTATACAAATTCCCTTTAATAAAAGCTGAATATCTGTACTTTCAGCTCATATGAATGGTTTGATTTCAAATCTGAGCTTTTGGAGTATAGAACCAAATGAAAAGAAAATGCTTCCTTGTCTCAATACTTATGTAGGGTACTGCATATACACAATAAAGTAACCTGTGTTATTCAGAATTTTATCTCGTTTATAACAAGCACAATTTCACTACGAACTATCTATGATCTAGCTACGTAACATAGCTAGCTTTGAATAGCTATAGCTAACTTTACTTACAGGTCCAGCAGAAAACACGCTAACTCTGCGTCGCTTTTCATCCCCTAGCTAAACTTCAGCTGTCACCATTGAAGAAAAGCAAATCCAAGATGGACTCTGCTTTTTGAATGGGTGTTGGCTTATTGTTTGGCTTCACTGTACTTGCGCTTCCTCACCTCCACCCTTGCAATTAGTGTTGCCAACCGTCCCTTGAAATAAGGGACCGTCCCTTATTTGGAAAATAAAAGACCCGTCCCTTAATGAACTGATAAGGGACGCAGTTTGTCCCTTATTTTGGGGACTCAATGAATGACAGAGCGATTTATATGAGAAATTACGGTAATCTTGTCTATGTGCGAGTTTTACACTGCAGCTCTGGTGGATAAACAACTACTTACTGCTGCAAGAGATTTAAAAAAATGGAAAAAATAGAGTTCTGTGATATCTTCCCTGGTTCCATGGGCAAATGTAGGGGTGCAAGGGTTGGCAGGGAAGTATATGTGGGCCCACCTGTGGATTTTGTTTTCATTTTCATTTTCTGCTTCAGTGTGCACACACAATGCAGTTTATTTTGTCTTTCAGTCTTTAAGAGCTCACAGCAGCTCATTGATTTTTCCTTTGTTCAGATGATGTCAAGTTCTGTAGTAGTTGTTGGTAGGCTACACAAGTGTAGTCATGGCCTTTGAAGTAAAAAAAAAAAAAAAAAAAGTGTTTTTGTTTACAGTTAAAAGATGATTTTTGCACTAATTACTTATTCCGAAGAATAAGTAAACATTTCTGTTTTGCACTGAGTTATCTCAAATAAGTACAGGCCAAAGATGTTTGCACTACTACTAACGTTAAATGTTTTTATACTTTATATGTTTTTATATTGTTCTTTAAACTGTGAAACTGTAGTTATTTTACTTTAAATTGAAGTTCGACATAGTGTTGAAGAACTGTTATTTTGCACTGACAAAATAAATTATTGGATGATAATGTTTCCCACGTATTCCTCAAAAATACAAAACTGATCAAATTCAGGTTTGTGTGTCTTAGTACATGGGCTTATTACAGATGCATGTCTGGTATATGGATAGGACTTGTTACAATCAAGTAGGCCTATATTATATGTTAAAATGTAGTAATAATGCAGTAATGCAGGTTTAAAAAAAGGTAAAAAAATTGGCCTGTGCCGCGAGGGCCGCTAAGGTGTCCCTTATTTAAATTTCTGATAGTTGGCAACCCTACTTGCAATAGCTAGCTAGCTACAAACGCTCCACTGAAACCTGAACCCACCCCACAGGCTGTGTAGCCACATCCACCCCTCCCAATACAGAAAAAAACATCAGGCCCAGAAATGTCCCAAACACACCTTAGAATAATAAATACAGGCAGATGAGCATGGATTCAGCAAATGAGCACAAAGACAGAGATTGCCAGTGCATCATATATGGTTATTTTATAATATTTTCAGGTATAAATCCTGCATAGTGCACCTTTCAGCAAGATACTTAATCTGAATTGCTTCAGTAAATATACAGTAAATATCCAGCTTTATATTAAAATATCTATATATTTTGGTTGATTGTAAAAAGTGTTTTGGTTAACCTGTGCAGCAGTAGCCTACAAAGTCAATGTTGTGGTACAAAGTGCAAATTGACTGTGCATTCATATAGAACTGGGTTGTAAAGATGGAACCGGGTATGGAATAAGCAACATTAGCAGACCTATTGTAGCTAGCTATAAATTACTTTTTCATGAAGATATCTATATACAAATATTATTTATTTTCTCAAATACAACGTAATATTACTTTGTTATATTAATTAAATTAAAAAGGTACCCAACTTCAGCCACCGAGCAAGCTACCTAACATAGCTGGATAGCTAGAGGTAACGTTACTTACAGGCCTGATAGAAAACAGAAGCACTCCAATTCGCTTTTCAGCCCCTTGCTAAACTTGAAAAAATGCTATTCAAAAAGCTATCCAAAATTGAGAAAAAGCAAATCCTAGGTTGACTGGTTCTTGAACGCGTCATTTCTGTTGTTGTTCCACTTGTTCAGCCCCGCACTTGCAGTAGCCAGCGGGCAACAAACACCCTGCTGAAAGTAACCTGACCCTACTCCATAGGCTCTTTAGCTACACCCACCCACTCCCACACAGAAAATGGTGCCACACCCACCCACTCCCACACAGAAAATGGTGCCACACCCACCCACTCCCACACAGAAAATGGTGCCACACCCACCCACTCCCACACAGAAAATGGTGCCACACCCACCCACTCCCACACAGAAAATGGTGCCACACCCACCCACTCCCACACAGAAAATGGTGCCACTCCCACACAAAAAACTGTGCCACACCGACCCACTCCCACAAAAAATGGTGCCACTCCCACACAGAAAATAGTGACACACCCACCCACTCGTGCAAAAAATAGTGCCACACCCACCCAGAAGAGTGCCACATCCACCCCCTCCTACACCGAAAAGAGTGCCACACCCAGAAACGTCCCGACAGAGATTGCCAATGCGTCATAGATATGACTGAGCATGGTTATTTTATTATATTTTCTAGGTACAAATCCTGCATAGTGATATGCACTATGTGCTAATGGTTATTACCTTAAGGATCATAGTTATGCAATGTGAGTAGTGTACTAAAAACAAAAAAGTAACTGTTATGTTATTACAAGATTACAAGTGAATTTCTCCACTTTGGTGTATCAATCCCAATGCATTTCTATCAGTGAGACTCTGCTGTGTTTAAGCCCTTCTCATCATCTCTCTCCCTCATTTGGGGTTGCCAGTTGCGCCTGTCAAACCTCTACTGTTCTGGTGACCCAAAAGAAGAGCAAGCAGAGGTTGAAGGATAGGTGAACATGCGAGGTCTGTATAATCTAAAAATCTAAAGGTTGTACTTTCTAAAAGTCAGCCCTTCCTTACACTGAGGTTGTAGTAACTGTAGTAACGGGGCTGTAGTGAAGTCAGAGAAACGAGAAACAATCTTTTATTGCTTCAGTACAGTGATCGATTCACTCTTGATTACTTGCCAAACCCAAGTTAGGATGGCTTGAAAGGCCTGTTAGTTTACAGTAGTTTGTACTCATATTTATAATAAACAAATGTGGCAAATACATAAAAGCATTTCTATTTTTTGATACCGGAGGATTTTACTGAAAGCCTAAAACAGCTATTCTATTTAATATACATGGAACTTAACTGGCATAATGTTAATGTTTTTGCATTCTGCTCATGAAAAAACAATTGACTGTAGCAGTATACCTATGTAGTGATTTAGCGTAAAAGATTCGTCCATTCAGACCAAGTGAACATTTGACTCTGAAGCTCACCTAACACCAGGAAATTCCAGGTTTTCTCTATGTGACCTGCTGCAAGTCTGTTTTTGTGGCTCTTTGAACAACGACTGTATGGCAAAAACTCATGTTTGGTTTTCACAGTTAAATTGCATTCTTTTTACAGCCACAGGGAGAGCTATTGCTAAAACTGCTGAATTATTTTTCCCATTTGTGAATGCGGTCTCCATTTCCGGCGGGCTGGCGTGCACGTGGAAACGCAAGTTAATTCAAGCGAGAGCATGCACCGCAGGAATCTAGGACAGCAGGTCGTCTTGCTCTGCTCTGCGTTCCAGCCTGAAATCTCCTCACCCTGCGGCCTGAGCCATCTGTCTCCATCACCTGAACCCGTTTGCATGGAAAGCAAAGCTTTGCTTACTGAACCCTGCCTGTGTTCTGGCCCACTTTACCAATACACAGCAACTACAAACATAATAGGACAGCCACACCATGGCAACAGTTACCTTTTATGTCCTCAAAGTTTATTCAAAGCACTCTTACAAAGTGAGAAAAAAGTGCAGTTCCAGTAAAATTATTAACTATTTACAGTTTTTTTTCCCCCAATGAAAAGGACATTTGAGTCTCTTCACTGTCACAATATTTTTAGAACTCAGTTATCTTGTTATTAATTGAAACCTTGATATTCAAAACAGGCCTTCTTCAAGTCAGCAAGTTTAACGATTCACATAAAGCCACAGGCTGCACACAGCTTTGATGCTGCATGTAATTTACATACTACTGTACTCTACACACTCTGCTTGTTTCCCTAAGGGGACAATAAAGATTTAAGTTCAAAGCTGTCTTTATTTTTTATTTTACTAGAATTCTCATTGATTATCGGTTCTCTTAAGTGAAAAACAGATGCATGTGATGATGGCATGTGACACATTGTTGATCAATGGATTGCCAAAATGCACTTGCAGTCTGTAAATTTCATAAATGATTTTGATTCATTGTAAGGTGAGTGCAGTCCTGACGTTTTAAGAAACCTTCATGAATTCACATTTGTTATTTGTGCAGCTTTGACTCTGTATCCAAGAAAACAAATCCAGAAGCCTGTGAGACTGAAAGTAAACCAAACCTATGGTTGTATTTGGTGTTTACTGAAAAAACTTGAAATTAAAAGCGGGCAGCCAGTTCTCTGGTGTAACAGAATCACACGTGACCGTATTCCTCTAGCCAAGTAAAAAGTTGTTATTTCCATTACATACATTGTGCATGGTGCTCAGAAAACATTCCTGCTCCCAAGAGGATAGAGCACACGGCGGGTATGGCAAAGATGCTTTTGCCACAACACTTTTAAGCACTTTATCCCCCATAAATCCCCCGTTTATGTCAACCACTTTCCTTTCATTGTGGTTTTTATTAATACAGTACAGAAAGCTACAGTTTCTATGCATTCCCCTGCCGCAGTTATAAGCACTTGTGGCTTCCACTCTTACATTGCCTTGCAAGCAAAACTACTTTTGTGGCATAGGCTTAATGTTATCTGATGGATTGGTGGCTACAGATCTTCATACTTCCTATTGTCTTGTATCGATCATATGAGCTTATTTTTACCAATCTCACCCATTTTTATTAATACAAACTGGATTGCACAATGATATCAGTCTAGCTTGACAAAAATGACTCCATTTCACTTGAAACCAATCACTGTGCAATATTTTATTGAGAGGCTTGTGAACAGATGCAACCAAATCACTGAGATTTGGCATTTAAGATGCTTTTCAAGCCTGTAATGTATTTACAATGACTAGGCATGTAGATAAATTGGTTGGCTGAACTTTGCCATAGTGACCACGTAATTGTTTAGCTGGCCCAATGGCTATCATGCTTGTTACAGAGGGCAATTCATTGCAAATGCGTTGGCAGAGTATGGCATGTGTGTTACTGTCTACAACTGCACATGCTCAAGCTAATCCACCCTCAGTCATACGTCACTGAGGTGTTGCTGTGAATGCCACGCCCCGTTTAGGGGGAATCATTCAGACTAGCTCCCATAGAAAACAACAGTATAAGAGGAAGAAGAAGACAAACATCGAAAACACAACCTACAAAATGTGAACTGCACAGCCAATGTAGTTTAAAAAACCCGACTTGCGTTTTGCACGTTTGCCATGTCCGATCCGAAATCCCAAAAGAAGAGCACTGTGGCTACAGGCTATTAGGATAAAAGCACCACTGACTGTAGAAACTTCACACTGGACTTCAAGCAACGTGGATTCTGTGCCTCTCCACTCTTCCTCCAGACTCTGGGACCTTGATTTCCAAATGAAATGCAAAATTGACTTTCATCTGAAAAGAGGACTTTGGACCACTGAGCAACAGTCCAGTTATTTTTCTCCTTAGCCCAGGTAGGACGCTTCTGACGTTGTCTCTGGTTCAGGAGTGGCTTGACACGAGGAATGCGACATTTGTAGCCCATGTCCTGGATTCGTCTGTGCGTGGTGGCTCTTGATGCACTGACTCCAGCCTCAGTCCACTCCTTGTGAAGCTCCCCCAAATTCTTGAATGGATTTTGCTTGTGTACCTTTTCCTACCACACTTTTTCCTTCCACTCAACTTTCTATGAATATGCTTGGATACAGCACTCTGTGAACAACCAGCTTCTTTAGCAATGACCTTTTGTGGCTTACCCTCCTTGTGGAGGGTGTCAATGACTGTCTTCTGGACATCTGTCAAGTCAGCAGTCTTCCCCATGATTGTGTAGCCTACTGAACCAGACTGAGAGACTATTTAAAGGCTCAGGAAACCTTTGCAGGTGTTTTGAGTTAATTAGCTGATTAGAGTGTGACACCATAAGTTTCCAATATTGAACTTTTTCACAATATTCTAATTTTCTGAGACACTGAATTTGGGTTTTCATTAGCTGTAAGCCATAATCATCAAAATTACAAGAAATAAAGGCTTGAAATATTTCACTCTATGTGTAATGAATCTATATAATATATGAGTTTCACTTTCTGAAATGAGTGACAAAAAATATTGAACTTTTTCACGATATAAATTTTTTTTGAGCTGCACCTGTACACAATATGGATGGTTAGAAGCACAGGGTTCAAATTAACGGTGGTCTCAAATTTTGGAGCTCACTGTTCCAATCAGACCCAGCTTTTCCCATACCATGCAATAGACGGCCTGCCCCGCCTGAAAATATCAAATGCCGATAATTAGTGTTTTGATTCGCGACTACGCACAGTAGAAAGGATTTGTTTCGCTTACATTAACTCGGGGAAGCGAAAGTAAAACCACCCCATCAACGGACGATGAACTGTCCATAGACTTAACATGGGAGAAACTAAATTCTAACCTATAGATCAGGCCAGCTTTTCAACGGTAGAATAATTCCATCTAATTCCATTCTATTCTAAATGAACATGAGAACAATGGGAGACCGTTATGTCTAGTGCCAGAACACCAGCATGCACAGGCAGGCAGCAGATAGGCACAACAACATTCAATTGTTAGCTAGCTTGTTGTAATAATGTTACCTAGCGAACAAATGTAAAAACTACTGACTGGCTAGCATAGTACTTAAATGTTGGTCATTTTAGTGAGGTTGTTTTTTGCCTGTAGACTGTAAAATTAGCCTATGTCAATAAATTGACAATCGCTGATCGGCTCAAACTACCTAACACTGATTAATATGACTATAGCACAGATGTTGTAATGTTATCGTTTGTTTCGAAGGATTCACATGCTAGTAAATGCTAATAAATTGGGTGCAGAATCTGTAGGCCTTTGTTAGAAACCGCTACCGAACAGTACAACATGAATGCGGACTTATAGCAGTTTGTTTGGGTGGGATATTTCTCACACCTATGGTGCTATACTATGTAGTACAGTGTTATAGAAAATATGAGTTAAACATTTGATACACTACTATAAGATCCAATACTTGTTTCAGGATGAAGTTTTGACTTTAATATGGTAATAATTTTCCAGTGAGGCTTAAATGCATAATAATACCAAGTATTAATTAAACCTCCCAGTGTAAAAACTAAGAAAATGAATCACAAAGATTATGTTTCAAGTGAAATGTTTGCATTTGCGAAAAGCCTAAAAAAACAGGGACCTTATCTTACACCCGGCGCTAACCCAAACGAAAGTGTCTTTGCTATCTTACACCCGGCACAGGAGTCATTATAGCACCCAGCGCTCACGTTGTTTAAATACCAGGTGATCTTGCGCCCATAGCAAGTGAACTGGGCGGGTTGGCCTTAAGATGAGGTGTGGCCAGGATAATTTTTGGCGTATTGCTATTTTGAGCCAACAGAAAGCGCTTGCGCTAAAACCACCACAAAACTGGTCTAAAGTTATGTCGCAGTTGTTTACGTTATTTTAACGGCGCATATAAGTGCGTCTACATAGGCGTGCGCACAACACGCATACACCCTCCTGTCAGGGGTGCGCACAAGCATGACTGAAAATATCAAGATTACAATGTGAAATATTATTATTGTGTCAAAAAAAAAGAAGCATAATAATGAAAGGGTCCATAAGTGAAGACCACATACCTGTCCCTCAGTAAAGGTGAATGCCACATTAAATTGCTTTCAGCCCACTCCATATAAACATCCAGGCAATGTGCGATAGTAGGCTACGTGTAAGGTTACATGTAGACTATTCGCAATTATCCTGAATCAAGCTATGCCCAATAGTTCCTGTAATCTTCCAGCGGGACAATCTTCTGTTACGGGACATTAGCTATCCATTGAAATCTTTGCTGATAACACCTATATCAAGCCTAATGCGCGAATAGTCATTTACACCTAATGCGTGAATTGTCATTCAATGGGAATATTAGAATGTACGTAATAAACTTTGGATGAAGCTTGAACTTTAGAACTCCATGAGAACAACCTCATGGAATTGATGTTTGACAATGCTTCATTGTATAATCAAACTAAATATGTTAAACAAGCAGGCTAATTTGGCGTTTTCTATGATGATACGGAAGCCATATTCTGGTAACTTATTCTCAGCTGTTGCAGGTTATTTTAACGAAATGTAACCTCATATATTTTCTAAAATAACAGCACTGTCAGGAATTACCAAGAACTGTGCCGGTGTTAAACCCTAATGTTAAAGATTATTATTGTGTATATCAAAACGCGCCATAATGGTTAGACGGAATAATATATTGATCCATTTCACCCTCATATAAGCAATCCGCCATGGTGGAAAAGCAGGCTTTTATTGGCTTTTATATTAGACATTTTGATTGGTTTATTGCATGTTACGCCCAAGACACACCGATAATGAAGAGACTAGGTTCAGCCCATTTGCACCTTTGCGCTCAAAAAACACACCGTCTATCTAGCAAAAACGGACTTGGACACGCCCTAAATGCAGTTGCGCCATGCGTTTAGACCAAACGCTAAGATAGATAAGATATAGTCAAGATAGAGATAGAACCCAGGGAATTTTAATTAACCAGCCCCAACGCTAACATCAGCCTGCTCTCCATCAAGGTGTATCAGCACAGAGCTTTGACAACTGCTACATCCCTGTATATGTCTACTGTACTTCAGTCACTCACCACTGTATTCACCACTGGGGAGATTGCTTACAACCCTCTCAAAGAGCCTAATCCATACTCTTAGAGTAGGTGCTCTGTACAGTATATTGACAATTGTGAATATAGAAGCCAGAGTCAATAGACTTACAGATTTTGAAATGAGTGTGATTAAGTGAAAGATCCTGCATTAGATTATATATTACAACATTAGACACAATTTCATATTGAACTCTATGGAAAAATAAGTCAGGAGAAGAAACTGAAGCCTGGCTTGAGGACCTTTGCCACAAACCATGGTTTTATGAAACACACCTAGGAGCGTAACTAACTCATAAGTAAAGTTTGCGATCTTCATTAAATGATGAAACTCCCAAATATCCCAATTGCACCGCAGCATTTAAACTAGCCAGTTCTAGTCATCTTTTTTAACATAACGTTAAACTGATAGAATAAAGGATGTTCTCACTTGCTCTCGGATCTTTATTTCCTTTGATGTCTAGTATTTTGAAGCGCTCGTATTGATGAAGCCTAATGACATTTATAATGCCATTTTCAATTCAAATAATACAATTCTGACTGTTGTAGGGATGCTCTGCAACTTGTGTAGGCAACAGAAGCAGGCAGTGAAGAGAGGCAATGCAGACATTAGTTTTATCGAGGTGCCTACCCTGTATAGCCTACTGGACAGTGGACACATATACTGGAGTGGAAAAATTAAACATAGGGAAATAGGAGTAACATTAACAAAACCCCCCTTCCCCCAGTCCGCGATCGCAGCAGCAACCATCCACCCCACAATACCCCCACTCCTCCAGTTTATGATCACGCCAAAATTAAACATAGGGAAATAGGAGTAACAAAATTAGGCCCTAGGAATGGGCCTAATTTTGCTTCCCTATTTATTGTTACATTGAGTAAAATAGTTACTTTATCCCAAAAAATACTGAATAATTCAAAATTTTTGTTTTCTTGGAGTATGTGATATTTCATTTCTAAAACACTGGCTCCAGCCGTAACAGCACAGACTTCAGGTCACACTTCCTGTTGCCTTGATTTTCAATCTTTAGGATCCTAAGGTGGATCCATATGACTACAGGGACGGTTTTAATTTAATTATGGCTTGATTGTATTGCATATGTCATTAAAGTGGATGAGTGCAGTTGACCCTAATCTAGGGCTCAGAGTTTAAATGCACTTTTGTCATTTTCTCTTGGGAATCTGAGTGTCGCTTCAATTGCCCAAAGGGCAATGTTCAATCGAAATAGCATAAGCTTTACCATATTTATCAAATGGAGACAAGTGCCAAGTGTTGATTTTAGCCAATTGCAAAACATATAAGCACAATTCTTTTCTGAAAGTCGGGTGCCTTTGGCCAACGGTGAGACAGTTAGACAGTACATTGTACAGTGATTTATTTCACTATTGTATCTCATACACATGCTGCCTCTGTCCTACAGCTTTTTTTTTACCTGCCAGGCTAGACTAAACTTTCTCTTATATGAAAATTAAATCTGAACATTTCACCGCAGATCCAGCAAGCATTTAGTATTACTGGAGGGTCAGTCAGCATAGATATTATCCAAGAATATGCAGCTACACTGGCTGCATGCCCAGGCTAAAGGAACCGGAAAGGCCAGACAGGTACTGCACATTAGACCAGAAAAATGGAGAAGCTGGCACTAAAACATAAACACAGAAATCTGGTGAAGTATTTTCCAAACTGTGGGTGGTCTGCTCTGTGCTTGACTCAAAGCTCACAAAGAAAATAGGGTAATTTAAGATCCTTACAGCAACAATACTTTCAGCCTGCCAGTAGTGTGGGTCGAATTTAGTCAAGCTTTCTCACTTACAAAGCAATAGTAGTTCACTGACATCCACAAAACTACATCTGCCAAAACAGACCAAAGAAGTTTATTTGGTACTGAGCGACATTTTTAACCCCTTAACTAGCACCGGCCGGAAGTGGTTCTGTTTTTTTATTTTTTTATGGAGACATTGTCAATCAATCTAGTCACACAATATAATGTTTGAAAGTGTTAAAACTCACTATCTATCTCTATATACACTTTTAGCAATCCAAATGTTATAGCGACAACGGTTCATTTTTTTGTTACATGATACAAAACAGGCTTGATCAAAATGACAACTCCATGTTCTATGTGTTCTGGAAATCTCCTGATGATACAAATCATGGTAAAGTCTTTATCCCGGCAAAAAAAAAAAAAAAAATATATATTTTAGGCAAGAAAAAAAACTTCCACTTTCACTGTGTATGAGCTTCTGCTCTGGAATTTGAATAGATTTGGATCTGATCCTACATTTACTAGGTGTGTCCAGAACCAGTGTTTTATTGTATGAGCCAGTGAAAGAGTGAATAGACGCCTGTGTTCAGTATTCACACTGGGGTGGTGGTGGGGACAGGCAGGTGTCCCCATTCTCCACTGCTTTTCAAATGAGCCCAGATATTTATGGTGTACAGAGAGGGGGAGAAGGGGCGGCTTTGCCTCTACAGGGAACCCAAGACCGCTGCAGGGGGTGGGGGCAGTGGGGTTCCATTATCACCTGGGGGGCTCCCGACGGTCGGCTGAAGAAACATAATTTTATCATTAGTCAATGCTAAAGTGTGAAACTGCAACAGGACATACAATTGTATTATATGCGTATGATTTCATTATTAAATAATAGAACACAGAGATGCAACACATTTATGCAGACATTTGGATTATGCTATGACTATAAAATAGTGGAAAATATATAATCATTTATATACAGTGTGCACAAGTTTAAATGACTGGAAATATATGAAAATATAACTGACACAAGTAATGAATATGACCATACCTCACTGAGTAAAAAAGATTCTTATTTCTCTTTTTTGTTCCGGTGGACAGAAACAGATATTTGGTTGTTGGAATCATTATATCTATTTCCCTTTCAGACTTTTGCAAAGTGAATTATGTTAAACGAATCAAAGTATTTACAGTGAATCCGAGCTGCTGGTCTAATTTGCCTTGCATGCTGACTGGATGGGCGGAAATTATCAGAATGCCTACATTTCCCAGGCTTGTCTCTCCTTCAGAATGCCTACATTTCCCAGGCTTGTCTCTCCTTCAGAATGCCTACATTTCCCAGGCTTGTCTCTCCTTTCTGCATAAAGGCAGATCAGAATGTCTACATTTCCCAGGCTTGTCTTTCCTTTCTCCATAAAGCCAGATCAGAATGCCTACATTTCCCAGGCTTGTCTCTCCTTTCTGCATAAAGGCAGATCAGAATGTCTACATTTCCCAGGCTTGTCTTTCCTTTCTCCATAAAGCCAGATCAGAATGCATACATTTCCCAGGCTTGTCTCTCCTTTCTGCATAAAGCCAGATCAGAATGCCTACATTTCCCAGACTTGTCTTTCATTCTGCATAAAGCCATATCAGAATGCCTACATTTCCCAGGCTTGTCTTTCCTTTCTGCATGAAGCCAGATCAGAATGCCTACATTTCCCAGGCTTGTCTATCCTCTCTGCATAAAGCCAGATCAGAATGCCTACATTTCCCAGGCTTGTCTCTCCTTTCTGCATAAAGCCAGAACTGGTACTGGACCCACACCTGCTAGACTGCCTTTTATGCACATTTGACAAGATATACTGAACGAAAGCCACCAAAGGCCTGGCATTACAACACTGAGGCTGGGATTCAGTCACCGTTTGTCCTTGCCTTAGACTAACAATTTAAAGCAATAATAATTCAAATTTTATACCAATGTGTATAGCAGTGATTCTTAAACTATGGGACCCAAAATCGCTTGCAAGAGTGTAAGGTCACGGAATAGGTATATGGTGCACTAGGCTTTGCGCATACCTCTATGTTTATATGACGGGTCCCTGAAAGGTACTACATTTCTATGGATCTCAATATTAAAAAGTATTTCTTAGTTGGGTCCTGCTATTAAAAGGTCTAAGAACCAGTGGTGTATACACTGCCTGGCCAAAAGACTTTTCAATAATAAAAAAATATATATTTTGTTGGACCGCCTTTAGCTTTGATTACGGCGCGCATTCGTCATGGCATTGTTTCGACAACCTTATGCAACGTCACAACATTTATTTTCGTCCTGAGTTGCCTTAATTTTTGGCTGAGATCTTGAATTGAAGACCAAAGGCCAAACCCATCACTCTGCCCTGTATCAGTTCATGGGCTGGACATCCCTAACCCAAAGAAAAGCCCAGCACCGGCTCTTGTGTGTTTATAAAGCACTCACTCTCAGCGGGACTCTCCCGGGGGAAAAAAAGATAAAATAAAAACTAAATAAATAAAATTGTCCCACAAAAATAGTTTGCTGAGTTCTGTAATGACTTGTCAAACTGAGTCTGTGATGAAAAGGTTAAGAGAATGAATTGAGCAGAGGCTCAATATAGATAAGAGCTGTTGCCCATAGAGGCTTCTCTCAGTAGTCTACTATAATGGATGAATAACAGGGAATTTGAGTAGATTATCTGAATTTAAGAAGTGGAAGAGCATAACTTTGATTTAATTCTCAGAACTTGGTCCTTCGAGTACCTACTGTTAGATGTATCCTTCTTACCTACTGTTAGATATGTCCTTCTTACCTAATGTTAGATGTGTAATTCTCACCTACTGTTAGATGGGTTATTCTTACCTAGTGTTAGATGGGTCCTTCTTACCTACTGTTAGATGTTTCCTCCTTACTTACTGTTAGATGTATAATGCTTAATTACTGTTCGATGTGTCCTTCTACCCTACTGTTAGATGTGTCCTCCTAACCTACTGTTAGATGTCTCCTTCTTACCTACTGTTAGATGTTTCCTCATTACTTACTGTAAGATGTATAATGCTTACCTACTGTTAGATGGGTTCTTCTTACCTACTGTTAGATGTGTCCTCCTTACTTACTATGAGATGTAGCATTCTTATGTACTGTTAGATGTGTCCTTCTAACCTACTGTTTGATGTGTCCTCCTAACCTACTGTAAGATGGGGCCTTCTTACCTACTGTTAGATGTATCTTTCTTACCTACTGTTAGATATGTCCTTCTTACCTAATGTTAGATGTGAAATTCTCACCTACTGTTAGATGGATCCTTCTTACCTCCTGATAGATGGATCCTATTTACCGACTGTTCAATGTGTCCTTCTTACCTACTGTTAGATGGATCTTTCATACCTACTGTTAAATGTGTCTCCCTAACCTACTGTTAGATGTGTCCTTCTTACGTACTGTTAGATGTTTCCTCCTTACTTACTATGAGATGTAGCCTTCTTACCTACTGTTAGATGTGACCTCCTGTGAGCTGTGTCCTTCTAACCGACTGTTAGATGTGTCCTCCTAACCTACTGTTAGATGGGGCCTTCTTACCTACTGTTAGAAGTATCTTTCTTACTTACTGTTAGATATGTCCTTCTTACATAATGTTAGATGTGTAATTCTCACCTACTGTTCAATGGATCCTTCTTACCTACTGTTAGATGTGTAATGCTTACCTACTGTTAGATGGGTCCTTCTTACTGACTGTTAGATGTGTCCCCCTAACCTACTGTTAGATGGGTCCTTCTTACCGACTGTTAGATGTGTTCTTCTTACCTACTGTTAGATGGGTCCTTCTTACAGACTGTTAGATGTGTCCCTCTAACCTACTGTTAGATGGGTCCTTCTTACCGACTGTTAGATGTGTTCTTCTTACCTACTGTTAGATGGGTCCTTCTTACAGACTGTTAGATGTGTTCTTCTTACCTACTGTTAGATGTTGCCTTCTTACCTACTGTTAGATGTGACCTCCTGTGAGATGTGTCTTTCTAACCTACTGTTAGATGTGTCCTTTAACCTACGGTTAGATGGGGCCTTCTTACCTACTGTTAGAAGTATCCTTCTTACCTACTGTTAGATATGTCCTTCTTACCTAACGTTAGATGTGTAATTCTCACCTACTGTTAGATGTGTAATGCTTACCTAATGTTAGATGGGTCCTTCTTACCGACTGTTAGATGTGTCCCCCTAACCTACTGTTAGATGGGTCCTTCTTAACTACTGTTAGATGTCTTCTTCTTACCTGCTGTTAGATATGTCCTTCTTACCTACTGTTAGATGGGTCTGTCCTATCTACTGTTAGGTGTGTCCTTCTAACCTACTGTTAGATGTATCCTTCTTACCTACTGTTAGATATGTCCTTCTTACCTAATGTTAGATGTGAAATTCTCACCTACTGTTAGATGTGTCAGTCTTACCTACTGTTAGATGGATCCTTCTTACCTACTGTTAGATATGTCCTTCTTACCTACTGTTAGATGGATCTGTCCTATCTACTGTTAGATGTGTCCTTCTAACCTACTGTTAGATGTATATTTCTTACTTACTGTTAGATATGTCCTTCTTACCTAATGTTAGATGTGAAATTCTCACCTACTGTTAGATGTGTCCGTCTTACCTACTGTTAGATTAGTCTGTCTTACCTACTGTTAGATGGGTCCTTCTTATCTACAGTTAGATGGATCCTTTTTACCTACTGTTAGATGTGTCCTTCTTACCTACTCTTAGATGTGTCCCCCGAACCAACTTTTAGACGTCTCCTTCTTATCTACTGTTAGATGTTTCCTTCATACCTACTGTTAGATGTGTCCCCCTAACCTACTGTTAGGTGTGTTTTTCTTACCTACTGTTAAATGTTTTCTCCTTACTTACTGTGAGATGTATCCTTCTTACCTACTGTTAGATCTATCATTTTTACCTACTGTTAGATATGTCCTTCTTACCTAATGTTAGATGTGTAATTCTCACCTACGGTTAGATGTGTCCTTCTTACCTACTGTTCGATGGATCCTTCATACAAACTGTTAGATGTGTAATGCTTACCTACTGTTGGATGGGTCCTTCTTATCTACTGTTAGATGTTTCCTTCGTTCCTACTGTTAGATGTGTCCCCCTAACCTACTGTTAGATGTGTCCTTCTTACCTACTATTAGATGTTTCCTCCTTACTTACAGTGAGATGTATCCTTCTTACCTACTGTTAGATGTGTCCTTCTTACCTACTGTTCGATGGATCTTTCTTACCTACTGTTAGATGAGTCCCCCTAACCTACTGTTAGATGGGTCCTTCTTACCTCCTGTTAGTTATGTCCTTCTTACCTAATGTTAGATGTGTAATTCTCACATACTGTTAGATGTGTCCCCCTAACCTACTGTTAGATGGGGCATTCTTACCCACTGTTAGATATATCATTTTTACCTACTGTAAGATATGTCCTTCTTACCTAATGTTAGATGTGTAATTCTCACCTACTGTTAGATGTGTCCTTCATACCAACTGTTAGATGTGTAATGCTTACCTACTGTTAGATGGGACCTTCTTAACTACTGTTAGATGTGTCCTTCTTACCTACAGTTAGATGTTTCCTCCTTACTTACTGTTAGATTTATCCTTCTAACTTACTGTTAGATGTGTCCTTCCTACCTACTTTTTGATGTGTCCTCTGAACCAACTTTTATATGTCTCCTTCTTATCTACTGTTAGATGTTTTCTCTTTTCCTTCTGTTAGATGTGTCCCCCTAACCTACTATTAGATGTTTCCTCCTTACTTACTGTGAGATGTATCCTTCTTAGCTACTGTTAGATGTGACCTCCTGTTAGATGTGTTCTTCTAACCTACTGTGAGATGTGTCTTCCTAACCTACTCATAGATGGGGCTTTTTTACCTACTGTTAGATCTCTACTTTTTACCTACTGTTAGATACGTCCTTCTTACCTGATGTTAGATGTGTAATTCTCACCTACTGTTCGATGGATATTTCTTACCTACTGTCAGATGAGTCCTTACCTACTGTGAGATGTGTCCTCCTAACCTACTGTGAGATGGGGCCTTCTTACGTACAGTTAGATCTATCCTTTTTACCTACTGTTAGATATGCCCTTCTTACCTAATGTTAGATGTGTAATTCTCACCTACTGTAAGATGTGTCCTTCTTACCTACTGTTCGATAGATCTTTCTTACCTACTGTTAGATGTGTAATGATTACCTATGGATAGATGTGTCTATCATCCCAACGGTTAGATGTGTCCTCCTAACCTACTGTTAGATGTGTCCTACTTACCTACTGTTAGATGTGTCCTTCATACCAACTGTTAGATGTGTAATGCTTACCTACTGTTAGATGGGACCTTCTTAACTACTGTTAGATGTTTCCTCCTTACTTACTGTTAGATTTATCCTTCTAACTTACTGTTAGATGTGTCCTTCCTACATACTTTTTGATGTGTCCCCTGAACCAACTTTTAGATGTCTCCTTCTTATCTACTGTTAGATGTTTTCTCTTTTCCTTCTGTTAGATGTGTCCCCCTAACCTACTGTTAGATGTATCCTGCTTACCTACTGTTAGATGTGTCCTTACCTACTGTTAGATGTGGCCTTTTTACCTACTGTTAGATGTCTTCTTCTTACCTACTGTTAGATGTTTCGTCCTTACCTACTGTTAGATGTGTCCTTCTTACCTACTGTTAGATGTATCCTTCTTCCCTATTATTAGATGTTTCCTCTTTACTTATTGTTAGATGTGTCCTTCTTACCTACTGTTAGATGTATTCTGTTTACCTACTGTTAGATGTGTCCTCCTGACCTACTGTTAGATGTGTCCTCCTAACCTACTGTTAGATGGGTCTTTCTTACACACTGTTAGATTGATCCCTCTTACCTACTGTTCGATGTGTAATGCTTACCTACTGTTCGATGGGTCCTTCTTATCTACTGTTAGATTTGTCCTCCTCACTTACTGTTAGATGGGTCATCCTTACCTACTTTTAGATGTGTCATTTTAACCTACTATTAGATGTCTTCTTCTTACCTACTGTTAGATGTTTCCTCCTTACTTACTGTTAGATGTGTAATCCTTACCTACTGTTAGATGTGTCCTTCTTACCTACTGTTAGATGTGTCCTTCTTACCTACTGTTAGATGTGTCCTTCTTACCTACTGTTAGATGTGTCCTTCTTACCTACTGTTAGATGTCTCCTTACCTACTGCTAGATTGATCCTTCTTACCGACTGTTAGATGTGTAATCCTTACCTACTTTTAGATGTGTCATTTTCATCTTTTAACCTACTGTTAAATGTCTTCTTCTTACCTACTGTTAGATGTTTTCTCCTTACTTACTGTTTGATGTGTAATCCTTACCTACTGTTAGATGTCTCCTTACCTATTGCTAGATTAATCCTTCTTACCTACTGTTAGATGTGTAATGCTTACCTACTTTTAGACGGGTCCTCCTAACCTACTGTTAGATGTGTCTTCATAACCTACTGTTAGATGTGTCCTCCTAACCTACTGTTCGATGTATTCTTCTTACCTACTTTTAGATGTGTCCTCCTAATCTACCGTTAGATGTGTCCTTTTTACCTACTGTTAGATGTGTCCTCCTAACCTACTGTTTGATGTATCCTTCTTACCTACTGTTAGATGTGTCCTCCTTACTTACTATTAGATGTATCCTTCTTACCTACTGTTAGATGTATCCTTCTTGCCCACTGTTAGATGTTTCCTCCTTACCTACTGTTAGATGTGTCCTCTTAACCTACTGTTAGATGTGTCCTTCTTACCTACTGTTAGATGTTTCCTCCCTACCTAGTGTTAGATGTGTCCTCCCTACCTACCGTTGGTTGTGTCCTCCTTACCTACTGTTAGATGTGTCCTCCTTACCTTCCATTAGTTGCGTCCTTCTTACCTAAATGCACTTGTCCAATACGTTGCGGTTCTCGACGTACATTGTGTAGCCTAATTGGCAAAAATAATATCTGAATAAGTTGATTTTAATTAGAGAACGCTATTAGTTTCTCGTCACATGTAGCCTAAATGGAATGAAACATGAGCCAGTTAAAATGATTAAATCAGGAAATATACATATAAGTATTTATAAAGCCTCTGTATAAGTACTTATTAGAGAAAGCCACGTGAAAATAATTACGCATCACCAGTCATGTTAACGATGCAAAAATGTGACCTTTTTCAGTTTTTTCTAAAAATGGCTGATCTAGCCTTAGACCTAGCAAACGCCACACCCCAGCGTGACATAATATTCTATGCCTCCAGTGTAAGTGAAAGATATCGCTGTCTCCATCTTTTATCTCCTCTTCCAGGGCAACATTCCCAATGAGGTAAGAGGTCCAGGATAATATGTCCTCCACCTGTCCTGCCAGAACGTTTTTGTGAAGGGTTATTTTCTTTTTCGCTGTGAGCTTCATATCTGACTTTTTTCTTTTTAAATCTAAGCTGTAGTTCACTATTCAGAGGAAGAACTATTGGAATGAAACATGAGCCCTGGTTATCCTCTGCCACATAAAGGCTTTTGAGCTAGGCTGCACACCACTACTAAAACTCGTTTATTTTCATACTTAATTTAGAAGCATTTTAATTTCACCCTCACAGAAAAATTATTCTTCTTTGCTTTCCTGTTACCGCCAAGGCCTAGAAAACTGAGAAAATCGCGGTGGCATGTGTGTTTTAAAAGACGTGGCCAAATATAGTAGCAAAATGGCCGTGTGAGTATAGTAATGCTTAATGATGTGCACGAGCTTCCTAATATACGATCAAGTCTGATTTATCAACCTGCAAACAAATCTACGCTCGGATCAGTGGTTTACACAAGTTTGATGAATCACACGCAAGATTTCCGTACGCAAGTTGGTACACTCAAATATACGCTCATTTTTACGACCATGTTGACAAATGAGGCCCACTGTTTCGTGTGAGGAAGGTCCAAGGGCACCAGAGTGTCAGGTCAGCCAACTGAAATTGTTCATATTTCATCGCTGACACACCATACACAACCAATCACTGAAATATGAGGGGTCTCCCAGAATTTCTTCAAAAGGCATGCACAACTGAAAGGACACTGCACATACTCCAATCCTCCAAATTCGCTGAGCGCTCGAGTTGAGTACATTTACGCGGATTAGGTCGCACAAATGCAGGCACATTAATGGCGAGACTTATTTAACATCATCATCTTTATCTGCCCATCAAAATCAGGGTAAGTTTTTTCACTTTGTTTGCACCCACGTGATTTGGCCAGCTGGCTGTCTGCCAGCCCTGTAAGAAATTGTTCATCAGCACAGTGTGCTGATCTTTAACTGGACTTGAACCAAAAGTGTTGCGTGACTTTTTGCAACACCTACAGACTACTGAACTGGGGCAGCAAACTCATTGAACAGACAATGGGAGCAGAATCAGTTTGTGCATTCAGGCAATTGCCACAGGGGAATCAGATTGTGAATGCTTTGTTATTTTTCTGTAATTACATTTTGTCACTTGTTATTATTCTGTTTACATAATTCTACACATGCTTAGGATCAATTTATTGATCAATTTACATTTCCATCATTTGATATCCAACCAGACAATTTTTTGTACTCTATAAAACAGCTCTATTGTTCTATAAATAAAATCATAATTTGTATACGGCCTTTTTTAAACCACCCCCCCCCACCCCCCCCATTCCTATCAGAAAAGTTACTGGACTGAAACAGTGTGTGGATTGCAGTCAGCACAGATGGCGGTGTTGCTTGGCATAGAGCCCTGGAGTGGGAGAAGACTTTGCATTTGCTGGAACCCAATATCTTGTTAGTTACCTTGCTGTCCCTATGATTGCATGTTGCTTCAAGTGGTGGCGGTGGCTGTGTTGAAAAAAAAATCACGTTAATTTAATTTCACTAAAATAATTTCAAAGGAAAATTACATGTATGGATGGAGCAATGTGTTTCACAATCAATATATCCTGAAATAATTTCCTTGACCATTCTACTGATTGGTCCTGTACAGAGGCTGTGGTGTTTGAGTCTTGTGCAAATGCTGAACCAAGCTAAGCCAGCGAGTTCATTTTATGACCCTCGGAATTTATGGCATTGATGGATCTTACCCCTGTCGCATATATATTAGTTTCTCTAGATTGGATTTTCAAGAGGTTTTGGAACCATCTTCTCATCTTATCTTAATAAAGAGAAACAAAGTCGATCCCCAGCAGTGGTGATTACGGACGAGTCATGATTCATTCATGAATCACGAGATTGGAGTATCCAGCGGAATATTCCTTGCAGTGTAATAAACCAGATAGTTAGATGCACGCGCCTTAAATATGAGAACATGTACTGCAACAGCGTGAGGTATTCCGGCCCTGAAACGTCCAAACGTGTGCAGGCGATTGAGGCATATAGCAGAGAATATGGGAGTATAGCACAGAAGATGGGCCTGTCGGTATCGCTGCATTTTTCAGATGCTTTAATGGTAAAGAGGCGTTTCCCGGCATCAAAAACCAGGTCACATCGCTACAGGCTGAATATCTTTATGCATAAGGACTCTACAGTGTTCTATCCCAAGTTGTTTGAGCAATGACATTTTATAGTTCAATTGATTTACTGACAGATGCTTCCAAGAAGAGACCTCCCCACCTCACCTTGAAAACTAATGAGATGTTATATAAATGGATGAATCAGAAACATCTTAGCAGTTTCAAGTCGCATTGAATATATTTTATTTATTTATTATCTTAAAAAATATGTTTCAGTATGTCTAGGTAGGTATTGCCTCCACTAGCTAGCAAGCTTTCCAGTGTCTGTTGTACAGCAAGACAGACTGGAGAACTTATATTCCTTTAACACTGTGATTCTGGAAAGCAGGTACATTTCTATTGAAAATACTGTAGCCTGTATAACCATAGAGTGCAATGCTGTCATGCAATGCTTCAGAGGTAAGACAATGCAATGAGATCATCTGCTGTCTTGGTGATGATCTCATTGGCACAAGTGTGACTACATGTTCTGCTTAACCCTAAACCTGCCAAACCATTTTTTTTACATCTAAAATAGATGCAGGATGATTTGCAATGACAAACTTTATTTGTGGGACACTTTCCTTATAGAGGGCAAAAATCACTCAGGCCACAGTGGATTTATTATAAAATGCTAATAGTGTTAATATTGTTACAATTAACCATTGGATTAGCTTAACTGCATGTGTTTTAGAACTCAGGTTCCCTAAACCAGAATCTATAATGGCTATAAACGTCAAAGTATGGTAACGTTGTAATAAATCATTAATATTTGCCTTTCACAAATGGTTGACCATAAGCAGAACACATTCCACTTAAACAGTCTTTCTTGTGGGTTCAATATTTCCTAGAAGGCTATTAACCCCCCCCCCCAACAGCTAATATCCCCTGTTCCTTTGTCATCCCTGCGGGTAAGAAAACTGAGGAGAACCACACCCTTGCTGTGGTGGATGGCTCTTGGTGTCATAAATGGATTTTTAAAGTCACCCTGCCCTCTAATGATCTACTCTTGCTTCACTGTAGGACTACATAGTTGGAAACAGCAGCTTTAAGACACAGAGAGCTCAAAGTCATTGGATTACCATGACTAGATTACGAAAGAGAGAGAGAGAGAGGAACAGGGGTGTCTGCTTTTTTTATTTTTACCATTACATATGTCCGATACTCCTTTCCCTCATTTTCACTCTTCACAAATTGTTTTAAAACGAAAAAGGCCTAGCTACAGATTTCACAAATAATAAGGGCATCGCCTTTGTCATTCTAATCCACACAATTGATTTGTCAATCATTTAGCAGTCTACAGATCGATAAGAAGGCATTAAATAAACCTCTGTTTTCTGTGTCATTTCTTTAGGGCAGGTCGTTTTCGGGACTGTGGTGTCGGCAGGGGTGTGGAGGTCTTCTGCGCTCAAATAAGGTGTTTGAGGACAATTATTTTTTAACGTATATATATTTTTTGCTACTCTGCCTGCGCTTTGTGACGGACAGACGTTAAGGTCTCGGTTTCCCTCGGCTGGGAGATGCAGCAGTTACGTTCGGCGGTTAGATTTAAAGACAGGAGAGGCAGATGCAGTCTGCAGAGCTGTCAGCCCATGCAGACTGTGCTATAATGCGCTTCTGCCCACTCCCTCTGCACCACACCCTTTTCCCAGCTCTGTTCTGCAGAGCAAGCAGGTGGAGATCGCACGCGCTCGGCGCCGCCTCTCCTTCCCTCCGCACCGACTCTTTTCCTTTTCTCTTTTTCGCGGAGCGCTAAAACACGGCGGCGGCGGCAGCGGCGGTTTTTTAGCCATGTGCCAGGGATACTGCTGACTTTGTTCCAATAATTTAATCTGTCTGCTCTTCCTTGAACAAAGGCGGCGTATCGCTGACTCAGACGTCTGCAGATTCACCTTACTTCAGCCTCCCAGACAGCGATTATGTACAGTTTTGGTCTACTTTCATATTGCAGGGCAATGGGGCAATGGTGCTATATTCCTTAATAAAAACTGCCCTGAAGCAGCAGCCACACTCGCACTCATGCGCTTATCTAAATGCTCCCTCCACCTGCCCTCTCATTCATTACCGATTCATCAAAAGCACAGCCTTTCCTAACCTAGCGTGCACGGCCGTAAGCTTCGGCATAACTGTGTAACGGCGGGGCTGAGAGTCTGGCCGTTTTCTGTGTAGATATGGCATTTAGAGTCGCACGCAGCGCCAGGAGAGAGAGATATCGATAGAGAGAAAGAGAGAGAGAGAGAGATGCCTCACCCAGCCCCAAGTATACGGCAGCACCGCTAAAATGACTCATACAAGCTGACATTTAAACAGCAATCTGAAGATGCAGAAATCCTGTGCTGTACGGGCGTGCGGCTTGCAACCACACACCCTCGAATACTAATGCAGTGTAGAGCTGACACACTACAACACACCGGCAAAAAAAGGAGAGAAACGCTGAATGCTAACATGTAGCTCAGGGCAAGCTTTTACGTGCTAATTAGGGCCTATTTCTATAAAACAGATCTCAGATATCGCCTGGAATAATCACATGTTTCGTGCACTCAAAGACCTTTTTAAAAAAAAATAACTCTTCCTTTTAAACATGCTCATTCACTAATTCCTCAGACCCGCCCTCATTCACAGGGCACTTCTCTTTTCTCAAGTGTTATGACATCTTTCATGTGTTGGGTAATGATAGAGGTAAAAGCATGAGTGTGCTCTACTAAAAGTGTCGACAGAATGAAGTTATCCCAGATGACAAGGCCCATTTCTTAACCTGAAGAAATAACCCCTTCAAGGCACTAATTCATTTTTTCCTTGTGTTCTCCCCAGAGACCAAAGCCTCGCTTGTTGCCAGAGAAGTTTCAGTTTCATCCGATTTTTCTCTCTCTCTATCTCTCTTTCCTTTTTTCTCCTAAAAGTCTTCAACCTGACAACTGGAACATTCATTGTAGAAAAAGGCGATCTCAAATTCACATCCCAGCATCAGCACAGGTCCGGTAGCTTTGGTGTCGGCGAGCACGGCGATTATAAGCCGATCGATAGCCTTACAAGTGTTCAATCACATTAACGTGCAATTTGTGTAAGGCATCACCTCCCCGTGTACCCAGGGTGAAATACCTGATATATTCTAACAGTAGAACAGCCTCAGAAACACTGTCTGTGCAATCAGAATTTACCACAAAGGATTATCCACACTCCCAGCAAACAGGTAAACGCATAAATGCAGATTTTCTAATTACTACTCATTTACATTGTTACCAATATCAAAGAGGTAAAGAGACTGTATAGCAGCTTCCTGACAATGTAGTGGTCCATTCATTCTCTCAATCTTATTAGTGAGGTGTGTCAGCGGTAATACGCCCACTGGAAGCCAAAGTGGGACAGAAAAAAGTGAATAAGGTTCACAAATCTCATTTAAGCACACCAACATACAATGAAAATCAGATCCTTTCAAAACAATACCCTTAGAAAAAGCTTTTTTTTTTAAAAAACGTGGTATAAAAAAAAATGTTAAAAAAGAATGAGAAATGGTAAAGGTGAATTGTGAAGGCAGTTACCGGTTTAGCTCTTCTGATGCAGCACAGCATGATTGTAGTATCCTTTTTCTATCCCCTTCTTTTTCTCCTTCTTCCCTTTTCTCCTCACTCTTTTCTCTCTCTCGCTCTCTCTCTCCTTTCTCGAGCGCGCTCACACACACCCTGGCTGTATCAGTAGCTCAGTCTGCTAATGCTTTAACTCATCACAATTTGCGCCGTCTTGCAGTCTGCCTGGCCGCTCCTCACTGTGACTTACTGGCTTACAATGACTACAATCCCACCCTCCGACCCCCCTCCCCCTCTCCTCTCTGCCTCCCCCTCCTCCATCCCACCATTCCTCCCCTCCTCCAGTTCTACAATCACCCAGGTTTCCGTCAGTGAGCAGAGAGCCAGCGCCGCGCCGCGCCGCGACCCCACCCTGTCTTGCTCCCCTTATGAATGATTGAAAAACCTCCCAATCTGGCTACAAATTACTCCCATTTTGCTTTTTTTGTTGCTGTTGATATTGCTGTTGTTTTAAATGCTGTGTACCTGCTGAATATATGTTGTTTCAGAAAGGGAATTTCCTGTGGAGAGACACTATTTTGGATAAGCAGTTGCACAAATTGATTAAAACCGGTAGGTTTTTTCCCTTCTTTTGCAAAGAATCAATAAAAATGCTAGCGCAAAATACCAGTAATGCCTACTTATTTTTCCAGTTGCTGATAACGTTATTGATATTATAAGTGAGATGTGATTTAAACATATATTGGAGCAGAATGTTCATATACTGTACACCCACGTGTACGATGGACATCCCGCACAGACCTGAGTACACGTACAAACCAGAGCAGCAGGCACGAGGCGGGCGGGTCATCTCCACGGGCTATTATGGGCTATTTTTTGGGGGGATTTGCGCAGGGTTTTGGTGCGAGAAATAAATGAGACCCCCCCCCCCCCTCACCCATGCATGCGACTCTAGCCCCCCCACCCCCCCTCCCAAGGGAGAAGAGAAACAGCACGGCAGGGGCTGGACCAGCACAGCCATGCTTCATTATTCTACCGGAAATGTTACGCTAACAGGGAGCTATATTTTAGCTGCTGGCCGCGCCAGCATTCTAAGGCACTGGTACAGATGAACACCTTGCTTCCATTGCTGTGATTCTGTAGCACACGCCTAACGCAGCTAATGACAGGTTAGCAATGCTAGCTCAGCCTTTGATATTACACAGCTGAAGCTGTGTATCGCGCTGTAAGAGGAAGGGTCTGACTGCTCAATATCATAGGCTCGCCGTGCACACTGTGGTAATGAACACTGTATACATACTCATTTATGCAGTATTTTCATATTTCAGAATTAAGATGCACATATTAGAAATAATTAAATTTTTCAAAAACACATTTGTCCATATATTTAAAAGTGGAATTTTAGCTGCCATATTAAAATTGGTATCAACCCTATACATTTGAATAATAAAAAAAATAGATACACAATGCTTAATTATTGCAATACAACCAGTGATGAACTCAAATTGGGACCAGACAAAAATGAGCGCCAATGATGAAATATGTCGGGCTCCTCTGCAAGCATTAAGTACGTTTACACTGATCTCATCTCCGCTGGGAATATCAGGTTCACATACTAACCACTACTACTATTTAGCTAACTATACAATTACTGATACTATTACAGCAAATCACTGTAAATACCAGGGTTATAGACCGGATTCTTTTCCTGCATATTCCTTGAGCAGGACATTTAGAATTGCAAATAGGGTATTAAAAATTAATTAAGGTATAATAAATAAAGTAATTTCAGCCAGTTGGGACAGATTGGATCTGGCTGAGTTCCTTTCCTCTCCTGTTATTTTCTGCCTTGAGTGAATTTCTCTCTAGCGGTTCCAGACAAAGGGCTGTTATCTTATTAATGGCACATGGAGGGCCACACCCTTAGAGCACAGATTGTACAGCCGATCAAGATACACCAGTGTGTGCTCTTCTAAATCATTATAAACCAGTGCACAGGGAGCAGGCACCTTTATTTGTGTACCTGATGAGCCTAATGGTGTGAAGGTTGCGCATCTCATTTTAATAGCTCGGTTTCTGTAAGTTAACCACTTCAAGAGCTTGAAGCAGCTACAACTTGCTGTAAACTGCTATAAGAGCTCATGCCCGAAGCTTTGGGGAAGACATTTCAGTCACTGCTCCAACCTGATATTCATATTCATAAAATTGCATAAGCTTTTAAACTCAACCTTTGACACCCAATATAGTAGAATTTTTTAAAAACATGCATTAATAAATGCGCAGAATCCTGGAGCCAACCAGTAAGTGAGAACATTTTTAATATGAATAATAAATAAACAATATTAAGAAATCATAATTTGAGAAATGGAAACATTATGAAAGCCAATCTGTAGTGAATATTACGCAAATTATCAAATTCAGAATGTTAAAGGTTAATTGCAAATGGACGCTTCAGCACCATTACAAATTTTTAGCAACATCAACAGATAATATATTTAAAAATCCTACTTTTCATATGTGTCAGTATATTACTACGTCAGCCCATTACTACATGTGGCAGTGTATTAATACATGTGCCAGTGCATTATTAAATGTGTCAGTGTATTGCTGCATGTGTCAGTGTATTACTGCACGTGTCAGTGCATTACTACATATGTCAGTGTATTATTACATGTGTTAGTGTATGACTACATGTTTCACTGCATTACTGCATGCGACAGTGTATTACCACATGTTTCAGTGCATTAATACACGTGTCAGTGTATTACTACATGTGTCAGGGCATTAATACATGTGTAAGTGCATTATTACATGTGTCAGTGTATTATTACATGTGTTAGTGTATGACTACACGTGTCACTGTATTACTACTTATGCCAGTGCATTAATGCAAGTGTTAGTTTATCACTGCATGTGTCTGTCAGTGTATTACTATGTATGTTAGTGTATTACTACGTGTGTCAGTGCATTACGACATGTGTAAGTGCATTATTACATGTGTTAGTGTATTATTACATGTGTCAGTGCATTACTACGTGCATCAGTGCATTACTACATGTGTCTGTAAGTGTATTACTAAATGTGTCAGTGTATCACTACATGTGTCAGTGTATCACTACATGTGTCAGTGTATTACTACATGTGTCTGTAAGTGTATTACTAAATGTGTCAGTGTATCACTACATGTGTCAGTGTATCACTAAATGTGTCAGTGTATCACTACATGTGTCAGTGCATTACTATGTGTCAGTGCATTACTACGTGCGTCAGTGCATTACTACATGTGTCTGTAAGTGTATTACTAAATGTGTCAGTGTATCACTACATGTGTCAGTGTATTACTACGTGTGTCAGTGAATTACTACACGTGTCAGTGCATTACTACGTGTGTCAGTGTATTACTACACGTCAGTGTATTGCTACATGTTTCACTGTATTAATGCATGTGTCAAGTGTATTACTATGTGTCAGTGTATTACTACGTGTCAGTGTATTACTACTACATGTCAGTGCATTCCTACATGTGTCAGTGTATTACTGCATGCGTCAGTGTATCACTACGTGTCAGTGCATTACAGCATGCATCAGTGTATTACTACATGTGTCAGGGCATTAATACATGTGTAAGTGCATTATTACATGTGTCAGTGTATTATTACATGTGTTAGTGTATGACTACACGTGTCACTGTATTACTACTTATGCCAGTGCATTAATGCAAGTGTTAGTTTATCACTGCATGTGTCTGTCAGTGTATTACTATGTATGTTAGTGTATTACTACGTGTGTCAGTGCATTACGACATGTGTAAGTGCATTATTACATGTGTCAGTGCATTACTACGTGCATCAGTGCATTACTACATGTGTCTGTAAGTGTATTACTAAATGTGTCAGTGTATCACTACATGTGTCAGTGTATTACTGCATGCGTCAGTGTATCACTACGTGTCAGTGCATTACAGCATGCGTCAGTGTATTACTATGTGTGTCAGTGCATTAATACGTGTGTCAGTGCATTAATACGTGTGTCACTGTATTAATACGTGTGTCAGTGCATTGCTACGTGTGTCTGTCAGTGTATTACTAAATGTGTCAGTTTCACTGCATGTGTCAGTGTATTCTCACGTGTCAGTGCATTACTACATGTCAGTTTATCACTGCATGTGTAAGTGTATTATTACATGTCATGTATTACTACGTTTCAGTTTATCACTACACGTGTCAGTGTATTACTAAATGTGTCAGTTTATCACTGCATGTCTTTGTGTATTACTACATGTGTCCGTGTATTACAATGGGCCTCAGATACAAGTACTGTGGTTATGTCTTTTTTTTACACTGTTTTGTTCATTATTGTCAAATTTAATTCAATTTATTTTATAACACACTGATTTTTGAACAGTTTGACAAAAACATTGACATAAAAAAATTAGTATACAAACATGCTTCTTTAACACATTTGTTATATGTTTTTTTTACATCTACCCGGGTAAACTTAGTAGATTGCATTTAATATAATATTGTATCACATATTATTTTACTAAGTATAACATTCCATATACTTTTTCTAATAAATAAATAAAATACACGCTGGTGAGAAAAAGCCTATGATGTAAGTTTCCAGTATTCCAGAGAATAGAAAAGCACTTTATCTAATGAGGATGACTGATATTATGAGCGTGACTCAGCATGCCGGTCACTAGTGTGCTGCCAGATTACCCATATCCATTATCCTACTGTTCCAAAAAGAAGAAAAGCCCAAATGACACCTTCTTCTTAGCCGCGATATTTCCCCAGGCCTCTATAGCATTTTTGCTAAACTCTTACTGACGTTGTAGACGTGTTTCTCAGTCACAGTGTGGGATTAGTCTGACTTTCCGGCTGCAGCAGCCATTAAACTGTGAAGCCCCTGTGGGAAGTGGAGTTTGTAGTCAAATTAATGTTTACCTCATTGATTTCTTAGACAGTTAGCTAGCAACATGCCCTATAGTTATACAGTGATCAGTTAGCCGCACATGCAAATGACGTGCTGTAAATTTTAGTGCACACCCATTTCCTGCCATCAGAAGAGGGAGGCGAGTATACAGTATGCCATCCAATGCCTGGAAGCTCAAATCAAAGTTCCCGTTTCAGGAATATGATACCAGACAGCACATATCGTCGGCGGGAAAATGGGATGAACGCCTCCCATAACCGAAGGAGACTCATACAAGATCATGTGTGACATCAGCTTCCTTTTAAGAGTGAGCTAATCAGTACTGATTGGTAAAGTGGATAAGTGTCTTACACAGGACTCTCTCCCTCTGTCTCTCTCTGCCGTGTATCATTAGTGAACAGTTGTGGATTCAGCTTTGCGAATAGTCTGCAAATTATCACTTTTGCCAAACACTTGCATAGAAAGACTGAGTGAGGGCTCAGAGAAAGACTGAGAGTCTCAAGCTAGTTTCAGTAACACGCCCAAACCAACAGGACGGTGTCAGAGTGAATCCTGTGGAAAAGGGCCAGCCAGTGATTCTCAGTAGCATTTCCTCAGTACCAGCTCACAGTCAAAAAACATCAAGCATCCAGCCATCCCACACAGGATAAACAGCCCTGTCTTTGAGGTCCATATCCAGGTAGACAGAATATAGTAACACACATAATGGTATTGGCTGCCTTCCTCCTCTAAATAATTATTGTTTTTTCATTTAAATTCATTCACTGCAGCCAATGCTAAATATATTTATTCTCACTGATTTTTCCTGGGGAAGCAAGAATTAATGCAATTTGATTATCCCTTAATTGGATTATTCCTACTGCCCACATGCAATGAATGTGTCTTTGAGACTTTGCAGGACATCACTGTCTTCATAGCCAGTGTGGAACATGTCATAGCCAGTGTGGGATATCCCATAGCCAGTGTGGACATGTCATAGCCAGTGTGGAACATGTCACAGCTAGAGTGGGATATCTCATAGCCAGTGAGGAACATGTCACAGCCAGTTAGGACATGTCATAGCCAGTGTGGGATATCTCATAGCCAGTGTGGAACATGTCATAGCCAGTGTGGGATATCTCATAGCCAGTGTGGGATATCTCATAGCCAGTGTGGGATATCTCATATCCAGTGTGGGATATCTCATAGCCAGTGTGGGACATCTCATAGTCAGTGTGGGATATCTCATAGCCAGTTTGGGACATCTCATAGCCAGTATGGAATATCTCACAGCCAGTGTGGAACATGTCATAGCCAGTGTGGGATATCCCATAGCCAGTGTGGACATGTCATAGCCAGTGTGGAACATGTCACAGCTAGAGTGGGATATCTCATAGCCAGTGTGGAACATGTTATAGCCAGTGTGGGATATCTCATAGCCAGTGTGGAACATGTCATAGCCAGTGTGGAACATGTCATAGCCAGTGTGGGATATCTCATAGCCAGTGTGGGATATCTCATAGCCAGTGTGGACATGTCATATCCAGTGTGGGATATCTCATAGCCAGTGTGGACATGATATTGTTACGTTCTCAGTTACGTCGCGGTAAGGACCCAGACGCAGACCACAGGATAAGGCAAAAGACGTAGTTTAATACTTGCAGGGGTCAAACCAGGAGATCAGAAATCAGGGAGGTACAGGAACGACAGGCAAAGGGGCAATCAAGGGCAATCCAGAAGGTCAGGCAGTACCAGGGAACAAGGCAGGAGAATCGTCGACAAACAGGTGATCAAAACCGGAAACCAAAACAGAGCAGATAAGGGCTAATCCAAAGAATTGTCGGACAAAGGGTATCTCCTGAAGCTAAAACAGATCTCTGGCTTAAAACAGGTAGCAGGCACAGGAAAAGTAATACGACGTTCTGACACAGACTGGAAGTAACACAGGGCTTAAATGCACAAGGTACAAATGACACAAAGGGAATCAGGTGTGTGAAAGGGCGGGGATCCAAACGAGACAATTGAAAATACAATTGGGAACACTGAAACAATCACGGAGACAACTAGGGAAAACGCGGACTGGATTCCAAACATACACACGATAACAGATGACCTGGAGTTTCAGGAAATCGTGCATAGATTAAGATGACAGGGAGAGAAGATCAGATGCAGCTGGGAATGATTAGCAAGGACAGAACAGCGTGAAAATGTGCGCTCTAATATGTTAGTGAGATTAGTAACTATACACACCCCTGCTGTTAGTATGATTAGTAAGTATATACAAATTAGTTTGTTAATGGAGTTAGTAGATCTTATCTATCATTAGTATGTTAGTGGTAATTAGTAAATCTAAGTGCACAGAGATAGGTGTGAAGCAAGAGGGAACCCGAACACCAATGAGATCACCCGAATGGTACAGAGACGTAAACAGGGAGTGACAGATCAGAAGTAAACAAGCAGACAAAGGACAACTAGGAAAAACTGGAAAATAAACAAGCCAGAATACAAACTAAGAAACAATAAATACAAAATAAAGATACAAATAACAAGCAATACTCAGATCCTTACAGTACCCCCCCCCCCTCAAGGGACGGCTTCCAGACGTCCCCAGCAGTAACAAACACTAAGCAGGGTGGGTGGTGGGGGACCGGAGGAGGGATAATGGGGTAGCAGGTACTTAGTTCAGGAGGGTGAAAAGCGCTCGGGGAGAAATGTCCAGAGTGCTGAGCAGGGTGGGTGGAGGGGGACCGGAGGAGGGATAATGGGACAGCAGGTAATGAAGTGGAGTTCAAAGTTTGTAATGTCCGAAATACAGAGCAGGGTGGGTGGAGGGGGTCCGGAGGGGGGAAACAAGGATGGCGGTGCAGACAGTACCGCTCAGGCGGACGACGGCGCAGACAGGACAACTCAGGAGGTCTGTGGCGCAGACAGGACCGCTCAGGAGGACGACGGTGCAGACAGGACCACTCAGGAGGACGGTGGCGCAGACAGGACCGCTCAGGAGGACGACGGTGCAGACAGGACCGCTCAGGAGGACGGTGGCGCAGACAGGACCGCTCAGGAGGATGACGGTGCAGACAGGACCGCTCAGGAGGACTGTGGCGCAGACAGGACCGCTCAGGAGGATGACGGTGCAGACAGGGCCGTTCAGGAGGACGGTGGCGCAGACAGGACCGCTCCGGAGGACGACGGTGCAGACAGAACCACTCAGGACAGTGGCGCAGACAGGACAGACTGCGATGGCTACATCGCTCAGGAGACCGGCTCAGGGAGCCGGCTGCGACGGCTGCATCGCTCAGGGGGCCGGCGGCGACGGCTGCATCGCTCAGGGGGCCGGCGGCGACGGCTGCATCGCTCAGGGGGCCGGCGGCGACGGCTGCAACGCTCAGGGGGCCGGCGGCGACGGCTGCATCGCTCAGGGGGCCGGCGGCGACGGCTGCATCGCTCAGGACAGGAGGTAGCGGGCTTGGCCGCTCTGGACAGGAACTTAGCTGGTTCCGCTCCTTGAGAGGAGGCAGGAAACGGGGCGGGACTGGTGGCGTGGAATGGGACTGGACTGGAGACGAGGAACGGGACGGGCCAGGAGGCCCGGGACCGGACGGGGCCGGAGGCATGGACCGGGGCAGGACAGGAGGCATGGGACAGGACGGGACAAGAGAGCTGGGACTGAACGGGACAGCAGAGCTGGGACTGAACGGGACAGCAGAGCTGGGACTGAACGGGACAGCAGAGCTGGGACTGAACGGGACAGCAGAGCTGGGACTGAACGGGACAGCAGAGCTGGGACTGAACGGGACAGCAGAGCTGGGACTGAACGGGACAGCAGAGCTGGGACTGAACGGGACAGCAGAGCTGGGACTGAACGGGACAGCAGAGCTGGGACTGAACGGGACAGCAGAGCTGGGACTGAACGGGACAGGAGAGCTGGGACTGAACGGGACAGGAGAGCTGGGACTGAACGGGACAGGAGAGCTGGGACTGAACGGGACAGGAGAGCTGGGACTGAACGGGACAGGAGAGCTGGGACTGAACGGGACAGGAGAGCTGGGACTGAACGGGACAGGAGAGCTGGGACGGGTCGGGACAGGGGAGCTGGGACGGGAAGGGACAGGGGAGCTGGGACGGGAAGGGACAGGGGAGCTGGGACGTGACGGGACAGGGGAGCTGGGACGGGACGGGACAGGAGAACTGGGACGGGACGGGACAGGAGAGCTGGGACGGGACGGAACAGCAGAACTGGGACGGGACGGAACAGCAGAACTGGGACGGGACGGAACAGCAGAACTGGGACGGGACGGAACAGCAGAACTGGGACGGGACGGAACAGCAGAACTGGGACGGGACGGAACAGGGACGGGACAGGAGAACTGGGACGGGACGGGACAGGAGAACTGGGACGGGACGGGACAGGAGAACTGGGACGGGACGGGACAGGAGAACTGGGACGGGACAGGAGAACTGGGACGGGACGGGACAGGAGAACTGGGACGGGACGGGACAGGAGAACTGGGACAGGACGGGACAGGAGAACTGGGACGGGACGGGACAGGAGAACTGGGACGGGACAGGAGAACTGGGACGGGACGGGACAGGATAACTGGGACGGGACGGGACAGGAGAACTGGGACGGGACGGGACAGGAGAACTGGGACGGGACGGGACAGGAGAGCTGGCACGGGAAGGGACAGGAGAGCTGGGACGGAACGGGACAGGGGGCTTGGGCTGGGACAGAAAGACGATGGATCCCCCATCAACGGGTGGACGAGCCCGTCGACGGAGCCGGGAACCAGGACTCCATCGTTTCCTCCCGGGTCCATAGCCCCTCGGGCAAAGGGCAAGACGGGTACCTTCAAATCTAGCAGGTTTCAGGTTGTGGCTAGGCTCAGAGCTATCCAGGTGGAGGGAGACCACTCCGAGCCTAACGGAGTGGGAGCTGGGTGGAGGAATCCGGAGTGATGGGTGGTGGTCGGCATGACGGCGGGCAAACTCCGGATTCTGTCCCCAGATCCCCATGAGGTAGTCTTCATAGGGATCCGGGCCGACGGGATCAATCTCCCAAGCCATCAGAAACCGGAGATCTTGGGTCACGGACTCGATGCACGCCTGTTGTTGGCCACTCATGACTCCTTGCCGCAGGAGCGTGGCGTGCAGGTGGGTTGGGTCCGCTGGGTCCATGTGTGGTCAGAACGTACTGTTACGTTCTCAGTTACGTCGCGGTAAGGACCCAGACGCGGACCACAGGATAAGGCAAAAGACGTAGTTTAATACTTGCAGGGGTCAAACCAGGAGATCAGAAATCAGGGAGGTACAGGAACGACAGGCAAAGGGGCAATCAAGGGCAATCCAGAAGGTCAGGCAGTACCAGGGAACAAGGCAGGAGAATCGTCGACAAACAGGTGATCAAAACCGGAAACCAAAACAGAGCAGATAAGGGCTAATCCAAAGAATTGTCGGACAAAGGGTATCTCCTGAAGCTAAAACAGATCTCTGGCTTAAAACAGGTAGCAGGCACAGGAAAAGTAATACGACGTTCTGACACAGACTGGAAGTAACACAGGGCTTAAATGCACAAGGTACAAATGACACAAAGGGAATCAGGTGTGTGAAAGGGCGGGGATCCAAACGAGACAATTGAAAATACAATTGGGAACACTGAAACAATCACGGAGACAACTAGGGAAAACGCGGACTGGATTCCAAACATACACACGATAACAGATGACCTGGAGTTTCAGGAAATCGTGCATAGATTAAGATGACAGGGAGAGAAGATCAGATGCAGCTGGGAATGATTAGCAAGGACAGAACAGCGTGAAAATGTGCGCTCTAATATGTTAGTGAGATTAGTAACTATACACACCCCTGCTGTTAGTATGATTAGTAAGTATATACAAATTAGTTTGTTAATGGAGTTAGTAGATCTTATCTATCATTAGTATGTTAGTGGTAATTAGTAAATCTAAGTGCACAGAGATAGGTGTGAAGCAAGAGGGAACCCGAACACCAATGAGATCACCCGAATGGTACAGAGACGTAAACAGGGAGTGACAGATCAGAAGTAAACAAGCAGACAAAGGACAACTAGGAAAAACTGGAAAATAAACAAGCCAGAATACAAACTAAGAAACAATAAATACAAAATAAAGATACAAATAACAAGCAATACTCAGATCCTTACAGATATAGCCAGTGTGGGACATGTCATAGCCAGTGTTGGAAATCTCATAGCCAGCGTGAGACATCTCATAGCCAGTGTGGGACATCTCATAGCCAGTGTGCTACATCTCATAGCCAGTGTGGAATATCTCATAGCCAGTGTAGGATATCTCATAGCCAGTGTAGGATATCTCATAGCCAGTGTGCTACATCTCATAGCCAGTGTGGGATATCTCATAGCCACTGTGCTAAATCTCATAGCCAGTGTGCTACATCTCATAGCCAGTGTGGGATATCTCATAGCCGGTGTTGGACATCTCATAGCCAGTTTAGGATATCTCATAGCTATTGTGGAACATCCCATAGCTAGTGTGGGAAATCTCATAACCAGTGTGGACATGTCATAGCCAGTGTGCTACATCCCATAGCCAGAGTGGAACATGTCATAGCCTGTGTGCTACAGCTCATAACCAGTGTGAGATATCTCATGGCCATTGTGGGAAATCTTATAGCAAGTGTAGGACATCTCATAACCAGTGTGGGATATCTCATAGCCTGTGTGCTACATCTCATAGCCAGTCTGGGACATATCATAGCCATTGTGGAACATCTCATAGCAAGTGCGGGACATCTCGTAGCCAGTGTGGGATATCTCATAGTCAGTACGGAACATCCGATAGCCAATGTGGAACATGTCATAGCCAGTGTGGGATATCTCATAGCCAGTGTGGAACATGTCATAGCCAGTGTGGGATATCTCATAGCCAGTGTGGAACATGTCATAGCCAGTTAGGACATCTCATAGCCAGTGTGGACATGATATAGCCAGTGTGGGACATGTCATAGTCAGTGTTGGAAATCTCATAGCCAGTGTGCTACATCTCATAGCCAGTGTGGAATATCTCATAGCCAGTGTAGGATATCTCATAGCCAGTGTGCTACATCTCATAGCCAGTGTGGGATATCTCATAGCCAGTGTGCTACATCTCATAGCCAGTGTGGGATATCTCATAGCCACTGTGCTACATCTCATAGCCAGTGTGGAATATCTCATAGCCAGTGTAGGATATCTCATAGCCAGTGTGCTACATCTCATAGCCAGTGTGGGATATCTCATAGCCAGTGTGCTACATCTCATAGCCAGTGTGGGATATCTCATAGCCACTGTGCTACATCTCATAGCCAGTGTGGGACATCTCATAGCCAGTGTGGAATATCTCATAGCCAGTGTAGGATATCTCATAGCCAGTTTAGGATATCTCATAGCCAGTGTGGGATATCTCATAGCCAGTGTGCTACATCTCATAGCCAGTGTGGGACATGTCATAGCCAGTGTGGGATATCTCATAGCCGGTGTTGGACCTCTCATAGCCAGTGTGCTACATCCCATAGCCAGAGTGGGACATGTCATAGCCTGTGTGCTACAGCTCATAACCAGTGTGGGACATGTCATAGCCTGTGTGCTACATCTCATAGCCAGTGTGGGACATCTCATGGCTATTGTGGAACATCCCATAGCTAGTGTGGGAAATCTCATAGCCAGTGTGGAACATCTCATAACCAGTGTGGACATGTCATAGCCAGTGTGCTACATCCCATAGCCAGAGTGGAACATGTCATAGCCTGTGTGCTACAGCTCATAACCAGTGTGAGATATCTCATGGCCATTGTGGGAAATCTTATAGCAAGTGTGGGACATCTCATAACCAGTGTGGGATATCTCATAGCCTGTGTGCTACATCTCATAGCCAGTCTGGGACATATCATAGCCATTGTGGAACATCTCATAGCAAGTGCGGGACATCTCGTAGCCAGTGTTGGATATCTCATAGTCAGTGCGGAACATCCGATAGCCAGTGTGGAACATGTCATTGCCAGTGTGGGATATCTCATAGCCAGTGTGGAACATGTCATAGCCAGTGTGGGATATCTCATAGCCAGTGTGGAACATGTCATAGCCAGTTAGGACATCTCATAGCCAGTGTGGACATGATATAGCCAGTGTGGGACATGTCATAGCCAGTGTTGGAAATCTCATAGCCAGTGTGAGACATCTCATAGCCAGTGTGGGACATCTCATAGCCAGTGTGCTACATCTCATAGCCAGTGTGGAATATCTCATAGCCAGTGTAGGATATCTCATAGCCAGTGTGCTACATCTCATAGCCAGTGTGGGATATCTCATAGCCAGTGTGCTACATCTCATAGCCAGTGTGGGATATCTCATAGCCACTGTGCTACATCTCATAGCCAGTGTGGGACATCTCATAGCCAGTGTGGAATATCTCATAGCCAGTTTAGGATATCTCATAGCCAGTGTGGGATATCTCATAGCCAGTGTGCTACATCTCATAGCCAGTGTGGGACATGTCATAGCCAGTGTGGGATATCTCATAGCCGGTGTTGGACATCTCATAGCCAGTGTGCTACATCTCATAGCGAGTGTGGGACATCTCATAACCAGTGTGGACCTCTCATAGCCAGTGTGCTACATCCCATAGCCATAGTGGGACATGTCATAGCCTGTGTGCTACAGCTCATAACCAGTGTGGGACATGTCATAGCCTGTGTGCTACATCTCACAGCCAGTTTGGGACATCTCATGGCTATTGTGGAACATCCCATAGCTAGTGTGGGAAATCTCATAGCCAGTGTGGGACATCTCATAACCAGTGTGGACATGTCATAGCCAGTGTGCTACATCCCATAGCCAGAGTGGAACATGTCATAGCCTGTGTGCTACAGCTCATAACCAGTGTGAGATATCTCATGGCCATTGTGGGAAATCTTATAGCAAGTGTGGGACATCTCATAACCAGTGCGGGATATCTCATAGCCTGTGTGCTACATCTCATAGCCAATCAGGGACATATCATGGCCATTGTGGAACATCTCATAGCAAGTGCGGGACATCTCGTAGCCAGTGTGGGATATCTCATAGTCAGTGCGGAACATCCGATAGCCAGTGTGGAACATGTCATAGCCAGTTTTGGAAATAACTAGGGCAACAAGCCCCTGTAGTCTAGAGCAGGGATACTCTATGGCTCTGGATGCAAGTAGCATTGCTACTTTTTAATTCTTCTAAAATTTCCTTTCTTATCCTGCCACCTAATCATGCCACAGTTTATTGTGTGTTAACTATGTAATTAAAAGTTTTACTTAAATTAAATTAAGTGCAGAGTAACACCAAACACCAACAGACCCTGCAGGTCTTCAGGTCCAGGGTTGGGGACCCCTGCTCCAGTCACTGCCATCTCAACAGTTCCCCATCACACCTCCGGGGTTTTTAACTCTGGATTAACACTCATACTCTCATGCTGTGTACCGTATTAATAGTCTGCACAGTGTCGCAGACACAAACACACCAGATGACCTGCTAGTCATTTCACTGGCTGCTGTTTACAGATGTCTGATTATAAAGGGACTCTGTGCCAACCTCACACTCCTGCCTGTTAGCATGCTTTCTCAGTAGCTAGCTGCACTACCTAGCTATCTACGTTAAAGCTGTAGTACACAACCTTCTCAATGGTCGCATTTGTTGTTAAAACATTTCAAATGAGTCCAGGTAAATCAACTGAATCTTTTCTGTTGTTGCACATCACACTGATTTTGTGTAGCGTTAGCCTGAACTAGAGCTTGACTGATATATCGTTCTTTTTTTTTACAATCACACGTGGGTGGTCTATCTAGTGGATCTCGCTACAGAATTAGTGTTCTTGCTACCCTCAACATATCACATGACAGGGAATCTTCACTCAGTCAGAGTCTTAGAGCAGCGCTGCCGCTGAAGGAAGACTCACTGAATGAAAGGAAGGAACAATAATGCATGTTTCTCTTGCTAGCTAATTGAATATTGTCAATAATAACAGTGTATTAACACAATAGTAATGCTAGTCATTCTTTAATTGCGGTCATAATAAATGTTTGCAAACTGCCAATGAATGTAAACAACATTGCTAGCTAGCTATCAGCAAGCTAATCAGCTACCAGTAACATGAGATGCATCCACAGATCTCATTGTCCTCTTTTACTTAGCACCATTACTTAGCTAACGTTATCATTCATTACTTAGGCTACCGACTGAGATATATCATATATATTTAGGACAGTGTGCATTTCGATTCACCCCCGTATTTTAACTGAGGCATTTATTTTCATATCGAATAAATTAATGGGATTAATGTGACCGATTTAAGATGATGACGACATTTTGAATAGCTAGATAACGGTAGCTAGCTAATGACAGCTCCTGGGGCCTGTTTCACGAAGCTTATAGTGTTTGCTGAATAACTGTACTGAGTAAACCCCGGAACCCTCCCAAATCTGGAACATGGACTAAAGAAAAGGTGCTTTACCGGGTTTTACTCAGTGCAGGTTTTCAAGCTAACTCAGTAATTCTGCTTCGTGAAACAGCCCCTTGAACTTTAGGGTGAGAGAGGAGAGGAAAAACCTTATTGGTATGGAATCTATGTTACCAGTCATCAAGCTAATCACTAGCGTAACTAGCGAGAAGGGTGTCCCGGCAATACCGGAGCAGTGCAGTCTCAGGACCCTAGTTTTTTTGTGACAGCGCCATCTACCGAATTGGATGACCGCAACAGTGCTATAAAATATAATGAGAAGTAATATTTCTGTTGCACACAAGAAATTTGTCTCTTGACTACAGTTGAACCAAAATGGACCAAAATTATAGGCCTAACAGTTTCAAAGATTTTAGAGTTACAGTTCAGTTCATATAAAGAAATTAGTCCAATGCAATACATTCATTAATGGATTTCCAAGGGGATATGGATCTGTAGGTCACTTACCCCCAAAGAACAAGGGGTCTTTTTGGGGGGGGGGGTGGTTGGGGTTTAAAGCTCCCAACATTGAGCATGCCAATTGCATGCTTTCTCAAGACTTGCAACATCTGTGGCATCATGTCATGTGACAAAAACACACATTTTAGAGTGGCCTTTTATTGTCTCCAGCAAAAGTTGCGTCAGAGTAATGGTCACACTATTTTTATTCAATTTCTGGATATGCCACACCTGTCTGGTGGTGGATTATTTAATTGAAGGAGAAATTCTTAGTAGCGTGAATGTAAACAAATTTGTGCACAAAATTGAAAACAAATAACTTATTTGCGCAGGAAAGTACATGGCAATTATAAAATCCACATGTTCAGAGGTTCCCAGAGAGCCCACGCAAAACGAAACGGCTGTGGACCGCTATGGGGCACCGCTGCGCAGTGAGTCACAGTCGCCATTGTACATTCAGCCTCATCGGAGGTTCACTGTTGGGCCTGGTTTCCTGTTCTGAGAGAGAGAGAGAGAGAGCGATTGTGAAGTATGTAACATCACTACCTACCAGTGGCGGCCGGCCTATAGAGGGCGCTGGGGCGCCGCCCCCCCTCCCCCACATACAAATTTAAAAAAAAGTTTAAAAAAAATTATTATTTTTTATTATTATTTAATTTTTTTAGTAGCTTAAAATTATTATTTTTTATTATTATTTAATTTTTTAGTAGCTTAAACCTGTTATATGTTGGCCTTGCGTTGTCTAAAGTTTAATACATTACATATGCATGTTCAGGGGTCTGCGGGGCGCCGGTAACGTTATGGTGAATCAGAGCACTCATTCATTTTCAGGCGAGCCCCCTGATACTGCTGCTTGATTCGCCGCCAAAAAAGGAAGTCCCCGGGCGCAGGCCTGTGCGCCCCGGACTATCCTACCCTTTTCTGATTAGTCCTCATGGTTTATGATATTATTTGATTGGATTTAAGACATGTTTATCACGCCCAGCCGGCATCTAGCAGGATATCACTGCGAGTGCGCAAGTACTACGGATAGGTTCAGTCGGCTGCTACTCATTCATTAGATCTAGACCAAGCGAGAGAGATAATTCGAAATGGCTTCTTCAAGTGGAACAGAAAGCAAAGAAAATTCGGTTATTTCTTTGCAAAAAGAACCTTTCTCAAGGCGTTCATTGGGAGAAACGGGTCGGGCTCGGTCACGGCGGCCGAACAACTAGCGAACATTTTACTTTTGAACTACAGTAAAACCTTGACATACGAGTGCACTAACTTACGAGTATTCCGAGCAATTTCTTGTTTCGCCTTACGAGCCTAGACCCGAGTTACGAGCCGAGCAAGCGGAGCATTGCGAATGCGAATGCAATTTCGGAAATTGCATTCGCATTTCCGAAAAATTCTGAAGGGAAGGAAGAAACAAACCACCATGGATAGGTTTTTATCGAAACGCCCTGCAGATCAGTCAGAAAAGCGTGACGAAAAAGCCAAAAATCTATGAAAAAGATGCAAACGTCACTGATGAAGATTAAGTGTAAGTGAAGAATAATAATGTAGCAATTAAGTTTAGAACCAGTTTATTTCTTTATATTCTATTTTATTATCTTTGTATTATATTTTGTATTAATTATTTATAATTTATAAATACATTTCTCATTTTTATAACAACGTAACAAAGAAATTAGGGTGTTTTTTGGGGGGCTGGATCGGATTAATGGTATTTAAATTAATTTCAATGGGGAAAATTGATTTGATATACGAGTAAACCGAGTAACGAGCTCGGTCACGGAACAAATTAAACTTGTATGTCAAGGTATTACTGTACTAATTGGGATGGGTTAGCTTACTTCACATGGTGCTTCAAGTTGTTTTTGGTGAAAATATAGTGTGAAATAAATAAAAATGATACCGAATATTGTGTGTGTCTGTTATCTACCAATAAAACAATGCCCTTTGACGGTCATTTAGGTGCCCAGTTCCTGTCGGGTTCGGGTCGGGCTCGGTTACTACTATCTCGGGCTCGGTCGGGTTCGGATAGAAATATGCGGCCCGATCCGCACTCTAGTTCAGTGATGTCTTACTTGAAAAACTGTCCTCCACTGTTGCCAATCAAACTGTCTTATGCAACTGAGACACACGGTAGCTTGTTTTTTCTGTTTAAAGTCAAAGTCAGATGTATTTTTTTTTTTTTAGAAATGCTAGCGCCCCAACCTATATTTAGATCACCAGCCGCCACTGCTACCTACCAATTGAATGGTCTCCGTTCTGTCCTCAATTGCTGGTATATCCCTCGATTAAATTCCTCCATTTCACTAAAATAGTAAAGACGGACAACATAATCACTGCTAGATAACAAAAATATTTTTAAAAATTAAAATATTAACACTGAAAAAATGTAATAAAATAAAAAAATAAAAAAGGTACATTAATTAACATTGCAATCTCACCCACATCTGTGAATGGTATACCCTAAAACAAGAACATAGAATTGTAGAATTATTATTTTATGATCAAATTATTTTAAAAAGTGCAAATTATGAATAACCAAAACCTGAATCAAGTATCTAGTCACCCCAAACAAATCAGAGAGGGTCTTGTTTTTATTCATTGCTCATAACATTCAGGCTGCTTGTAATGCATAGACACATTATAACTCCATTTGCATTTCCCGAGAAAATGTTCACCTTCACAGAGAACTGCACGGGTGAAATGGCTGTCCAAATGGGTTTTGACCTTGCTCCACTTTGTTGGTTTGAACAAAGATGACTTACAGAACGGGCAGTGAAGGTTCTTGCAGCATGTGGTGCATCTTGTCAGTGGCAAGGATCGTCCTTTTTGTATTGTTATATGAATCTTGAAAAAGAGAGAGCCTAATTGGTCAAATTTAACATTTAGAGTTCATTTCACTGACACAAATTCAGCCTAGTACTGGACCAAAATACACTTTGAATATTCTGTCCTGGATTGATCTTAATCTGTGTCAGTGAAATCACTTCATATATACAGCACATGACAGAATCTAACACGTGTAAGTAGTGTAAGCCTATACAGGTGCAGCTCAAAAAATTAGAATATTGTGAAAAAGTTCAATATTTTTTGTCACTCATTTCAGAAAGTGAAACTCATATATTATATAGATTCATTACACATAGAGTGAAATATTTCAAGCCTTTATTTCTTGTAATTTTGATGATTATGTCTTACAGCTAATGAAACCCAAAATTCAGTGTCTCAGAAAATTAGAATATTTTGCTTTAACATATTTTTAAAGTATCATATTTAATATTTGGTCGCATATCCTTTGCATGCTATTACTTCCTGAAGTCTGTGACCAATCAACATCAAAAGACTCTCGATATCTTATTTTCAGGTACTGTTACAAGCGATACTATAACCTCTCTGCATTTGAACTGATCTCTATGGGAATTGGGGGGTGAGACTAGATTCAGCTGTAAATTACACTGGTGCAGTATGGAACACATGGCTGGCTAAATGGCTGTAAGTCATCAAGGGTCTGAGCTATCGAACGAGCCCCAAACCATCACTCTGTTGCCAGATATGGAGTAGATGTGGATGGATCACTGCAAGGGTTATTTCTCCTGACTCATTTTCCTATATAACTCTATGGGGAAAAAGTCAGGAGAAACAACCCTTAAAGGGATCCATCCACATCTACTCCATATCTGGCCGCAGAGTGATGGGTTGGGGCTCGTTTGATACCTTAGACCCTTGATGACGTACAGCCATTTCGCCAGTCATGTGTTCCGTACTGTACCAGCGTAATTTACAGCTGAATCTAGTCTTACCCCCCAATTCCCATAGAGATCAGTTCAAATGCAGAGAGGTTATAGTATCGCTTGTAACAGTACCTGAAAATAAGATATCGAGAGTCTTTTGATGTTGATTGGTCACAGACTTCAGGAAGTAACAGCATGCAAAGGATATGCGACCAAATATTAAATATGATACTTTAAAAATATGTTAAAGCAAAATATTCTAATTTTCTGAGACACTGAATTTGGGTTTTCATTAGCTGTAAGCCATAATCATCAAAATTACAAGAAATAAAGGCTTGAAATATTTCACTCTATGTGTAATGAATCTATATAATATATGAGTTTCACTTTCTGAAATGAGTGACAAAAAATATTGAACTTTTTCACGATATTCTAATTTTTTGAGCTGCACCTGTAGATGTAGAATACATAATAACTGACTATTAAAAATACCCAACATTACAAAACAATGTCCAAATTAAGAGACTGGCTGATAACACGTACTGTGGGGGTAAACAGGCAGTCAGCACAGTTTAATTATTAAGATTTAAACTTCAATAAAATGGTAAAACAATTAGTATTAAACAAACATTTACACTGAAGACAGTACTGCTGATGTAATGTAGCTGACAGACACAGATCATATTGACATGCTCTTATCATCTTTTGAAGTTTAATCAATGTGCTGGCTAGAATTCATTATCATAACGTTAGTCAACTAGTTGGGCTTGCCAAAATCGAGCTACGGTTTCATCAAACAAATAAGGCTAACGTCAACGTTAGTTTGTTTTGTAGCAAGCTATCGGTAAGCTAACGTTATAACAGATGATAGTTTGTAGTGCCTTTTAAATATGCTTCGATTATCTTTGAATCGAACATCAACGTTAGCAAAACAAATAAAACTTGATTCACATTCAGTTTTGTCGTCCATCTTCTTGTTTCTCTTGGGCATGCGCAGGACTCCAGGGTTCTGAGACTGTCCCGGTCCTGACACTGCACTGCTCCGGTATTGCAGGCACATACTATTGTAATTAGCGGGGGGCAGGGAGGGCACTCCCCCCCCCCGGAGGCAAAATTCCAAGAGCTGGGCCCTCAGCCGCTTGGAGGCAAACTCATATATTTAAAATTTAATAAAAATCTAAATGAATTATAGTCAACAGTGTGGGCATAACTGAACAAAATATAGGCTATAGCCTATATTTAAAACATGGGGAAATATTTTCATTAATATAATTCATAGTTGTCTGACTTCCACAAATGCACATTGCACGCACGCTCGTTTCCGACGTTAGCGGAACAGTTAAAAAGGAAACAAAATCTGGTTATACGAAATGTAGCCTAAACAAAAAGAACAGCGGGAGAAAACTAAATCTGCATTAACATGTGTAGCCTATCACTAACTAACTTATTTTTGAAGCATAATCAACCCAAGAAGGGCTCAAGTTGAGACTGTCTCAATTTGGAGAATGTAATCAACAAGTTTGCCAGGACAAAAGAACGAAGAATTTACCTGTAAGAAGGACCGCAACCATGTAGGAAAGGAACGCAATGAATGAACTAAATTTTTTAAAAGTAGGCCTATGCTATGAAATTTTAAATATACTCGCTACATAAATGAATGAATTAACTGAATATTCAATTTATCACACAGCCTAGACCTACCATTAACGATTTTGTTTTGTGTAGACAAAAATATTAGCCTGGCCTACACTTTGTATTTTCAAAAGCAAAATAAGATGACGAGTTCAATGCATGGGGCCGCATGCAATGTCCTAACAAATTGATTTGTTTTTGTCAGAATAATAGCCTAAAATATATATATTTTTTTGTAAATCTTTATTTGCAGACATTAATTAGCTATAGGTAGGGGAGCGTCGCCTTATATGTAACACATTTCATATTTGGCTAAACCAATTGGATACCCCAATCGCTAGCATTTCGACTTCGGACACCAGAAGAGACTGCGTGGTATGAATACTTTCTCAAGCCACTATAGTACAGTAAGCAAGAGGAAATGGCAAATGCTCATTTCTACATGTGACCATGATTTTCTTAGTGTGTATAAGCGTGGCATTTTATGCATTTTACAGTCTGTGGCTGTGGCGAGAGGAGGGTCGTAAGTAGGCTACTTTGGGCTAATAATAGCACCCTCCTATTTTATGGCACTGCAGTGTAACTGGAGAAGCTGAGGTTTTCGCAAGCCTTTCGCAAACATCAATACTGTAATTGAGACAGATACGTCTCAACCACTAGGGGCAAAGTTTATAGAGTTAAACCAATTCGCTCACAAACATAATGAGCACAGTATGTTTACTCTAGTTTTCGAGTTCGCTTTTCTTTTTCTTTGCATGAAATAGCGCCGGTGTAACGGGAAATTTCTCGCTGGTGAACTCACAAGGTCAATTTCATTGTTGATTGGTTCGCGATGTGAACTGGCCTATCTTTTTGATTGGTTTATGTCATAAGCCAATTTGTTTTGAAAACAAAAATTCAAGTGTATGTTTGCGCCACCGGGACATAACGTTACACATAATGGCACGATGGTAATACGGACATTGTATAGTTACCTGAACAGACATAAATGTGAAAGCTCTCAACACAAAAATGTTCACTGAGAAAGAAACGGGCTGGCTTATAGCCTATAAACTGACTCGTGTAGACTCTAGCCTACATTGGTTTGGCTCTAGCCAGCCTGTTTCTTTCACAGATGTAGTGGCGAATTTTTGTAAAAATGGGTGTTGTAGTCTTCGAAAAGTGTTTCAGTGTTTCAGTTTTTTTTGCAGAGATTCAAAACTTTTTTTCAGAGTTTCAGAACTTTTTTTCAGAGATTCAAAACCTTTTTTCAGAGTTTCAAATCAGTTTTGAGTTTTCAGAGATTCAACTCTTTTTTTCGAACTCGCAAATTGTGACACTGATTTGATGCCATAGATTTGTGTCCGAATCAGAGATTTATCTTCTGCACCATGTGTAACGTTACTAGCCTACTACTGTGTAGGCTAGGCTACTGTTTACTCCACAATAGTATGTGCCATGCAGCAGCCTATGCAAAAAATATTCTCTACAGGCTAGCTACTATTATCAGCAAAAACTCGGAAATAAGTATATCATCCGGTGATCTTAAGTAGGCTACACTACATTTAGAGAACATTTTGCATACTTAACAACTTTCTCATCCAGAGTAGCCTAATCGCCAAACATACTCAATAGTATGGAAGGGCATTGATTCGGACACATCTTTTCCCGAATTTGTCAAATAGGCTTAAAGGCTATGAACGACCTGTCAAAAAACACTAATTATTTTGAGGTGAAAATAAATGCGCAGCCCAGCATAGGCCTAATGTCACAAATCAAAACCCCAAATGTAGGCTAGCCTACTCAATATCATTGCTTTAATTGAAACACAAAATACAAATCTGTTCTATTTTTTTAATCAAAACAGTTCATTCATAATCAGTTTTCCCCAATAACGTCACACACATTCACCAAAGAACACTTAAGCGGACTTTTATTTGTCATTTACGGCTTTCTCGTAGCCTATTCATTTACAGTGACTTAAATGTAGCCTTATTGTCTTTATTGCATGGCAAAATAACAATCAATAAACGTGACAGTACTAATATTTTACTCAAAACAGAAAATTTAGTGAGTTTCTTCCGACTTAATTTTAACAGGTCAGAAATATTCACGTAGCCTTTCTTTGTTATTAGAAGTGCTTTCTAAGTCAAATTTTTATCAAATTATTTTTCTCGCAATAACCGACCCCGGAACCCCCTCTTTTGGGTGTGGGACCCCCCCCCCCCCCCCCCAATGCACTTCCACGTAATTACTTCTCAAACATATTTCTGTCCTCATCTGCCCCCACACCCTCCAGCCACCACGGCTAGCCAGGCCTACAGAACATCCATGAAAAAACTGGATAAAGTGAAATGAGGTACAGCCCTTTCCCCAGCAAAGCAGCTAGTTCATGTCAGGACATTGCCTGCATGAAAACTGTGTGATGGGGGTATGTGTCCAATTGTCATGATCTGAGTCAGTTAATTCCAGAGCAGACTGCATGCTACTCCCAGTGACTGAGAGTCTAATCCTCAGAGCACATGTCATCATGTTAAAGGGGGAGAGAGGCAATGATGTGCACAAGTTGTGACTACAGGCATGTGTTGTGCAACATGGTGAGCCAGATGAACAAAATATTTCAACTCCTGTGGTCACACTACTTCTTTAGTAAGTGTCAAACAACCTTCTGCTGATTTATTATTAATAATAATAATAATATTGTTATTATTAATAATAACTATTTGTATATAACCTTTTGTTCATAGGACACATCAGAGAGTGCTTCATAGAAAATAAGAGTAAAACAAATGGAGCAAGCTAAGAGTGTAATTAAAGTAAAAAAATGATAAAAGAATGTAAAAATATATGGAACACAAAATGTGAGAAAAATAAAATGAAATCAGGTATTGGTACATATGATCCTATGTTCACGTGGATCTAATAGATCATATCATATTTTATTACCTTTATTTTCCCTCCCTCCCATATCAAAATACTGATATTTGTGTGCCAAATGTTTTGCAATGCTGATTATTTTTGGGCGGTTGCTGCCATTTTAATTCAAGAGAGAAAATGTGTACTGTGTTACGCTAAATTATTAGTCATCTTAATTTATGCAATGAATAAAATAAAAAACGAATTAGCATGAATGACTAACATCCACTGGATTAAAGATACTTGCAAATGAAACTGAACTTCCATAAAAGTTTATTTTAATGCAGAACACACAAATAAACTTTAAGATTGTTTCTAACTTTACAAGAAACTATAATGTCAATTCTCTGTAGTGCTGCTGTTCTGTAATGGGTAAAGCAAGGCGATTTTGCACTTTCACCATTAAGAGTGGTCTGTGCAGAAGAAAATCTAATTCATTTTATACAGGTGGAAGCTTACTTATTTATAAAGCAATATCCAGAAAAGCCACATTTTTCCCCATGTCTATAAACATTATGGAAAAACGTTGTGGAATTGTGCTCTTGTAATTCGGTCGGGTAGTAAAAATGTCTTTCTCCTGCAGGAAAGAAAATACGAGTGTGACCTGGACCTTTTTAGCTGAAAATTTGGGGTTTGGAAGAAATATTATAAAAACTTTGTCACAATGTTGTTATTCGGTGCAGCATTACACCTGACTGCAATGTTGTAAATAGTGGAAATAAAAGATTTTGTTAACAGGGTAGTAGTCTCAGAAGAGTAATAGCCTTCAATAGAGGGAAGTTGGAGAACATTTCTAAATGCTACTTACAACCAACCAACTCAACAATGTTGGACCGTAGGCCCACTGAAGTATCATCAAGTATTGTTTTTTTCTTTAAAGGGTAACTACACCCTAGATCACTTTTTCTAGCTGTAAACATGTTTGTATGCCTACCTTAATGAAACTTATTCATCCATTCGGTTATTTCAACAATTGTGAAATAGTAACATAAATTAAGAGAAACTGGTTGAAATTTTCTTTCTGCTCCCTACACTGCCCCCGCCCCAATAGTGATGTCAGAGTACCTCTTTTGAGGTGCCTCTACATCATATGGATAATTGTTGTCGCCCACAACAGAAACAGCCGGCACCTGATTGGTTAGACCCACTAGGTTACTTTCGTTTCGGCTGCACGTTTTAAAACCGGAACAACGTTGCGTCCTGTTCATAAACTCTCTTATTCCACCTAAATAGTCCACTAAAATATGTTTCTGAAGATATGCGAGGTGAGAAATAGGCCATGCAGTTGCTGAACCTTGATTTATATTTGATGTGCAACGTCTAGTTTGACAGTTTGATCCGAGTTATACGTAATCATTTGTACAATGTAGCCTACGTTAATTTATGAAAATGACAATGGACACAACTTCTCCGCCCCCACCCATCTCCCTCGCTCACCCCACAAAGTATTTTTCTAAGTTGTTTCGTGGGCAGAGACAGGCTGAAACAGTGGGTGTAGTTACCCTTTTTTATTTTTTTATTTTTTTAAATGTTTTATATTATTTTATTTTATGTTGGTTTATGTACGCACCAATAACCACAGTAAATTCCTCGTATGTAAATACTTGGCGAATAAAGGGATTCTGATTCTGATTCTGATTCTGATTTAAAGTGGCAATCCACAATTTTCCAGTTTTGGTGGATTTGGCGACATCTGTGGTGACTGGTGGTCACAACAGTTTGTTTTCCTACTCCAAAATGTTGTTCCATTCAAAATGAAGCTACAACCCCAAACAAAGCAGCATGGTTTGCTTTTGGGTGTATCACTAGGCGTGCATTGAGTGTTTAATTTTTTTAGAGGGTAATCCAGCAGCAGCGTATTTTGCAGAAAGACTGCCTAGCGACAATCAACAATGTCTTCTGACACGTTAATATTGAGCAAAATATCAAAATCAACTTTTAGGCGCTTGCTCTCCCACATTTGACATGCAAGTTCTTGTGCGTGCATCATCACATTTGAATATTTGGCGGGAATGTCACACCCAATGGCATGAATGGAAAATAGCATAGAGGAGCAATTAGAGAATGCAAATGCATTGAATGAACATTGCTACAAAAATGTTGGTGCAAAAAGTTATAAAATATGGCATTTCTTTATATAAAAATTACAGATTAAAGCTTTAAATCAATAATTGTTAAATTATTAGGGTTAATGAGTTAAGTAACTGTACATTTAGCAAAAAGGTTGCCCCATTATTACAAAGCACGATTCTAGTTTGTGCAATATGTATATTCATACACATGTATATATTTGCCCAATATATCGTTCAGGAAAGGGGAAGACGGCAATCACACAGCTCACTCATGTGTGTGGTAATATAATAAGAGGATGTACTCAGTCCAGTGAATTCACTGGTACTCTATTAAAAGAAAGTCAAAGACACAAAAAAGAAAACAGAAATAAAAAGAAATCTTTGTCCCACAGACTATACCTTTCTTTCCTCCTGATTTCTGCACTGTCCCAGCGTTGCTATTATTTTTTTTAATACTCAAAAGAAACCTTTAGTCAAAATATAAGACTGGTACTTTGCGCAGCAATCGTGCAGATTACTTGGACCAAACAAACTAACCCTGGAACAGCTTTGTTGTGTTTGGAAAAAATGGTTATGTATAGCCTTGTCAGGACTTAAATCATGCTACCCTGGCCTAGTGCAATTTTGGTGAATCCTAAAATATCGCTTCCCAAATCGCTCTGAAATAGGTGTTATCAGTGTCTGTTTGAGAGGGCAGAAATTCTTAATCCTAAAGATAATTCAACAGCAGACATACTTGAATGTAATTTTAAACAGTTCTACTCCAGAAATGTGAAATGGTAAAATAACGGTAAATAAAGATACTGTTACAATGAGACAGAGGCGCATAATACATGCATACTAGGCGGCATCAAGGACACGTCAGTTGCAAACTGAAAGGCATATCTAAGGCCTGCTGAAAGGGGGGTAACCATGCCTGCCTGCTACAGTAACTGTAGAGATTCATGCTCAGTAACACTAGTTTGAGTCACAGCAAATAGTTAAGTTGCACTGAACAACGTAGCACAACAGAGTAGTTAGTTTGAAATCCTTTTTTTTTTTTTGGTTTGGTTTGTAACAAATAATTCCTTTGTTCATTTGATATATTTTTCCCATTTAGGAAAAAAATACATGAGATACTTGCCCAAAGAATAATTGTCAATTCATCGAAATCTTTAGAATTGAGTTGGTGCTTTATTCGCGCTTGCATATTGCATACATCTCTGACGTCACAAAAAGGATTAATCTTGAGCGGAAGTTGAGTTTTTTTAGATGTGACAAACTAAAGAAGAATTTTTAAGTTGATCCAACATTTAACTTTTTCAGCGAAGTGAGCCTCTTCATTTTACAGGCATAAGGATCATATACAGCACATTCTTTAAATGACATTTCCATTAAATTAGGATGCTAGAAATGCGTACACCGTTTTGTTAACATGCCTTCAGTTCATTTATGATTACTACATAATGCATATTATATGAGCAACTGTAGGGGTGATATACACACCGCCTAAATTACAGTACTGGAACACCTGCAAATAAATTACGTTGCTATTAGACCAATTTCAAATATGTCAAAAATAAGTTGACCATTGTAGTTAACAAATAAAACAAGGAAGATGTGAATAACAGTATGATTATTTTCCATCATAATGATGAAATACAATTTTGAACAAACGGGGGTGCCCATGCTAGTAAAATGATCAGACAGCTCACTCCCTGTTGGTTGGCAGGTACCATGGTAACCATTCTGTGCACTGTGACTCTGAAGAAATGTTGTAACCATAGTAACTGCCAGGACCTGTGGGAAGTGGGTGAGGGTGATGTTTATGTGTGGAGCCATAAACCATCACTTGATAGATTTGCCTATTGATTTCCTTCTGCAGAAAGAGTCTGCACCTCTCAGCTTCCTTAAAGATAACTGTTCCGTTTTTAATTACAAATCAGCAATGTGCAAAATGGTACAGAGACAAAAGGTATGGTAAGCTGTTTTTAACAAGAAGATAGGCAGTCAATGAAATACTGTAGATCTGGAGGAGAGTAGGAAGAAAAAAAAACAGACATCCTCTCGTGAGGTGGAATTCAAAGGGAGGCATTCTTGGATCTTTCTTTCCTTTTGATAAGAATGTGTAACACGGCTTGTATTTTCATTACCTAGAAACGGCTGACTGTAGCAGGAGTCGTCTTAGAGAATTAGAGACCTTCTGTTGAACATGGAAGTCAATGAAAAGCAGAAAAAGGACCATTCACAATGCAAAACAGCCCTAAAAGAAACAGCAGAGTAAAGCAAAGGAAGACGAAAGGCAAAATGAAGGGAGTAAGTGAGTACGTCAACCTTTTATCTGCCTTGGGAGAATCGGTGTTTTGGCAAAGTCAGTTTCAGCAGCACAGGATTAGTGATCCGTTTCACTGATTCCCTTTCTTTCAAATCCCAGCAGCTGTGTTGGTTTTAATTTTTTATTTCCCTTAATATTTACTGAATTTTAAATGAGTGAAATCAATTCTGGAGATGTGTGGAGATGATTGGGAAATGCTGCACATGCTTGCTTGCATGCCTGGTTTTATATATTGTGTGGAGCGCGTAGGGTTTTCGACAGGTGACTGCACATTTAAAGACATAAACCACGCCCAAACTGCATCAAGGTCAGATGATTTGCTGCAGATTTTCAAGCTGTTCCTTAAAAGGAAGCAACAAAACGCTGACAGAGTTGGGTGTGCAAACTGCAGTGCTCATTATAGAGTATGGCTTCCAATCAAGAAGAGATAATCTTGGCACTGGCTGGAAGGACCAAATTTTACCGAACATGGTACTGACCAATCAGCTGCCCATCTTAGTGCGTGCATGTGTGAGAATAAATTATCAATTGTTCTCATTTGCACCACAGTGTTGTTATGTCCAAACAGCTGCACAGAACCATATTTTACACCCTACCAATCACACAGTACTACAGGTGGGAATCGGCTCTGTAGCTAGTAATCTGTCAGACCAGGTGTTCCTTTGTGACAAACTGAGTGCAGTGGTCTTCCAGGAGTGTGCTAATGATGTAACGGCTAGCCTGGTCCGTGTTAATTACATATTGCCCAGCCTGATTCATGCAACAGCTGACCAGATGACGTGGACTGAGTGACTAGCCTTCAGATATCAACAGCTGAACTGGACTGAGCAAGTAGCCTCTTTCAGATAACAGCTGGACTGGGCTAAGCACCTAGCCTCCTTCAGATAACAATCGCTGACCTGGACTGAGAAACTAGCCTCTTTCGGATAACAATAGCTGAGCTAGACTGAGAAACTAGCCTCTTTCAAATAACAACAGCTGACCTGGACTGAGCGACAAGACCACTTTCACATAACAATAGCTGGACTGGGCTGAAAGACTAGCCTCGTTCATATAACAGAAGCTGATCTGGACTGAGCCACTAGCCTCTTTCAGAAAACAACAGATGGTGTTGACTGAGCAACAAGCTTCTTTCAGATATCAGCAGCTGAAACAACAGCTGACCTGGACTGAGCGACTAGCCTCCTTCAGATAACAACGGCTGACCTGGACTGAAAGACACGCCTCTTTTAGATAACAACAGATGACTTGGGCTGAGCTATCAGCCTCTTTAAAACAGACGACCTGGACCGAGAGACTAGACTCTTTCAAATAACAACAGACAACCTCCTGGACTGGGCGACTAGCCTCTTTCAGGTGACAACAGATGACCTAGACATGAGTGGCTAGCCCCTTTCAGATACGTGCAGATGACCAGGGGCCTGCATCACAAAGCAGGATTACAGAGTTAGCTGGATTACCAAGTTAGCTGGATAACTGGGATAACTGCACTGAGTAAAACCCAGAACAGCTCTTTTTACTTCAGTCCATGTTCCAGATCTGGGAGGGTTCCGAGTTTTATCCAGCTAACTCTCAGTAATCCTGCTTCATGATACAGGCCCCTGGACAATGAATTAGCCTCTTGAGTGTTTTGTGTGTGTGTGTGTGTGTGCATGTGTGTGTGCGTGTGTGTGTGTGTGTGTGTGTGTGTGTGTGTGAAAACACTCCTGTACAGTGAGGAAAGGTCAGCAGTTATAGGCCTGTTGAGGGAGCTAATTGGCCCCTACACAATGCAAAATGGGCTGCTCGGACACACACACACGCACACACTAAATTGGGCTTCTTTGAGACGGGGAGAGGAGAGATGAAACACACCTCCACTGTTCTCCTGTACAGGATGGGAAAATTCAATCATCCCAATGGAAGGTACAGGTTTCCTTTTCTAATACTGCTCCATGTGATTAGGGTTTATTTTATTCAGTCTTCCTAATTAAGCCCACTGGGGCATGTTCACCCCTTCAAGAGGAAGTCACAAAGGATAATATACAGATAGGTGACGATTAACATAAGACAACATATTCCATACCCTCCTGACAATAGTTCCACTAATGCAAAGTGTAATGTCACACGGTTTTATCATAGCAGTTCAGTGCACTGCCTGGTCCTTGTTTTGACTGCTATCATCATACATTAAAATACTGTATAGCTAATTATTAATAATATTAATCTGTGAATGTGCATTCATAGCACTGAATCTTTTCACCTAATTAAATATAATTTGCAATGACATCATATCATTGATAGCCTTTCTGAAGCACACTTCTGCACACTTATCTTTTTTGGGGGTGGGCTTATATCTTTTTACCATATTTTATCTCTAATTTCACCATTATGGATTGTCCACTACCAATTCCTTATTCTTATTTAAAAAAAAAAATTTATATTACTAAAAATACAAATTAAATAGAGATTAAGGTACAGATTAAGGTCTTCACTTCTTTAGTGCAAAACCCACTGCAATACGCCTAATATTATGTCAGATGTATGCTAATTTATATTTTTAAATCATCGCTGTTAAGAAAGTAACTCAGTTATAACAATGTTGTTATGCATGATATAACACGTGTTTTATAATGGTGAAGCGTGTTTATTGTATGTAGATATTAGCATAGGTTTCTATACTGTATAACACTATCTTCTCCAGTTGTTTTGTAAGTAGAATTCACTGGAATGGAAGAATTCACTGAAAAGAAAACCAGTGTTCAGACAATGTTCTCATAAGAGAGCGTTTAAGACTGCTTGACAGAATTTGTATTATTTTTTAATGAGTTATAGGAGTTAATAAGAGTTATTAGGGTCAGATACAGCCAGCATGTATTTATGCAGATGCAGTTAATCTTCTCAGCTAACGTGAAATATTTCCAAAATGTGGAGGAAGGTTCCAGTTACATTTCCATTCGGTTGTGAGATAATATTATGAGAACGTTCCGCAAATGTCTTAAAATGCTTTACTATTCCAAAAAAGGTCCATCAACATTTCAAAAGACGTTTCAGGAATGTTCCGTATAAACCTACTTGCAAAACCCCCTGTGGGTAATCATTTAGCCTTAGTCATGAAAACAAAACACTAACATGGAGAATACATTTCACAATTTAAGAACGTTCCGAATGAAAGCACTGAAATGGTAGATTTGTTTAATGTTACACTACATTCTCGATAAAAAAAATGTTAACACGTAAAATTACTCTCCACAATTCTAATGATTTTTAATTGAATAACTGAATAACATCCTGAGGCTGTTCCTGCAATGTTCCTCATGACTTAAAAGATAGTATCTCAGGGACATCCAGGAAATTGAACAAATATATGTGCTTGGAACATATAACTTTCCAAATGTTCCTGGAATGTTCTGAGAACTGAAAATGGGTTTCAGTCTGAGAATGAAGAATGAATTCTGAGTGACATATGGTAGTTTCATACATACTATGAAAAGCCCACTGATTTTTTTTAACTGTGTCACAGATCCTAAAAGGAGTTTGCATACACAACTGATAGCTTATATCAGTGAAAGCAAGCGCTTACTAAGGTCATTACTGCAACAGTTAGTTCTTAAAGTCTTTCTGTACAAACTTCTCGAGTTGCGTCAAATAAACGAATACTGAGGTGGATCTATTGTAGCTGCATAATTTGTAAATAAAACCAATTCATACTGTATTTGTTCTATTTTACATTTTCTATGGCACCTCGAACAGCCACCAGATTTAATATTCTGGGGCCCCACATATCAACAATGTACAGCTACTCATAATTGTGGACGGCATTCAAAAAATATTTTTTATCATATTCCTATCTGAAAAATAACTGTTTTTCAACTTTAAAATGTTTAAACTTTTTCTTGGTATTGCACTGAAAGAACTCCTACTCCCTGATTGGTTGCCAAGTGGAATCCCTTTGGAAATTCCACCTATCAGGTAATTAGCTTGTGGGTAATCTATCTCAACTTCAGAGCAGTCAAAAATATCCAATACACCTTCCTTAATGTAAGTGTGATTGGGTTGCCAGGGTTGTTTCCATGGAAACATGACCAAACCCTCCCCCCAACACGCATAGAAAATTTGACCTCCAGCTGCTTCTGCATGTTCTAACGTGAATATATGAAATATATCAGAAACAGCTGTAGTGGTTTCCTTCTGAAGACAGGAAGTGAGTCCCAAAATCACACCAGGAAGGATTCATTTGCATTTTAAAAATATGCATGTTAACACTGATCTCCACACAATTTCCCCCTCCCTCTGGGACACTCCCAGGTGAAACTGCCCAAACATCTTACTGACTGGTTTATCAGGTCCACCAGTGAATAACAGACAGGTCTAAAGGTCAAGAAAATGGCTGAATAGAGTGCCGAATGTACTCTTCCTCTGCCAGGCCTGTGGGATTCCGCATGTGCAACGCTTGGTTTGCAAAATCAGACCTGAATTCCACATGAAGACATACCGCTATGTGTATCTCCACCCTGTTCTACCAATTACGACATAATTCCCTGTTGCACAGAAAAACATTTTGCAATACTTGCGGCTGTTCTTTGTCAAAAGGTTTGCCTGCCTGATCTTGATCCAATAAGCCAATAAGAGGACACCCTATATAACATGGCCCAACATAACCTTACACAATAAAAAATAAATAAACAAGAGGAGTAAAGTAATGTTAAATTAGCAGTGGGCCTCAGTGAGCCAGTGTAGCACATACATTAACAAGAAAACCTTAGACCAGGACACTTCCAAAAAACACTGTGAGCCAGTGTAGCACATACATTAACAAGAAAACCTTAGACCAGGACACTTCCAAAAAACACTGTGAGCCAGTGTAGCACATACATTAACAAGAAAACCTTAGACCAGGACACTTCCAAAAAACACTGTGAGCCAGTGTAGCACATACATTAACAAGAAAACCTTAGACCAGGACACTTCCAAAGAACACAGTGAGCCAGTGTAGCACATACATTAACAGGAAAACCTTAGACCAGGACACTTCCAAAAAACACTGTGAGCCAGTGTAGCACATACATTAACAGGAAAACCTTAGACCAGGGCACTTCCAAAAAACACTGTGAGCCAGTGTAGCACATACATTAACAGGAAAACCTTAGACCAGGGCACTTCCAAAAAACACTGTGAGCCAGTGTAGCACATACATTAACAGGAAAACCTTAGACCAGGACACTTCCAAAAAACACTGTGAGCCAGTGTAGCACATACATTAACAGGAAAACCTTAGACCAGGGCACTTCCAAAAAACATGGCCTTCCTAGAACACTGAAATACCACCTAGAGAGCACACAGCATCCTTTTCAGGGATCGCAGATGTTTTCAGTTTGAAACAACAAAGAGGACTGAAATAGACCCTAGATGTAAGTACAAACTTTATTAACTGGTGAACCATTTTGCAGTACATCAACAAATAATTCCCAACTAAGAAGGGGCCAGGAAGGAGCCACATTCTTTTAAACTGGGGAACAACTGAAGACCTTGTACATAAAACAGTACATTCTTATTGGAACAGGGCGGATAAACAAAAGGTTTCAAGCCTTTCAAGAAATGATTGTTGTGTACGTACAATCTGGTTGAGTGGCAGAGAAGCACCCTGAAAACACAGAGTGGGCGCTATTACAAAAGTGTGCTTTGTATTACATTCTCAATAGATGCATAGTGTAGTTTCATACCTGCATATCCATACTTTAATTCATCAATTAATTACATTTCTATAAATGCTATATATGGATTTATGTTTTTGGAAATGGAGTGATAAGTGGAGTGAGAAGTCATATTTTCCTGCATAATTTGTCTCAGGTTGAATAGTCCATAGAATAATATTATTTCAATTTGGGTGGAAGCCATTGACTTGCACAATGCAAAACAATACAACCTTGCTGCGTATACCTTCAAGCAAAATGAATGCTGCATTGTGGATTTCATTTGAGATGGTGTACTGTAGTGTACTGAGGGATTATGTGGAGTATTTGTAAACATCCACTCTGGGGCATTTTGTGCATTACTGAACACCCGGGGGGGGTGTTCAGTAATGCACAAAATATTTCAGTAAGTGAAATATGAAGTGAAATTCAAATGAACCTGAAACTAATTTACTGTAACTGAAATGAATGTAAATAAAAATAAGCTGGGTAGTGTATTTACCACATATTTCTGCCTATTACTTAGATTGCATTCCCTTGATGGAAGAACATGCTCGTTTACACTCTCACAAATTCAGGAGGATGTTTCAATTAAAAGCTTAAAGAACACTGAACAGGTAGTTTTTAGAAATCCCAAGAGACTTCTCTGAGGGAAGCTCTCTGCGGAAGCTTGGTGCTAAAGAGCCTTATAATATACATGTACATTAACTAGAACGTGAGAGAAAGAGTGTGTTTGTGTGTGTGTACACACAGGTTATGCATGATAATGCATGGTTATAAAGAGTAATATACATATTGGTCATGCAACATACTTTGTAGTTTTAATGTAAAACTTGAGTATGTATGAGTAAATATGAACCCTTTCAGCGCAGTCCCACTGAAGCCCTGTAGAGGTCATGGTTGGCCATTTTCCATTGCATTTTAGGAGTGTTACGGTAAAGGTTTTCTTGTATTTGATCATTTTTGGACAAATTAGTAATACAGAGTATATTCCAGAAAACACAGAATTCATTGTTCAATTTCAAACCCCATTTCTTCAAGAGCAATTCAATAATAACACACGAATGCACGCACACGCACACGCACACACACACACACAACTGCTTAACCTCAATCAATTAAGAGAGCTGTCCTCTACATCAAGATGGAATTTACAGAGAAAAGTGTAGCACATAAATGTCAAGAGGTTTAATAACATAAATACATTCTCAACCTGGTGCGTTTAAATCCGTCTGGAATAGAAATCAGCACTCACAGTGAGTATAAACAATCGTTTTGGGTCACATAGTTTATAAGGTGTGAAATCAGCAACAGTAAAGTGTGACTGACGCGATTGGAAGGTGCGTCTATATGTTTCTTTACTGCACAACAGCAGACACAGTACAAGACATGAACGTCGTATTTTGCATGAATAAATTCCTAGGTAGGACAGAGCACACGGAACCCTTGGGGCGGGGGCACGAGTTGCACTGTCTGAGGAAACTAGTTTGGCCAGAATCTTTTTTAAAAAGACAAAAGTCTTCTGACCAGCCTAAACCCCTCCCCTTTAGGATCTTATATCCTGCAGGCTGTTCTCTTCACCAGCCTGGAAGAGAGCGGGTCTATCAGCAGCCACACGCACCTCGTATCACCATGGGGAGGATCTGCAAGGAGGTGACGGGTCAGGTGTTCTGTTTGGTCGGATTCCTGGGGGTGATCATTGTGTGCGGGATCCCCATGTGGAGGGTGACCTCGTACATCGGCGCCAACATAGTGACGGGCCAGGTGGTGTGGGACGGCCTGTGGATGAACTGCGTGATGCAGAGCACGGGGCAGATGCAGTGCCGCATCCACGAGTCGCTGCTCAAGCTGTCGCGGGACCTGCAGGCCGCGCGGGCGCTCATCGTCATCGCCATCGTGGTGGCGTTCTTGGGGCTCGTCGTCGCCTTCATCGGAGGGCAGTGCACCAGCTGCCTGGACAGGGACTCCTCCAAAGTGAAGACGGTGATTTTGGGGGGCGCCGTGTGCATCGTGGCCGGGGCCATCTGCGTGATCCCCATCAGCTGGTCGGCCGCGTCCACCATCGCGGATTTCCACAGCACTTTTGTGAGCGAAGACAAGAAGAGAGATTTGGGGGCTGCCATTTACATTGGATGGGCGACTTCAGCCTTGCTGATCATCGGCGGGTCAATACTCTGTTCTTCCTGTCCGCAGGAGGAGAACAGGTACGGTTGGAACTACCCGGGCCCACACTACCCTCCCCAGTACTACCCAGGGTCTGCAACCTACATGCCTGCCAAGGCCTACATACCCAACAGGTCACATTCTGCCTCGGGACAGTACACCCCCAATAATGCGTACCCCGCCGGAACACCATATTCACCAGTAAATTACCGCTGAGATTACAGAATATTTAAAGGTAAATTTTTTTTAACATTTTTTATTACATTGTGAAAAGGCCTAATCATGTTTCATATTTTTCTGTTGATAGTAGTGAGTGCGTTTCCTTTCTTTTAAAATGGTGGCGGGCAGTGTGCAGTCTAGCGGTACACGTTCGCGCTGCAAGCCGCTTGTATGTAGCCCAGTGACAATGACATGGAAAGAAGTAAAACTAAAAATCTCTGTGGATAAATCCTTCACCAAACAGCATAACATGTACTTACCAAATGAATATGCTTTAACTTCATTCAATGTACAATGACTTGCTTATTTTTAGAATTAATTTCATTAGAATGTAAGATCCTGAATTGAAATCGTTGTGCTTGTGAAGTATATATTTTGTTTACTAACCCATATAATGTTTGAATCTTTAAGTGAATGCTTTGAAACTGAATTATTGTCATGCAATGGTCATGTGTGAAATATGTCTGTTTTCGTGATTTGTCCGCTGTAAATTCTCTATATTTGTTGACTTTTTGAATAAATTTAAGGTGCAATTTCCTGGATTATGTTATTATTATTATTATTATTATTTGTGATACTCATTTGCTTATATGCCTATTTGTAATACAGAAAATAATATGTACATTCTCATACAAACTATTGTGTATGTATGTTATTTATTCCACTGTGAAAAAGTAGACTTAAGCATAATTATATATTTTTTAATTACACTTCTAAAAAAAACTGAAGTACCTTGTAGTTTACTTCAAGCACACTTCATAATTAAATTGTTTCTATGGATTGACATCCTCTGCGCAGTTTGTTTATTTTTTTTCCGCAGTAAGTTGATGATTGCAGAATCCTTTATATTTAATTTTTAACGCTTAATAGGGGAACAATGAAAGTGGATTAGCTAATCAGACCCCAGCAGTAGTGGCCTCTCATTGGACTGAGCTCAATCATACACACAAAGCTGGTGGTCCAGCAATACAACTAATCAAATAATGACTAACGTAAAGATTCAGCTCTACTGTTAATTACACATGCAACACCATGAACCAGAGACTTTACAACAAATATAGCGATTAGATTTTAAAAAAATGATAATTAACATATTAGTACAATGAGCTTCCAGTAGTTAAAGGTTGTGGCTGTTTTAAATACTGGGGAGTAGAAACACTTGCATTGCTGATGGCCCATCAAGTCTCCATGTCATTGATCTGGCACTATGTTTGTGAATGGAAGTTGCCCATCTTAGCCTCTTCTCAGCTTTTTTCGCATTTATAAAACTCCTGAGCGAAACTCCCCAGCATTCCTCTCTCAAATTGCAAACCGTCAGAGAAAAATGTGGCTGGGCTGCAATTTTACATTGTAAACCAGTTTCAGGCCAGTAAGGACAGCCATTAATCACCACAAAACCCCCCTCTGTTAGAGACGCTTGTTGAGCAAATGAAGGCCGTCTAAATAAATGTTCCCAGCAAGCCAGCAAACAATGGACCACTAGCGGCTCACCGTCGGCACAGCAGTGTGTCGCTAATCGGCGCTACAGCAGCCCGCTAGCCGACAGTGGCGGCGATGCAGCGAAACAGCCCAAAAGATGGCAACGATAGAGGTCAGATATGGGCTTGCTTAGGCTGAGATTGCTGAGCCAGCGGCTGCCCGTTTTACACATCGCCAGAAAACGGCACCCCGGTGCAAAGGGCTAAAAGACTCATAACGGGCTCTGAGTCGTACTGCATTCCCAGAAACCCGGGACTGCTTTTGGTCTCCCTATGTGAAAAGGTCAGGACCTTTATTAGTGCAAAGATTTAGATTTTTAATGAGATTTTTTTCCAATTTTTTTCCTCCCAATTTAGTAGCCAATTGAACCCCTATTCTAATTCAATTCCCCCCATGTAGCAACCGCTAGAGAACCACCGCTATACAACCCTGTCAGCCAGTAGTAGAAAGGAGGGCGCCACGTCCTCTACAGGTCGTGACTCCTCGAGCTCCTGACCATGATTCCAACTGGCCCAGGGCCTTTTTGTGCGCAGCAATTTTCTCCGAGCACCTCCCCCCCACCCGGAAGCAGCCGCCAATTGCTGCCCCCACAGGGCACCGGCCATGCTCGGATCTGGCTGGACCGGGGTGCAACAGCCTTGAGTGACCAAAGTGACCCCACTGATATTTGGCATAATAAAACATAATCATTTAAAATAATATTAAGTAAAATTAAATATACAGGTAAAATTATTTTATTTGTATGATTTTTCCATTTGAAAAAAAATAATGCAATCACTGGTCTAAAAGTTATACTGTGCATGCCATTAAACATTACTAATACATCACACGATTGCTGCCTTATTTTATATTACTTATTGGGTTATTTTTGCATTTCTATGACAGTGCCCTCTCTTCTCCCATCTCTTTTCCCATCTTTTCTTGTTCCATCACTCAGTAAGGGGATCTTTGTATTGGGTCCTATTTTCCACCTCTCCATGCCTTCAACGGGAAGGAGAGGGGAGCACCGGAGAGAAAGGATGCAGCTGGCCAGTGAAGAAGACAAGGACTTTTTCTTCTACCTAACAAGACCTTCTAAATATATATATACACTGTTAAAGAACCATGTATAACTGCCGAGCAACCATAGACCGTATAAGAACGTAACCTGACATGCAGATAATATTGACCAACACCAACCCGACCAACCATAATAATAGAATTTCAGTATTATTAACAGACGTCCTATAAAACTCTCTGGAACTTATGCCATCTTTGAGAAGATTAGCATCCTGAGGATAACTGAAACTGTGAGGCTACGGTCTTCTCTTGGTTAACACACTAGTAGTGCTTTATTTACGTCGCATCTTTACTCGCTTGTCTGGCACTGTTGTAACCAGGTGAATGCACTTCCGTTTCTCTGATATTGTATGTTTTTATGGAATTGAGCATCTGCTAAATTTATGTAATGTATAGTGGAGACAACAGCGATAATGCCGCAAAGACAATAATCCCAAGTATACCGCAAAATCAACCTAAGAATTGTTAACTGGCCACAAGAGTTTTGCAATGGCCATCTTGTTTGCCAGGCTTGACGCCAATTGAAAATGTGTACCTTAAGAGGGCAGTCCACAAACACATGCTGCAGGATTTGATGAATCTTAAAAGATGAGGGAATGGTCAAAGATCCCCACCCAATGTGTTCACAAATCTCATTAAAAAAATATTTTATGCGTTCCACCTCAAGCACACCTGATAACCCTTGATTAGTTGCATCAGGTGTGCTTGAGATGGAACACATCAAATACCTGGATCTGGCTGGGGGTACGTGAGGAGAGGTTCGGAAACCACTGCTATAGACAATGACTCTGTGTTATCCTGGCGAAGGAGGGTGCACCATGTCCAGGGGTGTGAATACTTTTGACCTCTTCATAAGAGTTTTTCTCGCTCATCTTCATCATGGCTGTCAATCACTTTGGAGGGCCACTGTATATAATAAAGTGGTCTATCTTCAGTTAAAGAGAGAGAAAAACACCCTCCGCTACGTAGTGCTAGCTGTTTACCACACAGTTTGGAAAACCAGGCGACATTCAAGAAAAGCAAATTAAATAATAATAATAATTATTACTATAAATTTTTATTACTTTTTTTTTTACCAAGCCATTGCTCATTTCACCTCTTCCTGATAACCATTTTGACTTCAAAACAAGATCTGAATTTAACATACTATTAATACACATCAGTCTTCTCACAGAAGTGCTCGACATACATTGTGTTTACATGGCATATTCTCTCATTTCGATATTGTTCTCTAGATGTATGAACACTTTGTTATAGCTACTTGTTTTAATGTTGTTGTGTAGATGTATACATTCCATGCCATAGATACTTGTTGTGAATTACAACACAGTTGTCAAGGCACTTAATCCACCCGTTCCTTAGAGACGAGGCCTGGCCAGAGATTGTGAATACTAAGTATCATTGTGAATTAATTCTCAATCATTGTTCATTTAATTCTTACACAATTAATACCAGTAAAATGGATAAAATTGTACTATAGTGTAAAATGTACTCTATCAGAGCTGATTTAAGCACTGAATAATCACTGTGTGAAATTGGCAATCCAATCAAAATAGTTAGAATACTTGAGACGTAGAACAGAATATTAATATCAGGAGAATCTCAGATTGTGAGTTGCAATGAAAGTTTGTGTTCCTCATTTATGAAATCACAAGAATCTGATAGTAATTTATGTAATGCAAATTATGAAATTTGGCATTTTCTGTCTTTCATTTCAAGCTACACCCTTGTGCATAGTCATGCCCTGCTGAAAGTTCACACTCACATAAAAAACATATTCACACTTTAACATATGAAACTCTCCAGAGAATTATGCAAGTGTTCCTGAGTTTGCTTACGTGTGAACATGCAACTGAGAACGTCAAGTGAAATAATCCCCCCCCCTCCTGCTTTCTTACAGTATGAGACACCGAACAGGGTAGCTTGTCACTATCTACTCTTTGTCTCTTTTTACAGTATTACAGTTCGATAGCTATTTAATCCTCTTAGTAAACCTTTAGTTTTAATCTAATCCCATGTTCAGTTCTGCAGTATGTCTGGCCAGTTTGCACAATGGCACAGAAGGCTCACAAATGCCCTCTGGTGGTTGACAACCCTCCAGTTCTGCCATCCCAAATGTAATATTCCAGGAAAACCAATTAGTCACTCTAAAAGCTGCCATTTCCCAAGCTCCTTCTCAGCATTGCCTCTGCGCATCTGTGCTCATTAGCACACTGATCCAGAGACTGCCATTGTCAAGTTATTGCACGTAAATTTGCCAATATAATGTAGATATAATTTTCCTATTGTAGAGCAGGATATTACAGTATCTCATTGAAAAGAGATGATATGGTATTCTTAGATCCTGTAGTAATATCATTTATAGTAGAAAATAATTATGTCCTGGCCTGTATTTATGTAGTTTAAGGAATTTGCACTATATATCCTATTAATGTTGCACACCACATAAGACTACATTTATTATAGAGTTTGCACTGTTCTGTTAATATTGCACACCACATAAGACTACATTTATTAAATAGTGCACATTTCTTAATCTATGTAATAAATGTAGTTTTATGTGGTGTGCAATATTAAAATGACATAGTGCACATTTTGTAACCCATGTCATTTTAATATTGCACACCACACAAGACTACATTTATTAGTTAGGTTAAGAAATTTTCACTAAGTCCAGCTAATATTGCACACCGCATAAGAGAAGATCTCCAGACAACCAAAACAAATGTCACATAAGGGTTCATTTACCATAACAGAACATGCAGTAATAGAATCCAGTGTTGCCTGTATAAAACAGATATTACATCAAACCATTGCACTTCAATTGTATCTTCTGGAACAATGGGTAGCAGAATCACAGGGATGGAGTACCAGCTCCAGTAGAGATGACTTTACTGAAGATGTACAGAAATAGCGAGTACTCTAAAACACCTCTATTTAAATCATCACTAAAACACCTGGAAGGCACTGCTGATGTTATAGCAGCCCAACGCCAAAATACATTCCCTGTGAACTTACTAAATTTACAGTGCCTTAACAGCATAATGCAACTGTCTAATTCATCGACTGTGCATTGGCAAATCATTGGTAAAGTAATAGCATCATGGCATTACTACTGTAAATGATAGCAATGGATCTTTACTACGGTATGAGTAAATAATTCTTTAGTACATTGTTAAATGAAAATAAAAATAAATACAATATTTATGGAAAAGAAAGATAATTGTAATCAAAAACACCCCCCCAGCACGCACGCACACACACACGCACATACACAATATTGTGGCGTGTCCTCATGTTCTGTTTCTTTGTGTCTTACCAGGACACGAACCCCTAGGGGTGTGCTGCGGAAGCAGAACTCATAATTGTTTATTTAAAACTCTGCCAAAAAAATTATCCTTTTATAAAAAAAAATATTTAAAGGAGAACAGAATATTCTAGATTATTAAAAGCTGTACATGGTTACAATTAGATCACTATCTATTTACTGAAACTTGGCTAAAAGTAAATGATCGTGTTCCTTTGACAGAAGTCTGTCCTCCCGTCTACAGCCAGCCCCACAAGTCCAAGGCAAATGGTCAAGCATGGTTAGTTTGTAAGGAATACTTTTCAGTGTAACCCTGTTTTTCTGTGAATTTTCATAATTTGAGTGACTGACATTCTCTGTTTTTAAGTTTTTAAAGGGGCAGTTCACCCAAAAACTACTTTCTACCAAAGTACACCAACTGTGTATATCTTTGCAGTCTCAAACAAAGCATGCCAATATTCTAGAGCATACTGTGTTGACATAAGCCCCAGAATACTGGCGTGGTTTGGTTGAGCGGATATACACAGTTGGCGTACTTTGGTAGCGTCACACGTCGTGTCACACCCCTGGGAAAAAGATGCGGCAGTTCCGGGTTTGTACCCTCCATTGCCACATGAAGAGAGAGCGCACCCAGACCAACACAAAAATAAATAAACACCTTCACCCTTCCCCCTCATGGGATCCAGACAAACACAAACTAAAACAACAAAGACAAAATAACAAACTAAAACAAACCAAACTCCACTTCCGCTTTTCAGCACGTGGCAGTGCAATCAGCTTTACAGCTCATTCAGCCACGTTTGTTTCACCGTGGAGAGGAGCACCCTTTAAGCACCTGGACTGATTCATTAACACAACCCAGGTGCGTGTGCTCGCTCCACCAGTAGGTATGGCCGAGAAAAATCTAAGCCTTCCCTAGACGCAATGCCACATGAAAAAAGTAGTTTTCGAAAAAACTGTTCCTGAGCAACCGTGTCATAGTGAAATCTCAGAAAAACTATCTGGACAGATAGATAGCACTCCGGGTATATAGAAACATATCTTCATTTCACTTGTGGGTGAACTGCCCCTTTAATGTTAATATCAAATTAAAATTGTTCCTGTGAAATGTAGAAAACCGTGAAAAAAGGGTACAGTTTGTTAGCTGAAACGAAATTGTCAAAAAGCACTATGCTGTTGGAGAGCTACTAAGCTGAAAGCACATGATGAAATTTAAAAACTGTGTCTTATGAGCTATAACAAAGCCATTAGGTTGGCCAGATGGCCATTTCTAAAATGATTGAAGATTAAAGGAACTTACGGGTTGTTTTTTCTACTATTGGCAGTCTAATAAATCCACCTCCATCGTCCTCTCCATTTGATAGTGGCCTTTCACCCTCTAGAAGCAAAGCATTCTTTGCATATTTTCAAGAGAAATACAGCACTTATTGATAGAAACGTGCAGCTTGACCTTTACTCTGTGCAAATCAGAGCTGAGTGCCCTTCATCTAATTAAATCTAGTTAATCGAGAACCTATTTTAAATTATTTCACAAATGAAATGAAAAAGTTGCCCATTTTTCCTGCCAGCCAGAAAATCTTTAATCCCTTACTAAAAATGGCTAATATCTTAGTAATTGAATAGTAAATGGGTTTTAAAGGGGAATTCCACCCAAAAATTATGTTTGGTTTGTAGAAAAGTAGCCCCAAACTACTGCGCATGTACCAGGTACTTACCTTAGAATGAACTACAACAGCCACAATAAAGCTTACAACAGGTTACCACGCCCACTGAATGACGTTACAGAAGCAGAGGCCAAAGGGCTGGGCATTTTACTGCTAGTGTACTACCTGTCTGCTGTGTTTAGAGACCCAGGCTGTGTCCAAATACGACCACAGTTCCCTGTCCACCTCAGACCCCTGTCTGCTATGTGCCCTGTCCCCTCACTTTGCAAGCAGTGTGTGAAAATAATCCCGCAACACTCTTTCCAAACTAGTGAGGAAGGAGTTCGTAATATTTCATAAATTGTTATTGATTTACATCAATCAGTTAACATATGACGACTGTTACAAAGTGTAGATTATGAATGAAGATAGAATTAACAAAAATAAAAAAAGAGTAGTTTGTAATATGAACCTATCTTGTACCATAAATATGCATATATGCACTATGTCTTTTACGCTTTTACTTCCGGGTTACTTACTGAAATTGTCGGATGAATGCACCGTTCTGCAGATGAGTGTGCTCCTGAATTCCCTCAACAAAACCCTGGAAATAAGAGTTTCATCGTGGTATTTTAAGTGCCACCATTCGTGAAAAAAAGTTGCACTCAAAAGTTTTTTGACAAAGTGGACTAAAATATGCGCCCTCAAAAGGGTGTAGGGGTCGTATTTGGACACGGCCCCAGAGATTAGAGAGGCCACGTAATTCGCTGGCAAGTTAGCCATTAATGCAGTGGCAGAAAAACGGGGGAAATACGGCCCTTCATTTATCTACGCTTGGTATCGTGAAAGCATTTGCCAGCCAGCCAGAAGTTTGTAACACTTAGCTAGGCTACGCACCCTGGTTCCTTGTCGGAAAATCTACGACCTTCCGTTTTTCAGTATGAAATGCTTTTGTATCGACCAATATTAAATACTATGAATGAATATTAAACACACACAATTAAAAGTTAAAATGTCATTGTTGAAGGCTACTTGCTACTTGTTTGCTAGCAAAACCAAAATTTCCCCAGTGCAACTCGAACGCGCGAATGTCAGTAACATGGAAACGACGCACACCCCGATATCCGACCACCTTCCATTAAGGAATGCAAGGTTAGCTACAGCCTCCATGGCAAACATATTTAAAAAACTATTTGTTTTATGAAAAGAAAGTCTTTGCGAACACCAGAGGTGTGTTCAAATTCAGCGAACAGAACCGAATGTGCCTGGCAAACATGTTTTCTTTGAACGGTCAAATTTTAAAGGCTTTTTAACCCCTTCGCGCAGATGACAAATTTGGTAAATTCTCATCTATTTAGGGGTGCTCTGTTTAAGGCTTTATAACTCCAGGTGTGAGGATCACATAAACTTGGTAAATGGCTTAAATGAAACAAGAAAGGTGTACAATTTAAAGTATGAGATTTGTTTATTTTTATAATTTAAGTCAAAATAAAGTGCCACAAATGCAACAAAAACTTTGGAAAAATGCAAAGGACGAGTGGATCAAGCTATGACTTAGCCTATATTTGCCAATAATTCCTGTAATCTCCTGGGGGCACAATCTTCTGTTACGGGACAATGGCTATCCATTAAAAACTTTGCTGATAACACCTATATCAAGCCTAATGCGTAAATTGTCATTGGAATGTCAATGGAAAACTCACGCACTGCAATAGACGGGACATTTGAGTTCTGAAAATGCGCTTCAGATGTCATTACAATACAGCTCTCTAAGCCTACAGCTTGTAAGTAAATAGAATGGTTTTGACTGAAAAAAGTTCAAAACCTTGTCCAGTGAGTATTGCATTTATTGTTTTTCGAATAGCCTAGGCTACAGTGGATTCGCTGCGCATAAGGTTTTTTCAATTAGCCTACGATTAAAAAACGGAGATAAATGTCACCATGTTAACTTAAATTGAACCTTATTCTTCATCCTTCATATTTTTTTTAATTACAGTGACAAGGTTTTCATACTCTCAGCTTATTAAAACCCAGCTGATTTCACCTGTTATTCCATAATTGAACAAAATGATTTTAAAGAGAACTAAGCCTCTAATTAGAAACTAAAACAAATTTGCAGCATGTTACACAATTAATTCACAATTCATTTTAATGCCATTCTCTGCATGTGCGCTTTAACTTCATGCAGGAGCAGGTCTGTTTCCCCTGCTGTAAATCACCCTTTTCACGATGCTACTGAATGACACTTTTCACGATGCTTTCTTTCCTGGAAAAGTGGATTGTTTTAAAGCATTACGCAACCAGCAAAACAGGTTGGTCACATTTCCATATGCAAGACATTATAAAACAAGGGAAAATATGCGCGAACCTATGGGTTGCCAACCTGACAGCTTTATTGTATTTAGTGTCATCATTAAGGCAAAATAACAGTATTTATGTTATTAATCAATATTAGAATGCAGGTAATGAACTTCAGATGAAGCCTGAACTTCGAGAACTCCATGAGAACATCCTCATGGAATTGATGCTTGACAATGCTTCATTGCATAATCAAACGGAATTTGTTAAACAAGGCTAATTGGTAGCTAATTCTCAGCTGTTGCAGGTGCTTTTAATGAAATTTAACCACATATATTTTGTAAAATAACAGCACTGTCTGGAATTACCGGGAACTCATAATGGTTAGTCTGAATAATATTGATCATACTATTGATCCATATAGCCTATTCCTTAATTGCACTAAACACACACGAGCATATCTGTTTCGCCATCATATAAGCAAATCCGCCAAGGTGGAAAAGCAAGCTTTGAAAGGGAATGAAATATGACATTTTGATTGGTTTATTGCATGTCTCTCCCAAGACACACCTATAATTAATGGAGACTAAGTTTAGTCCATTTGCACCTTGCGTCGTACATAGCGCTCAAAAAACACGCCGTCTAACTCGCAAAAGTTGACTTAAACACGCCCTAAATTTTAGACCAAGTGCTAAGATCGTCAAGATAAAGCCCATTATATTGAAGTACCAAGTTAAGTTTCTTGTCATCTTGAGATAACTACTTATTTACACATCATAATATCTAAATCCTGAAATCTAAATATCACCACTTTGGTAATGATGAAATCCTGATTTTTCCATTCAGTATATCGTGATAATCATGCTGGTGTGGTGACCTAAATCAGTATAATGAGAGACATTCACCTAAGAGGACGGTGTACCTTTAAGAGAAGAGGCGAGGGGTCAGAGATAACTTCCTTCGCCGGTTCAGTAGATTGGTTGTTTGTTGTTGTCGAATTTGACATGCAAGTTGGAGCTAGTAAACTACCTCTACTACGTATCTCTCACGTCTCCTGTCTCTGTCTGTTTGTTTTCTCCACATGGTTGACCTCGACGTGATGAACTACTAACTAAGTAATGTCTGACACGAAGACGCGCCGGGAATAATATGCGCGCCGCCGGCCCCCGCGCCGCTCCGCTAACTGGGCTATAACTACTATACGGCTACCGTTACTACGAAAGCTACCCCGACTTACCGCTAGCATTCATTTTGGCCGGCCGTTTTTGGTTTCAACATCAGTTCCAAGCCCAGTTCCAGGCAGGGGGGATAACGCAGGATGTAAGTCCACGTATAGAGCGTTTAGAGACGCATACGGACGGCGCGAGCGATGCGACTGCAGACGGCTCGGCCGGCGGCTGGGCAGAGTCGAAAGCTACGGCTCTTTCCTCCTTTTCCTTTGAAATTTGTCGGAACTGGGAACCTGGACCGTTTACTGAATGGCCTGTGGCCTCGGGACGGGGAAATAACCTGAATGCTAAAATAAAAATGAAACTGTGCTGGTCTGTCCGCTGATCCGCTGTCTGTTTTTTTTTTTTGTGATTCCTGACCTGAGGCCCGCACCGGCACGCACACGCGCTGCCCGAGTTTTTCTCTCCCTCCGCCCGCTCCTACTCTCGCTGGCGCTGGCTGTTTTCCTGTTTTCCCAGGGTTTGGCAGGTGCAACACAGGCTTTTGCACCAGACCCCCCCACCACCACCCACCCCCCCCCACACCCACCATGGACGACTATATGCACCACACGGCTCGGACCGTATGGGACGCGCGCCACCACATTTACGCTCGGCCCTTTGGGCAACCCAAAAACAAGTTCCAATACAAGGCAGTGCAGTAACAACAAAGTAAACGCCAAAGCCAGGCAAAAACGGCCAGCGCGGCCGCCGGGCCAAGCTGTTGAAGCCGGGGCCAGGGCAAGCAGGGTCGGGGGAGGACTGTGTGCTCGCGCTCACTTGTCGGGCGGGCGGCCGCAGCGCAGCACCAGCGCTGGCTGTGGACTGGACACCACAGCAGACACGGACACGGACACCGCGGACGGGCGGCCCAGGTGGACGCCGCGGTGTCGGGCGTGTGGATGGGTGTTTTGTGTGTGGCGTGGCGGCTGGGATTTTGTGATGGCTGGCCAGGATTTGGGGATTTTTGCACGTTGTGCGTTTTGCCTGGCTTTCCTAGGTGCGGATGGTTGTGGATATCCAAAACGTCTCGATTGATGTCTAAAAACTGTCATTGTGCCGCCCCTGCTTGGTCCTGGGGGCAACAGGGGCGTGCTGGGGGGGGGCACTCTCCACTGGCCCGCCAACACACTCTCGGCTGGGGATTCCCCACCTCCTCCTCGCCCACCACCACCCACTCCTCACCACGCCAACCCTCACTCGCAACCCCCATCTGCCGGCCCCCCACCCCCCTCGCACCCCGGGGCCCCCCCCCCCCGCCGCCAGGCCCCCCTCGCCCTAGCCAGGAGGCAGTTTTTCCAGGGAGGGAGCCCGTGAGCCGCCGACGACCAGCCGAGGGCTTCCCCTCCGCCGGCTTTGCCCGGGGCTCCCCGGGGAGGTTGGCCCGACGCCCGCCCCGCCTCGCCCGCCCCCGCCGCGGAGCACCCCGTCCCGACCCCCCGCCCACATCCCCACACCGCACATTTATTCCACAATCCCCCACCGGAGATTTCTTCCTTTCTTTTTTCCGCGGGCGCATGCAATCCCAGGTAATCCATTGGGCACATTCCACCAAAACGGCTGTCAAAACGCCCACCTTGCCATTTTTTCACTTCTTCCATTTCCTTTATTTCATTTTCACTTGCTGGGGGTTCACTTCTTTCTTGGCCGTTGCCATGCGGCGGGGCATGCCTTTAATGCATTTTTTGTTTGTTTACTTAGTGCTCATCCTTCATGCCATGGCGGTGGAGGAGGAACACATGATCATTCACAGTCGTCTGAGCAGAGCAGACAGCGAGAGCGGCCTCAGACAGCCAAGTGTGCCAGTCAGTTCGCGGAGTCCTCGTCTCACATCACCGCACCTCCCACACCAGGGTGAGGGCCACAACCGTTCCCCGGGGGGGCCATCACCCCACCCCAAGCCGTCCCCCCCCGCCCGCCCGTTCCCCTGCCCGTTTCTCTGGCCCCGTCCCCCCCCCCCGTGAACCCTTATAACCGTTTCCTGCCCCGTGCCGCCCACTTTATGAACCCCCTTTATGAGAAGGCTGCCGGCCCCATCATGGGTCCCCTTTATGGGGCTCGAGTTTGGTGACCGCTAAGGGGAGTGTGCGCTGCTTACGCCCCGCTGCACGCGCTGCCGGCCCCCTCCCCCCCGCGCTGGCCCCCCCCCTCCTGCTACGCCGGGGGCCGCGTGGGGCCCCCCTGGGGGCGTACGCCAGGGGGCCGTTGACGTTCTGGTTGGGGGCCCTGGGTGAGAACACGGACAGGGCCCAAGGTGGGGAGAAACGTGCAGTTTGGGTTCCTTCAGCACTTTCTCTTCCTCGAACAGCAGCGCTTTTTCCTCGGTTCCTATTGGTTAGGTTTGTCTCGCCCGCTCTTGTGCACCACCGCTTTTAGACTGCCTGGCAGGTCCGGTCGTCTGGTTGGGGCACGGCGCGAGCAGCAGCGTCACAAAACCGGACAAGCACATACAACTGCATCTGGTCCATCACGCGCGTGAAACATTTTGCGGCGGTCTGGCAACTTTAACTTTGTTCTGGCAAAGGCACTTGGGAAACCTAACTATGCTTACTCGAAACCTACCAAGCCACGGACGGTCCCGTCCAGACCTACCAACGGACCCCTACGGGACCGTTACTACGCCAAACGTTCAGCGCGGCCGTGACCGACCACCTCTCCCACACTGACCCGGGGTCGACGCGCCGGACCCTGGTGGCCTCCTGGTGGCGCCCGACATTTCTCGCACCCCAAACGCCCCCCCCTCGTCTGTGGGTGAAGGCCCTCAAGCCTAGGCCGACCTGTCACCCTTCGGGTTCCCACCTCCGGTTTTGGCCTGGGCCCTGGGCCTTCAAGCCCTGGCTGGCGCAAAGCTCAAGGTGCTGTGCCAGTTTGGCCACCTGCCCTTTGACCTGGTGGGCCCAGCCCCCGCCTCCCGTGTGTTTGGCGTTGTTTCCATGGTGCTGGGTTTGTTGCCCCACCCTGGCGCGCTTGGCCCCTTTCCCCTTGGTCAGTTGGACCTCCCCTCTTGACCCCCTGGTTGGGCCCTGCTTGGGCCTCGTCCCGGCCCTCTGGGCCGGCACGGGCGCCGTGGGCGCTCGGTGGCAGCCGGTTTGGCACGGCTGGTGGGGGCGGGAGGTTCCGGGAGGGGCTGACGGCGGGCGGGCGGTTGGGTGGACGTTTGGGACGGCGGGGGCTGAGCACCCCGGGGGGTTGGGACGGCATTCACCCTCATAGCGGAGCTCCTGCGGCTGGAGAACTGACGGGGGTCGGTCATGCTCTGGGGCTGGGAGCGGGGGTACCCAACCTGTTCCATCGGGCTGGGTGGGGCCCATCGCGGACTGCTCTGGGCTGCGGCCGGGGGACATCTCGGCCTCTGGGCCTGGGCCTGGGGACTGCCGGGCTCCTGGGGTGCCTCTGGGGCTCGGGTTCGGTGCCTCACCTCTGCCCTGGTCTGCCGCCTGAGCTGCCTCCTGGCCCAGTTCTGCGGGTTCCGGGGAGCTGCCTTCTGCTGCTTGGTCCCCGCTCCTGCCCTGCCTCCATCCTCCCCCCTCCCCAGCCGGCCCCAGCCCTGCCCGTTCGATCCCCCGTCACCATAACCTCCCCCAGTCCTACGTCCCCAGCCCGGCCCCCATCGGCACCTACACAGGATCTTCGGAGGCGACCATCGGGGACCGGGGGGGCAGCCCCATTGGGGGGGGACCCGGGGCGGGGAGCGCCCCCAGAACCCTCCCCCGCACTCGGTGGAACCTGGGGGCGGCCGGCGGGTTGGGGCCCCCCCCGCGGGGGGCCCCGGCTCCTTGGCTCCGCGCCTGCCTGTTTATCCACCCCCCCGGCTCCCGGGCGGGGCCCCCACGGGCTGCCCCCCCCCTTTCCCCCTCCCCGCCTGATGCCGCCCCTGTTTCCCCCGGTTTTCCCCCTGTCTTTTTTCCCTTTTTGCACTGTGTTTTTACTGTTTTATGGCCGCTTCCTTTGGGCTTTCTTGTTCCATTTTTGTTGTTTACTTTTGTTCTTTTGCTGTTTTTTGTCTATTTTTCTTGTCTAATGTTTGGGTTGTTGAATGGCTATTTGGCTTTTTTTAATTTTTAATTCTACGGACTGTTGGGTGTGGAGTGGTGGGGAATGTTTGGGAGAAACTAAATCTTCCGGTTCGAATACTTCAACTGAGAGATGTTTGGTGTTGAACATGCAAGGTTGGCACTGGTAACATTAAATTCCAGTAAAGTATTTCCTTTGATTTCCTCTTTAAAAAGGTGGTCCACCCTCTGACGAGTTGGTACAGTCCATGTACTACTGTTTTAAAGTTCCACATAACTGTTACCATACAATGAATACCCTCTGTGAATCCACCAGATCATGTCAGACAGTGCATGTAGTTGTCACCATGATTTTCTGTGTTTGCATAAAAAAGAATAGCAGTAAACTTAATCTCACATACAGTATACCTATACAATATGCTGTCCCTTGCCATATGCAGTATAACAATACCTAATACGATTTACTGTCCCACACACAGTATCATGATAGGCTACACAATAAAATATACTGTCCCAAACACAGTGTAATTATACACGATAAAATATACTGTCCCAAACACACAGTGATAATGAATTAAAGTAATGTTTGGAGTTTTGCATGCATGTTTTTACCAATTGAGTAGCATTTACTGTGAGCAATATTTACTCTCAGTAGTATTTACTTGGAGTAGTATGTTTGTTTTCTAATAAAGACAAGCACAGTATGACCAATCTTTGCCTCACAGTACGATTTAAAAAAAACTCAAATACGGCATAAAAATATAAAAGGTACTCATATTGAAGACACAAAAAACAACACAAAACCACAGCGTTCCACCAGAGAGTACTAAACACGTCCTCAAGCCGCCCTCACACACCTGCTTTTAAACAATGCTAATTTTCAGTAGCAGCAGGTGTGCAGTCAGCTGTAATTATCACAGCCTGTGACAGACTATTAGCAGTTTAAGGTGGACCTGATCATTCTAGCACACATTCGGTTGATATCTGAAGATGCGCTCCCTTAACACATTTAACTCAATCATTATCCCCTTCGCAAAGTGACCACTAGCGGCCATGCTGCTGGCGCCATGAGATTGCTCAACTGAAACATTCATTGCTTCTGCAACCAAACTATGAGTGGAAACAACAAACTCCATGTTCTATCTTTTTTACTACACAATTTGTGACAACTCTGCTGAATAAGGACTTTCTAAGTGCCATTATTGTGGCGTAGCTCATCCACAACAAAGATCCCATGCGTAAAACCCCACCAGCTGTTCGTACAGATGTTATGTATTCCAGTTCATTCTGGTTTTATTGACAACTCTTTTAGCCAATAGAGGACATTATAACCATTGCAACGGTGTTTGCAATGTCTTATTGAATGCTTTGAACGGGCATAACAGAATCTTTAGTAGTATTGAAGTTTTATGCAAACTACAGAAAACACAGTACATTAGCTCGAAGATGTTACTAATTTGGCCTACCCGTCAGCTAGAAAAAATCATCTAATTGCTTACATGAATTTTGGGAGTGAGTCAGAAGTAGACACCATAGTATTGATTCTATCAGAGAATACGCCTACGAAAAGGAAGGGAGTATTACTGCTTGTAATATTTCAATTATGTTTGTTAGTTTTTCCACTCCACCACTGTCTTGTGCCAAATGTTTGATATTGTTATTTTTGCATTTTGAGTGCATTTCAGATACTGTAAAGGAAGCGTTCATAGATGGCTCAGTGTCAATGTTTGATGCACCGACTTTGCATTTTTGCCAAGATTTTTTAGTAGTATTGTAATAATAAGTATTGTAAATGGTACAACTCTCTTGCTTCATTGAAGCCATTTGTTTCTGTGATGCTCCCCAAAAATGGTATGTAAGGCTGTAGTGATGCTGTCCTGGTCTCACTGTTGTAGCTATCCTGAATTGGAGCAATGCTAACAATTAGCATCTTGCCACTGGATATAATTTCCACCCGGCTAACATGCTTTAAAATAACCTCCTAAATCAACTCAAATAAGGTTTAACAACAGCTTTACAAGTGTTGTTGTTGTAAAGAAAAATGCACGTGATCACCGAGTGCGCAGAGGCTGAAACGACAATCATATACAGTAATTTGAGCGAAAATATCATCCTTATGCACTCGGTAATCATATGTGCATTTTCGTTTACAATGACAACACTTGTAAAGCTGTTGTTAAACCTTGAGTGGATTTAGGCGCTTATATATAAAGCAAGTTAGCTGGGGGGAAATTATATCTAATGGCAAGATGCTAATTGTTAGCAATGCTCGATTTCAGGATAGCTACAATGGTGAGACCAGGGCCTTGTCCGAATCAGCACTCTTCCACACTGTTGAGTAGCCTTGGTGAGTAGAAGAAAGTCGTAGAATACTTTTAAAATTTTCAAATTACAGTATACTTCAAACATCCAGATGACACACTTACTTCCGGAGTTTCGGCGAGTACATTCGGGAGCACACTTTTCAAGAAGTATACAGACATTTTGGTCACATAAATATGACGTGAAGCTTCGTTTAAGAAAAATGAGGCGCAGCTTCGCTGACGTTTTCCTTCAAATGCAACAAAAACAAAACGTGACATGGCAGCGCAAGAGTGGGGCACAGGGTTGCCAGATCTTGTAAGGCTTCCCAGCTAAATGCAGACTCAAAACTAGCCCAAATTATAGGCTATTTTTAACCGAAACCAACGTATATTAAATAGAAATCATCATGTTTTTACTTTTTTAAATAAGTGAGTGCTTTGCGACTTTTCATTTTTACCTGTGACTGCATGGACGGCGCTACACCGGGGCAAGGGTGGGCTATAGCCACAAATCTGCTTAGCCCCGGTTTAGCCCCCCCAGACATTTTAAGAAAATTTGTATAATTATAATAAAGAAATATATAAAAGTCAACAATTATAATCCCTTTCTGATATTCACCCTGGCTACGCATGTGTAGCCTATATGACATACGGGTGTGGGGATGTGTGTGTGTTGGTAGCTCTCGCAATTTGACGCAAATGACAAAATAATGTAAACTGATTTCTAATGTTAGCTAACCAGTGTTATCCATAGCCTACAATACATCAGGCCTACAGAGTTTGCCGCCCTGTCAAAAAATATTAAATACAAACGTCATTGTTTGAAAAGTAATTTAGGCTACTATCATTTAAAAATCAATAGAAAATGTGTTTGAGTAAGCTCTCCATTTTGTGATCCGAGTTCGGAAATAATCAACTAGCCTATTCAACAGATTTGTGGAGTGTGTGGACTTCCCTCGATAGCCTATGATAACCAAATCCAAGTGTAAAAGTAAAACTAGTGTTTTGATTGGCGGTAGACTCATCTCACAAGTTGGTTGCTTGGCCACGCACATATACAGGTGCAGCTCAAAAAATTAGAATATCGTGAAAAAGTTCAATATTTTTTGTCACTCATTTCAGAAAGTGAAACTCATATATTATATAGATTCATTACACATAGAGTGAAATATTTCAAGCCTTTATTTCTTGTAATTTTGATGATTATGGCTTACAGCTAATGAAACCCAAAATTCAGTGTCTCAGAAAATTAGAATATTTTGCTTTAACATATTTTTAAAGTATCATATTTAATATTTGGTCACATATCCTTTGCATGCTGTTACTTCCTGAAGTCTGTGACCAATCAACATCAAAAGACTCTCGATATCTTATTTTCAGGTACTGTTACAAGCGATACTATAACCTCTCTGCATTAGAACTAGATTCAGCTGTAAATTACACTGGTACAGTATGAAACACATGGCTGGCTAAATGGCTGTAAGTCATCAAGGGTCTGAGCTATCGAATGAGCCCCAAACCATCACTCTGTTGCCAGATATAGAGTAGATGTGGATGGATCACTGCAAGGGTTATTTCTCCTGACTCATTTTCCTATAGAACTCTATGGGGAAAAAAGTCAGGAGAAACAACCCTTAAAGAGATCCATCCACATCTACTCCATATCTGGCCGCAGAGTGATGGTTTGGGGCTCGTTTGATAGCTCAGACCCTTGATGACTTACAGCCATTTAGCCAACCATGGATTCCATATTATTCCTGTGTAATTTACAGCTTAATCTAGTCCCACACCCCAATTGCCATAGAGATCCATTCAAATGCAGAAAGGTTATAGTATCATTTGTAAGAGTGTTATATTCTGAGTTTCTGTTTGTCTTGTATTTTTATTTTAATTTTCATTCATGTATTTATTATTTTCCATATAATCATTGCATCCCCCTCTGTTTGTGGGTTGTCCGAGTCTCATCTGTGTGTTTGTTTACCCAGTCTCGTGCATGCGCTATTCAGGTGACTTCGGGATTTTCTGTGGGTTAACACTATTTCCGAAGTCTTTGTTTTCTGCTACTTCCTGCTTTCGTTCCCGTGTATAATTGTATATATTACTAACTCACACGCTTTATTAGTTACGTGCACTTTACTAAACTCATTAACATAAATGTATATTAACAAATGAATTACTAACATTTAACCAGCTTCCCCACTTTATCTTTTCTACCTGCATTACTAAGCTGCTCCTGAGCTACCCGTTAACTTGTTCCAGCTGTTTGTCCTTAGAGACCTCACTTCCTCTTATTACTGTGCACACTCCGCTCCTACTCGAGCCCGTTGTTTGTCATGCATGTTTTCCGAGTCCCTTCCATGTATTCGTTCTTTCCTCTTTCCTTGAATTATTGTTTCCCTAATGTTTTAACCTCACGTTGTTTGTTACCTCTCCCCTTCCTCAGTGTATTTAAGACCCACATTTCTACTTCCTTGTTGTCAAAACGTTGATCAGATTACCAGTGCCTACGCCTTTCTAAGCCTGAGTATTTCTTGAGATTCCCGAGACACCCTTTGTTTGACTTAAATTTAGCCTAGCCCTTTTTGTACCTTAGCCTTTTGATTTCTGGTTTCGACTTTTCTTTGTGTTTTTACCGACGTTGATTTAGCCTAGCGATTTTGTACCTTTACTTTTCTGATTTCCTGGTTTTGACTTTTTGCTTTGTTATTGGTTTTCGAATTTCTGGATATTACTCTGCTTACCTGGCTTTGACCTCTGGACTGATAATAAACTATGTTCTTTGCCTGATCCTGGTCTGCGATTGAGTTTTCTGATCCAGACGTTTCAAAGAGTACCTGAAAATAAGATAAAGAATCTTTTGATATCCTTTTATACCCAGTCATGACAGCATCCCTTATTTACCTTTGGAATGTTCCAAACAGAAGGCGGCACGGTGGTGCAGTGGTTAGCACTGTCGCCTTACAGCAAGAAGGTACTGAGTTCGAGGGCCTTTCTGTGTGGAGTTTGCATGTTCTCCCCGTGTCAGCGTGGGTTTCTTCCGGGTACTCCGGTTTCCTCCCACAGTCCAAAAACATGCAGGATAGGCTAATTGGAGACTCTAAATTGCCCATAGGTATGAATGAGTGAGTGAATGGTGTGAGTGCTCTGTGATGGATTGGCGGCCTGTCCAGGGTGTATTCCTGCCTCTCGCCCAATGCATGCTGGGATAGGCTCCAGCACCCCCCGTGACCCTGAATAGGAATAAGCGGGTTGATGGATGAGGATGATGATGATGATGATGTTCCAAACAGGTGTTTTTTTAACTTCCAGTCTTTCTTTTGATCTGCCCCAACTTTTTTGGAACATGTTACACGCATCAAATTCAGAATTAGCTGTTTTCAATTAAATATATGAAAAAGAGAATTTACAAATCACTGCTTTCTGCTTTTTTACGTAATGTCCCAACTTTTTTGGAATTGGGGTTTGTAAATTCCCCAAGCAGGACAACTGCATACTTTGCATTTACTGTGCAATGTCTTTTTTTATGTTAGGCTGATTCCTGTATGTATTTCTGTTTTTAATTGTTTATAGCTGTTATTATACTGCATTGTGGTCCCGGGGGTAGGCTACTGTATTCCGTTCTTTTTCTTACACCCGTCTGTAATGAGTAGATATAAACGCAGCTCTAAAATGCTGATGTGGACACTGTAATATTTTTAGTAGGCTATTGTAGTATTTGTAGCTTATTATGAGTGGAAAGTGAAGCTCGTTTGAAAAAAAGACTACTCACTGTAGGCTACAAAACTGTAAATACTAGGCTAGGCTCTGTCCTAATTATGAGTATCAATATTCTGCACTGTAAAAAATATCTTGTAAGAAAACGGTGAAAAGACTGGCAGCAATGTTGCCAATGAAAAACCATTTAATGAATAATAAATCCTGTTATTTTAAGGGATGACCATTAAATAATGAGTTATTGCCGTTATTCTACATGACTTTCACAGTGTTTAGTAAATTAATTTTAATTAAATCAATTGTGTTGTATCATTGTGGTGCTTATGAATAAAGACATACATCCTTGTATGTAGTTACATATAGTCCAGCTGTCTCATCTTCATGTTTGTTAATTTGAGTGTGTTTTGTTGTCAGGCTTTTGTCTTAGTTTTTTTTTCATGCGCTGTGTGTCTGTAGTGGGACGGGGAAGCGGGCTGGAGATTTTTCAGGGCACTCCTGCTGCTCTTTTTGATAATATTGACGAATTGTCTAGTCGATATAATTTTGTTTGTGGTCGTCACCATGGAGACGCATTTGCAACATATGCTCAGGAATGTCCGTTGTTTACAATCGCTCTTCACCAGAGTTGAAGATTTCGGGACTGACCCGGGAGTGCAGGCAATCTTCAAAAGGCAACCAGGGAAGGAGAACATAATGCGGGGAAGGAGTGAGGAGACGACTGGGAAGACCGACGCAGTTCGGTGCTCCGTTTGAGCAGTGTGCAGAGACCGCGGCGCTGCGTGTATGGAAGTCGTGAAGGAGGAGTTTGTGTGTTGGACTGCTTGGTGACATTGGACATCTTGAGACAGCGGGGGCTATTTTTAATCATGGCTGTATTGCACTTGAATTCACATAATTGATGTAATGATTTTGTTGGATGTCTTTGTTTGATATGTTTGTTTGTGTGTTGTGGGTCTTCCCCACTGTCTGTCTTTTTTGTTGTTGCTGGGGCTACAACTGAAGTTCCCTAGCGGGAAAATAAAAGTTCTTCTATTCTATCCTTGGCAAGCATGGACAGATGAATTAACTCGTATTTCTGATTTTCTTTTATTCACACATGATTAAATGCTTGATTAGTGAAAATGTTTGATCATAATATCAATGCACAATGTCGCAAGGTGGGATAATATGTTAACGATTGTTTAGCTGGTCATTTAAAAATACAAATAAGCTAGTTTCTGCATGGTCTATTTCAGTATATGGTGGACTTTGTCTTATTATAATATCCTAGGCTACCACACAAAGGCACACTTTTTTCAGTTCTGTGACAACTTAGAATTTATTGACTTAGGCTACGCTATCTGATGCAATCACTGCACTACACACTACATCAAAAACGAATAAAAATAGGACTAAAACACAAATGAGTAGGTACAGGTCTACTTAGTTTGTGATTTTAGACATTCCCCTGTGAAACAAATGCATTATTACATTGATCGAATAAATTTTTTTTGAGATATTAATGCAAAATTGATATAACGTTATCGTCTTCCACTGCAGTCCGCTGTGAGCTATGCGCCCCTCGACTCTGGTCCGAACATAACGAAATTCAGTGTGTCATGCACTGTGCCATTAACTATGATGGCTCGCCGCACGCCATGCGCCAGCCGGAAAATAGAGCCCTTCATCAGTTGCGCCATGATCTGTTAAATAAGGTAGTTTTTTTCAGTGAAATACCCCTTTAACCCCTTCATGCAGATGGCAAATTTGGTCAATTCTCATCTATATAGGGGGTGCTCTGTTTAAGGCTTTATAACTCTGTTTATAACTCCAGGTGTGAGTATCACATAAACTTGGTAAATGGCTTAAATGAAACAAAAGAAGGAGTACCATTTACAGTATGAACTTAGATTTGTTTATTTTCATAATTTAAGTCAAAATAAAGTGCCACAAATGCAAAGAAACTTTGGAAAAATAAAAATTTCTTTAGTTTGCAACAAAATACTGAGAGCTGAGTTTCATAAGTGAAACAGGTAAATATATACATTTCCTGGATCAAAAATTCCCTGTCAACAAGTGTGCAAAATATGAGGATGATATGCAGAACTATTAAAGGTCTATGATGCAAAATATACAATATAAGTGTACCTTGTTGTCCATTAGTGTCTCCAAATCTATCCAAATGGCTAAATTGTGTACTGCTCTAAATAAAAAGAGAGAGATACAGTCAAGCCGGAAAGTCTGAACACCCCTTTCACCTTCTCCACGTTTTATGATGTTACAGACATATTCTACAATAGATTGAGTTAATTTTTTTTGTCTCAAAATTCTAAACAGAATAGCCCATAATGACAAAGTGAAAACATGTTTTTAGAAATTTTTGCAAATGTATTTTTAAAGTATCATATTTAACATTTGGTCGCATATCCTTTGCATGCTGTTACTTCCTGAAGTCTGTGACCCATCAACATCAAAAGACTCTCGATATCTTATTTCCAGGTACTGTTACAATCGATACTATAAGCTCTCTGCATTTGAATGGATCTCTATGGAAATTGGGGGGTGAGACTAGATTCAGCTGTAAATTACACTGGTACAGTATGGAAAACATGGCTGGCTAAATGGCTGTAAGTCATCAAGGGTCTGAGCTATCGAACGAGCCCCAAACCGTCACTCTGTTGCCAGATATGGAGTAGATTTCTCCTGACTCATTTTCCTATAGAACTCTGGGGAAAAAGTCAGGAGAAACAACCCTTAAAGGAATCCATATAGTGTTGCATACACCTAAATATGTAGCCTAATCATTCACTCTTGTACCTCAATAAAACATCACTTTTCTCTGTACTCTACAGTATGTATACTTTTGCCCCGGGATTGCATTTTTCTGTAGTTTTTTTTATATTCCTAGTCATTTTGACTCCAAAAAAAATCTTTACCTTAATCTACCACATATTAGCGTACAGAAAATTCAAATGAGCATTTGCCATGCCATAAGTGACAAGTATATACGCCAGAGCCTATATTATGTACGATAACATGAGAATAATATAGTATTCCACCATCTGCAAAATGCTGACAAATGTTCTATCTTCAATGAGAATCGGAAGCCTACATCAAAAATAAAATGAACGATTGCACTAGGCTACAGTATGTGAAATGCACTCAAAATGCGAAAATAACATTGGGCCTATCAATCATATTGAAAAGACAGTGCTCGAGTGGAAAAATGAACGTAGCTACATAAGTAGCCAGCGAGACCAACTGCATTTTAGATGCAAATTTTTTTTAAATGACGGTAAAGGAAAACTCCCCTCTCTAATGTGTTATTTATAGAGCTTGCGTAATATGAGACCGTGAAAACGAAAATTGCCGTTACGCTGCGTATATGCCCATCATATCTCCAGACAGAAAAATGTATTTCCTTCTGCAACTCCAACTAGCACTCTCATAAGTTCTGCAAGGTTTTCTTTTCCTCCAACAGTTAATTCCAGAAAACTAGCAGCTGCCACAGATGTTTTCTCTCTTTATTCCAGCCGGAGACACTTAGTGACCATCTTAACTGTGTAGCACATCAAATCTAACAATTATGCCTTCATATCTGGATGGGTCTTTGTGAATATTTGACCCTACAGATTTGTGTGTGATTGTGCCAGTCAGGTCTCCTTCAGCACTAGCCTTCTTCCACTTAATGAATGTGCAGATGCTTGCCTGGTCTCTTTGCTCAAGCCTGGCCATGATTTCAACACTCAACATGTAGGTGAATAGCACAGATGTAGTTTGAAAGCCATCCAAAGGGCTCTTCACATGGGATTACATTAACAGCTCCTGTGTACAAACCGGTCTGCGCTCTCTGACAGACAAAGTACTTACCTCTCCAGTGCTTTACTGCTTAATAAGCATGCTGGAACAGCAATCCAAATCTGTTCACATTTGAATCTGAGATGCGGATCATGTGTTTCTACACAAAATTGGTTTCAGTTGGCCCAGAACTAGAGGAAAAACCAATGACCATTTTTCTAAGCTGCTTGAATTTCTGGTCTATTCCTGAATAATGCACTTTGTGATATCTTTTTCCAAATTTCCAGGTGTCCTTTTAGTATTTTTGTAGGTATCCCTCTAGTAATGTCCACCATTAGAGTCCCCTGTAATACATTATCACAAGTGTGTTCAGCCAATGTTTAAGAATAGCCTGTTACAAGTTCAAATGTCACTGTCGGCCGGATCGGTGCAAGATTTCGCTCATTATCTCTAGAGCAGTGTTTAAATTATGCTTTATATATTATATGATGTTTATAAACTGATATTTTTAATAATAATAATTAAATATATTTGCTGTATTCTGCATTTTATAAGACCATTTAAAAATGTTCTTCTGTAGTCAGGTAGATTGGCAATCCTATGGCTAGAAAGAGATGGCTATGGTCATGATAGCATTTGTATATTTAGCTTTTTTAACTGAATAGTTGTTCCATCATAGCGTTTCTAAGACCAACAGTCCAACTCTATTTTAATTCCATTATTCTCTAAGTGCTGACACCTAATGACCATGCTGCTGGCGCCAAGATTTTGCTGAACTGAGACATTCGTTGCTCCTGCAGCCAAACGATGAGTGGAAACCACACTCCGAGTTTTACCTTTATCGGTACACGACTCGTGACAACTCGTAGTAAGTCAATTTAACAAGCAACCCCCCCCCCCCCCACCACACCCAGTCTCGCCTGCAACTATACCTGCCCATGGGTGACATAGTGGACAATAGCGTCTATGTGTGAGTTAATAAAAATATTTATTCATCATATACATTTAGTATTTCATCATAGCAACAAGATAAACCCAAAAAAGCTATGAAAAGTCCTGCTCACTCAAATGCAAAATAAACATTTATTAAAATGATTGTGTCATTATACCATATTCTGCAAAATCTGCTACTAAATATAAAATAAATATACAATCCTACCAGTAGGATGTTAGATGTGGTTATTTTTACATTTTTAGTGCATTTCACACACTGTAGTGTAAGCATTCATTAATCAGTCATGTTTTATATTTGACGCACCAACTTTTTTTGAAGCAAGAACATTTGGCAGCATTTTCTTCTTGGTGAAATATAATTTTATTATATACATACATAAAATAGGCTTTAGGCTTTGTATCTTCCTGGGTTATACTTGTCACTGAAGGCATGAAAAATACTCATTTCAATTTACTCTGCGCTGATATTTGCAAGATGAATGTAAAATCTTCCTTGGAGTCATTAAAATGGCTTCCTTTTTTTTTTACAGAAAAATGTGATCCCAGGGCAAAAGTTTACATACCGTGGCAGAGTACCAAAAGAAGTGATGTTTTATTGAGGTACAAGAGTGAATGATTAGGCTACATATGTAGGTGTGTGTAACAGTGTGATATCAATGTTTTCATCTTAAACAATCAGAAGGGGCAAATGTATTTGTTTTAAAATGGACAAAATAAATTTGATTAATTTTATGACATGTATTGTATAGGGTTTTGGACCCATAGCTATCTACCCCTCTATAACATATGTATATACTTTATGTAAACCTCAGAGAAGCATTGAGGGATGAGCCCCTCATTTACAATACTGCTGAGCTACAACAAAATAAAAAAGACATTACATAAGACAATAATCAAAGAACCAATAAATTAAAACATTGATCAAAACTAAAGTTAAAACAGATAAAAATAAAAATAAAATAAGTAAAACATTAATAGAACATTAGTTAAAACTAAATTTAAAACATTTGTTAAAAACAAATTACAATCAAAAACAATAAGACTCAATATTAGGTTCTTAAGTTGTTTCAAAGGCAGTAAAAAGTCCAATTTAAAATTTCTTTGCAAACCATACCAAATATGAGGGGCATAAAAGCAAAAAGCAGTCTGTCCTAGATCAGACTTTGTCTTTGGGACCTGGAGTACAAGCCAGTCTTCTGAGCGTGTTTGATGGCTTGTAGTGTTCCAATTCAAGAATAAATAAAAGTGGTAGCCTGCCCAGCAGAGCTTTATAGATAAAAACATAAGTGCTGATCACGTCTCACAGACAGAAAGGGCCAGCCAATCTTTTCATAAAAAAGACAGTGATGTGTGCCAAACTTATCATCTGTGATGAATCTTAGAGCAGAGTGGTATATGGCATCAAGAGATTGAAGGGTAGTTAAGGCTGCATGTCTATAAATGATGTATCCATAGTCTAAAATTGAGTAATAATTAGGGATGTTCCTAACGACTAATTTCCCTGACGTTTAAACGGAAGTTCAAACTTAGACTAGTCGACGAGTCTAAAAGTAAGAAAACACTCCGAAAACAGTCAAAATTGAGCCTAATGTAATCTATAAGGTTGAACATTGTCCGAAAAAATATTGCGTATATTATAAGAGCCATTTGAAACCGTTAATCACATTCTTCAATAACCAAATCGTATTTGAAATGCAGCTGAAATGTGTGGCACTTTGCGCCTTGCATTATGAACATTGCACATTATCCTACAAGCATGACAACAACTCACTAAATAAAAGTTAACAAATAACATTTATTGAAAACAATATTCAACGTAACAAAACATTTTTAGGAAACGTGCCTGATTATAACAACGGCATTTTCATTGGGTGAACGCGATCGCATAGCAAATACAGTAAAAAATAATAATCGGTCATCAGAAAAACTACCAATAATAGGCCCACCGACTAGTATTTCTGGTGCCGACTAGCGAGGGTAGCAACGTTTACTCGACTAGTCGACTAAACGCTCACATCCCACTTTTATTACATCCCTAGTAATAATATTACCATCTAAAGAGTAAACTGCAATAATCAATCTTCGTCGCTCTGGAGAACAGCATACATTTTGTTTTCTCTGTGTTCAGAACAAGTTTAAGATGAACAAATTGTTCTTGAAGAGTAATAAAAAAATGTTGTAACTTGTTAACAGCAGACTGTATAGACTATATAGCACAACAATATAAAAAAGTATCATCAGAATATAAATGTGTTTTCAAGAAAGTCAGAGCCGACACAATATAATTCATATAAATAGTAAACAAGACAGGCCCCAAGACAGATCCTTGAGGTACACCTTTAAGGATATGTAAGAAATTGGATTGATTATTGCCAATTTTTACACACTGAAATCTGTCAGAGAGGTAATTTTGGAACCATAAGCAAGCCTTGATGTCTAAGCCAATGCAGGATTATTTATTTATCAGCAAAGAATGATCCAATGTATCAAAGGTTTTGGACAGATCAACAAAAAGTGCAGCGCAATGTTTTCTGTTATCCAATGCAGACACAATATAATTTAATACAAGAGAGGTAGCAGTAATAGTGCTATGCCCAGCCCTAAAGCCAGATTGAAAAGAGCTCAGCACTGAAAATCTAGACAGAAATGCCTGTAGCCATAGTTGATCATTGACTAATGACACTAGAATCTTTGCCAGACAAGATAATTTACTAATGGGCCGATAACTATTCAAGTTATTTTATCACCACCCTTATGCAGAGGAAGAATATGAGCCATTTTACATACTTTTGGGAGTATACAGGAAGAGATGGTTAAATTAAAGATGTGAGCTATACAATCTGAAATCAGCGTGGCTGAGATCTTAAAGAAATATGGATCTAAATTATCTTCGGCAGTTGATTTTTTGGGGTCCACGGCAAGAAGTGCATCAAGTACTGCTTTAGAGCTAAAAGAGTGCAGGCCAAAATAAGGTGCAGAGCTCAAATCAGTGATGGCATCGGGGTCCATATTAGTGCATACATTTATAAAATAGATGACCTGATGCAGCAAAATGAGTATTGAATGCAGCATACGTACTCAGAACTAATATGGGAAGGAAACGGGGTACTATTATTCTTTTTAGTTGAATTTACAACTTTCCCAAATTTATGTGAATTACTTAATGTATTTGTTAGTGAGTGCAAATAAAATTCAGATTTTGCTTTCCTCACAGCAGCAGTGCATTTATTCCTAAGCTGCCTGAAAACAAGCCAATGAGAAGGATCATGTGTGCGTCTGGCTAAAGCCCAGGATTGATTTCTTAATTTAAATAATGTGGATAGTTCCGTAGTGAACCATGGACTTGATCTGTCCTTTATTCTCATTTTCTTAAAAGGTGCATGTTTATCTACTATAGAGTTAAAAATATTAATAAAAGAGCTCAAAGCCAGTTCAGGATCTGGAATTTGGAGAGTACGGGAGAGTTCACTGTGATAGAGATCATATAAAATAAAATTTATTTGTTTGACGGATCGATTAATGGGCTATGTAGAAATTGACTTCCGGAACTTTTCTTTTTTGGATGTTTTATTCTCCTTTGGGTGTTTGTTTGCTTTTTTCTTTGTTTTGATCTTTTATGTTCTTAGCAACATGGTTTATTTTATTTTTTTGTGTAGAAAACATTGCAACGTACAAAGGTTAGGCAATTATAAGCTACTTAGCTTCAGCCTTAACCTTTTCGGTCATTCTTATGTGATCAATGATGTCTAGAGATCTTTATCTCTAGTTGATGTACTGTGAAATATGATCGAAATAAATAATTAAATGAAATGAAATGAATGAAATAGAAAAGCCTGGTCATAAAAGTTTTTAAGATTTCCTTTTAATTACCACACTTGAAATGGACTTTTTCTGTCTAACATCCCTTATAGAAGCGATTGGGCAGTGATCACTGATACCAAAATCAAACACTCCACTAATTACATATTTCTCAGGCTTATTACAGAAGATGAGATCAAGTAAGGTAGATTTATTCATAACTTAAGATTTGGACGAGTTGGTTCGGTGATTAATTGCGATAAATTAAAATTAGAACATAATTATTTGAGGTTCTTAGATACATCGCTTAGCCAGTCTACATTGAAGTCACACAATATAATCTCAGAGTTAGCAAAAGGAGAAAGTAGCTCTACTAACTTCTCTACAAAATCAGCTGGAGCCGAGGAAGGCCTATAGATTCCGATAACAACAATGGAATTATTTAGGCATACAGTCAAGCCGGGAAGTCTGCACACCACTTTCACCTTCTCCACGTTTTATTACGTTACAGACATATTCTACAATAGATTGAGTTAATTTTTTGTCTCAAAATTCTACACAAAATAGCCTATAATGACAAAGTGAAAACAGGTTTTTAGACATTTGTGCTAATTTATTAAAAATCAAAATGTAAAATATCATATGTACACCCTTTGATATGACACCCAAAAGTGAGCTGGGGTGCATTTTGTCTCCACTGATACTGCTTGAGATGTTTCTACAACTTAATTGGAGTCCACCTGTGATAAATTCAATTGATTGGACAGGATTGGGGATTTCCAACACCTGCCTATAAGGTCCCACAGTTGACAGTGCATGTCAGAGCAAACTCCAAGCCATGGGGTCAAAGGAATTGGTATGGAAAAATCTCTGCAGCTTTACAGGTCGCAAAGAGCACAGTGGCCACCATCATTTGTAAATGGAAGAAGTTTGAATGCAGCTAAGTACACCAAGATCCTTGAAGAAAACCTGCTCCAGAGCACTCTGGACCGGGGCGAAGGTTTACCTTCCAACATGACAACGACCCGAAGCACACAGCCAAGAGAACAAAGGAGTGGCTTGGAAGAAAGTCTGTGCATGTCATTGAGTGGCCCAGCCAGAGCCCAGACCTGAATCCAATTGAACATCTGTGGAAAGAGCTGAAAATGGCTGTGTACCAACGCTCCCCATCCAACCTGATGGAGCTTGCAAGGATATGCAAAGAGGAATGGGCAAAAATGTCCAGAAACAAGTGTGCCAAGCTTGTAGCTTCTTTCCCAAGACGCCTTGAAGCTGTAATCACTGCCAAAGGTGCAGCAACCAAGTATTAGGCTAAGGGTGTGTACAGATATGTAACCCCTAAATAACCTATTTTTGTCAGTAAAATAAAATTGCATATTTTCTAAAAACCTGTTTTCACTTTGTCATTATTGGCTATTGTGTGTAGATGTTTGAGGCAAAAAATTAACTTAATCTATTGTAGTATAAGTCTGTAACGTAATAAAACGTGGAGAAGGTGAAAGGGGTGTGCAGACTTTCCGGCTTGACTGTATATCGAGCTTCAATGAAATAAATTCAAAGTATTTGCTCACTGAAATTTGATAGTTAAATAGTAGTTAAATATATCATTATATTATGATTAAGAGCAGTGCACAATTTAGCCATTTTGATAGATTTGGAGACACTAATGGACAACAGGGTACATTGCTTATATTTTACATCATAGATCTTGAGTAGTTCTGTATATCATCCTCAGATTTTGCACACTTGTGGACAGGGAGTTTATGATCCAGGAAATGTATAGATTTACCTGTTTCACATACAGACATGCTCAAATTTGTTGGTACCCCTGGTAAAGATGAGTAAAAAGGGTTATAAAAAATGTACCGTTTGGTGAATAAGCTTAATCTAAAACTGAAAAAATGAGAAAAATCCATCCTTTAATTGACATAAATTTATTATGAGAAGAAAAAAATCCCTCATCAAGAAATAATTATTTTTAACAAAACCACGTTGGCCACAATTATTGGCACCCCCGCATTTATATATAGAATAAAGTATTAATTTCTTTTGCATGCCATAACTTCCTGATGTCTGTGACCATCAAAAGACTCTTGGTATCTTATTTTCTGGTACTCTTTTAAGCAATACTAAATGTCTTTGCATTTGAATGGATCTCTTTGGGAATTGGGGGGTGGGACTAGATTTAGCTGTAAATTACACTGGAACAGTATGGAACACATGGTTAGCTAAATGGCTTTAAGTTATCAAGGATCTGACATATCAATCAAGCCTTAAGCCATCACTCTGCTGCCAGAAATACAGTAGATATGAATGGTTTCTTCTCCTGACTTATTTTTCCATAAAAAATTGGTTCAATTGGAAAATCTGTCAAGAGAAACAACCCTTAACATAATCCATCCATATCTACTGCATATCTGGCAGCAGACATTTGTCAGTTTTTTTAATTACAGTGACCAGGTTTCTATACTCTCATCTTATTAAAACCCAGCTGATATGATTTTAAAGAGAACTAAAGCTCTCATTTGAAACAAAAACAAATTTGCAGAACATTAAACAATTAATTCAGAATAAATTTTAATGGTGTTCTCTGCATGTGCGCTTTAACTTCATGCAGGAGCAGGTCTGTTTCCCCAGCTGTAAATCGCACTTTTCACAGTCTTCCTGGGAAAATGGATTGTTTTAAAGCATTACGCTACCAGTAAAACAGGTTGGTCACATTTCTATAAGCAGGACATTATAAAACAAGGGGAAATATGCGTGAACCTATGGGTTGCCAACCTGACAGTATTTACTAGTGTCATCATTAAGGCAAAATAGTACTTGAGGTGGGTCAACCATACCAATGGAATTATAGAATGAGATGACTGAGTTCGCGAGATCTGTCGTTAAAGTTGAGAGCCGATTGTAAAATATGCTCAGCTCATTCTCATGCAGTATATCTACAAGACCTTCTTTACGACACCACACCTTGATTGCATTGTAAATCATCAGAGGAGATTCACGACCTCGAATATGCCGTGGAATGCATTCTGCAACCTGGCCACTTGAAGCTCACCCCCCTTCATCTTTGGTCCATCCATGACCATCTGCATGAAGTACAGCAGCAGCGGTGTCACAAACTGTGCATCAGAGCCATGTTGGAAGGTACCAGTGAAGGTGTATTTCATATCCAGTATCTGCTCTCGCAAAATCTTTGATGCTTTGACTAGCGTCATCATGGCAATATTGTGGTCGTTCTCCATCTCCATCAGCGCTCGACTAACATCATCATCAAATGTGAGATCTTGGCCTCATTTTCCAGATGCTTTGACTGTAGGTAAAGTAACAGTCAGGTCTTGGCACAGTCTTGTTTTATGAACATAAGGGTCGTTCAACCCCAGAGACATGAGACCTGCCTTGTACATCTTACATAGATCTGCCATCTTGAAGACCACACCTGTGCATCTTTGGCTCTCCAGGTATGCAACTAATTCAAAGAAAGCTTGTGCCTTGGCCAGTTTGACTTAATTTGAATCACTGTCACCTCTTTCTTTGGCGTTTGCTCTCCTATATAATTCACTTAAGCATGCTAGGTGGTATTCATCATCTATAGCAATCAAATCGCCTACAGACAACTTTGCAATCATTTTGCCTTGTCCCCCATGATATTGGCACACCGCCGCACATTGGCATCAAGCTGAAGGGTGGCTGCTTTATAGAGTGAAGAGGATGAGGAATGTTTGATGTTATCACACAAGAAGCAAACTGGAGTTGTATTGCTACTGGAACATACATCACCAGCAGAATCAACAATCTTGCATGTTTTAACTGGACTGGAGGCATCACTTGAAACACGCTTGCGCTTTTGCTGAGCTCGAGCTCTCTCAAATTTGAGATTGTTGACTTTAAATTTGCATGTTCTGTGCCAAACAGCATTGTTCTTTAACATGAGATGGACAAGATCATCAATTCAATTCAGTTCAATTCAATTTTATTTGTATAGCGCTTTTTACATAGAACTGTCACAAAGACAGGTAAACAGAAAAAATATATAACAAAAAACCAGGCCTTAGCCCCCAACCAGCAAAACGAGGTACAAACCTCCCTGGTCAGGAAGAAAAAGCACTCAACGGTAACTTTAGTTTATCGATAACTAGAACGTCTTTTTCTTATTATTAAAATTAACCATTTATATATAAAACATGCCCCACAGTAATCTACTACTAATCTACTGTTGTGGTAGCGTTAGCATTGACAATTATACTTGTACAATTACATTTGATCTATAAATTTTAACGCATATTACACAGAATGTTTATAGGTATAATACTCTAACCATAAACATAGTTACATATGCAGATGGTAACTAAATGACAAAGTCACAGAATGTAGATATAGCTAGTAGCTAGTGCGCAAGTTATTAGCTAGATGGCAAATGTTCAAATTAACTGCCATAAGAATCCCTGGTATCTATGGCATCAGCCAGCAAAATTCTAAAAGCAACTGTGGCTGCCTAGTCTTATTAATGAAACAATGAATTACAAGTGTGAAAAATGTTGATAGCTAATTTAGTGCACTTGCGCTTGAGCAATAGGAATATGTACTCCGATACTCAAACAAGCAGCTGCTCCTTCTTTGTTAATGTGTTGTACACAGTTAGGGGTAAAGCAATACTAAAGTACTAAAAAACTAATTACTAAAGTAATGCGGGTAGCCTTTTATTTTATCGGTTGCTATAGGCCTACTGGCTAGGAAGGTCATACATTTTTCAATCGTTTTGTAAAACAATCTATAACATATTTCAACAACATTTTATAATGAATACGTAAGGTTAAATGGTCCTACTTACTTCTGAAAGGGGAATAATTTAACACCGATTTAAGTGATTTTATGACAGCGTAATGCAAAGTAATATAACGGGTAATATAATGCATCACCTTAATTGTAAAGTAATATAGTAATATAACGCTCTACTTTTTAAAAAGTAACTAGTAATATGTAGTATATTATCATTTTCAAGTAACGCCCCCAACTCTGGCATTGTATGCTATCTGTTTAAACTTTATTATTCAGATGGACTCACGTTAAATACTAAGTTATCAACTTGCAACTGATCAAACAGTGACAGTTTACAATAGTTAGCTTGCACTCATTTGTAACGTTTGTAAATACAGCTAGACAGTAAAGTTTTAATATGACTTCTAACGGCAGCTATATTTTGTATATTTTTACATTAAATCATTGATGATCCATATCTGCCCATTATTATTGTCATTATTATTATTTGTATTTGAATAGAGACCTGAGTGGTCCTTCAGAGCCTAGACATTATTTTGTTCACAAAATTGTGTTCACAAGTAACATTTGTTATTATTTGACATTATATTATTTATTATGTTAAAAGACTTATTACTATTTTACTTATTTGGCTTCAACTGACCCAAAAACATACAGTAGGCTAGATTAATGGGGCAAACATTTGTCTGGATAGGTTTGTAAAATTCTATATTTAGGCAAATTACTAGGTCTAAGTATTTCACATTTCTATCTGTATTGATTTATTCATCCCCGTCTCCATAGAAAATTATGTTTCTTGGTATGTTAGAATGTAGAGAATGTAGGGAGGGCTAGCTAAAAAAAAGTTCTCAGCAGAACATTAAAAACTTTTTTTTTTCTAAAATTACACAACAAAAAAAAAATATAAATATATATATCTTTTCTGGCTGTAAAAAAAAATTGATGATGTGTTGTGTTGTTCCATTTTTTATTTTTTTATTTTGTTTTTTTTGTTTTTTTTTTTACCCCCCCCCCCCCCCCCCCCCCCCTTTTTTTTTTTTTATTTTTTTTTGTAAAAAAAAAAAAAAAAAAAAGGAGGGACAGGGACAGACAGAACCACGACAAAACTAAAACAAGTCGCAAAAAAAACAATAAACAAACAAAAAAAAAGATAATAAAAAAAAACATATATACAGGCCGCCGCGGTGGTACAGCGGTAAAAAGCGCTGACTTTCAGTCAGCGCAGTTGTACTCCGAGGATCGGGGTTCGCGCCCCGGTCCTGCCATAGCCGAGCGTGGCCGGTGCCCTGTGGAAGCGACAATTGGCGGTCGCTTCCGGGTGGGGGGAGGGGCTCGGAGAGAACCGCTGCGCACAGTAGAACCCAGGGCGTGTCACGGTCAGGAGCTGCGCCCTGTAGAGGACGTAGCGCCCTCCCTAAATATACCGATTGACGGGGTTGTGCAGCGGTGGTTCTCTAGCGGTTGCTACACGGGGGGAATTGAATTAGAATAGGGGTTCAATTGGCTACTAAATTGGGAGAAAAAGGGAAAAAATCAGAAACAAATTTTAAAAAAAACAAAAACAAAAAAAACATATATACATACACATACAAGGGTAATAACAAATAATTATGCCCGTGTAATTGGACACCATACACACATACTTACACATACATTTACTCTACAGTGAAAGAAAATAAATATTAAAAATACATACAAATAAACCATCACAGAGAAAAAGAAAACCAGAAAACAAAATCCGAACCACACAACAAACAATCTCTTCAGATGGTAAGATGAAAAAACACATGGCCAAGTTTAGGAAAGATTGGGTAGCATTGCTTTGGAATAGAGCTAGTTTAATTAGTGTGAGCTACAATAGCCAATATTGTTTGTTGTCACTTGGCCTCATATTGATATCAGTACCTTTAATGGTAGGCCTATTTTTTTCAAGTTTTGATTAATGACTTACAGAGCGCTTTGTAGGCTATTTGTGAGTAACTTGGAATTTTTTTACACTGAAAACATTTTTTGTTGATATATACATAATGCAACCTGTATCTCATGCACTATATGTGATGCAATGTAACCTGTATATCATGCACTATAACCAATGCAACCTGTATCTCATGAACTATAACCAATGCAACCTGTATCTCACACACTATATGCATTACAACCTGTAATACAATATATGCAATGAAACTGCAGTTAATTGGTGAAAGTGCAAAATAACACCTGGACACCATAGCCAGGAGGGACATTCCGTCAGAAATCAATCACTTTCTGACCTCACTCTTTTAGATTTGAACACATTTTTTTAAAATGTTAACCTATAATGAGAAAGTGTTAGAATGTGCTTTGATTAACCAGAATGACCAACCATTCAGGAGACAGGGGCCATCAAAGTTGACCCATATTGGACCCCCCACCATAACTAAAGACACAAATCGTCTTCAGAAATAAACATAACAGTATGGTTCTGTTCTTATTGGAAAGCTTACAAACAAGGGCATCCACAATTTCAATACTTTTGGTCCAAAATATCATCGGATGATTTTAAAACTTTTCTTCAGGAGCTTTATGATGACAATTTGTTGGAGAGGGTAGAGTTTAAGAAGTGGACTACAACAGTCAGAAGACTCTGGGCCTGATGATCAGTTCATTGATTCATTCATCTTATTGCACTCAGTCAGCATGACTTCATCACCAAAATGCAGAGACAATATTATAAACATTCTAAAACACTCTCATATAGGTTAACATGTAGAAAAATGTGATTCAAATCTAAAAGTGATTGATTTCTGACATAATGCCCCTGGAGTCAAACTTCACCCTAAATGTGATTCACAATGAAATGCAAATGCTTGTTTTTTTCTATTATTCACAAACTGCCGATTTTAGTAATTGGCTAAATGAGTTCACCAAACTGCAATTGTGAAGAAAGAAGCTAACTATTGCATTTACCTGTGTCAGTTATGTACTAAAGGTGATTAAATCCAGGGCTATGGCTCATAGAAAAGCTACATTCTCACCATTGTGATGCAATACAATTGCTTTGTGCAGATTTTAGGCCAGAGCTTCTGCAGAAAATGTGAAACTGAATGCTGCTCGGTTTATACATATTTAAAAAACAGGCATGTTCCTTTTATATATATATATATATAGACACACACACACATACATACATACTGTATATATATAAACAACATTAACATTCCGTAATCTTTGGGGAATTAATTATATATTGTACAAAATAAAGGTCACTGTTAATTTATTGTGCGTAATAAAAAACATTGAGGCAGTATGAAATGCCTATTTCATGGAAGTACAACTATATATTTTTTAGTTATAACAACTGAGCAGTTAGATGTAAGCAGAGATCCGAATGGAAATTCACTGCTGTAGTGCTGAGTTTGCAGTGAACATTGAATAGTGATTCAGACCTGAGATAGTAAAATATATGTGAAAAGACAAGACTATCTCTAAATTCCACAAATATGACAGTGATTTCTATGATTCTATTAGAGGAGAATGTGCACAAAACTTGCGTGCTTATCTGTGCAGACATAAGGACTGCACCAGTGCTGTTGCTGTTTTTGGCATGGAGATAATTTTTCCATATTGTTTAACTGAATTTGGGGAAATAAGAACCTGGACATTTTTTGTTGTTCTGAAAGGCAGACAAAAAGGAATCGTTTGTACATTAATTAAATAGGTCACAGAAAAAAGCATCAGTCTAAATAACATGTCCGCATCCTCTTCCACGTCACACTTGTGTGTGCTGTGTTAATGCACGCGGAGGACAATGTTTTTGAATGTGTGTGTGCGTGTGTGTGTGTATGTGCGTGCATGTCTGTTTATGCTGTGTGTGTCCATGCGTGTGTGTCCGTTCGTGCAAGCACATTTGTGTGTTTGTGTTGAAGGGGTGTATGGTGTCCAACTCATATATTAATTTGCAATACTCTGTCCTCATACATCACATTAGAATATTCAAGCATTACTTGAGCCTTTAAGCTCATATCCTGTCTAACCCCCCTCCATCCACCTAATACATGCACGCACACACACACACACACACCTTTTTTCTTGACATGGCAACCTGATAAAAAAAAAATATATACTCTGGCTGCTGAGTATTCTTTTGTGCCTCTTCCAAATGTTTCAAGCAGCTATGATTAACCTGATTACCGGCAGTGTCGCATCCACCTACAAATGAGAGCAGTTCTTTTTCTGTGGTGTGTTTTTACGATGGCAGGGCATGGCACGCAGAGTCTAGAGCATTGTGTCTGGTTTCACACAGGCAGACTGACCCTCTCTCTCCGGGGACACTGACAGCGCTCTCCACGGAGAGAGAGACACACAGACGCAGACAGCACAGAGAGAGAGAGAGAGAGAGAGAGAGAGAGAAAGAGAGAGGGAGAGAGAGAGTGAACGAGAGAGGGAGGGAGAGAGAAAGGGGGGGAGAGAGTGGTGAAAGTGAGAGAAGAGAGGATCAATAACGAGGGCTGAGACGTTCTCCAAATCAGTTTTTTTTTCTTTCATTTTTTAAGAGTGAAGGGGGGGAAAAAGACGCAGAGAAATGGTGTAACATCTTATCGGGAAGAAGGTGGGGAATGCAGAAGGCACGTTTTTAGGGGGGGGGGGAAGAGAGAAAGGCTGCCACCACAAGGATCTGTATATTTTGAAGGGAACAACTCCTTTTGGCTGAGAAGACGCGCGGAGAGAGAGAGGGATCGGAGAGAGAAAGGGAGACTCCTGGACTGATTAGCATTCACGGCAGGTAGGAGCCGGCTGCCTCTCAGCCAGTGTCGCAGCTGAAATGGAATTACTGTTGTGAGCGATGTGTGTCGGTCTGTGCTGCGAGAGCCGGGGATTGTTAGTCTGCGCCGGCTCTTTGTTGCTCGGCTTTACCTCGGTTCACCCCTTGAGCAGGTGGAATTACTTCAGAGTTAGATGGGAATTTAGCGCAAGTTTTCGCAGAGGAGGTAAAGGAAGGGGGACGTATGGAAGACGGGCTTTTGTTCCTCCAGACCTGGGCGTCCAGCCACTTTTGGCTCCCGGCCAAGAGAGAAAGGCACCAAGTATTTTAGCCCTCAGAGCGGGGTTGCAGGGGCTGCGATGCTGGAGCCGATCTCCACACTCACTGGCTCAGTCTGCCCCACGCTGTAAGGTGATAGCCCACGTTATTGAATTCCCCAGTGGGGTTTGATCGTTGTGTTACACAGTGCTGCAAAGGAACAACATTTAAAAAGAGTGCAGGGGGGGGGGGGGGTGCATTTCCACAAAAAAGTACACTGCCTCTTTCTTTCCCTCTAGCCAAACTGCTTGGGCTTTGGCTGTGTCTGGAACCTGTCTGATATCGCATTACTTTTTCACTGGAAGTACAATAGTGAAAAGTGCACGCAGATCAGCTCAGCTTTTATTTCCTGTTTTCATTTTAGGTCATGTCTTGGTGCGGTCGGTATCTTCTTGTTTTTCGTTTGTAGTTTTTCTCATTGAGTGTTCCAGTTGAAATAACTGTCACGGAGAATGCCGTTGGCCTTGGACTGAGGAATATACGAACGCAGACTTATTTAGTCCAGGTTAGACGGGTCTGTCACAAATATTTACTGTGTACAAAAGCTCTTCTACTTAATTAATTAATTTCATGATGATATATGAGGCATAAATACTGTATGTATTTAATTACTGTACATTTTCCCCACTTAGAAAGAGTGTGTAATTTTGGTACACATTGTTCTAGTTCTGGAACTCAGAAAACAATTGGGTGCATCATATGGTATGGTGGCCATTTTGTATTTTACCAAAAAAAAATTAAACAACTTGTGCTCTTTGCAAGATTACGGTTGATATATAAAATGAACACCTTTCATTAATTTGTGTTTTAATCACATTATACATTTAATTTAACATTTGCCCACATAAATGTATGTCTTCTGAAATTAAATACATGGTAACAAACGAAAAGGATGACACAAAAATGAGACAATACAAAATACATTTTCATACAAAAAAGTATGACAACAAAATATTTTTAATGTTAAAATAACATAATGCTGATACCATTATCTCATTTAATTTCTGTTTCAGAATGTAGTAATGACATGGCACTGATTTGCAAAAAAAAGAAAAATTTGCTTCAACGAGTCCAGTTAAGGGAGCCCATGATGCCCCAGTTTCACAGGCTATACTCTAGCCAGTCTATATTTAAATATTGAGCATGTCTGTTCACTGTATAAATTAAAATATATCATTTCATATTTTTGGGGGCCATACAAAATTAACCCATTAATGATCTTTTTTTTAAATATATATATATATATTTTTTTTTTAAGTGCCAGGAATCGATATAGTTCAAGATATTAAGCCATAAATTATATTTGTATATTGAGCCCATCTGCTGAAAAGATGAATAAGCCGATATAAATACACAACGTAATTCATATGCACTACATAATTTGAGAATGAGTCCCATGGACATTGATTGGTGCGTTTATATGCAGTGGCTAGTCTGAATATTTACAATGAGTAAACTAACCTTTTTTTCTGAAAAAAATATTAGATTTAACTGAAAGCAAGTACAATAACGCAATCATAATAGAATTATTTAATATTTAAGTTCTTCATTTGCAAGGGGCTTCCATGGCCGATGACTACATTTAACTGAAGAATTGAATTTGCAGCGTATTATTAAATTAGAATATTGCATATTGTGACAATAAGAAGAAACAAACTCCCCCAAACGTGTGCTGACATATTCTAGCTGGTTACTTGCAAGTCATCCAAAACAAACATAATGTTCTGTGGACACAAACTGTAATGATTATAATGGCATGAACTTGTGATGCCATTGCTGTTGATATGCCATATGTCTAAAAAGTATGGCATTTTTAGTACAGGATGTGGGGTGTGTCATGTCAGGGTAGTGCAGCTCGCTCTTCCACAGCTCACCCAATACATATTTTACCCGTGAACACTGGACACGGGCACGTTGTACACAATTCCAAAAGATGCATGCGATTAAGACAGAATTCAATGCGATTCATTTTCTCATTGAGGGGCTACATTACAGTTCTCGCCTTGGTCGTTTTCCTGTTCATTTATTTTAGAGGTCAACATTTTTTGTTATTTCATAAGCATGTTCTTGTGGGGAAATTAACTCTGATTGGGGTCTAGAAGCTGACACCTACATTATGATGCTGTTAATCATATTATGGTGCATTTATCCTATAGAAAAGACCAATTATTTCAAGAAATGCATTACAGCTAAATGCATTAGCGTTAATTACCTTGAGAAGACAATTATTTCAATAAGCAAGAGACCCAGAAATATGAGACTGCAACCACATCAACAATTACCGAAGCTCCATCATTCCCCAAATAAGTCAATTACAGACTTGTGATTTGGCTTGGTACTAAACAATGATGGGTCCATTTATTTTTAAACCCAAATACTGAGAGAGGAAAAAATATTTTTAACACTAAATGATACAATGTGTAATCCTTAATGGTGTCATATTTCAGGTCAGCATAGTGACGGTCAATTAATTTCAGAGGATCATTTTCTCAGTGGTTTTCACACATTTCCCGTGTATAAATAGCAATTGTTTTTTTGACACATTTCTATTTTTGCTCTGTGTGCCATTTTGGCCATTTTTAAAAAATGATTATTTATTAAATATTTGAACCAGATACAATACTTGAACAATTTCTGCATTAAAAAGGTAGTGGGACTGAGTGCTAGGAATTGTTTTCTTGTTTTTTTTGTGAGTACAGGAGCTGCATGGCTCTTTTTCCCCCCCGTTTTCACCCATTGGATGTTTTTTTCCCCTCTTGGGTCATGCCAGGATAGACAGTGGCCTACATATTGCTTCATTTAGAAATGGGAACATTGTGGCTCCTTTAAGCGGTTTCATCACTCGCGGCTGACCCTTTCTGACACGCTTTATTTCTGACCGCGTTGTTTTACGGTTCGCAGCTATTCTAAAACATCAATATTCATTAGTCTGATTTTATTTCAGGTTTTTCATATGAGATTGGATCTACATCCCATTTCAGAAAGTTAAAAGTGACATTTGCCTATAGAACTGTGGTATAAAAGAGGAGAGACTTTCGAATTTGTACAAAATGAAAGCATGTCTGGATGTTTCCCTATGAAGGAGGGTGGCAGATTTTTTGATATGCATGAGTTCTATCATCAGATTATGGTTTTATAGGACCATGCCAGAATCATGCGATAAAACAGGCTTAAAGAACACACATTTCTCCAATTTCTAAATAAGAGCGTATGCCAATACGACAGTATATGCAGGTACATAAGTGCAGTCCATACATGTAAGGTTACTCTTAGGCATAGATTGCAGTTAAGCGATTGATACACAACAAACATTAAAAAGAATCTTTATAAGTCTTTGTAAGATGATATTCATAATATCACACCTCGAAAAGCATGTGGTAAATGCAATGGTATGTAGAGTGGGTTCTGTTGGGTGTTAAGATATTTATAGTATTGTCTTTGTTTCTTTGTTTTCCCCCTCATTTTAGCAAAAGTATGAGCTGGTATGGGCTTCATGTCAAAAAATGAACAGTACAGGGATGACACAACAGAAGCAATAACCACACAGATAAAATTGTATCAGTCACTTAAGTTCAAATGAATGGAGCTGATCATACTTCAGCGGTATCTATAAAACCGTCATCCAACAATAACGACAGCTATCGCTGGGATTATTGTTTTTTTTCTTGTTTTAATTTTCTTTTATTTCAACAATATCTCAAACGAGTCAAGTGATCTTATTAAAAATGGAGTTCACCAGAGATACTATACTTATACAGTAGCTTGTTTTCCATTTAATTTATACGGTAAGCATCATTGTCAGTGTAAATAGTTCATTTCTATTAAGTTTTGCAGCCATTGTGAAAAAAATGTTAACCGTTTTGATTTCAGTTGTCTTTTATATTTTGAGGCTAAATGTGGAACAGTCCAGCCTAATGACTATTACATCAAAAGCAAGAGGATTTGTATTTTCGTTTGGGTTAATGCAATTTTAACAGCACGAGAGGACAAAAACATTCAGCACATAAGTACTTGCATACACCTATGAAATAGGATGCCAGTTTTTGTACAGCATATTTTGCAAGCCTGTCAGTAATTCCCAATTCCCTATAGAAAGTGAATGATCATAGTTTCAAAGCCACATACATAATTTATTGTAAATAAATGATATAAAATAATACATTTAGTGCTGTGCTGGTCTGAAAGTGGTTTGGTTTTTGGGCACACCTCACATCTCACTGTCATCTTTGTCCCCTTGTTGCGACCCCCCCCCCCACACACACACACACACACACACACACACACTATTTATTTTTTCAGTACCTTTGTGTATTAAAAAAATTTATTTATCGATATAAACATCTGAGAGTTACCACACGCAGTACATATCCTAGCCTTTCCATTGGCCCAGACGTGAAAGTGTTACGGACAAAAACAAAATAGGCCTCTGTGTTTTAACCACTTTTCTAGAGGTGCTCGCTGTGTGCACTTCAATACCTCTCTGTCTGAATTGTGAGGGCTTCATTGTACAATTTGGCCCAAGTCGGGTCAGCCCAATACTCTTTGACATTTCCAAATGTTAGAAAGCTGGTTCCCTCTCGTGAGCGTCTTTCTGCATATCTGGAATGTTATGGATTCACAGATAATGCCGCACTGCTAATGCAAATAGTGGAGGTTGATATTTGCTAATGCAAAGGAGGCTGTGTGTACAATTATTTCTCACAATAATGTTTATATAAAAGGATGGAGTTGTTTGCAATTATTATTATTATTATTATTGTCATCATCAGTAGAAGTAGTAGTAGTCCTAATATTAATATTCCTGAAATGTATTTCTTCCTTGGGGCAATTCAATACCATGACTTAATTTGTGCTCAATTTTAAACTCATAGTCTGAAAACATTTCTGATGAGCAGGAGCTTATTTAGGTCACCATATAGTGTAGATGCAAGCAAACTCACGTTTATCCTAAACTGTACTAAGTTCTAGAAGAGGACTGCCTTATACAACACAACAGTGAGACCGTGGCTCTGAAACACAATTAATTCTTGAATTTTATATTTGGCAGCTTTCTCTTGCAGGAGCACTCGAATAATTTGCTTTTTGGCTCTTTAAAATCCGACCACTCCCCTTTGATTCCCAGGTCACAAGGACACCGAGCTCCGCCTGTGACACATGCAGCAGATGACGTCACGCACGAAATCGCAGACAACAAAACAAAATAATTCCGTTCCTCCCCTGGCCCGGCAGATGCTGGGATAAACTGTCTGCCATTTCAAATGGAAGCCGGTGCCCTCATAGAAATGTAGCCCTATTTTATTTATACGAAAGATGTCAACTGAGGTTAATCCTGCTCCCTCCTATTTAACGCTTTCATTTTTTAAAGACGTCAAAAAAATTCCGCCAGACAGAAGATTTTTTATTTATTTTTTCACAGTGGACTGAGAAATTACTGCGGGTTTATTTTTTCATTGTCTGGAGTTCTTACAGTGCCCAGAGTGTAATAAACAGAAATCAGCAATGCGCTGCATGTGTGTCTGTGTTCGGGAGACACTGATGTAATTCGACAGGTGTACACTTGGCGATCAGGCGTGCACAATCTCTTTTTTGTTCCTATAGAGAAATGCGTACGAACCGTCGAGTCGTATAGATCTGGCACAATTCTCATTCTGGATGTTGTTGGATAAAAATGTGACAACACACATGTTTATATGGCACACGAAAAAGTACATACCTGCTTTTGCATTTTATAAACTGTGTGGAAAAAGTAGAGGAAATGCCCCCGGTGTGAGAGCAAGGTTCAGTGAGCGCTCAACATTACCCAGACACAGAAAAGCAATGAAAAAAATAGTATAATTGCATCTCACAATATGAAGTGAATAACATGGGCAATTGGGTTGAGGTATTTAACACACTGTGTTTTTTGTGTATCATTTAATTGACTTCATTCTGATGAAACAAAACAACAGGCATATTAAATGTATTCCTAATTTATTCATTTTCACCTGTGAAATAGACTTGCATAAAGGTTCACTGGGTGTATGCACAAACCAGTAAGAACACTACCCATCCTGATTGACAGCTATTCATTTTTTGGCGTCGGTAATACGGTGAAGCAGCCAGCCAAAATCACATAAAGCGTTCACAGATAACAGCATTGGTATTATACAGTTTTGCCGTGATAATTGAAACCAAAATGCCAAGGCGTACTGTGTGGAGAGAACGTTAATTGAAAATTTTCTGTCTTTCCGGATACAGCAGGAGAGTTTTGTTTTCCAAAAGAAATGCAGTGTACCCCGTGCTAAATCTTATTTCCCAGGGTGCGGCGTGGATTTTGGAATTGTCAAAATGAACAGATTTGTCACACTTCGCATTTCCCTATTTTTTCTTCCTCGCTCTCTGTGCCCCCGAGGAGTCAGTCCCAGACATTTTGTCACAGTATAATCATTGATAAACGCGGCATGGCAACAGTCTCCCGGGGTCTGTGTATCTGGGCCAGGAGAAAGGCCTGTATGAAAAATTCAGCGTCGTTCGTACGACACTTCCACGACGGTTGGGGTCGACTTCTGCGGTATATCAACATTTCAGGTTCGGCGTTATCAATCATTTCCACCCTCCTGTCACATCTGACATGTCTGAGGAGCGAGCTATAGGCAGAGGGTACATACGAACGCGCTGTAAATGCCAGGTTTGTCAGCCGGGATATCGATCCATCAACTGCACACTGGGGAACAAGAGGACAAACACCAACATATCATGGTTTTATGTAGTTCTCTTTAAGCTTGCAGTTTAATTAAGTATTTTAATTACATCCTCCATGATTCATAATACATGGCGCTTAATTTATGTTTATTTGTTCATATGCTAATGAGCAATACTTGCTTTGCCCAATATAAATATTTAAGAGACATTTGCTGTGAGGGAGAAGGGGGGCATCTGAGGCTAACGCACCATGAGGATGATTTTCAAATGAAAGCAAGCAGCCAGCGCGACCGTGAACGGCATTCCTACTCCATTTACACAGGATGTGTGGTTATTCAAAAGCTTGAACGCCGCTGAAATGCATGCTCGTCGTACCTGCGCTAAGAGGTGCGCGTCGTCTGTGGAATTCACTCAAATGCAAGCACGGAACAGATAAGACCACTTCTGTTTTCTTATCCTGATTTGACACTATCATGGGCATCGTTGACCTTAATCGCACAGCCTTGTGCAAGTATGACGTATACGAACTTGACCAGGTGTAAGGTACTCAAACTTGACGTTAGACTGCAGTGCAGAATAATTAATTTAACAACAAGACAATGAAACAACAATTTACTGAGTATATCAAGCTCATCTTTTGGCGTATTCAAGTTCATCAAATTTTGACAATACGGCCTATTTATAGCAGGCAAAAAATTATGTTAGGCTATGATAGCTAACCACCAACTTATTGAGTCCTATGTACTTTAATTACAGCAATACTTCATGGCATAGAAGCATGAAGCTGCTGATTTGAAATGTGCCATAAGTCTCAGTTCATCTTGAGGTTTGAATTAGCCATGTAACCTTCTCTTTGTGCTTTTGATCCAAATAGTTTTGTGAAATGCATATTTTTACATTGTAAATCTACAAATATTTACTTTTTAAATTAAGTCTATTTCTTATTCTTTTTTTACAAGCCTGAATGTCCAGAAGGCTTTACATTTCCTACCCAGCCAAAAATATGAAAAAATCTTATTAACTGAAGAAGCAACATAAAAATGGATCATTAAACAGAGCCAATCATGCAATAAGCCCAATTCTTATTTTTAGAGTGCGATTTGCAAAAAAAGACATTCAAACACTTAGCTACAATGTTTTCTGATATATAAAGTGCAACTTTGGGGGACAAAAAAAAAAGAAGCAATTTTATGTGCGGAACAAATACATTTTTTTACAGATACATTCTTTGCTATAAAACAGGTGCACATTAATTAGCATTTGCACAAGTGAGGAACTCCTGAAATAGCTGAACAGTGTGGTGTGAAAGAACCGCTTCTGCTACTAGTTATTAGAGAACCACCATAAACATAGCTGTTATTATTAAATATAATTTTTTGTTCTCAAAGTGTATTAATTCATTATGAAACACCTATGCCCCATACGATTTATGTGAAGAAGCTATTTGAATATGGCCCGCCTCTGGCCGTGCTAGGTGTTGCGCAATGTGAATATAGGAGGACAGGAAGAAAGGCTTTGGGTAATGGCAAATGTTGGTAGAACCGGGCAGGCATATATTTTTTGAACCACTACACTTTCATGCTTTTTCTCTTTTGATTTGCACTATAAGTTTGTGGAATTTTTGTTTATCTATTTTATCGAGTATTCTTGTACATTTTTTCATGAATCAAAACGTAATCACGCCGTTTGGAATCATTTGGACAACATTGAAGATGCGTGTCAAAGTATTGCCTATTCCACCACAGCTTATTCTAAGGATCATAAGCCGCTACATTAAGTTAAAAAAATTGCCATCGCATAGGACTGAATGGATTTCAGAAACAGGGATTCTAAGACATAAGAAGTTAGTCAGATGAAAACAACGAAAGAATCCGTCAGTAACCTATATGGAAACGCTAGTTTGTCATGGGTTTGCTTGGAGCGTTAAAATCGGGAGACATCAGAGAATATGAAGTCTACCCTTGCTTACCAACTAGCTAGCTGGCTAGCTGGAAAAAAACTTAACTTTAACTTTAGCCAGGCATCTGTGCAATCCTTAGCCAAATATGCCAGCAACCCAAAAGATAAATATAATATATAAATATGAATATAAATATAACAATCACCAAATCAGTTAAAAAAAATAAAGGTAGTGTGTGTATAAAGGCTTGGGGTACAGGTAGTGTGTTTATAAAGGCTTGGGGTACAGGTAGTGTGTGTGTATAAAGGCTTGGGATACAGGGAATGTGTGTGCATAAAGGCTTGAGGCACAGGTAATGTGTGAGTATAAAAACTTGGGGTACAGGTAGTGTGTGTATAAAAACTTGGGGTACAGGTAGTGTGTGTATAAAGTCTTGGGGTACAGGTAGTGTGTGTGTGCATAAAGGCTCGGGGTACAGGTCGTGTGTGCATAGAGGCTTGGGGTACAGGTAGTGTGAGTGCATAAAGTCTTGGGGTACAGGTAGTGTGTGTGCATAAAGGCTTGAGGTACAGGTAGACTGTGCATAAAGGCTTGAGGTACAGGTAGACTGTGCATAAAGGCTTGGGGTACAGGTAGTGTGCGTATAAAGACTTGGGGTACAGGTAGTGTGTGCATAAAGGCTTGGGGTACAGGTAGTGTGTGTGCATAAAGACTTGGGGTACAGGTAGTGTGTGTGCATAAATACTTGGGGTACAGGTAGTGTCTGTGCATAAAGTCTTGGGGTACAGGTAGTGTGTGTGCATAACGACTTGGGGTACAGGAAGTGTGTGTGCATAAAAACTTGGGGTACAGGTAGTGTGTGTGTAATGTGTGTGCATTAAGTCTTAGGGTACAGGGAATGTGTGTACATAAAGGCTTGAGGCACAGGTAATGTATGTGTATAAAAACTTGGGGTACAGGTAGTGTGTGTATAAAGGCTTGAGATACAGGTAGTGTATGTGTTCATAAAGGCTTGAGATACAGGTAGTGTGTGTGTTCATAAAGGCTTGAGGTACAGGTAGTGTGTGTGTGTGTTCATAAAGGCTTGAAGTACAGGTGGTGTGTGCATAAAGTATTGGGGTACAGGTAGTGTGTGTGTATAAAGTCTTGGGGTACAGGTAGTGTGTGTGCATAAAGACTTGGGGTACAGGTAGTGTGTGCATAGAGGCTCGGGGTACAGGTAGTGTGAGTGCATGAAGTCTGGGGGTACAGGTAGTGTGTGTGCATAATGACTTGGGGTACAGGTAATTTGTGTGCATAAACGCTTGGGGTACAGGTAGAGTGTGTGCATAAACGCTTGGGGTACAGGTAGTGTGTGTGCATGAAGGATTGGGGTACAGGTATTGTGTGTATAAAGACTTGGGGTACAGGTAGTATGTGTATAAAGGCTTGAGGTACAGGTAGTGTGTGTGCATGAAGGCTTGGGGTACAGGTAGTGTGTGTGCATAAAAACTTTGGGTACAGGTAGTGTGTGTGCATGAAGGCTTGGAGTACAGGTAGTGTGTGTGCATAAAGACTTGGGGTACAGGTAGTGTGTGTGCATAAAGGCTTGGGGTACAGGTAGTGTGTGTGCATAAAGTCTTGGGGTACAGGTAGTGTGCGTGCATAAAGACTTGCGGTATAGGTAGTGTGCGTGCATAAAGACTTGGGGTACAGGTAGTGTGTGTGCATAAAGACTTGAAGTACAGCTAGTGTGTGTGCATAAAGACTTGGGGTACAGGTAGTGTGCGTGCATAAAGACTTGGGGTACAGGTAGTGTGTGTGCATAAAGACTTGAAGTACAGCTAGTGTGTGTGCATAAAGACTTGAAGTACAGCTAGTGTGTGTGCATAAAGACTTGGAGTACGGGTAGTGTGTGTGCATAAAAACCTTGGGTACAGGTAGTGTGTGTGTGTGTGAAGGCTTGGGGTACAGGTAGTATGTGTGCATAAAAACTTGGGGTACAGGTAGTGTGTGTGCATGAAGGCTTGGGGTACAGGTAGTGTGTGTGCATGAAGGCTTGGGGTACAGGTCGTGTGTGTGCATAAAGACTTGGGGTACGGGTAGTGTGCGTGTATAAAAGCTTGTTTGGCCACCGACAGCTTTAGCTGCATTTTATTTAATGTTTATTGATGACATGGCATTTTTAAGTTGTTTATTTTTGTCCATTTGTTCCTTTCTGCTGATCCAAGTAATTTCTGGTAGATATTTATTTTTATAAATCAGTCAGAATGCCTACAGTTCACACATTGCCTGAACATGTTGGACGTACTTGCCTTGTATGCTCTCTTATTGCATATACTTGCCTTGTATGCTCTAGAAATAAAGTTTCTCTGTATAAACGTATGTCTCACACCTTAGAAGTTTAAGGTTTGCCAGTTTTCCGGCCTGTTTGTTACTGTATCCTGACTACTTACTCCCTCATCAAAAAGTGTGAATGTTTTCCATCTTGGGGGTGGCCTAGAATAATAATAATAATAATAATAAATTTTATTTATAGAGCATCATTCACAAAAATAAATCTCCAGCTGTAAGGTGCGGCACAGGAGAGTAAACAGAGCAAATGCATTAAAATACTTATAATACGCAAAATCAAACTGATAAAAATAATAAACAGAAAGTACAACATGAAGCATTGTCAAATATCAATTCCATGAGGCTGTTCTCATGGCGTTCTCGAAGTTCAAACTTAATCCGAAGTTCATTACGTGCATTCTAATATTGATTAATAACATAAATATCATTATGTTGCATTAATTATGAGTCTACATACACTAAAGCTGTCAGGATGGGAACCCATATGTTCATGCATATTTTTTGCCGAAAAAACTTTATGCACAGCGAATCCTGGGGACTGTAGCCTAGGCTCTTTGAAAACCAATAAATGCAATATTCACTGGACAAGGTCTTGAACTTTTTTTAGTCAAAACCATTCTATTTACTTATAGGCTGTATACCTAAATGAAGAGAGCTGTATTGTAATGACATCTGAAGCGCATTTTCAGAACTCAAATGTCCGTCTATTGCAGTGCGCAGGTTTTCCATTGAATGACAATTCACGCATTAGGTGTAAATGACAATTCGCGCATTAGGCTTGATCTAGGTGTTATCAGCAAAGTTTTCAATGGATAGCCATTGTCCCGTAACAGAAGATTGTCCTCCCGGAAGATTAAAGAAACTATTGGCAAATATAGGCTAAGTCATAGCTTGATCAAGGATAATTGCGAATAGTCTACAATAGTCTAACCTTACACGTACCATCACACATCGCCTGGATATTGATGGAGTGGGCTGAAAGCAATTTAATGCGGCATTTCCCTTCGCTGAGGGACAGGGCTGCGTCCCAATACTCAAAAAATTCACCCTCCCGTCCTCCACTACCACCTCCTCTACTCTGTGCCCCGGAAACATATCTTTGTGTTTTAATCTAATGTCACTGATTACATCTCAAGTACGTATTAATGGTTACATATTAATGAATGTCTCGACGCAAACCGCAATGTCAGGTACATTGTATACTGTACATGCAAATACTTGTGCTCGAAATGTTCAGACAGTTTTGCATACTAGGAAAAGAGTGGTAGTGGGGGAGTGGAGGAAGGGAGGTGGGGAGTGAAGAATATTTGGACGCACCCCAGGTATGTGGTCTTTGACCTATGGACCCTTTTATTATTATGCATTTTTTGATATAGCCTACACAATCATAATATTTCACATTGCAATCTTGATATTTTTAGTCATGCTTGTGCACGCCCCTGTGTGTAACAGACAGGATGGTGTACGCACTTCTTGCACACGCCTATGTAGATGCACTTATATGCATGTTAAAACAACATGTAAACAACTGCGACATGACTTTAGACCAGGTTTGTGGTGGTTTTAGCGCAAGCGCTTTCTGCTGGCTCAATATAGCAATACGCCAAAAATTATCCTGGCCACACCTCATCTTAAGACGAACCCACCCAGTTCACTTGCTGCGGGCGCAAGATCACTTGGTATTTAAACAACGTGAGCGCTGGGTACTATAATGATTCCTGCGCTGGGTGTAACATAGCAAAGACACTTTTGGGTTAGCGCTGCTTAGCACCACGTGTAAGATAGGGCCCTAAATATCTTTTCTTTGTACTGTTTTCAATTAAAGCTGCCGTAGGCAAGTTTGAAAATATACAAGGCAAAAAGACTTCCCCCTTTTTCTCTCTTGCCTCCGATCTCTCTCATAAGCCCCGCCCACCAAATGATGCTCCAGTGCACACGCGGAAAAAGACACAGGGAGGGTTTTATTCTACAGGGAGGATATTTTGCTTGTAAATAGTTGCCCTGATTGGTAGCTACATATCTAGCCCTGATTGGTAGCTACATATCTAGCCCTGATTGGTTGGTTTTGAGAAGTCCGGTTTGAGATTTTCTGACAGCCTAATACAGAGCCCAGGACACTCACAGAACACTTGATTTATTGATAGCAGCTGGAATATAATGAGTAAATTTTATAATTTTGCCAGAATTATATAGAAAAAATCTTGCCTACTGCACATTTAAATATATGTAAAAGATAATTTACAAATCACTGCTTTCTGCTTTTATGTGCATTTTAGATACTGTCCCAACTTTTTTTGGAATTGGGGTTTGTAGATTCAAAAGTTATTGGTGGGATGTTCTGTAATGATGGGGGGGGGAAAAAACAGGCATTGTGCTGTGCTCTCTATCCTTCTCTACACGAGTTATTTCCAGCATTTGGCATTTCTGTTGAAAAGCTATTGAGTGTCCAAAAGTCAAATATCAAATATCACAGTATTTTCAGTTATCAAAAAATGTCGCTAGCAACCAAACATTTTTACAATACAAATTAAATGTAGGTCTCACTTTCCAGGCATTTACATATCCTAGATATACAAACCTGCCAGGAAAAGCACTGTGTTGGTGGATATAGTGCCTGGTTGTAATGTGCTGTGTTTCAGGATATGAATCATGGCTGTAAAAGCTCTGTGTTTCAGAATATAAATCCTGTCTGTAAAAGCTGTGTTTGAGGATATATATCGAGAATCGATTTTAGGGTTGAGGCACTAATGCAGCCTCACAGTTGTTCCTTGTAACAGTTAATAAACGGAAATACCATGCAAACACAGAAATAGAGACTGAATTTATTACTCTGAGTAGCCAATAGGTATAACTGTATAATTGTGTGTGAAATTAGTCCGAATTTTAATTAAATGGGACATGGCAAAATATATTTGCTAACAGGTTTCAGCTAGATTGCTTTAATGTTTAGGTTATCGCAAAAATAAAAGGTTACAGAAACTGTTATTCTTACCATTAGACCACTGTGTGTATTTGTTTCGACTTCATTACTCATTCCTATCAAATGAAAAACTGTGAAACACTTCCCTCTGTTGCATATTGGCCATAAAGTGTTTCCCTCTTTTTGGGTTCAAATACCTTTATTAAGTATTATTTATTAATTATGGTTTGTTGTCACAAAATAAGACCAAATTAAATGATACTTTACCAATTAGCCAAATACTTACTCTTCTTTAGAGGACATTATCTCGCTAACGTGCCTAGCTTAAAATATAGGCTACTTTGCTAACTGGGAGAAGTAAGCTCTGAGCTGCAGTGCTGCAACTTGGTAATTAACTTAGCTAGTCCCAGAACCAACACAAGGCTGCTAGAATCACTATTGCGAAAGCAAGCAGCTTAGCAGTCTGCCTTGCCATATGTTAATTCCAGACAATTATTGCTAATGCTAATTTGTGAGCCAGCTGACTTGTTTAATCCGCTGGATGCCATAGTCACACGTTGGGAACAATGCAGAGCAGACACTGTAGGGAGCGAGCGGTCAGTTCTAGCGTTAGCACTAAGCCACCTACTGGAATGAAGTTTGTTTTTAATACAATGTTCAGAAAAAGTTTGTGAAGCAGAAAGTAAGAACTCAATTTGTCAGGTAATTTTCTTGACAAAGTGAATCACTATCCAATCTCTCATTTCTGTCTAATTACATTATTCTTTTTACATTACTTTTTAATAAAATTCAAATAAAAAGAGAGATAAAAAAAATATGAAAGCGATTTTAAAATGAAATTAATTTGTAACAAAGTTTTCTTAACAAATTAATTACATTAATGCCTATACTGGTACACCACCACAGTGCCCACCAGAATTATTGGGAATCCTGGAAAATATGAGCAAAAAAGGCTATTAAAAAATGCCTGTGATTTATCAACATGACCTTACACTCAGAATGAGAAAAATCTGTAATTTAGGTAAAAATGATTTGAAAAATTTTTCATAAAAAATGTAATTACTGGCAATGCTAGAAATAGTTAGAAAGAAAACCTAATTGAAGTATATTTCCATTTATATTTAACTTTTTTAAAGCACACCTGAGTCTTTATTAACTATTATGTGGTCATTCTCAACTTCATGTTTCACTGGGGTATAAATATGAGGTGACACAGGCCAAACCCCCTTTAATGAAATGAGAAAAAAGGTTGTTAAATCAATGGCAATAGAAAAAGTGTAGTTTGTCCCGACGCACAGTGAAGAAGATGGTTCGAGAGTAAAAAATGTCTGCAAAAATTAGTTTGAGAATTGCAGAAATTGGTTCAATCCTGGGGTCACCAAGTCTCCAAAAGTACAATTAGATGCCACCTCTACGCCAACAAGCTATTTATGGTCCTTGGATTCCGTTTCTTAAAAAGGCAAATTCCACTGCCCAATACTGTTTTTTTTATTTTTGTTAATCCATTTTCCGTTTTTTCCCCCCATTTCCCCCATTTTTTACAGTCCTTATCAATGACAAACCACCTTAAAATATAAGTATAGTGCAAACTTATGGTAAGCTAAATGAAAACAAACAGATTATATATTTTAATGTTTTTAACAACCAAATAAGCAATCCAATGCTTAATTCTATAAAGTGAAGAAATAAAATAAAGGGATTACATATGTAGGCGACTGTTACAACTTATTGGAGGTCCATTACTGCAATTCTTTGTAATGAGACAGAGATTGTCTCGCATTAAAAAAAAATTGCATTGTTTTCGTCGCTTGTTTTTGAACCAGGCATCACTTTACGGTCTCTCAGTCAAACATGGACTTTTTTGTTTTTGCTAGTTCAAGTGCTACACGGAAAGATGCATTGACACTGGATGTTTGAGCAGTTGTGTTTATGTGTCTCTGAATCTTTTAAGCCTGCGATGACAACTGCCCTTGCTTTGCCCGTATCTGTCGTATTTGTCACTTATGGCAGAATAGAGGTTTTGCAATAGCAATCGCCTGACCTGTGCCCAGTTGCACAAAACACCTTAACTTAAGTTATCCCTTATAATTACCCTTAAGTATCCCTTAAAGGAGCTATATGTAACACTGACACCGAGCGTTTAAAATGGGTACTGCAATCCAAATTCACAATATTGGAAAGAGTTGTCTCCGCCCGCCCCCTCCTCCAGTTTGAGATAAACCTAATAATAACTAACGTTAGCTAGCTAGATGGGTTTATCACAAGCCTTGTGCTAACTTACAAACAGTGTTGGGAGGATTACTTACAAAATGTAACGTTAGCTAAAAAAGAACAAACTTTCTTTGTTGTTTGACCGGCAAGTACTATCTGTAGGTTAACTTAAAAATGGCGTTGGATGGATTACTTTAAAAATGTAAGACAACAAAATTCCTTTGTTGGAAGGATGTAATCTTAGCTAGTTTTCTAGCTAACTTTAGCCTCGAAACAAAAAATACCTTACCTAGACGCTAGCTAGCTAACGTTAGCTACATCGTTCCACTATAATATTTACCTAGCAATCTAACGCTAGTGAACTTTTAACACATTCATTGATTCAGTCACAAAATTGAATAAACTTTTCTAAAACAGGTATCTGGTTTGCATTACATAAGATCGATAACTAGCTAGTAGCCGTGATAAATTAGCTAAGGTTAGCTAACGTTAGCTGACACTCAATGCTTACCTGTTCAGGAGAAAATTAGCCAACTCGGCATCTGTCTTAAAATCCTTCTGGGCTCTAAGCTGTCTCCATCTTTCAAATGCAACTCCAAGATTTACCCGTGTTTTAGCACGGCTCTGGTCATGGAGCTTTTTCGAAAGAGAATGAGGCTTTTAGGTTGGGTAGAATCTAGTACAATCTGAGTTGATCCAGTTGATCCTTGCTTCCATGGCAGCAGCGAGCTGTGTTTGTGTGCCAATTTGTATCATATCTGGCAACCCGGGGTGTCGAAATGGGCATTTGGGTGGAGTCAACTCTGAGATGATCGGGCAGTGGGCGGAGTCAACTCGAAAAATAGTGAATCACACAGGCCAAACAGTCCGTTCCGACCCGGAATGGAAATTTCAAAGGAGAACATACTGGCTGTAGCATTGTTGTCGGAGAAGCCAGTATTTCTTTCAACTTAGCATGTTTTCTTAATCTCTGATGACATATCATGGTCATTTTATGATTTATATTGTGTTACATATACAGTAGCTCCTTTAAAGCTAAGTGAGTTGCATAAAAAAAATCTTTAAGTGTTATCTAAGGGTTTTCTTAAGTGGAGCCTTAATATGTCCCTTAAGAGTTTAATTTTACTTAAGTAATCCCTTAAAGAGATATTAAACCTTAGTGTGACATAAGTCATTTTGTGAAGCCTACCCCATTATATTTGCATCGTGTGAATACTAACAACATCAGCGCTCCCTGCTGACCGTTAGCGGCATCACCGTTAGTCCGGTTGTCAGGGTTCCCATTCACTCCCATTCATTTTCGGAACCTCACCAAAATTAATAATTTTAAAGCACGCACTAACTACGGCGGATAATACTAATATCGATAATATCGATAAAAGAGAACACGACGGTGAAAAGGTACGTATTCGGAATGGCACAGCAGATGAGATTCATCCCGGCGAATGGCGTCTCCACCCCACGGCGCTTAGGTCGTGCTCAAACAGACCTGTTCACCTTTCAAGAGTCTACTCATTGCCCCCAGTGGTTCTCACTGAATGAGTATTCGAGTCCCCTGGGGATAGACACATTAGCACACGAGTGGCCAGACGGCCTGCTATACGCGTTTCCACCCAAGTCAATGATCAATGCGACTCTGCACAGGCTCAGCACAAGCCAGCCCCCAGATGGCAAATGTTTCCCACGGTCCTCTGCCTTGTTTACGATCCACCCTGGAAAATTACAGTTCGGGTGGATCTGTTATCACAACAGAGCGGCACTGTTTGGCACCCTCGACCAAATATGATGAGTCTCTGGGTATAGCCACTGAGGAGCCCGACCCGTCGATAACGGAGTGCGGCTCCCCCGTCAAGCGGACGCTACTCAACTCCAGAGCCCCCTCTACCAGGAGGGCCTATGGGTATATGTGGCAGCTATTTAGCACATGGTGCTTAAGGGAAGGTGCAGACCCTGTACACTGCCCGATCCCTGTACTATTGGACTTCTTACAGTTCTTACTTGATAATGGGAAAGCAGCCAGCGCACTAAAAACCTATGCGGCTGCCATATCCAGCAGGCATGTCTGGGTACATAACAAGCTTGCAGAGAGCCATTACCTGGTCAGCCGGTTCCTGAAGAGTTCCCGGCGGCTGAGACCTGCGAGGTCACTGGTAGCTCCCTCCTGGGATCTCCCCTTGGTGCTGAGAGCGCTCACGGTTCAGCCCTATGAGCCTCTCAAGACGATCAACCTTAAGTGGCTTTCTTCTAAAACAGTGTTTCTGCTAGCGAGTGTCTAAGGTGCAGGCCGGCCGACTCAGGAGTCACATTGCGGCCTAATCCATCGTTTCTGCCCAAAATCATTTCGGCATTCCACATCAACCAGCCGATCGAGTTCGCGGCACTTCACCCCCTGCAGGGCAAGGACCTGTGGGACACACACCTGATATGTCCAGTGCGTGCACTGTGATGCTATGTCGAAGCTACCGCTTCCTTCAGGCGCAAAGGGCAACTCTTTGTTTGCTATGGCAAGACCAAAAGGGCAGCGCTCTCGGCTCCTTTCCCGATGGGTAGTGAAGGCAATAACCATAGCCTATGAATAGTTCAAATAAGTTCATAGTGTCTATATTTACTTAGATCATAGTTTTCTTTTATATCATACCTTTGTGTCTGATATAAAAGAAAACTATGATCATAGCCTATGAAGCTAGCGCGAAACCCTCTCCCATTGATATCCAGGGCCGATCCACCAGAAGTATGGCTACTAATGGGCAGTCCTGAAAGGCGAACCTTTTAAAATAATTTGTGAAGCGGCAACGTGGGCGTCCCCCTGCACATTTACGAGGTTTTATCATTTTTATACCTGCAGCCTTGGCATCCATATAAGGATGATGGTCCCTCTTGACACTTTGGGCATTAAGTCATCCATATTGATCCATAATGGTCTAAAGAACGAAATAGAACGAATGGTTACGACTGTACCTATGTTCTATGAGTTCTGGATGACCATTAGGGTTCATAGTCACTCTGGACCTTTTAAGGGGAAGAAAATTGTTCAGAGGACTTCTGCAGTGACGCTCCCCCCTTTATGGAAAGAATTAGTGGGGGTCATGTACCATGACAAATTCTGGTATAAGAGTCTTGATGCATCTGGCCCCAGATGGCCATCCATATTGACAACCCTAATGGTCATCCGGAACTCATAGAACATGGTTACAGTCGTAACCGTTCGTTGCCAATAATTCTGGTGAGCACTGTATAAATTGGGCAAGAATACTAGATTTGGCTGTTTGGTGGATTTATGATGTGCCCACCCCAAACTTGGTTTTGTTTTTGTACAGGGGACAATACGTTTTTGAGTTATATAATTTCATACACTAGCTTTTACTGAGCAAAGGGTTAACTGATAATTATGTTGTTTATAACCACAAAAGTAAGCATATTTCACAAGTAATTTCATTAGTTACTGTTTAAAATTTGTTTACAATTTAGAAAATCATCTGTTTATTATGAGCATCATCATGTTCAGAGATACTGGTACATTTCATCACCTTAGGCGCCAGGCCGGCCTAGAACAGTGATAGTAGCTAACCGAGTGACTCCCCATTGTTGGAAGTCGTGCGAATACCTAGGCAGTAAATGGTGGTATACTGATCTTGCAGTGTTTCACTTTTTTTCAATATCGCACACATTTGATCTGTTGAGTAAAATCACTGTGAGATCTTCGTTTCATTTAACGTTAGTTTCACAATGTATGTGTGTGTGTAAATTATTATCAGGGCTTGACATGGATAGTTCACTCATTTTGAAGAATTGTTAAGATGTTCAGTTAAAATGTGACATGTCGCAGTCTAAGTGAAAAATCCTAAAATTCGAATTACAGAAGCAAATCTTAACTAACATTAGGAATCGTATCTTTCCTTGCTCCATCCTGTCTTATCTCAGGCTAGGAAAACCTAAATACTAAATCAGAAATCGTTGATCAACATTCATGTCTGTAACCTAACAACCAACGCCACTTTTTTTATATCGCGCACAGCTGATTGGTTGGGTAAATAAACAAACCGACGTTAAGTCGTTAACGTACTTTGTGTATACATGATATTTCCACACAAAAATTTCCCAGGCAGGAACCTTGTCATCACACATGGCACCACTAACAGAATGACCTACTGTTGCGCGAGGGTGAGAAAGCCACCCGGCATGCACTAGGTTGACCTAGTCTTGTTTTTTGGAAAATTTTACTTTTTCCATCCATTTCAGGGTCTCAAAGATGGGTCTCAAAGATAGAGTGGTTCACGCATGCATGTGTCTCTCTGGTACTAGATAGCTAATTCCTCCTGGCATTACTAAGCACCTTTGTGAGACTGGGCCATATAGTGCCTTATCTCAATAAAGACTACTGTAATACTTTTCTCATTGTATTTAAAAAAAATATTTTGAATCTTTCAGTAGATGAAACTAAATGTTAAGGTTTCAATTTCATCCCTACAAAAATACAGTGGCTTGAGTGTGCCGTGCAGTATTATATAGAAACAAATGTTAAATCATACATCAACAAATCATATGGTAATTGTCAATCCAAAGTGACTGACGTGTGGCTTTCTTTGCTTTAATGCTAAATCCTCCTGAGACCCCACAATTAGTTTTTGTCCCCTGTAGTCTCAGGCCTTAAAGGGGAAATTAAGCACTTGGTAATGTGGCTCTGGTTTGTTTTTTGTTTTACCTTAGTTAAAACATGCTCATGAATTCAAATCACAAATCGACCCATATTTGCTAGAAAAATGAATTAAAGTGCTTTTTTTGCGATAGGGCGCAAAGTGTGGTTCGTATCAATTTCTCAATGTATTGCTATGGGGAAATAGTTGACTTTCAATTAGCTCAACGATGTATCATAAGGAAAAAATAAAAGAAAAAACACACATACGGTCCTTTTGTATTGCCCCGGGATGCTCTAATGAGTATTACCAAACAAAACTTAACATAAAATAATCTTATATTTAACAGAAAATCTATGGGTTTCACCTATGAAACTCACTTTTGCACCATTTTCAAGTGGGAATTACAATCTTTTAATCAGTATATAGGGATAGATATCTATGGGTCCAAAAACCTTTCCAAAGGTGAGTGAAATACTTTTTGTCCATTATAAAGCATATACACTTGCCCCTTATGATGGTTTAAGCTTTTAAAAAACATTGATTTCACACTGGTACACACATCTACCACCCACCACTCTTCAATAAAATATCACTTTTTTCTGTACTCTACAGTATGTAATCTTTTGCTGCATGCCCTGGGATGACATTTCTCTGTAGTTTTTCTTCAAAGATATTGCCATTCATAATCACTCCAAGGTAAATTTTACATTCACCTAGCACATTTCAGCGCACAGTAAATTGGAATGAGTATTTCCATGCCCTAAGTGACAAGTGTAGCCCAGGGAGATACTAATACACCATAGTCTATATTATGTACGATTAAACTATGATAAAATAATATTACACCATCAGGAAAATGCTGGCAAATGTTCTAGCTTCACAGCAAATCAAACTTATCCCCTTTGCGCAGAGGCTTAATTTTACCCATTTTCATCTGTTTTGTACCATTCTGTTTAAAGCTTTATAACTCCAGATATCAATGTAACACAAACACCAATAATGGCTTCAATTAAAGAAGACCCTGGTACCATTTATTATCATGCTTTACATTAAATTATTTTCATAGATGTAAATTTCTCAGATGTAAATTATGGGCAGTGAATGCACAACCCCCAGTGAAAAACAAAGTTCCACCACTCTAGTTTATAGTGAACACCTGAGTCAAATATGTGAATAAGGTTAAACTTTACATTTTCTGGTTTGCAAACCTTTCTGCATGTGTACAAAATATGAAAGTGATATGTATTACTGCTCAAATCCTATGAGGCTATTTGAAACGGTGTACCTTGGTGTCCAAAACATAGACTACAATGTAAAATTTGTCTTGATCTGGTGACATGCCTCTGGCTTCAGTCTTCCAAATGTCTTTTTCTTTTACATTTCAGTGTGGTAACGTTAATATTGCTGAGACCACAAAGTAGTTATTTCTTAAGCTGAATGTGTATTTGCTACATATAACAATTTTGAGAAGCGTAAAACAGGTCTCACTTACTTGCTAGTTTTCGTTAGCACGTCTATGGGGTGTTCCATAGTTTTTCCATGGGGTGTTCCGAATTAAGCTAATCGGTAGTTTACCTTGAACAGCAAAACTGTATTTCTGTGTTTGATTCTTGTAAAATTTACCGTTGGCCTCTGAATGTTTCTTAGTTAGCTAATGTTAGCTATATCTCCAGCTACATTTAGCCTAATGAGGGCATGTTAAGCGCACTGACCCGATCGGAACAGTGAGCTCAAGTTTCGGGCGTCAGTTATTGTTGAAGCCTGTAGTTCTAACTATCCTTATTAAGTGACGTTTATTTAGCCTACCTGTTAAAAAGTGTTTTCCGCATATACATGTGGAGATGAAGGACACAATATAGGCCAAGTTTCCTTCCACCTGCCTTCTCGTAGCATGTAGCCACAGGGCTCGTCTTTTGGGATTTCCGATTGGACATGGCAATTCGTGCAAAATGCAAGTCTGGTTTTTTAAATTGCATTGGCTGTGCAGTTCACAATGCAACAGCTTTTGGGAATTTTACATGGTTTTTTTCCCCGGCCTTTGTTGTCTTCTTCCGGCATCGTTGTTTTCTATGGGAACAATTCTGAATTATTCCCCCAAAATAGGGAATAATGGCATTCACAGAAACGCTTCAGTGACATATGACCGCGGTTCTCTATTGGCTGAGAGGGCTTGATGACGTGTACTGGTCGCGTTTTAATCCCGCCCGATCAAAACCTTGCATGATCAATTACAGGCAATGGTGAAAAAAAAGAAGGCATATCTCAATTTAGGCATATCACTTAGTACTGATATTTCGGTTATGTTTATTCCACCCCAGGATGACAACAATTAACCATTGAAAAGCTTTAAAGGTAAAAAACAAAACTGGAATTTGGACTGCATTATCTTTATTCATAAAAATCTAATATGATGATATTTCTATTTTTAAACTTCTTTCTTTGATTGTATTTTATGAATTGTATTTGAACAGTGAGGATTGCAAAGCTGGAGACAGACAAACAGATTTTTTGTAGAGGGCAAATTCACTTGCTCTTTAAAAAAGCTCCCACCTCCAACCTGGGAACCACTAAAAGCCTTAAAATGGCTAAGTGCATTTGACTGAATCTAGGGGAGTGTCTCTATAAAAAGCGCCATATAAACAAAATGGAATTGAAATGAGCTCAATGTATGTGCTGATTACTGGCAATCCATTTATTATTGTAAATAATATTATCTAATTATCTAATCCATTTATTCCTGTAAATTTACAGTACATCTTGGCAACTCATTCCTTGCAAATCGACATGCTGTTTGTCATTGATAATTGATGTGAGAATATATATATATATATATATATATAGTACTCAACAGAAGTTAAGGGTCAAAAATATTTGTGCATATAAATATAAGCTAATGAGCTAAAATGGTGACGACAAATGACAAAATAATTATTTGATGGCTCTAGAACAGACAACACAAAACAAAAAACTTTTGATTAGACACTAGTTTATTACCCTGATGAAAAAAAGTCATGCACTCCCCAAAATTATGTTCACACAAGTCGCAGAAGCTTCAGTAACTGGTGTAGCCACCGTTATTGCTAAAATTGGCACGCATGAAATGACACTCATGCAAAACACGTGCAAATGGTGCCCCCATTGTGACACCCATTGAGGTGTCACAATGGGTGTTTCGAGGCAGTTTGTCAGTTTAGTCTGACTAAGTTCGTGCTTCAAATCCATGAAAAGGAAATCTGGGTTAACTTAAAAAGTTTCTAAAGATAAGTGCAATGAATGCATGTCCCATAATAACGTGATGTCTATAGTCCAAATGACAACCCAAAGGGGGATATTTTAACCCTATCTGGCTTAAAAAGACATACTTACAAAAAAAAATTCCTTTGACCCTTAAATTCTTTTGAGTAGTATATACATATATATACAGTATATATTATACATATATATATATATACACACACATAATATATTTATTTATTTATTTTCTAAAAGCAGAAAGTAATGCAACACTTATATCTACCCAATAAAAATATCTCACAGAATATATTATATACACTGATAAAAGCACTAAGGGAAGAAGGAGTTAAACATTTTAAAATGGGTGACCAAATAATGCATTGTGGGTAATGACCTAGTAATGAGGTTGCAGTTGCAAACTCTGGAGCCATGGAACACTGCAAACTGATATCACCACAAGGTCATCATCACAAGGTTATCACCACAATTTAACTACACTGGAAAACTAGGATCACCAATGCAGGGTTGGTAGAATTTTAAAAAATGCAAACTAGCTTTTGACGATCACAAATATCTGTTCATTGTTTTCTTTCAATTTTTATTTAATTTTATTGTGTATAAAGTGGCTTTTTCAGTCTAAAGCACTGGTTCCCCTCCTATTGGATCCCATTGTCCAGAATTACATCCTGCTCGTGCCAGTACCAGCCATGGTTGTGTGTATGTGTATTAGGAATGGGCATTTGGGCAATGTTGGAATGTTTACACTTTGGAATGTTTGAATGTGGTACTATACAATAACAATTACTTAGAATAAAAATAGTAATGAAAAATTAAACATTTAGGTGTTTGATCAATTTTGAAGAACTTGTAACTTGTAAGATTTGTACAGCAGGAGCAAAGTTTTTTGAACATTTATCCCCTAAATCACCTAAATCAACCTGGTCTACCAGGTTGCCAAAAAGGAGGCAATATTTCAAGTGGTATTTTTTCAAGTGGTATGAAGTGCTACACATAAATATATCTATCCTGAGCAACATCACATGAGTACAATAGGTCACATAAATGTGACACAAAAAAATATGTATACTGATTTGTGATTATCATGATGATTGATTTTTCAATTAATATTATGAGAAAACAATTACTGTAGAAATTGATTATTTCAAGAGACAACAAGGAAAACAATTAAAACTACTTTAGAAATAAAGTACATAATTTAAATTAACAACACTGGAAAACAATTACGGTAGAAACAAATAATTGTCATAATCATGTTTTTTATTGTACTCATGGGAGAATTCAACCAAACAGGAATTAAGCCAGCCTTCGGATTTAGCCACAATAGCTTGCTAATAAACTACCCAACAGTTTCACATTCTGATAAATGACACTCATTAATCACTTACCAAGCTAGCAAGCTGAAATGTTCTAAAACTTCTAAAGGGTGTCACAGGAAGACTTGTTTTTGCTATGTAAAAAAGCTGACATGGAGAGGGGATAGAGACATCGGTCAATAGAGACAATAAAACATCAAAAGCTTTTCATGCACAAATATTCAAACTTCACGTGAAAGAGAAAAATACAGTTAATTCTGCTCTTAGTGTAGCACCTTCCATTTCTGACTCACTGATGATAGTCACTGCCCTTTCCTACAGTAAAATCATAAGGTATTCACACTCACTTTTTCTTTGAGTGAAATTAGTTTTTTCACAACAGAAAGCACAACTTTGCCGAGTCACAATTCATTGATATGAATGACATTCTCAACCAGTGGAAGCAGAGAATTGTGGGAAGGCATATGAAGGCTTCCCACTGGTTCCTGTGACTTGATTTTCTGTCAATTTACAGGCATAAAAAAAATATTTTCCTTTATTCATTCATCAAATAAATATCTAATATCTTGGAATTCTGTGACATCAGCACTAGGGTTGGGGGTAAATTCTGTTTCAATTCAGTTAATCGACTGAAAAAGTCTATGCATTTATAAATTCAGAATTTCCATTAATTTCCTGAATGGAAATGGAATTGACCCCAAGACTAATAAGCATGCAAAAATCCTGATAACGTGATTACAGAATGAGTGAGGGAATGTCATGTGGTGGCTGCTGGGACTTATCCTCTTAAGGCACTGTTACAGTGTGTGGATGGGCCCCACAGTATGGTATCTGTTAAGGCATTGTTCCAGTGTGTGGATGTGCCCCACAATATGGTATCTGTTAAGGCACTGTTACAGTGTGTGGATGGGCCCCACAGTATGGTATCTGTTAAGGCACTGTTACAGTGTGTGGATGGGCCCCACAGTATGGTATCTGTTAAGGCAGTTACAGTGTGTGGATGTGCCCCACAGTATGGTATCTGTTAAGGCACTGTTCCAGTGTGTGGATGTGCCCCACAGTATGGTATCTCTTAAGGCACTGTTCCAGTGTGTGGATGTGCCCCACAGTATGGTATCTGTTAAGGCACTGTTACAGTGTGTGGATGGGCCCCACAGTATGGTATCTGTTAAGGCACTGTTCCAGTGTGTGGATGTGCCCCACAGTATGGTATCTGTTAAGGCACTGTTCCAGTGTGTGGATGTGCCCCACAGTATGGTATCTGTTAAGGCACTGTTACAGTGTGTGGATGGGCCCCACAGTATGGTATCTGTTAAGGCACTGTTCCAGTGTGTGGATGTGCCCCACAGTATGACATCTGTTAAGGCACTGTTACAGTGTGTGGATGTGCCCCACAGTATGGTATCTGTTAAGGCACTGTTACAGTGTGTGGATGTGCCCCACAGTATGGTATCTGTTAAGGCACTGTTCCAGTGTGTGGATGTGCCCCACAGTATGGTATCTGTTAAGGCACTGTTACAGTGTGTGGATGGGCCCCACAGTATGGTATCTGTTAAGGCACTGTTACAGTGTGTGGATGTGCCCCACAATATGGTATCTGTTAAGGCACTGTTACAGTGTGTGGATGGGCCCCACAGTATGGTATCTGTTAAGGCACTGTTACAGTGTGTGGATGGGCCCCACAGTATGGTATCTGTTAAGGCAGTTACAGTGTGTGGATGTGCCCCACAGTATGACATCTGTTAAGGCACTGTTACAGTGTGTGGATGGGTCCCACAGTATGGTATCTGTTAAGGCACTGTTCCAGTGTGTGGATGTGCCCCACAGTATGGTATCTGTTAAGGCACTGTTACAGTGTGTGGATGGGCCCCACAGTATGGTATCTGTTAAGGCACTGTTACAGTGTGTGGATGGGTCCCACAGTATGGTATCTGTTAAGGCACTGTTACAGTTTGTGGATGTGCCCCACAGTATGACATCTGTTAAGGCACTGTTCCAGTGTGTGGATGTGCCCCACAGTATGGTATCTGTTAAGGCACTGTTACAGTGTGTGGATGTGCCCCACAGTATGGTATCTGTTAAGGCACTGTTCCAGTGTGTGGCTGGGCCCCACAGTATGGTATCTGTTAAGGCACTGTTCCAGTGTGTGGATGGACCCAATGGTCTGGTAGGAAGGGAGGGGATTTTAGTCAATGGGATATCTGCGCCTCATCGTGCACCAGTGACCCCCTGTGGTCAATAGAGGGCCTGCAAGCTGCTTGCTCATGCTAACATTCATGTCATCCACCAACTCAGTGTGAGTGTGAGAGCTTAACTGGTGGTATTACTGTGAATGAACGTAACTGGCTGTCTCAGTGTGTGTGTGTGTGTGTGTGTGTGTGTGTGTGTGTGTGTGTGTGTGTGTGTGTGTGTGTGTGTGTGTGTGTGTGTGTGTGTGTGTGTGTGTGTGTGTGTGTGTGTGTGTGTGTGTGTGTGTGTGTGTGTGTGTGAACTTACCTGGCTGTTTCAGTGTGTGTGTGAGCCTAACTGGTGGTCTTAGTGTGTGTGAGTTTACCTGGTGGTCTTAGTGTGTGTGAGTTTAACTGGTGGTCTTAGTGTGTGTGAGTTTACCTGGAGGTCTTAGTGTGTGCGTGTGTGAGCCTAACTGGTGGTCTCAATGTGTGTGAGCCTAATTGGTGACTCTAGTGTGTGAGCTTAACTAGTAGTTTCAGTGTGTGTGTTTGTGTGTGCATGCGTGTGAGCGAGAGAGAGTGAGTGAGCTTAACTGGTGGATTGCAGTGTGTGTGTGCTTGCGTGCGTGTGTGTGTGTGCGAGAGCGAGAAAAAGAGTGAGTGAGCTTAACTGGTGGACCGCAGTTTGTGCGTGTATGTGTGTGAGCGAGTGAGTGAGTGAGCGAGAGTGTGCTTAACTGGTGGACCGCAGTTTGTGCGTGTATGTGTGTGAGCGAGTGAGTGAGTGAGCGAGAGTGGACTGCAGTGTGTGTGTGAGCTGATGGACTGCAGTCTGAAAAGAAACACGGTATGACATCATATGTTTCAGCAGTGTGAGTGTGATTGTCTGCACGCTCTTGGTGTAACAGGAGGTTACAGCCATGACCGCAAGTACAGTTTTTTGATGTCTTCCTAACTGGTTTCTAATTTTATTATTTCATAGACTCCATTATAAAATCATTCCTTTAGAAATAATGACCTTGGAAATGTGGATAATTTCACTTAAGTCTAAAAATGCAGCATGACAAACACAGTGAGAAACTCCTGTGAAAAGCTTGAATGCAGCAACACATTTTGTTCCGTTTTTTCCTTCCTGACTCGAAAAACCTGTTCCAACAGGTTAATTGTATCATTTAAAAAATATCACATCTACAACTTAATGCCACTTGAGCATTTGATTCTCAATAAAAAAAAACAAGTTGAGAATGAATGTTAAATTTAGGTATGTATTAATGAGTAGTCTTTTATAAATGTTTGCATTATATTATAGTACCGTGGAAGGAGACTCCAGGGAACGTACTGGCCACTGGGAATCTGGGGTGCTTTGGTTGAAGAGCTCTTCATGTAAATTGGTGCTAATGCTTGGTAAAAATATCACACCAAAATGAATTCCATTCATTGTTAAGTACACTTGAGTTGGATTTACTGCAATTAGTGATGAGTGCAGAGCATATGTAACTTGGACATAGGCGCTGTAAAGTTACCCAGAGACAACCACTTCTTCATGCAAAGCGCAGAGGATTTACATCCTAAATATCATCACAAACGGATCTGGTAAAAGCATACTCTAGTACAGCGGTTCACAAACTTATGTATTTATTTATTTTTTTACTAGTGTACCTCCTCTAAGATATTTTTCTCAGCCGAGTACCTCCTTCACCAGCACAAAAAATAAATAGTGACAAAGGTTTGGTGTTTCTGTCTAAGCTTTCTTTTTCAGGGGTTTTCCTTCTTTCTCCTTGTTTTCGCTTTTATGTTTCAACCAATTATCCATTTTCTAAATTATTTCATTTGGCATTCAGAATCAAAACTCAAGAGTGAAAAAAATTTATATAACTAGCTGGCTGGCGTGAACGTCTTCTACTTGTTTTACATTGGCATGAAAGCGATATACTCATTGCTTTTTTTAAAATAAAAAAGGTTAGAAAAGATCTATTAAACTAGTATGATAGTATCCAGATTTAAGTGATTTTATTAACGTGGGGTTGTTTTAGAATTGTTCAATTGTTCATAAATATATATTTTTTAAAACACATTTTGAAACGTTCTGAGAACCCCCTACAGTACTCCAAAGTACCCCCATTTGAGAAACACTGATCTAGTACATATTCTGGTAAAAGCATAGCATACTTGTGCTGCTGTGTTTTTTCCACAAAATAAATGTTTCACAAAATAAAATAAACCATAATATTGATTAGAATAAACTGAAATTGACAAACCAGATGCATGAGGGTCCGTGGAATCTGAAATGGAACCAGGCTGGCACAGTTTGACATACATGAGCTAACATGACTGGCTAACATGGAGCCAACATTTTTATTTTGAAATCCAGCAATGCATTCTGAAATGATGATGGCAAATCCTAGCTAAAAACTTTAAAAACATATATTTTAAACTGAAATAACTATGGCAATGGATAACATAAAGGTGAACTGTTTTCTGTAAAATTGTAACAAGATTGCAAACAATAATTAAGTGAAATCATTTTAGCTGGGTTGTGTTTAAACACATTGCCCGTTAATACCCTCCATAACCCTTCTCTTCACAGAGGAATATAATAAAATGGCTGAACATGACATACGGGAGCACGTGTAACTTGCAAACAAGTTAATTATTTTCTCCTTTCACTGACAAAAACCTTCAAAATCACAGCAAGAGAGCAGAATTCAGGAGTCCCCCGAGTACTTCTGTTTTTCAACAACCATATGTCTTTTCAAAGAAATTGTTCATTAAACTAATAAAACATTGCCTTGACTCAAACCACATCATTAAAAAATTGAGTACTGGAATGAAGAAAAGGCATTCATTGACATGAGATGGGGTTAGAAGAGGGATGCGTGTCACTTCTGTCTACTTTGTGATTTTTATTCTGTGTTTATACAAGTCAATGCATCAGACACTATAGTCACTGCTATAGGTAAGTAATGCAAGTAAGATTTACCTGACAAGTTTCAACCAAAAAACAACACTAATTTGCCAAATAGCAAATTCTGCTGGTGGATTATAGATTATATCTTGACATTATAGTAATGATGGTGGAAGCGCATTATTCTAATATGAGGAACCTAGCCAAAAGCGGTTATAATCGGGGTGCACGTTATTATGATGTTTCACGAGCAGCGGGGTCAAAGGTGATCTCTGGGGAAAACATCAACACATAGCGAGAACAGTGAGTAGAAGCTCCCATTCCAGGACCATGATGCCTCTGCATTCATTTTAAGTTCAAGACAAATCAGGTAAGCAAACATAGATAAGCTGACCACAAACTTAAATATGGGGTTTGTTTGTGTTTTTTATTAATTAATTAATTTTTTAAACAGTGGTGACCCGACACCCAATTAAGTGACTCTGTATTGGTGTTTCCAATATGGTAGTTCACAGATGCAATACACCCTTTAAAGGCTCGTATTGAGATGAGCAGTAGGTAGGTGTGTGATTCAGCTTACCCCCTCCTGGTCATTAGCAGTCCGCCGGGCTGCCTGGGTGACTGTAGCATGCCTGTGAGGTCAGCTCAGACAGACCGGCTGACTTGATGTGCTTTGGGGAACAGGGGCATTCTTCCTTGTGCTCCTGAATGAGATTGGCAGCAGTACGATGGTCGTTTCAGCGTTAAAAACTGTTGGGAGGGGGAAGAGGTTTTAACAGGTTTATTAGTCAGTTTCACTAATCATGAAAAATTGGCCACAGATTTTATTTTATTAGCTAGAAAATAATAACAAATTGGAGAGTACATTTGTGGGTTTTGGTCCTGTAGCTAGTTAAGAATAAAATAATACAATTAAAATGAATGGAACTGAATTTGCAGAACCACAGCCATTAACAGTCCCCCTCCTCCGGTGGTAGCACCCGGGAATAACGTGGATCGATAGCCAGCTTGTCCCCTGTTAAAGGTACAGTACGGTTTACACCTGTGCTTGATGAATTAGAATCGTTTCCAAGTTGCGACAGGTATTTTCATTCATGCACTCTTGTTTAAATGCAACCTTGTTGACCCATGTAATCAAGTTCAAGCCCAATACTTTATTGACATTCCAACTGACGTCACCGTACTGCGGCTCACACAGAAATACAAGAATATTTGCCCACACACAGATCATAGCAAAGAAAAAAAGGTTTTTAACAGAATAAAACATAATGAATATCATAACATTTTAAAAACATGCCGTATATTATAATAGTATAAGTAAAACTAAATCTATAATATAAATATTAAATTAAAAATTATATTAAATTATAAAAATATAATGTAACTAATTGTAAATGTGTATTTAATATGGGCTTGCAGTTACATCTGAATTGGATGGTTATCAGTTGCTGTGTAATTAACCATTTTTGCTTTTGCTTAAACCACACTATGCTGAAGAGAGGAGAGCCATGTCCTTGAGGTGGATGCTAATAGAGGACCAAGAGGTCGTGAATCTTCCCGTAGGTGTGACAACAAGCATTAATAATGCTGACAAAGATAAGGAAATATCAGAATAATAGGATCCATGTCTGAACCAGCACTGTCAGAGACACTCAAAATGTATCCTATTTCCAGTGTATCATCAAGCCTGACACACAAAATAATGTTTGGATCAACTGGAGTCCACATTATTTTGGAGATTTGAAAGACTATGGGATTATCAACCTTCTCTCTACTTTCCTCTAAATGTTCCTTCTGAAATATGTTCCCGTTTGATTCTTTACTGAAAGCTTTCTTATTTGCCCCAAAGAAAAACTTTGAGTGGATACAGGAAGCTTTTACATGGGGTAAAGATGATCACTTGGAAATCTCCCCCACCTTCCAAGGGTATACCCAAATTGGTGGTTCCATCTTATTACAGAAACATCAGAACTCTTCACTGCTGGGACACCTTTAAAACACCATCAGATCTCTTCACTAATAGAACACCATTACATAATCACCAGAATCCTTCACTAATAGAACACCATTACATAATCACCAGAATCCTTCACTAATAGAACACCATTACATAATCACCAGAATCCTTCACTACTGTAACACCATTACAGAACCACCAGAAGCCTTCACTGCTAGAACTTCCTTACAGAACCACCAGAACCCTTTACTGCTATAACATCAGGTTAGGGTTGGAGTGTAGACACTGTACAAGTACGGTTAGGGTTGGAGTGTAGACACTGTACAAGTAGGGTTAGGGTTGGAGTGTAGACACTGTACAAGTACGGTTAGGGTTGGAGTGTAGACACTGTACAAGTAGGGTTAGGGTTGGAGTGTAGACACTGTACAAGTAGGGTTTGGGTTAAAGTCATTTCAAAACTAATGATAAAAAATTTACACACAAACTGGAAGTTAAAAATAAAGTTTATAAAAAAAGAGAATAATGAATCACTGTGAACACTGATGTAGTCATTGTGATGTAAAACACTGATAACACGAGACACCATACCACACGTGTTCTCAACGGAGATATCCATTCAAATCCATATCTGGCACGTCGCTCTTTTAAAATTAGGATCTTTGATGACTACATCTAAAAAAGGTGCATTGTGTTTCTTGTGACTTTATCACACATACTACAAGTGCAGCTCAAAAAATTAGAATATCGTGAAAAAGTTCAATATTTTTTGTCACTCATTTCAGAAAGTGAAACTCATATATTATATAGATTCATTACACATAGAGTGAAATATTTCAAGCCTTTATTTATTGTAATTTTGATGATTATGGCTTACAGCTAATGAAAACCCAAATTCAGTGTCTCAGAAAATTAGAATATTGTGAAAAAGTTCAATATTGGAAACTCATGGTGTCACACTCTAATCAGCTAATTAACTCAAAACACCTGCAAAGGTTTCCTGAGCCTTTAAATGGTCTCTCAGTCTGGTTCAGTAGGCTACACAATCATGGGGAAGACTGCTGACTTAACAGATGTCCAGAAGACAGTCATTGACACCCTCCACAAGGAGGGTAAGCCACAAAAGGTCATTGCTAAAGAAGCTGGTTGTTCACAGAGTGCTGTGTCCAAGCATATTCATAGAAAGTTGAGTGGAAGGAAAAAGTGTGGTAGGAAAAGGTGCACAAGCAACAGGGATAACCACAGCCTTGAGAGGATTGTCAAGCAAAATCCATTCAAGAATTTGAGAGAGTGGACTGGAGGCTGGAGTCAGTGCATCAAGAGCCACCACGCATAGACGAATCCAGGACATGGGCTACAAATGTCGCATTCCTCGTGTCAAGCCACTCCTGAACCAGAGACAACGTCAGAAGCGTCTCACCTGGGCTAAGGAGAAAAATAACTGGACTTTTGCTCAGTGGTCCAAAGTCCTCTTTTCAGATTAAAGTAAATTTTGCATTTCATTTGGAAATCAAGGTCCCAGAGTCTGGAGGAAGAGTGGAGAGGCACAGAATCCACGTTGCTTGAAGTCCAGTGTGAAGTTTCCACAGTCAGTGATAATTTGGGGTGCCATGTCCACTGTGTTTTCTGAAGTCCACAGTCAACGCAGCCATCTACCAGGAAATTTTAGTGCACTTCATGCTTCCTTCTGCTGACAAGCTTTATGGAGATGCTGATTTCATTTTCCAGCAGGACTTGGCACCTGCCCACACTGCCAAAAGTACCAAAAGCTGGTTCAATGACCATGGTATTACTGTGCTTGATTGGCCAGCAAACTCGCCTGACCTGAACCCCATTGAGAATCTATGGGGTATTGTCAAGAGGAAGATGAGACACCAGACCCAACAATGCAGACGACCTGAAGGCCACTATCAAAGCAACCTGGGCTTCCATTACACCTCAGCAGTGCCACAGGCTGATCGCCTCTATGCCACGCCACATTGATGCAGTAATTCATGCAAAAGGAGCCTCAACCAAGTATTGAGTGCATAGAAATGAACATACTTTTCAGAAGGCTGACATTTCTGTTTAGAATATCCTTTTTTATTGATCTTATGTAATATTCTAATTTTCTGAGACACTGAATTTGGGTTTTCATTAGCTGTAAGCCATAATCATCAAAATTACAAGAAATAAAGGCTTGAAATATTTCACTCTATGTGTAATGAATCTATATAATATATGAGTTTCACTTTCTGACATGAGTGACAAAAAATATTGAACTTGTTCACGATATTCTAATTTTTTGAGCTGCACCTGTATTTAGTGGGTTGAAGACAAAATATTAAAATAACATTTTTGTGTAAACTTGCCCTTTAAGAGTTTTACAGTAAATTTCCGCAGTTACTGCAGATACTTTTAAAAGCGAAGCCCATTCACAGTATGCAATTATATAATCAAAATGGCAATATAAATCAGCATTACAAACAGTTATAATACACCTGTACATCCACAATGTACGATAATACAGTCCAAATAACACATTAACATATTAATACATTGTCCTCCATTCAATAAATGCCAAGTGCTTCTGATTTGACAAAATGCATGCATAAATACACCCATACGGAATCACATTTACATATGCCATTATACGTGGCCTACAAAAGGGGCATAATGCCTTGATCCACTGTGGTTGGTGAGTACCTGATAAATGCTTCAGCTTTGGGTCTGTGCGGAGCTTGTGGCAGCAGAACTTGCTGGTGATTGGTGGATGTCACAGTTGGTTTATCAGTGGAGGACACAAATTGTACCATGTGACAGCTAGACTGAAGGTTGGTGGTGGGGGTTACTGCAGTAGGGAAGAGGCTTTGTGCAGTTTTTCATGGATAAGCTGCAGGATTCTGTAGAAGATAAACACGTGTTTTTTTTCCCCTGCTAAAAAGCACTGGTGGAACAAGGTGTTGTGCAGTTAACAGGAACCTTCTTAAATTGTGAGGAAGCTGAACTAATTACATGGTTTGGCATAGCATGGCAGAAAAAGCCAATTACATTTACTGTATATTACAGTTTTACGCAGTGCAATATTACATGTAATTACGTTTTATTACAGGTACAGAACTCCTTCCCACCCACTGGGCTATAGGAACCCAGCGATGAACATGGAATTAAAGTTTTACAACGAATGTCCTGATAGAATCCCGAAAACACACGGTTCTGTGTTCCCCCTCCCTTCAGTCAAGTGTAGAACCCATTCAGGGTCATATACTATGGTATTCAGAACTTGGTTTTAAACGGTACAGAAAACTGCATGGCTCTTCCAAACACAAGTCAGAGTGTAAATACTGGTAAGCGTTCCATACTCATAATGATTATACGGCCTAGGATGTGATATCACGCTGCACGTTTTTTCACGTTCCACAAAAGAAAACAGGTCACCCAAAAATTTAATTAAGATATGTGCGCCCTAGAACACTGGCGCGCTTTGGTTGACACTTTGCATGGATATACAGTTGGTAGAAAGTTGTTTAAAAAAAATAAAAAAACACGCACAACAATGTCTGTGGATGTTCGCAAGTAACCGTATCATTATATTTGGAATGAGACATTGCTGTTGATTTTTTCGAATGTACATTTTTGGCGCTTTGAGAGCCACAAACTTTGGACCAGTTGAGGTCCGTTCTATTAGGGTGAAATCACCGTGAGCTGCAGCGGATATCTGTAAAACTAGTGAAATCTCAGCGAAACTATCTGGATAGATAGATAGCACTCCGGGTATATAGAAACATATCTTAATTAAATTTTTGGGTGAACTGCCCCGTTAAAACATGTGACGGGTCCTTCAGCTGCGCAGCTCCTACTTCTTGAACTTCATTCCTACTGGTTTAGTTTTTCCACTCAAATGTCCGATGCCTCGTCCTCAGGCTTACTCAGAATATAAATTTAGAAAAGTACTGAATTGAATACCTTAATTTTCCTTGTCTCAAAGGCAGACGAGTCACAGCCTTCTTGCCAACTTTATGATGCAAACCTAGGAGAAGTCACAGAGCTCAGAGAAGTCTTGTAACTCTACAATAAACCTTCTGATTTGTCAGTACTGATTGGCTAAGGATGAGCAGGTGGTTGGTCCACTCTAGTGTCACTCATAATAGGTCATGGGTCTTCCACAGTTACACGGGTGCTTGTTCCCCTGCTAAGTAACTTTAGGTGATTAGTTAGCCAAATCACTAGTTAATTAACTTTACTGGCTAACTAGCTAGCAGTAGCTCACTACTGTGCCTTGTCTTGGAAACTAGCAGGCTTATATAGCAAATGGATTTCTGCTCAGTCATATACAAATCAACATGGACAACCATCATCAGCACTGCAGACAAAATGGTCAAAAGGTGTTTATCGCTCAGAGCCTTTCAACATTAATTATTCCAGAATGTGCCAAAGAGAATTTTGTGCTCCCCGCGGGCGTCCTCATTTCTCATTCCACAAACAGATTGCTAAAGCAATAGATTTTTTAATGTGATGGACAATTAAAACAGCCAGTCTTTAAGATGCATTCTGGCTCTCTTTTTATCCATCAATTAGGCAGTCAGAAAACACACTGAATGCACGTAATACCAGAGAATTCACCAGGTCTATCCCCCTCGCTCAAGCTGAAATAAAAACTTTACATGAAATTGCAGTAATTTACACAAACCCACTTCTCATCAATCAATTATACTGGAGTATTTTTCATGCTGTGATTCCTTAATTACCACACAGTTTATATCAACAAAATAATCATGCCACACTGTATTATGAAAGCTCAAGTCAACACACACACAACTTTAGGCAGCTACTGCGCGTGATTATGTCAGATGTTCACAGGATTTTAAGCTTTGAGCTGTCAACACTTAGTCAAACATCGAGCGCCTTAACCTTCCTCACAGCCTCCAGCATGAGCAAAAGGTGCCAGAAATCCTCCGTCTGTGTAACTCAATAAACCGAAAAGAATCAAGACAAACAACAACAAAATTCAGGTAGTCTTAACCTGGTTTCCTACGCCAGGATTTTCCTGCAGGAAAATGGTGTTCTGGATTGTTGGGTGGTGGGAGGCACTTAAAAAAGGTAGTCTTTTATATGGGACAAACAGTATTTTTATTTTTGTCATTCTAAACAAACACATTGGGTCGACTGCAGCATGCCTTCAATTTATAGTATGCAGTTGCGTAGTAAAAGACGGGTTTCCAAAGTACTGTACTAACGCAGGGTTAGCCGTGTAAATTTAGGAAGGTCTTTATTGCAGCGTGCATTTTGAGTTCCATATCAGCTGATCCCGAGTAAGTCTCCTGCTAGTCCAGGAAGTGCTTACGTTTTCCCTGTTGTTGTGTGCATGCTTCTGAGCAGAGTTCAGAGATTTAAAGGAGAAGATACAGGTCTCCCACACAGGACAGGGACTCCACTACCAAACCAGATGAGCTCTTCCATACAGAACGGGCAGTCTGTATGGAGTAGTCTCCCTCAGTAGTAGTAGTAGTAGTCGTAGAATCTTTTTAATAAATAATAATATTATGTCTTTAAAAATATTTTTCAATAGATTATTTGTGTTGAAAATTTGTCTTTTTATTCTAATATATGGACTCTAGATTAAAACAAACTTAAAAGTATTTTCCTCTTGAAGGATTAATTACATTTTTTAGCTGGAGAAACTCAATTCCCTTATTTCAGTTCCCTTAAATCCCTCAATTCAATCCACCTTTCTAAATCCATGCAATTATTTTAATTATAGGGCAAACAACTTAATCAGTATAAATGTGAATGCTATCCATTTCAATCGAGTTTAACTATTGTTTTTCAAAAGTTTATATAAGTTTGACGATAATAATGACAATTGCACTGTTATGGATAACATATACAGTTAGGTCTAGACGTATTTGGACAGTGACACAATTTTTGTTGTTTTGGCTGTGTACACATTGGATTTTAAATGGAACAGTAACTATGAGGTTAAAGTGAATATAAATAGCCCCCCCATTTTAGGCAAACAAAAGTTCTTGGACAAATTAACATAAACTTTAATAAAGTTATCATCTTTAATATTTGGTTGCATATCTTTTGCATGTCATGACTTCCTGATGTCTGTGACCCAACAACATCAAAAGAATCTTGATATCTTATTTTCAAATACTCTTACAAGCCATACTATAATCTCTCTGCATTTGAATGGATTTCTATGGGAATTGGGACTAGATTAAACTGTACATTACATGGGAATAGTATGGAACACATGGTTGGCTAAATGGCTGTAAGTTATTAAGGGTCTGAGGTATCAAACTAGCCTCAAACCATCACTCTGCTGCCAGATATGCAGTAGATATGGATGGATCACTTTAAGCGTTGTTTCTCCTGACATATTTTCCGATTGAACTCTATGGAAAAATGAGTCAGGAAAAACAACCCTTTAGGTGATTAAAAAATCACTTAGTAAAAAATAAGTCCAAACTTCTCAATTTCAACATTGTTATTTATTTAGAACATTTTACACATTACACAAAATAAAACCCCTCCCTACCTCCCTCTCCCCTCCCAAACCCGTCCCTACAACCTCCAACCTGTCACAGTCTGTCACCACCAGGGCATAGCGTGAGAATGCTGTTGTGTGTGTCTCGGAGGAAGCACATGTGATATCCTTCCCAAGATGTGATATCCTTCCCAAAATCCGTAGGTAAATCCAACACATAAGCGTGTCCTTCGATCGCCAAATGTAGATTAGCCAGTTCGCATAGTTAGGCCTCTCATGTGAGGTAGTGAGCTGGACAGGATCACACTAGCTGTTTTTCCACTGTGGCCCAATAGCCTAGAAACTTAAGCCCAAGAACTCAAGCCTGGAAGCAAAGCACTGGTGCTACACTGGCTTGCAAAGGCAAAGGGGCGTAACTTCATCTTTGGTCAAATTATTACTTTTTAAAACATTTTTGGAACAATAAAGACCCGCTTTATCATGTGGACAAATATCTAGTCAATTGTGCTTGTTTTTTCAAGAAAATAGTGGGTTGTCTTTTCCGTAACTTCCAAAAGCGCTACAGAAGCTAAGGCAGAAGGACGTAACATCAGTTAAGGTTCTTTGCCTTTGTTTTATGGCACTCTGAAACTTTTGAGTTGAGATAAGGTACTCCGTCTTTGTTTTGCTGCGCATCAAAATGTTTACTGTTTACCACGCTGATGTTACGGTGTTCTACCTTTGTATAATATCTGTCACCGAAGCATTTCTGACATTCACAATAGCTTGAATAAAGTGAAGTTACTATTTACCACGCTGAAGTTATGGTGTTTTGCCTTGGTATTGTAGGCTATATGTCAATCACTGAAGCATTTCAGATACACATAGGCAGACTGAATAAAGTGAAAACATATTGTTGTTGTTGTTAATGAGTCTAGCCTAGCCTTTGCCTATATCAGAATGGCCCATTGCTTGAGGGAAAATGTTGGTGTAAATGGCTTTGAAACGCCGACACCCAGGCAAAGTTAAGAAAGACTACTGAAGATAGATTAGATAGGCAATCTACAAAATTACTATCTTGCGCAAGCAAACATTAGCTAACGTTATATGCTAGCTAATGAGAGAACTGGAAAACTGCTCCCATATGCAATCAGAATTGCGTTCAAAGCATCCAGGACAAACGAATCCTGGCTGTAAATTTGTGCAAAACACCGCTGAATGTCTTACAGCCGAATATAACAGCGGTAACGTTAAAGGATTACCGAATCGACACACCTCCTTACAAGAAGTAGGCTACACACACACACACGCACACACACGAATGCAAGCAACACACAATGAAAACGTTAGCCTACCTTTTATAGCCCAGTAAAATATCCATTGCAAAGCACAAGGATGCTCTTCTCTCACATTCAACAAGCTAAATCCAAAGCATGACGAGTCTTCAATGCATACATTCAGCAAGGTAAATCCATAACGCGAGTCGAGTATCTATGTACTACCTTATTGCGTGCACTCGATAATTTGGCTGCAAAAAGTTATCTGGCATGCAACAACTTTGCTTAGATCAATGTCATCTATGTCTGGATTTTCCATTTCTAGTCACCAAAATAATACATCCAATCGCATCCAATCCATTCAAGTCCTAAATCTGTCAACGTGTAAACCAATTGGCCAGATTTTTGTCTTTATTTATATCATAGTGAAACCTTTTTCCACAATGTAGTACATATTTGACTAATACATACTGAAACTTAAGCTACATACAACATCAACAACTTGTATCAATGAATCTGAAAAATCTAAAATTTGACTGATATTTAACCTATTTAACATAGGGCATGATTTGCAACTTGCCAGGTTAAGGGGTAGGAAAGAAAATATTGCAAGGTTTTGTTTCAAGTCAATACAAACTTGGGCCTAATGATGCGAGTTAGTAATGCACTATCGAAAGACAATCAAAGTAATGGAGTTCTTAAAAATCCTACAAATTGATTGATTTATTTTCATTCATATTGTCATGTCATTGTTTATATTGTGATCAACAATAAAGTGAGAGATCAAATGCAAGTTACGACCTTTTGCTTTGGCATTACCACTTATCATTTTGTAGACCATACAACGACAAAATACCTTAACTTCCGAATAAGGGTCAAAGGGCAAGTTTGAGCTCAGGATTAATATGTACATAAAATAGCTTCATAAAAACAGAAACTGCTGCCAAATTTCCAATAATCTGCCTACAACTAATTTGGCTGGGCAACAATAAAACTTTAAAATAATTTCTCTATAAATACATATTGCACTTTATTAGCTGAGTTTAATCTAGGCATAGTATGCATTAGTGTCCTAACCAATAAAATAATTGTTTCTAATGTGTCATCATTTGTACATTGGCTGTAGCTAGTATCAAGAAAATAAGTGTCAGCATAAGTAGCCAGCTAACGTTATGCCAAGCAAATATATTTAGGCTACCACAGAACAACTTGGCTATAACGAAGCGTCTCTCCAAGAAAGTGAGAGATTGTTCCAGCTAGCTATAAGCTATCCCCGTTGTAGTAACTTAACTTGGGAAGTCAGGCATGAGGTCGCACATAATGTCAGCAAACTTGTTTTAAAAAGTCAGCTAATTCTGGCTAGCAAAATAACTTGTTGCTGATCGCGGTGCTGACCAGTGTCGAAGCAAACCAGGCAAATAGGTGTCAGTGTAAAAAAAAAAAATTTAAGCCAAGCTCAAATCTTTACAAAAACCCGACCGAGGAGAGCAGCTGTCAAGTCAGTCTTTTAAAAAAAACTGGGCGATTTTAGGAAGACAGAGGCTGTGTCCGAAATCGTGCTCCGCACGACTGTACTTCACTATGGACTCACGTGGATGCGTGCTCACTATGCGTGCTGGAAGCATGGAAGTATGCGATTTGGGACACAGAGAATTACATCACACGATTTCTACACTACGTATACAAGTAACCTAACTACCTAGCGTAAATCAGGTAACATTATGGCAATAAACAATAACCCCCCCCCCCACATTATGGCAATAAACAATAACCCCCCACCCCTTTCAAAAACGAAAGATGACAAGTTTGCATGTCTGAATTACCTGAACATGTCGATGCTGCCTCACTTTGTTTCGTCGTCCACGTCCATGGAGGGTTCAATTTCTTCGGCGCTGGCTGCAGGTGTGCTACTAACGTTAACTAGCTGCGGCTTATGTGGGGGACTTGGCTTTCAGGCTATGAAATACAGTACACTGCTACACTCTTCAGGTTTTAGAACATTTTTGTGTTTGACCAGGTGTTTCCTGAGGTTAGACGTGTTGCCATGGCCAGCTTTACATTTCGAATTACAAATATTGCAGCGAGCGTTGTCTGCGTCAAGTTTTGAAAAGTGTAACCGCACTTCAGACCGCTTTCGGCTCGCCATTGCCCTGACTGACTGATTGTCTGCAGTCGGGTGACGTAATCTCGCGCTCAGCTGTGTCCCAAACTGCAAACTTTCATGCTCCGAGCACGCGCATCCATGTCAGTCCATAGCGAAGTACGGTAGTGCGGAGTACAGTGCTACAGTTGGGGTGTGTCCCAATAGAGTGCTACAGTTTGTGGTTGTAAAACCCGGAAGTGAGTTAGCATTTTTGAGCTATGGGTTCCCTCGCCGATTTCCAATGGGGTTTTAACATGGGGTTTTCGGATTTGTGTCGAATATAAGGTCTGTGGTTAATATGAGCCCAAGAGAGTTTTCATGTTTTTTTCTACAACATAAATTACACATGTTAATATATTAACCATAAATTCTTTTTTATATGGTTTTAAAAGGTATGTTGCTAACCAGTTTCTATATTCAAACTACAACTTGTCGGAATAAATACGTCATTACTTCAGCAGATCCTTGCCTGGCTGCTCTCAAGTGTAGCTTGCAGCTAGTCATGTCAGCGCTCCTTTAAAACTTTTCCACATCAACTTGTTTTATATGAAATTCAAGAATATGAATGAATACTATTTAAAACTAAGGTCCTCGTAGCTTGCAAGCTAGTATGGCAATATTAGTATGGCAATAGTATACCTTATTAGTCCCAATTACCACAATGCTAGCTGCCGTTTGAAGCTACATTTTATTTTATAAGCAAAATAAAATTATCTAGTTAAACTAGCTGCACTTAGGACGTAGCTAGGCAATCGCGGTACCTAGCTAACTTATCTCATATGGCCAACCAGCTAGGACATTGGGCAGCTAGTTCGGACTAATTTAATAACTTAAATTAAAACAGATTGCCATAAGCTATTGTTAGCTTGCTAGCTAAATGTGAAAACGACTTGCCATGACCTATCGTTAGCTGGCTAGTTAGCTAACCCAGCATTGCTAAACATGACTCGGGAGACAAAGTTAAGGGACAGTATGTAAAATTCACATGAAAGCAGTGATTTGTAAATTCTCTTTTGCATATATTTAATTGAAAACAGTACACACAAAAGATATTTAATGTCTTACCTTATCAACTTTATTGATTTTTGTATATATGCTAATTTCAAATTTGATGCCTGATCCGGAGCTGAACGCGCAGCCAACCCGGCACTGCTTTGGTATGAAACTGTATCGAGTCACACTCATTGCAGCAAACATTTCCATTATAGTTGCCATTGCGGTACTTACCGCACGTAGGCTACACCACTCGTTTACCCAATTTAAATGTTAAAGGTTAAGATTTGAATACCGGGAGGAGAAATTAGTAAGTGTTGCAGACTTCTGGCTAGGCTAGCTAACATGTTTTCACATTACATTAGTTATTTGGCAGACGCTTTTATCCAAAGCTACATACAATAAGTGCATATTGAAGATGATGTTCATTTATCTAGCAAGCTACCCACTAAACATTTTTCAGTTGAAAAGTCGATGAAACGGCATCTAGGTGTTCATTTGAAAAACCAGCTATGTTACATTTGAAAAGTTTTCGAGCCGACTAGGATGTAGCCAGGTTATATCTGGATAAAACCTGAGCTAAATGGGGTTAACCTAGTCTCTCAACCTAGAGTTCAAACCCTCTAGACGTGTATATTCAGGCTTTTGCTCGCTGTGTATAGCTAGGAATACGATCTGGAACTATAACATGTTAGCGAGTATGTAAGCTAAGTTAAACATCATGCTCGCTAGAATGGCTAAGTTAGCTAGATCGCTAGCTAGCTACTTACTGTAGCTATGCTCTTACTCATAGAAATTAATGAAAGACAATGATATTACCTAGTTAGATGTTGAGCAAAGGCAAACTAATTTAACACAATTTGTGTCATTGTTCGTGGGTTTTTTTTTTTTTCCCGCTGCGATTCTCGTCCTGTCTCGTCCTGTCTCGTCCTCGTCCTCGTCTGATTTTGTCCACGTTCCGGTCCGGGGTTTTGCTTTCCCATGTTCGTTATTCGTTTTAACCTGTGCTTTTACCAGCGGGGTATTTAAGTTGCTTACTTCTGCTTCCCCGGTGCTTCTTTGCCATTCATTTGTACATTGAGCCATGTATAGCTAGGTTTAAGCAACCTTGTGATAATAACTTTGTTATGTTCACGAGGGACTTACTTTTACCTTATTCAGGTATAGGATTGTGTTTCCTCCTGTTAGCATTCTGCACTATTTATTTCCATGCTGTTCTCTACAAGACAGTGTTTTCTTTTAGTGGTTTTGTTTTGTTTCACCTTTTATTGGACGTTTTTCTTTGCCTATCTAGTCTCCTGTTGGGCTCTAGTATTGAGTTCGGGAGATTTAGATTTGTGTTTTACTCGTTCTAATCAAGTGCGCCCTATTTTCCTGGGTATATTTCATTTAGCTGTTTAGCTGTCAGGAATTAGGTCCTGTTTTTGTTTTCTTCTATTCGTGTTATATCTCCCTCACCTCTGCATTTGATTCTCCGCTACTAAATCCATCACAATTCGAATACAAAACAACTTGTGAAAGGGAAGCTATTAACATCATCGTTAGTGCTAGCCATATCAAATTAGACAATAATGTAACTTAGCTTGCAAGACATGAGAGGTAGTAGGATCTGTTAGTCACCCCAGCAGTAATTATCTAGCTAACGCAGCTAGCAAAGACAATATGGTAGCTTACGTTAACCGAACTGGCTAGCTAACATTATGTGGTTTCGCCCTTGCTTTACTGGATCCAAATGACTGCTTGCCACTTTGGACAGAGTTTGTGACAGTTGACTGGCTGCAAAATGTTAGGCACACCAACAATTGTACTATCTGCTACCTGTCTACACCGGGCACTTGTTCTCATGTTCTTTTAGCATCAATTGTTTCATGCCAATTTTTAGGGGGTGTAACATAGTAATGGCGTAACGTAGGTATACCTAAATCAGTATTTGGTGAGCTAATGGCAATGGCACCACCTCTGAAATGGCATTGAGATTGGTTTTGAAACGGCGGAGATATCGAGGTTCAAAAATAACTGTTTTACATTGGAGAGCTGATCAACGCAAACATACAATGGGGGAAATAAGTATTGGACACGTCAACAATTTTATTATCAAACATATTTCCAACGTAGCTATTCACATGAGATTTTGACCAGACATTGGTATTAACTCAATAAAACTACACAGCTAAAGAAATTGTAACGTTCCAATTCTTTAAAAAAAGTTATGTGCAATAAAGTGAAATTACACAGGAAAAAAGTATTGAACACGCTAAATTAAATATGGTAGAAAAGCCATATTTTTTATATTTGGTTGCATATCCTTTGCATGCCATGACTTTATGATGTCTGTGACCCAACAAAATCAAAAGGCTCTTGATATCTTATTTGCTGGTACTCTTACAAGCGATACTATAACAGCTCTGCATTTGAATGGATCTCTATGGGAATTGGGGGGTGAGACCAGATTTAGCTGTAAATTACACTGGAACTGTATAGAACACATGGTTGGCTAAGTGGCTCTAAGTCATCAAGGGTCTGATGTATTAAACAAGCATTTAACCATCACGTGATGTTGTTGCCTTTTGATGTTGTTGGGTCACAGACATCATAAAGTCATGGCATGCAAAGGATATGCAACCAAATATTAAAAATATGGCTTTTCTACCACATTTAATTTAGCGTGTTCAATACTTTTTTTCCTGTGTCATTTCACTTTATTGCACATAACTTTTTTAAAGAATTGGAACGTTACAATTTCTTTAGCTGTGTAGTTTTATTGAGTTAATACCAATGTCTGGTCAAAATCATGTGAATAGCTACATTGGAAATATGTTTGATAATAAATTTGTTGACGTGTCCAATACTTATTTCCCCCATTGTACATGTCAGGTATTGGTCCCCTGACTATAAATGTTTCTGAGGTGAAACACAATAACATTTCCACCTGAACACTGCAATAACGTCTGCATCAGAACACTGCAATAACATCTGCATCAGAACACTGCAATAAAATCTCCACCTGAACATGGCAATAACATCTGTACCTGAACACTACGATCACATCTACACCTGGACACTACAATAACATCTCCACCTGAACACTGCAATAACATCTCCACCTGAACACTGCAATAACATCTCCACCTGAACACTGCAATAACATCTCCACCTGAACACTGCAATAACATCTCCACCTGAACACTGCAATAACATCTCCACCTGAACACTGCAATAACATCTCCACCTGAACACTGCAATAACATCTCCACCGGAGCACTACAATATCATCTGTACCTGAACACTACAATAGCATTGCCACCTGAACACTGCAATAACATCTCCACCTGAACACTGCAATAACATCTCCACCTGAACAGTGCAATAACATCTGCACCAGAACACTGCAATAACATCTCCACTTGAACACTGCAAACATCTCCACCTGAACACTGCAATAACATCTACACCTGAACACTGCAATAACATCTCCACCTGAACACTGCAATAACATCTACACCTGGATACTGCAGTTACATCTCCACCTGAACACTGCAATAACATCTACACCTGGACACTGCAGTAACATCTCCACCTGAACACTGCAATAACATCTCCACCTGAACACTGCAATCACATCTTCACCTGAACACTGCAATAACATTTACACCTGGATACTGCAGTTACATCTCCACCTGAACACTGCAATAACATCTACACCTGGATACTGCAGTAACATCTCCACCTGAACACTGCAATAACATCTGCACGAGAACACTACAATAACATCTCCACCTGAACACTGTAATAATATCTCCACCTGAACACTGCAATAACATCTGCACCAAAACACTACAATAGCATTGCCACCTGAACACTGCAATAACATCTCCACCTGAACACTGCAGGAAAATCTCAAGCTGCACCAGCAAGTGTACCCCAGATAGCTAATCCTGTGAGTTGGTGCATTGAAATGTTTAATGAACTTTGTGGTACTACCTGCAAAGAAAGTAACTGTGATAAGTACAGCCTGTTGGAAAGGTCATTCAGGCTTTCGTCACATTTCAAATGTTACTTCCCCTTCATCTTCGAGCAGCCATAATTGGACATTGGCCTCCAGGACAGGGTGTTGTCAGAAAGGACTTTTCAGCTGGTACTTTAATGTTGTCAAGAGTGTCTTGTTGTCAATAGGTTTTATGCTTTTTGACAGCAGTCTGTTTTATGGCAGCCTTGAATATTATGTCACACACAGAACAAGCTACACATATACTGTATATCCCAATCACTTAGAGTGAGATACTAGAGTCACATGAAATATAATTATTTGCTCAGCACACTGGCAAATGCTCAAAGACTGTTATATCTTTGATTTATAGTTCCTGCAGATCTTCTGTGGAGGACACTGCACTTTGACTGGAAATTTTACAGAACTGAAAGTGTCCTTAGTACTATCAGCATAATATATCATTATCATTTTGTTACAATTTGCCCTTTGTTTCTTTTTATGGATGGTTATTACCATGTTTGTGTTTATGGTTATCGTAACCATGGGCTTACTCTGTTAATAATTTATTTAAATCATTTACATTAATTAAATTGGTTTCAGATTTGAAAGTAAACAGAACTAATGCAATTCACTTCATTGTTATATGATTTTTGTTTGCCTCCCTTACTTTTATTCTACCTTTTTATACGTCTCGTCGTTTGGACCAGTATAATGCACTTCTGCAACATTGAATCTTAATTTTCAGTTTTGGCATCATTATAACGAGTACGTTAATGTACACAGTATATTATGTGATAATCATAAAATTGACAATGAGTGTGGCTAACGTTTACTTGAATTAAGTCATTAGCATGTTTGAGCTGAGAGGGGCTCGAGACATTAATCAGTTGTGATGTCTATCCAGGCATGTACCAACCTTGTTCTGACCTTACTTTAGATGCACGTTTCTGTGTAGAATTTCCATTTTCCATGTTCTGTCTATTAATTACGAGCTCAGCTGTTTGTAGAAAACCATACTGTGTGAAAGTAATGTAAACTTGAGATATTTTGGAGAACCGAACAAGATGGTGTGTGGTGAAGTAATACAGATATGGATCAACACAAACATTACAATTTTGCAAGCAACAGATTTTTATTTTGCTTTACTGTAAATAATATAGTAGGGAGAAGGGCAGGTGTCCCTTTACGTCTAATAGATAGTTCTGTGAAGCGCATAATCTAAAGAGCGCTACAGCCAAATGTATGATAGAGCAAATAAAGAGCTTGTTAAATGATACCAATGTCCATCTCATATCTATAGAATCCACTGACAGTTGAGGAAATTTAAATTACATGGTCATGATGTTGTGAAAATGAATGATGAAAATTACCTTCTCTCTGTCCGTACATTTTGCAAGGTTCATAATAGGGTTAATGTGGATTTGGACTGGGATGTAATTATATAACTACCACCCCAGATGACACTGAATGAATGGTTGTTTTTAGTGTTCCTGATATTTTTTTTCATGCCATCAAACAAAAGGTTTGTTCTCAGCTGTTTAAAATATAGAATATACACCATTATTACACCTGGTCGCCAGGGCCCGCAGTCTCCATAGCTATCTTAGGGACAAAAGGCCATCATGACTAATGCATCACAGAGACTTAAATGAAACAAGACAGTTTTAACATTTACAATACTAACTTAGATTCATTTATTTTCACAATTTAGGTCAAAATAAAGTGCCACAAATGCAAAGATTACAGATTATATTACAGCAACTATTACAGATGTATGATGCAAAATATAGGCAGTGTACCCTGCTGTCCCTTAGCGTCTCCAAATAATTGTGCACTGCTGTAAATTATAAAATAATGATATATTTAACTACAAATCAACTGTTTTGGCTCATAAAACTCACTTTTGCATCATTTTCAAGTGGGGATTACTATATTTTCATCAGTATAAAGGGATAAATATCTAAGGGTCTAAACACCTATCCAAAATAATAAAATTAGAAAAATATTTTGTGTCCATTATAAAGCATATACACATTCATACTCACTCCAAGGAAAAATTTACATTCATCTAGCATATATGCACAGTAAATTTGAATGAGTATTTTCCATTCCCCGAGTGACAAGTTTTGCCCAGGGAGATACTATTCCATACAGTATATATTATATACAATAAGATTACAATACAACAATATTCCACCATCAGGAAAATGCTGGCAAATGTTCTAGCTTAAGGGCAAATCAAACATGAAACATGACTGACCCACCTATGAACCCTTACACTACAGTATGTGAAATGCACTCAAAATGCGAAAATAACAATATAGAACACATGGCACAACACTGTGGTGGAGTGGAAAAACTAACATACATATTTGAAATATCACAAGCAGTAACGTTAGTACTTACATTTCGAGGAGGGTATATCCCACATGCATATCCCCAAGGCATATTCTGAGACAGAATCAATGCTATGGTATCTTGGTAACTATGGTATCTTCTGTTCTGACCCACTCCCAAAATCGATGTAAGCAGGTGAGGATTTTCTCTTGCCTTGCTGACAAGTTAGTAAATTTGTACAAACTTGTGAAAATAACAGGGAATAACTATTATGCCTTGGTGAGTGAATGTACATTCAAAGTTGTTTGTGTAAAACTAAACTGATAAAACTAGAAATGCTGTTACGCCCGTCTGTAATTTATTGTTCAAAGCATTCAATAAGACATTGCTTACACCGTTGCTAAGGTAATAATGTCCTATATTGGGTAAAAAAATCGTCAATGAAACCAGAATGAACTGGAATTAATGAAACAGGTTTGCAGAGTGTGGGGGGTAATACGCATCAACGTTTCAGATAGTGTAATAGAGTTATAAAGTATGGTTATTTTTCACACGGACTGTCCCAGACAAAAAATTACCATGGAATTTTGAAAGGGACATATCTATGTGTAAAACCAATGGTATGACTATATTTATTTTAGATTTAGTAGCAGATATTGGTAGTAGAATGACGTGGTATAATTACACAAGAATTTCACATGGTTATTTTGCATTTGAGTGAGCAGGGCTTATCACTGCTTTTTTGGGATACGATCGGGCTATTTTTGGGTTTAACTTGTTGCTATGATGGAATACGAATTTTATGTGATGAAGAAATATATTTATGAACTCACACATAGATGCTATTGTCCACTATGTCATGAATGCATGGATACATATAGTTGCAGGAAAGACTGGGTGGGGGATTGCTTGTTAAATTGACTTGCTAAGGGGACAATAGTGACACTTAGAAACTCTATATTCAGCACAGTTATCACAAAACGTGTACTAATAATGCTAAAACACGGAGTTTGTTGTTTCCGCTCATATTTTGGTTGCAGGAGAAATGAAGATCTGAGTTGAGCAAACTCCGTGTTTTAGCATTGTTAGTACACGTTAGACCCACTAGGGCCATGCGTGAAGGGGTTAACAGCCGGTTTACTTCTCAATCCTGAAATACCTCCCATATCTTGTCCATTAGACACAGACTTCACCTCTCCAGTGTGCTATCAAGCATGGGCAACAGAAAGGACCTTCTAGGACTTCTCAGACCACGTTGAGAAACAGAGGGAACCTACCTTGGTGTTAATGCAGCACCACAGAGGGGCTGTCCAAACCAGGATGTGGCAGTGAAATGCCATGTACCTCCCTGTGCTCTATTGCACATTAGTGGGCTTCTTAACTGAGAGATGGAGACTGTGTTTGATAGTGTTATGTCTGTGTGCACTGTGTCCTCATAATAATCAGTGGCAGTGTAGTATAATAAGGAACTGGCCTTATAACCGAAAGGTTGCAGGTTCGATTCCCAGGTAGAACACTGCCGTTGTGCCCTTGAGCAAGGTACCTAACCTGAATTGCTTCAGTATATATCCAGCTGTATAAATGGGTAATATGTAAAAAAAGAAGTGTAAGTCGCTCTGGATAAGAGCGTCTGCTAAATGCCTGTAATGTAATAGTACGCAATGAATCGCTGCTACTAGCATGGAGTCAGGGAGTTTATGTTAATTTACAGGAAACAGCCATGGAGGAGAATCCTCCATTCAGGGAATCTTCCCTGTTATTAATCTAACTCCACAGAGGGACTGTATGTAAGTCCACACCGTGTCTGTAGGAGAAAAAACATCAGGACTACCTGTACACTACAGCTATGCACACTACTGAACTTTAGAGTGCTTCTTGCTCAAAAGGGTATAAATTGTTTATTGAGCGATCCATGGGTGGGTCCTCAACAGTCTTAAACTACTGCCACTGACATTATCAGGAATTAATTAAATTTCAGACATTCTCCAAAGATATTTTTTTCTGTAACCTCATGTTCAGAGAGTTCAGGGTGAATTTCTGAGACCCCAGGTTTGCGGACAGGTTTAATCTGAGGAAACAAACATGATTTTATGCAGTTTTTAAAGGGGGCCCTCCAGGCCTGAGCAGATAAGATGCTGTTTGTTAAAGCTTGTAGATGTAGATTGCTAAGTATAGAGTATTAAATCATTTTAAAATCATGATGGAAAGATGATTCTTAAAAGAATGTTTATATCTTTGCTGATAAATGATGACAGTAAAAACATCAACGATAAAAGTTTTATAACCCAGACTTTGTTTTTTGTGTTAGCTAGCCAGTAAAGTTGGAGAGCAGTCAATTGGCTCAGGTTTCTTGTAGCAGCTATGGTTTAGGATGACTACTGTGGCAGCTTGGATTAGGGAGCGAGTCCTACAGCAGTGTATTCTATCATCTGATATCTTCTCTCAACAAAAAACAAAAGCACAAAGGCTAAAATTATTCATGTACAAGTTAATGTTTAGGTGTCGATTTACCAGAGATTTGCGTGTACGAAATCATGTGTAAAACTGTTACCACCCACAAAAAATTGTCTGAGGAGTTAAACGAGGTGCAAAGAGGATTGCATGTGTTAAAATTTAGATTTTTCATTTTTGCAGATTAGCCTGAATGAATATGCAAAATTGGGCATCCCGAAGTTATTTCACAAAATAGTGGGAGGAGGACATGCAAGTAAATTACTTTTGCATGTGTAATGTGATTTACTAAGCCCGAAGGCAGGTGCATTTTACATATGGGTGTGTTTGGAATATCCATAACTGAACATTCTGAATGATTACGTAACAATGGGGCTAATTCACTGGCCCATTCTAGCTAATGCTCAAAATACACAAAAAGAGAATTTGTGGGTACATACATCATGAACAGCAAGAATAAATACATTTTTAATCAAAATACAAGAGTAAATAGTATTTCAATCAAACAAGCAATACAACCTCTATTATAAAAAACGGTTAATAACAAAGCAAAAAATAAAACCCAGATCAGATGAAAATGTGATTTTATGTGATAGTCACGGCGTGAGTAGTGACAGTAAGTAAAGGTACAATCATTTCAGTCCTGATAAACTGTAACTCCCAGCAGAAACTAAGAGACATCCAGTGAAACAGTTCCTATAACCGCCAGCTTGTTCAGTGTAACACTAGACTAATACAGTTGTGTTCAAATAAATAGCAGTGCGTTAAAAAAGTTAATAAAGTACAAATATTTTTTAATAGCTTTTAGTTCAAATGTAGTAGAAACATTACACATTCAATTCCAAATCAAAGCATTTACAAATTTTATCAAGTCTGTGTTATTCTTTTACAGGAAGCAAAGAAAAGGAATATTAATCTGTTCAAAAAAATAGCAGTGTCGACATTTTTCTCTTCAAACTCAAACACTTACTGTATAAACTGAAGATTTAAACTCAAGATTTAACTTCACTTTAAATTACTGAACTAATATTTAGCTGCATAACCATTGTTTTTGATAACTGCTGTGCATCTGCGTTGCATCGAGTCAACCAACTTCTGGCACCTAGAAACTGGTATTTCAGCCCAGGATGAACAAACTACATTCCACAGTTCCTGTGAATTTTTGGGTTTTGCTTCAGAAACTGCATTTTTAATGTCACCCCACAAGTTTTCAATGGGGTTGAGGTCGGGGGATTGAGCTGGCCACTCCATTACCTCACTCCTTTTTGTCTGGAACCAAGATGTTGCTCGCTTACTCGTTTGTCTGGGGTCGTTGTCTTGTTGAAACGCCCATTTCAGGGGCATTTCCTCTTCGGCATACGACAACATAATCTCTTCAAGTATTTTTGATGTATTCAAACTGATCCATGATCCCTGGTATATGATAAATAGGCCCAACACCGTAGTTTGAAAAACATCCCCATGCCATGATTTCTGCGCCACCATGCTTCACTGTCTTCAAAGTGTACTGTGGCTTGAATTCAGTACCCGGGGGTCGTCTGATGTACTGTCGACGACCACTAGACCCGAAAAGAACAATTTTACTCTCATCAGTCCACAGAATGTTACGCCATTTCTCTTTGGGCCAATCGATGTGTTCCTTGGCAAATTTTAACCGATTCTGCACGTTTTTTCAACAATGGTGCTTTAAGCTTCTTGCTGATAGCTTAGCTTCGATCAAATGTCTTCTGACTGTAACAGCACTTACAGGTAATTTTAGATCATCTTTGATCTTTCTGGTGGTGATGATTGGCTGAATCTTTGCCATTCTATTCTTCGATCCGTTTTAACAGCAGTAGCTCATTTTCTTCCGCGTGTTTTGGGTTTTTGTTGCCATTTTAAAGCATTTGAGATCTTTTTAGCTGAGCATCCTATAATTTGCTACACTTCTTTATATATTTTCCCCTCTCCAATCAACTTTTTAATAAAATTACGTTGTTCCTCCAAACAATGTTTGGAACGGCCCATTTTACTTAGCAATTCAGAAAGAAATATATTTTATAACAATGTGTGAAACATTTGCTTCCCTTCTTCCTTAATAAAGGACAATTAATGACACCTGTTTGTTCACAGAATTAATTAATTATCTAATTAAACTCCACACTGCTAGTATTTTGATCACGCCCCTTTCAATGAATGAGTCAATTACTCAGAACAAGCAGCGTGCATGTCATGACAGTTGGGTCTGTTGTTTTTCTATTACACTACTACATCTATAAGTAAATTATTTGCCATGCAGAAATATCACTACTACTAATAACAGTGGTTCTTCAGGTTACTGATGTTGTACTGCTATTTTTTTTTAACACAACTGTACATACATAAACTTTAAAAAGAAATACCATAGAAAACACGAGTTATGTTGCCTGTGAAAAACTATTTAATGAAGGGGTAAAATTGAATCCTGTTGTTTAACTGTATAAATTATGTTATTTTGTGGGTTGACATAATGAGTTATTGCTGTTACTCTACATGACAGTGTTTAAAAAACAAACAGTGAAATCCTGTAACAATGTACTCTGGGAAAAACTGTATTTTTAAAGTGATATGTTTGTAAAACTTTTTTCAAAACACTGGCAAAGTCACGTAGAAAAATTATTTAATGGTCATCTCCTAAAATAACAGGATTTATAAATTTTTTCCAATTTGTGAAATGGCTTTTCACTGGCAACATTGCTACCAGTCTTTTCACCGTTTTCGAATAAGATATTTTGTACAGTTTAACCGTTCCAAACACACAAATAAATATGGCTTTTTACAGCTGGAGTCATTTACATAATGACTCTTAGTTCATCACCCGCAGTGTGAAATGATAACACGTGCAAATACTTTGGCTGACTTTACACAAAATAACACCTTGTATTTGGGATCTTAGTAAATCGACCTTAGTGTGTTGGTAGACCCAGTGGGTAAACTAACATTCTCTGCTGTGAAAGCCAAGCCATATGCTTCATAAACACTGTGCATGTAGCACATACAGTAAGAACAAATCACAATCACGTAGGGATGTGCGATGTGGACAAAATATCATATCTTGATATTTTTCATATTATTGACAGTATTGGTTTTCCAATACAATCACCATTTATGTTAGCATTTTTTTAAGGTGTTGTTCCGGGTCAATATTAAAAAAACATAAAAGAACAGAAAGTTCCAAATATATATATATTTTTACATGTTTTTCCTAATTCTCTAGAATGTCTTAAAGATGTTCCCTGAAGAAAATCACCAATTGAAATTATACAAAAACAAAAAGTAGCTTTGGGTCATATAAACCCTATAATAATAGGAAGGTTAATTAGGAACATGAACACTGAATGGTGTGAAATATTGAATAAAATTCAAAATAATTGATGTGAAAAACCCTAATGTGCAACCTGCAAATGTTACCGGCTACTGTACAACATATTCAAGCAGTATAAAAAAATATATATATACTTTTAGGTAGGACTGGGTGATAAGCCATATCTACGATTATCAAATGTTTTTTATGCATGATAACAGTCATCGCCGCCATATGGTGTATCGGCTTTCATCTTTTTTTTTCTTTAATCATGGGCTACCTTGACTCTGAATCCATCCTGAGTTTTCACAACTTCTCCACACGTGTTGTTTGCAAATTCTTCATCATACTGTTGCTATGTGCTATTTGTAATATTCACTGGATAAAAAATAAATACCGTTGACAACGGTATTGCAAAACCGCATGCCATTGCGTGAATTCATACCTAAAAAATAAGGTATACTATACTACACAGCCCTACAGGCAAGGCAGGCTACTAGCAGTACTCACAGGGCTAGCTATTAGCCTGGCTAGTCACCAGGAAGTCACACATGCTAATTGGCATAGAGATTAATCAATAATTATTTCCATATCACCAGTGGCGCTAAACTGGTCTACCACAAGGTGCCACTGTTCAGACATTTTCATTGGTGGTTGTTTATTTCATAGTATGTCTCTATGAGTATGTCATGTTTTATCATTTATAAAATTATTGCTTAGGTTTTATTCTTTCACATTTTTGGAAATGTGTACATATCCTAAATGTATAATTTCACAATGTCTGCATTGCATTCTGTGTGTATTTCACATTATATCACACAATACAAATCAACAGGATAATATCAGCAGGAATATGTCCATGATATAGTTATCTTAACATTAACAAATTGTATTCTTTGTGGAACATATTGAAGGCGCCATTGTCTAGAATTTTGTGTTTTTAAGAAACTCCTCGTTTGATTGTTGAAGCTGACTCATTTCTCCTACAAATGGCCACAAAGTCATCTTTAAAATATATAATTTGTTAACTATGCAAAGTGATTCTTTTGCTTTAGTAACATAAATTTTGATTAGCTTATTTTTTTTATTGTTCTGTTGTCCTGGCAACCTTGAACATTATAAGAATTTACAACTAAATATTTGGGAATGCTGCAGTCAGCTAGGGCTTCTATGGCACCTGGCAGTATGAAAAATAAGCGAAAAGAGAATATTTTGCGCGACTAATCTGACATATGAAAGTGACCTTCTTCAAGATTTTATTTTATGTGCAAATAAGAATTGAAGCTGACCAAATCTCTCCTGACGGGATGCATGCTGGTCTGGGTACAGTAATTCAGCTCTGACAACAGCCCATTTTTTGTGTTTCAGCTGTACATAAGCAACTGATTGTAAACAGGCCACTCCAAGCTGAGGGAAAAACAGAAAAATGGATTTTTTTTAAATTGACCAAGCAGGTCTACGCATGCTTTGGTTTGGAGTGCTGAACTTTAAAAAAATGTTTTCCATCTAATCGTATTAACCTATTCCTGGACAGGCAGACATTTCTACCCTTTTCATTTATCTCTTTGTATGTTGGAAGCAACAGCAGCCTGGCGATGCTGTAAATAATTAAACAGGACCCTGACAGACAGCGTGTCCTTGAATGAACCACACAAAGTAATGCTAGCTCAGTCTGTGCTCCACTCTTATTTGGCAATTTAAAGGTTTCTGTCTTTTTTTTAAAACAAAGAGAACAAGAAGCTATTTATGTTGTTGTTTGCCTGTGTTACAAATGCCACTGATTGTAATCAGATGGTCTGGTTAATCACGGAAGTAGCCTATTGCTTTGTTTCTTGGGTTTCCGATTGTAGCCGGTGTTGTCGGCACAGACTATTGGGACAGCTAAAGTGAGTCAGAGAATGAGTCCCACTTATGTCTTCCAGAAGAAACCACAGCAGCTGAAATCAGAGAAGAATGAGATTATTCACAAGGGCCAACTACTCTGCACTGAGCTGGGCCGTTACTGCCAGCAACCTGTAGCTTGTCCAGCTCCTCTTTACCAGCCAAACAAACACATACCAAGAACCACGTCATCTGACTGTAAGTACACCAGCGCTTTCAAAAGCTTCATAAAAAAAAATCTACAGCATGTTTAATCTGAGAGCTTCAAACAGATCTTTTATTTTTTTTAAATGACAGCCAGCACCAACAGATTTCCCACGTTTATGTAAAAGCCTTCTGTTGTAAATGTGCATTCAACCCTTGTAATATTTTCCATGCTGCAGTAACAAAGCCCAGCTATCCTTGCTGGACAGTGCGTCCTTCTAACCAGATTTAAGAACTCCTCACGGCCATTATCACATACGTCACGCATTATAAAGTGGAAAAAATGCAAAAGCTTTATGATGCATGTTGTTTTTTTGCACGACTTTAGTTTAGAAAGGTTTTTTAATAAGCCGGACAGATTTGTAGCAAAGAGACAGCATTGAAAAGTAATGCAGGCAAAGAGAAACTTAAAGCTGGGGTTGAGCCGAACAGTCTGTAAATAATCGTGTAAGTAACGAGTCTCTAGGACAGAGAAAATCTTGGTGGGATATTTTTCTGAGAAATAAGTACTTCCTGGTATGAAAAAAACCTAACTGAATTCTACAGAGATGGGAGTTGTCTTATGTTTGTCACACACATTTACCGTGCAATTGGCCTTATATATCTAACTACTTTATAGTAATGAGTCTGCCATTTACTTTTGTCACATTAAACTGAATGAGTGACGTGTATTTTACTTGATTAAATATCGATAAACTCAAGAACATTTTGTGTTCAGGGAAATTGACCCTTTCATCAACTGGTTGGTATAATATTGTTAGGTTTCTGGCTGTATAACCATTCTGGTTTTCAATTGTGCTATTTTAAGACAGTTATATTAAATAAATAATAAGCTTCACATGAGACAATCCACAGTTGGGTGGTAATGCTGCTGGCCTGGTGTTGATGAAATCATATGCACAACAGCATCTCATCTGCTCACAGTTTAGATTTGATGTGGAAGGATGTTATCTTGGTCAAAACTTTTCGTAAAATCATGAGCCCAAGTATGTTCCGCACAGCACCCGGTTTGCGAAGCTGTGTACAGACAGCGAGTCACACTGCAGAGGATTGAAATGCATTTGGAATGCCGTCTAGTTTGTATATATGGTAATGGTTCGAACCAAAGCAATGAGAATTACTTGAGAAAAGCACTGTGGATAAACATTTATCCCTCGTTTTTTTACCTAAATGTTGTGCCCCGCCGGGAATTTGACTTTTCTTGTGCTACGCCATTCAATGCTGAATGACAGATGCAGCGGCAAAACCATTTTCCCAAATAGTTTTGCTTTTGTTGCAGTATGTCGAGGTCGGCTTTCCAAGGAATCGCTTTGCCATTTTATATTTACCGCTTGTCTGTTTACGGCTAAAACATCTAAAAGTAAAATGTGACTGTGTACAAAGCTTGAGAGGACAGAGCATATTTTTTCACAAAATATTTTGGCTGAAAACATTCACAGTACTGTGCACTGAATTGTTTGGGATTCGTTGGCGAAAACACTACGTGGTTATGCAGATTGGTTATTGGTATTTCACCGAGATGTTAACATTGTTGCTATGCATGAGCGTACAGTAGATTTTTGAAGGTGGCATAAAAATTATTTTAGATGTGACATGAGAAATATGATTCATATTCATATGTTTCTTTTTATTTTGGACAGTGTTGATGAATATCATACATTTTTATCAGCAGAATGTAATAGATGTTTTTATCAACACCTTCTCCCCCCAATACCACTTCACTTTCACTCTGTAAACTCATTCGCAGTGCCTGTCGTTTAGTCAAGCAGGTTGGTGAAAGTAGAATACTATTATGAATAGTAAAGACAACCATAGCAGCATTGCAACAATCAATCCTCACATGTAATCAATCACTGACAATTCTTCTTCCCATGCCTTGGCAAGCTAAGGCCCTAGGCATTTGCTATTTCTTTGCTTAAAATGAATTTACATGCATATTTATGTCCTGTAACATCAATTTACCCCCTTTTTGAAAAAGCACATTTATGATTTTAGATTTAACCATTAGATGGCAGTGTAGTGTAGTAGTAGGGAGCCAACCAAGTTAATGGACGTGAGCAGATTGTAGGTTCCAGTCAAAAGTGAGGCACAGCCATTATATCCATGTTGTATTTACTAAATCTGCAATAAATGTGCAGGTATGTTCATGAGGAATGCGCACACACAACTGATTCCCCATTGTGGGAAGAGTGCCCCTGGGCCGTAAAAACATTACAGCCTTGGAAGGAGGATTGGACGTTTTTCTGTAAGACACGCCAACGTGGCTGAGTGTGCACATGCATGACACAGGCCATGATGACAGCGCCAACACAAATGACTCCTCCTTTGCCTTTCCTACAATTGGAGAGTGATTCTGGATCTACAGCCACAGTGACACCTGTATACGTGTGTGGTGCTTGTTTTCACTAATCACAGGATACTACTCTACTTATTAACCTAAAACACTAGAAAAGTGTAGGAGATATCCAAAGTGAACAGAAGACTTTGTGTGGCCATTTCCCTCACTGCAAAAGAAAATCGGTCTTAACAAGTGTTTTGGTCTTGTAATGAGACTTAAGTTTTATTTTCTTTCCTTCAAGTAGAAAATATTAGCTTGTCTTAAGTTACTTTTTTCTTGACAAGTTCAATTGTCTTACCCCATTGGCAAATCTTTAAAAAAAAATGTTGTCTTGTTTAGCAAAAAATTTATAGAAATAAGGTTAAGTCTAAATATAAGACTAAAATACTTGTTAAGATTGACTTCTTTTTTGGTATTTGCAGTGCTGTCTCAGATTGTATCCATATCGATGGTATATTAAGGCAGATTACAGACAGCAGGCCCAATGTCTCCCCCGCATTTGGATTTGTGTCAACAAAGGTCAGCCACTGAGCCACAGACATAGAGCAGCTCAAACAAGCATCCATGAACTCTGAACCCAAGTCCTCCAATCAGGGTGTGAAGTTAACACCCGCCACCAGCCAAATTCTGGTAAAATTGTGGCTGGTATGATTTTCTACTCCAAGTAACTAACCAGATTGTGTTATATTGTAAAGGTAATGTGGTTGGTAAAATGTTGAAAATGGCTGGTGATTTTTAGAATCCACAAGTCACTCAAGGCCAGTGGGTGAAAAAGTCTATTTTATGCTCTGCCTTCAATAGCCCATCTCCTCTTTAGGGAGAGAAAATTGGAGCGTTTCTGCATCTATCTTGTCCGGCAGGCAGTCCTGCCGCTAACACCTTGATCACAGACTGTTCTGGAAAGCCCCTTTCATTACCTGTGTTTGCATTTTAGTGATTTTCTTGCTTATTTTATGTTTTTTTGTTGATGGCGTTAGAAATCAATCCTAAAGGTGGAGATCTGTTGCTTCTTACATTATGTTGCTGCACTGACGCTAGACAACATCAAATAAGGGGTTCCAAAAAGATCTCTCGGCTCAGGCTCCACTTAACAAGCAAATTTACTGCGACCGGTAAAGCCTGACTTTTGTGCTAATATGGACTGAGAGCAGTTTTCCACGGTCCCTACATCAGAACAGCAGCATGCATGTCAAGTCTAAGTGCTGCGGTATTTCATTTGACTGATGGGGATGTCAGTGTGTGAAAGCGTAAGATATACAGCATGTTTTTACATTTCAGTTTTTCTTACAACCCACAAGTGGGTCCCCAGCCCTCCACTTAAAAACTGCTGTTTCACATTATCTACTCTTAAACAAAGGATAATTGAATGCATGTTAAAATGACTCAATAGCTAATGTTTTATTTTAGTTCCACATGACAAGCTAATCGCGTTTAACCCACATTGCCATGCTAGCCAGTGAGCTGCACTATTGCAGAATTTTTTCTTTATTGAAATCGCTATTTCTGGAGTCACTACCCACACCCCAGGCTTTGAATTGAATCATTTTTAGGGCAAGACTATTTTGGCCATGGGGAAGCCGAAATTTAATAGGACACCAAGGTCAAATGGGAAGGCAGTAAGGCCAAAATCTAATTCAACATGAGGGAATAAAGGCCAAAAAGCACATTGTAAAAGCACTTATTCCACTCACACAATCAAAAGTCACAAGAGAATGGAGCACTGTTTATACAAAAACAGTTTATTTTTATTTTTAGTGCTTAGAATCAAATTGTATGTGGATTGCTGTATACTTCTAAACGTAGTCTACTTGTCGAAATTTTAACTATATTATATTTATATATTTTTTTTTAAGGGGCTATATATAAGATTTTTTACATGCATGAATCGCTTTCAATTGCAAATGTATGAATAGATTGTAACGTAACTTAAAAAATGAGACCTTCCCAGACTTTCTCCATTGTGTATAAGAGCCTACGGGTTGATTTTTATGTAAAGAAACTGGGTTGGGTTTGCCGTTTGTGAATGAAGGATGTGACGTCTAAGCGCTTTCGAGTCCTTTCCCTCTCTCTGCTGCTGCAGTCATAGAACTGGCTGCAGTTCACTTACGGCCAACAGTGTCAGTGATGAGAAGAATTTTCTGAATGTTATATATAGCCCCTTTAATGTATACTGTAGTATAATACATACGATGACATGGATGTTGCTCTCAGATTTAAACCCCAATTAAAATAGTGCAGGTACCTGTAAGTTCTAAGTAAAACTGCTTGATTATGGACAGCTGCACCAAAAATTATGTCAAAACCGGAATAAATGGCAGAAGTCCCACTATATGATGGGGACAATTGTACCCAAACCATGATACACAAGAGGTACGGTTAGCTGCATAGCTAGATATGTTAGCGAGATGTGTCTTTTCCTTCAGCTCGCTATGTACTGTACCGAACAACACTAGCATCAACACAGACTTTGCCGGGAGAATTAAACCTACCATTTGCTGACTTGTGCCGAACGAGACTAGGCATCTTCCACAATGGCATCGTCTTGTGGTTGATCAGTCTCCTCGGGCTCATGCATATATAGCCTCCCCATAGAAATATTGCCAGCACTGCTTTCCGCCATAATAACTAGCTACATCGGCTGCAGAGATGTACAGTGGGCATCCTAGCAACCGCAGCCATGCACGTTTGTGTGATGTCTTTAACTAATTTGCATATCAATGGAACACCCACACCATCCTGTACACCAGGCTCAAATCAGAGACAGGGCTCTCGAAAATGTAGACGTTTTCCAGGTTGATTGATTTTTTTGCTCATGTTAACTGTCACATAGTTGATAGAACACACACCTCTAGTATAACAAGAAAAATTCAGGATTTAAGGTTTCCTTTAGCTTTAAGTAACAGCTTTGGCTATATTTTCTGAATAACCGGCTGACAACTGTCAATATGTTAGAAATTTGGAACAATTTAATTATAAGGCTGGATTTATCAAGTGCCTAGTGAAAATATTGACCTACCTGTCCTTGAGCATTCTGACAATTAAATTTGAAACTGCCAGAAATGAGAGCATGGAATCATTCAAGAAGAGCCATTATTGCACACAGACCAATGTTCCAGATCCCAATATGTCTAAACTGAAAATTCTGTCACGGCTGAATCTGTTTCTGCTGCCGTTGGGGACCTACTGTTATTATGGAATTAAAGGAATGTTGGGGAAATGTGTGATTTAAAGTCACAAAAAATTTAGTATATTACTAAAACTCTACCTAAAACTCCATGATACATTTATGTAAGCTTCTATTAATATTTTAATCACACTGTTTTATGTTTATCTGCACAAGTTTTTGTTGTCCTATCAAATGTGGATTAAATGTGAATGGCTGAATATGTCTAGCCATACAGTATACTCCATACATTTCTATTTATACGAACATTAGCTAATGCCTATTGCCAGAAAAATGTATTACTAAAGAAGCGCGAATCCTTCTTCAAGTAAATAGCTGTTTATCAACATTACTAATATAGCATAGCTAGCAGATTAAAAATGTCATTTCACAACAGAGACAACCCTACACTACTGAGGGCATGAGGCTGGCGGGTGATTGAAAACCCACGAAAAACATTGCCCAACAGCACTACTTTGACATGTAGTGGAAAAAAAAACTATTATTTCCAAGAGCAGGAATGGGATTTTTTTTTTCTCCTCCAGCCATATAGATTATAAGGCAAGACACAAATGGCCATGCAGGTAGTTCTTTTTAAAGGGCATTAAGGCAAAACTGCAGGGCATCCACAGCAAAGGTTATATGGCCACCATGTAATTAGAGCCCTGCCACACCTGTGCAATGGTTCACACCTGATTTCACATGTTGCCCGTGTGGTGTTGCCCAGTCACTGCTGCTTAAACACAGGAACCCTGCAGCTGTAGTGCATGCACATCTCTGGTGCACAGTACTACAGGAGAGCTAGCGACTATCTTACACCCTACAGGTCCCACGGTACTTCATGAAGGCTAACCCTGCGTTCTCACATCCAGCAACTTCAGTCGCCCAGTCGCCGGAAGTCCATTCACTCTCTATGAAGCTGAGCGACGGTCAGCGACCTGTGCGACTAGGAAACTGAGCGACCAAAATCGGCTGATAAATGTTGCCCGCAATTCAACTTTTTCGCCGACATCGGCCGTAACAGCCAATCAGAGTTCCGTGCTTTATATTTCTCCAACCGATACGAAACCATTTTGTGAATAATTGTTCCGCCCTATTTCACTCAAATTGCAGCAATTGAAGAGCAGCTAATAATAATGGTCCAAGCTTACCACGTCCTGTTCAATGTATAACATAACCTTAAAGGATATATGTAGCTGTTCTACCAATATCACATTGAGCCCAAACTACAGTTTTATACATAAATCTATATGTATTTAGATAGATAGATAAAAATCGCTAGCTCGCGACGAAGATAGATATAGGCTAGCCTATCGCTAGCTAGCGAGAACACATAATTATCAGTGTCATGACATAACTATAAAGAATAGGATGCATCGCAAATATGTCTTTGTTCTACGTAGGCTTCTACCGTTGTTTCTCTATCAAATAATTGTAGCTGCACGAACTGACTTGGATGACACAACGGGAAGCTCTTGCCCCACCCCCAGCCTCGTAGAATTGACCGACTCAGCGATCAGTTGCTCGCTGTGAGAACACAGCTTAACGATTACTATACACCCTACAGGCCACAGACAGTACTACAGGAGGGCTAGTGACAATCTTACACCCTCCAGGCTACACACAGTACTACAGGAGGGCTAGTGACTATTTTACACCCTAAGGGCAACACACAGTAGCCTACTATAGGAGAGGCAGCGACTGTTTTACACCCTACAGGCCACACAGTACTATAGGAAAGATAGAGGCATTCAGAAGACAGTATCTGGTACAAACAACTTATACTGTATTCGCATGGATCACGGTCGATGGTAGAAGGCAGAATGGTGTCATAATAAATCTGGTCCTCCGTACAAAATGGGTCCAGGGGTTCCCCTTCAGGAGCATTTTGCAGCACTCTGTTGCCTCTGCCAGTGAAAAATAGGCTACTGTAATATGAACAATGCTAGCTGGCTAGCACTTTAGATAACGCCAAAAAAAATTCCAATTCATGTTTGGACTAGCTAACTGGCTAGCACATTACATAATGCTGAAATAAATAGCAATTTATGTAATGGTTTCAGTAGCGGTGAATCAAATGCGACGGGAAGGGGGATCAGAACAAGTCACCCACAAAGGTGAGGACCACTAAGGGAGCGTAAACTGCTAATGGGTAGAAAAGAAAAAGGAAAAATCCTAGTAGCTAAACAGCCAGATAATAATCAACCCAGGAAAATAGGGCGAACTCGAAAACAAGAGTGAGAGCACAAAACAAAGTCTCCCGAGATCAATACTAGAGCTTGCACTGGGAAACCTATGTGGCTAAATGTCTCCAGCTGAATAATGAATAAGAAGTTAAGCAAACGTTTGAGCGCTGGATCAAGCTAATGGCACTTCTACAAATTAAAATGATCTCCTGTCGGTAGCTAATGTAGCTAAGGATTATCTCCTGTCAGCTTGTCGCATGATCCACGAACCATATCGGGAACTCAGATTTAGCGTTCGGTAGCCTAAGTACTCAAAATCTGGCCAATTCCCCGATAATTTCAGTTATTTGATGTGAAATTCTTCCAAAACATGAGTTCATAACACTCAACTACAGGCTACATTTTCACCAGTGAATGTGCTAACGTTAATAGCTCGCAGAAGATGTAGCCTATGATAACGTTAATTCAACACTTTGTCCCGCACTAAATTGCTAATGTTAGCTAGCCATCTACGTTGGCTTTGTTACCACTCAATAATACATTTTCACCGGTGAATGCGCTAAAATGGTTCGTGGAAGATGCACAGGCTATAGCCTATGTTAATTGCAGCTTTGTTAGCTGTAACACTGTGATGAAAATGAAGATAGCTCACCTCTCTCGTCTGTTCGCCTACTCCGTTTATGATGTGCGTACAGCGCCGAAGTTGGCGAAATCCTGTTTCCGAAATCCCATCCTGAGCTCCATTATTTCCCCGGGAAAAGTGGCATAAATAGGCAGAGTAAATGGTGGTAGTATACTGATCTCGTGATGTTTGTGTGTAGCTAAGCACGGTTACCAAACAACCGACGCCACTTTTTTTTGTATCGTGCACAGCTGATCGGTAACATCATAGAGCTGCAAACAATGCTGGGGTAGAATATTCAATATTTCGAAAGAAATCATTAACTTTTTGCAGAATTGCAGAAGCTGAAATAGATGAAGGACACTTGTTTAACTTTGAATATTGTAGTTACATTAACACTGAGCTAGCTAACAGTTTGGTGTATAGATGTGTAATATTTTTTCTACTTAGTAAGTGTCCAGGAAGTAGCTATTTATGCTGGCTCCCATCTCATCATATAACTAACGTTAGGCGCTTGGACCGTATTCATCATAGGTTTCTATCACAATGAGTGTAAACACGGCGCCATCTTTAGGACCTATTTCGCGGTGCAGCGGTCCATCACGCTCAGTCAGCGGGTCACGGGTGGGGAAGAGATGGCTCATGTTAGCCACGTTTTTCATCAGCATTGAGGTGCGGGATTTCTTTAAGTTAGCTGCTGGTAAATTCGGTTTGGCAAATTTAACGCCCACTTCACTAACGTTAAAGCCATTGCTTTCACCTCTGTTGCCTAACGTTATCTTTTTGCCCTTTACTAAAAAGGCTAGCTAGCAAGCGCAGGTGTACCAATAGGAGCCTGAAGAAAAAGTAAACTATTCAATTCACCGATTGCTTACATGGCAATAAGAGTGGCTGCTCTCCTGCTACAAACTGTATAAAGGAGTCCTATAGACGGGCAATGGCGCTGATTTGATGCAAAGCTATAACGTTATTTGGCAAAATTTTGCTAGCGGTCTACGGCGGATAGGATGCGTGTGAAACCATGACAGTTTCATTTAGGCTACCATTTGTGGTCTTAGACTGCCACCCTGTGGCTAAAATGTGCATCTTGCCCACAAAGGATATTTCAACTCTGAAACATGAAAATAACTGTCAAAAATACTAAAAACGTTCGTAATTATAAAGTCTCAACCTAGCTAGCTAGCTAGTTAATATTTTGGCTAACGTTGCAGTGTTTCCCCTAACTTGACTCATCTGTGGCACATCTCCACAGCATGGCCAGAAAATAAAGTCAGCAGGCTACATAGTCGTCACTAACGGGATTTATTTAGCAGAGGCTTGTTCGGAGACGCACTGTCATGACAGATGAACGACCACAGAAATTCACCACATCGACAAGGCAACCAAAAAGGTAACTTTTTCTTTATCTCTAGCTAATGATAAAGAAAAAAGTTTTATCTCACCCTCCCTGGTCCACGATCGCCATTTAAATTAGCATTACGCAGGCTATACCCTCAACGAAGTGGAATTGCTGCCGTTCCCCAGCTGCCAAATAAAATGTAGCCTATACAACACATCATGCCGCGAGTAGTAGTAGTATGAGAAAATATTGCTTGATGCTAACAGTAGCTAGGCATGATGGCTGATCGATCGGTCGGTTTAGCTAACTAGCTACCTAGCCTCACAGCAAGCAACGTTATGTAATTAATTGATAGTTAGCTAGTAGCAATCGCCATACGATTTCACGTTTCACTCTCCAGGATGAATCTGAAAGAGCCGAGTGAACAGATCGGACAGTATCAGTCTCACACGGTCCTGTTTTCAAAATCTATGTTCAATGTTTTGTAGATTGTAAATTAATTTTTCAAACCTTAATTAGGCAATGCGGCTCGAGACACATTAAGAGGCTGTCCTCTTTAAATATGCTTTCTAATGTTTAACTCACTTAGAGTGACTAATTTTAGTGCCGTCTTAAAATTAGGCCTAATGGAGGCCTGTCACCTACGTCACAATTTGGCCAGACACGCCCACTTTTTACGCAAACCGCCTTACTGGAAGACCAAATGCTGGTGTTCCATAACGTTATGCAAACCAAACTAATAGGCTATCACATTTAATCGGGAGGTTGCTTAATTTCCCTTGATTGCCATCATCGGAATTTGCTTTGCGCAATGCTTACAGGTAGTTCAGCAATATACAAAATATACAGTGCACAACATAACGAAACAATTTCTCAGTTTGGCGGTGTACAGAGACCGCGGCACTGCATGTATGGAGGAAATTCGTGGATGTGGAGTTTGTGCGTTGGACTGCTTGGTAACACTGGACATCTCGGGACAGCGGAGGCCATTTTTAATCATGGCTGTATTGCACTTTCATTCACTTGATTGATGTAATGATTCTGTTGGATGTCTTTGTTTGTTTGTGTGTTGTGGGTCCCACTGTCTATGTCTTTTTTGTTGTTGCTGGGGCTACAACTGAAGTTCCCTGCCGGGAAGTAAAAGTTATTATATTCTATTCTAATAATACCAACATAAACAAATATTATAAGGAGTATCGCGGGGGTGTACGTACGAAGTAAGATTAATTAGAGTAAACCCCGGAACCCTCCCAAATCTGGAACATGCATGGGCTGAAGTAAAAAGAGCTGTTCTGGGTTTTATTGAGTTATCCAGCTAGTACTAACTCAGTAATCCTGCTTTGTAGTATACCACCTTGGTAAGTAAAGTGCTTGTGCAGTTAATATGGGAGCAAAGTGATACGTTACATGTTAGGTAGGCTACAGTAGCCTACTTCATCAATAAAACATTTTAGCTCGATGGATAGAATATAATAACTTTTTTTCCCGATAGGGAACTTCAGTTGTCGACACCATGAAAGGCAAATCAGTTCAACACATAAAGTACATTTACCGTTACTTTCATTATTACTTTCAATATCATTCATTATTCATTATTGCTTAATATCGTAACGTTACATTTTCTTTTCGCCCTCTTCTGGATTCTCTCATATTGCTCGAACACTGCCTGGCCAGCACAGGTAGCTCATGTTTACAGTTTATCCAATCTATTTGTGAGACATCGTACAACGTAGCACCCCTAGCAATGTAATAATAGTTCAAATGAACACTGTTTTGATGTTCACAATATGCTTGACGTATCGCATTAGGTTAACATTAATGTTTCGCAGGCGTAGCAGTCGATCACACAAATGATATAGCTACTAACGTTAGCTAAACCAAGCGATTAATTCACTTTTAACTTTATAACATTAAGATAATGCACATAGATGTACATTAGGCCAGCTAGTTATGTATATATTAACTGGCTAACTTTATAAATTGTTCATAAAACGTAATTTACCATTAATGATCCGAGCCTATGCTGTAACGATCAGAGCCTATGCTGTCTAAACCCTGCTCACTCCTGCTTTCAACCACCAGTCTCTTCTTTCGGTCGTAAAATTGAGTTCGTTCACCCTGCCTGGTGGTTTAGCTGCTATGGTGAGTCCTCAAATTATCATGTAAAAGGACATTTTCGCCTTTTCCCAGTTTTATTCGCACATCATTACGCAGTGCAGAAGTTCGTCATTGTAGGACAGCAATCATAGTAGCGTTAGCATGAAACTCATTTCATGGAGTAGCGAACACTACTAGTTCAGTGGTAACGTTAAGCGTCTCTGTTAGTGATGGACCTCCAACATGGCGGCGCGTCCCTGTAACCATTGGTAACGACAGTTCTAGTTCTATGTGACAGGCCTCCATTAGGATAACGTTACATTCTTGAACGCATTCAGATTATTGTCTGATCCTTGTTAAACAATCGTACGTTAGTCATCTTTGTTGTTGTCATTTCTTAATCATTAGGCTACATATTGGTCTGGATTATTCAGGGAATTCATTGTTTGATTAGCCAGGCCAAATAAACGGAAACAAATCTAATGCTGTAGCCTATACCCCGTTTTTCCAGCGCACCAGCTATCAATAGGCTACATATAGGCTAATAAGTCTACATTTTATGACACAAAGAAAGTGTGTCAGAAAAACATTCATTAATATTTGTTATTCAGTTAATTTGTAATTTGACACTAATATCCATATAAAGATAAGCTTATAGGTTACAGGTACGCCACTGATTTGTAGCCTATCATTTGTCCACTCGGTAACCGCATAAGGACAGCAATCGAGTAACCTACCGTTTTGTTTATTTTGCCAAAATATTGTGGCGATCCGGGGCGATTGCGAGTTATGTAAATAATGTGTGTATAGAATTGTTGGTGTGCGTGCTTGTGCCGTGCGGACCAGTGCACGAGTGATGGGTGATGTAGCTGCATTACCAGAGCGTGTTCGAACGCATTTGATGCTTGTACAGTAAAGTTGGCGGTTAGCATTCAAATATAACCTCCCGCCAGAACGGCGACTACTGTGGTAAACAAGTTGTAATAAAGTCCCGCCAAGTGTGGCGGCATGGGTTCAACCAGGTCCGCTCTAACGATGTTAGAGTGGGGTCAACGATTGTTTTGAGTGTGACCGAAATGATGAAGTATGATTGGTTAAGGTGAGCTGCATGGCACCTATTAGAGGTCGCCATTGTTAGCTAGCTCATTTGCATAAGCCAGGCTATAAAGCTGGCTACAGTTCAGCGCGCGTTGTCTAGTTCTGCCTGTAAACTGTGAAGTGAAGTAATAAGAAGATTGAGCTCCTGTAAATAAACTTATCTGAACTCAAACCTGACTCCGACTCCATGGCTCGCCACAATATCTTTAGGAAACAACGTGTCAATATAATTTTCTAACATAGCCTAACGTTACTTATTGCGCTAGGCATCTCCGGGGCAAGACCTCCAGCGCCCGGTATGCACAAGGTTGACCTAGTGTTGTTTTTATTGAGAATATCAATCAGTTTACATGTGACAATGGTTACAAAGTGTAGATTACGAACGAAGATTTATTTTTTACAAAAATAAAAAAAGAGTAGTTCGTAATATGTCCCGCTCTTATACAAGTTGTAGTTTTTACTTCCGGATTACTTCCTGAAATTATCGGATGAGTGTGCTCTTGAATTCCCTCAACAAAACCCCAGAAATAAGGGTTTCATCCTGGGATTTTAAGTGTCCCCATTTGGGAGAAAAAGTCGTCCACTCAAAAGCTTTTTGACGAAGTTGACTCAAATATGCGCCCTGAAACGGGTGAAGGGATCATATTCGGTCACGGCCCATGTGAACCAAGGTTCCACCTTTCGGATCTCAACCTCAACACCGGATATAATGTCCCCCCTCTGCTGATATCTATAACTGCACTCAAAAAGCCAGTTTCCCCATTGGGCTCCATTCATTTTTGCATTAAAATATCTTTATCCTTATCTAAAATATATAAAATTGCTTATTATTTTTCAGTGGTCAAATATTTTTTTCTTACCACACAGACAAAGATATGATTTTTTAAATTATTATTTCTTTTGGCCGACGTCTTATTTTTGCGCGCTACTTGGCAACCAATTACATACTCGTAAGGCTTTGACGTAGCCTTCTTCACGTCACTGTCTGCGCCATCCACCTTACACAACCTCACATGTGAGATAAGCACAAAATTAAAACTTCCTGGTTCGGATGTGCTCCCCATTGGTTTCTATTGGCATTGCTGTCTCTACATATTATATACTCTAAGATGCATGCTGATACTGTTGACTACTATTTTAAGGCTTGGCAGTGATTCATTCATGATCAGGAAGTCTGAGACACAGAGACACTGTGCCAGTAGATATAGTAAACAGTGTTACTGGCCCAATTTTCACTGGTCTCACTGTACAATGAAAATTAAGACTTGTGCTCAACAATAGATTAAAATGTTCTTGCGGAAAGACAACAAGAACAAGGGGTTTATCCATGCCTATAAAGGTAGACTATCCAAAAAGGCCACATTTAAACATAAGTGATACTATTGTGCAGGCAATGAAAACTCTGCCAACTGCCCACCCCCGGGTGAAGCTATGGCCAAAAAGCACCACCTCGTGTGACTTCTGGCCACAGTGTCACTACAGTTTAGAGAGAAAAACGGTAAGAATGTAACATAGAGACACAAAGAGCAGAGATATAAACAGGAAGGGGTGCTGAGATCAGGGAATGCCTGCTATTCAATTTCAGTGTGTGTGCTTTGGTACTTTAGCATGCTTCTGCTGCAGGTTTAAGCATCTTTTAGTATTTTTTGCTGTGAGGCTTAGGAATGAAGTGGAAAAAAATGCTGTGTACCAAATAGCATGTCTCAGTGTATAATTAAATCCACACAATTGCTAAGCTAATTGTCCCAGACCTCCAATTTCACCCATATCCACAATTAACATCCAGGCAGGGCACACCATGCCTTTAATAACAAAATACTCAGCATAATGTTATTTTAAATAAAAACATCATATTAAACAAACTTATTTGACCTTTTTTATGGCTCTGAAATATATTGGCAAAATATGCATTATAAAAGGGCTATCCACAAGAATATTTATTATATTTTGGTATTAACGTCTTCACATAGCCATTAAAAAAAACCATAAACAGTTACCTAAAAACAATACACAAGCACACAAAAACAAAGACTAACTGAAAAGTCATACAGAGTTAAAAAGCCCAACAGTTGAAATAGAATAATGGAAGGTAGCCATTTATCTGTAGAACAGGAACAAGGAACACTCATTAGGTGTGGTTGTGAAACCACCTATTGTTATTCACCATACTTATTATTATTCCGCCACTTTTTGAGAATAGAATAACTTTTATTTTCCCGATAGGGAACTTAGTTGTAGTCACAAGCAACAACAAAAAAGACAGACAGTGGGGCAGACCCACAACACACAAAAAACATGTAAAATAATACAGCCAAACATTGTGATTAAAAATAGCCCCCGCTGTCCCGAGATGTCATCAACCAGTCCAACACACAAACTCTGCCTCCACGACTTTCCTCCATAGGCTGGCTACATGACTTAAGGAGAACCAATCTCCTACACCATTCCCACCATCAACACCATTGATACCTCATAATATACCTCTATACACCCTCCAGGTTGCTATTACTTTTTACCTTTATACCATATACACTTTTTCAGATAATTGACCCTTTACCGCAAAAGAAATGAATGGGAGTAAATGGGCACATTTTGAAAACCGATGCAATAGAATGTGGATGCTGGAACATATTGCACTGCTTATGCCTTCCTCTACAACACTGTTATATCCTAACAATACTATCCCAAGTGATTTGACATTACCTTTTTGTGCTTTCATCACAATTCATTATTTCGTTGTATCACTTCCAGGTTCTATAGACTACTTTATGTCATGGTTCGTGAGTTTTCTTTTATTTTCCGCGGAGATTCTCGTCTTGTTTCCCTATTGAGAATCTATCAGGTCCAGGGTATTGCTTTCATGTGCTCATTATTCGTTTCACCTGTGCTTCTACCGGCAGGGTATTTAAGTACCTTACTTCCGCTTCCCCGGTGCTTCTTTGTCATTCATTTGTACATTGAGCCAGGTATAGCCAGGTTTAAGCGACCTCATGATATTAATGTGTTTATGTTCACGAGGGACTTGCTTATAGATTTTTTCAGAATCAAAATACACAGGACGTGATGTTATTCTATCCATTGTGCCAATAGATGGTATGCACTTATGAGATTACCTTGTTGTTCAGAGTGGCAGATGGATGACAGGTGGGTGTTCTCAAGACTGGGAGGTATCACATCGTCAGTAGTGTACCTCTGAGTCATAGGAGTGTTTCGGCCTTTACTCACTATACACCCTCGTCAGAGGCGGCCAACTACACAGGGTGATCAAGCCCGAGTTTGTGTCCCATGCCCAGTTCTTCATGAGATTCACCTTGTTGTCATGTTCTCTGAGCCCAGCAAGGATCCTTCCGCTTGAGCCATATCCACTGGCTGCTCCTTTCAGCCGCTTGCGAGACTGCTCTGATGGTCTGGCGCAGAGCTTGTCCGTGGTTTCCTAGTTCCCTCAGCAGCCTGATGGTGGAAGAAGCCACAAATCCTCTGCATCCCACTTCAACTGGATAAACTTTAGCATTCCAGCCACGCTGTTTTGCTTCTGCTGCCAGGTCTGTGTAGCGCAGTTGTTTGCGTTCATAGGCCTCCTCAACCGAGTTCTCCCATGGGACTGTGAGCTCTATGATGTACACAGTCTTCAGGGAAGGGGACCAGAGTACCAAGTCTGGCCTAAGTTTGGTGGACACAATCTCTGGTGGAAATATCAGTTGCTGGCCGATATCCACTAGCATCTTCCAGTCACGGGCCATGCATAGGTGTCCCATTTCTGGCTTGGCTGAAGAGTGCTTTGGCCTTTGCTGTCCTTCTCGGACAAATGTTCTTGTCTTCACAGGGTTGGTTGCTCTTGGGGGCAAGGAGTTGATCGCACTCCGCTTGTTCTCAAGAGCTGATGCCAGGCTCTTGAGGACCTGATTGTGCCACCAGGTGTAGCGGCCTTGCGTGAGGCTGGTCTTACATCCCGTCATGACGTGTTTGAGAGTTGCTGGAGTTGGGCAGAGGGCACATGTTGGATCCTCGCCATACCACTGATGGAGGTTCTTTGGTGATGGAAGCACATCATAAGTAGCTCTGATGATGAAGCTAATACGGCTTGCCTCCATTTCCCATAGTTCCCTCCAGCTGATCTTTCTCCTCTCCACGCCCTCCCACCGCATCCATTGCCCCTGTTTAACAAGAGAAACAGCCTTTGCACTTCTTACAGTTTCCTCCTGTTGACGCACCTCCTTAACCACCAGTTTCCTCCGCTCTGACACCGTGGCACTGCGCCAAGTTGGTTCGCTCGCTGCTAGGCCAAAACCTCCTCTTCCCTGCTGAACATGTCCCACAATGTCTTTGTGCCTCAGGGCTGATTGCGTCAGATGGTGTCCATTTACGCCCAGTTAGTAATGGCGGTGCAGCCTTGCTGATGGTCTGGTCTCTGGAGTCCATCAGTGTCATCTGAAGTCTTATTTTGGAGCACTTGTATTCCTCTGTTAGACTAGTGACAGGTAGTTGGAGGACCCCTTTGCCATAAAGGCCGATGTTGCTTAGACATTGTGGGACACCAAGCCATTTCTTCAGATATGAAGTAATGGTTCGCTCCATCTTCTCCACAGTTGTTATTGAGACTTCATAAACAGTGAGTGGCCACATTATCCGAGGGAGGAGTCCAAACTGGAGGCACCAGATCTTAAGTTTCCCGGGCAGCATGGTCTTATTAATGTTCTCCAGACCATTGATAATGTCCTGCCTTACCAGCTGCACCTGCTCTTTGTCTTTGAGGCTTGCGGTGTACCACCTTCCCAGGCTTTTGACAGGCTGTTCAGACACTGTTGGTATTGGGTCTTCACCATTGCAGAATTTTATATCTTTAAGCACTCCATTGACTATGGAGATGCTTCGAGATTTATTTGGTTTGATTTTCATCCGGGCCCACTTGATGTTCTCCTGTAGCTTTCCAAGTAGCCGCTTGGTGCATGCTACAGTAGTGGTCAGTGTGGTCATGTCATCCATGTATGCTCTGATAGGTGGAAGACGGACCCCAGCCTTAGTTCGTTCACCGCCCACCACCATTATATTACATTATACATTATAGACATTTAGCAGACGCTCTTATCCAGAGCGACGTACATAGTGCATTTTCAAACTAGGAACAAGAACGTTTAAAAACAACCCTAAAAAGGCAAATATGAATCTAAGTACTAGGCGCAGTCAGTATGATTGGGTTTTTTTTTTTTTTTTTTTTTTTTTTTTTTTTTTTGGGGGGGGGGAATTACACAACATTAATAACAATAGTCACAGGGAGGTAGGGAGGGGTGGAGAGAGGTGCAGCTTGAAGAGGTGAGTCTTCAATCTGCGCTTGAAGGCGGTCAGACTTTCTGCTGTTCTGACCTCCACGGGGAGCTCATTCCACCACCGTGGGGCCAGGACAGACAGACGTCGAGACCGGGTGCTAGCATGAAGAGGGGGGGGTACCAGTCGTCCTGAGGAGGCGGAGCGCAGGGATCTGGCAGGTGTGTAGGGTCTGATTAGTTTTTGGAGGTATGGGGGGGCAGATCCTCGGACTGCCTGGAAGGCGAGCACCAATGTTTTGAATTTGATGCGAGCCATCACCGGTAGCCAGTGGAGGTCAATGAGCAGGGGGGTGACATGGGAGTGTCGGGGGAGGTTAAAGACCAGGCGCGCTGCTGCGTTCTGGATAAGCTGAAGGGGTCTAATGGCCGATGCTGGCAGGCCAGCCAGGAGAGAGTTGCAATAGTCCAGGCGAGACAGCACCATTGCTTGGACCAGGAGCTGGGTTGAGTGGGTGGTGAGGAAGGGGCGGATTCTCCTGATGTTGTACAGGAAGAACCTGCATGCCCGGGTTACTGCTGCGATGTTCTCGGAGAGGGACAGCCTGTTGTCCATCACGACTCCGAGGTTCCTGGCACAGGGCGTTGGGGTCAGTGGAGTGTCCCCTAGGGAAATAGAGAGATTGAGAGGAGGAGAGGTTAAAGCAGGAATGTAGATGAGCTCAGTCTTGCCAGGATTGAGCTTGAGATGGCGGTTGTCCATCCAGCTCTGGATGTCTCTCAGGCAAGCGGAGACGCGGGCTGATACCTGAGTGTCAGAGGGTGAGAAGGAGAGAAAGAGTTGAGTATCGTCAGCATAGCAGTGGTAAGAAAGACCATGAGCAGTGATAACAGGGCCAAGGGATTTGGTGTAGATGGAGAAAAGGAGGGGACCAAGGACTGAGCCCTGGGGGACTCCTGTGGTAAGGGGATGGGGTGCCGATACTTTACCAGCCCAGGCAACCTGGGAGGAGCGTTCCGAGAGGTAGGACTCAATCCAGGCCAGGGCCGAGCCGCGGATCCCCGCTGCAGACAGGGACGACAGGAGGATGGAGTGATCTACGGTGTCGAAGGCGGCAGAGAGGTCTAGAAGTATTAGCACAGAGGAGAGGGAGGCTGCCCGAGCTGCATGAAGCATCTCGCTGACGGAGAGGAGTGCGGTCTCCGTTGAGTGGCCGGGTTTGAAGCCGGACTGGAGGGGGTCTAGCAGGTTGTTCTGGGTGAGGAAAGACGACAGTTGGTTAGAAACAGCACGTTCGATAGTTTTGGAAAGAAAAGAAAGAAGGGATACCGGTCTGTAGTTTTGGATGTTGGAGGGGTCCAGCGTAGGCTTTTTCAGGATCGGGGTGATGTGGGCTCTTTTGAAGGATGAGGGGAAACAGCCAGAGGTCAGGGAGGAGTTCACCAGGGAGGTCACAAACGGGAGGATATCTGGGGTGATTGCCTGGAGGAGAGATGAAGGGATAGGGTCGAGGGCACAAGTAGTGGGGCGATGGGAGAGTAGGAGATGGGACACATCAGTCTGAGAAAGGGGAGAAAAGGTGGAGAAGCAGGGGGGGGACACAGAAGGGGTAGAGAGAGAAAGAGAGTGGGAAGCAGTGTCTGTGAGGGGAGGGGGAGTGGGGCTGAAGGAGCTGCGGATGTCTGCGATCTTCTCATCGAAGGAATCTGCAAAGTCGTCTGCAGTGAACGAGGAGTGAGGAGCAGGAGGGGGTATGCTGAGGAGGGAGGAGAAGATAGAGAACAGTTGACGGGGGTTAGAACTGTGTTTGCTAATTTTTGTGTGATAGTAGGATACCTTGGCGGCGGTGACTGCTGTAGAGAACGCCGCTAGGAGAGTCTGGTAGGAAGAGAGGTCTGATACGTCTCTGGATTTTCTCCACATCCTCTCAGCTGCGCGGAGACCGGCCCTTGAGGTGCGCAGGGCATCGGACATCCATGGGCAGGGAGGAGATGGGCGTGTGGGCCTAGAGACAAGAGGGCAGAGAGTGTTAAGTGATGTGGAGAGAGCTGTGAGCAGGGTGTCAGATGCAGAGTCGATAGAGAGTTGAGAGAAGGGTTTGAGAGGGGGGAGGGAAGAAGTGACACAGGGAGCAAGAGAGGAGGGCGAGAGGGAGCAGAGGTTACGGCGGACAGAGACAGTGGGGGTGTGGGGAGGGGAGGGACGGTGTGGAACAAGAGGAAGAGAGAAGGAAATTAAGTGGTGATCAGAGGTATGCAGAGGGGTAACAGTGAGATCAGAGCAGGGGCTGTTCCTCTGGAAGACCAGGTCTAGGAGGTTGCCAGCCTTGTGGGTGGGGGGGGAGGGTTGGAGGGTGAGGTCAAAGGAGCGGAGAAGTGGTAGGAAGGCTGCAGACTGGGAGGCGTCTAGATGGATGTTGAAGTCTCCCAGGAGGATCAGCGGGATGCCGTCCTCTGGGAAAAAACCGATCAGGGTGGCAAGCTCATCGAGGAAGCACCCCAGGGGACCTGGAGGGCGATAAACAACTATAATGTACAGTTTAATAGGGTGGTTGATAAACACAGAGTGGTATTCAAAGCTTGTAATAGATAGATCAGAGAGGGGGAAAACAGAGAAAGACCATGAGGGGGAGAGTAGCAAACCAGTACCACCTCCGCGACCAGACGGCCGGGGGGTGTGAGAGAAGGAGAAGGAGGAGGAGAGGGCAGCGGGAGTTGCCGTGTTGTCTGGCGTGATCCAGGTTTCAGTGAGGGCGAGAAACTGGAGAGACAGGAAGGAGGCATAGCCGGAGATGAAGTCTGCTTTCCGTGTGGCAGACTGGCAGTTCCAGAGCCCCCCTGCGACGGTGAAGTTCTCGCAGGGAGTCAGTGAGGGGTAGCGGAGGTTGGAAGGGTTGCGTCGCCGTGAAGGGCCACGTCGTTGGAAGCGGGTTCTGAATGGAAGAGAGCAGACGGGGATGGGGAGAACACACATGGAACACACACAAACTGGGACGGAGCGACACTTGTGTCGCTCAGACACAAGTCTTTTTGAAGTGCACACAGCTGATTGCAGTCGACTAACAGCTGAGTGAGACACTTCGCGAGCACGGATCAATTATTATTTCCTATCAAAAAGCACAATACTCCGAAACTATCAGTTTATCCGATCTAACAAGCTGAAAAAGCCAATCGCAGAACAAACACAACCTAGTAATGCAATTGCTTTGATCAGTGTTCAATGAGGTCAAGTTAAAACAACGCAAACAGCAAACAGCCTAGAACACTTAAAATCAGTGTTCAACGAGGTCTAATTAAAACCACGCAATCAGCAAACAGCGGCAAAAACACTTAAAATCGATACAACCTTACGCGGGACGGTTCAAAACGGGTCTTGCTCTACAGGAATAAAGATGCACTCTGAAAAGTCAGAGTGAAGCCTCGATCTATATAGTTGTCGCTCAGACACAAGTCTTTTTGAAGTGCACACAGCTGATTGCAGTCGACTAACAGCTGAGTGAGACACTTCGCGAGCACGGATCAATTATTATTTCCTATCAAAAAGCACAATACTCCGAAACTATCAGTTTATCCGATCTAACAAGCTGAAAAAGCCAATCGCAGAACAAACACAACCTAGTAATGCAATTGCTTTGATCAGTGTTCAATGAGGTCAAGTTAAAACAACGCAAACAGCAAACAGCCTAGAACACTTAAAATCAGTGTTCAACGAGGTCTAATTAAAACCACGCAATCAGCAAACAGCGGCAAAAACACTTAAAATCGATACAACCTTACGCGGGACGGTTCAAAACGGGTCTTGCTCTACAGGAATAAAGATGCACTCCCAAGATGCCTCAAGATGCACACCCATCTTGAGGCCCTGATGATAACTTCCATGGCCATTGTAAAAGCCAGCGGTGAAATTGTGCAGCCTGCCATGATGCCTATTTCCAAGCGCTGCCATGTTGTAGTGAAGTTGGTTGTTGTGAAGCACAATTGTAGGTCTTCAAAGTAGGTCTTGACCAGTGTGGTAATGGTCGCTGGTACTTGGAAAAAGCTAAAAGATTCCCAGAGGAGTTTGTGGGGAACTGAGCCAAATGCATTGGCCAGGTCAAGGAAGATCACATGGAGGTCTCTTTTGTCCTTCTTGGCTGCTTGGATCTGGTGCCAAATCATGGTTGTATGCTCCAGGCAACCAGAGAACCCTGGAATTCCTGCTTTCTGTACAGATGTGTCAATGTACTTGTTTTCCTCCAGGTAGGTGGAAAGTCTCCGTGCTACTACGCTGAAAAATATTTTCCCCTCGACATTCAGAAGGCTGATTGGCCGGAATTGATTAATGTTTGATGCATCCTTTTCTTTTGGAATTAGGACGCCTCCAGCCCTTCGCCATGACTTAGGTATTATTTGCTTCTGCCACACTATCCTCATGAGTCTCCACAGAAAGCGTAGAACATCAGGCGCGTTCTTGTATAGGATTGTGTTCCTCTTGTTAGCGCTCCGCGCTATTTATTTCCGTGCGGTTCTCTACGAGACAGTGTTTTCTTTAGGTGGTTTTGTTTCACCTTCTATCGGACGTTTGTTTTAGTGTTACGTTCCGAGGGTGTTTTCTTTGCTTTTCTAAGTCTCCTGTTTGGACTCTAGTATTGAGTTCGGGAGATTTAGATTTGTACTTTACTCGTGCTATACGAGTTCGCTCTGTTTTTTCCTGGGTAGATTTCTGTTTAGCTGTCAGGAATTAGTTCCTGTTTTTCTTTTCTTTGTTCGTGTTATATCCCCCTTATTGGTCATCACATCACACAAGTTGGTGACTTGTTTGATCTCCCTCACCTCTGCGAGTGATTAATCGCTACTAAATCCATCACAATTTACCACAAAATACATCACCATATTTTAACACTTTCACCTTCTTTAGATCTCTTTATACCGTACTACAATTTCTACCTTTTATTTACCACCTCACACTATACCATAGCCTATTACCATCTTTCTATACCATTTCCAGCAATTGATACCACTGCGAAGCAACCACACCTACAATTTCTTTAGGAATCTAACAGGTGCATTGAGTTGTCCTGGGGGGTGAGGTGTAAGCCCCTGTCTGATTGGTTCCCGATCCCGGACACTATTGTTACACCTATAAATTTATGTTATTATATTTTTATATATAATTTTTAGTTGTTTTTTTTAGGAGAAAAATAGTGCCAGATTTTGTTATTAAAGCACCACTCCACCCTTATCCTGTGGGCCAGAACATTTAGGAGCACTGTAGCTATCTATCCAGCAAATGCATAATAATGTCCAGTGTTTTGTTTTTGTTTTGGGGTCACAGCATTCAGAACCCACATATGAAAATCCACTTTCACTACAAAATTTCACAGATGAAGGCAGCTTATTGCCGTTTCTTCACAACCCCTCAACCGATGCGACAATTAAGGCAGTAGTAACACAAAGCCATTATTGTATTTTGAATGAACATTTGCATTTTCCATCTTTGTGACTCTGTCTCATCTGTAAAAAGACTAAAAGGGAGCTGACGGTGAATTTTGGTTGGAGAGGGGTGAAATAAATTAGAGAACTCCAGTTCCAGTTTTGACATTTTTTGTTTAGGGGAAGCAAACGTTCCACAGAAACAGATGTGCTTATGCAGTTGTTCTGACACCAGATTTTTTTCTTCCATTGTTTAGCGCCGCGCTTTTTTCCGCATTACTCAGACTTCCCCGAACTGTATTTTGTGAAAACAAGCTGCCGCTGGTGAGCAGGAGAGCGGTGTGGACCACCGTGGTGTCACAGCATCTCCCAGCTGTGATCCTCTCTGAGAAAACACTAAAAAGAGGAAGCATTTACATACATCTCTAAGCCACTGAAAGATACATTTTTGTGACATTATATTTAACTAAAAGCAACGATGAAATTGGATAACAACAGTCTCCGCATATCTCCACGCATATGTCAACAAGACAACTCATAGTTCTTGTTTTAAGTATAATTAATTTAACCTTAGACAAGTTCTGCATCTCCCCATAAAAGGCTTATTTCCAGTCCTGAATCAACAAACTTCTCATCACATCCTACACGCTTTGAACAATATTAATATTTTGTAGAATAGAAAAATACTCTACAAAAATATATCTCCATATATTGAAAGAAAATGTATTTATACAGTGGATAATATTTGAATATATGGATGCACTCCAAATATTTTTCAATACATGCCAACATATGAACTCAAAAATGTCAATATTGGATAAATGTACTTGTTATACATAAGGGTGTACACATTAATGTACATATTTACAAAAAGACTCCTATATGAGAACATCCATAATGCACCAGCAATCCAGGGTGAGGCAGCGCAAGCGCTGGGCTGGAGTTCTGAGTTCTATCAGACGGTGTAGGTCATGTCCACATAAGGCTTTATACACTGCTCAAAAAAATTAAGGGAACACTTAATCATCACAGTATAAGACCAAGTCAATTAAACCAAACCGGTCATGCTGGTTGATGTTGCAGGCAGCATAGCATTGGCCTCGGCGTCTCCAGACTCTTTCACGTCTGTCACATGTGCTCAGTGTGAACCTGCTCTCATTTGTGAAGAGAACGGGGCGCCAATAGCGAACCCGCCAATTCTGGTGTTCTCTGGCAAATGCCAATCGAGCTGCATGGTGCTAGGCTGTGAACACAGGTCCCACTACAGGATGTCGGGCCCTCATGGAGTCTGTTTCTGACAGTTTGGTCAGAAACATGCACACGAGTAGCCCGCTGGAAGTCATTTTGTAGGGCTCTGGCAGTGCTCCTCCTGTTCCTCCTCGCACAAAGGAGCAGATACCAGTCCTGCCGCTGGGTTGTTGCCCTTCTACGGCCCTGTCCAGCTTTCCTCGTGTAATGGCCCGTCTCCCGGTATCTCCTCCACGCTCTTGAGACTGTGCTGGGAGACACAGCAAATCTTCTTGCGACGGCACGTATGGATGTGCCATCCTGGAGGAGCTGGACTACCTGTGCAACCTGAATGGGCTGCAGGTACCGCCTCATGCTACCAGTAGTGACAAGGGCACTAGCAAAATGCAAAACTAGAGAAAAATCAGTCAGGAAGGATAAGGAGAGAGAAATGGTCTGTGGCCACCACCTGTAAAACCATTTACTTTTTGGGGGTTGTCTTGCTGTTGCCTCTCCTGTCCATCTGTTGTCACTTTCATTTGCACCAAAGCAGGTGAAATTGATTCACAATCGTTTACGCTTCCTAACTGGACAGATCGATATCCCAGAAGTTTAATTGACTTGGTGTTATACTTTGATGATTAAGTGTTCCCTTAATTTTTTTGAGCAGTGTATATTGACATACCGACAGCATTCAACACCAAAGTAGTCTATAAATGCATTTATACCCATGGATATGTCATGCGCCGTATCATTGAGCGGGAAGCAAAGGCACTTCTGCACTCGAATAAATTATCTTAACTTTCTGCCACTCACATTGCCGATTTCCTGGCACTGTTTGAATGATCAGAATGACCTAAAGATTATGTCCTTAATGGCCGTGTACCTCCCATCGTGCAGTGGCTTCTCCACATGGAACTCTGACTCCAGTGCCAGTGTGCCAACTGCACAGCATATTCTGGATGTGTGCCAGGACACTAACTGCTGTGTACTTGACACTGCTTGACCTCTATGTTTAGTAGAGCCGTTTCTCTGGCATTTGACATCATCCCAGGATGACTTGTCTTTCCCATCGCCAAATCTACTGTAAGTATCACACAGCACAGAAATCACTTCCAGCGGTAAAATCTGAAACTGCAGGGGGTCGCCATGGCTGCCGTCGGGCTCGGTCAGTAGAACAGCTGGCTGCGCGCGCAAAGCTTTGCCAAAAACTTTGGCTTTTCCCTTCTGAGGTTGGAATGGGATTGGGTAAACGGCGCCGGGGCAGTGCGTCTGTAATGTACGGGGTTGTGCACAGCGGCCGTAAGAAGGAAGTGTTCGCCCGTCTTTCTGCTCTGGACCTTTTGCATAATGCGCAATTAGCACTTGTGACACATCACCGCACCACGACTGGACACTCAGTGAACGATAGTCTGTGCAGAGGGCCCGTGAGACAGACTGACTAGCTGCAGGGGACACCGTGGAAACCAGTGGTACAGTGATTTCTTTGACACAAATATTTTATAATGAACATTCACATTGCTGGATTCAGTGTTTTGTCTGTTATTATATATTGTGTTATTATATGTTATATATACAGTATATTATTCTAGGTAGTTAGCCAACCAGGTGAAAGTCCAGAAAGCTAGCCAGCCAGATAAATAGCTGGCAGAATTTCTAGATAGCTGGCCCAATCAGTGACATTTCCACTCAAAAAGCCCAAAGATAACCGTGTCATTTCTGCTTTACTGTTACTTGATTTTGTTGTTGCTGCATGACCATTGGCTGAATATTCATGTGTGGAAGATATGTCTTGCTGGCTCTAGTGCCGGTGTGTCTGCTGGCCAAATGGTCCATTGATCTTCGCATGACTACAGAGATTGGTAACTACTCAAGTCAACAGACATGCCAATTCAATCACAGCAGGACGGCCAATATACTACGGCCTAATAGATAGGTGTCACAGATTCACTACATCCTTTCTATTTTGCGTATTGTATCACTCCTGTTTAATGCTTGGAAAATGTATAAGAAATAATCACTGAAAAGGCTCTGGGTTGAGATTAATCCAGAGTACGTGTCCTGTATCTCTGACAACTGCCGTTCCTGTAAATCAAGTTAGAGAAACATTCCTTTTTTTCTTAAATGTGCCTGAATGGGGGAGTGCCGTGCTAAGAAAAGGCATTTTTTTCCCCACAGACATTGAGCCATAGATGTTTAGCATAACATGTCTATAACAGAGACTAGCATTTTATCAGGTCAGATGTGAGCAGTGGCGGGCCGTCAGGGCCAGCAAGGCCTTCTCTGCTGGCCTAAACATCATCCGAATATAAATTTAATTTTGATATATTTTTTCTACAAATATGTATTAAATTATTCCCCATAGTCTATTCTCTTCATTTCATAGCTTTTCTCTTGGTTGCGCTGCTTCCAGCCTCAGATCGAGATTTGGAGGGCTGGCCTTTATGTTAGAGCTTTTATCCAATCATATTTCAGCCATAATGTGTTGCCAGGGTCCAAGAAATCTGCCCTTAGGCCTTCAGAATCGACAGTGCGGGCGCCTGTAGCTTAAAGTGAACCGAAACAACCCTGTGGTGTTAACCAATCAGATTTCGAATTGGCGACACCGGGGCCAGCTAGCAGGCGTACGATAACGTCAGCACGTGCACGTCTTTTGATTGGATACGCACTATTGAGAGGCAGAGCTATCGCAGAGATAGCAAACTGAACTTGAACGAGATTTCTACAAGCTGTTTTTTTTCAACCCACAATGGCTGAAGGAGGGGAAGAGATCGATTTGGTCGCAGATATAATTACAACGCCATTTTCAAGACGAATTTTTCAAGAAAAGCTAGACATCGTCAGAAGAGAACGGCCAACTCCGACGCTAGCGAGCCGACGCTAGCGAGTCAAAGTGGACATTCAAGGCTAGGAATACACTTTCACCACTGTCGCAAATATATCCTCTTGAACAAATGCAAATTATTTGTTTGTTTTCTTTTATTTTCAGTGAATAGTTTATGTGTCTTTATCGTCATGTTTCTTAAATGAAACTGCTTTGGGTGCGACAATGCGCTGTTTAGCGAACAAACTTGTTAAAGCTAACATACTTTTGGTGGACTTAAAACTTTGTAGACTAATCCCTTAAAAGCGATTTTTATTTTAAAGTTTTGACAGTATCCAAGCGATCTTAAAGCTGGTAGTTTAACACTCTTAATTGTAAATGCGGATTTATTGATTATAAATGCTTCGGAAATATTAATATAACTCTGTTGTACTTGACTATGTTAAGGTGATGCAACGCCCGGTTATACTGCGTTTCTGTCTAAATGTATAGTTTCTAGAGCCATGGCGTCATAATGATGGTATTAAGAGGTGGAATAATTCAGGTAGGACTGTGTAGGACATCACTGAAGGCCTAGGTGTGAAATGCACGGCCCGCCACTGGATGTGAGATACTCAGCAGGGTTAACGGCAAGTGCAGTTATTAGAATACTAGCTAGTAACAGGTTTAAAGCAACTACAGTTATTAGAAGAGACTATTTAATAACAGGGTTAAAGCAAAGCAGTCATTAGAAAAGACATGTTAATAACAGGGCAACTGCAATGTAAAGCATATAAGCTGAATATTCACTACAACTACAACATGCCAAACTATAGAGAACTGAGCCTCAGCTTGGCTGCGTGCAGTGGGATGTCATGACCCCGCTACCAGGGGGTAAGGAAGCGGAAGAGCCGTGGGTGACATTAGAAGCTGATTTGGGCCAGCTGTCAGAGTTGGGTCTGCCCTGAGGCGATAAGCCGTCTCGGGCGCCTGGGGTCAACCTCGGAAGGGCCCCCAGCTCCCATTCACACTGAGGGGCTCAGATAAGTGTGTTTGGGGTGAAACCCTGTTTAAAGCTCTCCTGCTTTTGACTTGAATGAGCAGGCAGAGAGACCAGCATGTGTGTGTGTTCTGTGGATGAAGAGGCAGATAGACCAGTATGTGTGTGTGTGTGTGTGTGTGTGTTCTATGGATGAACAGAGAGACCAGCATGTGTGTGTGTGTGTGTGTGTGTGTTCTATGGATGAATAGAGACCAGCATGTGTGTGTTTTGTGGATGAAGAGACAGAGAGACCAGCATGTGTGTGTGTGTGTTCAGTGAATAAACAGAGAGACCAACATGTGTGTGTGTGTGTTCTGTGGAAATTATTTGGGAAAGAGGACAGTTACAGACCCGAGAGGCTGAGGCCTGTTTGAGAGAACTTCTGAATCATCAGACGTTAATCCCACTGACCTGAACAGTGGTGAGCAGTTCTTTATTTTTTTTTCCCTAACCCAAACTTTTTCACTCTGCACGCAGAGGGCCAAAACAGACAAATGGTAATGAAATAAAATAAATTCATACATGGCAAAGTTAACAAGTTTCTTAGGACACATCATTTTTTACAGATACATTGTCGGGCCATTCAACTGGCAGAACAGATGCTAAAGGCAGATGCTACAGACATACTTTTGGCCCTTAGATCTTTGAGAAGGAAAACTAATGCCATTCAGATGCATACAAACTTTGATTATTTCCAGGTCTGCATCTCCACAGTGTGGGTGTACCTCCAGCTACTGACAGAATTAGTAACTACTCTGCATATTTTAAGGTGTCTACATTATCACATGCTATTGCACATTCTTGTTTGCACAGCATTATAAAGTGGAAATGTTTGGCAGTGTGCATTTTTAAAAGTAATCTGTAGGGAGGGGGACATGGTTGGACTACAATATTATAGTAGTCATTACAAGCTCTGAGATGTAAAGCTTCTATAAAGTGGATCCCTTCTCTCCCACTTCTTAAGCCTTCCCACATGATGAAATAAAATTAGAACAACACCACATCATTTCACTCCCACGCAAACAACATCCATGCTTTTCATTCATGGAGATTCCATGCTTTTACAGAATAATAAGAGATTCTAATTTCAGCAAGGCAAATATATTTTCCAGGCCCTTTTGAGAAGCATCTATTTGGGTCAATTTCACACGTGCCAAATTTCATAAAAATGTATAAATTGTTAAATCAAGGGTAAAATGGTAGTCTGCGTGAGTTTGTCGCTGTTTAGTAGATTAAACAGTGAGATCATTACCATAGCTAATCTGTAGGATTATCAAAGAAAAATCACCCTTTCAAAACGTCTTTTTAGACTAGATGCATTTCTGAAGATCCTATAGAATGCAATGCAATAATATACAGTGACATGAAAAAGTGCATCGTCTACAAATTAATTCCAAAAAGGTTCAAACATTTTATAATGGAAAATGAACAAAATCCCCTGGTGCTCTCCTTCCACACTATGGTTGTAAGAACATGAAAAATAATCCTCAAAAAAATCACAATTTAACAATCATTAGAAACGAGAAATAATCGCCTTGCGGTTATATGCCTCCGCCAACAAGTCAAGTTGCGTCATTCTACAGAAACCAAACATTGAACATTAGATGAATAAACTTTGTTTTATCATTGCAAGGACAGTCTTTATTTATTGAACATATATAATTAATGTGATTATTAGATTGTTTTCTCAGCTACAGTGGTAAGCAAAACATTATGATGTCACAGTAAAGTTGAAATTTGAACTTTTGGATATGAAATGTCATAACTGCATCATTTTATCCTATTAGACATTTGTGTGAAATTTTGTCAGAATTAGCGTAGGAATTCTTGAGTTATGGCCAAAAATTACTTTTGTGAGGTCACAGTGACCTTGACCTTTGACCACCAAAATCTAATCAGTTCATCCTTGAGTCCAAGTAGACATTTGTGTGAAATGTTGTCATAATTAGCATAAGAATTCTTGAGTTATGGCCAAAAACGTCTTTTGTGAAGTCACAGTGACCTTGACCTTTGACCACCAAAATCCAATCTGTTCGTCCTTGAGTACAAGTAGACATTTGTGTGAAATGTTGTCATAATTAGCATAAGAATTCTTGAGTTATTGCCAAAAATGTCTTTTGTGAGGTCACAGTGACTTTGACCTTTGACCACCAAAATCTAATCAGTTCATCCTTGAGTCCAAGTAGACATTTGTGTGAAATGTTGTCATAATTAGCATAAGAATTCTTTAGTTATGGCCAAAAACGTCTTTTGTGAGGTCACAGTGACCTTGACCTTTGACCACCAATATCTAATCAGGTCATCCTTGAGTCCAAGTGGACGTTTAGGCCAAATGTGAAAGAATTCCCTCAAGGCGGATGGACGTACGTACGGACGGATGGACGGACAACCCGAAAACATAATGCCTCCAGCCACGGCTGTCGCCAGCGCGGAGGCATAAAAATAATGTTGAGAAAACTGGCACTTGTGAACACGAGAGCCTATAACCAAACCACTGCAGATTAAGCTTGGGTTTATGTCCTAATCCGGCTAAGGTATGGAATCTCCAGTGGTGGGATACTGTTGACATCATCCTGCCAGAGATTTGGTTGGGCAGGGATCATCGAGGTTCTACTACATTATTTCCTCCCAATGACACCCAGGTGCCCACAGGCTAGTAGTTATTGTAAGTGAGAGTATTGCTCTTTTCAGATACTTGCTCTCCTGTAGTTCTGTTTGTGACAAGAGGTGGCCACAGGCTTCAGGATAATGGGAAATTTGTATTTATTAAAAAAATATTAAGAAAGATAACACATTTTTCAACAGACAAATATGAATCCACTTTAGTTGGATAGAGACAGAATTACTATCATTTTAATGTACAGAAGCTGTTATTGCTAAGCTCTAGGAGGACACTGTGATTCATTCATATTGCTGCTAGCCACAACCATAATATAACACGTACTACTCTTGGCAGATAACAACGCTGCACAGTCCTGCATACAGAATCCTGGACGGATACAACAGCACTTTTCCACAAGAAAGTCAACTCACGCATTGTTGTTGGAAGTGGAAAATGTTGTCTCAGGTGTCAGAATATACTTAATATATCTTTTTATATTTAGAGAATATCCCCCAAATCCTCAATTGGGCTTAATTGATGAAAGGCATGACAACCTCACCTTCTAAGGGTATATGTGCACCGGAGGAGGACCGTCCTCCCAAGAATTTGAAGGGGGGGGAAAATCTATTTCAACTTCAACAAAATCACTGTCATATCCATTTCTAAGATTCACTTTTGCCTGTGGTAAAAATAAATGTCAACAGTGCCCACTAGTGCAATGGAAAAATGTAGCAGGAGGCCACGGTTCTCTTGTCCTCCGTAGCCCTCAATAAACCTCGTACCGTGGCTTCTGCAACCCTATCTTTTACATTGCAAAGATTGCATATAGGGAGGACAAGCTCCCTAACACCGTCAGACCAATTAGCCTTATGAATAAAAGATTGACATACTGTACATCGAATTAAACTATGGGAGTGGTTGATCAAGTGTCATAATGCGTGCAAGGATGTCATGCTCAGTTGTAGAGTGTAAGGAGATCTTGTCAAAGATACAGAGAGAGAGAAGCTTGTGATAAAAAATATAGTTGTGCAAATATATACGTATGTGACCCTTGGCCACAATAGATTAGATTACTCAATGACCAAAATGACTACGCCACTCTCTTTAAGGGTGAGAGACCCAGAGCTACTTGTAGTTTAGCCGTACTAGGTTAGATTCCCCACACAAGGCCTCCAATAAAGGAGGGAAAGGAACAGAGGCTTTTGTATCACAAAAGATAACAATTTATTGAGGCGCACACACAACAATAAAACAACATCCAGACCCTACCAACGGGTCAGTGGAAAGCAGGGAGAATAACAAAAGGGCATCAACGGGGCAATACGGGTAAGTAGGGGTTAAGCACTACACCCTGAGTCACATGCTACACCAGGGGCTATACACTGCACACTGAGTTATACACTGCACGCTTATTACACACTGGGTTATACACTGCACGCTTATTGCACACTGGGTTATACACTGCACGCTTATTGCACACTGGGTTATACACTGCACGCTTATTACACACTGGATTATACACACGAAGGTGGGGAAGGTGGGGGAGGGGGGGGACACGGACAGGGGTTCCTATAAAACAATAAATAAAACAACTGTGTGGCCTGCACTAAACCTTATCTAGGCAACAGAGAGTACCAGCCAAACGCTACGCTTTTTCAGTATTTTCTATCAGAGGAAAAACAGTGGCTGATCAGGTTTCCGGTGTATCAGCAGATTCTGCTGTATCACCCAGTAAGTATGAAGTTTGGGTCACTCAGGTCTGCTGCATCACAGGTACATCTCACGTTCTTCTACACAGTTCACTGCCGATGACATGTGTCAATGCCTTAAATGTTTTTTGGTAACAAAACACACGGCAAATGTCACTCCCTAGGTTCTGCTATGAAGCTTGGTTCACTAGGGTCTGCTGCATCAACAGGTACGTCTCCAGTTCTTTCACAAACAAAGTTCACCGTCAGCAACGTGTGTCCGTCAATCACTTCCTTACAAACGTGAAGTCCTGAAATCTCGCGGGATTCTACTCTCTTATACCCTCCTGCCATGATCTGTTCTAGGCTACAGGGTCCTAGTGTCCTACCTGTCACATACGCCCCCACATTGAAAGGTCACCGTCCCGGTGACATAACTTAACCTGACTAAATGGGGTCGTCGCACTAGCTCCATGGCCTGAATGTCACTTGCTGGGAGTGTACTGATGGCGGTAGGGTTGGTTGGGCCAAAGGCAGGGGTAAGTGGAATGGGTTCGAATGTTGACCTGCCGTGGTTCTGTTTGAACGCCTGACAACAACCTCATCTGGCTCCAGGGACTGCGGGGTGGCCACCGACCTTTCAGGGGTTTGAGGGTGATCCTCGACAGAAGGTCCTGAGTGGTCTTGGGTGAGCACTGTTGGATCATTTTCCACTTGCCCTGGATTCCGCTGATTTTGGGGGTGGGCCATTCGTTGGCTTGGTAGGGCCACGAAAGCTGACAACAGGCTGTCGTCACTGTCGTCATCCTTAGTTTCATCCCCGATGGAAGGGGCTTCGTCCACTATACTGAGTGGAGGGGGCACCGTCAGTGGTTCGGACACCGGGGCTCCTTGGGCAGTGATCGGCCTTAGTTCTGAGCGATGGATGCTCTTCTGCTGTCCTGGGTTATTCCGGGGCTGAATCTTGTACATTGTGCCTACGTTATCAAGGCATTCCACCACTTGGTAAACTGTTGATGCCCACACGTCTTGGATTTTGTGTCGTCCTGGTAGATGGTTCTTCCGATAGACTAAGGTGCCGACTGGGAGGATGGATGTAGTGGTTGGGGGTTGTCGCCGCTCTCTTGACGTAGCGGCTGCTTCCAACTGCCTCCTGGCAGCTACATACACAGAGGCCAGGTGATCCTGATGTTTTGTCACCCAGTCGTCTGGTGTGGTAAAAGCGGTCTCTTCATCGGCTTGCCCCAGTAGTAAGTCCACGGGCAGCTGGGGCTTCTGGCCAAACATCAGTTCGTAGGGTGAATGACCAGTTGACTGGTGGACTGTGGTGTTGTACGCAAACAGTAACTGGGGGAGCAGTTGGGGCCACTTTCGTTTCTTCTCCTCTGGGAGGGATCGCAAAAGGTCATGAAGAGTTCGATTAAACCTCTCGCATTGTCCATTTCCCTCGGGGTGGTAAGGGGTTGTCCTGCTTTTCGCTACCCCATACAGCTGACAGAGTCGTTTCAGTAGTTCCCCTTCAAAGTTGCGGCCTTGGTCGGAATGGATCCGTTTTGGCACTCCGTACGTGTAGAACCATTTCTCTGTAAGAATCTTGACCACCGTGTGGGCCTTTTGATCTGACGTGGGGTATGCTTGGGTGAATTTGGAGAAAACATCGGTCACGACCAAGATGTTTTCTCTACCATCACTGGCTCTCTCCAGGGTGGTAAAATCAATGGCCACCACTTCCAGGGGCTTGGAGGCCATCAGGTGTCCCATAAATGTTCTGACTGATGGCCGCACTGCTTTGGCAACGACACAACGTTCGCACTCTTTGCACCACTGATCAATGTCCGAGTGCATGTTGGACCAGTAGCACCTCTCTCGGATCAGTGCCGTTGTTCTCTCTGCTCCCTGGTGGCCATGATTGTCGTGTAGACTTGTCAGTACCTCTGGCTGCAGTGCTGCCGGTAATAGCAGCTGGTGGACTATCTTTCGGCCTGGGGGTATCTGGATTTCCCGGTAAAGAACACTCTCCTTCTCCCTGATTTTCCCCCACTGACGAATGAGCTCCACGACCTGGCCAGGCTCTCTTGACCGTTCTGCTTTGTTTGGGCGGCGCCCTCTCTTCCAGTAGTACAGAAAAGCCTTAATCACCGGGTCTGTGGCTTGAAGGGCCTGCAAGTCAGCCTTCTCTCGTACTGGAGCTGCGTCCACTGCCATGGTGACGGCAGTGCACTGTGGTTTCACTACAGGGCACTTTAGTGAGTTTCCGACCACCTGCGGTGGGACAGAGAGGCCAGGTACAACAGCAGAGATGGACTGCAGTGCTGGGATGTTTAGCTGGCGAGAAAGAGCATCTGCATTTTGATTAGCTGTGCCCGGGCGGTACTTGATCTCAAAGTTGAAACTGGCCAACTGGGAGGCCCATCGTTGCTCTACCGCTGCCAGCTTGGCCGTCTGAAGGTAGCTCAGGGGGTTGTTGTCTGTGTATACAGTGAACTTGGTCCCCAGGAGGTATTCCCTGAACTTCTCTGTGACAGCCCACTTCAGGGCAAGAAATTCCAATTTCATGGAACTGTAGTTGGACATATTTCTCTCAGTCGGTCGAAGTCCACGGCTGGCAAATGCAATGGGCCTGCGTACTCCCTCCTGGTCTTGAGAGAGGACTGCACCAAGGCCTTGGTGGCTGGCGTCGATCTCCAGGATAAAGGGCTGCTTAAAGTCAGCGTAACCCAGGACAGGGGCACTGACTAACTTGTCCTTCAATGTTTGGAATGCCTGCTCGCAATGTTCACTCCACTGTCCTTCCAACTTGATGTTGCTCTTGGGCCCAGTGTTCTTCTTGCTCCCCTGTAGCTCTCCCACCAGTCTGTGGAGTGGGGCAGCATGCTTGGCGAATCCTTCCACGAAGCGCCGATAGTAAGAGGCGAAGCCCAGGAAGGATCGAAGCTCTGTGGTTGTTGATGGACGTTTCCACTCTGCCACTGCGCTGGTCTTCTCTGGGTCGGTGGCCACGCCATCAGCAGAAATGACATGGCCCAAGTACTTCACCTCCCGCTGAAAGAAGTGGCATTTGGACATCTTCAGTTTCAGATTGTGTTGTTGGAGCCGATTCAGGACCATCTCCAGGCGCTGTAGATGTTGACTGAAGGACGTGGAGAAGATGACGATATCATCCAAGTACAGCAACAGTGACAGTGGAAACTCTGGTCCCCAAAGATACGTTCCATCAGGCGTTGGAATGTTCCTGGTGCATTACAAAGTCCGAAGGGCATTCTGTTGAACTCAAAGAGGCCAAACGGGGTGCAGAAAGCAGTCTTCTCTTTGTCTTTCTCCGCCATTGGTACCTGGTTGTACCCACTTGCCAGGTCAAGAGTCGAGAACCATTTGGCGCCGGTAAGAGCATCCAAGGACTCTTCTATGCGCGGCAGCGGGTAGGCATCTTTTCTTGTCTTGGCGTTGAGTAGTCGGTAGTCTACACAAAGACGTATGTCTCCACACTTCTTCTGGACGACAACGATGGGGGAGGAGTATGGGCTGCAACTCACTCTCACTATGCCTCGCTGTAGTAGTTCTTGTATGTGGGCCTTTACCAGTGAGAACTGAGATGGGGGGAGCCTGCGGTACCGCTGGCGTACGGGGGCCTCGTCCACCAATGGGATCTCATGGTGGATCAAGTTGGTACAGCCCAAGTCCCCGTCATCAAGGCTAAATGCCTCTCGATACCTTGACAGCAAGGTCCTGGCTGCTTGCACGTTGTGGGGGGGCAGATCACGCCATTCCAGCTCCTCCAGCCCAGAGAAGGTAGAGGGGGAAGGAGACTCCGCTGCCATGGAGTGGATGAATACCACCTGGCCCTGGCCCTCATTCTGCTCCTCGACTTGGATGGACTGGGAGGAGGAATGCACGTCGGCCAGATGTAGTGTCCCCAACACCGTTCTTGGTTTCAGCCACTGATCTTCTTCTCCCACGTTAACCACAGGTACATCGACTGTCCCCTTGGAGACGGAGAGGAGGGCACGGGAGATCAACAGGTTTACCGGTAGATGACCTTCCCCATAGGGCAGGGGCTCCAGCAGTACAGTAGCAAGCGCTGGACCTGGACCTTGGTTGCACGTAGCCCGGACAAACTGCAAAGAGCCCGCTGGTATCCTGATTGCAGGACCTGGTGGCGCCACCACCTCGCCCACACAGCCAGTCTCCTGGAGGCGCTCCAGTTGTTGGCATTCGAACAGTGTACGCCTCCATTCCTTCCCGGCCTGTTGGACTAGGGGAGAAGCAAAGAGGCTGTCACCATGCTGCCTGAATAGCTCATGATAGCAACCACCGATGATGTTCATTCCAAGCAGACCAGGCACAGCATGTTTTCGACGCTTAGAAACTGGGTTGGGGGGGTCTCTTACCACCAGGAAGCCCATCTGTGGGAGGACTTTACCCAGGACTTCAACATCCAGCTCCACATATCCCAAATACGGGATCTCTAACCCGTTGGCCGCTGTCAGGTGCAACCAATTACAAGCTTTCAGCTGTTCGCTAGTTTGGGGTTTGAGATATTGTTCGAAGAAGCTCTGTGTTACGGTAGTTACCATCGACCCGGTGTCAAGCAAGGACGGCACAACGACCCCACCTATTCTAACCCTGACCACGGAGCACCTCCCGATTAGCCGTGAGTGAAGACTTGCTCTGTTTGAACCTGAGAAACCCCCTCCTGGTGCCTGGCTCCCAACACCAGAGGGCGCTAGTTTCCCTGCTGTTCTACTGAGTTCACCCCTGCCCCCCTCTGGTGGACCCTTGACCCTCCACTCACCTCAACCTGGCAAAACCTGGCAATATGACCTGCTCTGTTGCACCGCATACATATTGGTTTACCATCTGGTTGAAAACGGTAGGGCTTTGGCCTATTGCCACTGGGTAAATCTTGGGGAGCTGCGGGATTTTGGGCAGTGGGAGGTGTACTAAGGTGTTTAAGAATGGCGTCAAGTTGGGCTTGCTGTTGACGAAAACACTCTTTCAGTTCCCTGAACTCGTCACTGGGCCTAGCAGTAATCGCGCTAGAGTCGACATTACTATCACCGACTGCTGAAGCGTGGGAATCGCACGAAAACGCTCGCGCCCTTTGCGTATTAACGGGCGGCCCTCGCTTTGCCCATCTGATGGCTGCATTACGGACATCCTTAAACGAGTGGGTTGGGTGCTGTCGAACTAGGTGAGCTAATTCCCGTTGTAATTTATCATCTCGCACATTTTCAATAAACGTATCGCGAGTGACTAAGTCCGGGTTTACAACACCCCATGGGTCTTTACCTTTAAGCAGTTCCATTAATTCTAACAAAGCATGGGAGAATTCACGGATGGACTCGTTTTCACGTTGCCGGCGTTGAAAGAACTGTCTTTGTAATGTAACATATGTTTGATCACAGCCAAAGTTGTCAAGCAGCATTTTAAAAATGGATTCGGGATTGGCTCTATCCTCCGGAGAGCTGAATTTAACTTCCCTTTTAGCCTCCCCATCTAAAAGGTCACAGAGAAAGGCGGCCTGCTCAGTCAGGGAAGTCTGACGCACAGCCAACGACTTCCGCGCTTCCTCCACCCAGTCTTCAACAGTCATGGCATCCTGGGCCATGACCCCTGAAAACCGTGGACATTTCCTCTCCCTTGGTGCGTAAACATACACCCGCTCCGACACTGAATTACTCATGACACCGTTACTCACTACATGGCCAGAAGGCCCAGGGGCCGATACATTCCCCCCGTCTATGAGCCTGTTGTTCTCTGCCTGTAGTTGTTTAACAAGTTCGGTCAAGGACCTGATTTGCTCTTCTGTGTCGGTAGACATTTTAAGGATATTTTTCCTAGACCAATCAATAAAGTAACCTAATTAAAAGCCGGATCCCCACAAAAAATAAAAGGAAAAAAATGAGATCCACACTTGGTGCACACTGGTGGTGTCGAAGCCACGGCGCGGTGGATGTCCTCTTGGCCTTCTCCTGGACAACCACTGTTTTTCCTCCAACCCTAACTTATTGCTTGGCTATCTCTGTGCCTCCAAAACAAATACAAAAAGCCTCTGAAATCCTGCCGACTACGCCAAATGTGACCCTTGGCCACAATAGATTAGATTACTCAATGACCAAAATGACTACGCCACTCTCTTTAAGGGTGAGAGACCCAGAGCTACTTGTAGTTTAGCCGTACTAGGTTAGATTCCCCACACAAGGCCTCCAATAAAGGAGGGAAAGGAACAGAGGCTTTTGTATCACAAAAGATAACAATTTATTGAGGCGCACACACAACAATAAAACAACATCCAGACCCTACCAACGGGTCAGTGGAAAGCAGGGAGAATAACAAAAGGGCATCAACGGGGCAATACGGGTAAGTAGGGGTTAAGCACTACACCCTGAGTCACATGCTACACCAGGGGCTATACACTGCACACTGAGTTATACACTGCACGCTTATTACACACTGGGTTATACACTGCACGCTTATTGCACACTGGGTTATACACTGCACGCTTATTGCACACTGGGTTATACACTGCACGCTTATTACACACTGGATTATACACACGAAGGTGGGGAAGGTGGGGGAGGGGGGGGACACGGACAGGGGTTCCTATAAAACAATAAATAAAACAACTGTGTGGCCTGCACTAAACCTTATCTAGGCAACAGAGAGTACCAGCCAAACGCTACGCTTTTTCAGTATTTTCTATCAGAGGAAAAACAGTGGCTGATCAGGTTTCCGGTGTATCAGCAGATTCTGCTGTATCACCCAGTAAGTATGAAGTTTGGGTCACTCAGGTCTGCTGCATCACAGGTACATCTCACGTTCTTCTACACAGTTCACTGCCGATGACATGTGTCAATGCCTTAAATGTTTTTTGGTAACAAAACACACGGCAAATGTCACTCCCTAGGTTCTGCTATGAAGCTTGGTTCACTAGGGTCTGCTGCATCAACAGGTACGTCTCCAGTTCTTTCACAAACAAAGTTCACCGTCAGCAACGTGTGTCCGTCAATCACTTCCTTACAAACGTGAAGTCCTGAAATCTCGCGGGATTCTACTCTCTTATACCCTCCTGCCATGATCTGTTCTAGGCTACAGGGTCCTAGTGTCCTACCTGTCACACGTAGATTCTTTAAATTGTAGTTTTTAAATTGGGGGTAATAGGGCGATAAGAAGGGGTGGTAGGAGTAGCCTAATTTTTGCTTTTCATTTGGTGAAATATTTTTTGTGACACTACTAGCTAACGATAGGTAACATTAACATTATTTAATATGAGCTAGCAGAGAGAATCAAGGGGCGGGAGAGGAGAGCTAGCAGACAAATAGAATTTTGATTGGATTGTAATCGAGAATAAAGATAAACGTCCCAGAATCTATCAGGGTGGCAGCACCACTGGAAGTTTTGTGAAGGGTAGTGAGAACCTGAAGAAGTATGTGGCTTTTCAGCACGAGGCCACATATAAGCAACATTTCCACCTAAGGTGAGTTAACAGTTATCTCCATGGTCATTGCAATGCACACATTCAGACAGTTATACAGAGGGATAAACTAGTTAAGTCAGCCAATATTCAGCTGATATTGACTATAAAATGGTTGCTAACCTATAGGTATTTGGACAGTGACACCATTTTTGTTGTTTTGGCTCTGTACTCCAGCACATTGCATTTGAAATGGAACAGTGACTATGAGGTTAAAGTGCAGACTTTCAGCTTAAATTTGAGGGTTTTTACATCCATATCGGATGAACGGTGTAGCAACTGTAGCCATTTCTATACATAGTCCCCCCCCCCATTTTAAAGGACCAAAAGTAATTGGACAAATTAACATAAATTATAATAATTATTATATATATAATTATCATATATAATATTTGATTGCATATCCTTTGCATGTCATGACTTCCTGATGCCTGTGACCCAACAACATCAATATATATTATTTTCAGGTACTCTTAGAAGTGATACTATAATCTTTCTGTGTTTGAATGAATCTATATGGGAATTGGGGGGTGGGACTAGATTAAGTGGGACTAGGGGGTGGGACTGAAGTATCAAACGAGCCTCAAACCATCACTCTGCTGCCGATATGCAGTAGATATGGATGGATCACTTCAAGAGTCGTTTCTCCCGAATAATTTTTCCATAGAGTTCAATAGGAAAATTTGACAGGAGAGACAACGCTTCAAGTGGGGGGGACCATGTATAAAAATGGCTACAATTGCTACACAGTTCACCTGATATGGACATAAAAACCCTCAAATTAAAGCTGAAAGTCTTCCCTGTAACCTTGTAGTCACTGTTCCATTTAAAATCCAATGTGCTGGAGTACAGAGCCAAAACAACAAAAATTGTGTCACTGTCCAAATACTTACAGACCTGACTGTATATCTTAGCTGACAAATGTCTGGCTAAATTATAAAACTGGACTTTATCCAAAATAATCGTCATCACGCACAGCCAGTCTGACATTGTGCTTCCCATTGATGTAGAACACGTCAAAAGCCGTTTTAAAATATTTTTGTCGACATTAAATATGTTGAAACAAAACAGAAACGCATTGCTGTTTTGATATAAACTCCTCAAAAAAAGTTTGGAAATGTTATTTCGGTCGATTATTCCTCCCCTTTAATAATACCAATTGGTATTGTATTTTATATCGTTGGAAAGCCTGATTAGTCACCTTTACAACGAGGTACAACTTGTAAGGATCATGCATTCGTGGAATGAGCAACACAGCTAACCGTGTGGGTAGCGGCCCAAAAAAATGTGCCAAAATCCCCTGCAATATTCTTCTGTTGGTATTCACTCTCGTTTTGAGCTTCAAGTGCTGGCAGGTGTATGCCAGTGGGATGGAATGGGATGCCATCCCACAGCAGTGTGTGACCAGGCTGGTGACCAGCATGAGGAGGAGGTGCCAAGCTGTTGTGGCTGCGTATGGATCTTCCACACGCTACTGAGGTCCCTGACAGTGTAAAATGAATAAAGTGTAAAAATGGCCAATATGTGTTGTTTTTTCCTTATTACTGTGGGAGAGTGCAATCATCCAGTCCACCAAGCAACTCAAAACGAGAGTGAATACCAACAGAAGAATATTGCAGGGGATTTTGGCACATTTTTTTGGGCCGCTACCCACACGGTTAGCTGTGTTGCTCATTCCACGAATGCACGATCCTTACAAGTTGTACCTCGTTGTAAAGGTGACTAATCAGGCTTTCCAACGATATAAAATACAATACCAATTGGTATTATTAAAGGGGAGGAATAATCGACCGAAATAACGTTTCCGAACTTTTTTTGAGGAGTTTATAAACAAAAAATAAGGTGGAAGGATAATTAACTTATTTTAAAACGAATGGAGCACCTTTCTCATGTTACGCCATGTAACAGGAAGCAAGCAGCTGACCAGCTAATACACATCACTCATTTCAACGATTAACTATCTACGGTGTCCCCCTAGTGATGAGTCGTTGACGTCCCAATTATAGCATTCACATTTCTATGAAATGATACTGATATGTGTCAGTGTTATGGAATGCCTACCAGCCAAAAATACATTTATAGATGTTTATTCTTTTGATCAAACTATATTGTTTGTCATTCATGTTATTCAAGGTATACTGTGTGCTTTGGAATTTTCATGCTTAATTTCAACATCAAATTTTATCCTCACTTTTCCATGTATACACAGTGACATCACAGAATGTTTGGTCATGAACATTTGGTTTAAAGTCATTCAAAAGTCATAGAAAAGTCATGGAAATCCATTCACTACAAGAACACCATTACAGAAACATCTGAACCCTTCACTGCTAAAACACCATTGCAGAACCACCAGAACACTTCACTACAGGAACAACATTACAGAACCACCAGAACCATTCACTGCTAAAACACTATTGCAGAACCACCAGAATCCTACACAGCTAAGGTCTTTTCATTCAGTCAAGTGGCCAGTTAGCCAGCTAGATTTACAGCCAGTTTAAAATTTACTTTGAAGTCTCAGCTGAAAATCAGATATATTCACGCACTCAAGCCAGATATTTAAACTGGGCTATAAGAACTCTGGTAAGGTGTTTGGGAAATCTCAGCCTGTGAGAGTGGGTAGCATTAAGAGGAATGTTTTCATAAAAGTTTTTTTTTTTTTTCTTTTCTTGTAGCATCAGTTGGAAGGGAACTACTGAGAACATTATTGTACAAACTGACTGAAGATCAATTCGTAAAATAAAACAATTTAAGAACTGCGCAATACCATGAAACGGAGTAACTGCAGAATCTTTATCACGCCGTCATAATCTCAAAGTGTGACTTTCACCATCTGAACATATGTCTGCAAGGAAACAGTAACTAACCTTCAAGATGTTATTGATGTCAGCTTATGGTCGATGAGCCACCTTCAGCTGGGAAAGGGTCAGGCTGCAAATCAATCTTATGAAATTTGAGAGCTAACAGCACAGTACCCAACTGGACTTGATTTGACCCGATTACGCAACGATCACGCCACATGAGGGTCCAAGCTCACTCCAACTCAGCGGGAGATTAAAACAAGCTCTGAACCGTTTTAACAAGGTTGGACTCAGGTCCTCTGGACGACTGAATCAGCCACTGCTATCTACTGTTCATTGCCATATTCAAACAGCAACACCTTTATATGTTGAAAAGAATACTCATAGTAAATTATTTAGATATTGTCCAAATTTACCTTTGCATATGTATTCTGACAGATATGTGCATGCTATTTGTTGTTGATATAATTATCTTCTAATTTATTTTTGTAATTTTTGAACAGTAGTACAGGTTATTGATGTCCAGCGGTAGAGTAGCTAACAAGCTTAAAGGAAAGGGACTCGCTTTACAGCACCAAAGCTTTCTTTAGTTTAGAACCCTTCACTTAGTTATGTTTAGAACAGTTGTGAATGAATCAGTTACCTCAGGAGGGGTACGTTTCTGTGGGAAATGCTGGGCTTGGTCCATTTGTCATTAGAACCCACAAACACCTCTGCCATGTGCCCCTCATGTATACTTTCATCTGGCTAACAGAGGGAGATGCGATCTGTGGTCTGCTCTGATCGTGAAAGATAGATAAGCAATACTCTTTAGGTGTCAGTATTATTCCCTTCTGCAAAATCCCTGTTAAAATGACTTAATTATTTATGTCTGTTGCTCCTTGTGATGTGGTCATGTACCATGATTGAAAAGCACTAGGCCTGAAGTGTATTATTATTATTATTATTATTGTATGGGCACTGGATATAGCTATAAGGTGATTAAGGCACGATACATATCACCACCTTTGGCATGTAAAATAATTTAAACATGTGTAACATTGTTGTTATTCAGCAAGAATCCTTTCTAGAAATGTAAATTCACTGAAAGTTGAAGAAAATCATGCAAGTCATACAGGTTTTGAACGGTATGTCGTGGGATATTTTTCAAGAAGGAAAGCTTCCAGTTCTTTGAGGGATGGAGCTGGAAATCTACCGTGCGCTCTGCACTCCAGGACTTCCCATAAATGTGGAGGGCTGAGTGCGAAGTCGATCTGGTGATTTTGGAAGCCATGGAAGGCGTTTGTTGTGGGTTGATGGCTTCCTTTGATGGCTTTCTCCAAACGCAAACCCGTCCCGATGTAGGAAAAAACGACTCAGCAGATCACATAACTTTTTTTCATTGCTCAGTGGTCCAGGTTTTGTGCTCCTTATGCTTGGATATGTCTCTTTGTACAATGGATACATTGCATAGAAGTGGTTTCTGAATGGCAGCACTGCCATAAATAGCAGCTTTGTGTACAATGTACATTCTGAAACTGGATCACTGTGGCGCTGACTCAATTATGTGGTCATTTTAGCAACTAAGTGTCCAGTCTGACCTTGTTGGTGAGCTTCAACTTGCAACCACTGTTTTAATTACTGTTGCAGTTTGTTTGTGTTCCCTTTGCCATATTAAGATAATTCTTCAGTTTTTGTGACAGAGGCACCTGCAATTCGGCCACCAACTATTTGGCCCTTTTGGAATTCTGTTAGTTGCTTCATGTACTTGCCTCACATAGTGCTGATTGTCAGACCTATTAAATAACTGACACATACTGTTAATTGGCATTAAACTTCATATGCTGTAATTGTGATTTAGTTAATGTCCTTTTTCATGTGGTGCTTCCGTTATTTTGTGTATGTGTGTGTGTGTGTGCTTGTGGGTGCGTCTGTGTGTGTTACACATACACACATGAAAATGTCTTAGTTCAGCTTCAGTATTCTTTATACAGAAGACAGAGGACATTTTCAATAATTTAACCATGAAATGTATAATTCTTAAAGCCTATCCTTTGCCTCATGTCTTGAGCATATATTTGTTCCCATTATATTTCATGTTTAAATTTAAAAGCATTTTAAAAAGTAGTTTATGCTGTAATACATTTAATTAAAACTTTTTTACTGTAGAACCCTGTCAAAGAAGCCTCCAGAGTTACAATGTTAATCTCCATTTACCTAAACTTAGTTTTTAAGAGCAACTGAAGGATTAAATTGGAATAGGCCATACAATGTGCAGACTAAATTGACTGCTCTCCCTGGTCTGTTGCTTGTGGCAGGTGACATCAGTTGGAAGGGGATGACTGAGCACATTCACAACATCAACGTCCACAACTTCAGCAACTCCGTCCTCAAGACCCTCAACGAGCAGCGTAACCGCGGGCACTTCTGTGATGTGACCATTCGGATCCATGGGAGCATGCTTCGAGCCCACCGCTGCGTGCTGGCCGCTGGCAGCCCCTTCTTCCAGGACAAGCTCCTCCTGGGTTACAGCGACATCGAGATCCCCTCCGTGGTCTCGGTGCAGTCCATCCAAAAGCTGATCGACTTCATGTACAGCGGCCTGCTGCGGGTGTCCCAGTCCGAGGCCCTGCAGATCCTGACTGCTGCCAGCATCCTGCAGATTAAGACGGCTATCGACGAGTGCACACGCATTGTCTCTCAGAATGTGGGCTCGGGCGGGGCCGGGGGTTTCCCGCTCAACTCTGGGGAGTCGCTGGACCTCAAGGCCCGGGGGACCCCGGAGTCTGACGGGTCCTGTCCCGGGAGCGACATCGAGCCCGTCTACATGCACATCCACTCTAAACAGGGCCTGGAGCACAAGTCCCTTTTCTCCCCCTCCGGCCTCTCCCTGCAGAATGGCTCCCAGGATCGGCCTTACTGCGGGGGGGCCATCCCGGGCGGCTACAGCCCCGCCCTCCCCCTCCAAAAAGAGCAGCACAGGCAGGACCCTATCCATGAGAGCACGCAGCAGCAGATGGAGAGACTCCTCTGCGGACCCGAGACCACCCACTGCCGGAAGCAGTCCCGGCCCGTGCGCATCCAGACGGACAGTGTCGACGCCCTACAGGACCCAGAGGAGGACTATGACTGTTTCGGAGAGGAGCAGATGCAGGATCTGGAGCACAAGGAGGTGGAGGAGCCGGCGGACGCCACCGACCCGGCGGAGAGCGGGGAGAGCGAGCCCAAAGGGGAGAGCTTCGACTCCGGCATGAGCTCGTCCATCAGCACCGAACCCGACTCCGCTGAGCAGCAGTTTGCAGCAGGCTTTGCCCGGGATGGGGGCACGGACGGCGTGCACGCGGAGGTGACAGAGCTGCTCTGGGAGCACCCGGCGCAAACTGACACGAAAGACTCCCCGGAGCAAACGGACGACAGTGAGAACGGCGGCATGCCCCAAGGCAACATCAATGACAAGATGGTGCTGCAGCATCCCATGAGCCCGGTCATATCTAAGCTGATGCCCAACACCCAGCAATACCTGCGGCAGCCCGCTTCTCTCGCCAGCAACCTGCGGATGCCCCTCACCATGACCAGCAACACCCAGGTCATCAGCACCACCGGAAACTCTTACCTGCCCACCCTCTTTGCCACGCAGTCAACCGGAAGCACCAAGCCAGTCCTCTTCAGTCTGCCACAGCCTCTGGGGACCCAGCAGAACCAGTATGTGGCCGTTCCACCTTCCAGCATCCCTTCGTACACCACCCAGCTGCTGAACCAGCAGGCTTCAGCACAGAAAACAGGCCAGGCTGGTGGGGGCGCTGGACAGGCAGAGAAGAGGCCGTACGAATGCCCCCTGTGCAGCAAGACCTTTACTGCTAAACAGAACTATGTCAAGCACATGTTTGTGCACACTGGTGAGTAATCGCAAACGTTTTTAATGTCGTACAGCACAGAATGAATGCTACACACTTCCTTTCTCTACTGTGTCAAGCTGTGTCCAGTTTTGCCTTGTGCCTTACAGACCCCATCATGGAGCATTCACCAAATAAGTATTATTGTTCTTAATAAAAATATTAGACATAAGAGCAAGTCAGTCATAGAAATATAGCCTCTAGTGTAAAAACAAAATTGCATAGATCAAAATTTCTACTGGATTGCAAATTTACACATCCAATGCACTACATAAATGTGCAGGTAGGTTTTTAGCAAGTGCACCATGATCTGCAAGATTTTGTTTCAGATTTTTCCCTGTTAGTACGCGATCTGTGACAAATATACCGAATATGGAGCTTCTAAGTGCCACTATTATCACGTAGCTAGTCAATTTAACAAGCAACCCCCAATCCAGTATCACCTGCAAGTATACTGACCCATGCATGACCCAGTGGACAATACCATCTATTTGTGAGTTCACCACCAAAAATTAGTATTTTATCATAGAATCAAGATAAAGCGGATACAGTGGATGCACTAGAATAAATCATAATCTGTCAACGTGACGGACGGGGTTGAAAAAAATCCGTAACCATCTATTTGTACCTGTCATTAAGTTTGTTTTAATGTTTATCGATTTCATATCACCTGCGTTCCATTTTTGGATGTATGGTTTTTTTCCCCGGTATTATAACATTTTAGTTCCAACAAGTATAAGTCTATTCATAACGAAAATGATAAATTATTAGGTTGAATTTTATTGCAGAGTGAAGTTACAGTTTGATGCAGGTCACGGGTGGTTTCATCTGGTTCAAAGCACGTGAAATAAAAGTGAAACAAGCAACCAATAAAAAGGCCAGGCATCTTGGTAAAACCTGAGCCAAATTGATACGTTTATGTCGAAAATGTGTCAAAACATCTCTTATCCTAGATTTCCACCCCTCTAGATGTCTCGGGTTCATTCCAACCGCTTACTTACATGTGACATGAGAGAGACGCGACTCTATGCTAGAATTAACTACACTAGAATTAACGGAAAGGGAGGAGGAGCGCCAATCACAATGACAGGACCACAGCAAGGCATAGCTAGAACTACAACTCGGTAGTCTTTTTAGGCTATTGCAGTCTATAAGGATGGCATTTGTATTTTTCCGTCAACGCTTCTAAAAATCAGTAAATGGCCGGGAATTCTCGATTAACACAACCGCTGAGCTGATAATATATATAATACATTAATTTAGCAAGTGCTCTTAACCAGAGCAACTTACATTAAAATAGAACTTAAGTGCATCCATCAGAGTTATGTGAGCAACAGTGCCAGACCAGGCCAACAACATTCCCAGATCAGCAAGTCTATGTGCAACATCAACAAACCACTGTAAGTTAACTTATACGAATCAATAATCATGATGCAAATCATAAATTAATATCGTAAACATCCATACATAAAGTGTGCTATTACAATCATTACATAAGAAAATAATTATAGGAGGTGGGGATAGAAAGGGAGCCAAGATGTAGTCTGAGGTGAGTCTTCAGTCTGCATTGGAAACTGGCCAGTGATTGTGCTTAGAGAGCACAGTAGAGAGTCTAGAGACAGACATTATGACTGACAGAAGTGCCCATGCAAGGAGGGTAGAGCCAGATGCCAGTCAGCAATGAGCCCAGGCTGAGAAACGCATCCAGTTTCTTAATATTTCCCAATGGTGATTAATTTAAACGGTGGCAATAATAAAATTATGTTTTCATCTTAAGATCACAAAATAATTATTATCAAATGGTTATCTTGAAATCCAGTGTTGAGTAGTAACCGATTACATATAGTCTGGTTTACACAATCAGACTATTATAAAAATTAAGTAACTAATCAGCCCATTGCAGGATACTCAGAGATATCCAGGTAAAAATAACCCTCCTTAACATGAAAATGTATCTGCTCAATAAAACTAGCTTTAAGCAACCAATCTAGCGGCTGGCTAATGCTAGCTACCGAGCGATAAATTCTAATGCAAGTAAGTTACACTACAATTAACAATATGTTTTTATTTCCACTTAACTATAAAATGTATTTATTTGTGTCTTTATGTCTGTATCCACTATAAATTCCAACTAAATACATACAGATTAGAGATTTCTCTATCCCTTAAAACAAATGAATTACTCTCCCTATAAATCCCCCAAACACATTTAAAATTGTTATCATTTTAAATAACTATTCATGCATAGCTTAATACAAATACTGTACATCACTACTTTCCAGTGACAAAAAATGTGATTAACTTACCTCAAAAAATTTGAATGCAATAAATCTGTATGGTGAGCCAGATGACATAAAAAAAATCAAAAGATCAGAGACATTTAATAAATGTGTTTAAATGACATTTTGTGCAATCGATTGATCAGGAATACATTTCAGGGGTGTGGGTGGGGGCGTTTTCCCCCATGTTATCCTATAACAGGGGTTCCCAAACTTTTCCATGCCAAGGACCCCCAAATAGCCGTAGCCTCTGGCTGGGGCCCCCCTATTTCGAAATGGCTTTTAAAAAAAACTTAAATTACACTGGCAAATATTTAAAAAATCAAACATACAGCTTCATAATACACAACAAAATACTCTTGACCCTATTTTGATTCCATAATCGGGCCGTTGGCAGCTCAACGTAAGGCTTTGACTGACAGGCAGACGGTTAGTTATTGGCTGCGATTGAAAGAAGGGCATGGCAAAGACCTCATTTCGATATGAAAAAAATTATAACAATTTATATTTTATTTGAAACCGGCACAATAATCTTATGAATTGAATTGAAATGTATTTTTTAAATAAATGTTATTTTATTATTATTATAATTTTTATTTTTTTTGCATTTTCCATTTTTCTCTCCCTTCCAATTGGCTCCCCTGGCGGCCCCCACTTTGACAACCCCTGTCTTATAACACTGCTCACAAGGGCTGCATAAAACATTTAAAACTGCACCATGGTTATGGGGCTTTTCAGTTTGTTTGCTTTTTTAAAATAAAAATATAGGCTACTGTAAATGTATTCACTGTATGAAATATAATAATAAACAAACAATATACTACTGAAAAACGATAACCAAACTCTAAAATAGGCTAAGCCTAAATGAGTGACACGTGAAATCTGCATTTCAAAGGCTAATTAGCAGCTGCTTTGCATTGCACGTTGACATCGTTTCTGCAGCTAATGTTCACATTACTTTGCATGTTTACTGTTCGGTTTCACTAGAAGCTCGTTCATAATCCGCTCGCTAGGAGACTTTGCACTTGCAATAAAAACAAATGATATTGCATTTTATTGTCACAAAATTTTACTTGGATCTATGGACGGCATAGTTTTCGTTTTGATGCCCTAGTTACAGCTACACAGACACGCATTTCACCGGGCCCACCAAACCAGAGCATGAACCCTGAAGTATAACGTTAACTTACGTCTCTTTAGCAAGGTTCAATACAATTATAGCCATGTAAAGTTATTGATATACATAGCCTAAGTTAATTAGGCTAAATAATATTGTATTTAAACGTGGATTTTTGTCTTGCTGTGACCACAAAGAATCCCATTAACTAGAGTCAAAATGGCTCTTCCTGTTGGACGCTCACTAAAATTTGCTAGTGACCTGTTACTAGCTAAATAAGCTAGTGAATTTACGTTAGCATAGCTTACTGTGCACAGGTAAGTTAACGGTTAGCCTAACGTTTGCTTCAATGAGATGAGATTGCTTTTGCTTCAATCACCAATCATGCGCCCATTTGAAATGTTTTATTTTAGTAAATAAAATCAGCATTTTGAAATAAATGATTGTCTTATTTGAACGTACTACACACGATAGCTTTATTCCTTTCTTCACTATTTGAGCTAGCTAAATTAGAAAGCGAACGAGAAGTTACTTATCCAACTTATCCTACTGGCTTGCAAGTAGGCTAGCTAGCTGTTACTAAAGCTGATTTCAAGCCAACATAATCACATTACCTTCGATTTCGGGGTTCACCTCTTTCTGCTTTCAATGTATGTTATTCAACCAGTTTCGCCTGAGCTTTCGGGATGCACAGGAAATGTCCCGTTCGCTGTCGTTTTTCCTCCTGTCTAAATTAGTTGATCGCTCCATAACTAAAGGCTAGAAGGTCATACTGGCAAAAACCCTGCTAAATATTGCAAACGCTATTATTATTATTATTATTATTATTATTATTATTATTATTATTATTATTATTAATAAAACATACAAAGGAATTTTTACATAAAATAACATAATTTTTTTTAAACCGTGGTGTATGTTAATTTAAGCATTCAATAACTTTATTCAATCAGCATGCTAAAATGCTCAGTTACATGGTTCAATTAATTTGCACAGTCATAAGCATGACCAATTGCAAATTAATCTGACAGTATTTTAATAATTTTTATTTTGGTAGCCTACATTTCATCCCCATTTTAGCAAACCACGGTTGGTCCTTTATGCCTCAACAATCACTCAATCTTTATTTGTGTATTGCACTACTTTCAAAAAAGGTTGCCACACATAATCTCACATTTGGACATTTACCAGGATCTTTTTTTTGTTTTAAGTTTAGCTAATTTGGGGAAAATCTGTACAGTTCTTCCTTAACCAATTAAATTAAATCAAACAGAATTCCAGCAAATGGTGGGTTGCTGAAAATAATAGTTCAGTGAGAAAATGGTCCAGTACTTTTAATTGTGACAGGGTGACTCGGGTCCTGGGATGACCAGCTCGATGAATGCTCTGAAAATGCAGCCTATTCAAGGATCTGATGCCATTTCTGAATACAGTACAATGTCCTTGAAGCCTAAGTGGCCAATAGAAAGACATTCTTCAGCAGCTTTTGTTCAGGGCTGATCCTCATCCCTCCAAAATCCTGTATGTGGGGTTTCTGGATGTGGGGCAAAGAAAAAGTGCATTATCAGAAAAGTCCTAAATATACGCCATCTTCACTAATTTATCGGTTCAGTGTGCTTATGCTGTCTTCGTGTTAGGCATTTAAAATGTGTAAATGCAACAGAGTGAAATTTTGTCAGATTTTTAGGGATAGGCCACTGCCGATTCATTTTAGTAAACCAAAATACATAGATAATTGCATAATCACTTTTCTAAAAAGGAAATGCTGAGTTTTGTGCAGTATCTTGGTATCTCGAGATAACCACTTTTGTAACATCAAAATCCTGAATGAAGTGTCACAATCTCAAGAAATAACCGCTTGGTAAGATGGAGATTCTGTGATAATGTCAAGATAATGATCTCATGATCTGGACACAACAAACCCTGTCAGTCTCATTTCATAATGGTCCCTTCACTTAGTGTATTTTTATTCAACACACGTACCTACAACAATTCACCCTGAAGCTATTATTCATCAAAACCAGAAGTTATCAAACTGCTTTTATTGCTATCCAGAATTCAATCCTCAAGTCTGTACAAATACATGTGTTGAGAATGATTCCTGGTGTGTTGCTCTAGCTTCTACTGTGAAATGATATTAGCAGATGGGGGGGTTATTTGAAAATAAATGCATTTATATTGCATCCGGAATTTTGGCATCTCATATGCAACGCAGATACTGTATTTTAAGGGTAGGCCAATACCATGCCTTAATTTCTCTGTATTGCTTTTGTTACAGTAACTAAACACTCTTATTTACACCATGCCTGTTTCTTTCATAGCGCAGTTATTTAGCAGTTTTCTGAGTAATAAAAAACACTGGAGGATCACAAGCACAGTTCATGTCATATCACAGACCGGTTGTTTTAGAGGTCAGAGTCGTGACACATGCAGAATTTTTGAGATTTTGAGATTTTTGTATTCATATCTGGCAACAGAGTGATGGTTTGGGGCTCGTTCAATAGCTCAGACCCTTGATGACTTACAGCCATTTAGCCAGCCATGTGTTCCATACTGTACCAGTGTAATTTACAGCTGAATCTAGTCTAATAGAGATCCATTCAAATGCAGAGAGCTTATAGTATCGCTTGTAACAGTACCTGGAAATAAGATATCGAGAGTCTTTTGATGTTGATGGGTCGCAGACTTCAGGATGTAACAGCATGCAAAGGATATGCGACCAAATATTAAATATGATACTTGAAAAATATGTTAAAGCAAAGGGTATGAATACTTATGTAAATGAGAGATTTCAGTTTTCGATTTTTAATACATTTGCAAAAATTTCAAAAAATTTTACTTTGTCATTATGGCCTATTTTGTGTAAAATTATGAGACAAATGTCTGTAATGTAATAAAACGTGGAGAAGGTGAAAGGGGTGTGCATACTTTCCTGCTTGACTGTATAATACTTACCTTAAATCTGGTAACCACCCTTTAAGCTGAAGTATTCTCCATGGAGTAGGGGCACCTCTCTTGCTGCTGCAGGGTGTTATGGTGAGGGGTTTGTCATTCCACATGCACGTGATATACTGCCACACCTGCGTACCACACCCTTCAGGTTAGCACCGTGACATTCAGAAACCCTGAAGCCCAATCCACTTCAACCATTATTCTTGTGCAGGGTAGTGTTGAGGCGAATCGAGTTGGGGGGCAGGAACTTGGATCTCTTTGCACTCCAGCCGTCTGGGGAGTTCAAGCATTTATAAACCGTACTACGTGGGTACAAGTAGGGTATAGCCTACCTGTATTGTTTGTTTGGGGCTTTTGTAAAATATTCCCAAAACACAATTTTTCACTGTTGAAATTAGAACTAAATTAGAAGCAAGACATTCTAGGCTGAGCGGTACCGGAGCGAACTGGAGCTTGCGGAGTAACGTTCTAATAGTGCTCATCACTCTAATTAAATGACGTCAGCTTCTTCTCCTCGCTCGCTCCCGCTCACATACTATGCCACACACACCTTTGAGAATCAGATGCACTCCATCACCCCGGTATGCAGGTCAACCTGTATGCTCCAGAACAATATTTGCCGTTCCTTGTCGCATGTTGCTCACTGGCTGCATGCAGGTGTCCGGGCTGACCTAGGCTTGCCTAGTCTTGTTTAAATCCATGGGGGCACTGTGCTGTAGAAGGTGCAGAGCCCTTCGGCTGAGATGTTACACAAATGTCCTGACTGTCTGTGATCATTAAAGACCCCGCGGCATTTTTCTAATAGCAGGGGTGCTAACCCCGGCTCCCACAGAAAACTGTTTTTATCTGGCAACCTAATAATAATAATAATAATAATAACTTTAATTTATATAGCGCCTTTCATAAAACCCAAGGTCGCTTCACAAGAGTGGGATGCAGATAGGGGAGAGAGGGGGAGGAGAAAAACAAACAGAACAAACAAAACAAACAACAGGGATGGTTGAACTAAACTGAATTAACTAGTGTGGAAAGGCCATGGAAAAGAGGTGTGTCTTGAGATGTGTTTTGAAACTGTCCAGGGTCGGGGCATTACAGATTTCGGCTGGGAGAGCGTTCCAGAGGGTGGGGGCAGCCACGCTGAAGGCTCTGTCCCCAAAGGTTTTGAGTCTAGTACGGGGGATGAATAGCAGACCCGCATCTGATAATCATAATCATCCTCAGCATCTGATTGGCTCCAAGATCCCTTGCATTTCTCATCCATATTGATTGGCCAGGTCATCACTGAAAAAGAGAAATTAGTTCTCAGTTGACCATCAATAAAAAATATGAACCAACCATCCAAAAACCACATATCGGTGTCATAAGCACATAAGAATATCTATTCTTAGCAATTCTTAGCAGCTCAGATTTTTTGTCTTCCTCTAGTAGTTGTCGGTACACATTTTTAAATCAGTGGGCAAGTTGAAATAATTAAAGTAGTATATGGAGCTACCTTCAGTGATATTACTATTCCTAATGGAATTACTATGCATAAGCACTACTGTAAGGCGCTTATCCAAAACACTGACCCTAATTGATAAATAAAAATGTATATAAATGATTTTCATGTTATAGCATCATTTTAATATTGTTGCACCTTACTCTAACATAAACATCCTAGATTGCAAGCAGTCAATCATGATAAAAACAATTTGACTTTTAATGTCTCATTAAGTCTCCTCAGCGCAATGCCCAGAATGTCCAAATGGGCTCTCCGGTATTTCACTTATTGGTGCTCTGTGAAAAAAACGGCCCTGAAGCTCAAAACAACAATGAAAGTGAATGTGATTCTGTATGAATGGTAGTTCAGTTTAGAAATGGAACTGCGTTGCTTAGTAACCAAAAAACGTACCTTGTGGAAAGGTAGGTATTTTAGCTTATTCAAGTTTTCTATTCAAAACTGAGGAGCTGATTAAAAAGCTGAAGGTGCAGCATGCCAAGGGGAAGTCTTTCTCTAATTGAAGAGTGTTTTTGCGTTCGTCAAAATCAAGCTAAGCACCTTTTTGATAAATGGTTAGATACAGTGCCCTCCACTATTATTGGCACCCCTGGTAAAGATGAGTAAAAAGGGTTATAAAAGATTTACTGTTTGATGAATTAGCTTAATCTCACACTGAAAAGATGAGAAAAATCATCCTTCATCAAGAAATAATGATTTTAAACAAAACCATGTGTGCCACAATTATTTTAAATATTTGGTTCCATATCCTTTGCATGCCATGACTTTCTGATGTCTGTGACCCAACTACTTCAAAAGACTTTTGATATCTTATTTTCTGGTACTCTTACAAGCGATACTATAACGTCTCTGCATTTGAATGGATCTCTATGGGAATTGGGGGGTGGGACTAGATTTAGCTGTAAATTATGCTGGAACAGTATAGAATACATGGTTGGTAAAATGGCTGTAAGTCGTCAAGGGTCTGAGGTATCAAACGAGCCTCAAACCATCACTCTGCTGGCAGATATGCAGTAGATATGGATGGATCACTTTAAGGGTTGTTTCTCCTGGCAAATTTCCCTATTGAACTCTATGGAAAAATAAGTCAGAAGAAGAAACCATTCAAGTTATCCATCCGTATCTACTGTATTTATGGCAGCAGAGTGATGGTTTAAGGCTTGTTTGATACGTCAGACTCTTGATGACTTAGAGCCATTTAGCCAACCATGTGTTCCATACTGTTCCAGTGTAATTTACAGCTAAATCTAGTCCCACTCCATAGAGATTCCCATAGAGATCCATTCAAATGCAGAGACGTTATAGTATCGCTTGTAAGAGTACCAAACGGTAAAATTTTTTATAACCCTTTTTACTCATCTTTACCAGGGGTGCCAATAATAGTGGAGGGCACGGTATTTGTAGTTTTACTTGAACATTATTATTTTTAGGGATTTAAGTATTAAAACATGTTTTCTTTTCATGCAAAAAAAACTCCACCAATTTAAAATAAACAAAAATGTTCATTTTCTGAAAATTGGTTAAAGTGGACTGAATGAATTTTGGAAAAACACTCTTCAATTCTCAGACCTCAAGCCATTATAGGCGAGTGAACATAAGATTGGCACATGGCAGAGTAATGCGCCCTCTCCCAAGAACAGAGACTGAAGCCATGCTGAGGCCACCTAGCCTAGCACTAGAAATGAAATAAGGCCTCTATTTTTGATGCATTGAAATGCAGGCTGCAAGACGTGCACAAAACTTGTGTGAAAATGGTTCTCACTTTCCAACTTTCCATATCACGGGAAACACATGGATCTTCGGCCAGGGAAGCCAAAAGGAGCTGGAGTGGAGCAGGAAATGGCATCAAGGGGAGTAAGTAGTGTGCCTACTGACAGTCATACTACGCCAAGCATCTAGAAGATTCCCAATGTGAAACACACACAATCTGAGCGGTAAAATATGACAAACTGTAAAAATGTAGAGGCAGTCGCTGGACCACAAAGGACTGGAGAGAATGGAAGAATGCTCATCCATTAAAGAGAGACAGAGGGGGACACTCTCAAAATGCAACTGAAGCTTGTAGCACATGAGCTGTGGACAGTGCAGGAAAAAAAAACATAGTTGGAACTGCCATTTCCTCAAAATAAAAAAATGGAACAAGACTGGAAAAAGGAGTTAAAGAAGAGGAACATTAAATCGCATGACAACAGAAGGAGGTATTTCGAGAGAAGGCGCAGAATCTGGAGAAGGAGGTCATGGGATGTATGGTAGTCCCATGACAAAGTGAGTGCTGCTGTAAGGTACAGATCCTTGCTGCTGGTCCATGTGATGTACAGGTACTGAGCGCTGGTTTTGGTAATATACAGGTCCTGAGTGCTGTTCCATATAATGTGCAAATCCTTCTGTACTGGTCCAGAAGGACTGTCTGACTGATAGCTACACCGACAGAGGCCTTTCAATGTGAGAACATGACCTACATGAGAAATGAGTACATCTCTCTGGAGAGCCTCTGCGAAGGGCTAGACATCCTGACATAATATATAGTAATGCAAATGTGTGGCACTTCTATAAGGGCCACATAAGAGGTGTCAGGGAAATGAAAAGAAACTCACCATGATTCAATTCAATTCAATTTGATTTGTTTAGCAGAGAACTGCCACAAAGACGCTTTCCAGAGAAACAGAAGGGAAAATTGGGAACAAAACCACGTCAGAAAATCCAAAAAAGCAGCAAGAAAAACTCCCCAGTGGGAATGAAGATGTTCAATGGTGGCGGAAAAAAAACTCCCCAGTGGGAAGAAATCTTGGGAGGAATCTGCATGGCTACAGACGGGGAGTTCATCATCCACTGGCCGGCCCGGTGTAAAGCAAAGGTGGAATGGATGGCAACAGAGATGTAATAAGAGATCAATCACAGCAAATAATCAATACTGATAATGGTGATGAAATCACAAGGCAACAGTGTTTTGGCAGAAGCAGTCACATTCAGGGCCTGGTAACTGAGGACATGCCACAAAGCCCAACGTGCAGACAGTTTTTTCCACAAGAAGAATTCAAATAAAAACAGGCTAAATAGTAAAATCTCTGGGCTGCAAAAAAAACAAAAACAAGATGAAGATACAGAAAAGCTTTGGCAAGTAAAACATGGCATTGTCCAGTCGTTAAATGATCCTTTAGGATTGTTTCTAAAGAATAAATGCTATTTATTTGCCTTGCAATCATTTATTTGTTTGGGGCATCTTATGTACACTTCAATGTACACTGCAATCCGACATATTCATATATTCAGATAATGAGATGTCATGTCTATGCGGCTGCCAATGCATTTTCATTACTGCTGCTCAAATTGCAATGTCACTGGCAATGAAGCGTGATTCCTAAAAATGTATAAAATGTTTGCAATTACAGACCCATCCTTTCAAATTATAGAGCTTTGCTTTAATTTCCCTGATCCCACAGTTCTACGTGTTAGGTCATCAAGCACATTTTTCAATTTAATGTTCCCGTTGATTTAGAAAGAAAACTCAAATGGAAACACTACAGTTTTTATTAAGGTAAACATTCAATGTGGGGACAGTTAGGGCAGACTGAACACCGAAAATGTTGTTGGAAAGGAATTGAGCTGTGCTCCCCATTGAACGAAAATCAGAAGTAACTTAATTTTGAGAGAGGGGCCAGAGGCTATAGATATATCAGGATTTTGGCATCGGAAAAGGCCATTGTGTGACTCAGAAAACTTTCAGCACAGAAAAACAAAAACTGTGCTTCAAGTGTAAATGCTGTCATCGTCCTTCGTTAAATTGTGGGAGTTACTGTACAAGGAAAGTACAAGTGTGGAGGTACAGTAAAATGTTTTACTGTATTTATTAACCTTTAAAATGTTCTGCTTCGTATTTTATTATTATTATTATTATTGTTATTTTTATTGGTTGTTGTTGTTGATGTTGATGTATTTAAATATCCAATTTTTCACATACCTGACATACCTGCAGTGCCAATAGGGTTGGATATGTGGGAATACAGTACATTATACCTTTTCTTGTTTTTCTCCATTAGAAGGTTCCACTTACACAGCCAGCGCTGTCAACAGTTAGTATTATATTCATGTTCCCTGGCCTATTCAAATCGTATTGGATTTGACCAATCTCTTTAGGCATCAGACTGCTGAAGATGTGGGCTTAACAAATATACTCTCACAATGAATAATAAGTCAGTCGCCTCATAGAGATGAATGCAGGTATATGCAAGAATATTTTTTGTAAAAACATTTTGCACTGAAATCTGAATGAATAGCAGATTTCTATTGTATATTATGTTTATTTAATTACACAGCATACATGCATCAGAGAGAAGAGGCATTTGTTTTGCCCTGGACGCAGTAAATTAAGTGAAAATATTTATTTAAATATTGATTTATTTTTACCAGCCAAACACACAGGCAAAGCTGTACAGACTTAGTTGCTCTCTAGACTCATGCTCACTTCTTAATAATATAGAAAGTTAAACAAGATTTTTATTTTCAAGTTGACGTCTTTGCTCATCTACACTGTACATGAATTTGGAAACTGGTTGTAGTATGTATTTGTATTATAATGTAAAACAGGGAAATATCAGAATCGCCCTCACCCAATAGCCAGTCAAAGATTGCTTATTGATATCGGCCCAGAATTTCTATACGCATTCCATGTGTGCTCTATGTATTTAATCATGATTATAAATACATGGATCGACGCATAGGCGCTGATTTATGTTTCTGCCGGTGGGTGCTCAAAACAGTTGAATGCCCCCAGCCCCACCCCCACGTTTTGCAACGTGGGCTATGCCGCGCAGCGTATGCTGCATGTAGTTTGCTATCAAATCAATGTACATTTGGCCCCGACTGTACGCTAGCGCTTGCCGCATATACAGTAGGCATATCAAGTGCATTTTTCCCGTGGGTGCTCGGCCTTCTCCGTGGGTGCTCGGGCCCTGAAGCACCCACGGAATCGGCGCCTATGGATCGACGTTTGCTATATTTTCTTTTTCAATTCCAGAGCAATGTTATTTACTACTCATATCCATGTTTGAAGTTGCCCTAATGGAAATCATTCCAGATTGAGAATCTGTCCTTTTGTAATGAATAAACATTTTTTTTTTGTAGCTTTCAGACAGTGTGCCAGAACGTTGTCTGTTTATACACTTTTTCCTCTGCCCAACACTCCACAGAAACTACATTTCCATTTGAATGTCACAACAAATTTACCTTGGAGCACAAAAAAATCTTTTGCTTCTAGTTGTGCACAAAAAGCCAACCATGACAGGTGTTTCCAAATGAGTTTATTGGGGAAAAGTGGAATCTCACAGTTTCAGAGAGCCTCTTGTCTTACGGTTAATGAGAACTGGATAATCACTTGTTTATGAAAGTGCTGTAACTTTTTAAATTAATCCAAGATGAGGGGTAAGTTTTATGCAAATTACATCTGCTTTAATTAACCTTGGTGCACATTGCCTTTTCCCAATCTGCCGACTTGCCAACAAAAAAAAAACTGTATTTCATTCTCCACTAATTCTCACTTTTACATGCATAATATCTGCTTCCTTTTAGCAAGTTGCGGAACTTTCAAAAGTTGCACAAATTTATCTGAATTGGAAATTGGAAAATAGTGACTGATATTGCTTGCACGCGTTTCATTATTATCTTACAGTACTATTTAGATTTAGACATTGCTCTTTAATCTATGAAAATGTACAGTGTAGATGTTTTACCTATCCAGGTATTAATATCCTGATATCAACATTCTTCAGTGTCGCTGAATTGTAATTTGCAGCTACACGCAAGAGTTACAGTAAGCTAAAGTGCTTAATATTCTTAAGTGAGGCTGAACTGTAATCAGCAACTAAGGGTAGTGAGCTAAAGTGCTTTAAGTTCACTATAACTCCTGTATGTAGCTGCTCATTGCCTGTTATATTTTTACATAGACATAGAACAATAGATGTGACATATCATGTAATTTAATAGTAATTTTGAATTTTGAAATGGAAAAATTTGGCAGCCATCTTACCTGTGTACAGCGATAAGGTTGATGCTAGATTGGATAGCCCAGAGAGACCTGGGTGTTACGTACTCTGCTGTGATTGGTTGTTAATCTAGCACCAACCCCTAAACATAACCTCACAGGAGTTCGTTCACGTAACCAATCACAGCACAGTACGTAACAACTAGGTCCCGCCCAGGTCCCTCCGGGCTCTCCAATCTAGCATCAACCCAGCTATAATGGCAACCTATGGCAAAAATGTCATGTACCTTCTAACCCACTGTGATGTCATAATCGGGTCTCAGAAGCCAGATAGCCAATGATTGGCTCATAGATATAAAACCATGGTTACTGGCCACCATCTTACTTGGGTATGGTCTCAAAAATTGTGCCACTAACTATGACATATGTCACATCTATGGTTCTATATCTATGTATTTTTACCCACATCAACAAACCTGTACCTGCAGGCAGAGAGCTTCAGTTTAGGTAATGTGCCTTGCCTTTGGTGCACGTGTGCAGAAAATAGACCCCTTCTGATTTTAGTGGCACGCTGCTAAGTGTTGCGTGTAGGAATGGAAGAGGACGTGCAGCTTGCAGATATTTGTAGGGCGATAGCTTTTTGACAAAAAAGCCCTGTGCTGAAAAGATTTGTCAGGAGAAAAGACGTTCTGTTCTGCGACACACTGCAACACATGCAAACCCTCAACATAAAACCAACTAATTAATGCCCAAAGTGTGAAAATCCTTGACAATGGCTATTGAGGGCATTGAAGAAAGTTTCTGTATGCACTTACTGTATGTCGCTTTGGATAAAAGCGTCTGCTAAACGACTGTAATGTAATGTAAAAAAAAGACAACAAGTGGGCTGTGCACGGAAGAGGAGTGTTACTGGCTCAGTGACATAGACAATCCTCATTTACTTAAATAATGCTCTCAATAAAGTACAGCGCACAAGCATTTTTCCTCTTTTTTGGCCTCAAAATTGCTGGATAACATACAGTATTCCACATCTACAATGCGCATTTTGATGAACTATTCAACTGTGAACCCATAAGCTTAATAACCCATAAGGCACTTGTTTGGCACCCCTAGGAAATCATTTGGCTCACTCACCTTGCTAAAATAAATAGGAGACAGTTGTTTTGTCCGTGTGGCAGCTAGCAGAGCACGGTCCTCCCAACTGATTTTCTGCCCCAGGCTGTACTCACCATCTATGGCAGACAGTACACAGGCATCAGCTTTGATTGTCTACTCTGTTATTCTCTCGGCTGCAGCCCCGGTGTCAGTGTATCCGCATTCTGCTCGTGTCACCCGGCCGTAGCAGGCGGTTCAAATAGAATCTGATCCCTCCTGTTGCATCACGCTGAAGCTTGCCCCTGTGTCCAGACGATTGTCATTAAACAGGAGCTCGCTCGCCTTCATTATCCTCATTCCTGCTGCAGGTGCGCAGCCAGGGTCTTATGTCATCCCGTTGCCAGGTTAGAATTGTGCGCAGGGCGTTTGTCCTCTCCAGGGTTGTCAGCAGTGGTTCTAAGAGCTCTGGCGGTTCATGCCTAATGGGAACTGAGCCATGAAGCTCCGGCAGCCTTATGAGGGTCCCATTGATGCTCATGTATATCTCACATCTCAGTCATTCTTTAGGTAGCCCAAATCCGCCTAGTGATGGAACCCGCCTAGTGGTGACTAAAGGTCTTTCCATGACTGCTTATCAGCCCTGAAAAAGTAACAGTGATTCCTTTTGATTGGTCTCCTCTGTCCTAATAAGCAGTGCCAGGTGGCTGGCTACATTAGGCTCTCTTAACTTAAAGTTTATTTTCTCCAGTCCACCCCCTTCCCTCATATAGCAACTTCTGCTGATTGCTGAGGATCAGTTATATGTAATTGAATCCTCTTGGATCGGCCCGACTTCCATCAGGTCCAGAAGAACCTTTGACTAGCTCAGTCCAGACTACCTGAAGTGGATAGAGTAGATCTGATGAAGTGTCCCAAGTCCCCTATATATAGCAATATGGATCAAGAGTAGCCTACTTTATGTACTAATTCTGTAGGACCAACATTTCCTGGCCAGGACAGACACCATAACTGGGTCATGTCTGGGTGGTCTCTGCCAACTTCCACGGATTTAATCTTCTTTCCATCACAGTCACATGTTACATGCAAGCATACGGTCATGCCCCCACAACGTCTGGGATCAATACATCCACAGCGTCTGGGATCAGTACATCCACAACGTCTGGGATCAGTACATCCACATCTGTGGGCCTTCTTTGAGAGGAAATAGCTGAGGATGTTACTGACTGATTTTTCTCACGACAGACATTTATGATGTCATAATTGAATGATTGATTACATACTGTATAATTGACAATCTGCATGATGTCATAATCCTATGATTTTTTTGATGACCTGTGCACACCCCATGCATGGTTATTGTTGTTGTGCTGGGCACCTTTATCAGAAAAACATCAGCGATATGATGGGAGCCTTTTTCTACCTTCCTCATTTTAGGATGACCACGATTAAGAAATATGTGATAGAGCATGTGCAGCTGATTGATAAAAACCATAAATGGAAGGAAGCCTGTTAGCTAGCTTGTTGATGGTCTGTTGGATAGATAGCCAGCTAGCTTCTGGCCAGTGAGCTTGTTGGAATATGAAATATCTGTCTCTGTTCATTACGTACTTTCCCCAGCAGTGTGGCCACGTATATGCTTTGTTCTGGCTGAAGAATGAGCTTTCGACACATGGGCCTTGTTTCCCTGTTTCATAGACGTTACAGCCTGAAGGTCTTTTTAAAAATTTTAACTCCCTTTTTCATCCTCATTTTATTTCCGAAGGGCGAGGTCCTGCGTGCAAGCGCCATTTCACTTCTTCCACTCACCCGGTTCATGGTTCTCTTTTATTATGTCTTTCTTCTTAGATCTCTGTTTTCTTTGTGAAAATATATTTTTTTAAACTTTAAAAAGCTAGGCTACAGACTTCCCTTCCTGTAGGTGTAGTGTGTTTGGGGATGAAGTTCAGAGTCATGGTCTGATCTGTGAGTCTGTTTAGAGGAAGTAGACTCCTCCAGGAGGCCCACTTTCTTCCTAGAACTGTTCTTGTTGAATCGTTATGTCCTGCCTCACGGGACGTGTCTAAGAGAATCTGACGCGCTCTGCTGCCAGCCGCGGACTCTGGCTGCGCCCGAGCATTCCTCTCATTTCCGTCTGAATCTTTCTGTTGGTCCCAGCTGTGCAATCTGGCTGAATGCAAGAGTGTATGATGATGAGAGCAAGTCATTCAAAAGAAGCACTTTGCTAGACTGTCATGGCAGAGGGACCATGTTTCTTATTTATTTTCCCTTAGAATTCAATAGGAAAATGAGTCAGATGAAACAACCCTTAAAGTGATCCATCCATATCTACTGCATATCTGGCAGCAGAGTGATGGTTTGAGGCTTGTTTGATACCTCAAACCCTTAATGATTTACAGCCATTTAGCAAACCATGGGTTCCATACTATCTTTGTGTAATTTACAGCTTAATCTAGTCCCAGCCACCAATTCCCACAGAGATCCATTCAAATGCAGAGAGGTTATAGTATCGCTTGTAAGAGTACCTTAAAATAAGATGTCAAGAGTTTTGTCAGGACAACTCATGCATTCAAATAACATGTTTAATTAATAAATGTGCTGCATAATTATTTTGGTTTGGCACTGAATGGATCTGTTTTAGTTCTACTCTGGACCACGGGCATCTCCCCCGCTAAACAGGAGATGACCAGAAACCCGCCATACTAAAGCAGATCCAAAACAACAAGTGGAAGCTGAGGTGGTGGAGGGATATAATTTTTTTGACCAGTTTTATACCCAGTCATGATAGCATCACCTGTTTACCTGTGGAATGTTTCAAAAAGATGTTTTTTGAACTTCCCAGTCTTTTTCTTTGCCCCTGTTCCAACTTTTTTGGAACATGTTGCAGGCCTCAAATTTGGAATTAGCGCATATTTACAAAAATCAATAAAGTTATAAAAACATTAAATAGCTTTGCTTTGTACTGTTTTTAATTAAATATATGTACAAGAGAATTACAAATCACGGCTTTCTGCTTTTATGTGCATTTTACATACTGTCCCAAATTTTTGGGAATTGGGGTTTGTACATGATTGATCGAAATGTTTGAATTGTGGAAGGCCACATTTACACCCACCTTTAATGGATCTTTATTAGCGCCCTGTTATCGCCCTCATGAAACATGGGCAGGTGGCCTGAGCGCCTATTCATTTCACACCCTCCTTCTGAGCTGTGCCGCCGTTGCACAGGAGAACGTGTACCCTGTGCGCTCGTAGGTGCCTGCCAGACTAGAGGACGTGTGGCTGTGGCTTAGTCGGCACTGGCCGCGGCTACCGATACCGCCAGGGGTTCGATTCCAGACTGCAGAGCCTGTCGCCGCACACAGACTCCCAAAGGCCCTTTTTGTGGACTTTTAAGAGAGGCATAAATTGTAGGAGGAATTCCAGATGATCTTAGCAAACATATTCAGTCTGAAGCAACAACACCATGATGCAATGCACTGGTAACATAAAATCCGTCATTCGGTCTTCCTTCCATACATGTAAAGTCAATTTAGAGAAGCAAAGAGGTCTCTACGGGTAAGAACAAGGCCTGAAGGCACTTCATTCAGTTTAATGGATGTGTAAACAGATACATACATGGCACACAAATGGATCTGTGGGTAATCATTACAACAACAAAAAAACATGCTGTGAAACATTACCTTCCCCGATATTATCCATGTGGTACTATGGATATCTCTGGCCATACAGACCAGTATCACAATGTGTCCAACAAAAGATATTACTGTTTCGTGTAATGGCAATGAATAGTGGCTATGGACATTTCTTCACAGTCTTTATGTACTATTTATGCTAAACTGAACTGTTCCAGCCACATGGTTTCCTACCAACATTAACAAAATGTGAAGATGCTTTTGAATGAGAGGGTAAAAACATTATTTTTGCATGTATGTTACGATAAATAAGCTTGCATATTCTTGGCTGTCATCTTAGCTTTCTGTATGTGATTGAGAGCTATGAACCCATTAGCAGGCAATGTTCCCTAACATTAGATCGCGTGACTCTAACTCTCACAAGTCAGAAGCAGGCAGTCAAGTTCTTTATTTCTAGTTTGCGCTAAGTTTATGTTGAGCTCGCCGTCCGCCAGCTCTAATCCATGTCTCTAACTGCCGTCTCTAACCGCCGTCTCTTTTGTGTGTCCAGGTCAGAAACCGCACCAGTGCAACGTCTGCTGGCGATCTTTTTCCCTGAAGGATTATCTAATAAAACACATGGTGACGCACACCGGGGTGCGCGCCTACCAGTGCAGCATCTGCAACAAGCGCTTCACTCAGAAGAGCTCCCTAAACGTCCACATGCGCCTGCACCACAAAGAGAAGTCGTACGAGTGCTACGTCTGCAAGAAGAAGTTCTCCCACGAGACTCTGCTGGGGAGGCACATGGCCCTGCACAACGTAGAGAGCGGTGCCGCCGTCAAGGCCGGGGGGCCGGTCTCTGTCACCGCCGTGGCGGTGGGGGCCCCTGAGGCCAGTCCCGGAGATGGGACAGGTGTAGGTGTGGAGATTGTTGAGGCCCCTATTACTGGCTGCTAAAAGTGGACCACTGAGGTGTTCTTTGTTCGCCCAATCAAATTCAACCAAATTGAGCATTTCAGTGACCGTCTGCACACGCATGCCTCAGATTGTAGGAAGGACCTCTTCAAAAGAGCAGAAACAAATAACTAAGTAAAACAGAACACGAAGAGGTACACATATAAACACTGACACATTCGGTTTTCCAGAGTTTTCTTTTGCGTGTTCTTAAAGAAGCAAATTGATGGTGGCCTTAAGGCTATGTAGTCTGTAATTGGTCCACAGGTTGGACCCTGATTACTGGCCTCTAACTATATGTTTTCCTTTATTACTGATTTATATGTCAAGCATGACATAAAGGGCCACTATCTCCAGAAATCTAACAGGCACACAAAAACACACATGCTCACATTCACGCGCACTCACAATCACGCACGCAAACTCGCACATACTCACACGCACTCAAACACTCACATTCAGTCTCACACACGCACTCACAAACACAGACAAACACATACATGCACACACAAATACACGTGCACATACTCATGGGCACACAGACACACACACACACACACACACACACACACACACACACAGATAAACACATTCACAGACACGTACAGAAGGTTTTTGTTCAAATAAGGATCATAACAAAATAAACAGTTGAAATACTATAAACACATTTATTTAGAAGCAGTTGATTACTTAGGATACCCTAGCACCCTAAAAATAAGTAATCAACTGTTTCTGTATAGATAGTTAATCTACAAAATGTACAGTTCTCTTATAGACCGTGATGGACACCATAAGAGTCCAAGCTGTGGTATATAGTGGTACAATATATGAGCCTTCTTTGTGAAAATAAAAAAAGTACCTGGTCTGTACTTTTGACTTTAATCTAAAGATAATGTTGGTCAAAAGTTTACTTTTTATACACTGAGTAAGAAAAGGAGTTATCCGTACTCTGGGTTATTATTTATTGTAGTATTATGTTATTAATGAGTACAATGAAGCTGTTGTTAGATGCAAGCAAATGTTCAAAATTGTATTGTATTAAATGTTACTTCTTTTGTCATGCATTTCGATGGTTTAGGTGAAATTCACAACGTTGAAAGTTATTTCAAACAAATGCTTACACTGCCAACATTTACTTGGACTAAAACTATTCAACCCCTCCAATTTTCAAAATTTAAGCATCATTTATTACACATAAAGTTCCTTTTTTGGGACAGTGTTTTGCACTAATGATAGTTTTAAGTCGTGGCATCATTTGACTTTGACGTTTGACTGTTTTGTTATCGATGTTATTTTGAATTCTGCAGCAGACATATCGGCAGTGGGTTCCATCCAGAAATGTCTTCTTGACGAATGATTTTTTCACTGTTGATTCTGGATTGGACCAGATCAAGTATTGTAACGTTTGTTTTCAATTTTCAAAAAAAAAGAAAAAAAAATAACTCCAGTGGTTTTGTCCCGTGGTACCTCTGTTTCCTGTCAGCAAAATTATGACTCATTTCTGTGTGTAGGTGGTTCAGACTAAAATGTGTGCTTCTGCTGCGTTAGCCTCACCTAGTGGACCAAACTGGATTCATTTTCCCCAGCATTAGAAAAAGCCGTGATAATAAGGCAAAAAAATTAAATTAAGCACTCCCTCTATTATTTTAACCACAACAATGTTGGTACAGGTATTATCTTACATTTCAGATTCATATTAAACAGTGATAGTGTGCAAGATAATTGAATCTTCAATAGTACGTACTATTCAAAACAATTTTTTTGTCAGGCCAACTACAAAATAATTGTTCTGATGAAGATAAGGATAAAACAGTTCCTTAGTCATTAAACAAGAAGTGTCACTGAATTTAATTGCAATATTGTAGAACAACTATTTAAGCTGTTCCAACTGATCGTTTTTTAGCAGTTTGTCACTTCATGATGATATCCCAAGAGGCAGAGACAATCTTACCTGAAGAATAGTTTTGTACCCTGGTGACGTGATTATTTACTGTTGTCTTTTATGTGATTTGCATTCCCTGGGTTTGCTTCTCAGCCACGCCTAGTTTAATGGAGCTCATGTTGTGACATCACCAGCGTTCAGCGTACCACACGTGTGTCTTTTGCACAGAAACGTTATCACTGGAAGTTCATCACTTAACACCTAGCTGTGTTGCTAAGTGTGTGTTGCTTACACTTAAATACTTAAATGGTATTTTATGTTATCTTAAGAAATAACTAAATTGAAATCTAAAGCCTTCCAAATCACTGGCCTGTGTAAAATAATATTTTCCTATAAAGAAGACATCATTAGGGATGATAGAAACGTCTCTACAAATGTAATGTCTCAGAATCCTTGCTTAAATTTCCCTTTCTGCTTTTTTCATGCTGATATGAAGCTAGCATTCCCTGGACACTTATAGTAGACAATGTGATTGGCTGATCTTGTGTGGTGTACGGACCTTTAATTTAAAATATAAATATTGCCGTCGGCAACACAGGCCTGAATTTACAGTGGCCCTTCAATTAAATATGTTGTTTCTGAAGCTGGCAACATTTCTAATTCTCAAAAAAAAAAAAAAAAAGAGCAATGAATGGAATTTGCCTTTCTTGGGTGCTACATAAAAAAAATAGCTGCTTTTCTTCATGGCATCATGTATGTGAATATAGATATAAGATATAACAAGAAACATTTGAGTAAAGGCTTGGCAGAGAATCTGACCCAGAGTATTAATAATACATGTAAGATACCTGTCGCATTGCTAAATATTTTCAAAAAATGAAAAAAATGTGTAGTACATTTTTTTAGTGTTCACATTGTCTCTGCCTACCTGGACCAGCATATTGTTAGATAAAAATAAGTTTTAATTTGTTCCATGCACCGAAACAAAAAACAATTCAGGCGATCACACTTCAGTGCCTTATCAGGTAGACTTCTCCTCCTCATTTACTTATTATATTTCCAGTTCTTATAGCTACACTAAAAGAAATCAAGAGCATTTCACCCGATAGCGTGACAGATCATGTGATTAAAACATATTGGCCTACATAGTATGTCTGTATGTGAGCATTTGTGTGCAAAGATGAGGTTTGTCAGTTTCAGGAAACAGGGTGCGCCTCATTCACATGAGATTTTAAGTCCCTTTTCACACGTCATCGCTGTTGTTACAGGTAATTAAAAATAGGAGATCAATACCATGAATTCAGAGATTTGGTCCACCTTAATTCACCTTTCCGTATTGAATCAGCCCTTGATCTGCTTGTGTGATTTTTTTGTACTAAAGTAATGGAATTCGTACAAATTTTTTTTTTGATGTATTCTTAAGAAAATTTATTTTGAGCTGAAGAAGATAGCAGTGCTTTTTTTTGCATACTTGTTGCACTGTTTAAACCATAAGTGCACTATTGTTACCAGAGTTGTTATAGTTTTAGAGAACAAATTTCAAATATTGAATAAGGTTTAGAATTCACATTGTCTTGAAAAATCTTTGTAATTAAGTATTGAAATATTTCTTAGCATTTGCTCAATCGTGCTACAGTATGTATTTAATTGTGCAGTGTTTGTGCAAGCATTCATCAGTTGAGCAGGTATCGGTGCTCTGACACTTATGAGCCAAACAAAGTTTCTATTAACCACAATTTTAGGGTGTCTTCAGTTAGGAGATCTATCAGGATGAAACTGCTATGCCTTGCTTACTCATCACAGAGATGTTTATTTCTTTTTTTGCACAATTATATCTAAAACGAAAAACTCTGCATGCAGGTAGAATTGCTGACAACTAGTGCCTTTCTGTGAAATCAAAATTCTAGTTATGTTTTTTTTTTTTTCTTCCAGATTTATATGTATGTATGTGATACTTAAATAACTGAGCACATTCTACTGGTTGGAATGTCCATGTTATCCAGCCCCCAATACCCCCTCCCCACCCAATGCACTGCAGTGTCAGCCCCTATCCCTCAAAAAAAAAAAACTCCCAGCAAACTCCCAGCAAGGCTGACTCTAGAAACAAAATAAAATAAAATCCCAAGCCAGTCTTTATAGAAACTCAATTAATACTTATTGGGCATTAAAAAAAATACAGAATTGCTTAAATCACTGTTTATTCCACAAATACGAGACATTATAAATGTGCCTTCTGGAGCTAAAGCGCAACAAGCTGTCCTGGTTTTATTTGGTCTTTTTTTTAAAGAGATGAACTTGGCCCAAATCTTTGGTTGATGTAAAAGCCCTCAAGCTACTCTCCTGTAGAACACAAACACAAAGAGGAAGAGCGATAGGGTTCAAAAGTCTGTATTATATTTATTTACCTACTTTCCTTTCCTTTAACTCCTTGAGGTGTTTTTAAATGTTGTGTTTTCACAAACCCATAGTTTGTGTATAATTATTTGTTTTTGTAAGGGGGGAGGGGGGGGGGGGGGTCAAAGCTGTTTGCTTTTCTGACCGTACACTGGCATGTTGGTTTAAGCAGTAGTACACTTTTGTTGCTATGGTGCATGGAGGGAGTTTGTTTTTTTTTTGTTAAAGAAGGGGAAGCAGCATGCACTGATAGTTATTTTTAAAAGATGCTGGTTCAAAAACATCATTCCCACCATTGATCATGACCGGTATGGCTGACTCCTTCTTTCATCTTGGCATCTATTTCTAACTAGCTAGAGAGTCATATTACTAAGCACATAATAAAACACCGCAAATCTGACTGGCAAGCTAGCTAGCTAAGTGGGCACTATATGCGGTAACAATAAATAGATGTCATTAGTCTCAAACTTGCAAGCAATCTAGTAGTGTAGGCCTTTCTTTCTCATGAGTGTCTACTGGGTTGTGAATGCAATAGTCTTGATTTATTGAGTGTGTACATTTGTCATCTTCATCAAGTCCACAAAGACAAAAGCACACATCTTTGAGCCCAGAGTGTGTGGTTATGGTTCTCTTATCATCTTGTCTTTTGACTTTGCATTTATTTCCCAACCCAACAGCATAGGGAATTAGGCTGGGCCTGTGTTGCAATGCATCAACAAATACTCTATAAATGGGAAAGCTAGCTAACCATGACATGTTGCTCTAATTTTCCTTTATCCTTTATTTCTTTTACGTTTCAAGCAAAACCCAGAAGAGCAACTTAAAGATTGTTAGCTAGCTACAGTTAACTGGAAATGTATCATAAGCTAGTTAAGAAGCAAGCTATACTGAAATGTCGGTTTCAAGAACGTAACTGTTACATGTTGGGTATAATGCCGGAACATTCATTATTAAATAGGACATTCTGCAGATGAAACACTGGTGTTCCTCCCTAGAGAACCCAATAGTGTCTGCCATTTTTTTTTTTCAGTCATGCAGGCAGTTCAGCAGTTTCTCTTGACCTTTGACCCCACTCCGTAGCAACTGATTCTAATGTGCTTCAGACAAAGTTATAGTCAGAGACCTGAGGTCAAGGTAGCTAGATGTACCAATGATAATTATTTGAACCACTATAGATATATATAATTGCTATTCAAACTATCCTCTTGTTTAGACGCTAACTGCCACGGTAGTTTTGATGTGCAAATTGTCTGTGGTGAACAACACTGCTCATTCCCAAGGGTGCGTACTTTCAGTTTTTAGCTTTTAACACTGATGATCACAGTCATCTCACTAAGTGGAACTGGCCAATGTTGCAGCTAACAGGCCATGAAACCAAAGCTTTGGATACCACAAAGCACTTGTCATTGTCAATTATTCATCAACTATCAAAACGAGTCATTCCATTTCAGTAAACCAGCACAGTAGCCATTTCGGCCACTATTTATGAAATTCAAAAATTGCCGTAAGGCTGAGGAAAACCTGTTGGTCGTTAACGGTTGAATACTTTACGGACTGTTGTTGTTGATGTAAAACCATTAAAGTAGGAATGTGGGAACACTGTTGGATAGAAACATTAAGCTTTAGTGAAAAAGCATTACCCTATCTAAAAAGTCAACACTCTGCTGTACATAATCTTTGGATTTCTTTGTTAAAATGCCTTAGCTTGCATCTAGCTGTATGATTTTTCTTGTGTATTAAATAAAATAATGATTGAATAAATTACTTGAAGGATTTTCCAGAGGAGGACTAGCTGGACATTCAGACGAATGCACTGTATTTGAGAGCAGCTTGGTCCCCACTACACGTCACTCTGAAATATACTAAACATTCCAAATAACCAAGGACAAAACTTAAGGTTCTTAAGGTCCTTACAAAATGCCTAACAAAGTATCACCAGGAAATAAATCTATCAATCCCACTTGGGGAACATATTGGGGACAAATTAATATTTTTTTTTCTAAATAGACACTTTAATTTAAACTGCTATTATTGCACCAAATACAATTTACGCAAAGTGAAGACAGACGGCATGTAAAGAGGGAGAAGGAGAAGCTCCCGCACCACTATAACAGATAAATGCCTGCTAGCGTGACCCTTTCAGATTTGCATTTCTACTACTGAGAAAGCCAATTACTCATTACACAATTATGTGGTCTAGATTGATAATGTATTGCGATACTGTAAATTATGGTTAGTTATCACTTGGCAAATTAAGTTTTCTATATACAGAAAGTACCAATCAAACAATGCATTTTTAAGGCATTTTTATTGGGCATATTTTTGGGTTATCCTGCACTCTATTTTATGAGCACAACAGATTTCAGAGTGGGATCTCCCTTAGATTTAGAGATGTTGCACTTTTGATGATGATGATGATGATGATGATGAAAATGATGATGGGGTGGCGATGGGGACGTCCAATCAAGGCAATGCAACAATTACACAAATTATTTTTTAAATGATACATTCATTCATTAAAATTTTTTAAATCAAAGCTTAATACAAATGAGGGTGCATGAAAAAGCTTTTATTTGTAACCATTTGTGGAGCAGATGTTAGAATTACAAAAAGCCAAGATAAAGATAACTGATTCAGCAAATCGCATCTTAAAAGTGACTGGAATTGTGAATGTTAGCATTGGTGATCTCAGCTGTAGAAATGCATGTGGCAGCTTCCAAAAAAAAAACACATCTCAAAGAGTCATGCCAAAATATGTCTGTTTTCACCAAGAGCACACAGTCCAACTGAATTGGGTCCAAGGCAATACACTAAAACACTAAGACTAGTATTTGCACACTAGCGTGTTATCTGTGAATTTGATCGTTTCACCTTTGTGTACTTTGTTATCCTTTTCTGAAAAAAAAAAGCAATTTCTTATTCACCTGCTTGCACTATGGTTTTCTATTTATTCTGTGTCAACTGTGCCCAACACAATGTTATTGTGCTTATGTGTGTATGTAATGCCAATAAAGCTTCTTTTGGTTTCATTTGACTGAGCTATATTATTGTGTGTGTGTGTGTGTGTTTTGTGATTATTTATTTGCGGGATTAAGGAGTTAACCAGCTAACTTTTGCAAATATTTTGAATTGAATGACATCCCACTGGATGAGAGCCTGGGTTATTTCAAAATATTTACTAATGCTAGCCAGCCACCTTTGTAATCCCGCTTTGTGAAATAGCCCTCTGGAGTTTGAAGGATGTTTGTTGTTGAAGGCTAACTCATAAGGAACACATTGACTATAGAATGGTATATTTCTGCATTTCAAAATAGTTTCAATGCAATGTTTCATAAAAATGTGTTATTATTCAAATTTATGTTTCAAATTATATGTATGCAAATTATATGTATCCGTTACATTCAGCTCACGCCATATAACAATATATGATCAATGTTGCTGAATCTGAAGTAGTGAAAATTCTGATAACATTATTCTCACAAAAAAGCTTTCATTTCATCATTTTTACCCGGATGCAGTCCGTGTGGGCCTAAACATTTGATTGTGGGTAACTGACTGACTGGCTGACTGGCTGCCTGATCTTGAAATTGTATGCCTAAATTTCGAGTAATTGCGGTAAAAATTCACTGTGATGTCACCCATTGCCTTCCCATGGCCTCGTAAAAACCTTCGAAGACCTCTCCGGAAGACTTTTCGCCGCCGGTTTGTACAAACTGCATCTGCTCCGTGGAGCCGAAGAGGACTCAACCTGTCCCTCTGATTGGTCCTGAACAAATGTTAATACCCTGTCCAAATGACACAATATTTTAAAAAATCAGCACATGCAGAGGCATTAGATGAAGGAAAGGCACCTATTGCAATGACATTTTTTTGACTGAGTATTTTGACCACATTGCTGCCATTGACTTACATGGTAAAAAACCTATACAGGAGCCAACCGCAGTGGTGCTAGTGAGCAACGGCACAATGGCTGCTCCCAGCCCAACCAAATGAAAATGTTTAAAAATGAAAGCCCAGTCTTGACCCCTTAATCTAACTCCTTGTTGTTAAAAGCAGGGGTCGCTGTGCCTAAATTTTGAGTAATTACGGTAAAAAGGCTGCAGCAAAATAATCGTTCATTACAAACAACCGATCAGACCTAAACCACCCACATAAAATAATTTACGAATTTACTAATAATTTACACCGGTTTCATCGAACCTTGTGGGAAAGACAGATTTTTTGGTATTCATGTACGTATGGTCATACAAGTGTGTTCACATTATTGTGTGATTAGCATAAATCCACACCCATGAATTGCCTTATATGAAGGCTGTCACTTCCATTTAAAGGTCCATACGAACACAAAGTGGCCGAGAAAAAGCAAAAAAAAGTAATTATTCCAACACTGAAATCAAAATTTTATTAGCAGATGTTCAATCAAGGAAAAAAGCCCAGCGTGGCTTAGAATACCTTTCCTTTTTGATTTTATGTTTGAATGCCTATCTCTGACATTTAATTGAAATAATCCATTGAAATTTAAATGTCTAAGCAGATAATAGATGTGAGGGGCCTGCCCATTTGTAATTTACCTTTTTTGCCGCCAGATTAAATCAGATACCAGCAGTGGTACCGCTAGTCTTCTGCCCTACAAAGGCAAAAAAACTTGTGTGTAGAACTGAGAAAAATGACTTTAAAGTTTTATTGTTGCCCAGCCAAATTAGTTGTAGGCAGATTATTGGAAATGTGGCTGCAGTTTGTGTTTTTATTAAGTTATTTTATGTACATATTAATCCTGAGCTCAAACCTGACCTTTGACCCTTATTTGGAAGTTAAGGTATTTTGTTTTTGTATGGTCTACAAAATAAAAAGGGTCATTACTTTGATTGTTTTTCAATGGTGCATTACTAACTTGCGTCATTAGGCCCAAGTTTGTATTGACTTGAAACAAAACCTTGCAATATTTTCTTTCCTACCCCTTAACATGGTAAGTTGCAACTCAATTCTGATTTTGCATTGTCAACAAGAGGCAAATCATGCCCTACATTAAATAGGTTAAATATCAGTAAAATTTTAAATTCATTCAGTGATAAAAGTTGTTGATGTTGTATGTAGCCTAAGTTTCAGTATGTATTAGTCAAATATGTATTACATTGGGAAAAAGGTGTCTCTGTGATATAAAGACAAAAATCTGGCCAATTCGCTACACGCTGACAGATTTAGTACTTGAATGATTGGATGCGATTGGATGTATTATTTTGGCTACTAGACAAACATGACATTGATCTAAGCAGTTTTTGCATGCCAGAGAACTTTTTGCAACCAAATTATTGAGTGCACCGTGTAACGTGGATACTCAACTCGCGTTATGGATTTACCTTGCTGAGTGTAAGAGCATTGAATGTGAGAAATAACCTACTCAAGATTTGTCATGTTTTGGATTTAACTTGTTGAAAGTGAGAGAAGGGCATCCTTGTGCTTTGCAATGGATATTTTACTGGGCTATTAGAAAAGTTAGGCTAATGTTTTCATTGTGAATACTGTTGTGTGTTGCTTTCATGCATGTGTGTGTGTGTGTAGCCTACTTCTCGCAAGGAGGTGTGTCGATTAGCTAATCAGTTAACGTTACCGCTGTCAGCCGAATATTTGGCTGTCAGACAGTCAACCGTGTTGTGTTGCACAGGCAGGATTTGTTTGTCGTGGATGCTTTGAACTCAATTCTGATTGCATATGGGAGCAGTTTTTCAGTTCTCTCATTTTAGCTAGCTAGCGTGTAACGTTAGCTAATATTTGCTCGCATAAGCTAATCATATTGTAGATTGCCTATCTAATCTATATTCAGTAATCTTTCTTACCTGGGTGTTGGTGTTTCAAAGCCATTTACACCAACATTTTTTCTCGAGAACAATGGGCCATTCTGATATAAGGCTAAGGCTAGGTTAGACTCATTAACAACAACAATATGTTTTCACTTTATTCAGTCTGCCTATGTGTATCTGAAATGCCTCAGTGATGGACATATACAATACCCAGACAAAATACCATAACCTCAGCGCGGTAAACAGTAACTTCACTTTGCTGCACGACAAAACAAAGGCAGAGTTAAGCTACGGCAAGTCCGCTTGAGCACTCCAAAGCGCAGTGAAACAAAGCCAAAGAACCGTAAGTGAAGTTACGCCCTTTTGCCTTGACTTCTATCAAGCTTTTTGAAGTTACGGCAAACACAGCCCACTATTTTCTCAAAAAGAACAACACAGTGACACAGGATATTTCTCCACATGATAAAGTAGGTCTTTATTGTGCCGAAAATTTAAAAAACTAAATTTTGACCAAAGATGAAGTTCCGCCTCTTTGACCTTTGCACGGCATTATTGTCACATGGATGGTAATATTTTGTACAACAATCAGTCAACTTCTGTTACTAAAAGCAGGAGAAAAATGTCTCTTTGTAGAGGTTCTCAGTGGTTAACCTGAGTTGTTTGTTCTGACCCCCAGGGTTGTTTTTGTAAGGGGCTGGGTCAGAGGACCCGTGCTGAAAGTGCTTTGGGAAAAGCACCACTAGATGGAAAAAACTCAGTAGGAGGGAGACAAACACAGAAAAGAAACAGACTCCCTCTCTCACGCAGTGAGAATACTAGAGGGAGACTGGCACAAAGGGATAACGCAAAACAACCCGCAGTATGGCGGGAAAACTCGAAGACACGAGAGATCAGAGCAAGCTCTCACAAAGAGAGAGGAAATGCAATAAACAAATAACAACCTGGAGCGGGCAAAAAAGGCTCAAAGACTAGAGCACTTTGAAAATAGAACAACAAAAAAAAAAATTTTGCTCTCGTAAATGAAAGCAGTACAACAACAGAACTGGCGAAGAGAACTGTCTCGGACTCGACAAAACAAAGACAGAAAGATGAAAAGAGTAGGAGACTTCCTAAATAACTCTAAGACATCCAATTCAAGTCAAAGTGGTCCAACTCGAGCTGTCTGTCGTGTACCGTACCGGCTTTCCTTGTCAAAACAAAAAACAATATGGAAGCGCCGAATGAGAAAGACGCAAGGTTTAAATAGAAGGCAGAAATGCGGCACAGGTGAAAACACTGAGTAGCAGGACAAGCGAAAACACGGGACGGATAACAAAAACCAAAGAAAGTGAACACTACACGAGCGCTCCAAGTGGCCACCGGGCGAAGAGCAGGCTGAAAACCCATGACAGTTTTGTGCCGTTAGAAAGATGTTAAAACATGGATATTTTAATAATAATATCATGGGGATATGAACAACATGAGACAGTTTATTTCTTAATTAAAGTTTCCGCTTTCAGATGAGCCAGTCTTGCCATAAAATATGCCGTTTCCCCTCCCCCTCACACCTTATCCCCTAACTGCTGAGTAAGGTACTTAGGGGGTGGCCGAAGGAAAGAGTTCAGTTAGTTTGTTCAGTCAGTTGGGGCTGTCGAGTTTTTGGAGCCGTGAAAGTTCTTTGAGGGTCACGCTGCAGAGTGGAGTTCTAAGTTTTTTTTCTTGGTCCTTGGAGTTCTGACAACATGGATCCTTTCGTGCTGGAGGAGGGTAATGTAGTGGCTAAAATGCGTTCTTGCTGATTCTTAACATTTCTTTCTTTGTTAACCACTTCCATACGGGAATAACGAGAGACTACTGGTGTTATGATTAAACAACCGTAGAAAACGGTGGGCTATCCCCGTCTCTTTATTCAGAACTGAGCAGGACAAGACAGAGCCAAACATTTCCGCCTGACTAGCCTGACCACTTAAAATATCCCTACGCTAGGCATGTAACTAGGTCCTATCTAAGCATTTGTCTAACTGTTCATTGTAGGCTAAAAACAAATAACTAAACTGAGATTCTAAACTATAAAATGCAATTATTAAAGCAATTATTGTAAATATCAAATTTAAATAATAAATAGAAAATGGCAGTAACATTTCCGGCCCCTAATTGCTCATCTGTGTGACAATTACTAAACTAACTATAAACTAAAAGTCATTTTCTATTCTACGCTAAATTCTATTCCTATTCTAAAACTTAGGGCTTCCAGTAAGGTTTCAACTAAGAAAAGTAACAACCTAGTCTTAATCTAGGCGAGGCCTCCTAATAGGCTACTGTATAAATAACAAAGGTTGTCCTAATAATAATGTCCATATGTTCATGAGATTTTCTTTTATCTCAAAAAGGATATGTGACTCATCTGCTTCGTCTCCACCTGGGTCTGGGGCTCCTGGCTGCCCGCCCGGAGAACGGATCTTCCTCAAGCAGGAAACACAATTGTCTTTAATATACATGAGATTCTTCCATCTCAAGCAGGAGACACAACTTGTCTATAGGTCTCTCAAGGCTGTTAGTCTTTGTTTTCACAAGGACCCGGCGGACGAATCCTCTGGCGTCTGGAAAGGTCTTCTCCACTTTTCCCATTAACCAGGACCCTCTTGGAGCCCTTTCATCTACAATGAGCACGACGTCTCCTTCTTTCACGTTCCTCTTCTTCTCCAGCCACTTCTGCCTTTCTTGTAGGAGGGGCAAGTATTCTCTGGACCAGCGCTTCCAGAAGATGTCCGAGATATACTGCACTTGTCTCCATCTTCGCTTGGAGTACAGATCCTCCTTCTGAAACACACCTGGAGGGAGTGCTGGCTTTCCCTTGAGTAGGAGAAGATGATTCGGTGTCAGTGGCTCGAGGTCGTCCACATCATCAGATGACTTGGTAAGGGGTCTGCTGTTGATCACTGCCTCTACTTCACACATCACGGTTTGCAGGCATTCGTCGTCGAGAGACTGGAGCTTCAGAAGATTGGTAAGTATCTTCCGGACTGTTCTTATCTGTCGCTCCCAGATACCCCCGTGGTGCGACCCGGCAGGAGGATTGAAGATCCAAGTGATTCCTCTTTGAAGTAGAGTCTCAGAGATCTTGGACTGGTTCCATTCTTTCATTGCTTGGCGGATCTCGCGTTCTGTAGCGACCAAGTTCGTTCCGTTATCCGATCTCATAACCTGGACTTGTCCTCTTCTGGCTATGAAACGTCTGACTGCGTTTATACACGAGTCGGTATCCAGAGAGTGTGCGATTTCTATGTGGACTGCTCGTACTGTAAGGCAAGTAAATAAGACTCCATATCTCTTGACCAGCCCGCGTCCACGCTTTGCTTCAAAGGGCCCGAAATAGTCTACACCCACATTGGTGAACGGTGGGTTGTCAGGCAACAGACGATCCGGCGGTAGATTTGCCATCTTCTGTTCGCTCACAGCAGCTTGACTCTTTCGGCATCTTACACACTTCGAAAGCACACTCCGGACAGCAGCATTTCCTTTGCATATCCAAAACTCTTGTCTCAGCCGGGCAAGGGTATGGTTTCTCCCACCATGTCCGATTTCCTTATGGGCGTTCCTGATGATCAGAGCTGTGATGTGATGATCCTTGGCTAAGATAGCAGGATGCTTCGTGTGTTCTGGCAGGGCTGCCCGATGCAGTCTTCCTCCAACTCTTAGAACCCCGTCTTGAAGGAAGGGATCCAGTTTCACGATAGGACTGCTCCTCTTGATCTTTTCACCCTTCTGCAGTGCGCGAAGCTCCTCACGGAAGGTTTGACTTTGGCTGAACTGGATGATCACAGTTTCTGCTCTCCTGACATCCTTGACTGTCAGATGGTTTCCTTTCAGCGTTGATTTCCATTGTTGCATCTGGTTCTCAACTGTCTTGATCCTCACATCTTGATCCTTTGAAGACTGGACTTGAGACTCGAACGTCTTCCTTGTTTCACACAGACTTCGAAGTACCTCCTTCAGCCTCAACATCCAAGCAACCGCCTTCTTCAGGCTGTGCCAGTCCGAGTAATGATGAATCAGCTTGTAGAGAGGGTCTGTGCTTGAGTCTTCAGTCTTGATTATGTTCAGGTTGGTTGTACGCTTCACTTCAGTGTCATCTTCACTTATCTCTCGAGAGAAGTCTGACAAGACGGGCCAGTGAGACTCACTCTTGGCTAGGAAGTCGGGACCTTTAATCCAGCTCTGACATTTGATGAAGGTCTCTGCGTTCATTCCCCTTGACGCGTGGTCCGCTGGATTAGAAGATGTGTTGACATGCTTCCACTGTGCTGGCCTTGTGTTCTCTCTGATTGTCGACACTCTGTTGGCGACGAATGTTTTAAAACGAGCGCCGTCGTTGTCGATGTATCGCAGGACGGTGGTGCTATCTGTCCATAGCACGGACTCTGTGAGATCCATCCGAAGCTCCCGCTTCATGAGCTTATCCATTTTCACTGCAATTGTAGCCGCGGCGAGCTCGAGGCGTGGTACTGTGACTGGTTTAAGCGGCGTCACTCTTGACTTTCCCAGAAGAAATGAGCAATGGACTCGACCGTGGCTGTTCTTGATGCGGAGGTAAGTGACGACGCCGTAGCCCTTCTCGCTAGCATCGGAGAAATGGTGCAGCTGCGCTGATGTAACCGGACCAAATCCCTCTGGCTTGATGCATCTCTTGACAGAAAAGCTGGCGAACTGGCTCAGATCAGACAGCCAGGCGAACCATCTCTTTGCAATGTCTTCTGGAATCTCTTCATCCCAGGTAAGTTTCAGTCGACAGAGACTCTGGACGATGGTCTTCGCGAGAAGGATGAATGGAGACAGGAATCCGAGGGGGTCGTATATTGAGCTTACGACTGAGAGGATGCCCCGTCTGGTGATGGGCATGGTCTTCACATTGATCCTGAACTTGAAGGAATCTGATTCTATGCACCAGTCCACTCCAAGTGCCCTTTCCATGGGTAGTTCATCTGTGTCCAGGTCCAGGTTCTTGATCTCTTTTGCTCTCTCTTGTTCGGGAAGTGATGATATCACTTGACGGTTGTTGCTTGACCACTTAGTCAAGCGGAATCCTCCACTCTCACACAGTGCGATGAGGTCTTTAGTTAAGGTAATGGCTTCAGTCTTGCTGGACGTTGAGACCAGGCAGTCATCAACGTAGAAATGTTCTAAGACTGTCGTTACTGCTTCAGGTGATAACCTGTCTTTTCCATCCTCTGCAGTCCGTCTTAAAGCGTAGTTGGCGCAGCTCGGGCTGGACTTGGCGCCAAACAAGTGGACCACCATCTTGTACTCACGCAGAGGCTGGCTCAGATCCCCCTGCGGCCACCAGAGGAATCGTAGAAGATCTGAGTCCTCGTCGGGAACTCTCACTTGATGGTACATCGCTTCGATGTCGGACATGATTGCGATGTGGTCGCGTCGAAACCTCGTCAGAACTCCAATCAGACCATTAGTAAGGTCTGGACCCTGTAACAGTTCTTCGTTCAGTGACTTCCCTTGAAACGAAGCGGCACAATCAAACACAACCCGCAACTTTCCTTTCTGTGGATGTGTCACGCCGTGATGGGGTATGAACCACACTCTGCCGTCGTTGCGGTTGCGCTCGTCTTCGGGTACTTCCACTGCGTAGCCTTTGGTCAGCAGGTCTGACATGAAGGTCTGGTAGTCCTTGTGGAAGCTGGAGTTCTTGCTGAGTTTTCTCTTTAGATTAGCTGCCCGTTGCTCAGCAACACATTTGTTGTTTGGCATTACCACATTCTTGTTTTTGAGAGGCATACCGATGCTGTAGTGCCCGTCGACTTTCTTGATTGTCTCAGTCACCGACTTCATGAACTGAACGTCCTCTCGCGACATTTCTGACTTCTCTTCGCAGGCTTGCTCTGGAAAGTCGTGATTGTATTGCTGCAGCAGCATGCTGTCCACACCACTGACTGAGATACGGTTGACTGAGGCCTTTTGACTGCTGTGGTTTGACTTGTGGTGCTCACCACCTTTCTTGAGAGGGCCATTAACTACCCATCCAAGGGTTGGCTGTGGATTATCTTCCACGGCTCCATAGCGGAGCGAGCGTTTGTTCCGATGAGTAAGTCAACGTCTGCGTCTATTTGAGGTAGTCGTACTTCTTTTAGCAGATACGGCCATCTTTTCAAGTCCTTTTCAACAGGAATGTTGTCCTTTGTCACAGGTATGTCTGTGTGAGTGTAAACATCTGGCAGGCTTATGTACTTGTTCTCTGTCAGACCGCACACTTCTAGATTTGAGAGCACGTAGCAGGACACAGGCTTCTCCTGGCCCATAGTGCGGAGTAGCAGTTGAGTCTTTTTACCTTGAACGCTGAGCTGTCTCATCAACTTCTCTGAGCAAAACGTAGCGGAACTTCCAGAGTCCATGAACGCGTACGTTTCCACTGCTGTGTTGCTCCTCTTGGATTTGATGCGCACAGGCACGATAGACAGGATACAGTCGCTGCCTCCGGCCCCGGTGACTGCTGCCACTTCTTTCTTAGCTGAAGCATCTTCTGGTGGAGTTGAGGTTCCACTATTGGAGCGATGTTCTTTCTCAGGCTTGGCGTTCTCTTGATCTGTGCTCTCTTCCCTTTTTGTGTGAAGCAGACCTGGGTGTTTCTTGCTGCAGATTTCACATGTGGCCTTCTTCTTACAGTCCTTACCCATATGTCCCTGGGTAAGACATCCGAAACAAAGTCCTTTACCTTTAAGGAATTCGATTCTCTCTTTGTTTGGCAGACTTCTGATTTTGTTGCATGCACTCAGAGTGTGTCTTTTATTGCAGTACAGGCATGGCTCTTGGAACGCGTTGCTTGTGTGCTGGTTCTTTCTTGTTTCTGAGGCATCCCCTTCATCTGGCTTGACACTTGTAGCAAAGCCAGTGGTTCTTTTCAGTCCACCTCCCTTGGCAGCTCTAGTGCTTGACTTGACCTTGCCTTTCTCATCTGAGGATTCTCTGACATCGCCGAAGAGTGGATCTGTAGCTATCTTAGCTTGTCTGTTGATGTACTTCACGAGATCAGAGAACTTTACTCTTCTTTCCTCTTTCTCTTGCACGTCGAATGCAATGACTCTCCATCTCTCACGAAGTCTGAAGGGCAGCTTTGAGACGACGATCCGGAGGTTACTTGGGCTGTTCATCTCCTCGAGGTACTCCATGTCCTTCATGACATTCTTACATCCAGTGAGAAAGATGGAGAAGCTGTGAAGTGACTTGGCATCTTCTGATTTGATTTGAGGCCATTTGACGGCCTTGTCGACGTAGGCCGCCGCTATTTTCTGCTCGTTGCCGTAGTGGTAGGTCAAGAGCATTCTTGTTTCACTGTAGCCTTGTTGTGCGCTCATGTGCTGGCAGCTTCTCACAAGTTCTTTTGGTTCACCGCTGGTGAATTGCTCTAGGTAGTACAAGCGGTCTTCGTCGTTGTCTGTGCGACTGTGGATGATGTGCTCGAAAGCCTTCAGGAACGGCAGGAACTCAAATGGATCGCCACTGAACACGGGAACCTCTCGTTGTGGTAGGTTGGCTAGTCTCTGTTGCGTGACTAACATCTCCGTGATATCCCTCTGCTTCAATAGCACTTCGCCGAGTTCAACTGGCCTTCCTTCAGAGCTTGGACCAGTGTTGTGGTCGTTTTCATTCTTTATTTGCACACGAGGCTGGTCTCTAACTTGATTGTGAGGAGCACCATTTTCTTGGCTAACTCGAAGACTGCTGGTCAACTTTGGTTTGACAGCTGGAGCGTGATGTTCGATGGTTACCACTGCAGGCATGCTCTTCGCGAAGTAGGAGTTCATTCCGTCTTCTTCCATGTTGTCGTATTCTCCTAAAAATTGTAGCCTTGCATTAGACTCGGCTAGAGCAGTTTCAACATCTAGCTCCTCCATTTGAGCCTTCAACTGAATGTCCTTGGCTTTCAGCATGGATTTCCGCTGTGCATCTTCTAATTGCAGCTGTGCCTCTTTTAACTGCAGTGTCTCTTTTTTCTTGAGTGCAGCCGCGCGTACGAGTAGAGCTGCACGGTTAGCTTCCTCTTTTCTGAGCATAGATGAAGCATGAGATGAGGCTTTGGATGACCTTGAGTGTTTACTGTGCATACTTGCTGCTTTAACTGAGACACGTTTCACGTTTACAACAGATATACTGTCGTCTGGGCCCACGCTTTCTGCTGCTGCATCGGCTGGCTGTGTAATGTTGTCTTTTGGACCCACCTGCTCAGCAGCAGCCACAGCTCGCCGTCTCGCCTCTACTATCCACTGCTCTATTTTGGCCAGAGAGTCTACAAACTTGGTTACGTTTGGCTCCCTCCAGTATTTCTGATCAGGTTCCCTTTCATCATCTGGTAACAGTTTAATAATTGCGTCGTTCACTTCAATAAAGTCTTTCTGTAATTTTGAGTAGACACTGAGATGATCCTTTTCCACTAGGAATGCATTGGAATCATTTTCCATGAGAGTTTTAATTTCCTCTGCTTTGGAGGTAAGCTGTGTTAATACACGTTTCCTCACTTTCATCTGCTTGTCAAGTTTCTCTTCTGCAGCCTTTAATGTCAACTTAGTCTGTCTCTTTTCTAGCTCAACAGTGTCATCCATGGCTGTTTTATTCATTTCAGACATTTCAATGGGCAAATAGTGTTAGACAGTCTTATTACTGCAAACTCTAGCTGACTTCAGAAATCCAGGTTAACAGTCCTTTAACCTCAAAACATGTGTAAATGCTTTCCAATAAAAGGTTCCACAAAGGGCTGTCTTTATTTTCAGAGTCAATAACGAGTTTCTCTTGGGCTAGTATGACTAGCTAGCAATAGCTGGCTACTTCGATTTGTCTGAAATAGTTCCACTGGCTAGTGACGCAAACTAAATGTGGAACGTCGTTAACGTTAGCTGCGTTCTGAGGTCGAGATTCCAGTTACGTGAATTTATCTTGAATTCTTTATGACTAGCAGGGTATCGCTGTCTAGCACATCCATTCATTCATTGTTCATTTGTTAACTTTGTACTCACTTCGTAGAAGTGTCGGGCTCTGTTCGGCTAGAACCGCATGCTGTCCGTGGCTAGCTACTTTCAGCTGGCTATAGCTTCATTCATCCGTACGTGGTCCAACGATGCACTTTCTCGTCCGTGTTAGCAAACGTTTTCTACTTAATGTAGTGGCTAAAATGCGTTCTTGCTGATTCTTAACATTTCTTTCTTTGTTAACCACTTCCATACGGGAATAACGAGAGACTACTGGTGTTATGATTAAACAACCGTAGAAAACGGTGGGCTATCCCCGTCTCTTTATTCAGAACTGAGCAGGACAAGACAGAGCCAAACATTTCCGCCTGACTAGCCTGACCACTTAAAATATCCCTACGCTAGGCATGTAACTAGGTCCTATCTAAGCATTTGTCTAACTGTTCATTGTAGGCTAAAAACAAATAACTAAACTGAGATTCTAAACTATAAAATGCAATTATTAAAGCAATTACTGTAAATATCAAATTTAAATAATAAATAGAAAATGGCAGTAACAGGTAATACTGGCAATTTCTGGCTTATCGGTCTCTCTCTTTTTTCTGGTAATTTCTATTTAATGTTTAAATGTCTTCTTTCTTTTTCTAAATTATAAGCAGTGAGCCTACGTTCATAAATGAATGTATGATTACAACTCATTATTCCAACTGACTGTTTCCTGTAATAAAACTACTCAATCTTAAGACCTGATTTAGACTTTGTTTTTACTTGTTAGTTGATCCACCAGGTTACTTTTTGATTTACCTATGAAAGAATTTGCCGATTTTATTAATAATTGTCATTTTTAATAATTATTATTAGATTAAATCTATTAAATACACTGCTAAAAGAAATGAAGGAAACACTTAATCAACACAGTATAACACCAAGTCAATTCAACTTCTGGGATATTGATCTGTCCAATTCGGAAGCATAAACTATTGTGAATCAATTTCACCTGCTTTGGTGCAAATGAAAATGACAACAGATGGACAGGAGAGGACAGACAACAGAAAGACAACCCCCAAAACGTAAATGGTTTTGCAGGTGGTGGCCACAGACCATTTCTCTCTCCTTACCCTTCCTGACTGATTTTTCTCTAGTTTTGCATTTTGCTAGTGCCCTTGTCACTACTGGTAGCATGAGGCAGTACCTGCAGCCCATTCAGGTTGAACAGGTAGTCCAGCTCCTCCAGGATGGCACATCCATACGTGCCGTCGCAAGAAGGTTTGCTGTGTTTCCCAGCACAGTCTCAAGAGCGTGGAGGAGATACCGGGAGATGGGCTATTATACGAGAAAAGCTGGACAGGGCCGTAAAAGGGCAACAACCCAGCGGCAGGACTGGTATCTGCTCCTTTGTGTGAGGAAGAACAGGAGGAGCACTGCCAGAGCCCTACAAAATGACCTCCAGCGGGCTACACATGTGCATGTTTCTGACCAAACTTTCAGAAACAGACTCCATGAGGGTGGCATGAGGGCCCGACGTCCTGTAGTGGGACCTGTGCTCACAGCCCAGCACCTTGCAGCTCGATTGGCATTTGCCAGAGAACACCAAAATTGGCAGGTTTGCCATTGGCACCCTGTTCTCTTCACAGATGAGAGCAGGTTCACACTGAGCACATGTGACAGACATGAAAGAGTCTGGAGACGCCGTGGCGAATGTTATGCTGCCTGCAACATCATCCAGCATGACCGGTTTGGTTTAATTGACTTGGTGTTATACTATGATGATTAAGTGTTCCCTTCATTTTTTTGAGCAGTATATAATTAAATGTACGGTTGAGTGAGGGGTTTCAGCACGTGATACTGCTTGTGTTCAGTATTCAGAGTGCTGGGCATTTTAACGAGGGCATTGATTGCTGGAACTGCTGGATCAGAATTCTAAGCATTTTTACTGAATCCTCGCTTCCCCGACAGCGCATCTCGTCTGATCACCGAAACAGAGTTGGCCTGCCACCGTCCACAAAATAAACCAAGCTGGTTTATTCTCAACAGCTGTTTTGAGGACACCATTCTTCAGACTGTTTCTCTACTATCTTCCTTGCGGCCGGACCCAAGTGGAGATCTGTGCATGTCAACCTGACTGAAAACCTGTTGCGACCCGACTTCGGTGAAGAGGTTTTCCAAGAGTCCACGCACCTGCTGAGACCTTTGACCAGCTGACGAGCTGAATCGGGACTGGCCTCCCTTTGTTACCGTTAAGTATTGAAACGCATTTTATTTAGCACTGACATCAATTGATAGGCTAGCATAAAACCTGTAATACTTGAGGTCATTTTACTGCTGGTTCCTATTGTTGTTTGTATTTTGTTTTGCTCGGGATTAGCCAATTTCCCTGACCTTATAGTTTTACACTGTTAAAACTTTATATTTATGAGACTGATAAAATGAGCTAATCACAAAATATAGTTTAGCATATCACTAACCCATAACACAAACTAACCCTCGGACTGTTAGCTTCTATATTTAGTCATCATTATAATATAAGGTAATTATAATTTCCTCTGATGACGTTTGTCATAGAATATTATCCCTTATATTATTTATTCAGAACTTAATTTGATCTGAATAAAACTAACCAAACCTCACTACAAATGCCAAAATACGTTCAAATTCATTCTGCTCACGTTTCATAAATGAGGCCCAATGTGTGCATTCTCTGTGTACAGAAAATGTCAACAGTTCATTCAAATAACTTCAACTCTCCATATAGGCTAACAAAACTATTAATATAATGATTAATACATTTATATTTGAACTTAACTTAACTATGTGGTATCTAAACAAAAAAATGCTATTTTTATCACAATATGAACCGGAGCGAACTGGAGCTTGTGGAGTGGTAACGTCCTAGTAGTGCTCATCACTCTAATTAAATTACGTCCACTTCCCTTCCTCACTCACTCCCGCTTACATACACACACACCTTTGAGAATCAGATGCATTCCGTCGCCCCGGTATGCAGGCCAACCTGCATGCTCCAAAACAATATCCGCCGTGCCTTGTCAAATGTTCCCCGCTGGCTGCATATATGCGTCCGGGCTGAGCTAGGCTTGCCTAGTCTTGTTTTCAATTGATTAACGTTAAAAAATATGTTTGACTGTGACTGCAATTATGACTGCAGTTCAAAATAAATGCTGAAAACTGAAGATAAGTCTATATGGCTGCTGTCACACAATTGTTTCAGGTGCTATCATTTATAGACAACCTTATAATTTACCCACTAAGACAGACAACCATTTACCTACCTACCAACCATTCATCATTTACCTACTCAGACATATTTTATAGACTACCTTGCCACATACCTAGTCAGATACTTATTTTTATAGCACCAACTTAAAATAAGTTCTCACAAAAATCACTGTTGCCTGAATTGTATTGTAGATATAATACAAAACACTTGATTTGTCAGGATAAATGAGGGAGTGAGGGAATGTAATTGCTTATCCTTACTTCTTGTCGTTCCATTCCCTTGCTTCAAGAGGGAAATCCCCAAAATTCAAGGGATGATTGACAAGAAACTAACAAAAACAGAACTGAAACAACATTGCAACTTATAGGAAGTGCAACACAACTTTAAATGTGTTGAAATGTGACCGCCCACATTACCTGTGTGGAGCATTGCATTGTGGGATTCCCTTCTTGCTGGAAGCTTGCATTTTATACCCTTGGTGGAAGGGAGAATAAACGAGGGAGTGAGGGAAAATAATTACTCCCTCCCCTTTCTTAACTTGGAACCGAATCCCACTTGATGTGGCTGCCATATTTCATCCTGGCATTTTGGGGATTCCCCCTTAAAGCAAGGGAAGAAACATAAAATTTGGATCTGAACACAGCCCAAGCTCCCAGCAAAATGGGAATCCCACACGGAAAAAGTGGGCGGTTACATTTGAACTCAATGAGTTTCACTTCCTATATGTTGCGAGGGCGGTTCATTAAAAAATAAAAAATAAATTCCTTCTGTTCAATCCTCCCTTGCAGAGCACCTGTTAAGTTTGCTTACCGCACGTCACAAATTTTATCACAAGATAGCTCACTCGATTGCAGGGAGCAAGAGAAGGGAATGTGTTAAATTGGATCTGAATGTAGACCCGCTTTCGGCAATACCCCCAAGGTTTGTGCCTTCAACGCCCTCTACGAGTCCTACCCGCCTTCAACACCCTCTATGGGTCAAATAGAGCTTTTCAGGCTGCTGAACCTGCCCTTGAAATTTGATCTAAAGTGTTCACTGCCTGACTACTGTGTTTATTTTTATTTGAACTGTAATATAATACTTACAATTTGTAATTACTACGATAACTGTCTTCCTAATGACACCCAAAAAAAAGTGAGAAATGTTTTAATGCTTGAACGACCTCTAAACTTGAAATTCAAGTCAAATGCATTGTTTTAATGCACAATAATCAATGAGACAGTTTTCCCTTTTTTTCTCATTTAACTCGGTCTAAGCAAAAGTGCTTTAAGTGTGTATTACGGAGTGAGCAGATGATCTGTTATGAAAACATGAGCCTTGATGATTTGTTATGAAAAGATGAGCCTTGATGTATCGTTTCATGACAAAATCAGTTGAAAAGCACCCAAGTCGGCTCAGCTAAACATTGCACTAGAACTACAGAATTTATTGCACTTGATTTAATAAGGTATTTTAAAATAACAAAGAATTCCAGTCTGTTAAAAATTTGAAAACAGCCAATGCATTTTTTACTTCAAGATTACATTTAATTTGGATGTTTAAACACACATACACACATGTGCACACACACACACACTCAAAAAACAGGAACTAAGGGCACATACACCATTTTACATTGTAATGCTTAGTTTGAAATGAATTTTGGAATGATGAGAATCAATACTATCTTCTTCCCAGTCTATCCTAGAGTTTATATCCAGCATTCATAAATGTTAATTACTATTCATGCACTGTATATGCACCACGAGAGTTGGAACTTCAGTTCACGTCAGCATTTTCCTTTGAGTAAACTCTGTAACACGTCAGAGAAATAAAATCTGTTGAACACGATGTTTCTCATGAATGTGGAGTTGTGGACATTAAAGGTATTTTGTATGTTGCAAAAAACAGCGAGTCATCCCTACAGAAAAATAAAAATGCACTATTCAAAAAAATCAGTCAGGTTTGCAATAAAACGCTTATAAACTAAACTCAATAAACTTAACTTAAACCCCTTGACCAATATTTATTCTGTTATCTATGTTACTTGGGATCATTCTTCCACTGTCCTTGCACCTCATGCCAGTGACCCATAATTACAGACAAAAATATGAGTGTATGTATTAAAAAAACAGACCTCCCCCTTACTGGGGGCCACGCAAATTAAGTTGCCACATCCAGTAAGTTGCCACACAGCGCAACTTTGTCCCAATTTAATTTCTTTCAAAAAACATTTTAACAAAAAGGCAGTTTGTCTCTTGACGGTAACCATGTTACCTTGAGCTGAATGAATCATTCCAGAACAGCCATTTTATGGACGCTTTTGCAGAGCGCGTTTCTGTTCACAATGAAGCCAATTCAGTATGAAGTGAACACACATGCAGCAAATACAAAAAAAAAAACCTTCAGCGTATCCAGCGCTTATTCCACAGCACAACAAAGAGGGCGCAGTGTTAGAAACAGCATGAACACAGTTAAACTCGTAGATAAACCTTTCAGCTGTATGGCGCTTAAGGGTGACCTGTCATTTCAAAGGATTTGAAGTATAAAAGGTGCATGAGGGTTGACCTGCCAACTGAAAATCCTTAAGGTCGGGGACATTAATAACACTAAGCCACAGCCTTGTCACTATGCACCAACGACACAGTCAACCAAATCTATTGAGACCATTTAATAATAAAAAATTAAAAAAAGAAGACAAACATAAATAAGTCACGAGACACCACTTCAGAACATAAGCAATTCTCCTTCTGCAGAGATCAGGGAGTTTGGTGAGATACGAGCCATCCTCGCCGTACTGTGACGGAAAGAGGCGGTTGCGGTTTGAACGTTTGGGCGCTTGGACGCCCGCTCCAAGGTGATGCTTGGAATGTTCCCCTCATGCCAGATAGTGGGGGACTGGGGGAGCTCCAGAGGAGCTTCAAATGCGGAAGCTCTCCCCCTTGCCGTCGATGTGCCGCAGGCGTAAGTAGACGTCCGTCCCGATTCCCTGCAGCGATTGGATGGTGAGGGACCCCCCCAGGTACTCCGCGTACGCCCGAGACGTGGGCAGACCAAAGCCGAATCTGAGGAGGGAGGGACACACACACATTAGACCAAAGCACAGACCAAGAGGGATGGCCTTTTTCATTTTCCACCCAACCCGGGGCAGTATACACTATATGGCCAAAGGTAGCCAGACACCCCTTGGTCTGGGGCTGTTTTTCATTACATTACATTATAGACATTTAGCAGACACTCTTATCCAGAGCGACGTACATAGTGCATTTCCAAACTAGGAACAAGTGCGTTAAAACAAGCCTAAAAAGGTAAATACGTATCTAAGTACTAGGCGCAGTCAGTATGATTGGGTTTTTTTTTTTTGGGGGGAGGTAACCACACAATATGGATAACAATAGTCACAAGGAGGTAGGGAGGGGTGGAGAGAGGTGCAGCTTGAAGAGGTGAGTCTTCAATCTGCGCTTGAAGGCAGTCAGACTTTCTGCTGTTCTGACCTCCACGGGGAGCTCATTCCACCACCGGGGGGCCAGGACAGACAGACGTCCAGACCGGGAGCTAGTATGAAGAGGGGGGGTACCAGTCGTCCTGAGGAGGCGGAACGCAGGGATCTGGCAGGTGTGTAGGGTCTGATGAGCTTTTGGAGGTATGGAGGGGCAGATCCTCGGACTGCCTGGAAGGCGAGCACCAATGTTTTGAATTTGATGCGAGCCATCACCGGTAGCCAGTGGAGGTCAATGAGCAGGGGGGTTCAGACTAGGCCCCTTAGTTCTAGTGAAATCTTAATGTTATAGCATACAATCATATTCTAGATGATTCCGTGCTTCCAACTTCATGGCAACAATTTGAGAAAGGCCTTTTCCTGTTTCAGAATGACAATGTGCACAAGTGCACAAAGGTCCACACAAAGAGTTTGTGGAGATCGGTGTGGAAGAACGTGACTGGCCTGCACAGAGGCCTGACCTCATCCCCATCGAACACCTTTGGGAAAGTTGACTACGGCCAAGCCTAATTGCCCAACCTCACTAATGCTTTGCTGGCTGAATGGAAGCAAACCCGCACAGTAATGTTCCAACATCTAGTGGAAAGCCTTCCTAAGAGAGTGGAGGCTGTTATAGCAGCAACTCCACTTCACCGCAACTCAACATCATCGCCCATGATTTTGGAATGAGATGTTGGATGAGCAGGTGTCCATATACTTTTGGCCATGTAGTGTACAGTATATCCAATTTCCACCCCAATCTGGAACGTCCAACAGTGCAACGGTAGCCGCAAACGCTCAGAATATCTGCGGTGACCTCTAATTTATCTAAGCTACATTTCATGTTATCTAAACCTCTAATTCAGCGTTGTGTTCTAGTTATCCCTCTGCTGTTTAAAGAGAAGAAGAAGACGACGAAGAAGAAGAAATAGTAGTAGCAATGGCGCTGTAAGAGCACTGCAACAGCAGGTGGCGCTGGCGCTCCTACCCATGCATGGGGCCCGACTGTGGCCCGCTGTTGGTGATGGTATTGAAGAGGTTGCTGACGCGGGGGTCCTGGGTGCTCTCCTCCGCAGTGCTGAAGTGATAGTCCATCACCTTGTTCAGGATGGCGTGGGGGACCCCTCCGCCCCGGTCAGAGATCCTGCGGCGGCGCGAGAGACGGTTCAACCGCAGTGACCGCATGAGCAGTCTGTACCTTTACTCTAGTCTATTAAGCTCTAATAAGCCATGTACAGTGTGGTGAAAAGGTTTTTGACCCATTCCAGATTTCCTCTATTGTTGCATATTTCTCGCACTGGATGTTTTCAGATCTTTAGACAAATATATAATATTGATTTTAGGGAACCTGAGTGAACAAATTACACATTTGTTTTTTACTCAAATTCCTTACCCATTGCACTGGACTGCGTCCACCTTACATGTACACATGCTTCAAAGAACATCACAAACACACCGGCACTGCAATTTCCCAGTTACTTATAAAGAAAAGCCAAAGTTTGAGCAAAGACCTATAAAGCCTATAACTGGAGCTCTTGAGCTTGTTCAAGCCTCTGTGCACAGGACACTCACCGAATGACAAAGTCTGTCTCGTTGTTGGCGATGGTGATCACCACATCAGGCACATTATAAGGGGTCTCCAGATGGCTCTCCATGGTAGCCCTAAGAGCACACGGCACACACAGGTTATTTAAGGTGCTTCTTTTCCCCACCAGGTTGAATCCACACCACTGGTTACACTGCAGGCTCTGCATTATGGCTTCACCTTTGAATGAGATTAACTGGAATCATAATCCATGTTTTCAAAACCACATGCCAAAATGACTGCTGAAAATGTACGTAATGTCCACTAAAATAACCTGAGCCGTGTGAAAAATAAGCAGCGGACATCCACGTTTTATTCTATTTCTATTTATTTTTCGATTATCTGGGATTTGAGGTATTTAATGGCGCATTAAATGTATGGAAATTCAATGTGGGCACATATACAGTGATGGTTCCTGGGATTAAAGCGAGCGGCTCACCTCATGGCGTTCTTCAGCAGCTCTGGGAGGATGTAGTCCAGCGGCATGGGAATGAAGGGGAAGCGCGCCGCCACATGTCCGTTGATCCGCACCAGCGGGGAGTTACCGTACTGGTGCTCACAGATACGCCTGCCACCCACAGGACAGAGCCATGAGGACACGCACGCACACACTCTCTCTCTCTCACACACACACTCTCTCTCTCTCACACACACACTCTCTCTCTCTCACACACACACTCTCTCTCTCTCACACACACACTCTCTCTCTCACACACACACTCTCTCTCTCACACACACACTCTCTCTCTCACACACACACTCTCTCTCTCACACACACTCTCTCTCTCACAAACACACTCTCTCTCACAAACACACTCTCTCTCACAAACACACTCTCTCTCACAAACACACTCTCTCTCACACATGCACTCTCACAAACACTTTCACCGTCTCTCACACGCAAACACACGTACTCACACACACACTCGCTCTCATGCACGCACTCTCTCACAAACAGACTCTCTCACAAATGCACACACATTCTCTCACAAACACACACACCCACAAACACACACTCCCTCGCTCTCACAAACACACACTCAATATCATGCACACACTCCCACAAACAGACACACTCGCTCTCACGCATGCACTCATTCACAAACACTCTCACTGTCTCTCACACACGCAAACACGCACTCTCTCACAAACACACTCTCTCTCACAAACACACTCTCTCTCACAAACGCACTCTCTCACACACTCACAAACACGCTCGCTCTCACAAACACACGCTCGCTCTCACAAACACACGCTCGCTCTCACAAACACACGCTCGCTCTCACAAACACACGCTCGCTCTCACAAACACACGCTCGCCCTCACAAACACACGCACACACGCTCGCTCTCACAAACACACGCACACACGCTCGCTCTCACAAACACACGCACACATGCTCACAAACACACGCTCACTCTCACAAACACACGCTCAGTCTCACAAACACACGCTCACTCTCACAAACACACGCTCACTCTCACAAACACACGCTCACTCGCACAAACACACACTCGCTGTCACACATGCCCTCTCTCACAGACTTTCTCACGGTCTCTCTCTCCTCTCTCACAAACACACGCTCAGTCTCACATACACAAACGCGCACGCACGCACGCACGCACACATACATACACATGCACTCGCTCTCATGCATGCACTCTCTCACAAACACACTCTCTTACAAACACACTCTCTCACAAACACACACACACACTTGCTCTCACGCACATACACTCTCTCAAACACACACTCACAAACACACAACAGAATGGGGCCTTTCCGCTCCAGTCCAGGCTTGCAGTACAGTTTTACTACAGACACTCAAAAATAAATTATCCAGTATGTAAGAGAAGAACAGTCAACTGATGCTAATGAATGCCATTTAACCTGGGTTGCACAATTTATTTAGTCTTGAGATTGGAGGCAGAAAAAAAGAGGATAACACCTTGCTTCTATCGGCAGAAAGACACAGACATTACAAGTTCACCATCAGCGTGACTGAAAACCCCACAGAAGCAGTCTATTTATACTCTCTCTCACACACACACACTCTCTCTCACACACACTCTCTCTCACACACACACTCTCTCTCTCACAAACACACTCTCTCTCACAAACACACTCTCTCTCACAAACACACTCTCTCTCACACATGCACTCTCACAAACACTTTCACCGTCTCTCACACGCAAACACACGTACTCACACACACACTCGCTCTCATGCATGCACTCTCTCACAAACAGACTCTCTCACAAATGCACACACATTCTCTCACAAACACACACACCCACAAACACACACTCCCTCGCTCTCACAAACACACACTCAATATCATGCACACACTCCCACAAACAGACACACTCGCTCTCACGCATGCACTCACTCACAAACACTCTCACTGTCTCTCACACACGCAAACACGCACACACGCACTCTCTCACAAACACACTCTCTCTCACAAACACACTCTCTCTCACAAACGCACTCTCTCACAAACACGCTCGCTGTCTCTCACAAACACACTCTCTCTCACAAACACACTCTCTCTCACAAACGCACTCTCTCACACACTCACAAACACGCTCGCTCTCACAAACACACGCACTCTCTCACAAACACACTCTCTCTCACAAACACACTCTCTCTCACAAACGCACTCTCTCACACACTCACAAACACGCTCTCTCTCACAAACACGCTCGCTCTCACAAACACACGCTCGCTCTCACAAACACACGCTCGCTCTCACAAACACACGCTCGCCCTCACAAACACACGCACACACGCTCGCTCTCACAAACACACGCACACATGCTCACAAACACACGCTCACTCTCACAAACACACGCTCAGTCTCACAAACACACGCTCACTCTCACAAACACACGCTCACTCGCACAAACACACACTCGCTGTCACACATGCCCTCTCTCACAGACTTTCTCACGGTCTCTCTCTCCTCTCTCACAAACACACGCTCAGTCTCACATACACAAACGCGCACGCACGCACGCACGCACACATACATACACATGCACTCGCTCTCATGCATGCACTCTCTCACAAACACACTCTCTTACAAACACACTCTCTTACAAACACACTCTCTCACAAACACACACACACACTTGCTCTCACGCACATACACTCTCTCAAACACACACTCACAAACACGCACACACACACAACAGAATGGGGCCTTTCCGCTCCAGTCCAGGCTTGCAGTACAGTTTTACTACAGACACTCAAAAATAAATTATCCAGTATGTAAGAGAAGAACAGTCAACTGATGCTAATGAATGCCATTTAACCTGGGTTGCACAATTTATTTAGTCTTGAGATTGGAGGCAGAAAAAAAGAGGATAACACCTTGCTTCTATCGGCAGAAAGACACAGACATTACAAGTTCACCATCAGCGTGACTGAAAACCCCACAGAAGCAGTCTATTTATAGGTAAACAATTGTCTGAACCAAACTGGCAACTGACAGAAAATGGCACACGATTTAACGTGATCGTTTTTGTTTTTCTCTGATCCAAATGCGTGATGTGTTGTGATACTGAATTAGTGAGCATTGGGAATCTCTGCTTATCCTACCTATTAAAAAAAAAACGTATTTAACATGTATTTAACAGAACAGTGGGGCCCTGGTGGAAACTCTGTTCTGTGATAAAAACCTGTCTGGAACACCTACCATCACTCAAACCCCATTTCATAGCTTGCCAGGAATATGCAAGGCCACTACTAAGTTAATGGGGGAACCTGCACATTAGTAAAGCGCTGACTTATGTATGTGTTATAATGTGCAATTGCAAGATCGACTTCAAGGTGAGTACTTGCTTTTGATGGTGAGAGCAGACAGGAGTCTGAACTCGCCACCCAATGACGGTAGATATATATTTTTTAAACACAATGCAGCATGGCTCAGACACAGAATATGGGGAATAAAATACATAAACTATTAAATTCAAAACCATTCAATTCATAATTATAATAATTATTACAATTTCAGAATTGAAAGATTATCGGTACAAGGTAGCATACCATCATACACAATTTAAAAAACCAAAACATCCAAATCCACAGAACCAGAAGAGTACATGCTTTACACACAAATAAACAGAGAACCTGTCTGCTTAACCATATATGTTCCTGAATTGTGCATGCAATGCAAGTACTCAAGTGACTCCAGATTCATTTGTGTACATGTAAAGCAAGTACTGACGTGATTCATTTTGTGCACGTAAAGCAAGTACTCAAGTGACTCAAGATATGTCTGTGCACATAATGCAAGTACTCAAGTGACTCAAAAGTCTGTATGGAAAGCAGGCTGCGAGGAATATTTGTCTAATTGTGGACAGTGAGGCTCAGGACACAAAGCGCTCTTGTGAGGAGCCCCCAGCAGGTCTGCGGAAGCACAGTCAGCAGGATCTGCAGCTCACGCAGCCCACGGAACGTCAGAAGAGAAACTCAGGAGCGAGCATTCAAACCTGCAGAACAACCAGGAATCTGGTGGGACACTCACCGGGCGAAAACCACCCATTTCTCGATGATCTTTTTTGGGGAAAGGCGTCTGCAGATTATTCCCACATAGTCAGGCTGTAACAGACGACAAACGTGTGATTGAACACAGAGAGGCCGGTTACTGTGGCCTCTCTCCTGCCGCCAAACATGAAGAAAAAAGACTTCTTCATCATTACACGCTGCAGACCGACTCCCGAAAGCCCTCACTCCTGAGTTTAAGAATTAAATGACAGCCGTCAGTGATTTAACTTCCACAAAAGGCCCCAAGCAGAGGTGCTGGCAGATGACAATGATTACATTATTTGCTAAATGCTCTTTATGTCGACACTGGAGAGGAATAACGAGTAAAGCATAAATATATGAATATAAAAAATATGTGAAAAATATCCTGCTCCTCCTCCTATGACGCTTCTGATATTCACAGAGTTCTGTGCACAACAGCCAATGATCGACTTTACAGCCAGTTGGCCAAATGAAAATGCAGTATTTAAGTAATCATAACTCCTGCGAGTTAACTACATTTCTTTTTAAACTGGTGCCCAACGTAGGGCTCAACATGTCCAATTCCAACCCTAATTTGGAATGTCCAATTAATTATTTGTCTTTTCTATTCGCAATCACGTTCATGAGCGATCCTCACTGTTGATTCGTGAGAGTTGTAGAGTGTAGATCCGCGGTTCTCCTCCGAAACACGTAACCCTCCCATACCTTGCGCGACGCCCTATGGAGCTACCTGCCAGTCGGCACTGGCATGGTCCGGATTCTATTCAAAACTGTCGGGCTCATCCATGCACCACAGCATGATGCCTTAACCAAATGAGCCACACAGCAGCTATATCTATATATATATTTTTTTTAAACATGCTTGAATCTCCATTTGACATATTGATGTAAAAATTTTGTCAGTACACCAACTTGCATGCTCTTCTCTTTTAAAGTTGCATACATAAAATTGCTGCAGCAAACCAATACAATTGAAGCAGTCATGGCTTTTCACAATCTCACAATGACAGCCATGACAGGTCTCCAGTCCTACTGCACCGGCACAATCCGAACACCAGGTGGCAGTAAAAAGCTTCAGATGAAAACCCATTTTAACACGCAGTTACATGGCAAATATTTCCTTGTGACCACTCCTCTCATTTGGAGCGCAAACGTGTAAACCATTTGGGTCTGGCATCATGAAACGGTTGCCAGTTTGGATTTTTTTCTGCAGCGTCTCCTCATATACTGCCTGATATTCGTAAGTTATTAAGGGAATGTTTACAGGCTAAACAATATGGCCTTCGCTAATCCAAAAGCAGCAAAGCTCTGCATTAAAAAAAACACCTTTGAAAACTGGCTTTTGGTCATGATCTGATATGTACATACATCTACACTCACAGAATCAACCTGCAAAAGTTGACATCAGCTGGGACACTACAACAGGTAAATTCTAAAAACTTCTAAATCAATGGACACATTTTTCATTGGCTGTACAAGGCTGCGCAGGCTCTGACATAAAATCCAACATTGAAACTCTGGCTGTATATTAGTTTGCTCCACTTTGGCTGTTAGTGTTGGGCCCTAGACACCGCTGCTTGAATCGATATTCATGTAAAGCTACCGCTAAAGCGTAGCATCTTCGAGAGCGGTAACATGAACATGTGCAGAAATATACAGCCCTCCACTTAAGTGAGGGGAACAGAGTGATCCTCTGAAGCAACAAATCAGTTATGTAAAAGTTTCAGACCAGATACCAGGTACACCCATCCCCTCCACATTTGCCTGAAATTCACACAAAGAATGAACAGTACACATTGAGCTGTCAATCATGTCCATCAGAAACATACAGATAAATGCAAAAGCATTGGGACAGTGACACAATGTTTGTTGTTTTGGCTCGGTACTCCAGCACATTAGATTTGAAGTAAAACAACGAATATGAAGTTAAAATGCAGACTGTCAACATTACTTTGAGGGAATTTACATTCATACCGGGTGATCCGTGTAGGAATTACAGCCCTTTTTATACAATTGTGTCACTGTCCCAATACTTTAGCATTTAACTGTATACAGCACTACTGTAAAATCAGCATCGTTACGTGTGACATACAGGTATATACTGTATGTAGCTGTGTATTAGAGACATACGTTTTCCTCATGCGACATATTAAAGAAGCAGGTTTTCCTTGTTTGACATTTGAAAGTGTGTATTATACGTACGTTGTCCTCGTGCAGAGAGAGGTGGTGCGTAGCCAGCATTCGGATACCCAGGCGTGAGGTCAGAGTGGTGTCCAGAAAATTACGGATCAGCGTCTCATCCTGGAACAAACAAGAGCACAGCATTCTGTGACCTTAATGAACAGTCTCACATATGGTTTTTCAAACTGAAGTTTATGTACCGATGGATCCTGCAGATTTCTGGAAAACGAAGCACTGAACCTATAAGCACAACAAGTGAATCATCATTAAACGGGATAATCTAGAGCAGTGGTCCCCAACCCTCTACCATCCTCTAGGTTTTCATTTCAATCCTAATTTGGCACACCTGATTCTACTAATTAGCAGCTCAATGAGATCTCTAGCTGTTGAATGTGAAGGTGTGCTTTGTTAGGGCTGGAGTGAAAACCTACAGGACGGTAGCTCTCCAGGACCAGGGTTGGGGACCACTGATCTAGAGGGTGCAACTGCTGAAGAGGGAGGATCTCACTAAAAACTATCTACAGCAGGGGTGGCAATCCCGTTCCTGGAGGGCCGGTGTGTGTATGCAGGTTTTTGTTTCCACCAATTACCCTAGCAAAACGAGCTAATTGACTGTATACACAAACACTGCTTCACTGACAGATTAGATCACAGTAAAATGTTTCATACACGACACAAAAACAGTCTCTGCACACCAGAGACACACTGCACACCAGAGACACACTGCACACCAGAGTCACACTGCACACCAGAGACACACTGCACACCAGAGACACACTGCACACCAGAGACACACTGCACACCAGAGTCACACTGCACACCAGAGTCACACTGCACACCAGAGTCACACTGCACACCAGAGACACACTGCACACCAGAGACACACTGCACACCAGACACACTGCACACCAGACACACTGCACACCAGAGACACACTGCACACCAGAGACTCACTGCACACCAGAGACTCACTGCACACCAGAGACTCACTGCACACCAGAGATTCACTGCACACCAGAGATTCACTGCACACCAGAGATTCACTGCACACCAGACATCCACTGCACACCAGACATCCACTGCACACCAGACATCCACTGCACACCTGACATGGGCTTGAGTGGAAAGAATGTTTAAATGCTCCCATTCTTTTAATGCAAATTATCCACTTTTCAAACATTCAAGTACTGCAACAACATCCTGGTGTAGAAAGGTGGTCACATGACCTTCTAAAAACCTAAATGGCTTGCACTTAAAGCTGGAGTACACAGCTTTGTTTTAGAAAAATATCAGTGAACGGTCATGCTTAGTTGGTAGCAAAAGTTGTGAGAAAAATCCAGTACCATACAATGTGTTTGTAGCCTACCCTCAAATTCTGCATTCTAAAACCAGCGATTCAGCCAAAATTTTTATTTTCAAAACAAAGTGGCTCATGACATAAACCAAAAATAGGCTGGTTCATGTCGCGAACCAATCAACAATGAGATTGACCTTGTGCGTTCGCATAAGGCCAGCTAGATGCAAAAGTCGCATCGCTGGCGCCATTTCACGCAAAAAAAAAGAGAATTGGATAAAACTCGCTTGAAAACTAGAGGAAACAATGGTGCTCATTTTAGAAGATGGCGTGATGTTTGGGAGCGGACAGGTTTGAAGACAAACGTGGAGCTCACTTTGTTTCTACTGGACAAGCAGGTCAAAAGTTTCAACACTAACTTACCTGGACTTTCTGCTTGCCAATTGTAATTACCTATAATGAATACCGTAATTTCCGGACTATAAGCCGCTACTTTTTTCACACACTTTGAACCCTGCGGCCAATACAACGGTGCGGCTAATCTATAGATTTTTACGAGCTAACGGCCTCCAGGGGGGCGCTCTAGCAGGAAGCGCAAGAGCGAGACAGACAGAGATAATGCGCCGAGGAAGACGCTAGTTTGATTGTGTTTTGAACAGCCGTTTTGCGCATCATGCACACACCCTCATCATGGAAAACGCACGAAGAAATGCATATGATGCAGCTTTTAAGTTAAAGGCAATCGATCTGGCTGTCGAAGAAGGAAATAGAGCTGCTGCAAAACATTTTTAGGAAACGTGCCTGATTATTACAACGGTATTTGCATTGGGTGAACGCGATCGCGATCGCATAGCAAATAGGCTACAGTAAAAAATAATAATCGGTCATCAGAAAAACTACCAATAATAGGCCCACAAAAAAATAACAATTACGTAGGCCTACTGATCGACATTAGATTCGTTTTATTGGGCTATTCAACAACGCGATAGGGCTACTTACTTTTTCCACCTCGCTGGTTTAACTTGCAGGGCGAACAGGCTAATCCGTTTAGTTTTTTTCCTTCGTTTAAAAGTTATTATTATTTTTTTTAATCCTGCGTTGTTAACATAGTAACGGATGCTCGTTTTTTTTATAAAGCAACATTTAACCAGGAAAACATGACATTTCAGTGCAAATTATGTCAATATGTCATTTAAATGTGTACATTAATAAAATAATAAGTTTAACCGACTAGTATTTCTGGTGCCAACTAGCAAGGGTAGCAACGTTGAATCGTCTAGTCGACTAAACGCGCACATCCCTACTGTGTATCATCTTTCTGTGTACGTAAATATCTCATGTTACAACGTGGACACCTGCGGCTTATAGACAAGTGCGGCCTATATATGTACAAATTTTTTTTTTCTTCTAAATTTCGTTGGTGCGGCTTTTATTCAGGTGCGCTCAATAGTCCGGAATTTACGGTAGTAATGGTTCAGACTAACGTTACACAAACTCGGTGTGATTTGTCTGTCGTCCTAGACACAGCAAGATTTATCATGCTTTGATCCCCAAATCTGACAATGGGACAAACGTAGCTTGTAGCCTAAGCCCGGCTAGCCTTGTTCAGGACTAGAGCTCGGCACAAGTTCATATATCCGGGCTCTTTATAAAATTGGCTAGCCATCACTGTCAATTGTAGTGTTTGAGTAAACCTGGCTCACTGAAAGATTCGTCCCTTTATTTATTTTCTCCTTTATTTTATCAGTTATGAAAACTAGCCAACAATTTCAACGCCGACCATACGGCATGTTTTGCCAGCCCCACCATCTGCTGTAAGAAAGGTCCTATTGTAAAACGTCTAATTTAACCAAGTACCGGGTAACTAAGTCTTGGATAGAGGGTAATGTTAGCCAATAAAATACTTAGCAAATGTTAGCTATTGCAAATCATCAGGAAGACAACCAACTTTAGACTTCATTAGCGAGTTCAGTGATAAAATGGTAAATGTTTCATTGCGTTATTGTTAAACCCTGCAACAACAGAAAAGATCCTGTTGTTTTACCCGGACTCTTGTAGCTGACATTTCTTACTGTAACGTCAGCTATACCAGTCTGTAATCCTGCAATCGTATCTCGAAAACACATTCACAACGAGGTCTGGGGTGGGGGGGTGTTTCTTTCTCTGTAGGCAGGGTCAAGGTGCGTGATATGACTTTGAAATGTTTATTTATTTATTTTTTTAAATTTTGTTTCTGATTTTTCCCTTTTTCTCCCAATTTAGTAGCCAATTGAACCCCTATTCTAATTCAATTCCCCCCCATGTAGCAACCGCTAGAGAACCACTGTTACACAATCCCGTCTATCGGTACTAGTAATTGGAAGGAGGTCGCCACGTCCTCTACAGGGCGCGACTCCTCGAACTTCCTGACCGCGACTCGCCTGGGTCCCGTGCGGGCAGTGATTCTCTCCGAGCCCCTCCCCCCACCCGGAAGTGGCGCCCAATTGCCGCTTCCACAGGGCGCCGGCCACGCTCGGATATGGCAGGACCGGGGCGCGAACCCCGATCCTCGGAGCACAACTTTTACCGTTGAGCTAACGCGGCAGCCCCACTTTGAAATGTTTTGACAACAAATGCAACCGTTTCGTACTCCAGCTTTAATACAGAAACACACATACTGTGCAGTATGGGAAATTTGGCTCTGCTAGTGCAGCGAATGAGACCAGACCTTTTCGTGGCACTCCGGCACCCAGTCACTGTTGTGAAATATTACCTGGGGCTAAATCCAGCTTTTCTCAGGGTAGAAATTTCCATGTTATTTTAAGCCATTTGAATCTAGTCCTGGGTGTTTGCATAGGCCTTTGACAGACATGTCATTTGAGAGTGCATGACCAAGCATGACACTGGGAAAACAGTGTTCCCAGTATTTGCACCAACAGCATTTACACTTTCTATTTTCTGCATTGTTTTATCTGGGAATTCTTTATGGGAAGGATGCTTTATAAAATAAAATTTAATTGACTAATTAACTGATTATTCTAGCCATCACATGATATAAAAAGACCACTGATATGATGACCTCACAATCAGTAGTGTAATATTGTGCAAGAAAGCACACATACTGTACAGGAATACATGCATAATGTGCAGAAATCCATGGATACTGTGCAGAAGAGCATGCATATTTTGCAGGAATGCACGCATGCTGATAGACCGATAGATTTCTATTTATGTGACACTGTTCAACACACAGATAAGACAGAGTAAAATGCATCAAAGCTAAATTTAACTTTGGTAGAAATTTTAGTTGTATTTTATTTAGAATAAATAAATAAATTTAGTCCTTTCCTTGCTTTTACATATTTAATTTGGAACGTAGATCCGGCAGGTATGTTCTTACGCCAGAAACCACTCATTGGTCCAAATATCCATGAAAGCAAGTGTACCTGGTAGTAAACAAACCAACCTACTAACGTTTTGCTAGTCTTTTCTGGTGGCTTGCTAACACAAAAAATAGCACTTTTATAAGTAATTTTAATTACATTTTTAAAAAATGCATAAGAGGACTGGTTATTGTCTGTACTGACAGATTCCGCTTTGGTCGCATTCGTATATGTGCTAGAAGTGTCATTTTGATACCTTTTTAGCTGCGCTATAGAAGTGAATAGAGAGCGACAAATACCCTATTCTGGATTATCACCCCAGGGGAGCACAGAGCAACTAATGAACATATTTCGCCACCATTTGGACTCATATCATGGCCAGGTAACTACACAACCCAAAGTTCTACCAAAGTTCAATTTAGCTTTAATTCACTTGGCATTGAAAATAACACAATGAACACATTACCCCATAAATGACAGGAGGACCACTCACTTAAAGGCTAAAAAATATAAACACATAAAAATACTACAAAATCCACAAACGAACTTGACGAAGATACGCCGAAACGGGCGCTGATCGTTCTATTTTAACTAATAAACATTTTTGCATCTATACGTATTTTGCCTCTGAAGGTCGGTCCTTAAACTTTTCGTTTGAGTGTGCGTGCTGAACATTGGAGCTTTGCATTGCATATTCTCGTCCTGATTGTCTCTTTTTTTCACATAAAAATACTAGTACATGCATGCATACTGTGCCAGAATGCACTCTTAAGACGAGCCAGTTACCTGGATGTGCTTGCGGCTTTCCCGCAGGCCTTGGGCCAGCATGGTGACGACGTCCTTGTGATCGTCCAGGAGCTGCTGCACCAGCCTGCTGTACTGAGCTTCGGTTTCGCGCTCCATTATCTGCCAGAGAAGAATCACCATTATTTAAAAAGACAGCTAAACATACTCAGCTGTCAGTCTTTGTCAGTCAGGAGAGTTCAGCTTAGTATAGAAACATACTGAACATGTTGGATATGTTCAATAACACGAAAGTAGGCTACACGCTTGCTGTTCTCAATTCATTGAAACACTTGAAGATTATTTTGAAAGATTTTCTTCAAAAGACAAACAAAGGACATGTTCCTTTAAATTGAGCTCTTCCTGATGTACTAATTAGCCAGTGTTATTTGACCAGTTTATTTCCCGCCTCTGCGCCATTATATTGGAAGGTATTTTTCCCCCTGTCATTCTATGTAATAAGCATTTTCAAATTGGCCAAAGCGCTAGGTAGAGTTAAAGAAGTAGAAATAGCCTAGGTCTATCTCTGAGCCCATGTGACCCTCCCCCCAAACATGTCACATGTCCGGAGACCAATACGTAGCTAAAATCACAGAGAGGCGAGAAGCATTATGCATTCCCGTAAATACATTCTTTGACAGCCATTTTTTAAGAGGGGAAGTGATGAGGATGACATGGCCCCCCGTCTCCAATCGTCAGCTTCTTGTCAGGCAGGGACACGCCCAGAGTCACTCACCGCTGGAAACTCACTCAGCATGTAGTAGGCTCGGATGTACAGCTCGTGCTGAAGGGGACAGAAACACAGGTAAACATCAGAACACTTATTCTCTTCAGGAGTACCCTGGCCCAGAGCAATCATTCAACAATGTCACATATCACTGTCCTCCATCTTCTAACTAAAACAGATAAAAGTACAACAACGAGAACCGTACCGTCTTAGTTTGTCTTTTGGCTGTAATCAAGACTGGAGATGCACATTTGGTAGCACTGCATTCCATTTCACTGGCCTTTTGCCAGTGTCATTGTATTCATTATATGTTGATTTCATTTTAGAGTTGAATGGTTAACATGTTTTTATACATTTTATCATCATCCATCATCCATCAACCCGCTTATTCCTTTTCAGGGTCACGGGGGGTGCTGGAGCCTATCCCAGCATGCATTGGGCGAGAGGCAGGAATACACCCTGGACAGGCCGCCAATCCATCACATTTATACATTTTATTATTACATTTAATTTTACAGGTTGCTATTTCTCATCTGATAAGGCTGGTTCAGTGAAACAGGTGCCGATATATCACAAGTTGGGGCTTATCCTCAACTCCCACAGGGCTTGGGCGAGAAGCAAAAATAAAGTACAAAAGATAGCAGATGCAGCTGCCCGGTGGAAAAACAAGTTTTACTTTTTCTACCTATTGAGATGGTTGCCCTTGGTAATGACACACGTGGTTGCAAAGCCTCTCTAGGAGGGTATAAAATATCACTGTAAACAATGATTTTTTTTTTTTAACGGTGTTGACTCTGTTGGCAGGCGTGCTCTCTCTGCAGAAATAAAGACCATTATAATCGGATCTAGTCTGTACCGTTTTGCTGACTGGTAGGAGATACCGCTCCATAAAATCAAACGCAACTAGAATGTGCAACAGCTTTTTCCCACAGGCCATAACACTGTTAAACACCTAGCACTCTGCACCCTGCACATCCAGCACAACAACAACAAATTACCATTGTAACCAGTTGTTCTTATGCTGCTTTTATTGAGTTATTTTTACTTTGGGACATACTGTGTTGCTAAATTCTCTTATATTTTATATTATCTATATTATATATTTAAGCTTTATTTATTACAAAAACCGTGCCCTTCTTAAATGAATTATTTTTAATTCAGTTACTAAATTGCACTTTGTAGCATAGCACTGGTCTTTATAACTGCTGCTTTCATTGAGTTTCTTAATTGTTCTAATGTGTCATAGGTATGTCAGGATATCATTTTATTTCTGCACCCCGGTCCGGAGAAACGCAATTTCATTCCACTGTACGTGTATTTTTATATGGATACGGTTGGAATGACAAATAAATAAAATTGATTGAATTGATTGATTGATTGACTGGATTGCCTCTTTATTACAAGACCAGGGTGGGTTTTTTCTCCTCAACCCAACAGAGTGGCGCTGTATCTTGTGTCCCCCTCATCTGCTACAGAGCGAGGTGAAGGGAGCAGAGATGAATGTATGCCGTCAGGGGAAGTAGACCTCACACTGTATGGGGCGTCAGAAGGGGAAGAAGACCTCACACTGTATGGAGCGTCAGAAGGAGAAGAGGACCTCACACTGTATGGAGCGTCAGAAGGGGAAGAGGACCTCACACTGTATGGAACGTCAGAAGGGGAAGAGGACCTCACACTGTATGGAGCGTCAGAAGGGGAAGAGGACCTCACACTGTATGGAGCGTCAGAAGGGGAAGAGGACCTCACACTGTATGGGGCGTCAGAAGGAGAAGAGGGCCTCACACTGTATGGAGCGTCAGAAGGAGAAGAGGGCCTCACACTGTATGGAACGTCAGAAGGAGAAGAGGACCTCACACTGTATGGAGCGTCAGAAGGGGAAGAGGACCTCACACTGTATGGAGCGTCAGAAAGGGAAGAGGACCTCACACTATATGGAGCGTCAGAAGGGGAAGAGGACCTCACACTGTACGGAGCGTCAGAAAAGCAGCAATAGCATTAGCATGAGCACAGGGGCCTTGACGATGGGGACGGGACAGCGGGACACTCACCACCTGCAGGATGGTGGGGTTGCAGCCGATGATGAAGGGCAGGCTGCGGAAGCCTTTGATGCGGTGAGCTATGCGCACCGGGAGCTCTTTGTGCAGGTACTTGGCACTGCTCTTGAGAGACAAACAGAAACATGGGGTGGGTTGTGGTGAGACAGTGTGAGACACATTAGTCAAGCACAGCATTTAAAACACACATACTAATTTCCATTCCCCATTCCAACAATACTCCAGTGGAATCTCCAGTGGGTTTTCCATAGTATCCATAGTAACTTACACTGCTTATATTTTTTCGCATACAGCACATTTATACAGCTGGATATTTACAAGCAACCTTGAAGTTGCAAGCCTAGTTCCTTAACCATTATGCTACGTGGACACCCATGATCTCCTACCTTTGGAATCACAGGCTGGCATTACTACTCTACAGGTTAAAATCTAGGAAAACTGTCTGAAACATGCACCTTCACTTCCCTCTGCTTGTACACCGATTCTGTGGTCAGTACTGGTACAATGTGCATTCCAGACAAAATCCAGACAGGGCAAAACACTGACTGATAAAGAGTCCGTCATCCTGCTCCACCTCCTCTTCAGCTCCAACCTTCAGGGTGCACACACAGTATGAAAATCCTGGTGCCAATATGAACAACCAGTATTTGACTGCCATATTACCCATTGCTGATTCCTCCTTGTTTTACATTACAGCAGAATTGCAAACCCCAGCCAAGTGCCACATTCACGGAAGAGATAGATGAGCACATGCAGCAAATAACATATTTACTATTAAGCAGAGAGCACGAGTCGGCAGTTTCTGAGTATCTGCACAGATTTGTTTTTTTGTTTGGCTGGCAAAAATGATGAATAAAAAATAAATGAAAGGTTTAGATGACTGTGGTTGGGTGACTGTTTGCGTGTGACGTTGTCACTTAATTTATAGCATCAGCAGAACATCAAATGTGTCGCCTCTCACGCGTGCATGTTGTAACATCATATCAGCCCATCACAAAAGCCAGTGGTTCTCAGACTCGATCCTGGGGGACCCCTGTGCATGCTGGTTTTCGTTCAAACCACACTTGCAATCTCAGAAGTTTAACAAGCTGTTAATATTCTTTAATTGCGCTTTTCATTTTTTGAGGGATTATTTACCCTCTTAAACCATAATGTCAGGAATAGCTATGCAGACCATGAAGAATAAAAGTCCCATAGAGGGATGCACAGATATGAACATTTCGGGCCGATACCGATTTCAGATTATTTATAAAAACCATCAGCCGATGCTGATAATAGATTGTTTGATGTTTCTGCTTCCATAAGTCTTTATGTTCAACTGTTAAAAGTCTTCCCGTTCGAAAAAAACACAATCTTAATTCCACAATTTTAAAGTAATGTAAAAAGTTAAACATTATTTTTTAATGACGTTTCTTCACATTCATCTGACTTAAAATGCATTCCTCCAACTGAAAGTGCATTCCTGAAATATGGAAAACAAAGTGCAATATTTTGTATTTGACAGGCAAATTAAAACAAACTCTTGAGATTACAAATAGGCTAAACAATATACTTTTTCCTTTTGATTGACAGGACATAATTGGAGCTGACCATCGGTTGTTTGTAAACAATGAGTCAATGGCCAATTGTGCAAAACTTTTGTCGGTGTATCACTAGTCCCGTATTTGCATTGTGCTATATTGCAAAGGATTACATAAAGAGAGGTAACATTTACCAAAACATGTAGTAGATAATGAAGAATTTAATAATAAAGTAAATGATAACGAGCCAAAAGCCAGCATACACAGGACTAAGGACTAAGTTTGAGAGCCACTGATATAAGCCATAACCTTTGCTTATCTAAGATATGATGTCACCACGATATTATCACGCATCCCTAATCTGAGCCCTAAACCAGAAACATCAGATATTTTTTGGAGATTAAAACAAAAAAAAAATATATATATATATACACTACCGTTCAAAAGTTTGGGGTCACTTAGAAATTTCCATATTTTTGAAAGAAAAGCACTGTTTTTTTTCAATGAAGATAACAATAAATTAATCAGAAATACACTCTATACATTGTTAATGTGGTAAATGACTATTCTAGCTGCAAACATCTGGTTTTTAATGGAATATCTACATAGGTGTATAGAGGCCCATTTCCAGCAACCATCACTCCAGTGTTCTAATGGTACATTGTGTTTGCTAATCGCGTTAGAAAGCTAATGGATGATTAGAAAAACCTTGAAAACCCTTGTGCAATTACGTTAGCACAGCTGAAAACGGTTTTGCTGGTTAGAGAAGCTATAAAACTGGCCTTCCTTTGAGCTAGTTGAGTATCTGGAGCATCACATTTGTGGGTTCGATTATACTCTCAAAATGGCCAGAAAAAGAGAACTTTCATATGAAACTCGACAGTCTATTCTTGTTCTTAGAAATGAAGGCTATTCCATGCGAGAAATTGCCAAGAAACTGAACATTTCCTACAACGGTGTGTACTACTCCCTTCAGAGAACAGCACAAACAGGCTCTAACCAGAGTAGAAAGAGAAGTGGGAGGCCCAACTGACCCAACGGTGCACAACTGAGCAAGAAGACAAGTACATTAGAGTCTCTAGTTTGAGAAATAGGTCCTGAACTGGCAGCTTCATTAAATGGTACCCGCAAAACGCCAGTGTCAACGTCTACAGTGAAGAGGCGACTCCGGGATGCTGGCCTTCTAGGCAGAGTGGCAAAGAAAAAGTCATATCTGAGACTGGCCAATAAAAGGAAAAGATTAATATGGGCAAAAGAACACAGACAAAAAAGTGTTATGGACAGATATGTTCGAGAAGTTTGAGGTGTTTGGAAGAACAGAAGAACATTTGTGAGACGCAGAACAAGTGAAAAGATGCTGGAAGAGTGCCTGACGCCATCTGTCAAGCATGGTGGAGGTAATGTGATGGTCTGGGGCTGCTTTGGTGCTGGTAAAGTGGGAGATTTGTACAAGGTAAAAGGGATTTTGAATAAGGAAGGCTATCACTCAATTTTGCAACGCCATGCCATACCCTGTGGACAGCGCTTGATTGGAGCCAATTTCCTCCTACAACAGGACAATGACCCAAAGCACACCTCCAAATTATGCAAGAACTATTTAGGGAAGAAGCAGGCAGCTGGTATTCTGTCTGTAATGGAGTGGCCAGCGCAGTCACCAGATCTCAACCCCATTGAGCTGTTGTGGGAGCAGCTTGACCGTATGGTACGCAAGAAGTGCCCATCAAGCCAATCCAACTTGTGGGAGGTGCTTCAGGAAGCGTGGGGTGAAATTTCTTCAGATTACCTCAACAAATTAACAGCTAGATTGCCAAAGGTCTGCAATGCTGTAATTGCTGCAAAGGGAGCATTCTTTGACGAAAGCAAAGTTTGAAGGACAAAATTATTATGTCAAATAAAAATCATTACTTCTAACCTTGTCAATGTCTTGACTATATTTTCTATTCATTTTGCAACTCATTTGATAAATAAAAGTGTGAGTTTTCATGGAAAACACGAAATTGTCTGGGTGATCACAAACTTTTGAACGGTAGTGTATATACTGTACAACTACTTAGCGCTATGGGTACACTAGTCACGTCACATGACTTCATCAGGCCAGATTTGATTCGCGCCCACATTTGACAGTTCAATGCAAGCTCTGTGATCAGATAGCAGTTCAGATTTAATGATCCTGCGCAATATAAAAATTTTAAATAAAACAACAAGAAACAACATTCCTGGAAAATGGTGTTCGGTGAGGTTGTGCTTCTTTTCACTATGTTAAGATTGTATAGTTGAGGCAAGACCGGCACAAGGCGTGCACTGATGAGGAGGCAGCAATGTAGGCATGCTATTAATGTGAGTATTACGATTCTGGGTGCAAATGCAACCGTACTCTGCATAATTTCACAGATTTTCGTAAGCAAAACTACCTGTGAACAGCTGCAGCTTCGTCTTTACCGACAGCATACTCATCTCCGTGCACCCGTTTCTGTGCACAAACTAGTGGCTATTGCGCTGTGGTGCTTTGCCACGGGGTCATATTACCATGCCATTGGTCAATTGTTTGGGGTCAGCAAAGCATCAGTGGGACATATACAGTTGTGTTCAAATAAATAGCAGCGCGTTAAAAAAAGTGAATAAAGTGCAAATATTTTTTTAATAGCTTTTAGTTCCATATTTCAAATGTAGTGGAAACATTACACATTCAATTCCAAATCAAAGCATTAACAAATTTTTATCAAGTCTGCGTTATTCTTTTACAGGAAGCAAAGAAAAGTAATATTAATCTGTTCAAATAAATAGCAGTGTCGTTATTTTTCTCTTTAAACTGAAACACTTACTGTATAATTTTTCAAGATTTAACCACTTTAAATTACTGAACTAATATTTAGTTGCATAACCATTGATTGCTGCGCATCTGCGTTGCATCGAGTCAACCAACTTCTGGCACCTAGAAACAGGTATTTCAGCCCAGGATGAACAAACTACATTCCACAGTTCCTGTGAATTTTTGGGTTTTGAACAATTTTACTCTCATCAGTCCACAGAATGTTACGCCATTTCTCTTTGGGCCAATTGATGTGTTCCGTGGCAAATTTTAACCGATTCTGAACATGCCGTTTTTTTCAACAATGGTGTTTTACGGGGGCTTCTTGCTGATAGCTTAGCTTCGATCAAACGTCTTCTGACTGTAACAGCACTTACAGGTAATTTTAGATCATCTTTGATCCTTCTGGAGGTGATGATTGGCTGAATCTTTGCCATTCTGACTATTCTTCAATCCGTTTTAACAGTAGTTGCTTGTTTTCTTCCGCGTGTTTTGGGTTTTTGTCGCCATTTGAGATCTTTTTAGTTGAGAATTCTATAATTTGCTGCACTTCTTTATCCGTTTTCCCTTCTCCAATCAACTTTTTAATCAAATTACGTTGTTCCTCCGAACAATGTTTGGAACGGCCCATTTTACTTAGCAATTCAGAAGGAAATATATTTTATAACAATGTGTGAAACATTTGCTTCCCTTCTTCCTTAATAAAGGACAATTAATGACACCTGTTTTTTCACAGAATGAATGATTTCTCTAATTAAACTCCACACTGCTATTATTTTGAACACGTCCCTTTCAATGAATGAGTCAATTACTCAGAACAAGCAGCGTGCATGTCATGACAGTTGGGTCTGTTGTTTTTCTATTACACTACTACATCTACAAGTAAATTATTTGCCATGCAGAAATATCACTACTACTAATAACAGTGGTTCATCAGGTTACTGATGTTGTACTGCTATTTTTTTTAACACAACTGTATAGCCCATGAGGTGTCTGATGCCCTCTGCTCCATCGCAAAGTGTACATAAGTGAGAAAACTTGCGTAAAACATTTTGATTAATGCATTTTTAGATGTCTGATTGTGTTCAGACTACAAGCAATTCCGGTCACAAAGTGAGCTAGGCCACCTTGCCAAGTGGTTTGGAGATTCAATCCAAGATTAACAAGGGAACACTGGGTTGATGGTCCTTTGCTGAATTTGTTTCGAGTGTGTGCAAAGAGCAAAGAAGTATTGTCCAGGAAATGTCCAGTTGCCTCAGTACTAATCATCGCTAAGCCAATAGTCTATTTGTAACAGCTTTGCGAGGCACTGCTGTTGAGACTATTTTTGAAGGTAAATGAACTTACAGAAATTAACTGCAGCACTAACTGACCAATTTACTGCTGTACATTCAGACATATTCCGCTAATAATTCCACAGATTGTATTTCACAGGAGCAATGCTGCCTCATTGCTTGGAGAAAATCACAGTCTTCTGGCGCCCAAAGTGTCCTGTGTTCATTTTCATTACTTTTAAGTAATTTCGGTAATAATCATTTTTACAATCAGTTATTTTTGCTTGTATTTTTGCTTGTATTTAAAATCTCAGCTAATCATAAGAGCCATACCCTTGAACAGGTTACAATTCAACATCAACCCTGATTTAGCCCTGATAATGGCTGCTACAGGTTTGCTTTGCTGCAATTACAGTTGAAATTCAGTGCGACCAAGGCCATAAAGACAATGTACCCTGTAGTTGGTCTGGTGTTTGCAAGCAACATAAATTGCTCTTGTAAACATCTATGAACTATCATTATGTTGTACTGGCTTCCATGAGCTGCACTCAGGAGAAGACCTGGAAAAAAAATTTAAGTGAACATTTCAGAGCAATCAATCCTTTTTTGTTTAGCAAAAAACAACAAGACAGTGAAACAAAAAAAGACATATAAGAACAAGACAAAAACACAAATCACACATTAGAGCAGGATGCAGTAAACCCACATTTTATCAAATCCGTCTGCAGCGATTTACCGCGACAGATATAAGCAAGATGAATGGAAATGAATAACCAGGCAACAAGGTAGAAATTATAAAATGGGATTTACTGTATTCCACAAAAACTATACATTGCACATTATGTATCAAATATCTTGAATGTCAATAAATGGTAGTACGGTCCGATGTTGCTCCAAAAGAGACACACTAGGCTTCAATCCTGTGTTATTGGTAAGTTTAGTGTAGTTCAGTTAAAGCGTACATCATCAACCCAAGAATCTGGAGGCACTTATTCTTAAGGTCTAATTTTATGTCAACAAGTCATGTCAACTTCTGAAATGCCACATAACAGCCATATCAAATAATTCAAACAATAATATTGTAATATAAATCACAATTGTCCTAAGGGTCCACAAATAAATTTGGATATGATTTTTTAATAGTCCATCGGGCCCACAACATAACATATAAGGGAATGATTACCAGGATATGATGTCCATCTGCTGACTTCCCAGAATAGAGCATGGTGACCGGGGTCAGTCTGACAGAGGCCTGAGGAGGCAGCATAAAGCATAAGACATGTCATCAAGTGCTCGGAGATCTTGCCATTTAAATTACTTTAGTGACACAAAGCCTTGCTCTCCTAAAAGAACATGTGGAGAGACATTAAACTTGGTCTCCCCACATGTTCTCAAAGAACAGGATTATCATGTTTTCTGTAGCATACTGTGAGGACTGCGTGTAGTTAGTATATAATTTAGGCCTATATATCGTGGCGATATTGTTATGCATTGTTGCCATGTTATAGATATACCGTCAAGCCGGAAAGTCTGCACACCCCTTTCACCTTCTCCACGTTTTTATTTATTGTCATCAAGGGTCTAAGGCAGGGGTAGGCAACCCTGGTCCTAGAGAAGCCGCAGGTCTGCTGGTTTTTGTTGTTACACACCACCATAATTGATTGATCAAGCAGCAGATTACATTACACAGTCTCACCACTGGTTTCTTTGGTCTAAATAGTTGCTGTTGTTTAAGTGAAAAAAAAAAAAAAAAAAGACAGGCGGCTCTCTAGGAGGGTTGCCTACCCCCTGGTCTAAGGTATCAAACGAGCCCCAAACCATCACTCTGCAGCCAGATATGGAGTAGATGTGGATGGATCCCTTTAAGGGTTGTTTCTCCTGACTTTTTTCCCCATAGAGTTCTATAGGAAAATGAGTCAGGAGAAATAACCCTTGCAGTGATCCATCCACATCTACTCTATATCTGGCAACAGAGTGATGGTTTGGGGCTAGTTCGATAGCTCAGACCCTTGATAAATGAGGTGCAGGTTTGCTTACGTTGCCCTTCAAATACAACAAAAACAACACGTGACATGGCAGCGCAAGGGTGGGGCTCGGGGTAGCCTGATCTTGGAAGACTTTCCAGACAAATGGCGACTCAACCAGCCCAATATATATTTTTAACCGAAACCAACGTAATTTAAATATAAATCATCATGTTTTTACTTTTTTTAAATAAGTGCATGCTTTGCGACTTTTCATTTTTACCTGTGACTGCACTTTGAAAGTATCCCAATTTAGCTGTAAAACTGCTGACATGGCAACACTGGTGGGACGTCTATGACCTGCTTACGACACCACTTCCACAGTATGTTTGGAAAATAGTATGGCGGATATTTTTCGCGGACTGCTAAACAGTGCACATTAAACAGCACACTTCTGCCAGTGCACTGCTCGCAGGAGACAGGGCGCAGTAGATAGGGCTCTGATTCGGACACAGCCTAGCTTTCACATTCACACACCCCCAGGTCTGAGAACTGCATAGTCGGCAGAAAGTGACACGATTAAATCTTCTCTTTTTTTTCAGCTGTAGACGTTTATAAAAGCTGAAATCTTGGTGGATGATTATTTTAACAACGGGGAGTAATGTCAAATAAAGAAAACCACGTTTTAAGCACAGTTGGAAATCACTTTAAGCATTTCCCATTAAAATACAGATTCATCCATTTTGAATGACGTCAATTTCCTGGGAAATTATACCAGAGTTCCCGACTTGTAAGGTGGTTCCAGTGTATTTGTCCTGGTCGGAAAATAATTACGAGTTCCGAGCTGGAACGCAGCACTTGTCGATAACGTTGGGCCAGATAGCCTACAAATACATCATGAAGCATGAAGGCATAAACAAATTGAGCAAGGAGCACAGACTACATTAAAATAACAATAAGGAAGTATGCAAAACTTTCCCGTAGCCTACGTTTCAAGTACAAGTAAGCTAGTTAGTTGCATGTACAGTATACAATGTACCTGACATTGCGGTTCGCGTCCAGATATTAATTCATATGTAACCATTAATATGTAATTAATATGAAATCAGCAACATTAGCTCGCTTAGGTCACAAAGATCTGTTTCCGGACTTAATAAGGTGTAATTACCTTTAGCAAACGTTAATGTGAACCATTAACTACACGTTTACGTTACCATCTATCAAACTTATCCAATTAGACAAGCAAAGAACACATTTAAATAAAACGATGTTTAAATGTAATTTATACTTTCTTAATGCCAGGATCTCAGATGGATTTCATGTATTTGTATTATAGCCCGTTAGCTATCTGAATCATGTGCAATTACAACATGCCTTCCTACTACTAGCTCGTTATTTTTATGTTTGGAAAGATTGTCAGTTGGCCAAGGAGCAAAACGATGCCCTGAATTTAAGAGTATTTGCTTGATTCATTAACTTTCATTTTCTGATTACATTAACGTAAGATGGCAAACTAGTACAGTTGAGTTACGATTCATTAATTATTAATGCTAACGTAACGTTACGTCCACAATAGCATGCTAACGCCTTAGCAAACGCAGGCAGTTGTAGTGCAAGTGCTAGCTAACCAACGTTAGCTAACATGCGATGTGCAGTATACGTAACGTTATCTAGAAAAGGCTTATTTCACGTTTATGTTTCATTGCTGATTAACTTAGCCACTTACAATGCACCATTATCTCGCTAACGTTAGCCTACAAGATAACGAGAAGAAAATACCGATTCAGCTTGACCTGATGTGGTAGCTAGCGCTAACCAAGCAGGCTAACGTTAAGTACTCACCTTCTCCGCCGATGCATCAATTGCCAACTGGTTGTAAAAGGAGGTCACAGCTTTAGATCTCTCCCTGGCCAGTTCAGAATATCCATGTATCGAGGACGTGGACCGAAACCTTTGGTTAGCACCGAAACTCAGAAAGAACTGCTTGCTGGTAATTTTATTAACGTTAGACGGAACAATGCTCGTCACACCGGGACGAGCGAGTCGCAAGGTACCGCAGCCTAGCATCTCTAACGTCGCATCTGCCGCTCTCCGCCGCATTTTCAGATCCCGGAGGCTCTAAGGTTCGGTAACGTAAATTTAGAATGTATTTTTTTACTGTATTGCATTTCCTTCAGTTCCCCATTCCCGACTCTGGAGAACGTATCTGCTCACAAGTACATAGGAAGTTGCCTATCTTGTTGGTTTTATAGAGCCTTCACCATTTTGCTAGTTGCTACCTCAGATTAGCTCCAAGCACAAAGCCACTGACGTGCTTACACTTGCTTTAGATAGAATGGGTGTTCCCACTCCAACCAGATGGGACCAGATTGAGGGCAGATACCCAGCCAGTAGCCTAATGCAGTGTCGATTTAGCTTTAATCGACCTAAACAGAGGAAGTGTGCTAAAACTATGCGTACACTCCTCTTATCTAATCAAAGGAAATATGCTAAAAATGATGCGCACACTCCTCTTACTGAAGCAGAAGAAGTGTGATAAAATGATGCGCACAGTGCACTCCTGAATTCAAGCGCTTTTTTCAAATAGGCCTACAGTAACCGGGAACACAAAGATTAGTTGTCAAGGCAACAGGGACGCATTTGATAGTTCTTCAATCTTGCTAAATTGAGTGCTATTGATTGCTAATAGCCTGTCACCAAGGCTTTAAGTCATTGTTTTTAAAAATCATCAGTGAGCACCATAATTCATTGGACAGTGACAAATTTTTTGTTATTTTGATTCTGTACTCTAGCGCTTTGAGTTTGAAAGATTAGGTAGCTAATCGTTTAAAAAATGTGATTGGATATCCTTTGCATGCCACCACTTCCTGATGTCTGTGACCCAACAATATAAAAAAAACTCTTGATATCTTATTTTCCGGTAGTCCTACAAGCGATTCTATAACCTCTCTGCATTTGAATGGATCTCTATTAAAAAATTATTACTTTATTCTACATTATGTCAAACTGTATTTTTTGATGCCCGAAAATGGGGGGGGGGGGGGGGGGGACTATGTACCTCTATCATTTCTAAACGGTTCATTCGATATGGATGAAAATACTCTCAAACCTCACAGTCGTTGTATCCTTTCAAACTCAAAGTGCTAGAGTACAGAACCAAAATAACAAAAAATGTGTCACTGTCCAATGAATTATGGTGCTCACTGTAGATATTTATCATTTGTAGTTTCCCCCATCAAAGGTAAATATGTCAGCCTAGTTTATAATTTATTATTTTATCTTGGGGATCTTAAAAAACGTATAAAGCCAGATACCCAACTTGATTAAAATGTATTTATTATAGCTACGGTATATTTATTTAATCAATTCAGTGTCAATAGAGTTCCATGAAAACTTAATTAGAATCAGAAATTAGGTTTATAATCAACATTATATTCTTAGGGGACATTTGTTAGTTACGTTGGCACATTGAGGAAAGCAAGACCGTCTCATTTCTTAGTATGAATAGTGATCATTTGCATAACTCCAAAGTGCTTTTCTCAACAACTCACCACTTGATCAATCCTGTAGTGACTCTTGTGATGAGACTTTCTCTCCAGCTAAATGTAAATAGTTTGGAACATATTTTCAGGAATAAGTAAATATCATCAGACTAAATAGCCTATAAGAGAACTATACAGACCTGATAGTAGATCCCCTTGTGCACTAGATATAGGACTGTCTATCATGGATTCCTTTAGGCTACCTTGTTGATGTGCAGATAGTAAGTAAGCTTGTATCTTGCTACTTTTACGAGAGGGGGTTGTAGCTGAAACGGACCAGTGTACACAGACCACTGGTCCGTATCACTAGGGGCGCTGGAGAGCAACGGACCACTCCGAGTGTCACAACCAGTAGAGGTGCTAGAAAGCAACGGGCCAGTGGTCCGCGAGGCGTCATTTCTTTTCCCAACGCAGTTCTGCCATACTTCAGCCATAACCACGCCCCCACGAGTTTTCATTGGATGATAGAAACACGTATGACGCGTGCCTCGCCGGAAACGTGTCCACAGCTGCGTTCCCATAGAAACCGCACAGAAGAGACGCACGCCGGACGCCAACACGTAAGTTACTGCTTCTAGCTAACGTTAGCCATCGTCGTACAGCCCGAAAATGTTATGTTAAACGAGAGAGAATGCGTTGCCAATCTGTGGTTAAACAAAGCTAACTAGCTAGCTAATGTTAGCCCTCTAGTATTTACTTTTACATTTAATTAACTTAACGTTATCTTCTGGTTGACATAACGTTATTGGTTCACGCTATCCCATGATTAGCTATATCCATCCCCATTACTGCTGTTCTGACAAGCCGTGATGCTCATGAAATGTCTAATTGATATGATATTTCAATTGTGTCTTTTCTTTCTGTACGCCCTAAACGTATTGTGGCGAGCGTGCATTTAAAGAATGGATTTTCCACAACAAGTTCTCAACTGCTTAGCAACCTGTGCCCCATACACCGCACGACCCCAGGTTTGCTTGTTTATTCGTCAAACAAAGCGAGAAGGAACTCGCCGTAACAACCGCCAATGGCGGGGGTCAACATTTACAACACACATTTCCATTCATGGTGTTCACATTCAACAGCAACAGACAACGTAAAATAAACACGGTTACTTATATAAAACATTCATCACAACACTGAACTAAACTGTACATTTTAACTGTACAACATTTTAACGTTAACTTAAGAGTTTTCGCCAGAACATGCGATTTCCCATGGCGCATTGCGCCCCAAAGTCCACAATGACGCGACCCAGCTCCCGGGTCGCTACATAGCCCCCATCTGAGGGGTCAGTTGTCCCCAACGACCCCATCACCCAAATCAAAGTCCCGGTACCGTGCCGGTTGCCGCCGTTGACGGCACGGCCGCCTGGAGGGCGCATGGAGTGTCAATGTCGGGGAATCACCCGGCTCTGTACGGGCAGTGTCCGGACTGACCCCCCCCCTCCTCAACAGGCGGCGCGAGAGGTCGGTAAGGTGCTAGTCTGTCTCGGTGGAGCACCACCATGCGACCCCGACCGGGCATACGCACCCGGTACACCACCTCGGATAATTGTCCCAGGACTTCCCCCGGCCCCTGCCAGTGACTCCGCAGTTTGGGGGAGACCCCCTTCTTGCGGACGGGACAGTGAATCCAGACCTGGTCCCCGGGCGAGAAGGCCTGCCCACGACACCGGGTGTCATACACTCGTTTCTGCCGCACCCCGGAATTGGCCTGCGCCTGGCGGGTGTACTCATGGACTGCTTGGAGACGGTCCCGCAGTTGGCGGAAATAGTCCATCTCCCTTCCCCCAGCGATTTCTGGCTCGGGCGGGGCCCCGAACACCAAGTCCACCGGTGTCCGGAGCTCCCGCCCGAACATGAGAGCAGCAGGGGTGCACTGGCTGGACTCCTGCACGGCAGTGCGGTAGGACGACAGGACCAGGGGCAGGTGGCGGTCCCAGTCTCGTTGGTGCTGGCTGGTGAGAATGGCGAGTTGGGTGGTCAGGGTGCGGTTGAACCGCTCCACCAGCCCGTCGCTCTGTGGATGGAGCGGTGTCGTCCTGGTCTTGCTCACCCCCAGCCGCCGGCAGACCTCGCTGAACACCTGCGCCTCGAAGTTACGCCCTTGGTCGCTGTGTAGTTCGGTGGGGACCCCGAAGCGGGCAAACATCTCCTCCACCAGTCTGTCCGCGGTGGTGGCGGCACTCTGGTCCGGCACCGCGTACGCCTCAGGCCATTTAGTGAAGTAGTCCATGGCCACGAGGACGTAACGGTTGCCGGAGTCAGTCACAGGAAAGGGCCCGAGGATGTCCACCCCCACCCGTTCCATCGGGGCCCCCACCAGATACTGCTGCAGTGGGGCGTGGGAGCGCTGGGTCGGCCCCTTCTGGGCGGTGCAGGAGTCGCAGCAGTGCACATGGAGTTCAACGTCCCGCCGACAGCCAGGCCAGTAGAATCGCTCCCGGAGACGGTGCAGGGTTTTGGAGTTCCCGTAGTGCCCCGTCCCCACCGACCCATGGACGAGCTGGAGTACCTGGGAACGGAGCACCCGGGGCACCAGCGAGGCATGGTCAGTGCGGATGAGGAACCGGCTCCCGTGCAGGTACGGCCGGAAGTGTCGAAGGGCCAGGACCACTGCTAACAGCTCGCGCCGAGTAACGCAATAGTTCCTCTCGGCCCGACTCAAAGCGCGGCTGAAGTAAGCCACGGCACGTTCTCCCCCCTCTCCTGGCTGAGAGAGGACGGCCCCGGCCCCCACATTGCTGGCATCGGTGTCCACAATGAAAGTGTTCTGGACGTCGGGGTAGGCCAGCACCGGAGCTTCAACGAGGGCTGCCCTGAGCTTGGTGAAGGCTGCGACACAAGCGTCGTCCCATTTGAACGGCCGCCCTTTGTCGGTGAGGCGGTGGAGCGGGCTGGCGGTAGTGGCAAAGTCTTGGACGAAACGGCGGTAGTAGGAGGCCAGGCCCAGGAAACTCCGTAGCTCGTTGACATTGGCAGGGGTTGGCCAGTCTGACGGCAGCCACCTTAGCAGGGTCGGTAGCAACGCCCTGGGCACTGACCACGTGACCCAGGAAGGCCGTCTCTCTCCGCAGCAGGTGGCACTTTTTGGGGTTCAGTCGCAGCCCGGCCCGACGGATAGTAGCGAACACTTCCTGCAGGTTGGCCAGGGCTCGGTCGAAGGCGTTGCCATGCACCAGCAGGTCGTCCAGGTACACTATACAGCCGGTGCGTTGCAGAGTCCGAAGGGCATGACTCGGAACTGCCACAGCCCCTGCCCAATGGTGAAGGCAGTCTTTGGCTTCGCGTCGGGGGCCAACTCCACCTGCCAGTAGCCGCTGCGCAAGTCAAGAGAGCTGAACCAGCTGGACCCCGCGATGTGGTCGAGAGCGTCGTCGATGCGGGGAAGCGGGTAGGAGTCCTTTTTCGTGACAGCGTTGAGGCGGCGGTAGTTGACGCAGAACCTCCAGTCGCCGTCCTTTTTCCCCACCAAGACGGCTGGAGCCGCCCAGGGGCTGTCAGAGGGCTCAATCACTCCCGCAGCTGCCATCTCCTTGATCTTGTCCTCCGCCGCCTGCCGTTTTGCGAGTGCCAGGCGGTGTGGCCGCAGACGGATGGGCTGGGCAGACCCAGTCTCTATGGCGTGCTGGACCAGCCCGGTCTGTCGGCAGTCCTCGTCACGGGCAGCGAAGATGTCGGCGTAGTCGTCGAGCAGGCGCTTCAGCTGGCGGCGTTGCTGCAGGTCGAGCCCCTCGCTGCTGCGGTGCCACAGCTCGCTAGTGGCCCCAGCCGTCTTGGCGGCGGGACCGGGGGCAGGTGGGCTGGTGACCGGTGGGCTGGTTGCGATGGCGGCCCGTTCAGGCTGAGGTCTGGGCAGCGGTGGCAGTGTGGCACCCGGTCTTGGAGCGTGCTGGGCAGTCGCGGCCTGGTGAGGGCCCCGTCGGGTCTGCGCCTGGCGGGTGTGGTCTCGCTATGGTCTCGGTGCCGAGGGTGATGGCTGCCCCTGACACGTCAACACAAGCGCCCCAGCGGTTCAGCAGGTCCAGGCCAATGATGCAGGGCTCCTGGATGCTGGCGAGCCAGAACTCATGGACCAGCCCCTGTTCGCCAACGCGGATCTGCAGCGGCTTCTTCCCCTTCATGGCCAACGTCTCTCCCGTCACCGTTGTCAGCCGGGTGTTGGTTGGTGACCACGCTGTGGGGAGTGGTCCGGTGGTACCCGGAAGGAGCCCCGGCCGTACCAGTGAGATGGTGGACCCCGTGTCTACTAGGGCCCGGCAGGTGTGGCCGTCGAGCTGGCAGTTCAGGTACAGTCCTCGGGTGTGGCCTAGGCGGCCTACTGGCGTGCATCGGCCGTAGAGAGGGGCTGAAGGCTGGAGTGGCGGTCCCCTCACTGGGCCACTCCGCTGTCGTTTCCCGCCGGCTGCCTGGTCCTCACCTTTGGTGCTCCGCAGGCCCGAGGTCGAGCAACACCTGCAGAGCCAGGGCCAGGTGTATGGCAGCCTCCTCGCCGCTCCAGCCGTTGTGCCATGCTGCTAGCTGGACCTGGGACAGGTATGGCTCCAGCGGCGTTGTTCCGCTGAATTTGGGCAGCTTGGCTGGCGTTCGGGGTGCTGTGGCGAGGGGTGGCCGGCTGAGCACCGGGGCCCCTGGTGGCAGCTCGTGGGCAGCGGCGGTGGTGATGGGCTGCTGTCGTTCGGTGTTGGACCGTGGTGTGTCAGCGTCCGTGGTCCTCTGGGCCGCTAGGGGGCGCTGTGCAGCAGTAGGCGGCAGGCGTCCCTCTGCAGTACCACCTCCGGCCCCTAGGTGGCGATCTCCAGCAGCGTGGGGTAGCAGCTCATCATCAGCGGCGGGCTGTGGAGTGGTGTCGCCATTCGTCCTTCTGGTCGCTAGGGGGGCGTTGGACGGCAGCAGGCGGCGATTGGCCTCTTGTAGTGGCACTCCGAGCCGCTAGGGGGCAATGGAGCTGTGGTGCGCTGGCGCCGTCAGGCCGGGGTGGCATCCTTCCCGCCTTGGTGGGCTCCGTTCCTGGCCGTGCCGGGCTTTCCGTCATCTTGGCTGACTGGCGCCCCTGGATCAGCTGAAGAGCCTCCTCCAGTTCTCGGATTTATCTCTCCATTCTTTGCATCCCACTTCTGACACCAATGTGGCGAGCGTGCATTTAAAGAATGGATTTTCCACAACAAGTTCTCAACTGCTTAGCAACCTGTGCCCCATACACCGCACGACCCCAGGTTTGCTTGTTTATTCGTCAAACAAAGCGAGAAGGAACTCGCCGTAACAACCGCCAATGGCGGGGGTCAACATTTACAACACACATTTCCATTCATGGTGTTCACATTCAACAGCAACAGACAACGTAAAATAAACACGGTTACTTATATAAAACATTCATCACAACACTGAACTAAACTGTACATTTTAACTGTACAACATTTTAACGTTAACTTAAGAGTTTTCGCCAGAACATGCGATTTCCCATGGCGCATTGCGCCCCAAAGTCCACAATGACGCGACCCAGCTCCCGGGTCGCTACATAATTGTTTAGCTAAACGCACTTATGGTCTCTTTTGTTTGATAGATGAAGACAATGCGGTGCCGATCGTTTCCGGCGAGGCACGCGTCATACGTGTTTCTATCATCCAATGAAAACTCGTGGGGGCGTGGTTATGGCTGAAGTATGGCAGAACTGCGTTGGGAAAAGAAATGACGCGTCCGCGAGTGGTCCATGGACCAGTAATATACATTCTATATAGCGCTTTTCATTTTACAGGGAAAATCTTTAGGACGGCAAGTAGCCTACAGCAAACAGGGAAACAGACAGCAACACTGGCACGCAGACAGCTAAAGAACTACAGCAATACATGCATAAACAAATAGGCCTAAAAGGCCTAAAAAAAAAGAAAAAATAAATAATTACATGTGAAATAGCCAATAGAAAGGTAGGGTAGGTTAATATATATAATATTATTTATTTTATTATTTATTTTTGAAAAGTTGTTCGTCTAAAGTCAATAAGTCAAATAACAAAATAAAAAAAATAAGGAAATATGTAGGTTAAATCATTACATATACAATTACATAAAATAAAATAAATAAATATCTGTTTTAAAGTTCTAAAAAAAAAAAGGACACACAGACCACCACCCACTGTGGTGAGTCCGCGAGTGGTCCGTGGACCAGTAATACATTCAATATAGCGCTTTTCATTTTACAGAGAAAATCTCAAAGCGCTTTACAACGGCAAGTAGCCTACAGCAAACATAGAAACAGAAAGAGCATCAAAGTGCGTAACACAGCAATTATTAACAGACAGCAACACTGGCGCACAGATAGCTACAGAGCTACAGCAATAAATGCATAAACAAATAAAGTAAAGCGAAAAGTATAAATTATGTAGCCTATAATTACATGTGAAATAGCCAAAATAAATAGGTAGGCTAATATGACATACAGATGTATTCGTTTTACCGTCTGAAGTGAACAGTCGTTCCTGTAAAGTCAATTGCGGTCATAAGCAAAAATTAGGAAATATTTAGGCTAACGCTATCATTAGCTACATGTCACGTAAATAAATGGATTCATCTGTTTTACCGTCTGAAGTAAACAGTCGTCTATGGAGGTAGATTTCTATCAAAAATAAACAAGCACAAAAGTATAATCCACAATTGTATTTACCATCCACACACACACCTCTCAATTTGTGTTTCGTAAAAATAATCCACAAGTATGTGTTTTCCATCCACACACACACACCTCTCAACTTGTGTTTCGTAAATCATCATTTGGATGAATGCAAAAATTATATTCACAAATGCAAATAACATTTACAGATATGTTTCCAATGTTCACATGTACAAATCAAAAGCTTGGCTTGCGAACTGGCGAATCTACATTTGCCGATCGAAGGACACGCTTGATCTGCTTGGATTTACGGACAGAATTTTGAGACAAATATTCCGCTGTTTTTCACCGTGTCGATTCACGCTCGCTTAATTTGCAATTCGTAAACTAAACCTCTTCTTCTTTGGTGCTACATAACACGGCGGTTTGTGTGTTCGGCTCATCAGCGCCACTTTTAGAACAAGTGGCCAAAATTGCGCATTATCTTTAAGAAGTGGATTCATGGTACATTTAATTAAAACAACCGAGTTTTGAGTTTATTTAGGTTGTAAAGTTAACCCCACGCTAATCTTGCGATGGCAAGTTTTTTAAACAGTCATTGCACAAAACTCCTATCAGATTGCATGTAGCTAGCTAGCTAGATTACATTACACAGGGGTAGGTCCGTACATTGATAGGAACTAGGAAGTACAACACTATGAGCTAAAATAAGGAGAGCACTCCATGCAATTTGAATTATCATTTTCATTTAGGTGTCTTTACTAGCTAGCTAGCTGAACAAATAAAAGATTTCATAGGAGACATCGGTATCAGTGAGAATAGCTGTCAAATTAATTTAATTGGCTACAATACTTCACATGGTTGAGTTTGTTTTACATAATCTTTTCCATGAGGGGCAAAAGAGTTATGTAGCTACTGTGTACGGACTAGTGTTGCCAACCGTCCCTTGAAATAAGGGACTGTCCCTTATTTGGAAAATAAAAGACCCGTCCCTTAACGAACTGATAAGGGATGCAGTTTGTCCCTTATTTTGGGGACTCAATGAATGACAGAGCGATTTATATGAGAAATTACGGTAATCTTGTCTATGTGCGAGAATGCACTCAGCTCATTGGTCATGACTCGAATTGCTGTCAGTGTTGCTAGGATAGATAGGCCCTTGTGCCTCATTTTACTTTAAATTGAACTTCGAAATAGTGTTAAGAACTGTTATTTTACACTGACAAAATAAATTATTGAATGATAATGTTTCCCACGTATTCCTCAAAAATACAAAACTGATCAAATTCAGGTTTGTGTGTCTTAGTACATGGGCTTATTACAGATGCATGTCTGGTATATGGATAGGACTTGTTACAACCAAGTAGGCCTATATTATATGTTAAAGTGCAGTAATGCAGGTGTAAAAAAAGGTAAAAAAATTGGCCTGTGCCGCGAGGGCCGCTAAGGTGTCCCTTATTTCAATTTCTAATAGTTGGCAACCCTAGTACGGACCTACCCCTGTGTAATGTAATCTAGCTAGCTAGCTACATGCAATCTGATAGGAGTTTTGTGCAATGACTGTTTAAAAAACTTGCCTATCGCAAGATTAGCGTGGGGTTAACTTTACAACCTAAATAAACTCAAAACTCGGTTGTTTTAATTAAATGTACCATGAATCCACTTCTTAAAGATAATGCGCAATTTTGGCCACTTGTTCTAAAAGTGGCGCTGATGAGCCGAACACACAAACCGCCCTGTTATGTAGCACTAAAGAAGAAGAGGTTTAGTTTATGAATAGCAAGTTAAGCGAGCGTGAATCAACACGGTGAAAAACAGCGGAATATTTGTCTCAAAATTCTGTCCGTAAATCCAAGCAGATCAAGCGTGTCCTTCAATCGGAAAATGTAGATTCGCCAGTTCGCAAGCCAAGCTTTTGATTTGTACATGTGAACATTGGAAACATATCTGTAAATGTTATTTGCATTTGTGAATATAATTTTTGCATTCATCCAAATGATGATTTACGAAACACAAGTTGAGAGGTGTGTGTGTGTGGATGGAAAACACATACTTGTGGATTATTTTTACGAAACACAAATTGAGAGGTGTGTGTGTGTGAATGGTAAATACAATTGTGGATTATATCTACGAACACAAATTAAGAGGTGTGTGTGTGGATGGTAAATACAATTGTGGATTATACTTTTGTGCTTGTTTATTTTTTATAGAAATCTACCGCCATAGTATTGTTTCCATTAAGCAGAGGTTTAAAATCAATAAAGAGGTTTGTATTTTTAAAATTGATGTCAATGTTTTATCTATTTTAGTAGCCTAACTCAAAAGTATTTAGATTTGTTTTTTTAAAAGATTTTGACTACTTTGAGCAAGAATTGGTTACTTTGAGCAATGTAAAATGTAGTTATAAAGTGATATTATCATTAGTTATGATAGATTACATTGATAATAAATTGATTTAACATTAGTTATGTTGATTTCCATTGTTAACATCAACATTGTTTCTGTTGTCAGGGTCGTAAAGCTCAGTGGCTCTGCATGTGCACCCAGTGCTAGACCGAAAATAATAATAATGACGGGGGAACGAATAACGGAGGCATCAGCCTTGCTCGGGACTGGAACTCACTCTTCTGAGGATTTTATTTTTAGACACGCCCATTGATAATATACATTCAATCACATGTCAACTTCAGGACATCTTATTGGCTGTTGTCACTGTCTATCACAAAAAGAAAGAATAAACATCGTGTATAATTAAGGGCACATTTATCCACATATGTTAACAGTTTCAATATTATGTCAATGCATTGATTCAACTTAAATTCGACGAGCACCTGGACGCAGAATCAACATCAGAGATCAACATTGAATCAATGCTTCATCTTATGTTAATTCGACATTGATTCAATGTTTCCTTGCTATCTGGGTAGCGCTTTACAGTGGCAAGTAGCTATACAGCAAACAGAGAAACAGACAGAGCATCAAAGTGCGTAACATAAAGCAATTATTAACAGACAGCAACACTGGCACGCAGATAGAGAATGGTTTTCAACTCGGTACATTCTGTGCGCGAGTGGTCCATGGACACACATAGTACTCCGCGTGTAGGCCTACAGACGTTTTAGTAGCCTAGCATCTTACTGTAGCAAATTAATAATGAATAGCCTACAGAAATAAATAGGATACATAATCAAATAAAGTAAACACAAATAAGGAAATATGTATTATTACATGTGAAATTAATAAATAGGCTAATATAACCTATGGATGGATCCGTTTACTGTCTGAAGTGAACATTCGTCCGTCTGAAGTCAATTGCGGTCTGCAAATTTTATAGCCGGCAACTATAATAGCAGTGATGTGCTGCAAATATGACCATAAATAACCGATTATTTTAATAATACCCAATGTGGTGGTTCAACGGTTAATATTCAGACATCTATATACGCTGCTATCCGTTGTTGTTGACTATACCCTAAGAGGTGTTTATTGTCTATAACAATTTGACAGTATAGGTCCGTGACATAAGTCGAATTTGCATCCAAGTATCATCCACAATTGACTCAAGTGTGTTAGGATTCCTTCCATTGGTGTGGACCCAAATGCAGGACTCGGAAACAGATTCAATACAAGCTCCATGGAGCACTTTTATTGGAGCATAAACAGAAAGAGGGAACTGGGGATGAGGGGCAGGAATGGGGTTGGGGCTAGCAGGAGCAAACTGGATGCAGTGGGAGCTGTAGTGGGGCTGGTTTAGTAGCAGACAGACCGGAGGACAATGGCAGTGGGAGAAAGGTGAGCAATGCAAGTGGAGACGAGCAGGCTGGCGGGATAAGGAGACAAAACTGAAACAGGTAATAAACACAAACGAGCTAGACAGAGGGAACTTCACAGGTCGCGTTACAAGACACAACAAGTACAACGAGAGTATGAACTGGCGTCGAGACAACATACAAAGAGGGAATATATAGTGAAGTAAATGAGTCAATGAGTGAGTGCAGCATGAGAATGTATGCAAGAGTGATTGAACAGTAATTGGAGTGTGTGGAATGCAAGCGGGGAATGCGAGTGATAGGTTGAAGGATAAGGAGGGAAACCACGCCCAGCCTGCACAACATGGAAGATAAACACGGAACATGAAAGAAATGACAAGGGACGAGAGGAAGGGGGAAAACACGGAGAACAAAAGAGAAGGTGAACTGGAAGGGCGGAGGCGGACGTGACAAAGTGCACCATTTGCAAAAAATTGACATTTATTTAGCTACAATCCCAATTCCAAAAAAAGTTGGGACAATAGGCTTATGTAAAATGCACAGACGGCGATTGACTTTAAAACAGGTTAATATAAATATATTAGGCTATTTATTTATTCCACATGTAATGATATCTTATTTCCTTTGGCTACTGCCGTAAAGAAATGAAATATCTTGGGCTGTGTAGCTAATACCGCCATCTAGTGGCGCAAGGAAAAAAGGACAGTTTGCACGTCACACTACTTTTGTTTTACTTTATTTGTTTATGTAATATTGATGTATACATTATTCAATTACCATGTGCGATTCTACATCCTGAAATACGTGGAGCGTCAAAGCAGTAATTATTGCGCGATGTTTGTACATGTACTGGTTATTATTAGACGGACTGTCCATGGACTACTAGGCCTCTACACGGACCAGTGGTCCGTGATGCTCCACCCTATAGTGCTATAGCCCTCCATTGACTTGACGTGCTGGTGCCTTGTCATTTTGATCAGTTAACTAACAGCATAAAAATGCCTAAAAGTTGTTGTTTGGTGGGATGCTGAGACGAAGTGTGTGGAGGGTTGGACCCGAGAAGCACGACTCAGAACAATGGATCCCGCAACACATTCTTTTGCCTTCTCCCGTTTGTACCTCTGCCACGCTGATTGCCTTCCTGGTTCCAAACTACTGCCTGGCTTACCGACGACGAGACTGCCTTCTCCCTCGGTACTTTTGTTTATTGGCTGGATATTTTTTGTGTATGACCTTTGCTTGTGCTAAGACAATGATTACGGAACTTTCCTTAATAAAGCCCTTGGCTTTGTGCTCGTTTGATACCTCAGACCCTTGATGACTTACAGCCATTTCGCCAGTCATGTGTTCCATACTGTACCAGCTTAATTTACAGCTAAATCTAGTCTTACCCCCCAATTCTCATAGAGATCAGTTCAAATGCAGAAAGGTTATAGTATCGCTTGTAACAGTACCTGAATATAAGATATCGAGAGTCTTTTGATGTTTATTGGTCACAGACTTCAGGAAGTAACAGCATGCAAAGGATATGCGACCAAATATTAAATATGATACTTTAAAAATATGTTAAAGCAAAATATTCTAATTTTCTGAGACACTGAATTTTGGGTTTCATTAGCAGTAAGCCATAATCATCAAAAGTACAAGAAATAAAGGCTTGAAATATTTCACTCTATGTGTAATGAATCTATATAATATATGAGTTTCACTTTCTGAAATGAGTGACAAAAAATATTGAACTTTTTCACGATATTCTAATTTTTTGAGCTGCACCTGTATAATATATAATATATGAAAGTACTTGTAAGGTTTTATCTGCTTCTGGAAAATATCATTCTTAGTCTGTCCCATCCAATCATGTTTCAGCAAGATAATTTCACAGCCTATTACAGAACTGCTACAAGCCACAGTGAGAGGAGATACATGCATTATGTTCTGTGTGGAGGCTTTCTCTGTTTTTGGCCCACACAAGAGGACATTTGGATGGCAACTTTCTGTGGAAACGGAAAAGACTGCATCTGGAATTACTTCAAACTTTGTGTCGGGAGCAACATATTGGGAGTACAAGTCTGCAAAACCATCTGCAGTTGTTTAAGGTTGAAAGCAGATATTCTAGAAACAAGAACAAATATTATCAGTATGGACAGCACTTCACTACACTACAAGCACTACAGAGCACTACAAATGATTTCTCAGGTTTAGACTATATGCAGAGCATTCCCCATGTTTATCAGCCAGAGAAGCATTCTCTGTCTTTAACATCTGGACAATTGGCTTTGAATTTGGCGTATTGCTGATTTGTATGGATAATTTTTTTAAATTTATTTTTGTTAAGTAAAAAGCCTATCTATTTCTATAGACAGAAAAAGTAGCCTGTTTTTTTACCCGTTTGTATGTCCAGTGCCCCTGTTAACCCGATTGTCTGTCCAGTGCCCCTGTTAATGCATTTGTCTGTCCAGTGCCCCTGTTAACCCGTTTGTATGTCCAGTGCCCTTGTTAACCCGTTTGTCTGTCCAGTGTCCCTGTTAACCTGTTTGTCCAGTGCCCCTGTTAACACGTTTGTCTGTCCAGTGCCTCTGTTAACCCATTTGTCTGTCCAGTGCCTCTGTTAACCCATTTGTCTGTCCAGTGCCCCTGTTAACCCGTTAGTCTGTCCAGTGCCTCTGTTAACCCGTTTGTCTGTCCAGTACCCCTGTTAACCCGTTAGTCTGTCCAGTGCCCCTGTTAACCCGTTTGTCTGTCCAGTGCTCCTGTTACATTGTGCTCCTGGTGCCCCTGTAATGAAAGCAGTGCAATGTGAAAAGGGCATTGGCCAGGGATTTTTTTCCATGAGGCTGTGCATGAGAGCGGGGAGCGGATGTGCTGCTTGCAGCCACTCTGACTTTATTGCACTGCTGTATTTGACAGCTAGCAGTGAAATAGTATTGTCAAAGCATCTGAGAGCAGCCAAGCACTGTCCTCACAGGGAAGGCTTTATATTAGATAAAGTTTCATGTGTTTGTGTGTACGTGTATCCATACACAGTAGGGTTTAAAAGTCTGAGACCACAAGTGAAAATGCTTCTATTTTGCATTCTTTTCTAATAAAACATTTTTCATTAGAAATTATATTATCAACATAACAATTTGAATGAAAAGTGAAATATTTCAAAACTTCACGTGAATGAAAAAAAAAATTGTATTTAGTATGTCCCCCTTTTGCTTTGATGACTGCTTCTACTCAAGCTGTTATGTTCTGAGTGTCTGAATTCTGTGTTTGTATTTTTATTTTCATTATTTTTACTTTTCATTTCATCAGTACATACCCCTCTGTTCATGGGTTGTCCGAGTTGCATTCGTGTGTTTGTTTACCCTGTCTCGCGTATGCACTGTTTGGGTGACTTTGGGATTTTCCGAGGGTTCACGCTGTATTTCCGAAGTTTCGTTTTCTGTTTACTTCCTGCTTTACGTTTCCCGTGTTTATATTGTTTATATTACTAACTCGTGCTAACAATCACTCGGGTGTTTATTAGTTAGATGCACATTACTAAAACCATAAACTTAAATGTTTACTAACATACTAATTGTCTGTATTTAGTTAGAAGCCCGTTGTTTGTAATGCTTGTTTCCGAGTCCCTTCCATGTTTTCGTGATTTGTTTGTAACCCCTCCCACTTCCTTTTGTATTTAACCCAGTCATCCTAGTCACTCTTTGCGAGTTCCTCAACCTTTATAGCGTTTGTCTTTTGCCTGTATATTTTGAGTGTTCAAGTATCTGTTTTTTCCAAGTTTTTTTGTTTCGAGTTTCTATTAGTGTTTGTGTTTCTTCCTTGTCTGTTCTTTTTTTTTGTTTATTTTTTCGTGCCTTATTGATTTCCCGTTTTTTTTACTTCTGCCCATGTTCTCGCGATCCTGATTCCTGGACTGTGATTTTGTACCTCTGCCGTGCCTTCCCGTTTATGACCTCTGCCTGTTTTTGTACTCTTCTTTGGATTTAGATTTTGCTACCTGACATTAACTACCTGACTAAAACTCAGTTTTTTGTATTCCTGCCTGCTACTGGGTCCCTATTTTACACCGGTCATAACACAAGCTGGCATGGACTCCACAAGTTTGTGCAGAACCTGATGATCCATGTTATCCCAAAATTATTTGACAATGTTCCAAAGAGTATCTTGTGATGTTACTGAATGCTTGCCTTTTTCTTCAAGTGCCCCCATAAATGTTAGATGGGGTTGAGGTCAGGTGACTGTGGAGGAAAGTCCATGACAGTCAGCACTCCTTGCTCCTCTTTGGTCTTCAAGTAATTCTTGCAAAGCTTTGAGGTGTGTTTAGGGTCATTATCCTGTTGCAGTATGAAACCTTCTCCACAAAGCTCCAAACCAGAGGGTATAGCATGTCTCTGAAGAATGGTCTGGTACTTTTCTTCTGTTTGGGTTTAGTCGATTCGGTGCAGGTGTCCAACTCCAGAGTAGGCAAAACAGCCCCAGACTTGAATATTCCCACCACCATGTTTCACTGTTGTTTTTATGCACTGTGGTATTAATCGCTCTCCAGTTCCTCTCCTTACATAAACCCTTCTGTTACTGCCATGAATCTCAAACTTGGATTTATCAGTAAAAAGGCTTTTTTCCAGTGATCCACTGTAAAATGCTGGTATGTTTTAGCCCATGCCAATTGTTTGGCCTTGTTTCCCCTCCTGAAAAGTGGTTTAGAGACTGCTACTCGTTCTTTGAGACCACTACTAGCTAGCTTTTTTTTGACAGTACTTTTACTGATTGGAGTTTCTCGTTCTTTATTCAGCACATTCTGTATCTGTGATACAGTTGATGTTCTCGCTCTCAGTGAGACAAACAAAGCTTTGTGTATTGGTCTTCTGATAGTGCAAGCCAATTAATTAACAAGCCACTGTTGAGTAGATCAAATCCACTTATTGTTTATTTCCAAGTTTACTTGAAAAAATGTCAGATTTTCAATGTGGTCTCAGACCTTTGGACTCCACTGCATATGCATGGGTGAGTGAGCGTGTGTGTGCAAGTGTGTGCGTTTCTGTGAGAGAGGGACAGAATAAAGGGAAAATGTTGTAGTAAGCTAACCATAGACTAATCAGTCAGACTTTTATACTTATCTCTGTGTACCTTCTTTTGGGTTACTCTTCTACAGCTCTGGAGATAAGGTCACTGCACAATTCAGGTTGATATGGGCTTTTCATGGTACTGGGGTTTCAAAGCTAAGGGCTGGTGTGGCTAAAGGTTACCACAGGTGACCCATGAGAACAGCCTAGTTACGAATTAAACAACAAACTAAACAATAACATGAACCAGTAACAATTAAATTTGACTATTTCGTATAAATATGCAACGCTCTGTATAATAAATGGAAAACATGTTTTTATATAATGTCCCAATCTAAGATTTAAGGCAAGATTGGACAATATATTCTGGGGTGACATTTCGGCTCTGTCAATTCAGTCCAGGCCTAATCCAGTATTGACATGACTTTAGAGAAAAGCTATCCAGGTGTTTGGTTACTGGCTACTGACCATCTGTCTAGTAATGCATAATGAGTGGTAACATATGGCATTATTGGCTTCCTGTCCAGTTTGTAATGCCCAACCCAGTTTATTTAGAGATGCAGTGGGTTGCTGGAACTCTCCCGGACCCGGGTGGAGCAGCCTATAGAGAGAGGATGTAGACTTATTATGGGAGAGCACAATCTATGGCTGTATTACACTTTTTAAAATTAACCAACATCTATATTCCAGTGTTTGTGTCATAGCATGGTCTTGAGAAACTAAAAATGCATTCAAAAGATAAAGATAGATTTCTTGTGAAACTGTTATGCTACAAATATTGTACTGTTTATAAACTATCTCCGTATTTGCATAAAAATTGTTTTATATTGGAACTGTGTTAATTTACATATTGTAATATCTCTTAATTGCCATGCTGTTTTAGGGATTTGTATTGCCTTTATTTCTGCTGTTAAAATATGTATTTATGTAAAATGTATTTGGAATAAACACGTATTTACCTGCAATGTTGTTTGATACATTTAAAATACCCAGTTAATTGTGTTCCTGCTCATCACTTCAGCCTTATTGTGCTATATTGCAAACAATTTAATTAAAAGAGGTAGCAAAATTATTTAACTGATCAAATTAAAGGCCAAGGTGAATCAATAGGCTCCTAATTGGTGAAAGTGTGGACACATGGCCACTAAAAGTAACCATTTGGTAGATAATTAAGAATTCAAAGATAGTGCCAATGATAACGAGCCAACCCTGCATTGTGTTAATAAGTATTTAAAAAAATTATAAAATAACATATTGATTCACTTCAGTCTTTAATTTGATCAGTTAAAAACTGTTAACTCTTTTTGTGTAATTTCTTGCAATATAGCACAATTTGAACATGGGATATTTAATCTAAACGGCATGTATAGCTATTTCTCACATAATGTGGTTTAAGAGGGTAAATAATTCATCTAAACATGAAAAACACCTTGTTTTAACAGCTTGTTCAAATTCTGGGATTGCAACTGGTTGCTACAAAAACCAGCACACACGGGGGCCCCAGGACCGTACTTGAGAACCAAAGTGCCTTACTGTCAAAGCTATGTATATAACTAAAAAGAAAATGTTTAAAGATAAAAAATTATACAAAATAAAATGAATGTAATCACAGACCTACCTTTTTTTGGTGGTTTCACAAGCTGAAATTCACAAACATTTTATTTGTTTTAACTTCAAATTTAAAAAAAAATAAATGCAAGAGTTATACTTTGGCTTCAAAAGATCAAAATAGTTTATTAGTGATTGCTGAACTCACCAAACTGTTTTTATGAATAAAAATAAATAATTCTTGCTTTTACATGTCAGTAAAAGTTAAGGTCGCAACAAAAAGGTTGCTACGGAGGTTGCTTTGCAAACGGCAAAAAGGTATATAGAGGAAATACATAAATACATAGGCGCTGGGCATACATAAAATGAACCCACATCAAATACAGACAGGTAAGACAAACGATATAAGCCTATGGCCAATTTCACTCAGCAGTCTTCTTCAGGCAATTATGAATGTCTGAGCTCCGTGTCTGCCTCTTAAAGGTCTGACAGGTTGATTGACAGGCAGCGTCACCATAGGGAAAAAAACAAAAGAGTGAATAGTACGTACAAGAAAAAATGAACAACATCAGCAAAACAGGTTATAATATCAGAATGCAGCGCATGTGTGCCGATGATCAACAATGACGGCAGCCCAATTATCTTAGTTGCACATATATGACAACATCATTGTATGTATAGTGACAATACACAAAGGTTAAGGAGACAGATTTTTTTTAAAACATGCTAGATTGAGTTCATCATTGAGACCATGGGGAAAGTTAAGGGAAAGGTTGATTGATTCCCAGCCAATGTGTAGTAAGCTATTAAGATTCTTTTTTTTTTTAATCTTTTTTTTTTACAATGAATCACATCATATACGTGCTACTTCAGAGCAGAATTTGTCTTGAGTTTATTTGAGGGCTTTCTTATCAGCTGGGTCCTCAATTTAAAATTATTAATGTTGTGGAGATGCTGCTACAGTATTATAATAAGAACCAAAAGGCCAATGTTGACTGCTGATATTGTCTTTCATGGAATAAAATTCTGGAAATTACAACTGTAGGTATGTAACAGATGATGTAAGCTGTTCTTAAATGTTCGCAAAAGTGCACTTTACTGCCAGTATCATGTAAGTGAGGTCACTGAGCATGTGTGTGTACCTACAGATTATACATGAGGAT